>OY282512.1:1372835-2745671 GCA_958296145.1 Hydrotaea cyrtoneurina | reverse complement strand
TGTTTTTTCTTTTTTATATAAAATTTCTATTTCTTTTCTTCCTGAGAATCTACGGATTTTCCAGTAAGTAAGTCAACTCCAAAGAAATTGGTTCACTCACAAAGCATTTTGTAGAAAATTGTGGTTCGTTTGTTTGGAGAACCTCGCACATGGGGGATATGTATAATTAGAGCAGTGATCAAGATCAATACTGAATGACAGAAAAACACACTGTATGAAAGGGATCACGCACAATGACTTAACAGGGCATGGTATATATTTTGTGCCAGGACATCAATTCATTTCGTTCCTCGCCACTTATGTAGTCGGGTTTGCGTGTAAACACCACTAGTGTGGAAAAGCAAAGGAAATTCCATTCCAGTTGCCAACGAACCCGTATATCCGACTACTATAGTCAATATTGGATAATGGCTCAATCTAAATACAAACACTTGAGCCGGCCTCCCATGAAATCAGCGCATGAGGAACCATACAACTTGGCAGATTATGTCTGCGGTCTACTAACCACAATCTCTACAAAATGGGGGGGGGGGGGCATAAGTGTTCTTCTGTTCATGTGAATGCAGTTGTCGCAATATTATCCACACGACAGTGAGTGTTTCAGGCAAACACAGTCATTTCAATATCCTGACAATCAGACCACACCGCAAGCAAACAATTTTTGCCCCAAAAATATGTGTCTTCGGTTTGGCCATTTGCAATTATAATTTTATTGTCATTCCGGCATAGATATGTCCCAGTACCAGAACTTTATTGGACATTAATGTAAATGTGCGCCGCTCTGTCGGTATTTCCAGTTGTGTAGTTCATGGAGTTTATTGCACCTACTTTTGGTAAAGCAAACTGAACACTTATTTGCAGCATTTGCACGAAGTCAAGGAACGAAAGGAAACACAACAACGAACATAAAACATAAATAACACATTAGGCCTAGACAGGACCTAACATGTAAAGTTTTGTTTCTCGATGTTTACACATTTTTTCGAAAAAAAAAACACACACACATACACATCAATTTAAAGTGAATGATGTCTGAGTGAGGGGACGGGTTGGATGGGTGTATGCTTGTTTTCGCTTGGGATGTACAACAAAAATATGTGGAAATTTGAACATATGCTCGCTCTGATTAATTTGAATAAAACAATCCTCAAAATTAAGGCTTTCACATTCAAACGCCATCAATCAGAAATGTTACACCAACCCAACGTATGATTGATATTCGAATGGGTCATATAAATAATAAGCATACGTCGCGTGAAAATACTTCATCATACGAGGAAATTACCAAACGTACTGCATGTTTCCATAAAACGAATTTGTTCGTTCGTTACAAATTGTAAAAATTTAAGGCACAGTAAAATGGATTTTTATCAGTAATAATCTTTTGGATTGTCGATATCTAACATATATCTGAAAACCAGAATTGAATAATGGCTGAAACCTATTTTATAATGCTTCCAATATTGACGAACAAATTCATTTTATGGAAACAGGCAGTTAATTATTTATTTCCTCCTTCACTCATAAAGAAAACCATAACACATACCACTACATTCCAGTCAGCAAGTGACGGGGAACTTCTCTCGAATCAGTGATTTGAATACTCACTGACCGGAACCCACTGTTTAAAGCCGGCTCCGTATTTAATTTAAGAATATCACAACTAGCAGTAAAGGCACTGAAAGAACAGTTCAACTGAACAAGGAATTTTCTCTGTAGTGGATCTACCCGCGGTCAATACCCATTTCTAAAGATGTTTCCACAATCCAAAATGAGTTGGATTGGATCAGCTGCTGGCAAATGCCTCTGCTGTGTTGAGCCGAATATGAACCTGGGCTTGTTGGCTTATAGTCGCATACACCACAACCACATTAGAAGCCCGTCAATAAAATAAAAATATTATTGGTTGGAAATGCCACAATCACTTAATTCCTCCTTTGTTTGGCCAATAATCTATTAGCCACCCACCGCCGTTGTCGGAATCTGGTAAATGCCATAAATCCGTTTTGCAAATAAACTACTCGAACTGTCTGTCCAATCAATGTCTTCCATATCCCCAAGCAAAGCGGAGACGTTCATACACGGTCTATTGTTCAATCGAGCAATAACCTTTGCACTATCGAGACACGATTTGCTGTTAAGCTCAAGAGTCTGCCTGCCTGTCAATGCAAGTGCGAAGGAGCGAGACAGACATCGCATATATTTTGTATGGAATTTAACTTCAACTGCATTTACTGTAAGACTTGCCGGAATTGTATTGAACAGTGCACACCCCCATCCATTCAGCCATTGTAAGAACGTGTTGGGGGGATCACTGCATGCTGTCTCTTGGTTATGTCCATTGAACTATTCATGCATTTGAGGACTTTTGGTTGTTTTAGAACAAAAGTTATGGCTGTGTTTGAAATCATTTTTGAATACAGGCAGAGTAGAACTGCAGCTCGAGCGACTGGTTTATTTCATTAAATGTCTGTCTCGTTTGTCTTCATTTCGTTGTTGGCTTTTTTAATCTCTTTCATTGTTTGGCTGCCATTCTCCTATCGCACAAACATTCAAACACTCAAAGCTTCAAAGTTGAAAACGTTTTCACCCACAAATAATTGTGGCCTGAGAAGATTAAAGCCATTGTGCATTTTAAAATTTGCATTTGAATCGTGAATGGAAAAGCTTTTCATATTTTTTTTTATATATTTTTTTTTACTTTCGATTCAAGTTTTCAGCACTCGTTTAGCACTAAAGAATTAAATCTAAAGTGGTTCTAAAGCACTACAGATTTCTCAGGGTTGGAAGTTGTGGACACATCTAAAGTCGCTGATAAATATCAAGAAGTCGGCAAAATGCTTAAATCAGACGTGCCGAGTATTTGATAACCTACATCGATCGCCTGCATTATTGTGACGTGGAGAGTAAATTGTTATTGAGACGATGTGAATAAAGTGTGTTAGTAATGGAAAGCTGCAACAGCGAATGAAACTCAAACGACATCTGGCCTTGAACTTCCGTTCTATAAACAAGGAGGGCTAAACTTCAGTTTATGGGGGACAACACAAAAACAAAACAAAAAAGTATACAGTTCCCTTCGAAATGACCCCAAAATGACGACGCCACCCCCATCATGGGCCGCCAAAAACTACAGTTTTGAACACGTAAGAATAATTCCTTTCATTTGAGAACAATATTGTCGAAATAAGTGGGCGGGGTAATTTTTTGGATGCCACGCCCACACTGGACTTCCAACCTACAGCCAACAATCCACTTTACAAAGGCCTGCGCTCTGGCCTTCACGAACAAATCAAGTTGATGGCATTTCGTCTTCCGAGTCCCCGCCATCGGGTTTCTCATAAAACATACGAGATATTCGTATAACTTCCAAAGCGTCTACTTCTCTCAGGCCTTACAAACTACTACACTTCCGATAGGTCTCCCTTGAGTGATGTCGGTAATTCAATTCGGGTTTTCTTTGAACGCCCATACAAAATTCAAATTCCAATGCCGCTTAGCTTCGTCTGAAGACAGAGTTCGTCTTTAGCCAAAACTCCGCACTTTAATCTCCATTCAAAGAAAAAAAAACCCACCCAAACTCCCGTGAAATGTTGATCAACCGACATTTTTGTTTACGGATGCCATGGGCAAAAGTATTTCTTAGATATTTGCCCATAATTTACCAACATTACGTTGCCTTTCATTGCAGGTCGTGTTTTCCGTTTCCTCCCGGCTCTTTGTCACGGTGTGATTTGACACCTTCAGCGTGTTCATGTGTGGGTGGTTGTTGGCGTCGTCCTAACACTCCACTCCTTTGTCAACATTATTTACTTTTTTATGGTTTCCTTAAACGTTGACAAAACAAACATATCACATACACACTCACTCTTAAATACACCAGTGTGTACAGAAAGATCAACAAGAAGAAGATATTTAGAAATTGCATACTTTGTTGTTGTTGTTGTTGGACCAACAACGTATCCACTGCACCACCAAGGGAGTGTCCGATATTGATTGTGGCCCCTGTGCTTTTTTGGTCTTGCATTTCCATTTTGTGGCCAGCCAACAGCTGAGGGGATGGAATTCAGCAACGGACTAAGTTGCAACTGGAGGCGGTGCTAGTCATTGGCATAGGACTGCGTGTGTCGGTTGTTGGCATGATTTATGCATAAATACAGTCTTTTCCAGTCCGTAGATAATAAATTTCAAGTAGAACATTCTTTTTTAAGGGTTGCCTGTAATTTAATGTCATCACAGATACAACGGATGGTTGATGGCGTTCGAAAATCCATAAGCCAAATAGAAAAACAAAACACTCGAAAATACAACTGCAATGCGTGCTTGCCATGGACAGAAACAAGTGCAATTAAGTTTTATGATTTGTCCGAGATTTGCAGAGTTGAAAAATATTTAAATTAGTTTTTCTGGTCATAAAATATAAAAACTATGACCGCATAAAAAATATACCACAACACAATCACTAAAAATCACACTTTGAATTCGTTTTTTTTTCTTCTGCTGTGTATTTCGCTGTCTCTTCGGAGAGTCACCAACATTCGTTATATGTATGTAAATAGGTGGTGGGGAAAACAGTCAAGGATAATCCTTCATAATGATGGTGTCCCCTACCCCAGAAATCGCGCTTAACTGTAGAAGATGAAGGATACAAGAATTATATGGCGGTGCTCTTTTTTTCTGGTAGCTTTACCCAGCCAGCACTGACGTCACATAAAAAAGAAACACATCAAAGACAGAGTACAAATACTGAGGACGTTTGCCTTTATGTTTACTTTATGTGTTCGCACTGCAAATCTCTGTGAGAATATCTAAAAAATTGCACACAACATTTCACGATTCAGTTGTTTGATATGATGAAAAACTATTCCATTACGTCTACATTTGGCTTTAAAAGCATTCAACCGAAAGAATCAACCGCCGTCACACCGTGGTGTGAAATGCAGACAATTTGTTAAAAAAATACTACATCATCACATCAGAATACTTTCTGGACAACTAATGTCTGAGGGAAATATTCAAAAATAGATTTCAAAATTTAAGAAAAGTGTCTTAGTCCCAATTTACACGATGACTTTTTCCACAGAGCCTTTCTTGACATTTTCTTCTGAAACCCCTTCGTAAAGTCATGTGGATTTACACGATGACTGTTCAAAAACAAACGTGTGTGCCTGTTTCTGAAGTGTACTCTTCTTTTGTATAAACAATGTAAAATTGACAATGTCAAACAAATATAAATTTTTTTTTAATTTTCAATTGACTGTTTTCCTACCCCTTTTGCCTCTCTAACCCCTTTGCCAACAATCGTCGAACGTCTCGCATGTTCAATCTGGGTGGAAAGTCATCATGTAAATCGGGTCTTATAAACGTTTATTTTAAATTAAACTTCTACTGTAGTTAGATGAGCGTAGTGGTGAGACAGAAATGTTTTACATCTGAAAACGAATAGGGAATGAAAACCGCGCCGACAACACCCTCCTGGTTTCTCTCACATAGACAACGTCATAAACCAAGTATCAGCTTTCTACATCGGACACGAAGTCAACTTTTACCTCTATATGTGCATATACCAATGGATCGAAAGTCTTTATTAACATAATCGCTTACCACGGAAACCTGCAAAAAAGCGTATCACTGGTCCACTCGCTGAACCATTCAGTCTATTTCTACATAATAAAACTACAAAATGTAGTTGTAACCAATAGTTTTATTAGTTCTTGCCAATCTCCTATTATAACCTTACCACTGTGCACTGCAAGCTTAATTATCATGAGAAAAAACACACACAGACACGCCATCAAAGACTAAATAGTCGACTGAACGAAGGGGAAGAACCTGTGTATGTGTGTGCACTTAAGAGTATTTCAGAACGGAAAGGAAGAACGTTATGGAAAATACAACAACAACAAGAACAAAACGATATCCTTAAAGCCTTCATTTAGCGCAAAAGAAAATCATCTTTAATTACAAAACGAAAAAAGGGAAATTGAAGAAAAACAAACTTACGGTTTATCATTTTCTGTCACCGAGAGATGACATTTTAATATCACAAATGAATAAAAGTCATTAGCAGAGAATGTATGCCTAAATAGTTAGGGAGAGGGCGGTGGTGTTTAAGGTGGGCTGAGGAGTTTTTTTTTCTCAAGCTGCTATAATTAATGGTTTGTGTTATTCGAATTCTAGAATCAATTTATCAACCGTAGACACTGTGTAATAATTTTTAGTGTTAACTTTTTGTAAGAAAGCAAATATTAAAAAGAAGTTGTGCATTTTTGTGGAAGCCATGTACATTCATTGTTAATGAAGCTATGTAATGGCATTTTGGCGGACATTACGCACCCAAGGTGGCCAAATGCCTCAATGATGAAGCTATTATCAGTTGGTGTTCTATAGTAGCGGACATACGGTATGTCCGATTTGATATGGCCAAAAGGTTTTTGCATTATGGTTTGAAAGTAGGGTCCAATGGGGTAAACTGCAGCAGAGCTGAGCGGATCTTAAAATATATGCTTTCAGAAGTTCTCTCTTCTCTAAAATTGCTATTATTTGTTTCATAGTTTTCGATGTCAGTAGTATTTTGCTCCCGGAAAGAATCCATGAATACAAATTAGATAATACGATTTTTAGAGAAAGCGGAAACTTCTGAAGCTCTACATTAAATTTACAGAAATTTTTAAACGACACAACATATTGGGCAGGTTATAGAACACCATAGAATTGTTTTTATAATAGCTCTGGTATACACACTAGGGTGGAGTGAAATTAAAAAAAAAAGTTAACCTCGGAATAAGATGTAGTCTGGGGTCCTAATGAGGGGAAAAATAAAGAAACAAATTTTAAAAAAATTTTAGGGTCGCGCCACTCCCTCGAAATTTGGAAATTATCGCTATTTTGGCGTTGATTTTAGAAAAATCCTAAAAAGTTTTATGGCAATAAATGTTTGCAATAGCGTAAACAATGAAATAAGGGCATGACAAAATTTAAAAAAAATTTTCTCATTGTTCAAAAATTTCAAAAAGTAAAATAAGTCAAATCGTCCCTTCTTCAGAAAATTGACTGAACAATGAAATCGCCACCAAAGCTACAAATATTAGTCGATTATCCTCATATTTGCCTCAAATACTTTTGTTTGGGCACTGAACAAGCTCAAACTTTTAAATTTCGAGTAAGCTAAGTCGTTAATTTTTAGGATTTTTCTAAAATCAACGCCAAAATAGCGGTAATTTCCAAATTTCGAGGGAGTGGCGCGACCCCTACAAATTTTTTAAAATTTTTTTCTTTATTTTTCCCCTCATTAGGACCCCAGACTACATCTCTTTCCGAGGGTAACTTTTTCAAATTAAAAAAAAAGCATGTTTTCACTCCACCCTAATACACACTCTTCTATGAGGATCTCTTTTCAGGTTCAAAACACATTATTACGGTCTTCCAGTATGCCGTCGATTCGGCAAGAAGGCCTCGAACTTTATTTTAAAAATCCACTACTTAGTATTGAGAAGGTCTTTTAAGAATTACGCTCTCATAAAAAAAAAACGCCAACAGTAACATTTTGTATTTCATTTGAGAATGGAAATTTCATACCATCCAACATTAAACTTTAGAAAACAATAACAAACGTTTTTCCAATGGAAAAACACTCAAAAGCAATCTAGAACAAATGCGATATACAGAATTAAAAGAAACGAAGATTACGTTTCATTTTGAATAGAAACGAAATTTACGTTTACGTTTTACAACATGACAGCCTAACAGTTTCGTTAAAATAACGAACAGAAATTCTGTTTCGTCAGTTTTGGGTATTTGTAAGACGAAAGTCACAGTTAAATTCTAATTGCAATTTTTTTCTTATGTATTTTTGTGTGTATTGTCTAATTGGATTCGTTGGAGTTATAGAAAGACAATTCAGATTCGTTTCGGCTACAGACGTTTCTGTATACTTTTTATAAAAACAGGTTGTTAATTGTTTTGGAGAGTTATTTATGGAATGAATTCCATTGTCAACATTTTGTTCGATTAACTCCCATTAACTTCCCATTGCCCTTTGTATTAAAATTCAAATAATCATCGACTATCTTACATACAATTAGACGCCCATTTTTATTTTGTTTAATATTCTCCACTCTGATAATTACTTTCCAATGTCTGTTTTATTAAAATTTGTCCACACTGTGCCCAAAAATACCCTCCCATACAATTAGACGCCCATTTATGTTTTCTTTACTATTCGCCACTGCTGGCTCCTCTACGAACTTAATCAAATTTGCAAACACGAATTTGTCCACTCCCCTCCGATTACCATCCATTCAATTACACACTCTTTTATATTTGGTTTAATATCTAGACTCTGTAATTGCTTTATATGGAGCTACCGCTTAACGACGTTCCTTGCAGGGACTAATTTACACATTTGTTACAAAATCTGAATTTTAATAAACCCTCATAATTTCCACCAGCCTTTTTCATGTGTATTTATATTTATGTTTATCACAACGGCATCCGTTATCTGCCAGCCAAGTTTATTTATCAAGAAACATGGTATCGGCAAATGCCTTTGATTTACATACGGGTATTCATGTGACTTTGACTGACATGACATTTGAAAGGCTTTTTTTTTTTTTTTTTAAAACATCACCATCAACATTATAGCCACCAGTGAATAACGAACATCTTTAAAGTGTCCGGCGGAGGCCTGAAACCAATGCCATTTCACAATTGCACATTTTTCCATTAAAAAATGCGATAAGGCCAATAACGGTTTATATCCTGTTTAACGATTTCAATTAAATATTTATAATTTCGAACCAGGGCGACAGACAGAGAAAGGCAAATATAAATTAGTACATGCTCCCATGTACATACATGCCGACATACATGTGTTCGATGAACGTTATTCATATGTACACGTATGTATATGTTTGTTTGTATGTGCATTTTATGTAAACAAGCATAAATCAATGTTTGTTGTTTAATGTTTTTTCTTGTTTTCTTTTTTCAATTAATTTTCAATTTTCTGTTGAACAAATTTCAAAACACCCCAGTTACATGGTGCACACAAACATGCCGCACCGCACTCTGTAGAGCAACCAACGGGGACATCAGTCCTGGCAGCAGCAACATCAGCACAGTAATTAAATTTCAATTCCTCATTCTCATATTTTCCCACACAGACCTATCTCCCCCTACCGCTTCATGGAAGGCGTAAACAAAATTTCCAAAATAAAAAAAATCGTGTCTTCCATTTGTACCCAAAGTCTGCAACGTTTGACACACAGTGGCTAGGAACACAAATAAAGTGACCAATAACAGAAATTGTTTGTACCGAAATCAAACACAATTAAATTAGTTGAATGTGATGCTTTTTACAACTAATTGGTTTCGATGGGTCCAGGGGGGGAAGAAAATTTCCAAAACAACGTCGATTTAGGAAAACCAAAGTGGTAAACATGATTTCGTTGTTTAAATATTTTCACTAGCTGTCTAAGTTACGAGCAAATAAATATTTGGGAAGTATTCTCCCATTTGGTGTTGGGGTGCGTATTAGTAACAATATCTTTAGACTATATTATTACTCATACGTATGGTAACATTGCTTATTATGAAAATAATTGATATTCTTCATGAAAATGCCCTTTACCATGATCAGACTGTAACAGGAATGGCTTCCATTGTACAGATAATGAGATTAGAACCAAAACTTCCAAAACATCTTAAGCCACATCCTGTGTGATGGGTTTGAGGTGTGCGATAAATAAATAAATAAATTTGTTTCACCTCATAAATGCCGGCGCACAATCGAATAAGAAATGAATCTCTATTGTCCTCTACAACTTCTACATTATCCCACATTATCAATTAGGAGCTAGATTTAAACTGTATCTCCCGGTCAGTGATGGAAAATTATATCGAGATTTTGCCCGCCGGTACTTTAATGGATTATTGGGGGCAACTGAGTATGTTTGTTGAGCAATAGGTTACTAAAGTCGGCACGAACGGTTGTGAGGACTAATTTCGAAGTTTGTATCTTCTAAAAATGAGAGCCGGTCTTATTAAATAAAACAATGTTTTTCAAAATTACGAGCGCTGTTCAATGTGAAGCCGATCTATACGTGAAAAAAGCTTTTTCTTCCAAAACATTCCAACATAGTTTATCCCAAATATTCTGCAATTTCTTTATGCCCTCGCTGGGGCCCTCTAAAATACATGTTACTTTCCCAGTCCACTTTTTCATTTGATGTGGATCTCTTACCAACAAGTCAGGACCAGATCTGGCCAATATATTGGATATGGAAGCAAGTTCATTTTATTTCATTTATTTGCACAGATTTTGTAATTTAAAGCCTTACGGCCAATTGTAACAAATTACAATAAAAACTACTCCATGTTGAATACTACTGCTCAGTTAATTTAAAAACAATTAAAAGTATGCGTATAAAAATACATGTGGTGCCTTTCTTCTAATTTCGTTAATATCGTCTAATATGTTTATAGCTAAAACATTAGGGTATCCGCTTAATCTGTTTAGGTAACTTGCATCTTTAACTTTCGGGACATCAAGGTCGGTGTGTATGATATTGTTAATAACGAACCAAGGAGCGTTTGTAATCAGTCTTTCAGTCTTACAGGCTGTTGCGGTTTTGGATTGATATCTCGGTAATATGTCGATATTCAAATTGCTGGATGTCCCCCAAAGCTGGATTCCATAGGTCCACGCTGGCTTTAGAACGGTATTGTAAAGGATAACCTTGTTCTGCAAACTACGCTGGGACTTTTGACCTAGAAGCCAATACATGTTATTTGTCTTCATATTTAAATGTGGTCGTCTTGGCTGAATATGTTTTGTTGAGTCTTCTGTCAAAATGACGGACAAGGAAGTTCCTAATATTAGCTGAGGGAATTATAACGCCATTTAATTTCGGTGAAGGGCCGTGCCCATTATCTAATTTAATGTAGTCCAGCAGGTGATTACATTTAAAACTTTGTGTACAAGTGTCGAAAAACTTATTAAGAGCCATATCCGATTTTTAACATGTTCGACCATGTTTGGATGCAGGAGTTAAAAATCTACCGCTTTTCCGGAAACAATATAAATGCATATTGATAACAATTCGATGTTGATCGAAATGAAATTCATATTGTGGCATCAACACAAACAGAAAGTATTTCCACAATCCTGATTGGAGTAGTAGTTTTCTGTTTTTTGGTTGGGTATTACTGTGCAGCGCATCGCCATCATTTCCGTTGTGGATACAGGGACTGCGTGTTTGTTCATATGTGCATGTTGCTGACGCTGCTGCTGTTGCAGCACATATTTGATTAAATGCAACATGTTACCAAGTCAGACACCAGCGTTGCTTCATATTCGCCGCCGCCCCCTCTTTTTTTTCTTTTTGGCCAGATTATGGAATTTGTGTATCTGCTGTTAGCCATAAAGATTGGATAGACGGACGACTGGGATGCCTTCGCATACAAACATATGAGCATAGAAGTGTTGTTGCTGACAATTTTCCATATTACTCACAAGTCCTTTTAACGTTCGTTCATCCTGTGGCATAATGTAATTATTATAGTTTCTCTTACTCATCATTTTGAGTTTCCCCCTATTCTTCTTCAAGGGGGCCTCACCTCCACTCAATTCAACTGCAATATGATTTAACGTCTATATTGTCATAATTTATATTTTTTTGGCAGCCTGTGAAAAGGCACATCTAAGTGACACTAATGGAAATTTACACTTGACTTGAGGATCTGTGAGACTTTTCGGGGACAGTTTTTACGAGGAGAAATTGAGGATAATTTGACATAACTCAGCTGTGCCGGTGTCAACAACATTTTGTTAATATTGTGAAGGCATTAAAGTTGTTCGTACGATTTCTGTTTGGCTCCGTGATGTGAAACGGACAATCGCAGAAAACCCACATCATCATTGAGTGATGTAAAAAGAAATACATTTCATTTAAAATTTCGATTGTATTTAAAAATTTCTTATTTGCAATGTCTCAAATTAGGTACACAATCGATTTTCCTTGGAAAAGAATGTACTTGGATACCGAAACATAGTTGGTTTTGACGAGGAAATTTCCTTTCACATGAGAATGCAGATTTTCATTAATTTTAGTAGCCCACGGCTGTAGGCCCACACTAAAGCCACATATTAATAAAACGAACAGTACTTTTTTTTGTCGTATCCCAAAATTCAACCACTGGACTGTTTTTTTTTCTCTATTTTATGTCTTCCATTGACTAAAAAAAACATATGGAAAATATAATAAAGTCAGCCGGAGCCACACTAAATGGTCCTTACCGACCACTCAAAAACATATTTAAAGTTAAAACTCAGTTTTATTGGAAACTCAGTTGTAAATAATCGTGGTTTAACTACGATCTCATTTATTACGATGTTTGTTATCGAATACTTGGCCACAAAATTCATACACAATGACAGCGTTGTGATACGCTGGGTGATGCCACACAACGCTCAGACAATATTCTGTATGTGCCGCCTGGCCTTCTGGCAAGAATACCGAGAACACAACGCCGCGCTAATCAGCGAAAACAGCAACATTACCTTGACTGTTGGCCGTGGTTTTACATTGTTTGATAGACTATTGATATGGTTGTTATCGTCCATTTCCCCTCCACCGAAGCCTTTTAGGAAAAATTTACGAGATTTACAATACGACGAGTTTGGAGACTTGGCCATTGGAACGTAAAATTTTCAAAATTCCATAGGTTAATAATAACAGGTGTCACTAACATTATTAGCATACAACGTAGTCAATGGTGCGGTAACATTCTGCAGGCGTTGCTTAAATTACATAATTCTTGTTCTGAGTGCCTAAATTCTATTTAATTAAAAAAAACACAGAAATGCCAGGTGCGCGAAGCTGCCCATTATTCAGTTGCATCTTGATTTAAGCCATAAATGTTTGTAACCTTTTTATTCTAAAGCCGTCAAGAAAATATAGCGTCTCTTTTAATTTTCTTCCAGCGTTTTTATTACTTCTTCTCGCAAATGACAAATTTATGTGGGCAATTTAATGCCACACGACTTTTCAACATCAATATAACCACAAGCACTATCACCCCGACACAGCGTCAACCCGTCTCCCCGTTTTCCACAGCCTTGCACTCGCACAGAAGCACACACACACACACACAGAGGCACAGACACCGCACAAAGCGTTTGGGGCCAGAAAAAGTGTACTTGTAGTTCTTCTGGTGCGAAAGCACATTTCAATCCAGTGCAGCTCAGACCATGTGAGTGTGCAAGTGACTATGGCTGTATGCGAGAGTGGGTGAGTGTGTTTGTGTGTGTGTGTGTGGTGAAGAGACATTAATGTAAGGACACTGAATACCAAGGATTACAAATAGAACACGTAGCATTTGAACGTGTTGGTATTGTTGTCATTGATGTAGTCGTCGTAGTCGTCGTAGTCATCGTCGACGACATTGTCGTCGTCGTCCCTACAAACTGTAGTCTGTCTGCACATTAACCACGAGTGCAATCCGTCCGTGCCCACTCGTATACTTGTGGTAAGTCTTTCATAACCCGATGTGATTTTAAAAATACATGAAGGCATACAAACACAAATCCATGTACACATATATCTATGTGTGTGTGTGTATATACATATATGTATATTAGATGTACGTACATTAAGTAATATGTGATTATAATTTAAAGGATAATCATCCCAATGGTGGTGTTGGTTGCACTCGCAACTCGCCCAGCAACGAGAGGTGCTCTCTGTTGATTCTTAGTTAAAAATCAATATCCTTTTGGTTCAAACGTATCTTTGTATGTGAGTGTTTATGGGACAGTTATAAAAATATCTAATTACAACCTTCAGACATGATATGGGGGCAGTTGATGTTGTTACAACACTTTGCACACACACTCAGCTAGAAGGATCATATGTTTTGAAATGGAGAACGGTTAAGGCATTGCATAAATGTATGGTTGTTTTAATAGTGTAAGGTTTGTCCTGTAGAAATCATAAAGGAGAAGTCCGTTCGCTCGTTTCACTTGTTGCCCATTAATTGTCACAAGAGATGTAAGACATCCATCAACAGTAACGTGCTTCATTTATGGCAGAAATTACAACATTTTGCCGATTTTTTCTACTTCAATATTGAAAGCGTTTTAAAATCGATTTCTGACCTCATACAGTTCTGGGTTTCAGATATCTATATGGATATCGACATATGGAACAGAGGCCCATGTCTGTTTGCTGACAAATATCCGTTTTATTGTCCCTTCAATTTTGACAATTTGCAACGAACCAACGAATTCGGTTTACGAAGACCGGCAGTTATTGTTTTCCTTTTTATCGGAATAGTACTCAACATTCCATGTAGAATCTTTCCTCAAATCAGTAGGATCTACATCCGAATGTCAAAAAAAATTTCGATTTCCATAGTTTGTCAGCCTTTTTGTGGAAGCTTATGGGGTAAACCATGGTACAATAAACAAGGTAAGGTCATTAGCCCAACAACAAATAATCAGATACAACTCTGGTACTCTATATTGTCAAAGTTGTATATGTCAAGAATATAAAATAAAGTTACTGACAGTTAATTTTTGTCATTGTTGTAAATATTTGAAACAAAATATCATGGTACAATAATAATTTCAATAATTTGAATAAACGTTTTTTGAAATTTCAACATTTGCCTGAATGTAAACAAAAACATCGAATGTCAACTTTGACAATTTAGAGTGCTGCGAGAAAAAATTGTAAATCAGCTGATTGCTTGGCCTTACCTTGTTTATTGTACCATGGGGTAAACTATTTTTGATTTTGATTTTTTTTTCAATTTGTTTTGAAAAAGGTTTAGAGATGGCACAAATCGATTTATCTCGAAAATTTGCGGTTTTCGGAGGATTATCGTATTTCAAGCAGAAGTTGATCAATAAAAATCATTTTGTAAGTCAAAAGAAAAATGTTCGAGCTTTAATTTGAGGTAGATAAATCATAATAAGTATTGCCAATTTAGCTGGCATATATAATAGAATTTTTGGAATACTTTACTTCTCGGGAAGTTGAATGCTTTCTTACTACTGAAGTGGAAACGGCCGCTTTCATTTGACTTTCTTACCATTGAAACTGCGTTTGTTGTGTGATACTCACACACTCAGAAACTTTCTTTTTTATATTACCACTCTATTTGAACCTTTTGCTCCAAATTGCTGACGACTACTGATATAGAGTCTCTGCAGAGACTTGTGTATTGACTTTTCTTGGAGAAGACTCGTAGCGTGATTGTAACTGCTGCCAAGCTTTCGGAAATGTTCCCTCTATAAATTTAGTCTATATCACATCATTTATGCCTTGAACTTTGTAAGACAAACTAAGGAAAATAACTGGGCAAATTATTTGAAAATAGCCTAAAATAGCTTTAACAGTAAATGACGAAGTTTTGATAATAAAAAATTATAACAAAACGACCCCGTTTTCCTTGTACTCCCAAGGTGTATTAACTGTGGCCTTTTTAAATGACTTAGGCGTAATCTTAGCATTAAAATTACGCAAATATGTAATTCATCAAAAAGAAACGTTCGGCGTAGACCTCGTATGTATGCGAACTTTTGCCATGAGGGTAACCGGCAATGCCGCCAACATTACCATTAAACCTCACACAGCACACCCAAACTAGTTGGAAGCTAACAAATGGCCAATAGTCATTCACCTACAGCTACGAGCAAGTAGTGTGCAGCACCTTCATTTGTATCAATCATATGTTTGACACTTTCGGCACAAAATCAATACATCATACGACCGACCGAACCATAGGCAGGCAGCCAGGCAGGCACTGGGTTCCGTCGGATGACTAAGACATGAAAACATTTCATTATACAAACCAAGTATGCCAATCATATGCATGTGCGAGAGACATGCAACTTTTGCTGTGGAAGCAACCTCCCAACCGCCACCCAACACAACCACCGACTACTCACAAATGCTAGTGAACCCCCCTTTCATGTACATCTGTTTTTGCTGTTCACTGTTCGACATGCAAACGATACGAAACACATGGAACGAAATAATAGTTGCTGTGGAAAATGATTTTCACGATGCGATACCCACCTAAAAACAGGAGAGAGAGAGACAGAGAGAAACTACAGACAAAACAGCCCGTGGAGGTGCATAAAGGCCATCAATTCAGCCATCCAACTATCACACGAGCAAGAAAGTGCAGTAAACACTTTGTGTCATTCATCCTTTGTCTGCGCATAATTAAAACATAAACAGCACTAGTCTGCAAAAGTCGGTATTGAGTAGTAGCAAGATGTTTACAATTAAAATCAGGAAGGATGAAATATATCTGAGTTGAAGTATTTGATCAACAGCAAAGAAAGTCGTACATATAAATTCTAGGTCGATTTGCTGAAGTATTTGATCGTCTGCATACTGAAGACGCCAAAGGATTTTATAAAGCTAATTTAAGATAACCAGGAGATCTAAAAAAAAACCTCTGAGACCTAATGGGATAATTCACAAAACCTTTCCACAGAAAAACTAATACTAAGACGTTCTTAGATTCCAATACTTTCATACAATAGACATCCCAGAAGATTACGTGAAATAAAAGGCCACACCTGTCATCTGTTGCAAAAATCTGCATGCCACTTAGAATGGCTGATTGTCTTTGGGGAATATGAGAGCAATGGAAGGGATGACTGTTCTCCACCAGCGACTTGGGTGTCTGTCTGCCTTATAGATTTGGCAATTTCAGTTCCAACCGATCTATAAAATATGTAGGCAACTGACTCTATTCGGTTAGGATTATGAGGGTCTACAGATGTCTCTTGAGTTTTTATATGATTCTTGCCGTGATCGGCTGTTTCAGGCACACCCTGTATACCGAACGCAGCTGGTATACCTAAAAACTCAATTCGAAATTTGCTGTGTGAGCGAATTTCCCACTTGTGTAGTGGTAAAGGAATGTCTTCACATCCGCTACTCTTTGGGTTGTAGCATCCGTTAGAAATGGCAACCTAACGACGAACTGAAGTCTCCCTAAAATATAGAAGGCTTCCCTGAAAATTCCCACAGGGCCGTTCCTAGTTGGCCAAGCAGGGCAGTCGTCCCGAAATACCATATTTCAGACTCCAGTGAGCCCGCAAAGCATTAGTACTTCCACGTCTAGCCCTCTATGTGAACTATAAGACCACAGAGTATTTATTACTGATTTTTTTATATTTTTTTTTTAATCTGGCAGCGGCCGTTGTCCTTTGACTATCCCACAAGTAAACCAAGGTTCAAAAATGTAAATTGAGTATGCACTCTCGGATATTCTCATTTACACCGCTCGCGCAGGAGACTATTTTGTAGTATTCAAGTCAAAACTGTTTGTTCGAATTGAGTGAGATGTAGGCCAGTGTAGCAAATTGAGTCACTCTGCATGACAATACACTTCATTATCGTTATTATCTTCGGATCCCATTTCGTAAGGGGCTAAAATGCCGCGTATGCACCACATTTGTATTGACATTATCACGGTGCGTGTCTGCTTGAGTGTATGTGTGTGAGAGAGTGAGAGCGAGTGCGTGTGAGGGTGTTTGTAAATTTAATCAGTTATTAAAGAACTCACTGGAGGGTACGTGTAGTTTTCATAATTGAGTTATTTTCATGTTCTATGCATGGAATTCGTTATGAACGTTAAATCAACGGATATGAAACGGATACTGGGGATGTTGGCACAAGTCCTCGCATACACACACATACCCATATCTACATACACATGATGTGAGGCGAAGACAAAAAGCACTATGTTATGTTGCAAACCACCCACATTGATACCAAAAAAAAAGTGAGGATATTTTTTTAACATTTTAAATAAATAAAAGACTTCCATTATTCAAATGGTTAAGAGATGTTAAAGAAAACAATACCGTTTTTTAAAAGACGCAGTCTTTCCCCGTTTGCACTAAATGTGTCCTTTCTGGAAAGTGGGCAATTTCGGACGGCCAAAACTTACCCACTGAAAATGGGAAACAAAATTGCTATTGCATTCTTTAACATCTCTTAACGCTATAGAGTTTTCTTGTTCCTAAATGAATTTTTTTTCAAAATCTAAATTTTTTCTACTTTTTTTGCAGTGTTCTATGTAGTACCCGCATAGAAATTATCAATACCCATAGTGTGTGGAGAGTTGTCAGAGGTTCGAATGACCCTAGTTAATATACATACACATGTGTTAAAGTAATCGGATTTAAAAAAAAAATGTGGCCGTTGGCCAAAAACAAACCTAAAGTCACTTTTTGCAATAACATTTATTCGCATAAAATTACACTTTTTAGCTGATTTTTTTGTTTTTCGATTTCTTGAATGAAAATAACCCACACGCAACTACTAGTAATCGTCAACCGCCCGGAAGAAAATCAAACAAACATGAAAAAGGAGAACTAAGTTAGGCCAAGCCGAATATTGTACACCCTTCTATCTAGAGTACGTTCTCTAGAGATCACACGTCCCTTACGAACAGCTAAATAAGATCTGAAAATAGAAATTTGTGATTTGTGGGTTCGATTTCCTCCAGAGGCTTTGGTCTGTCGCTGCAAAAATCTAGCCATGTGGTCTGTGTCACCCGGTTTACACTCGAACCAAAAATTAGCATATAAATTTACTTTGTAGTGTAATTAAATAAATAATAATAAAAAAAAAATATATATATATATAATAAAAAACCAATAATTAAATCTATGTTGGCGAAAGGTATATCAAATGACAGCTGCAGCAAGTGTGGCAGTCCAATTTAAGCTCAACGCTTACATATGAAAAAAAAAAGTATAAACTCATTATACTGAGTATGAAGTAACTACCAATGCCGCTGGTGTACTCAATGAGAGAACGTTTTTGAACTGAGTAATTTAAATAAAAAGCGGCTTAAACTGTTTACATCTTTACTTTTGATACTTTGTAGATTGTAAATTGTATTTCGCTAATCATATGTCGATATTCGGAATATAAAAGAAAATCAATTTGAAAATAATAAAAAAAAAGTTACGTGTATTTAAAATTTATCATTAACTCGAGTCGGACAATTCATATATGAAATGACTGAGTGAAAAATATGAATTTAATACAAATTTGTCGGAAAGATTTTCTCACGAGTACTCAATCCGTGGTTTTTTTACTCGTTAAAAAATGATAATTCACTAAAATAACTTTGAAGTTCTGGACCCAATTTAAGACTTCTTTGAAATCAAATTTAGAAGAAGTTGCCCTTCTGTTATTTAGTGAACGGTGTGCCATATAATTGATGATATTTCGCCGATTGGAACCTGCGTTGTTGACATGTTACAACTAATCGTGTGCAACATCGTAAGACAGTGGTACAACTAGGTCCGAAGTAAAGCCTATTGACTGGCCACTCAACCAGAGAGACAGCAAATGGTTTGCCGACGACTTTACACCTACACGAGTAATCTCTAAAAATCTCTATCCAGGTAAAACCTCAGTAGACAAAATATTATCCGCTTGGAGCCGGTTTCCACGACTGAAGTTTCCCGTCTATTTCTTAATACAGGGTTCTCCAACAAGAGGTGTTATGTTGGTATTCAAAGAAAAATTTTTGAGATAAATTATCGGATGTTTATTTCATAATAAAGAGAACGGCATAGCTTAATAATGAAAAACAACATCAGCCAAATGGCCACCACGCTTACAGGACCATATACTTTTCATGAAATTTTCCATAACCAATTCGCAAAGTGGCTGCCCTATGTCCTCGATAGCCTCACGAATTCTATCTGTAAGGTCTTGAATCGACGCTGAATCGTAGACCTTATCTTTCACGTGGTCCCAACATCTCGGTGGCCAATTGTGATCACCTCTTCGAGAGAGAACACGATCCGGAAACGTTTTAGTTTTGCGAACTGTGACTACAAGATTTTCACCATTTTTGTAGTGATTTTTAATAATCTCAAGGCGTTGTTGAAGCGTGTCTCGTTCCATTTTTAGTAATGGCGTAGTTTCTACTTGTCAAATGTCAAAGAATAAAAGCTTCAAAAGTGACATCTGCCGATATCCCGGGTGATCCAAAATAACACTTCTTGTTGGAGAACCCTGTAGAATAAGGTGTTGCAAACGGAATGACAGATTTTATCGCACAGAGTAGGGTGTGATCACCGTATGCAGAACCTACCGAAGAATGCATTATTTTTTTCTTGAGTTCGGTACACTGTGAACTTGGTCACCGTTGATCATTTCAGATGTTGATATTGTTGTTCGGTTTTGTTGGTACACTTTTAGTGGTTTTTGTTCAATTTTATGGTTACAGTTCATGCACCACCAACATTAAATACCAGTGAACACATCGTACCGTTGCAGGCAACAACGGCAGCGGCAGCGACAGTGGCAGTCGTGGCAGATGCAGTAGTCGGCCCAGGGCCAGGTGTGTGTCTCATGGAAAACAACACAATACCAGCAGCAGTCAGCCACAAACTTTCTGCTGTTGTTGTTTTCGGTTATGTTTTTCCAGCAGCAGTTGCAGTTGTTGTTGTTGTTGTTGTCAGTTCGTGAACGTGTGTAAAACGAGACATGCAGAAAGAAAGAAATTTACATTTTTCCATTCATTTGCTTTAGATTTTCTTTTCATTTTTGCATTTAGTTTTCTGTTGTTGTTGTTGTTGTTTTGAAAACTGAAAAACAATAAAAGAGAAAATCAGCCACAGCTGTAAGGCTGTTCTTTTCCAGCACTTAGTGCATGGCTGTATGTAGATCTACCGCATTACATTGATACTCGTACATGGATATTTCCATGTTGTTGGTATTTACATACAGAAAAAAAGTGTTTCAGTTTAGAAATGCGCTCAGAGTTCTTTAAACGTCTTCAAAACCTGTTCCGAATTCTGTCATACTAATTTTTCAAGACGGTTTCTGGCTCCATCTTACGAATTACGTATTCCAAAAATCGCAGTAAAGGCCTGAGTCGTTCGCAAAACATCGCTAACCCCAAAAGAAGTTTACCGACGTCAAATTGCAGCTTTCAAGTGGCCAATTGTCATCGACGAGACGGCTGCTAACACGATTAGCGAACTTGGTGTACAAAAGACCAGAAGACATAGACCCGGATTCTTAAAAACCGTATGTAACCATGTCCCTATGTCCCTGTGTATTGATGTTGTGATGTTTTAAATTCAAACTCGATTTTAGATTTTTCTGCGTGAAAAGTGTGGGAATAAAATCTTTGTTAAGATGAATGAAAATACAAAAACATTGTTCACACATTTTTCCTTACAAAGGTTTTTTAAATTTGCATGAATATGGAGGTTTCTCTTTAATTCTTTTTTTATTTTGATATAAACTAGGATTTCATGCCACCAGCTTTCACGCCGTTCCAACCCAGATGAACAAATTTTGTGACAAGTTCGGTAACTTTCAACAAGGACATCTCAGAAGTGAGCCGTGAATACACATTAGTCCTTAAAGACGTCTCTGGTGTTTTAAACAAAAATGATGTTTGACAGTTTAAATATACAAAACCTAGTTGCAATTAATGAACAGATGTTTGTTATACTCCCACCACCATAATTAAAACTGAAACATAACCGTTGATGTGAACACTATTGATTTAACAATAAAAAACGGCACAAAAAGGCAGAAGAAGAAACTTCAGTAAAACTCCAAAAGAATTGGAAATGAAATTATAAAAACAAATGTTTCATTTGAATATTAGCTTGGAATTTAAGACACTAAACTTAACCACATCCTAAACTAAACTAAACCACATCCTTAAATTAAGATTGTGAATTGTGATTATCATACACATACAGACTGACTTCCATAGACATCCTGCGCCCCATCGAAACTTTTACCAACCTTTTTTTGTTTGCTTTGTTCACATAACTTTTCATCCGGATGACTCATCAGCGGGAATAGAAAACGGGCAAAATATAACGGAACATTTCTTCACAATCGCTTTTAATGATAGCCCAGAAATTCAAAGTTTGTTACATGCCGTCATGTAACCCGCATTTGTAATGAAATTAAAATGCAACGTTTGATGATTTTTCCATAAAATTTGAGAGGAAACAAGAAACGAAAACAAGTACCCCAACCACTAACCCCTGCACAAAGATAGTGTTGGAGACGGAAGGAGGGAGACTCATTCGTTAAGTAATGAAAGTTGCCAGCGTTGCTGATGTAATAGTAATAACTTTACTACTTCAACAACCAACCAGCCAGCCACATCATGCTGTTGTTGTCCTTCTTTTATCTGTTTATTCCTCATCCACATTATGCCAACGTTCTTTCTTTTCCGTTCGTTCGGTCGGTCGGTCGTTATTCCATTCGTGTATCATTCTGCGAAGGCAAACGGCAAACAGTCAAAAGCCGGCTCCAGTCATACGGCAAGGAAATGTTAACGTTTTTTTTTGTCTTTCTGTCATACATTTTGTTGCTACTGCCGCTGTTGTTGTTTTTGGAAGCACATGCGGTGAACGTAAAACTTGGCTCATTCTCACTACGGCAACCGACTGGATGTCTGGTTAGCTCTCTTCCTGCATCTCTCTCTTTGGTATCCTCTCTCTCTCTGCGTTTCGTGCATGACCAATGACCGTTATATGTATGTATGTATGTCTCCAGCTGTTCGAATGTTCTGTTCATTTTTCCCTTGTCTACTTCAAGGGGCTCTGTTTTAAATTATATATTTTCTATGTGTTGTCTCTCTCTCTCTCTCTCGATTTGTGTGTTCACTCGGTGTTCATCGTCTCTTCCAGTGATTAGTCGGTGGGGTTTTGTGTTCTCGCCGAACCTTCCTTGCCAGTAGTTACCACCACTTGTCGCAGGTTTTTTTGCCTTGGTCTTCTTCTTTCCATGTACCTTTTTTCATGTTGTTGCTGTTGTTGTTTTATAAGTCAATTTTTTCTGTTTTTCTTTTTTAATTTGTTCGTCATATATGTGTGTACGTGTGCATACATTGTTGTTGTTGTTGTTACTTTTCGCAATTGAATACCACTCACTCCTCTATCATATGGTATTGATTTTCTTCTACAATTCTCTTCCGTACACGGCTGTTCGTTAGTTCGGTGTTGTTGTTTTTTTTTCCTTTTTCTTTTTTGTGCTATTTTGAGAACAGTTCACCGTGTTCCTTCCTCCTTCCAACTCTGCCGTTCCGTCGTAGCGAATTGATTGTTATTCTATTTTATGACTTCTTCTAAGTGAACAAATAGCGTAAAGAAATGTTGTGTTGAGGATGATTCGTTACAAATTGTGTGTGTATTTGACATTTAATGTCATTTTCCATGTGATGGTGTGTTTTCTTCCGGTGCGTGTGTACACAATTTTAATACATACATTTATATGCTATAGATTTTCATTCCACCAAAAATGCTGCAATGCTGTATAATCCTCAAAGTATGCTACACTATTCATATACAATTTTCTTTTTCTTTTCGTAGTCTTACTCCGTTGGGATACTCCTAAAAGTAGTCTGCATTTCATGTTAGGAGAATACGAGAACCACGGTTTACTATCATTCAGTTTGTATTAAAATGCTCCTTGCGGCAAACCCTTCCCCTCATAGTTTATCTTTTTTAAGTAAATGCCAGAGTTAAAAATTATGGAAATCTTGGTTTTGTCGAAACCCTAACCGCAAAAGGTTATTTCAAAATAAATAGAACGTGGTGCAAAAACTGGTTATATGAAACTGTCGGCTCACATACATACTGAGGTACGCTGTGTTTTGTTAGACGTTCCAAAATACAAAAAACCATTAAGGAATCGGACTGAATGCACCTCAGTGCCGAAAATTGTAGCACACAATGCCGGATTATTATTTTAGGATTTTTGTCCAGCAGTCAACCGACGTAAAAGGTTTTATATTAATTTAAAGGGCCCCGGTAGGCAAGTTGGTAGCGTGCTTGCCTATCAGCGTGGGGGTTGTGGGTTCGATTCCCAGCAGAAGCTTTGGTCTGTCGCAGCAAAAATCTAGCCATAGGGTCTGTGTCACCCGGTTTACTCTTGGACTCAATATTAGAATATAAATTTACTTTGTATTGTGATTTCTAATAAATAAAAAACTAAATAAATGTTTTAAATTCACATCCTGTTAACTCCATCATACACAATTAAAATAAGTACCCCGAAAAGCGAATACATTACATTGAGAGTCACACAGTTTCAAGGCATTAAACTAAATTTGAATGTACTTCTCAATACAATACAATGTACATGTTCGACTACATAGACCAAGCATTCCATTTTTTTTTGCGACCGACTATGGGTTCTGCTATGATAAGCGCGCACAATAACTCGCCTGCAATATATATTTATTGTATACTAAAAATAACCTAGTCCTAAGACACGGTTACCTTCCAAAAAAAAATCTTTTGTTGTTAAATAGCGGAATAAGATTTTTTTTTAAAAAAAATTTAAATTCTCATTATAACCCCACATCCTTAAAGTGGATTATAAATTGTGATTTTCATATAAACCAAGAAAATCTCGATTTTTGTGCTAATTCGTTTACTTTTTTTGTTTTTGGGTTAATAACAATTAACAACAACGCCTTTCATTAACGTTCCCCATTATATTTTGTTGCATTCTTCATTTTATGCACCAACACGTGAAAAGCATTTTGTTTTATTAATTTGCTCATTAACACACTTTACCCGTCTGAAAACCATTCAGACACAGGAAGGAGTAATGGGAAAAATATCCACAAACAAGTTGTAACATATGTTCAGGTATATTGAAATTAGCAAAACTATTGCATACTTCAGGGTGAATCACAAAAGTCGATCATTATTAAAAAAAATGTCCCCAAGCTTTGAACTTCTGCTGAAGCGTACTAATAAAATTATAAAGAAGTTTTTACTCAGCTTTATATCGCATCAGCTATCAAAACGCATCAACCATTCGGAGCCCACCATTAATCACCAGGTCCCGATTAGTGGACACACCACATGATATCATGGACAGCACACTTATTTCAGAGAAGTTAATAGTCTGGTCCTTAATCGAATGCTGATGGATATATGTACATTTGTATGAGAGCTAGATCTAAATACGTCGTCTGTTATTGTACGCAGAAAATAACAAGCTTCCATGGCTTAATAGACGGGGGACATCCCAGTAACCTGTGCTCAATTTAATTTGTAATACCACTGATCGGAACCTTCTGTCTAAAGCCGGCTCCTATGCTTTTTGTAGAAAAGTTTTGACATGGCTTACAGATTACACTATTACTTGTACAGCCTCAATATATTTGATAGTCTTACCAGGATGCGAACCTGTGTTTACTATGGGATTCTATTCAATATATTTTTTTATATTTATATGGGTAGTTAGTCTTATTGAGATCGGATGACTATTATTATTTAATTTACCCATTTCTTTAGTTTGGAGATCAGATCGAGGCTATCTGAATAAGATGGCTACGCCAGTCTCTGAACCAATTGAATTCAATAGACCTCAGACCCATTATCAGCATTCCACGAACTAGTTGAAACAATTTCTATAGGAAGGGAGCGAATGATTCACATTTCTTACATATGTTTAGAAATGCCTCCGAACACCATAAACTTCTCCGCAGGCCGAATATGTAAAATAAGGAAGTCGCGTAACTTTGGACACGTACCCTGACTGATTGCCAAACTAGTATAAATCTGTTTTTTTTTTGTTTTTCTGTCGATACTATTGCCACATAAATACATACGTAGCTATGTGTGTATGTCCATTAGGGCGTATCACTAAAACGAATGGTGACAACAACAATTTCGGTTTCATGCTTTTGAGGTTGAGGTACTCTTATGGACGACATAAGAACATTGGTTGGCTCTTGTCCCTATTCCCGTGGAGTGTTATCGGCTATAACCAAACTAAACACCACCACTGTACAATGTTTTTTTTTTATGTTCAACTTGCAACTGGACAAATGCTTCGATGCCGTCGCTGTGCATGTTCGCTGTACGTTTGTGTACACGTTTCTTGTGTTATTGGCAACTTTATATAATGACCTTATTATCCTTAGCAATAAATCCATTTGGTGAGTGTGTGCTGGCCGGTCGAATGGTTAAGGATGGGGAGAAGGAACGTACACACAAAATAATGTGGAAACAAAGACAGCACCAGTACAACAACAACGAAAGCAACTACAGCAAAGACATGTCTAGCAAAAGGACTGCTGCATTTGTTGTGTTGTATACGTTTTTGGTGTGAGTGAGTGTTTGCCGACTCTCTCGTGTGTGTGTGTGTGTTTGGTGTTGTCTTAGTTGCACAAAATACTGCAGTATGAAATCACTGGAATCGGTGTTATTTGTGACCCAATGGCCTGCTTAAAAGTCGAAAACCCACACGATGGTTTAGAAGGGGCATAGGGTAAAAATAGATGGGCATATGGGTATAAATTATGTTTGTATATGTGTCGTGAAAGTTGTACTTACCTTGTCAACCGGCATTGATGGGCACGCTCTACACAAATTCCAAAATGAGCCGATCATAAGGAAGTGTTTTATTGCTTAACGAAACTAATCAAGTGAAAGAAAAACACAATAGAATACAATAACAATTCAAATATGATCGATTTCGTAACGTCTCGCAAACGCTAGTTAGCTTTGCTTTTTTTTTAGGTTAAACAACAATTAACAACAACATTAATTAACGCTCTCTCTCTCTCTTCTATATGTATTTTTTTCTGTTGGATTCTTCTTTTTCTTTTATTAATTATGTACATGTGAAAAACACTTTGTTTTATTCATTTGTAGGTATGTAGGTATTTTATCGTTTATTTATTTGGTATATTAACACATATTGCTGGGTTGAGTGGGTATTTAAAAACAATAACTTTCATCTACAGGAAGCTTTAATATAAAAAATATACAAAAAGTAAATTATAACATATTCTCAGGGCTATCAAAATGAACAAAACTATAGCATACTTTAAGGCGAATCACAAATGGCCGAAGTCACTCCAACAACTCCACCATTTCTTCACTAAACGCACACACACACTCTTTTCTCCTTTCTTTCGTTCTTATCTTCTGTACAAAACCCCCCTCCCCCAAAAATCGTACGGAATTTGGAAGAAGCAAGCCAACAAAAAAAAAAATAAAGTTCTCCTAACCGAAGTGCTGAGTCGCTTTTGGTCGTCATCGCACAGCAGCGCAGCACAACGTATGGCTTTAATTGTGCCTACGTAAAAAAAAGAGCACCAGGAAAAGTGGTGATCTCACACATTGAAAAATATAATGTGGAAATTTTTCTTCTTAGGCAGGATATACTATGTACAACTCAAAAACTCTAAGGACTTTTCCAATACATTGCGAAAAAACACATTTTTTATTTTGTACAACTAAAACGAACGAGCGAAAGAATGTGAAGAATATTCATCCGAAAAGTATGCTTTGATAATGTATTTTAATTAAAAATGTAGGCTTCTTTATACGGGGGGAAGAGAAAAAATCGGAAAAAAAATGTTCAATTAACAGTTAACACACACACATACAACACACATACACCAACACACCGTTCGTTAATTCATGTATGTACCGTTATTTTTGTCACTTGTTTTAACAGCGTTTCGTTTAATAAAAAAAAAATTAATTTCTTGTGCTTGAGGTCAAGTAATTATTTTTCCTTTCTTTCTTCTCTAACGATTCTCTTGCTGTGGAAAATTTTCTTCTTACAAAAATTTTCCAATAATTTTCTTTTTGGACGCGCTCGTTGTTCGACAATGAATTTTATTATTTTCAACAACTTATCACGACGATTTCACGAACACGACTGAAAATTTTGCACTCAGAAGTTGGTAAATTTTGTTGGGCTTTTGATTTTCTTGCACACACATCGACAGCTAGCACGATGAAGGAGTGGCTGGAAAAATGAATTGAAGTCAGTGAACGCCAGAGTTGCCATACTTTAGCTTTTGTAGGAAAACTACCAATTTAAGCTTTTCGTTTGCTAAGAGTTGACACCATTGCGGTTTTCGCGGTGCTGCCAATCAAGAGCTTAAAAACCGCCACTTTCCGTTTGACAAACTCTAAGACGACAATAATGCTTAGACGACATCTTCTGCGGATAGCGAAGACAGGCAAGATTGAGATTACGTTGGAGGGATCAAATTTCAAACATGTAGTGTAAACAGAAATTGTAAAAATGTTTCCGCAAAGTAATAGAGTCCATAGACGATACCAACGAACTGGTGATCTCATATTTTTTGCTTCGACCTTATGTTTAAAGCATCTAAAAACGATGCACTTATAGAATTGTAAATGTTTAATATATTTTGATTAAAAACACTACCTGTCATTTTTACTTAAATTTCACAATACACGACACAACAAACTGGTGCAATCATAAAAATATCAAACTTGTTTTCAAATATCATTAACAACTGGCTCAATTACACCACAAATCCCTTCACGTTCAATCGACTGGCACAAACACGCAGTTCTGGCATAGTTATTGAAAAATACATGTAATAACCTACTCCTGTTTTTACGCGGTCTTTTACTGTAGAGAAAGACAGGGCGGAAGCAAACATTTTAAAATAACAACGTATTGGGTTTCCTAAAGTTTCCAGCATTTCGATAAAACACGCTAAATATCATTTCTGGGAGCTATTGTCAGACATCTCTAGGAACCGTGATCACTTTAACCATTTTTATGTTAATTTTCGATTTCTGCAGATGATTTTGATGTGCGTAAAATATGTAGTCTTCCTAAGCACGTTCGTATTGCCTCCATGGCTTCAGATTGCTTACGCTGATGGATTGTCATCTGCACAGTGCAGAATCATTCTAGAACCACAACAACTCCACCACATACAATTTAAAAAAAAATTAAGTTTTTTACTTTTGCTTCTGACCGGCACCGCCGAACATTTTGCCATTTTTACTTGTTAGACTAGTAATGCTGGACGATATTGTCGTCGTCGACATCGCTTTTGATGCGCCGATTCAAGACATTGAATTTAAAAGTCAATACTAGTGTATTCATTCTATGCTTGAAAAACATATAAATGGTGAAGATACCATTCATTCATTAACAAGCCAACAACAAAACAAAATGAGTTCCAAGCCATGACTACCAAGCAATATAGATATATGCAGAGCAGGACAAGACTTCAGTACTTCAGTAGTGTAATGTACTCTTCACTACGGTACTCGGAGTCATTCCAGATACAAAAATGAGCGTATGTTTCTTCAGAGAACATGATTTTCTGTCTAAGCGCTTATTTGTTGATAACACAATTTATGAGGGACAATAATACGTGTTTTGGTAACAAACAAGTTTTGAGGATGCATTGGACTTGGAATTTCCTGTTTGTGTGTGTTATCTATGGCGAATACGCGACGACGTCAGTATACGGAATTTGAAACAGGAATTGTAATTTTTTTTTTAATAACACGACACCACAATGATAAATAAGTATGTATAGGGCTTGTAGCTTGTAGAGCACATCACAAATCTGTCATACATGTTTCATAACCATCCTCAAAATCTTGTGTTATTCTGAAAATTACTTTATAGAAATATAATTTTGTAAATAAAACGATTTGTTTTAACGTTTATTTCTCTCTAAACCTATACAATATACAAAAAAACATAAATTAAAAAGAAAATAAAACGCAATTAAAGTAATTTAATAATGTTAGTTATGCTCAAACATTTTATGCTCCTGAAATTCAGTATGATTATAAAAATTCCAATTTCATGACAATCATTTTATTTTTCGTTTCCATTGATTGGAAAAGGATTTTTGGAGCTAATTTATGATTTCTAGTGACGATTAGTATTTAAGATTTTTGAAACGAAATTTTACATATTTTCAAGATCCATACACAGTAAGGATCTTATACTATACATGTGTTCGGTCACAATTATAATATAGTGATATTACATGGAATCCGAGTTATAAAATTCATAAATATCGTCTTGAAAGAGTTCAAATTGACGTTGAAAAATTAATATCGGTCTATATTTTGCCCTCAGTTATATAGCTTTTAATATTCCTATTCCAATTATTAGGCTGTTAATATTCCTAGGAGACATTGGATAGACCATTTTCTATGAATGTTTTCATAGATCTGAATATGGTTTGAATGAAGTTGTAAGATGGTGTCTGCTGTCATTGGATTTTCTTACGAACTGTTCAATTAAAAAAAGGCACTTTTCGAATTTGATGTTAGAACGAAGCACATAGTTGTATGAATTGATCTGTAACGGTTATTATTTCATAATATAAGCTAGTATTTTACAAGTTCTTTCTCTAGTTCATCTTTTTCAATGTTAGCATGTAGAAACATGATTTCATTAATAGATTTGTCGTTTGATGCTATGGTACATCTTTTGTCCGAAATCATGTGACGTGCGAGAGAAAACATGTTTTCCGAGGACGCATTGCTTGCAGGTGTTGCTAAAATTTTACAGCTTGCTTTATATAGGTAGGGGAATTCAATTTTATGTTGATCCCACCAGAGCAAAACATTAAATTCATCATGTAGCGGAGTATTGACACTTTCATATTTTTCTATTTCTCTGTTGATTTTGTCAATTCCATTAAGGTTTTCGTGGGGTGAAATAAAATCTGAAAATACGTCCACTTTATAATTAGAAATACTTGGCATGCACTCTGTATCCGATTCCTGAGCAATGTAATATTCTATAATACGTTTCAATTCACTCTTTATACATTGTTTATCATGCTCGTTGAACTGCATAAGCTTATTAGCGGGAGGGAAAAGAAACAGAGCAATTCTATGAAAAATTGTAAGGTTTTTCATTACCATGTCCTCTAAAAGAATTCTCAGTTTTTCTTTAAATTCTTGAACTATTGGTAAATCTTTAGACTGAATTGCACATTTTTTTTTCAAACTATGAATATAAATAATTACTAAATGAAGTGTTGCATTTTTTTCTCCGTGTAATATGTTAAACGTTTCCTCAAAATGTTCCAATAATTGTACGATATCACTGACTTCGTTGAAATTAATATTGTGTATTCTGTGCATTTGTTTCTTATGCTGCAACATTTGAACTATTTTCGCCCAATTTTTTTGCACTGAAATCAATAAGAAATACGTCTTATTCCATCGTGTCGGAGAAAAGCTCTTCGGTTTAGTACGCAGCGTTGAATTTAGTCCAGAATTTTTGAAATACTTGACTAGATCACTACATGAGCGACACAAGTCATCAACTGCAGTTACTGCAACAGTAGCTTTTTGTAATGTATTGTGGATTAAGTGTTTAATGCAGTATATACGATTATATTGTCGGAAGGCCGCAATCATATTTGAACTCCTATCAGTCACAATTATACCATTTTCTTCGAGGTTGCATTCAAATTCATTAAGCAAATGTTTAACTCTTGCAACAATGTTTTTGTCTGGAAATTGATAAATATTTGAAGACAATAAATATGGCATCCATCTAAAGTAATTTAAATAATTACCTGTACACTTTTTACCTTCCATGGATTTTATTCCTAGAAGTCTTGTAACTAATTTTCCTTCCTTTACGTAATGGATTGTCACGGCAATGAATCTTTTTCGGAGATAATTGTCGGTCCAGAGATCAGATGTAAGTCCGAAGCCGTGGTGTTTGATTAATGATATTTCAGTTCTAATTTCTTGAAGGTGGAATTGGTAAACTTTTTCGATGTTTCTTGAAATTGTTGTTGGATGAGGTAGTACGCTGTTTAAGTCCACATATTTTCCATATTTCGCGCCTATGGATATAAATATTTCTGCCATTTGTTTCAACCCGGAATCTTCTACCATTTTAATTGGTCTGCAATTTTCTATTGTCCACTCTGTAAACATTCGTACTACAGCCTTCTTAGTTTCGGCGTCCACTTCCATTCTAGTACGGCTATCATTATCCTTTGTTGATAGTATATAACACTTATGCTTGACTAAATTTGATGTTGATTTTGAGCTATAACTATAGATATTAGAGCAAATGCGGCAAGATACAACATGACCGACATCGTTTCCCATTTCATTTTTGATTTTGGCAAAAACATTCCAGACATTACTTCTTCCTTCTTTGATGCTAATTTGATATTCACCACTCAAAATTTTGGACTTAATTTGGGAATTACTGAGATAGGATTCTTCAGCTGCGGTTGTTTCCACCGACTCCTCCGGCTCCACTTTATCTTCATCCTCCGAAACATCGGATGATCTGTTGTCCGGATCATACGTGGCGCAATCAAATGTTTCTGCTTCTTTTTTTAACCCGGATACTTCGACTATTTCAAATGGTCTGCCATCTTCTACTGTCCACTCAGTAACTACTATATCCCCCTTACTTGCTGTGTCTACTTTCGTTCGAACGGCGTTCTCATTATCCTTTGTGGGTAGTATATAACACTTATGCTTCACTAAATTCGATGTTGATTTTGAATTGTATTTGTATAAATTAGAGCAACTGCGGCAGAATACCACACTGAGCACCTTTCCCATTTCATCTTCAATTTTGGCAAAAACATTCCAAACCCGACTTCTACCAGTTTTGTTGATAATTTTATATTCACCGCTCAAAATTTTCGACTTAATTTGAGAATTACTAAGATTGCATTCTTCTGTCGATGCAGCTGTTCTTGTTTCCAAGAAGTCCTCCGACTCCACTTTATCTTCATCATCCGATCCATCCGATAATTTCTTATTCGAGGCGGCGTCAGCCAATGTTTCAGCTACATTTTTATCGGCGGAAATTTTGACAATTTTAAACGGTCTGCTATTTCCTATTTTATACTCTGTAAATTCTATATCCTCCTTAATTTCTGTGTCCACTTCCGTTCGAATCACGTTCTCATTATCTGTATCTGCTTTCGTTCGAACAACGTCCTTCATTGCATGAATATAACACTTATGCTTGACTAAATTTGATGTTGATTTTGAGCTATAACTATAGATATTAGAGCAAATGCGGCAAGTTACAACATTGAGGAACTTTCCCATTTCATTTTGGATTCTGCCAAAAATATTCCATACATTACTTCTTCCTCGTTTCTGGCTAATTTGATAATCACCACTCAAAATTTTTGACTGAATTTGGGAATTACTTAGATAGCATTCTTCTGCTGTTGTTGTTTCCAGGCAGTCATCCGGCTCCATTTTAACATCATCCTCCGAAACGTCCAATCTTTGGTAGAGTTTGGTAGAGAGCCGGCAATCTCCGTCAATTCCAGGCGTTTCTTCGCTATCGTGATCATGGCGATGATATGATGAGCGAAGTGATCGCTGGGACATGTTTGGGCTTGGTTTTATATCTGCGGACGAAGTAAAAACGATTTTAATTATTTTATAATATTATATTTTCCGCGTTTCTTTCCACTACATTTTCTAAACAACAAATTCCCCAGCACAATGTTGCCCTATGATCTCATTTTAGCACAAATACGCTATTCGTACCCCTAGATGTGGGCGACGACGATAAAAGACGTAAACATCGGATAAAAATATGCGAAAACCGATATTCAAAACTATTTATTAGTCCTTATCTTGGAGATTCTTTGGTGCGACAAAATTTTTGTGCTAATACAGCACTTGGTGTTTGTGTTCACTATTATCACAAACGAAGCTTTTTTCAATAATGCAGTATGTCATGGCACAACAATTGCCCAACAACTCAGATACAACCCTGGGAAATTAGATTGTCAAATTCGAATTAATAAACGCCAGACTGCAGGCAGTTCTTTATTTGGCTTTTTGTTTTGTAATTCTTTTATTTGCATTTATAATACGAAAATGTTGTCTCCATTTGAAAAAAAAAAAAACTAAACAAACAATTGAAATGAGTTTGACAATCAAAATTCTGTCGAATTGACACAAACAGCTGATTGTTGGTGGTGAAAATTCACCTCTACAGAACTATATCGCTGGTTCAGGTGGCAGCACTTGCAATTCACCTTCTCCACCACCAGAATATGGCAACTCTTTGGAATTGATTTTCATTTCAGTTTGAGTGTTTGCGGCGAGAGGTTGTGTGTATCGGACTCCACAACCATTTAACCCCTATTTATGAATCGTGTGTTGTCTTCTTGTATATTTTGTGGATGCAATGAATAAATTTGTGAAAACTATAAATTCAACTTAATAAATCGTTGTTCAAGCGAATGTGCAAACTAAACGACCTTGAATTTGTGAATTAATCTAACAAAAGAAATTAAGCGAAGAAGCTTCTTTCTTCTGCACACAAAAAAAAATGATGGTATAACACAAACAACAACATTACAAGTAATGAGTGCGTGCATTAACAGAATAAAGTTGAATACGCGAAAAAGGATCACAGCTCTAAAAAAAGTATTGCCTGAAAAACGAATGTTTTATTGTGCTGCAAAAATTAATCATTTATTCTTCGTTCAAAAAACCAACAACAATAATTGAGCCGTGTATTGTGGGACATCGTCGTCGTGTGGTAGTAAGTACGAGGAAGGAAGGAGCAAGAAGAAAAAACAAAATTCAATTGTGATAGAAAGAAGGAATTATAAGGGCGTCCTAATATATAAAGAAAGTGTGTGAAAGAGCGAGAGAGAGAAAAGTGTGGTTGCACCAAATAAGAAGGAAAATACCGAACATCACTCCGCCACCCGCACATTCCAATTTTCCATTTTGATTCAAGGAATTTGATTTTATTATTGAAATAAAGGAGGCAAGGTGAGTTGTCCTTTAAATTTTTTATTAGCTGAAAAAAGAACAAGCTTTTCAAAATTTTAGAATCTTTTGTGAAGCATCATATTTTTCTTTGTTGATCTGATCTTCTTCTGCTGGTGAACGACTTACTCTTTTTGTGGCGGGTCAACGCTAGTTTTTTTGTTCCTTTCGAATAAACCCATACCGAGACATTTTTGTAGAATAGTCTTTTTATGACGTCGTTAACTAAGCTCACTTGAGACGATCTGTCGAACAGTGTAAACAACAAACGATAGATCGCGCCGAATACCAGCGCCACTACAGAACAGTTGTGCGCAATTAACTATGAAACGAGTCTTGACAACCCCTTTAAAAACATTTAAAATTAACAATTCCCGGTACGATTTTGCAATTTTGAATTCATGACCAATACTGGAATAGATACATAAAACGTTTATTTTGAACATTTCCAGTTAATTTTCATGATATTCCTCGGTATATATATTTTTTCAATTATGTGTCCCACTCAAATATGGAGCAGTTTTTGTAGTACGCTAGTGATATTATAATCTGTTCTTGGATGTCATTCCACACAATGTTCGGAGATAGACTAACAATTTCAATAAAATTTCTAGGGATATTGATATTTACCTGTGCCGTTTTTGATTGGCCAATCCATATGTTTATTTCACATGTTCAAAATCGGCGTTTAACTTTCACTATTCTTGTCGACATTTTTTAGGACTACGTATTCCGGGTTATTTTGTTGTCAACCCACGACCAAACACACCGACCGTAGCGCCGAAGTGCCTTTTTCGAGCTCTCGCAGAAGTATTTGCAATTATCATACGTCGACGTATGTAAATAATGAACATGAACACTTAATTTAATTACAGTGAAAAATACTCAGGGTTTCCAAAAAAAAACGTATCTGTTTTCTTAACGTTTAAAACAATGCATAAATGTTTACACATTTGTACAATAGGTAAAAGCGTACTTCGGTCACTAACATACGTTTTTATAATAAAGAGTTGCTGATCGAACATACCCACACTGTTTATTTTAATATATTTGTATTACAATTCGTTGTTTTATACCATCCTTTTGTGGATATTCGAATTTCGTGTACATGAGTCCCTCATGCAATTGATACAAAAGAAGACATTATTTACCTTATACACACATTGAGCGTATAACGTTTTTTTAAGTATTACATAGATTACTAGCTGGCCCCTCAAACCTTGTTTTGCCTGCCGAATCCAAATATACATGCACAATTCTCCCATGTCCAAACATACATACATTTTGAATTTGCCGCACCTCGCAATATTGATCTGACAAACTCACATAGTCTATGACTACTCTTAATTATAAGAAGATGAAGCCGTATTCGTGACTACCTAATATTCTCAAAGGGAAATTTGGTAGGGTAGGGACATCACATTGTTTTTCGATAATTTCTGTTTAACGAGAATGGTCTAAATCAAAAATCATTTGGGTGGAAACTCCATTACAAAAACTGAATTGGAATAGGAGATATAATCCATTAGTTATTCAATGAAATTAATGGATCCAGCATCAGCAGCTGATCAAATGCTACCGACAAATCTTTGTTTTATTCAAAGAGTTTTTTATAAGTTGCATACTCCTGGCTGTTTCGAAGAACCTTCGAAATGAAAGCTTAATCAAATAATATTTGTTCTTCTCCTTCAGCAGATCTTTTCCTTTCGTGAACTTATGTCTTTAGTTCCAGATTTTTGGAACTACCTAAGAACGAAAAACTAATCTGCTGTATTCACAGACTTACCTGTTCTTTGTTTCGCCATCTTTCTCTTTTTTTTTCTCTTTTTTTTTTTTTTTTTTTTTTAAATAATTTATTTAGCATACATATATGCTATTTAATGTAAATGTTTATAACATTTACAAGAGCGTCATCTGCAAACATACATACTTTTGATTTCTTTAGAACTTTTTATTTATGTGAATTAAAAATAATAATGTTCCCAGAACTGCTCTTTGGGGAACACCCAGGTCTATCGGTATTTGAGTCGATATATAATTTCCGCACTTAGTTCTTTGACTTCTGTTGGATAAGTAGCTCTGAAACCACTGCAATTCAATTCCTTTCACACCGTACTTTTCGAGTTTTTGTAACAAAATACTCCTGTTTATTGCTATATATAGCAAATCTATATATACGGCGTTGCACTCTGTGTGTTGTTTAAACCCTCCAATTATAGACGGGGCTGTGCTATAAATAGCCGATCTATATTCGATAAGAACGATCTACCTCGGTTCGATCACTCCAGCCTTTCTCCAATAACTATAATATTGAAATATACATGCAATTGATACGATCTACCTCGGTTCGATCACTCCAGCCTTTCTCCAATAACTATAATATTGAAATGGCTGCACGGAGAGACAAACTCGCATCGTATTTTTTTGTAATTATTTCAGATTACAATAAATGTTTTTAAAAATGTCAAGAATAAAAAAAAATAACTTACGATTTTGGCCGTTAAAAATAATTGTGTTTTGACAGAATTTCACTCAGCAGACAAATTGGCAACAATTGCAATTGTCTCAGCTGCTACCCATCGTTTCATTCAAATGAAATGTATACATGCATTATGTCCACTTTTTTTATTCATTTCATACTAAGCGCGTTTTATTTAATGGGCAGAGAATTTAGAAATTATCTTTAAACTGAAAAGTGTAACTATACCATAAAATGTTTTTATGATCTGGGTATTAACATCGGTCGTTATTCCTGCATACGAGGCGGTTTATAGTTGTGTATTGTCCCAACATTAAACTGGCTGAGTGGACGAGAAGACCAGGACCATCTTTATATTGTTTGTTTTTCCATTTCTCTGAGTTCAATGAAATGAATTACTTGAATTGAATGTCACAATTCAAAATTGACTCTATTTTTTTGCTCTAGAAAATGCTGTAAATGTCTAATTTAAATTGACTTTTGTTCTGCAGACATATGACAGGCCTCTGGGTAAACCGATACATTTTTTTTCTATATTTGCTAAGTAAGACCCAATTGATAACTTTAAACGTAAATGAGCTATATGTAAAAAATGTTACTCTGTCTATAAATAAACAAAAAAAATGGCTACTCTTTTAAGAATTATAAAAATTGATTGGACCGAGAAATCATTACTTTGCTGAATAACCGATATTTATGTATTGTCAAAGTAAAGTCTGCGATTACATATCTGCAACCTTTAATCTAATGATTGATTGGCCTTCTTGCAAATTATCCGCAATAAGTCCAATAAAACACGCTCAATGTTTTTGGTAAATTGAATTAGCATCTTGTGCCAATAAAATACAGACCAAAGCAGACTAACTAAATGTTATTCAGATTATATTTTGGATACATTTTGTGATAAATTGTATTTTTACAATTGCTATTTATGTTGTGCTTTATGCTGTATTTCCGGTGCCAGCATATACACATCGAAAGCGAAATAAAAGGGGGAAAGTACTTTTTTAATAAGACCAAAGACAAAGCCGTGTAAAGGGCATTCTGAAGAACACAAAACTGCATGGCTACAATGTTTTTCTGTCTGCAAGAGCCAAATAATCAACTACTTCTTCGAATCCATTTACGAGACAAGGCGTTTCCTTTACTGAAAAAGTGTACCTGTATTATTGGGAAGCTTCATTTTCAATAGGTTGACTTCTTTATGAACAGCAAAGTTTTACGCTTACTCTTCTTTTAATACAAATAAATAATGTAGTCAAACATTTCGTTGGCTAATAAAAATGCAATGCATTTTATCATATTTTAATATTCTTCTTCTTTAGCGGCCTTTTACCAAAGCGATACATTCGGGATAAATAATTAATAAACAGAACAGGTGTCAAAGTTCGTCATATAGTAAACGCAGGTATATTAAACGACAACAGCTGCTGTACAACAGAAAACATTATTCCTCCTATATGGGCCTGAATGCAGAATGTGCGAAATTTGTTTACTGTAAAACTATTACAAATGAAATCAAAAATTATTTTATAGCTCTGCAATCACAAACGAAATTAAAGAGACGATTGTTGGGTAAAGTGGAGAAAGAAAGTATTATTTTTGTTGTGAAAGACGAAGCCATAAAACGTGTGATACCAACCCTGACACATGTGTGCGTATTTTACAAGATATGCTATGAAGAAACAGACGGCTAACTCATGCAATAGTTATTCAAAAATTGTCTATGCAAAAATGACACAGATGTATATGATTATGATTTTATTTTTATAACAATACACTACATCTTGCATGGTCCTATATATCCCACTTCTTTTGTAGCATCGAAATCTGTTCCTTTCGAAAGTTGTGATAATTAAACTTTTGAAATTTTATGATTTCGTAAATTAAACGACAAGAACTTCACCCATTATCAATTTAAGCTAATTGCATGAATGTTTTTGAACTTGTCAACACGTTTAAGTAATCATTTTGGGGGCGACAATATTGTTATCAAGCAACAACGCATATTCTCATAGGCGCAGTAGTGAAATTGGACCCTCACAAAGCGGACATTACTAAACAGTAGTGCATTTCATTCTGAAAAATGCTAAGCAGGCTCCCATTGAACAACATACCCATACAACATAATTGATGAAATTAGTAATGGATAGCTGGGACGGCTTCATGACCTTGGCTGTTGATGCAAAAAATGGAACGCTGCGAAGTAAAACTTCTAAAAATTACACATTAAATCGAAAGGTTCATAAATACCTCGAACTATTTGCAAAAAACTGCATAGCTACACTCTAAAAAATACGTCTTTTTTTTTTTTTTTGTTTACACACAAGTAAAACGCGTGTTTGGTGTTTGTAGCAAGTAAAGCTTATTTCCATCTACACAAAGCTTATTTGGATATAAATATAACTAGTTTGCTATTAGTATTACATATTTGTGTATAAGCAATAGAGTGATTGGGAAAAACAGACAACGAACTTACAAAGCACAACATTTGGGTGGGAATAAGTGTGTATTTGCAACTGGTTTCGTAATTTTTTTTTTTTGCATTTACGCTCATTAAAATAATATCAATACCGAGAGAATGAGATGGATTGTTATATAGAAATTCACAAATGGAAAAAAAATAAAAAATGACTCAAAACTGCATACATATATATATTCGATATTTATCACCTACAAACAAGATAATGTTTGTGGTATGGAAAAATATATATATGTTTGATACGAACTTGTTTGCTGAAATTTGTTAAAATGGCCATTTTTTTTCAGCGTGTATGAATACCTTATCTAACGGGTCTTGACATTATGACTTATCTAAACTCCACATACACGGCAGACCAATTGCTTCTTTGATATCTCGGAATCCAACGCACCATCAACAACAACAACGTTGTGAGCAATTAACACGGACAATTTATTGCCACTATTTTTAAACGCCATCATTAGTTCAACATTCAACATAGGCAATGAAAGAGAGCAAGGGTAGCGGGGAGCACAACATCTTTGTTACATTTCCACAGAACACAACAACGGTTCAGAAGATTTGTTAAAAAGCAGAACAATAGGAACATTTTGCTATTAAGGCTTAAAAATGTTACTCTTCCATTTCCTCCTCGGTTACTTGAAACCTTAAACCGAACAACAACAACAGAAGTAAAACTCTTGCAGCAAGAACAACAATCCAACAAACGATGCACGCAGCAGCAGCTGATGATGAAGAAAACGAAGAGTGGACAAAGGAGGCATTACCACTTACATCTCCACTGACTGGGGAAAGGAAACAAAAAGTACAACAAACAGCATTTTTACGTATTGCGGTCAATTACATTCATAAATCACTTCAATGTTAACAAATCTGTTGTAGAGAAGAAGTTGAGTTGTTTCTTTGGGTTGGTTTGCTTTGCTTCGGTTGGTATCGATTCGATGATTCTGTTCGGTTCGTTTGTGTTTAGTGGCCGTTTGTTTGTTCGCTTCAATGGATGTTTGAATGCTTAACAGAGTTTTAACTTGTAAGCCTTTTGTGGGCAACGCTGATGCTAGTGGGTAGGGGGCGGTCGGTTCTATTGAATGTGGTACGACTATTATGGTTTATGCGAGTGAATGGCTGCTTAAGTGGTGATGCTGCTAGCCCAGTTTTGGGTCACTCGTATTGATGTTGATGACAGCGTCACAAGTTAAGTAACAATTTGCACAGAAGTGGGGAAATGGTGTGGGTGATGTTTTGGTATGTTCAGACTAATCGACTGTTCCGGTCTGTTCGTAAATGTTGCCGCTGCATAATGAATGGATTTGTAGATGATTTCCTATATCTTAAATTGCTTCATCGAAATCAGTTCCTTTTGAAAGTTGTAAGATTTAAACTTTTGAGATTTTATGATTTCGTATATCAAACGGCAAGAACTTCACCCATTATCAATGTGAGATAATTGCATGAATGTTTTTGACCTTGCCAACAATTTGAACTAGTGTTAATAAAGATACATGCTAAGGTAGACAAATTGTTTAAATGGGAAGTTTTAATTGATTCTATTTCTTTGATTGCATTTCAGTACAACAACGCCAAGTGTTAACGATACTGTTTAACAAATCAATTACATATTTAAAAACTATTGTACTGAACACAAAGTCGGGAAATGATTTTGGACGGAAAATACGCTGAAAATTGTAGATAAAAAAGACGTTTCCTTTCTGTAGTTGTAAATTTTATTGAAATCAATGAAATGCTATTATGTTCTACGGATCCGTCTGTATGAGAACGATATTAACACACCATTCGCAAGAGGCACATCTGCAGCTCATTTAATTCTGAGTAAAGCAAGTCTGACGATAACTATTAAAACCTGTTCGAAATTGTCAAATTTTCAAGAATTTTTCCAAACAGTACAGAAGTCGTCTTACGTCAAATTATTTTGTGAAGCTAAAATAAGTTTTGTCCGAAATTATTTAATAACCATTCTAAAAGGTCATTAGGAATATGACAGATCTTTTAGAACTCCTATATGTGGAAACGAGAAGAATCGCCTTGTATTGGTATATAAGAGACATTTTTTTATTAACCACATTTGAACAAAATGTAAAATCCTAACCTTTTTCTTTTTTTTTAATTTTAGGTGTTGCCGCTTTTTAAAAAATGATTGGGTGAACATTCAATGAATAAGGTAAGTGTATAAATCCAAGAATTTCATAAATAAATACTAATTGTAATTGGTGTGTCCGCAATAATATACATATTAACGTCAGTAAGACTAAGTGCGCAATTTTTGGTCGAGGTCGTGATGACTTTCCGGTTCGGTCCATTGTAGTTCAGAATAGGGCTGTTTCTTTTTCTAATTCTGTATCATGTTTGGAGCTTGAAATTGATTGTGATATGCTTTTTACTAATCATATTGCTCTAGTCTGCTCCAGGATTAATGTAATTCTACGACGGCTTTACAGTCTCGACGTATATTTGCCTACCGGTGTTAAATTTAGACTTGCTCATACATTGCTTTTGCCTAACATTTTATATGGGCTAGAAATCTATTCCGGCACCAATGCGGCAAATATGCGTAAACTTAACTCTTGCTTTCATGGTATATTGAGGTTTGTTTATGGCGCTCGCTCACGTTATGATTACGATTTGTACTCTTCACTGCTCTTGGGCTGTTCATTTGATAATTATTTGAATGTTAGATGTATTTATTTCCTGTTTTGCGCGGTTAAATATGCGTTACCTGTGTATCTTTTTAATTGTATTACCTTTTTAAATACCAGTAGAAATACTCAGATTCTATTGGAGAATTTTTCTCATCTTATAATGGAGCGGTCATTTGTAGTACGTGTTGCGAGGTTATGGAATACCTTGCCACACTATCTTAAGAATTTTTCCGTACATCCTTATACTTTTAAGCGTAAATTGCTTAATTACTTTTCTGCATTGGAGCAGCTCCATTGATAATGTTACTCATCTCTGGCAATTTCTTTTCTGCAGTCATACATTTCATTAATTTTTGTTGATGTTATTTTTCATAAAAGATAGTGCGTTATGTTTTTAGATTTTAAGTTTTTATTAATATTGTTTATGTTTTTAATTTTTCTGTTTGTACCACCTATCAGCACGTTGTCCATAAGGGCGTTAGTTGATTAATAAATTATAAATAAATAAATAATTACTGTTATAAGTTTGATCGGGAGCTGATAACCGAATACTTATTGGAGGATATTTAAGGTGCCAAGAAGTAATTTAGTTTATTGAAGAGGGTAACATTTGGAAAAATACCCTTCTGCCATGGTTGCAGTCTCTTTTTTCAGTAACGAAACCCTCATTAGCTCATTAGTAAGATCTGTCGACAATGGCGACTCAAAAAGAATGCGAATGTCTCGTTTTACCAATATAAAGCCAATGACCCCATGGAAAGAAAGCAGTCCTTGGTAGTGAAGGTTATATGAAATTCCGCCAGTCTGATCTTCCCAACGATTTTTGGTTATACCGACAGAATCCGCTACATAAGCGAAAAGAAACACAACATTTCTTGTGAATTGTTTAAATACTTTGGGTATGGACGCCGCCGCCCCCTTTAGAAACGGTTCGTTGTGGTTTCTCTGTTAACAAAATTGTGCAATGCTTTGTAATTTGTCTTAAACAATGATTTATTATTTTAGGTCGTTTTTCTTTTGCGAAATTATGACAATCTCAATTTTCATGTATGTATGTATGTTTGTGCAATTGTTGTTGGTTAGCTGCCTGTAGTTTTATTGTTGTTGTGACCATATTGTAGTCATTGTTGTTGGTATGTATGGCTTCGTCGGTTGTAAATGAAAAATTACACATCTGTTTACAGAAATAAATCCAGTTTTGATCCAAGCCATGTGTGCCCTAGAGTGGGTCGCCAACATTCGCAATCTGGTGTGACTTGTATCTAGGCCAAACCATGAAGATGTTTCAATCAATCAAAAAAATAAATTTGTTATTTATTAGCTATTCCCAGAATATTTAATTTACTTCTGTGTTAAACGATTTCTCTTTAAAACTATACACATTCCACTATGCTGCTTCAAAAATATTTAATATTACTGGAAAAAAGTTCATACAATTGTTTTTGTTGCACTTCTTATATAGGGACGTTTAGCATTTTTTCTGTTTAATCGTATACTTTTGAGGAAATCACAATTTTAAATTTTGTTGTAATTTTTTTTTTTTTTTTTATCAGTTTCACCTAAGGAATGTCTAAAGATATTGCTCGTCCTAATGTTTTAATCAACCAAGTATAACATTTAATTTGAATGTTGGGAAAAGTAAAATAGTTTAAAATTTTATTACAAACTTGTTGAATTTATTTCCAAAAGAATGTAAGACATTTATCTTTTTCCGCTCGAATTTAGTTATAAAGGTATTTTCAGAAGGTTGATGTTTCATTGCATGGAGCGTGACCCAGTCTTATGTAGATATATAAGAGTGTACATAAATATATGTATTCGTCGTACAGATTTTGGCTTCTTTTTAATGAGTGGCAAGTATGTACCAAGTTGGAAAATTAGCAAGGCCTTCTCGCAAGAGCACATCCAAAAAACACCCGTATTTTCAGTTTTGTTCAAGAGGGCCTTCTTGGACCAGGATAGCATCTTTGAGAGTGTCTTTAAGCGTTTCAGAACTCATAGCCATTCAGTAAGTATCAATAAATATTCCTGACTACCGTCACTCGTTATATAGAGGAGTTAAAGCAGTTCGGAAGGTGCCGGTTTTCTTTAATGATTAATGGGGGTTCTTTGTTGATAACACACACAGTTTAGTCTAATTTAAACCACAAGTATTTTATTTAAGAAAAATAATTAAAAAATTAATAATAAATAATGACAAAAACATTTAATTATTTCCTTATTTGGGCCTTCACCACAATATTCTCCAAACTGAACGCCGCCTTCATTTGGGATGGTTGCAGACAGCTGCAGCTTTGTGCCAAAAGGAGGCTTACATGAAGGCAAAGGCCTTCCTTTCGCCGCTGGGTATGTAGGGATGATTTATGTGTGGAATTAAAAAAAATCGCCTTTTTAAAGAATTCAACGGACCGAAAATAATGTTCATGTACATTTATATGTATATATGCACATACAGGTGTATGCAAGTGTGTGTATATGTTATCATAATCTTTCAAAACAATGCCATGAGCGACTAATTTACTTCCGCTACATGAGTTTCGCTTGTCGTACAATTTATAATTTTAGTTGGTGGTATGACCGAGCACATACACTCATGTCATTCTTGGCTCTGAATGTAAGAGAGTAATTTGAGCACTAAATGACAGTTTATACCATCTTGTCTTGCGACATCGTCATGGGCCTTCACTTGGCTGGCAATGAGAGAATCGTTTATGGACCTAATAGTCAACTAGCTGAATTACCATCTCACTATCGTTCGAATTGATTTCTATGTTTCCGGTTTTTCATTATAAAGTAGATCTGCGATCTTTAGAGTTGTGGTGATAAGAAAGAGGAAGCATCGGGAGGGGTGGGTTATTCATAGCATAAGAGATAAAGCTGTGGTGCTTAGATTATTCAATCAAATAATGGTTTATAAAATGTAAGACATGTTGGTTTTATAAGGGCTGTCCCGGAACAAATACGTTTGTAATCATAACGTAAAAGACAATCGGCACCTGAAATCCAAAATGACCAAACATCATAAAACCCAAAATCGTATTTTTGATTGATTCTCGTGAAATGGCTTAAAAACATGTCTGCAAAATTGTACGCTCCAATTTCCAAAATAAACAATTTTTTAGGCGTTACAAAAGAGTGCTTCTCTTGTAAAGTTAGGAACATGATTGTTCGGTCATTATGGATATCTGGTGACGTAATGCTGAGGTGCTTAGATTATTCAATCACATAATAGTTCATAAAAAAATACGTGTTTCGTATTAAAAATACTTTCTTTTTTGTGACTGGACAATGTGTGAGTGGTGGAGTGTAACCCAGGTTAAAATCCAGTCAAAAACATCTGACAGTAGTTTTCAGTGGCATTTTCAACTCCAAGAAAACTAATTTGGCCTATTTTGTTTCTCACAGTGTATCCAGTTGGATAAATACATGTATTTACCGAATTTACAGAACACCCATTTGAGAATTACACTGCACTATGGTCCAAAAGTAAATTTTTTGTAGTCTAAATATGAATTTATCTGCGCCAAATTCGAATTGTGCATCTATTATGGGTCTCTTAGTGGATTTGCTATAGATTTGAAATTTGGTTTCTAAAAAGAATTTGAACATCTGAGAGCAGTGGCTAGGACCACAATATCATATAGTCGCCATATAACCGATTTGGCCAATATACAACAACTTCGTTGTATTTATTGCTATCGATTTGATATTTGGTTTCTAAATATATCCGAGGGAGATATTGTATTGGCAAGTAGTAAAGTCACCTTTTGTTACCATGTTTCCCCGTCCATTGTAAAATACTTAGTACAATTGTGTATTGAAATATTTATTGGAAATTGTGTATTGAAATATTTATTGGAAATTCAAATGCTTCTCACATTGTTGTAACAAAAAGGTATTGCTACCCTGAATAATTTTTTCTGATGTGGGTCTACATATTTCGGAAATCAGAGTCGCCGTGTTTTACGTGAGTACCTGCCACGTTGGCCCAAACTCACGGTGGTCTTAGCACCGGGTGAAATACAATGCGTCTACCAACGCCCCCATATGCAGCAAAGCTGTACATGAGTACCAATTTGAAACCATGTGTTTGGCATGGGATCCCCCTTGGTTAGGGGCGGAGCCTATCTAACACTCCTACCGGTCTATGGGTCCCGGCGCCCGGTTGAAAATGCAACTCCACATCGAGGCTCTCCCCGCGATTTGGGTTTAAACCACAGCCACCACGATACTCCCCGAAGGGCCGCACCAACAGCCAGGCTGGACAAAGTCCAGGGGCTCCTGGCTCCCGTGGTACCAGAATTAAGTCTCCGGTCAGACTTCGTAGCCGAAACTACTACCAGTTGAACTCCAAACAGTTCCGGACTGGTGGCCAACAACATCTCCTTCATGCCAATAGAATTGGCAACACAAACAGCACCAACAATTAACAATAGCCCTCACGGGCTATTCATTGGCCATACCACCTGGCCCTGCAGGACAGGACGAACAACAACAAGGACACAGTCCCCCTCACGGGTGACTGGGACAACATAAAACAAAAAACAAAAATGGACTTCACTAGTTTGGCGGCTGTCGTACGGCATCAGGTCTACGAGACGGCATGTGCCAGACAACTACCTCCACTACGTCTCCCTAAGTCTTCTCCTACTAAAAACCCCACGGGCAAATTGCCCCAACCTCCCAAATGTCCGATCGTCCTCTAAAGCCCTACTACAATCATACCCCCCTTCCCCCGTCTGGGTAATACCCATCCCTACTAAATCCCTAATGTCTTGGTAAAGGAGACATGTAGTCAGTACATGCCTCCAGTCCTCAAGTCCCCCACCACACCTGCAGTCCGGAGTGTCGGACAGGCCCCTCTGATGCAAAAATGCATTGAGCGAGCCATGCCCCGTCAGTAAAAATCCCAGACTTAGACCGAAGCCGAAGTCTGGCCGCCCCCGTACGAAGTCCGCGTCACGTATGAATTCATACGTTACCCGCCCATTGTCGCTGTTCGTCCATCTCGTCCTCCACCTCGAGACAAGGCACTCGTCGAGTAGTGCCATGCTCTCCCTACACTCCCTATCTACCACATCAGATGCAGAAATCCAGTCTGCCGCGGAAAGCATTAGCCCCTTTTTGACCTTGAAAGCAATACCTCGACGTATTACTTCAAGGTCAAGAGGTGGCACGCCTAGCAATACCTGCAAAGCATCCGTCGATACTGTCCTGCATACTGGCATACACGCCAGCAAAGCGACTCTCTGACATGAAAGGACCTTCTTTTTTCCTGCAACAGACATGACTGTTTCGTACCATACCGGAGCACCATACGCTGCGCAAGCAACGAATAGCCCACCGTATATGGTACGGACAGCCCGCCTGCCAAGTCCCCAGCCACTTCGAAGAATGCGCCTGACAGTGCAAACAACAGCAGAAAGCTTGTCCCGGACGTAGGTGAGATGAACTAAAAAGTTCATACGCTCACCCATCTTTATTCCCAAGTATTTGACCTCGGTCGCATACTGGAGACTAAAGTCGCCACAGCGTATAAGTGGTGGACGAGCATGTGACAATCTGCCCTTGAGCAGCATTGTCGCACACTTGTCCATGGCCACTCCTACACCGACACGCGCGCCCCACGCAACTACGTCACGCATGACGGACTCACCCTGAGCCTCAAGAACCGCACGAGACTGCCCTTCGACTAGGATGAGCAAGTCATCCGCATACGCACACACCTTGTATGAACGGCTGAGCTGTCTCAACAGAGGATCCATCATTAGGTTCCAAATACATGGACCTAGCACAGACCCCTGCGGACAACCACGTGTGACGTCCTTCCATACTGTGCCACTTGCGCCCACCACACAAGCCTTTCTACCGCTGAAGTAGCTTGCCCAGAGTTTTACCTCTCGACAACCCACCTGACGCAGCCTCTCAAGGACTACGTCCCACGAGAGGTAGTCAAACGCACCCTTGAAGTCTACAAATATGCCTAAGACATATTTGGAGGTCGCCTCTGCAACAGTACGACGAACGTGCAGCCAAGCATCTTCCACGCTTCTGCCTTTTCTGAAGGCGAACTGAAATTCGGATAAGCCCTCACTGTTGCTCTCCTTCAGTCGATCAACCATGATCCTTTCCAGCACTTTTGCAAATGCTGGAAGGAGGCTGATCCCCCGATAAGAGCGAGGATTGCTCCTAACTCTCTCGGGTGACTTCAGAAGAACAACAATGCGAGCACATTTCCAAACTTCCGGGAAATAGCCATCGCTAATGCACTTCGCAAAGACTGTCTCCAGATAATCAGGTATGCCTTTCCAGATGCTTTTACACATCTCTCCAGACATACCATCAAGACCTGGAGCCTTTTTACACCTGACATGGTAAATACTGTTAGATTTTGCAGTTGGAAAGAAAAAAATTTACTACGCCAGAAAAATCAACATCTTGACCATAGAGCACGAGAGAATTTGCTCCGCCACCTGAACGAAAGGCATTTTTGCTATTAGCAAGTTAACAATTAAAACAATGTGCGATTAATTGGGTTTGTTTTCTCTGTTGACAAAATCAACAACTGCTGTTTTTATGTCTGAAGGTGGAAACGGAATGGAATGTGTCGAAAACGTTAGCGTGTGTCGACAAGACAAAATTATTTTGCGAGCTAGAAGTGCTATATTAGCACCGATATTGTCAACAAAGAAATCAACACATTTTGACATGTTCGCTAAAGACTAGACCTGATGAAACAAATGTGAATTGGTTCTTGATTTCGAAATATGAAACTTTTTAGGAAAAGTAATGCTATGAGTGGCAATATTTATTGCGAGAACATATGGTAAATTACAAATATTGACATCTAGTCAAGAATTATGTTTTTTTTACATTTCTACATTCCCCTTAATTAACTGTCGTCGAAACCCTTTTTTCGGTTGATTAAGTCTGTTAACGCATACCGCGTCTCCGATATCCTGGGAAATATTTGCGGTCAATATCAATAATGGGTTTGAACACAATCCAGCTGCTGCAATTCCACTTCCAAATACTAAAGCTTTAGACCGAAATTGGTCCTGTTGTTGCGGTACAAAAATGTGTAACCCAAGCACAATAACCAGCAAAATAAAACGATTCGTTGCAAAGGAAGAGAAACACATTTAGAAGTTTATGAACATCACTTGGAGGAGGGTCTAAGGGGGGGGATGATTCTTTTGGTTGGTGGTATCTTCTTTAGGCGCTTTTCCCTCCGTCTGGGACGTCTGTCCATTTGCCAGCATTCCTATGCCCGTCCGTACCGAGCACAAATCTTCAAGTGGTGCTTGTTAGTAGCTTGTGCAGAGTCATTGCCGTTGGCTACCTCTGTCTGTGCATTCTTTCGAAATTCTTTTTGTTATTTACCGGTTGGTCGGAATCGAATCGAATTCGAAACGAAATGTAAACCATTTTCAGGATTATATTTATAAAAAAGTAAAAAAAAACTAAAATCAAACGACAATACGACGTACGATACACTTGTAAACAAAGCGACCTATCATCGTTTTGTACGTGTATTGACCGCGAACAACAATGCCAGTCAATGGTGTTGTATTGTGCTTGGTAATGGGACATGTAATTGGAATGATAAATCGTCTTTAAGAGGACTTTAGGGGGGAAAAGAAAGAGCGAATTAAGAATGCCTTCAGATCAACAACAAATTATTGCTCTCGACCACAATAATGACTTGTGATTGTGCTTTGTTATGTGATCAATTTTCATTTGCTGAATGATTGGTGTGGTTACTTGAGAAAACAAAAAAAAAACAATATTAGTTTTTACGTTTGAAATACTTAATGGATCAATTGATGATCAATTAGTAATAAAAGCTACACCACATCGCAGCCAATCAGCTGGGATACATTACACATGTGTGTGCTGGTAAGATGGTCCGTTATTTAAGCGCCACCTGTAAATCAGATTTTTTTTCGCTTGCAGGCTTAGCATTTTCTCTTCTCAATTTATTTAATGTCTACATGCAGCAGCGGGTTCAGTAAACCCAAACGATGTACCATATAACTTATAACTGAAAATAGTTAATAAATCCCACAAAGAAACTACTACTTCGATTAGGAAGATCATCCAAACTATTTGTACAGACATTTTTGTTTGGTTGTTGCAGTGCCAGGAGAATTTGTTATCACACATTATCATGAGTACCGAAAAAAAAAAAATAAGAGTGCGAATGTGAATGCAGCTGCCTTGCCAATACCATCCCTATTTAACCGACAGCATTTTCATAATTTATTGTATGTGCTGTTCTCCCTTGTACACCTCTTCTTAGATTTGTATCTGAAATTGTTCTCGGAGGGGTTAAGCAAAGCAAGAAGTCGTCTTTCGGAGGTGTGTTCAATTTTGATTACGGTTTCAAAAACAAAAACAAACCGAAACCGAAACAACATATAAAAGGAAACCTGTTAAGTGCTACTTTTCGATTATATCTTCATACTCGTACATCTTAGTGGCATGTTTTTGTTTTATTTTTATTCTGCAAGTTCATTGTAGGGATCTTCTATAGTTTGATCCAAGGTCAATGGACATTGCTTGGGGTCTCACATGGACTACATTTTTTTTTTTTTACTTTAGGAAAAAACGAATTCCAATTTGTTTTCGGATACAAAAGAAATTATTATAGTGGGAAATTGCTGTTCCAAAGTCATTTCTTTAGATTTTTCCTCAAGTCGATTATTTTCAGTATGTTGGAGGTCCCTTAAACACGGTATAGTGAAATATTTTTAGTATATGGCGACAATTATGTTGGTATTTTTCAAAGTCCAATACTCCTTTATTGACCCACACATAGTGGGGTTGTACGCGACAAAACCTATTTGATATTAAATCCCATATATAGAACCATGAAATAGGTACGATTTGTAATTAATTACTGTCATTAAAATTTGAACAGAAATAATAATTGTTCTCCATTACAATTTCAATATTATATATCTTTATGTTAGATAATACCTCATATAGATTTTAAAGCATTGTTTCTTCTTCGGGTCGGTATAGAAATGCGTTTTTTTTTTTTGTAAATATTCATAACCTTTCTCAACTAGTTAACATAGCACTGTAAACGCATTCACAGTTCTCTGTTTTGAATTTATTTGATTTTTGAAGATTTGCTTGAATCTTATTAACAGAAAAAGCAAAAGTTTAGGAATACAGTACGAATACAATATAAAAATTTTAAAATTACATTTTGTTTTTGAATATCAAAGGCAAAAGTATTATATAAATAACAAAAATTAAAGAAAACACAGAAAATATTTAGAAAATGACCACTACAACCTAAAATAGCTCGTCCTTACAAATATTTCGGAACAAATAAATTTCTATTTTTGATCAAATATTTGTTTTTGTCTAAACTAACTCGAATTTAATGTGAACACGCGGCAAACACATGTCTTCCCAAATATTTATTTGGCACCATTTGCCAGCTGTTCCAATAGACAAAAACGGGTCAATAAAAGTCCACATTGTGAATAAAACAGCAACCCTGTGTGTTATTTGGGCAAAATCTTGAGCAAACACGTCTGTAGCTTAAGTATGTTAGAACTTCTGACATTTGGTGGGAAAACCCCACTCACAGTAGTGCAAAAAACAACAAAATGTTAAAAAGTATTATACACGGAAACTTTTATAGAGGAGGAGTTTGGTTTTCAGAAAAGTGTATTGTGTCAGAAGATTTTTCTAATTTTGTTGTTTTCAATGTGTACCAATTGAAACCAACTAAGCGTGTCCATATTAACAGTTGTGATTTTCCAATGTGTGAAATGTGGTGAAACCGATTCGTGTGTGAGGGTCTGTATGATATACAGTTATGAACTTGTTCAGCACAGTTTACTAAATATGCTAAATCCAATTCACCGAATGCTAAATACCTACTACACTTTAGTTAACGTTTAGTAGACATTTGTGTACATACATATCTACAAACATCAACACCATACAATTTAAAAACAATTTATTTATTTTTAAAAAGGAAACCACATTTTATGCTCTATTGAAGCATTTAATACGAATACATAGTTAGTTTTGAAGCAAATTTAGAAAACAACACGCTCATGTACTTGCAACAACAAGTGCAAGATCAAAAAACCGTTGGAAAAAAGGAAAAGTTGTCTAGAAATCGTTACGAAGATACAGAAAATAAAAGATTTGTATTATTTTTATTCAATTTTGGACAATGCTGCTGCTGATTTATTTGTATTGTTTCTCTGCTGAAACCCAAAAACTATTTCCCATTGCTTTTACTATCAATTTCCTTCAAAAATTCCACAAAAAAAAAACAATGAAAAACCAACCATGTCATCGACTATTGCTTTTTTTTTTTTGGGTGGGGGGGGGGGAGTTGTAGTTTATTTTGTCGTGTGTCAAAAGCATAAGGATACAGAACTAACTAGCAGATTGTAGAATTCCCACGAATAGTCGTTTATTAGGGTGTTCCAAAAACAAAAACGTACAATTGTTCTGTCAAGGCTTAACTTAAAACTAATAGGGCAGAGGTACTTAGTTTATATTTGGTTTAAATTTTTAGTAAGACACGCATGGAAAAGCCTTAAAAGAATTATGATCTCTCGTAGTTTTAGTTAAAGTGCGCGACTATCACGCATTTAATTTAAAAGGATGGTCCAAATACAAGTTTTTTTAAATAAGAAAACAATTTTTTTATTTTAATATTACTGTTTTTCTTCGTCCTTATAATAACACGATTTAATTCATCTCATAAATGGCGTGCTCGATATTTGCCTTAAGGGTCACGGTCTCCAACATCGGAGCTACGAGGTGGCCAATTGACATGGCCGAGAAGGTTGAAATTACAATTACCGAAGTGAAGCGCAAAAAATTGACTGTGGCGTGGTTGTGAGGCTTGGCGCGCCATGCTGATGCTAAAACACACCAGACTCTCACTATCTGGGGATGCGCTGCGTCGGAAAAGATGATACTTCGAGCACAATCGTTGTAGAACTGTTTTAAGGCCCAAACTGAGAAGCCATAACGAAGTGGATGTTGGACCTTGTAAGCGAATACTGCAAGGTCTCTGTGCATAATTTAAATCAAGCTTGAACGTGAAATGTTGAGTTGTCGATGTTCCAGGACTTAGTTTCACACTCTCGGCTACGGCAGCCACTTTCTCGCCCATGCGTGCCTTAAAACGGCCACTAGTATGGCATTCTCACGAACTTTTTGCACAAACTTGCTTGCAAATTTGTATATCTGAAATTTGTTCTATTAAGATGCGGGCTGTTAATGAGGGCAACTCGTGTCAAAATGCTATTTTCGTTCCAACCTATTGCACATGGACTGGTTCAATGTATACGGCGACAGTGGCGCTGGGTTTTTACATCTGCCAGTGATGGGTTGCTGGAGAAACGAAGTGAGTTGCTACTGATCCCTCTATAACTAGAGACAGGCAGAAAGGAAATGTGAGTGAGACTCTCCGCCACTTGCATCATCACGCACTTGGAATTGCAAATGAGTTGTGCTATCTGCTTCCATTTATTCCAGCTTAAAAAAAAGTTTCGTTCGAGTTTTGTAATCATTTTTGTTTTGTGGGTTTCTCGAAGTGGTGTCTGTTGTCTTCTTTGTTGCTGCAGCTGCAACGGCTGTTAATGACATTTGGGCAAATGAAACATACAAACAAAACAAATATTCAAATGAAATGCGATTGTAAGTATGAGGAAAAAATAAATGCATTGCACACACACACACATCAGGGTGTATTACTAACCCATCACTTTCGAACTTTTCTAGATATTTTCGCGTATAAAACAATAGAGAACGACCATTGCCAAAGATCGTAAAGTAAATCTCCATTCGTCCAGTTTCAGGCTGACAAATCCTTGCTAATCGACGCCTTAGCAATTCGAGATCAGACAAAACTATATTAAATGTGTATAATTCATAGATTGAAAGAAGACTGAAATTCCCAAACTATTCATTCAAATTCTTGAAACAGTTGTCCGTGCTTGTTGATACTTTCTTATTGAAAGTTAAATTTATTTTTCCTTTTGGTTTTTTTTTTTTTTGGTTTGAATGATAGCTGAACGGAGTGAAAAGCATTGAACAGTAACGGGCAAGGTCTTGATTGAAATGCCTTTAAAAGAGCAGTTGCATGTCGGGAATTGTTTTGCAAATCACACGCAATATCAATTGTTTCGTATGCTTTCACGAAAACTTATTTTCAATAAATAAATTATATAATCATTTATATTAAATGCAGCAGGGTTTGGTTTGGACATAGAGCTTTTATAGTTGCGTTTTACTTTTATCATGTGGCATGAAAAATGGTAGATAATGTAAAATGCATTGAAGGACATACAAACTATTCAAATGGCACAGTGAGCACTTTAAATTTAAGTAGTTGCTTCTAGGATAATTTCTAATGAAGATGCATAATGGACAAATTTCTAGGGCTAACAAAAAATACACACTTTGCATGACACATTTATATCCATACATACATATATATTTTGCATTTTGCATCCATCTGAGTTCCCTCGCATGTCAGCCTTCCTTCTGAGATATTCATATCTCGTCTGCTTGTCTGGCAGTAGGCCGTCTTTTCATATCTTTGAAAATTTGTTGAAAATTGGAAATCTTAACGAAATCTTTCCTACGAGTATTAGGCCTTCTTTGGATATTCTCGACATTCTCTGAGTCTTTTCAAAGACTGTGTGGATTTTATGGAGTGCCCTCAGCCACTATAGAAATTCCGGCCATTATAGTCTAATATTTTCCAATATATACATTTTATGGAGGATCTTTTTGTATTTGGCATTAGATTGCCATATCAAACCAAAATACCGGATGGGAATTGCTAAAATCGATATCAATCTGAAGAATGTAAAAATAAATCGTTCGAAATGTCAACTACGGGCCTGATAGTTTCTGATATGTATTTAGCGTTGATATTGCCAAACTAATTAACCCAATAAATAGTTATACACGTATATTTGCATTCTCATTTCGTAGTCATGGACACCGTGGGAAATCACTTTAATAAGTACAGTGAAACTTCTATAACTCGATTAAGTGGAATTTTCTTTCAGTCGAAGCACTTCCAGGAAAGTTTAGGTGACAAATTCCCTTAAACAATTTTATAAGAAATTCCATAACTCAAAGACTCCGTAAGTCGAACTTTTCTACTGGATAATGCTGGTTCGAGTTATGGAAGTTTGACTGTATTTGAGACACGATCATCTGCTTCGTTATCGCTTCTAAGTTTCGCGATATGGAGCATCTTGAACTGGACATCGATTTTGCTCCAAAAATTTAGATTTCAGTTAACGGTCAACGCTTCATGGGCTTCATGAACATTTCTGCTATCGGAGATTGAAGACATGGACTTGGTTTCAGCCCACGTGCCATGTCACACAGGCCACTCCACAATAGATAATCGGAACTGCGTTATAAAGTCGTCAGAGTTTTTGCAGGATATCGTGAAGACCGATGTTATGCGAACAATCCATTAACGCTTCAGGCTCTTAAGACGAATAAAATGTCTAGAAAGAATGGGTTCAGGATGCGCTACTTCTAAGCCAGCCTAGGCAGCCGCATGAATAAAATGGTATTCCGTAAATAATGGGAATGCTTAATATTTCGAATCGAGACTTCGTTCCACCAAAGTACGAGTATCGCCTCAGGTTCACATTATAAATATATGCTCTTATTTAAATTAATATGCCCTTCAGTTAGATTTATCCAAAGAGTTCAATACGTCCAATTAAAATTGTAGGCAATAACATTTGTGCGAGTACGAGCACCGTACGACATAAAACACCCACCACTCAAAACCACCCCGCAATTAAACTGATGATTTTCATCATATAAGCAATTGTTTATTTTCCATAATCATCTCAATTTTTTAAATTGAGAAACAATGTTTTTGTGAAATTCGAAACAACTTTGTTTTTGCAAAATTCAAAACAATTGTTATTTTTTGTTTTTTTTTGTTTGGCTTTTTGCAAAAACATGTCATAACTTTTGTTAATACAAAACCAATAATTTTGTGCATGCAAACAACAAATCGTCGACGATATTTGAACACATTTGAAGGTACTCTGTCTGTCCGTCCGTCCATTTGTGCATGTACGCTTACGTTAAGTTACTTTATGAATTGTTTTGTTGTTATCGTAACTTGGAAAGGTTTTTTTTTAATAACACACGAAAAAAAAAGTGAGCATGTAACTCATATTTGTGTAAAATTTTATATCTTTCGTGATTTCGAAATAAAATGAGTTTCGTGTTTGAAATGTTTGCACATGGATAAGCTGCATTCAAATTTGAAGCGAAGGGTGGATTTACAATTCAAATAACGAGCAGTGAATGCATTGAGGTTGCAATCTTCTCAATAAGAACAACTTTGCAGAATCGAAAAGAAACATGTTTGATCTCCAGTCAAAATGCATTGAAACCTTAACCTAAAATGAATTTACAATATGACTATTAAATAAACTAGATGATTATTATTTTCTCTACAAAATGTTAGAATTTTTTAACATACACACAACAAAAATGTATGACCGCATTGTTTTTTTTCCCGCTAACATAGCCAGCCGAAACTTGAGCGTTTCCTTTTCCGAACAATTGAGCTCAAGAGGCACTGGGAACCGGATGCCGATAACGGTTCCACCCACGAAACTCTAAGAACGACTAAATCGACAGCATTGTACTCATACTGAAGGTGGTGAGAATTATTTTACCAACGATTTCGTGAATGCAAGAGGGAGTGTATTCCCCAACCATATCGGAATCTTTGTCCAGCAATCCACAAAGTTCACAATGGCTAACCAGTCGACGGGGTCAAAACGCACACAACGTACACCAGGGACTTTCCATTGACCAAATGTTCTGGGAGAAAAGAAACTAAGTTATAGTCATGGATGAAACAAGCTAGTCGCGAACAATACGCGATGTACTCAGATCAGGGGTACCGACTAATACATCCAATACACATGTACTTAAAGCGCAACCTCTGTTTTCCAGAAAATTACACATACACATAGCTCATGCTTAATATAATTATTTTTTGCCTTTATTCCGCAACAATTTAACCGCATAAAAAACAACACTCAGTTCGCTGCCTTGTTTACATTAGTTATTTAAAGATACCATTTTACAGTAGCTAAAGACGCAGATCAACCTTTACAACAAATTTCTATTTGAAACCGTAAAAGGTACACATACATGCGTCAGGGATTATACAGTTGTGTGAAAAATAATGGGGACATTAGTGTGTATGATGCACATTTGGTAAAAAACTCCTATATATGGGCCAGGGCTTCAAAGACATCTTTGCAGCTTCTGGACCGTGTTCGGAGGAGATCGGTGGTGATAATTGGGGATAGTATGTATCCAACTCTATTGTCTGCTTATAGCTCCTGCTATTCTATAGATATTTTTACCGTATATATTCGTCAGATATCCTTCGTAGGGTCCCTGACGTTAGAACATTTAGCCAGGAACACGCGGCTATTCAAGGACTCTCATCCCTTCATTGTCGAATGGCCGGTTGACCCATCGTTCTTGTTTCCTATCGCTAACACAGTGCATGACATTCATAAGGGGGCATCCCCTGAGTGTTAGTAAATAAAAATTGACTCAAAGCAAGTAGACTTTGAATGGAGCTTGACTAGATCAACTAATTTAATGTTTATGCATTCAAAAAAATTATATAGTTTTTATTCATTTATTGTTTTAAAAATACTATCATGCTATGTTTGTTATATTTTTCAAACTGTGAGAGTGAACCAAAAATTAAAGTAAATAAAATGGCCACCAACGTGTCTGATACTGCCGTGGTTGTTCACAAATGGGATCAAACAAATGCTCTGATGTCTAGAAATATTAATGCTTCTCCCGCGGTCAATAATTTTGCTGATGTCACAAAAAACTTCTACCAAACCTGTCCGATGTTATTGCCCATATTATTAATATGTGTCCGCAGTCAACTCTTCTGTCATGTTGAACCCATGGATGGATTTGCCAATTATTAGATCCACGCCATCCCCACCGAAAAAAATCAATTATTAACTGGTCACTTAGTATCACTGCCGGTTCTGCAAACTGATCCCTTGATCATTGACATACATTTGGACTTTGTCCTTATTGACAATCAGTCTGTTGCAGAAAGATGATCAGTCGGAAAATGTCATTACAAACATCCGCACAATCTTACAAACAATCAACGTAGAATAATATCATTCCGCAGCGAGAACATTTGCGTTATTTTCCATAACGTTTTGCATGATTGCAATTCTTTCTAATTATCTACACATACATAGAAATTACCTTTTTTTCCATTACGGACATTTTTTTCTGTAATTACTTGTCCATTTATTGACCACTGGAGCAGCAGAATCAACCAAAAATAATTGACCGCTATTATAGTGGTAATGGATGCGACACTAATTAGTTACTCGCATACGCTCTCACATACCCTCCGGGCCGGTACTGTTGTGCTGTAGACAATTTTAAAATTCCATTCATTGATTGTCACGAATGACTCGCCTCTACTACGGCTTCGTTTCCATCAAAGTCAATGTAATTACCAAAGCCACACACAAACAAACAAAATAAATAATTTTTAGACATCTCCGTCCGTCCATACGTCCACTCGTTTTTTAGAAGCAACCGCTTGAAAGTAACATCTAAATGTTACTTCACACATTCACACCTAAACCCACCACTGGCAACTAAATGCATAAAGATGTACGTGTTTGTAAGTTTGTATGTATGACCACGTAAAGAAGGAGGTTAAACATAGAAAGTGTGACACTTTTGTTTAGAGGTCTATAAGTAAAGGTCATTATTGTTGTTGTGATTTCGCAAAAAATGTTCTGTACTTGGCCTAAAACGAAATGCAAATTTTTCATTTATTCTTTAGCACTTGGCTTTCAATGCGGCAAAACAAACCAGTGACCGCTTACACTCGGTAGAAAGTGAAGAGTCAGCTGTCGTCGCCGCCGCCACATTTTGTACATACATACATATGTTATGTATGTACATGTTTTTAGAGGTGCAAACATTTAATGCTAATGAGGAAAAAGTTAAAACAGTTTTTGCCATTATTCATCAACCCCCGATAGTTGGACAGACGCACGAAGAGAACGAGTGCTGCCGATATATACCCACTTAACGCTTGTATGTTGTGGTTTATGTTGCTTTTTTTGTAATCATCAAAAGAAGTGAAACAGTGGAAGAGAGACGAGTTACGAGATTTCAGCAGCATATTTAATGTTGTGTACATTTTTAGCGGTGTCTTGCTACACACACACACAGGTAGGGTACCTATAGGCTGGATGGCTAAAGTGCACTTACACTTGAATTGCTTTTTAATTTGAACTTGACTTTTGCTTACATTGTCTTCCGATGAGTGAAGAGAAAAAGAAACTAAATTAGCCATAGCAGACACCACAAAAATATGTGTGTATAATAAAATAAGTGCCGCTAGTGCAGGCAACTAGTTTTGAACTAATTATAGCGTAAGCAACTAGCACTAGTCCCAACTTCAATGTGAGTTTCCGATGAATAGGTATACAAGTCATAGAAGGAGGGAAGGAGGGAGTTGCCATATCTATTCATTATCAAGCACTAGCTAGAGCATTAGTTGCAAAGTACTAGTAAAGCGCTAGTTCGTATGAATCAACGCTTACATAGCACTACGACTCCAAGCTCCACTTTTCTTGGCCAAAAATAATTAAAATATAGAAAATTCTACTTTTTTGTAACAGCTAATAATGTTTACAGTATTTATCGATTATATGCACGACTTTGAGTGCGTATATAAACGGTAAATGCATTTATAAAAACACGGATATTTGCATTGGTAGTGCTGTAGAAGTTATGTTACCAAGCCCTCGTCATGTTCTGCTTGATAAACATCCAATATCTTATTGATACTTGTCATAATAATGCCCAAGGATGCCTCAATCTCACGGAATGTCACATGTTGGTCTTGCTTTATCAGTTCACGCACAGCATTGATCGTTTCCGGCACAACGGTCGAAGTTGGACGACCTTCACGAAATTCATTCTGAACCGAACGGCGTTCGAGTCTGGACCAGCGATTTCCAGTGATTGTTGATAGTGCTTGATCACCAACAGTCGAACAAAGTTGATAGTGACACTCTGGTCTCCCCGCCCATAATCGTAGGAAATCATTGCACGAAAATGTGTTTGCAGTTTAAGTCCATTTTATAAACAAAACATTTCGCTCTGAGTGAAGTTATGCTAAAAATGTGTAACACCTGACAACATCAATATTGCAACCCTCGTACTTTTGGTCTCATAGTAGCGAATTCGTAACATGTACAAAACCTTTTTTTATTTCCTTTGGGATTAATTTCTTATGAAATTGTTGTTGTACGTCTCAAAATTGATTTCCATTATTTTTATTAAGGTCAAGAGGACTCTTTTGTTTGTACTGCATTTTCAAATGTTGTACCGAGAACTACCTCTAAAATATCTACATCGTTTGTTTTTGGGACAGTCGGTCTTGCCACATGCTTCAAAATGCCCATTGTTGCTTGTGAAGGTGTACGATCTATCAACTCATACATTTCTGTTCTGGTGCATGATCCTGTTCACTGATGAGAGTAAAGTTTTGTCTTGTTTTGCACTAAAGAAGGCCAACTCATCTAAAGCAGTGGCTACAGTTTGCAAGACAGTTTAAATATCACCCACAGGCGTCGAATCTCAATCCATTCGAACACCTGAGAGTCTTGCCAGAATGCCGTGTACTAGCCACGATATAATTAACCTTTGCTTTACTTAATTTATCCATTTTGTGTGTGTGTGTGTGTGTGTGTGTGTGTACTAATACGCAGATGTGTAATGCATTGACCTTACTGATCATAATTATAATCGATTGTAATTGTAAAACTTGTACATGCATAATTTGCAATTTCCCCTTATTCCTGTGACGATCTAACAAAAGATCAATTACTCGTGCACTCGCCATAGCTAAGCACGTGTTCGCAAATGAACGACAACGACACATCCACCATCATCATAAACAGCAACCACGTCGTAGTTGCAGTTACGCTGTTTTGCATTTAATAAAACATGTGCTGACATGTTATAATAGCATTAGTTGTTGATGGATTGGGTGTTGGCGGGTGCAGATGCACGGAGGAGGAGACGTTTGTGTGTAATAATTCACGGTTCACCGTTTGTTGTCGGTTGTTAGAGGTGATGGTGCAGTAAAGTTTTACAATTGTAACAAAATGGCCACAAAATTGTACCGAATGTAACGCGAATCTACTGTAACAAAATTCAATAAAAATATTTGAAAAGCGGAAAAGTTGTGAAATCAAAAAACACGCTTAGTTACACATTATTGAAAAAGTACTCAAGAACTGCAAAATTGAAATTGTACCCAAAATCACTTAAATTGGTCAAATAATCGACCCTTCACTAAAAAATACTCTGCATGGAAAATAATACTGTAGTCGAATAGTCAGTCCTATTGGGGTAGTCAACGCCGACATAAGACGACGTCGTCTGGAGCCGACTGTCAATATGGACGAATATCGATTACTTTATACATATGGTCGGAATTGTCAACGACATGTGACATTGCTATTGTCTTGAGACGACGCGGTATTTTCTCGTCATGGTTTTTGATAACGACAATCAACTGTTGTGTTTGAAAGTAAAAAAAAAAATTAAAAAAATAGAAAAAATTAAAGTAACAAATGAAAACCAATTTGCGAAACGTGTGGACAAGTTGGAGAAACATACTTCGCTTGCCGGAGGATGTCGAATAGGTACTGTTCTAAGAAATTATAAAAAAAAGTGGAGACAGATGAAGAGATTGTGAATTTATACGGTACATTATAAAAAACACAGCCTATATTTGGACACCAACTGAGGAGGATGTTATTCCCACCACAAATTGTCCTTTCTAAGGCATCCAAGTTTCTGGTAAACCTCTAGCAGTGTCTGTCTTAATCCCTGTGCAAAAAATCTCATTCTTTCCGACAATTAGGTTGTTTTCGAAGTGAATGTTGGTCTGATTCCGGCTTTCAATGTAGATGTTATTGTGTCCATCACATGCATTAAGGATTTTTTTTTAACTCTCAACCTTTTAAATAAATAAAAAAATCTACACGCACAGGAAAAACCGACTTTGACTTAGCCACTCACTTTTCGCCTCTTAATTTGAAGATCTCTGAATCCGGCTTCGGTACTCTTCTTTATTATTATTATTTCCGATTATGTTTATTCTCTTTATCACTCAAAGTGGAATCAGAATTAGAAATAAAAACATTTCCCCACAAAAACATCAATCTCAGTCGACGTCGTAGTCACATTGATTTGAAATGCCAAGTTCGGATTGAATTGAATTGACTTCGTCGACACCCGCAATAGGGCTGAGTATCAATTTTCCATCACTGATGCAGGCGGGCCTCGCAGTTGGTTGGAGGAGAGAGCACACATTGAATAATATTCATGCATACCATGTTGACGAGCGACAATGATTTCAACGACACAGGTGCCTAAATTATCGTTTTTTTTTGTGTTAAACGATAAAGTGCAAAACTACCACAGCAGCAACAACAACTCATGTTTTTTTGCAAATACGAGCGAGTGAGTGCTCGCTCGTGTAGTGACAACATTAATTATGCCGTGATTTTATTACAGGCCGCTCTACATGCATCAGACAGAATGATTGTGTGCCACAAGGGACCACACAGTGGGACACTTGAAAGCAGTGGGAGGATTTCAATATATTCTCAGATCTTCACAACGTCCTAGTAGAGATCTGTAGTAGACCTCGATCTATTGTTTCTTATTGCTGCTTTATATGTATTGAGACCAAGTATTGGTTGTAGCACCTGGTTAAGATCACAACTCAACTGCGAGTCAATATCTCCCCACGATTTAGGTTATAAACCGGAGCCGCCATGACTCGTTCCCAGTTGGTTAGGCTAGGACAAAAATCTATTGACGCCGCGTTGTACATAACTACTTCCAGTACGAGCCCAACACACTCTGGCTGGTAGCCGAATACATTCATACAAATATGTTTTCTCTAGGTCATCTGCAGGACCATAGAGCATTTACTACGATATCCAGTAAAAGCTCTACTCTCGGACAGATCCCATAGACGGATAAATTTCACGTTCCCATGCGGTATTTTATAAGCAAATTTATCTCCGCTTAGCTGCTTCTCCCGTGGACAGACAAAGCCACTGCAACCGTCGGAGTCCGCCAACCGGAGCTTTCACTGTACATACATACATGTATGTACTTCTTCCAATATTGTAGGGTGCACAACACGGTTCCAACTGTGAGTTATCAAACTTCTTTAGAAAAATCATTAGCCATTTGTACGTACTGTTTGTATGCGTGTTCAGGTGCGTTGATAATGTCCCCTTAGGGTTGTCCCAGGACATATTCAGAAATATATTTGAAAGCAAAGCGACATGTCTGCACGAAAACATCTCATGTGAAAATTCTCCCATTCACTCCAACCACAACCACCCACAGTACCAACGACAACACCTCAATAAATGCATTCATAAATTGTTGTTTCATTTTAAACGACAGCAACAGCAACAAAGTACATGTGTACTACTAAAAAAAGGCAAAGCCACATGCATGTTCCTTCGCCGTCCAACCCCTATGCTCGCCCATTCATGCTTTTTCTAACAATCGATTGCGTGTAATATACAAAAAAATTACGTTGTCGTTGCTGGTGGTGTTCTTGTTTTTTTGCCACGAAAACTGTTTAATCGACCACCACGGCGCGTTTTATTCATTCAGCTGCTCAATTTATCCATACTGTGGACATATCCATTTGATATTGTATAATTCAGTTGTAGATATTTAACATCTAAAAATCTACAACATGACATTATAATGGCCACCCCAGAATACAGTACCCCGTCACAGTACTATAAATGATTTACATTCCAATATTATGTTCAATTATTAACAAATACACAATTCCAATTTTATATGTTCAATTATCAACAAATGCACAAACAAAAGACACCTTCATATCATTTTTACTTGTAAAGTCATCCGACTATAAATGGAAAACTCCTATGCATATGCATAGGCCATCCTTTAGAATCCATTTTACTCAGTAAGGGGGTACAAATGGGTAATCATAAAGCAAGCGGTTACTGTACCACCCCACGCTTCTTCTCATATGTACTCAGTCTCGTACTAGTGGTGCTGGGTGATATGGAACACTTAATTGTTGGGAAGATATTCATGTTAATGTTCATGTTCATGTTCATTGGTTTGTTTGTTTGTTGACGGCATGCCTGGGTGTGAGTGTGTTCCTGCTATTTTATGCAATTATTGGTGGCTATCTTTCCGGTCATTAGGTAAAGAGTTGGAGCGATCAAAACGTTTAATAGATGATGATGATGATGACGTTGTATAGTCAGTTTCACTGGTAATGGATGACAGCCTTCAGTCAGTTGGTGTTTCTGTCGCACTGGAATACATTTACGGGAGTGTCATCGGATCGTTGTTGGTCTTTCATCTGTAAAATCAACTGATATTCATTTGAAGGGGGTGTGATTAAAAACAGAGTGAGTTAACGGATCTGGACGGAAGATAACATTTTAATTGTAGATTAGTGATAACAATTTTTGTACGGTTTAAAATCAACTTACCTTAAAAGAAAATGACAACTTTCCTCAAGGTAATGAAGGGCTAAACCAACAGAAAATTTTCCATAATAAAAAATATATTAATCGAAATCATAGACAGAATCATCGTATCTATGAAATTAAGGACTGTATTGGAAAAAACTCAGTCGGACACTTTGTCAAATGGTAGAGTTAGTGATGCTCAGTGCTACTGTCCGTTACCCTTCGTCAATAATGCGAATTTAATTTAATTCTTAGGAAGATATATAGACCTAAGCAATGTGAAACAGCAAGAAAGTATTGATATGTCGCTTAACCAACGACGAAAAACGTACGTTGTGTATAGTGTATCTTCGCTGACCCATCATTTCACCCAACATGTTCGGCATAGGATGTGTACGAAGTTAAATCGATTCAACAACTTTGTTTGCTGGCGGAATACTCCATCACATTCACTTAACTGCACCCACAGAAGAGTGTGATGAGTTTGTCTACGACAATATCACAAATCGATAGGTTTTGCTCTCTCAGGTGTGGAGTTGTTTCGCTTATGCCGCGATGTTTCCAAAGTTTTGTGTTCATTTGGGGTTATCTATTTCGTTTTACTTACTTACTACAACCTGTTGTTGGTCTTGGTCTGCTTAATAAATGATTTCCAACCACTTCTGTTCTGTGCAGGCTTTCTCTCGTTTCACTCCATTCTATATGGATCTGACAGTGAACTACAGATTGTTGGATCCTGCCGCCTAGTCCCTAGTTTATATTAAATGAAAAACGGATAAAAGTAAAACTAACAGTCTCTAGTCCTAATTCAATTCCTTTCTAACTGTACATGTGAAAAATTCGCAAATGCAATCTCTCCTCGACTTGTTCTACAGTATGTGTTACGTTGGACAAAAGGTTCACTGCGCGGATTCCAAATTGTAAAAAAAATTCACATTTCGACTTATATTTAATTATTTTTTCACTGTCTATCCTTTTTTTAGACTGTCCAGCAATCATACAACTTCTAAAGATGCGACGGCGGTAGTTAAACGACAAGCAACACACAAAAAACAATCAACGACGCAGCAAAAAAGCTGAAGAAAAAGCAGAAATCAACATCATCAAACTGCTGCTGCTAGGGAACATGGCCGGCATGGACATGGCTGACAGGCAGTTGAATTAGTTTTAAGATTGACACACAGCCCTTTAGTGCGACTGCTGCTGTTGGCAGAAACACACACAAAAAAACAGGGCTTAAGAACTGCAAAACAGAATTAAAAACAATACACAGATAAATGTACGCCAAAAATAACATTGAAACCAAAAAAACAAGCAACGAAATCGAATATTTACCGACGAATCTCAGAGAAACAAAAGCCACCACAAACACAGACAACAAGAACGAACGAATTTAATCCTTTTGTGAAAACTGAAACTTGGCGACGGCATCCATCCATTGGAGACGACGCAGACGGCGAAAAGTGAAAAAAGAACAAGAAAGGAAGAACTCAGCATGACATTTAAAATTTTCAGACGTGGCTCAGCACGTTGTATTGGCCTGTTATCAGCTTTTATAACAATTTTGCTATGTCTCTACTACATTTCTATGGGACAACCATCTGTACAGCCCAAAGAACCCATTGCCAGCTTGCTGGCCAGTGCAACAGGGCAACAGCAGCAGATCAATTTAGTATCAGCAGCAAATGGTGGCAATATGCATCAACAGCAGCAACAACACAAGAATTATGGAAGTAAAGCAAGGCACATAAACAGCAACAACAACGAGGATGCGACTGCTCCATCAGCATTTAAACATCATAAATTGATAGCAAAATCTGCAGTCAATGGACCATCGTTGTATTCCACCGATGATGCTGCTGCCACGGGCAATATGTATGTCAATAATCCTCAATGGGGCGATAAATGCTATATTTTAGATGAGAGTGATACAAATATTACAGCCCAGGAGGAATATGCAAAATTTGATTTTCAGGTAAGACAGAAGCCGCACAAACAAACGGCTCTGCATCATATTTACGATAATCGTATCTTTTCTCTCAATTTTGTTATTGTTGTCATTGATACACATCCTGTGTTGTAATTGAACAGCCTGAATGGATACGTACCAAGGAGTATTGGGACAGAGGATTCGAGGAACGTTTTGAAGCACAGAAAAAGGAAAAGCAGAGGCCTCCATTAAAAGTGAGTAGTTCTGCTGTACATTTTCAGAATGTATTTAACTTTAAAATCTATATTACAGGTGATTGTTGTTCCTCATTCGCATAACGACCCCGGTTGGCTGAAGACTTTCCTTAACTATTTCCAAAGTGATTCGAGGCAGATTTTAAATCTTATGGTTACCAAAATGCAAGAGTACACCGACATGACTTTTATTTGGTCCGAAATAAGTTTTCTGCAGTTGTGGTGGGATCAGGCCCATCCCACTAAACAGCGCGCCCTGCGCAGACTTATCAATTCGGGAAGATTGGAGATCACCACCGGTGGTTGGGTCATGACAGACGAAGCCAATGTACATCTCTATGCTATGTTGGATCAGCTGATAGAAGGTCATCAGTGGCTGAAGAATAATTTAAATGTCACACCCACAAGTGGCTGGTCGATTGATCCGTTCGGTCACGGCAGCACTGTACCTTATCTGTTGTCGGGCAGCAACTTCGAGGGCACCATCATACAACGTATACATTATGCCTGGAAGCAGTGGTTTGCTCGACAACAAAAGGGTGATTTTCTTTGGACACCCTATTGGAGCTCGCACGGAGAGGAGAATGACCATAAGCGAGGGAGTTTGCTTACACACAATATGCCTTTTGATATATACTCTATAAAAGGGTCGTGTGGACCGCATCCATTTATATGCCTAAATTTCGATTTCCGCAAAATTCCCGGTGAATATACTGAATATTCCATAAAGGCCCAATTTATAACCGACGACAATATCGAGGAGAAGGCTCAGTTATTGTTGGAGCAGTATTCGCGAACTGCATCGCTTTTCCCCCATAATGTCGCGCTGATACCTGTTGGAGATGATTTCCGCTACAATAAAGAACGTGAGGTCGATCAGCAGTATACGAATTATAAAAAGTTGATAGATCATATCATGGCCAATAAAAGGCTCTACAACGTCGATATATCATTTGGTACACCCAAGGATTACTTCAATGAGATCAAAAAGAGATCCAGCGAATTTCCCACGTTTAAAGGAGATTTCTTTGTTTACTCCGACATCTTTTCAGAAGGAAGGCCTGCGTATTGGTCGGGTTATTTTACGACACGGCCTTCGTATAAAATCCTCAGTGCTGATTTAGAGCAAAATTTACGTGTAGCCGAAATTCTGTTCACTCTGGCCTACAACACGGCCCGTCAGAGACATCACGAAAATGCGATAAAAATATTTGAAAAGAACTATGAAAAGATGATTCATGCACGCAGAAATTTGGGCTTGTTTCAGCACCACGACGCTATTACTGGCACGTCCAAAGCGGCCGTAATGCGAGATTATGGCATGCGTTTGTTTGAAAGTATTCAGGATGTTGTTCGAATGCAACAGTCAGCCATTGAATTGTTAATACAGAATGGCACCGAAAATCATAATTTCCTACTGAGTGAGCTGGAGAGGGATAATTTCAGTAAACTGCCAAGGAAGACGCCAATACCCCTCGCTGCCTCTTCCCCCAACAGTGATTTTTCAATCGAATTTACTTCATCATCTGCAGATGGAAAATCTGCCAATTTTGTTGTATTCAATCCATTAACGCATAAACGTATCGAGGCTCTGACAATAAGAACTACGACGCCTCACATAAAAATTCTAAATAATGCCGGGGAGGAGCTGAGAAATGTGCAAATAAATCCTGTTTGGAATATTAGCGATCCCTACGAATTGAGCATGAACATGATGGCTTCTTCGTCGGCTAGTCGCATTCGCATCTCCAAAAGACAGTATGAGGTAATGTTTATAGCGGAATTGGATCCGTTGTCGTTGACTTCATACCAAGTGGCCGTTGATGAGGTGAATGCAAAACGTTTGATGTCTACAATTTATTGTGACGAATGTACGGATCAAATGGAGGGAACTACCACGGAAGGACCAGCCATTAAGGAGGAGTTTGTGGTTAAAGCTAAGCCTCCAGGTATGTGCATGAAGTGTAGAAGTTTTTGCAAGTAAGCTAATGCAAATGTTACGATTATAATTACAGGTGATGTCCAGTTGGAAAACAATTTCATGCGGCTATTATTTGACGAGAAGACTGGCTTTTTGAAGACAACAACGCGTAAAGGAGTCAATCAGCAATTGCTGAATCCCATGCAAAGCGCTATCAAATTCGCAGCATATCGAAGTGCACAATTTCATTCAGGGGCATATCTTTTCAAAACCGATCCAGAACAAAGCGAAGCCGAAAAAGATGTTCTAGAACAGTATGAGGAGAAACGCATTATCATCACATCGGGACTTATTGCAAGTGATGTGACTGTTATATATGGCCCGTTCTTAGCTCACACTGTACGAATTTTCAATACCAAGACCCATTTGGATGCTGCGATTTATATTGAAAATGACATTGATTTTGAACCACCTCCAAAGAACCGGGAAACCGAATTGTTTATGCGTTTCATAACTGACATAGACAACATAGCCCCGGTGAATAAGGATACTTTAAAGGACGGCGACACTGTACCGGAATTGCCTGAATTCTATACGGATCAAAATGGTTTCCAATATCACAGGTAAATCATATTTGTAAAACTTTTTTTTAACCTTATGTGAAATATGCATTCTTTGAACAGGCGTGTCAAGGTGCCGTCTATAGGAATTGAAGGCAACTATTTTCCGATTACGACGGCGGCATTCATGCAAGATGATAAAGTGCGGTTTACATTGTTGACCACCCACGCTCAAGGCGCAGCCAGTTACGAACCCGGTCAGTTGGAAGTAATGCTGGATCGCCGTACGCTATACGACGACTACCGAGGTATGGGCGAAGGTATTGTGGACAGCCGCCTAACACGGCACAAATTCTGGGTTGTCATCGAAGATATGCCTGCATCGCGAAGCTCATCCAAGCCCAAGCAATACCAAGTGCCCAGTTTGTTGACAAATTATTTGGCGAATGGGCTGCGGTATCCCCCCTCAATTTATTTTGTAGAGAATTTCGAAAATCCTCCGCAATTAAAAACGAAAGCATCACTCCTCGACAATGGTGCCTGGCCATGCGATGTCCACTTGATAAATTTCCGCACCCTATCGGAAGAACAACTTCAACTGTTTCCGTCCTCGTCCGCTTTGATGATCCTTCAGAGACAAGGTTTCGATTGTTCCGTACACAACACACAACAAATTGACTTGTTGTCCACCGTGTGCCCTTTCAAACACAAGGGTTTGGGTAGTGTTAGTTTTAATAAATTGCATTTAAGTACTTTGGAAAGTACCAGTCTAACAGGCACATCACCCACACATCAACGTAAACTCATGAAGACATTTAACGACATCACCATACAACCCATGGAGTTACTAACATTTAATGTCACCTTCAAGACTTAAAGACAGTTTCAAGCGGACTTTTGTTTTGAACAAAACTCAAAATGAAAGCAATTCGTTATTAGTTGTTAATTTATTTTATTTATTCTTTCCGAGAATCTCAAATAACCAATTATGTTTTTATACAATTTGACTGATTTTATAATTGTTTTTGCTTTAATTTTACTTTACCGACTGATGACTGAAGTGTTTCTTACATATACACCACAACAACTTTCTGATTTCCTTACCGGTTCTGTTCTCCAAACCTCTATTCTCTGTCAATCATTCCACGTTAAATTTTGGTTTAACAACAATAGCTTTTCTTGCAGTATTTCATAGAGACCAGCCTGGGTTTATTTTACATACATACCTCTTTTTTTTTTGTTCGATGCAAAGGAAATAGTACACATTAATTTAAAAGATTTATTTCAATTAAAGAAGTTAATCAATTTATTGTTTATATGTTTAATACATAAGCTAGTTTGTAGTTATTGTAAAAATGCTTTGTTGGATTAAACGGAGTTGCGGACAACAACAGACCTTCAAGTCTTGGTTTTTTGTTCCAACTGAGCATTTTAAAACTATAGATATGTATAAAAAAAAAAGAAGTGCAATATATGCCAACACGTCCTCTTTTATCCTTCGTAACATACTATTCAAATGATATTTATTTAAAACAAATTATATATTTACACACGCAGTATATGTACAATATGTACGTATGTATGTACCTTTTCTCTCAAAACAAGACCATTTTATAATGACAACAAAACAAATAATTCTAATTAAAGTACATTTTTAATTATTATTAAACTTTAAATGGTTTATTTTTCTCAGGCATTATTTAAAAAAAAAAAAAAAACATACATAACTAAAATACAACGTCGTACCCCTGAGCCGACCGAAATCAGCAGCATTAAAATATGGCACATACAAAATACAAATCAAAAGAAACTCAATATTATTATAAACAGCAGGATGTTATGGCAAAATACACGCCCGAAATGACCTAGAATAGGATGGAGTCTTGTCACGTTAGAGTCGATTTTAAAAATTACAAGAGATTTAGAATGTGTTTCTTTAAATTTTTTCATCTATGATCATTTTTTATAAAAACGAGACGATCTAATGACGTTTTTTTTCTGAATAATATTGAAATTTTTTTCATAACAATCGTTTAGAATCAAATGCACTTTAAGGATACCCACACCAAAAAAATGTTTCAAACAAAACTTTACAAATTTTAGATAGTCATTTATTACAAATATAAAAAAAAAAAAAACATTTAATCGTTTATTTAATATTCCAATTTCTTTAAAAGGCTTTGAGCGAGGACTTCCCTACACTAGGTCAGTTTTGAAAATTATTAATTTTGTTTTACTTTGTAACATCGTGTAATATAGTGAAAGATTAGCAAAACAGTTGTGTAAAGACACTTCCCAACCTATTTAACATAATATTGATTTGTAATCTTATGTAGGTTTAATTTTAAATGGAAGAACAGAATACATTTAAAGAGTCCGTACTTTACGTGGATGATTTTAAGAATATTTCTTTTTGAAATATGTGTGACCGTTTGGAAGTTTCCAGGTCAATTATCCGACCAAATTCAAACTGTAAATCTATTATTTTTTTTGTCATATTTATAAAATGATGTTTAATATTTCAAAAAATATTATAATCATTTATAAATGTTATTGGCGAGTTTATTTAGATAGCAGCCGACTTCGAACTCACGTTGACAACTCAGTAACTTGCAATTCTAATCCCACTTAATAGAAATTCGTGAACACAGTCAATGCGAGTCACAAATGTGACCCTTTCAAATTAGCCTACCAGCAACGATATTCAAGTCATTTTAGATGCAATGCGACAGTTGTCATTAAATAAAAATGGCATTTATTTCATTAAACATAACAAACAACTGCAAATTTTTATTTATTTAATTAAACTTCAAAAACTGTTGAAATCCTTTGCGATTTTCTCAAACAGGGAGCTTTCTTCAAATCAGCACATGATAATACATCGATCAATACTAGATATGTTGCCGTAACGTTTTTAACATCACAACATGTGGAGGACTATTGTTATCCTCCAATTCAATGCAAGCCTTCCGGCATAAAACTAATAATTAATTTATTTTTTTGGTCGCCGTTTTTTTTTAAGAAGTCATGTTATCCCTGATACATATTCATGTTGAAGATTAACATTTGAACTTGATTTCATTTGAATATAATAAATGGTATCAACTTGAGGTTTTGAAGTGGCTGATGTTTAATGTTTTTTATTGAAAGACAAAGGGCTTCACGAAGGTCTTAAGTTATTCCTTAATGAAAAATACATCCACGTTTTTCGATGTTAGCAAAAATAAGTGTAAACTGGTGTAACTATTTAACTGAAAGTGTAAATATTATTTCAGAGAATACAATGAAAATGTATTTTGAAATTTCATTTCATTTATTTGCACAGATTTTGTAATTGAAAGCCTCACGGCCAATTATTATAAATTACAATAAAAACTACTCCAAGATTTCAAAAAATAATTGTATATTAAAAATATTTTCAAAAATGTAATCAGTGTCCGCAAGTTATATTCTCAATGATGTTGTTTAAATCAAATTGAGTTTTGCATGAAACAGCGATTTATTTTGTTTTATGTCGACAGTTAGGATGGATTGCCTGCTGAACTTCGTCTCGAGTTCCCGTTTTCTATTCTTTGCAAGCAATCATAATCCACGTACTATTTTAATCTAAATTGGATTTTATTTCTATAACTTTTTTTTAATGACTGATTATCATCCTCAAACGTTTTGCTGATCATATTCAGCGAAAATATTTGTTTAAGCCAAATTCAATTTTATTTGTATACAGTATGTACATTATTTCTAGAAATAATTAATATTAATTTGCTTTGTTATGTGTAAGTTAGAAAAGAAAACAAAATGCAACACTTGCCTTTTTTAGAAAAAATTTATTTGAAACGAATTTTATCATTAAAATGATATTGACGAATTACAAGACATTTTTTATTTTACATCTATTCTAGCAAACTGTTTCTAGTTTTTACGTTAAAACAAAACAAAATAAAAAAGTTAAAGCCAAATTAGAAAAAAACAAATCCAAAAAAACTCAAAAATACATACATTTGCACGAACTTTTAGAAGGAAAAAAAAATATTAACTTTAATACATCCACTGCAACCAAATTGTAAATACAATGTTTCCTCACAAAGATATCTTAATGAGCAAAGACGTTTTTATATAGCGCCACAAAAAAAAATATTAAAAGTATTTAAATACCATAGTTACTAACTAATTAAAGCCTCGAGTAAATATATTTAACAGAAGTAAAACAAAGTTTATGAAAGGGAAACAAAGAACCCGAAAAAAAACAACACGAAAAGTTGAAATGAAAAAAGGACAATGTAGATCGTAAATATTAAAGAAAAAAAGTTAATAAACGAAAACAAGTAACAAAAATTATATATTAATTTATAATTAAAATTAAGTTTTAGGTAACTTTTAAAATACTTTACATGATACTTATTACAGCAACTGGAAAATGAACGAAAATTAAAAATAAAACGAAAAGTATTTAAAAATAAGTTGGCCTATTGTGTTATTATCAAATCAACCTGTTATGGAGAAAACGTGTATATTATTTTAAAACTGTGAACAAGTGGGTACAAATGTTTTGCAATCCACTAAATGACATTAACTTTTGGACCAAGAGATTCTTAACAATAATCATGGTGTACATTTCACTGGGTTAAATCATAAAGGTAAACATAACAGAAGCTTTGTAGTTGATTTCATTGGATTTCAAAATATATGCGTGAATGTGAGCGAGTAGAACTATATACATCCGACTACCAGGTCTTTACTCTAACTCAGGGTAAAAGTTGCATCTCGATAGCTGTAGTCGTTATGGAGTTACAGCGTTTTCAATTTGCTTCGCTTCAAAAAAAATCACCTACTACACATTTCTGGGCGCCTGGTATCCGAAAATGGAGAATTGACTGTTTTTCACTGGTTGATGGTTTTTGATTTTATATGTGCGTGTGTATGCGTTCAAGTAATTTAAGCTGTAATTCAAAGCATACTTTAAGGATGTTATTTTTATTTTCACGCCTAACACTATACTTAAAATTTCTGTAAAAAAGACAGAGCAATAGATAAATTTACCAATTTCCTGATACCAGGCGCCCATAAAAACGAAAAGGGATACATTTTTGTGTGATCTAATTAAAAACTGCCATAACTCGCTAACGAAATATGGTATTGAGATAAGACTTGTACCCAGTGTTAGAGTAAAAGTCGCTCTATCAGATAGACATACTTGGCTGTTTATAAATTGGTTTGCTGTCAGCAATTTAGTCCAAACAATATAAATTAAACGATTTCGAGAGTTGTTTCATAAATTCTTTATATTTCCCAATAATGGAGTATAGAATCATGAAGACCATGTTTAAAGTTTATCGATTTTACAGTACAATGTTTTTGAGACGAGTTTAAATTAGGAATAGTTTAATGTTTCTAATTGGTAAGTAACCCAAAGTTTGAAAGTATAACTAATATTGGGAGATTTTTATTATTTCTTTTCACAAATAAATTTAATGATAAGAAGGCTGGCTTGCAGAATGAGATCGAACTAGTATTGGCATTTTGGAAAAGTGTATACTTTATCGTACAGTTAACTTTAAATTAATGTTCGATCGATGAAATGGATATCTGACAAAAGTATGTGTGTATAAATACAAATTATGACCAACATTTAGGCTATAAAATGGAAAAAAGGCACCTACCTCCATTAACGGAGAAGAAGCTATTTTGTTTCAACTCTTAGCCTGGCTAATGTGTTTATCTATGTAAACTACTTATACATACAAAATTCTAAATAAGATTATCTTAATCCGTTATAACTTCATACATATTTGGCCCTCTCTTCAATAAGATGCCCTGTGAGTTGACAATGTCAATAATATTGGTAACTCCACACGAAATACCAACACGTCTCGCCATATCCTTCAATTCGTCAAATTCGAAAATGCGCCTGGACAAAGCACCTGAACGCATCTGTAACATTTGTACGAATTTGCGTACATTCCCAGTACCACCACCACCAATACCAACACCACAGTTTCTCTGACTGATGGACGTTGCTGGATTTACGTCAATGTAATCGCTCAAAGCCATGTCATCATTGCTCTGCCTCACGATACAGATTACATCGCTTACGTGCACTTTTCTTACTTCGCTGGAAAAGTCGATGCGAGCACGAGCTTGGCATAGACGTATTAAGCCGGCCAAATGACTGAAAGTAAAAAAGGAATGCAACATTTTAGATTTATTTTACTAGCGCTTTGTAAATTATCATCATTGTCCGTTTAATAACTAAAAATTTCAATTGTATTTAGAAAACCGAAGGCGAACTACGAAATGAATATCACTTTCGATCGGAATGGAATTCGTTTTCGTAGGATTTTGTACACAAGTAACTTATCTAAAACCAAGAAAGAAAATAACATTAATAGAGATACCATGGGGAATAATTTCTTGGGCTGGCCATTTTTTGGATACTGATGTTTTCTTTTTTTAAAAAAAAAAATACTTTTGTTTCTACTCAAAGTGTTAGAGATACATTTCGATGCCTAAATTCTATAGTATGCTGTGATTCAAAAGTAAATTATTTGCAATTTTCTGAGGGTCGTATGAGTAGTATGCTAAGTAATATTTTGCTCTGTTGATAGGATTGTCGGATAAATTCTAGCATTTTATAGGATTTAAGTTGAAATAATCCGAACAAAACAATCTCCTTGAATATATCCATACTCTGGAATTAAGCCATCGAATTTATAAAATATATTTCAAGAAAAGGACTTATGGTTCTTTCAATTCGTATAATATGGTGAAATTGTAAAACAAGGAACGTTATTATTAATTAATTAATTCATGGAAGAAAAGTTTGTCACAATTAATAATCGTTCGTTTGTTTTTTCATCTTCTGATTAACTTAATATGTTGTTATTGTTTTTTGATGTGATGAATTTGTAAGATGAATAATGGTTGTTTTGAGATGTTACATTCTGGTTTTGGTAATTTTTTCCCTCAATTTGATGTCATTAATTCTGTTTTGTTGACCATTTTTGTTTGTCTGCGATGTTGGTCTGTATCCGCGTTTTTTTTTTTGTTATTACCAGACAATTGGTTTGTTTTGTTTAATTAAAAGCCTTGACCGATGGGCTTAATATCAATCCTCGCTGTCATGTCTTCCTTTTTTTGTCAACACTGACGATCATTTGGAATTTATCATCTTTATTTTCGATAATTCTTCCAAGCAACGTATATAAAACAAACAAAAATCAAGCGAAGTCAGGCGAAACATCCACAATATTTGTTTACTTTAATGCATTTTAAATACAGTACATATCAAATATAGCGATCTGTGCACGATGTGATTTGTCCACTGATTGAGACCTACGTCTTCCACCGACTAAAGCATTTTCAAGAGATTTTTGTACATGGCCCGCATATACATACGAGGTGGAAAGGACCGCTGAAATATATGTTTGCCGGTCTTACCAGGATATTTTAATGCAAAAAACTATGACCATTGTTTTAATTCTAAAAATTACAATCTAAAGACTATTATCTACTTATTATCGCCTTAAGATATCTAAACAAATTGTTATATACGATGTTCCAGATATTCGGTTCTGCTTCCTCAGTTTAAAGATTAAAAGTGTTTCCGATATTATAAAATCTGTTTTTAATCTACCGAGAAAACATGACACTAATGAGGAATTAACTAAACGCATATAATAAATTGAAAAACACGTCAATCGTATGTTACAGGAATTTGTTTATGTCCGATTTTAATGAAACTTGACTATGAACTGTCGAGACCAGTACTTCCTCAGGTGACGCCATGGTCTACCGGCTGAACTGTTTAAGGCTGCAGACGTTGAGTTAGCGGGAAACATGAATGAAATCTCAGTGTCCATATTAACGTAGTCGAATGCTTCAACGATACCACTAACATCGGCATGAGCTGAAGATGGCTGAAAGAATGCGACTGTGAGAATATTCAAGGGCGATGTGGAGGAACTAGACAAAAGGTTTCGACACATACCCTGGTCGAGTAAGGTATTCTAATGAATCTTGGTACAACCAACTATGGGAGCCTTCAATTCTACTTTAGACGCAGCTGAATACCTATTCATGTTATGAATGACACGCGTTGGCGTGTTTTCCTCCACGTGTGTAAACTGTCCAATGGAAATTCCCATATTATTGAGATGTAATCGTTAGTTGGAATCAAAAAACCGTATAGAATCAAATACTCTATTCTGCATTTTTTGTTTACGCATTTGTTTTTTGTCATTCATATTTTCTGATGAATGAGAACACTCCCGGTAATTAATTGTCGTATAAACAAAGACGTTTACTCTTAATGGCGACGATCGACTCATCACAACAGATTTACCAAGTTCCATTCGAACTTCAAACAATGTAACGAAGCTCACAATTCCAGTTATAAACGCATGCTCGAGTTGTAAACTTAGAATAGCATGAATTTTTTTTAACATAAACGAACACAAATAACGTTTATAATTTGAATAATTAAAAGCTGAAATGCCGACTCATCATGGGATGAGTGTAAGCCGTTGCGTTTACGTACAGATGATCATCATCCAACTCGGAGTTTCCGGAAATATTACAAGTTGATTATATGATGAAATATTACGATGATTACAATGTGAGTCAGTTAAATAAAAATCCATGTACGGAAGGGCTAACATCGGGCGTGGCTAAATGGGCTATATCAGCCAGAGACTATCCACGAACTCTGCATTCGAGTCAGTGTTTTGAAACCGGCTACCAGCAATGTCGTGATACCGACCAAAGGAAACAAAGTCGATAGCCGAAGAAGGGCTTACAGTCATAGTGAAAGAATTAAAGAATTTCTCGTTATGCAAGTGGTGAAATTTGAATCGTAGACCTCAAAGCTTCAAAAGTGGAAGCTACCGAAATACCGGGTGATTCAAAATAACACCTCTTGTTGCATCTCTGATTGTTTTCCGTAGTTCAAGATGAAATCAATGGACCCATTTCCGCTTACAGCTTACAAGTACTGAATCTGTTGTCATAAGTTATCGCTTAATGAACGAATGTACGATGCTGTCTGGTGTCGCACAATGTGAATGTGTTTTCTTATTCGCCACATGCGATATGTTTGAGTTCGATATCGAACCTGGATGCTGGACGAACATGTGCACATGTTTGTGTAGCATTTTAGGCTCATTACAACGTACATGTGTGTGTGTGTGTGTGTTGGGTTGACTTGGGGATAAGTTACAAGTAATGGGTTTCCTCCATAGCTTCTGTTCAAGTTCATTCGTCTTTTGGCTATCATCGTGAACAGAACGAAACGAAACGGGAATAAGTCGGTCGTTAACAAGTGTAGGCTTTAACAACTTTACATTTGCCTTATTTTAACTAAATTAAAATTCGCTACACTAACTGACATTTACAGAGAACGGATAAAAATACCCATATATTCTAATTTGTTACATACATACAAATAAAAGTGCTAAAAAGTATTGGCGAAACGAAAATGTTTATTACCAAACATTTGTTGTGGCTTTATGCCATGTTGACAGTATTTGGATTACAAGTTCAAGGATTTGAAATGAACAGTAAGTAACAGGCTCGAGACGCCAAAGTAGGAGTGACAAAAGTGATAATTAAACGAATTAACACAATCGTCGTTGGCTTACCAAAATTACAAATGCGTTTTAGGAGTTTTCGAGCAAATCAAATGTGACGAGCCTGCGAATGTGCTAAAAGTGTTTAGGCTGCACAAGATCAAAATTTGAAAAAAAAAATATATTCTTTTTACATCTATTTGTCAAGTTCTGACATTGCAAACAAGTTTAGGAAATTATTTTGTTTCGAGAAAAAATCAAAATGAAAAAATAAACATTAAACGAACGAATTTCTATGTATGTCGATGGCTTAATTCCAGTGTATGTCAAGTGGAGATTGTTTTTTTTTAAATTCGGATAATTTCAAATGAAATCCTATCAAAAGTTATGCATAAAATTGTACTTAGCATATAACTGAAGTTTAAATAAAAGTCCATTCCAAAACGGGTTAAGTAGTACTTAGTATTCTTAGTAGAAGGACCAATTATTTTTGTGGTGAGTTCCCAGATGTGATGAGTTCCATGTGATGTGATGCATATTTTGGAGTGTCGTTAAGTGTACTTAACATGTTATTCCCCGTATAAATAAATGCGTGTATAAAAATACTGTCAAGTCAACTTGGAGGAACAACGCAAACATTTGTGTGCATTCTAAAAGTGGTCCAAGTCATAGGGCGGTTAAGCCCTATCTCCTTAGAACATCACTTATCCGTACATCCTAATATACAGTGAGTGTCGGCTTTTTAAAGTCTTAACGACATTTTTTTATAGTTTTACTGTCAAGAAAATTGTGTGCATAAATGCCTTGACCCACTGTGGACGATTTCAAGAAAAACAGCTAATGTCATATGTAAGATTTTGAGATGTCTTCAGTAAAGCCAACTTAACCCTTTCGCGACGGAGTTTTATTTATAAAACGGAGATTTCGGATGTATTGTCCCAGTAGTCCCGAAAGGGTTAAGTAAGTAAGTAGAGTGTTTGAAATACTTGAACGATTTTTTTTTATAAATTAAAGAAATCTTGATCAATAGAAACTTATGTTAAAGGAGGAACAGAAAAAACAACTTCATTATTTTTTTCAAGTCACTATTGCGATGGCGAACCGAAACACTATTTTTTTAATATTTTTTTTTTGGGGTAATTTGTTTCTAGTTCTATTTTTTTCTAGTGGTTTGGTTTACGGTTTGGGTTCGGTTTGGTTTGCATCCCCGATTTAGAGTGCAGCAATTCATTTTATGAAAAATTATTTATCAATCATAATCGTTTAAAAATTGATAATAAAATAAAATAAAATAGCAAATCAATGATCTCGATGAACTGGAACAACAGAAACGATAAAATTACAATTGAACTCAAACGTGTTTTTTTGAAAAATTAAATTTTACAAAAATATTTGATATTGAGCATTTTCACGACAAAACAATCTGAGAAAGTAGATTATATCCCATACATTTGTTGACAAATCAGCAGCTACAAATATATTTGAATTTGTATTGATGTTCATCTCGGGAGATAATCTGTAGAGAATCCCCATTGTAGTAAAGAATGTAAAGTGGAATGTACACCAGGGTGACTCACAAATACAAGAATAAAAAATACGCTAGGTTTCGAATGAACTTTCTGTTCAAATTCTTGATTCAGAGATTATGTAGAATTGCTTTAATTCAGAATTGGAAATAGATACAAGCGACATATATTGGGGATATTCACAGTGTTTTTTTTTTTCAACTATTTTTTTTATAATTCTACAATGATATTTTTGCTATCCAAACTTTTTTTCGATACAGATTAGGGTGACGATGTCGAATACCTTGTGTTAAATGTCATTACGAAACGAATGCAAATACAGCTTAAATTAAATCGTTCTTATCCCTTGATGCATTTGTTACAGCATCTTTAGAGATGTGTATTGTTTGAATTGAATATTTTATCTCTTTTTTTGTCAATCATTTGTAGGTTGTAATGTATTGTTTTACGAGACTTAGGCGGAATGACATAAAATACAAATTACACTACTCGACACCAAAAAGAAACACATTTAATTGGAAGATTTCTGATTAATCTTTACATATACTGAAGAATAGTATGGGTGGTGTATTCAGTGTTCTTAAAACAATTGAATAAAAATAGAGAGAGAAAATTCCTTTCGACGGAAACACATTTCCGGCTGTAATTATAATACAAAATTTCAAAAAGTATATTTATCCTACATATTTACCTTCGGTCCCTAATGTACAACCGATCGGAAGATGTTGTCCATGCCATAATGCAGGTTATAAATGTGGTCGTCAGAAATTCAACGAAATAAACCAAGGAACTCTTCTCAATTCAAAAAAGTTGACAACCAAATACAGAAAAAAACCAACTTAGCCCATGCGAGAGTCAACCTTTTGGTCGACTATTATTTTCTAAGCTCAGTCTTTAGACCGATGAATAAATGTCGGTTCATCCCTCTGGGACACTCTTGCGTTGTTTGCCAGCTAGTGTAAAGTCAATGTATGCAAACATAAATGCTTAATTCGTGCTCATCTAAAATTTAAATATAATAGAATTTTCACCTAAGGGCCAGAGATTTTAATGATCCGCCATAACTGTAAACAAACCCTGGCGTTGTTGTAACCAAAACAAGAATGTATTCTTTGCCAAAAAAAAAAACAGCAACACCTAAACGTGTTGGTCAACACAGTGTGTGTAGATAAACCAATGCGGAGTTCCGTCCACCAAAGAAAGTTGTAACGTATTCATCAGCTTATTCATATGTAAATTTGTATATTTTAATAAGTTTACAAAAAATTCCACTACTTGGCGTGCGAATGTGTATTTAGAGCGAAATAGGTCGTAATGATTTAGGGGCATTGAATTGACCGGAGTCATTTCACAAAATCAATCTGTGCCTGTGTTCTCCGCGGAGTATAATTACATTGCATATACACCGAGTGGTAAAATTTCAATTTTGAATATATTAATTAATTCAATAACGCTGCTAATTGGAAGAACTTTAGTCGTCGCTTAAAGCTAATGATGGCATCGCAATGAGATCTTTTTTACATTTCGTTAGAATATGTAATTCATAAAAACCGATAATGTGAATTTGATGTGATTATAACCGAGGCGTAGTTGTTGGAGTACGTCACACGTTGTCGTTATATATTTGATCAAATGTTTTGCAAAACACTGGACTATGACAACCCAAAACTACAGAAACCATAGAAAATATGATCGAATTCTCCGGATTCAATGTGATTTAGGGTAACCCGCAGCATTTCATGTTAAGATTCTCCACATACTATGATTTGTACTTTGGATGGTCTAGTGGTTTCTTTCTGAATCATATGGTATCTCCTTGTAGCAAAATAAATAGTTGAACACTTGAACAACATTGGCAAATTGTGTAGAGCGTTTGTTGGCGGGAACCGCGCCAGTTTGTGCAACAAATAAGTGAGACCAGAATTTCAGTGGATAACACTAACGATCCCAGTCGTCGTATAGTGTACACTGAGGCGAATGTGGCTGCCATATACTAGAGTCTCCGCGTACCAACCAGATTCGAAATTTACTCATGTAAACGTCGTATTATTTGGTTACAAACCACATGACCATCCGTTTCGTTTTCGCTTCTCAGTTTGGGTCTCAGAACAGACCGAAATGGACAACGAGTTTCTCGAAAAAATACGCCTTTTCTCAAGAAGCTGTGATGGACAAAACAGCACGGAATCGTCGACAAGTCAAAACACTCCTCGATTTAAGGCATCTTAAAGTCGAACAGAGTGAACTATTTAAAATATGATTGGTTTACTTATTAATCTATAGCATATTAATTAGGTATTATGTAAAAAAGAAACAATAACAGATCCCTTAACGATAACATTCCATAACTCATTAGCATCAATTTCACGGATACTTTTACTACAACTAAACATACGTTCCTATTGCAAACTGAGACAAACAAACTGAAGTTCAAACTTGTTTTTTATGCGACGCCAACAAACAGATCTACAAACAGATACAGTAAAATTTCCATTAGTATATTTCTAGAAAAAGAACAAAGTATTTAACTGGAGGATGTTCTGTCTGATAAACAAAAGAACGTCCGCAAAGGGCAACGAATATAAAACGCAACGAAACAAGTTTCCTTTCACTTTTGGGTAAAGTCACAGAACAGAACCTAATCGGGATTTTACCAAGAACATCAACAACAACAATAACATAAAAATGAACAACATGTGCACTTTGCAAGGATATTTACTTCAGTGGGCTGTGTGAATGACTCATGATTCCGTTTCGTTTTTGTTATTACATTAAGTTTTAAAGTGGATAATTTCATTGATTTTTTTGTTTGTTTGTTGTTCTCCAGTGACGCAGTACTTCAAGATGCCCTCCATGTATGACTTTGATGATTACGATCGTTGTCTGCAAGATTTTCAGCACTTTTCCATGTACTGCTTTGTACGTGCCGATATCTTGCCCCAGCCACAGGCCGAAGCTTGGCAGGCTATCCGGGATATCTCACAATACGATAAACATCACTTCGATCACGGCCACTTGTACTATGGCATTTGTGTGGAATGGTGTAAATCGCAAATCGAAGCCCTAGATAAAAATGAAGCTGAGACATTGTTTTCTGGAATCCTAACGAATAATACTAAGGTGAGTACAACATACACACTAACAGACAGTGGGTAATATGCGTAGTCCAATAATACAGAAGCACAACAAAAAAAAAAAAAGTAAGACACATGCACACTAGGGTGATGACTTTTTGATTTTTTTTCTTTTTCAAAAATTATTTCCTGTTGCACCATTTCATTGAACAATTGTGCAACTGCTACCTCACACATATTCTTATGCTTATGTATTTATTCGTCGATGAGATTTTGACAAGTGCACATTCGGGTGATGACTTTTATACAACCTCGTTTCCATGTATCATATTTTGATGAGTTTTTATTTAAGATTAGATTAAATCTTACATATTAGGTGATTCGATAAAAAAAAAACATCACGCACAAAATGATTTTAAAATTTGTATTTATCAGAATTTTCAAAGTGGTTTCAGTGTGACCTTTTTCAATATTTATTTTAGTCATTAATAGGCAAAAGTTAAAAAAATCAAAAAGGCATCACCCTAATGCACACAGTGCAAGTGTTCAGTTCAGTAAGTATGTGGTGGGCAGAAATGTTGCCGCATCTGTTTTACCTCAAGTGCTTTGAGACGACAAATAAAAATATCTCAGCGATAACATGTGGGAAATTATTAATTCTTGTTTATACAGACAACAAATTAAGGGCTGGTTGCCGTAATACGATTTTGATCGTTCGTTATGAATCGTTAAAATTGATGGCTCCATAAAAGGAATATTTTTTAGTAAGGGAACCTGGATCTTCTTTTTTTTAATTGACTAACACTCAGGGGATACCCCCTATAAATGCAATGCACCATGTTAGCGATAGGAAGGAAGGTTATTGGAGGGGCGAATGAGGGAGTAGTGTTTGTTGACGTTGGCCTTGAATTTGATAATGTCATAGCAGGCAGGAAAAACACTTGCAGGAAGATTATTCCACAAACGAACAGTCCGGCTGAAGAACGAGTGTTCTCTATAGTGCGTCGTCCGGTCAACCGGCCATTTAACAATGAACGGATGAGCGACCCTGGATAGCCGTGTATTCCGGCTAAATGTTCTAACGTCAGGGACCAGACGACGGATATCTTGTGAACAGATACCATTAAAATATCTATAGAATAGCGATACACAACCCACATTCCAGCGGTGCTGTAGGGAGACAATAGAGTGGGATACCCTATCATCACCACCGCTCTCCTCTGTACACGGTCCAGAAGCTGCAAAGATGTCATTGGAGCCCCTGCCCTGGGAGTTGGGCGATTTTCGGAAAAAATCACCGATCTGAGGATTACCATCACCAAAAAAATATAAATCTTAACATAAAATACATAATACTTGGGAATCAAAATATGTTTTTGTTTCAAATATGCTCAACGCGTTGTAAACGATTGTTCAAATACAAGTTTACTTTTAAAAATTTAAAAAAAAAATTGGCTTGAACAAGATTTCATTAATGTATCGCATCCTGTCAACCCAAGTTTTTTCACGGTATCCCAAAAAACCTTAACCGTTTCGAAACGTTTGCTAATACGAGTATGATTACTGAACGTAAAGCACATGGCGTTTGCTATGCGGCATGACACTTCATCCGGCTGAAGTCAAAGATGGTGCACGTCCATGGCATCAATCTCCGACCATAGAACAAGGTTTATCATGCCCCCGTAACGCTGACCGCTACTGAAATGGTGTTTTTAGCTGAATTTTCAAACTGTTAATCTCCGTGGATGCATTGACGATCACGTGCGGAGTTTTCCATGTTTTGTTTGTTAAAATAGCTGCCGGAATAAAAATTCGCTTCGTAAAAAAATGATTTAATTGAGATGGAACCGAATGATAGAAATAAAAGACTTACGAACTAATGAGTGTCAGATGACACAATCTTTTATATATCGTAAAAAAACAAAACACAAAAGTATGTATTCAAATATCTACAATTGGATCTGCGCGATGGCGGTAAATGGTTATTAACTAAATAAGAAATAACCAAATGCATTTCATCAAACCCCAAAGATTACGAACAAAACAAGAAACAGATGATTTACGCTTTGGTCTTGAGAAGACTATTGAAGTATTTCGACATTATTTGGTTAATTAATTCATATTTTTCCATATCAAATGGAGGCATGACGAACATGATCTTTTTTTTTGTTATGTTTTTTGGTGATGATGACTCCATGTGAATTAACAACTGGAATGCAAATGCCCAACATACTCATATTTACATCTACATATTATGTCTGATAATTGTGTGGCTTATTTGGACGGGACGTGGAGACGACCGGTCTGCGGCAATGCTTCAAGAAATGCACTGATCGAACTCGGCTCGAACTGTTCACACGCAGCATCAATTAAACATTGCACGTATACAACTGCAAAATATTTGTAATGTTTCTTTGTGCATTAATGAAAAGTGGCCCTCTTGGTCACTGCTTTACGTTACGTTAGTTTGATTCATCTTGTGTGTGTGTGATTTGTTTATGTATTGTTAACGATCTTCTATATTGAATGTTAATTGTGCGTAACTTTTGTTGAAGTTGGATATTGTTAGCTTTTGATGAGTTTTCAATATTTTCAAGGCCATTGCATCTAAAGTTTTCAGTCATGTCTTGATTAAATGAAGTGTTTTGTTATCCCCAGGTAACAATTTTGGGACTCACTCAGACCTGATTTTCTTTTATTGATCTGCTCGTCTTTTATGTTGTTATTTTGCAGGTGAACATATATTTGAATCTGTTCAAATCAGAAGAAACACATAGACAACTCCTGAGTCCGCTTATGAATCAATGTGTCAACTTGCGTTTAAAAAAGTACGGTTTGTCTGCCGAAAGTGTTGTTGAATATTGCGATAAAAACAATAAAATCCTTGTACACGGTAAGTCGGGAATCGATTCGGAGGCTCGAATCATTAAAACTGTTCATATTTTTTTTAGATTCTTGGAACTTTACTTTCTATGGCATTGTGTGTATATTGACGTTGCTGGTGGTGACCAGCAGTCTGTTTGATTTGCATCTGAAGCACAAAAGTAATGACAAATTACTAACAGATCGTGATCACTACAAATCTCCACCCAGTCATATAGGTATGTATGGACAATGATTTGGTACAGTTCTTTGTCAACAACAGCATACATAAGAGTGGAACTTTTGTTCACCTTTGATTGGTCGGTCCCCTAAATCGATGTTCTATATGTAAAGTTTATGTGAAATAGTGTAACCAAAAAGGTTTTCTTTATTGTATCTAGGGCCCAAAATCTGTGTTGCTTTCTCCATGGCTCGCAACTGGTATCGATTGAATCAAGAACCCACTGGCCGAACGGGCAGAGAATTGCGATTCCTGGATTGCTTTAAGTTCTTCTCGATGTTTGTGGTTATATTTGCCCATACGACCTGGGTTTTGTACGAGAGTGCCATTAGTAATCCACAGGATCCGGAACGCCTTACACACACCTATGCCACCACTTTTATAGTGGGCGGATCATTGGTAACAGTGACCTTCTTTGTCATAGGCGGTTTCTTACTGACAATCACTTGGCTGGCGGCTGTCAAAGACAATAAGGAAATGTCGTTCATGGAGTACTTGGGAACATTTGTAAAATTCAATATTTTCCGATACCTAAGGTAAGAAAGCTTTAACACGCAACATCTGGCGTAGTGTAAAGAATATCATGTCTTGTCTTGTTCTAGATTAACAATACCCTATGGCTTTGTCATACTGTGGAGCGGCATTTACTTTGATAATGCCGGCGGCCCCATGTTTCGTCATATACTCGAACGCGAACAATTGTCGTGTCGCAAAAATTGGTGGGTCAATCTGCTGTACCTGAATAATTATATCAACACCAGCGAAAGGGTATGTATTACCTTGAAGTTGAATCGTACAATTTCAGCCGTCATTGTCTGTATTCTCCCATAGTGTCTGCTGCAAGGTTGGTATTTGGCCTCGGACACTCAATCCTTTGTAATCAGCATTGTTATACTAATGTTGGCCCATAGGTATGAGTCATATACATTTTTTTTTTTGTAAATTCAAGAAAAATACGGCTTTTATGTCTGCAGGTTTTCTAAATTGCGAAATTGGATTTTTGGAGTGACAGTGGCGGTATTTATGGTCATACCGGGCGTGGTAACTTATATCAATGATTTCGATGCCATATTTATTCCAAGGCCACAGTAAGTATTACCCACGAAGCAGGGAATTGCAATAATTAACATATCTCTTTCAGATTGCAGCGCGATTCATTTATGGATAGTCGACCATTTAATGAGTTCTATGTACCGTTCCACATGAATTTCGGTAGTTATTTCTTTGGCGTATTGACTGCTCTCGCCTACGATCATGTGTCATCCAATCAAATGAGAATTAAACAAAACAAATTCTTTCACATCGTTTTCTACGCCTTAATACCGATAGGTATTTTATGGATGTTCTCTGGTCACACATTCTTGCAGAATTACAACAACGAAGATATGCGTGTCTGGGCCAGTATATACGCGTCCGTTCAAAGGAACTTATGGGGACTAGGTTTGGGCGTTTTTGTCGTTGGAATGTCGGCGAAATGTGGATGTAAGTGCAGCTCAAATGATCATTAAGAAATTATCCGTTTAGAATTTAACAATTCCTTTCGCGTTCCTTCAAATAGTATTAGTTACGTTCAAATGTGCTTGAAACTATCCCACAATCTATTAAAACTACTAAACTATATATTAAAATAAAATTCGAGATTCTCATCAAGTAGAAGGAGGTTCTACGTGAATTGTGTTGGGTACCCGAATAGAAAATCGTGGTTAAGATGAAATAATAAATTATATAAATTATATATTATATTCTAATTTTTTAAAAAGAAACCCCTAACAGTAGTAAATGTTGGATAGCGGATTGAAAAGCATATTGATTCTGTAATCATATCAATTGGCTTGAATTCCAGTAGACGTTTCCATGAAAATAACGTCGCATTAACGTATCCCTAACGATAACATTTTGAAAAATATGACTGTCTTTACATGACTGTATACATAATTACTCTCGTTTTCCCTTTTACATTTTTAGGGGTTCTCCGCAAATTCTGTTGTCTGCCAATTTTCCGGATATTGGGACGCTTGACATATGGTACTTTCATGGTTCACCTTTTAATCTCTAGAGTGGTGATTGCAACCATAAGAGAACCAATTTACTTCGGAACCGGAATGATGGTGAGTCAACGTTTTTATCTAAACAATCATTTGTCCATTTAACGAAAATCTCTTTTCAGTTTGCCTTTATAGTATTCACAATGTGCGCCTCGTATGTGGTGTCATTTTTTTTGGCCATTATACTCGAATTGCCAGTTTCATCACTTTTGAAATTGTTACGGTGATTGTTTAGGTTTAATAAAGCTTATTTATAAATGATAGTCTTAAGTTATCCTATTGATGTGTATTATGTAATAAATTCTATTGAAACCTACCTCGATGATATGGAGTACTGGAGGCTCTCCTCTGATTGTAGTCTTAAGTCCATGTAGAAATTTTTCAGCAGATCAGTAGCCTCATCGATGAACAGGGGTTTGACTTGTTGGCGAGAATACGCTGCAAAATAGGACGACAGTAATAGAATACCGGAATATTTCCTCACATATTATCTTACTACCAACCTATGAATTTCTTCATTAACTTAACCGGCAACAGATCCAATTCATCATTGGATGTAAGTTTTAATCGTGTCGTCAAATCATATTCTTGGCCGTCATCCTGCTGATCAATAGACATATTCATGGTATTGTTTGTTTGAATTTTCTTGTTGAATCTATTCGTTATGGCAATGTTCTTCTTAATGCCGGCATGTACTGCTCGAACATGTTCTGTTAGGGATGTGTCCATTTCTTTGTTGGGCTTATCCAGAAGAACAAAAACTAAGTGAAATTCACTCAACAAATTCGGAGGAATTCGTAAATTTTCGGTCAACAACTTGGAATGATCGTACTGACCTCGCATGGTGTTTGCAGAGGCAATGACGGAGGTGCCGGTGGAAAATGTGCAGCACAGGGAAGGGTAGGCCATACAATGTACTTGAGACTGTAGGACGTTTATGAATGCTTCCTGTTGTGCAGTCAAACGATCAATGTCGTCAATGGAACAAATACCATTTCTGGCTGCTATCAAACCGCCTGATTCTAATATACAGTTGGAACGGCCTTTCACTGCCACCGTAAGTTTGTTGCCGTTCCCAGAAGATCCACGTTTTGCCTGGACCAACGAAGCTGCAAAAATAATTTGAATTTTGTTTTATCTTTCTTTTGACAACGCTTCAATTTTACCTTTGTGTGACAACTTCGAACACATTTCTATAATATTCGATTTTCCTACGCCGGGATCTCCTACCAGCAACACGTTGACTGTCTCCTCATCGTGAACTTGAGAACCTGCTCCACCAATGAGGGACAATAAGGCACCGGCCTTAACCATTTCAAAACCATGTACTTCCGGTGCCAACGAATGTATCAATAGTTTGAAACTATCGGGTTCACTGTTTATCATTGCAATAGCCTCAACATCTTTTGTGCTAAGTTGATTATCGGCTTCTCTTGAGTCTACTATAGATGATGCTTTCAAAAAGACTTCCATTTGTCCGGCAGATGCTGAATATTTGTCATATTCCTGTTGGTCCTGTAGAGCGCGAATTCTCAGTATGCCAGTTACTAGGATTTCTTGGCCAAGGTGAACAGTATCGACCAAATCATGCCGCAGCTCAACATTAAAACCATTTTTGGTCAGCCCATTAATATGGGATAAGCCATCTAATCGGGCTTCCGATAGGCGTATCATCTGTTTTGCTGTAATTCGTGTAAACGGGGACGAGCGAAGTTCGACAAATCCCGCTTTTGCTAAACAATCCTGACGTTTGCATGAATTCGGACGGGCAACTTGAAATCCTGTAAATGGAAATAATGCAATTAATATTTTCAGTGAATTGATTCTTACCATTTTGTTTCAGGGCCTGCTCTTGCTTACACCTTGCGCATCTGTAGGCTATCCACGAGGCTGACGCATCTACTGATCCCATTGAAGATACCACGCCTCTCACGCAACATAGCTGATCGATCTCCAAAGTTCCGACAGATTCCATGGACCGTTCGCTAATAAAGCCCTCTGGTCGAGCATAAACCTTACGTGGCTTAATGATCTTTGGTACGTAGTAATTTTTGGTGCACTCCTCCTGACTTGGAGGTATGTCGACAGCTGCAATTGTGGCCATTGAATGCATAGCAATTGAAAATGTCGCGAGCGTTGTCATCGGTCGGTATAACAAGTCGTCCATTAACGATGGCCATCCTTCGCCCAACTGTTCATCTTGACGTAAAATATTTGCCTTCACGCTGAAGTAACCCTGCCGCTGTATTTTCAATAAATCATAATTGACCAGGTTGTTACTGAAATGAGACTCCAAAAGTTTGATGCGTTTGCTTAAGTCGCTGTTGTCGTCATATGTTTCCTTGTAGAAATATAAACGCCATCCCGGACAGTTTAATGGTGTTTCGATGGCTACCGATTTAATTTGTTGTTGTGCATTCTCTGGAGCTGCATAGAATTGTGGTCTCAAGTAACTGCTAGTGGCCATATGTGGGGATTGATCGACTGGAGCGGCGAAACCTCTTCCTCTTCCTCTGCATCTAACTCTGTTGCCACCATCAACGCTATTGCCATGAGCAGGTATTGTGCGTCCATTTCGCTTAAAAAAGAAGTAAGGCCGACACCCACCAACTCCTCGTCCACGGCTAAAACGCGAAGGAGGGGGGTTCATCTTTTGTGTTATGGAGAATCGATTACGTTTGATTTTGTCAAATATAGATAAGCTGCTGCGCTATTCTTGAAGAAAAAAAACAGATTATAAACAAAAACTCAGCCAAAGTTATTCATTCTTCTCCACACCACATTCAAGACAGGGTTTTACAAAGAAATATTAAAGAAATTTATTTTTACCGAAGTTCGAAGTTAAGCAATGAATGAACTTTACCAGAACAACAGCTCAGCCACAAACTCTTGACTTTATGGCCAATAATACAGCAGCATGCTAAATAATATGAAAGGTTGGTAGGTCGGTTTTGTTGTGTGAGACTGCTCAACTCAACGCTAAATTAATTATTTACCAATAAGTGGGCAAGAAAAGCGAAAACGTGTAAGCCGAGCAACCCCCAATCAGAAGTGGAGTAAAGTGTAAAGGAACACCAACTATCCATATTTCACAAAAGTACAGAAAGCAGAAAGAGAATGTCTAATAAAGTGCCTGATATCAGGAATAGACAACATTACACCCATACCAATTAATAATTATAATGATGTGTGTGTCTTTGATTTTAGCGGGTTTTTTGTTCTGAAGTTACTAGTTATTGATCGGATGTATTGCGATTGATTTTGTCAAATATTTGATTTGAAATTGTAATAATTTTCATATTAATATGAATTATTCGTTCGATTTCGTCAATTTTTCGTTCGATCGTGAATTTGACTCAATAAAAATCCAAATATTGGCGGACAATAAATGATATAAACATAGATCAATTTATTGAAATAAACTTGTGAATATGATGTAAATGAAACTTACCTTTTACATTTTATATGTTAATATTAATATTTTATTTGTAAATGTTTTAATAAAAAAAATTGCGAATTTTATTTTCAACTCCAAACTTTGGCGGCCAAACAATATCATCAGCAGAATATGATCAGCTGATTGATTTGTTTTAACCTCTCACTCTTATTGCCGTTTTTGTTTTGACCGTCATCCACAATTTCTTATTTGTTGTTTGGGTCTAGTGTAGTCTACTGGACACAAGATGGCGCTATGGTAAATCGGGATATTTTGTCAGCCTAAATGTATGCTTATCTATTTGAAGTAAATAAATATTATTTTAGGGCGATTCACATTCCATTGTACATTTTTGAATGGAACCAATATAAAACCCTAGTCTGTCCATTCATGTGTGGAAGGTCAGGGAAGACCTTCGTTTAAAATAAAGTTAAAATTATAATTTATTTTTTAGTTAAAGATTTTTTTGATAACGATCACTTCAATTCACTTATGTGTTTCGTCATAAACCATGAGCTACATGCTTATTCAAATTAGGAGGAGTAGATTTTTCAAGTTTGATCGTAAAGGAAGAGATCCTGATGAATGACTTTGGCGTCATTCACAATGTCTAATCAGTTCTTGTTCAACCTAACAGAACAGTTTTTATCTAAAAAAAAACATGTACGTGTTTGGTGTTTCTTGTAAAGTATTCAATATTTTGGTGCAAATAATTGTACAGGAAATGACTCAAAATTTAACACGAAACGCACAGAATGAATAAAATCTATTTAACGAATATATTAATTAAGCGACTTTAGAAGGTGCAAATTAATCAATTTTTAGTTGAGGTTACTAATCTCTTAATAGAAGCTCCTCTTCTCTGCCTATAATATTCATGCAAAAAACGTGGGAAATCAAAGAACATTACACATGTTTTTAAACTCACTGAAATGGTTTGTCTAAAAAGTAAATTGTCGATTTGCGATTTGCGATTTGGTAGACCTGAACATAGTTCTCTTCCTTTTAATACCATTGACACCAATTAATCCAACATTTTACATTCACCTTTTCTAATGACCTTCAAAGAATACAAAGACAACTAAAAAAATCCATAAATACTGCATCTGATGCCTACAAGTGAAATTCTCAATTATGACACTCTGCTCATACATTCCTACACGTACATATGTATGCTACCCGCTAGCTCTTGCCCCTACCCAGTGAACAATTTTATACTCTGTCATGAGTTTTTGTTTCACTTGGGCTTCCACACAGGGATTCCTAAAGAGTAAACGTTTATAGTCCATCCTTGAGTTTATATAAAACTTTGCATTTCATTTTTGAAACTTCCGTAGCATCTGCTCTCCGATTTCAATAGTAAAATTAAAATTGAGAAAAATATAAATAAAAAGGAAGAGATGTAAGATGTGTGAAATAAATATCATTATTAATATCACATTCGAGAGTTTTTTTTCTTAGTCTCCGTTTTTCCAAGGACAGCACTAATTAGAATTCATTATATTTCCGGTATAACATTCCTGAATTTCACTTAAAATTTCCTTCTCGAAGAAATTGTTAACTGGGTAAAGATGTATTCATACAAACGTTTGTGCATACGTTCTGAAAATAGGAATGGCAAGATGTACGTGCAAGGCTTTCCTTCAAGGACGTAGTCAATAGGCGGCGGTGAAGTGAACACGAAAAGACTTTGGATTTGCCATCTTTTACACTGCGACTACGCCTGTGGTGCACAAAGAAATGTTTAGGACTTTATGTGTTGCTGATATGACTGTCATACGTTTACATGGAAGTGTACTTGGATTCTCGTGTACGTATGTATGTATGTCAGTACGATTATAAAGAAGTGCCAAACACATTCACAGCGATGCAAAAATCTGGGTTATAAAGTGAATAACGAGTGGAAAAGACACACCGTGCAACAGCGCACTTGACCAACATTTCGCGACCTTAGAACAACAAGGTTCTAACTAACAATTTGTGGTAAATTGACCTGTATATCAAATCGAACTATAATTTGTAATATCTTTCGATTTCTGTAAAAAATGTAAACTGTTAAACTGTTTAAATTGAAACGAACGAGTTAATAATGTTTGGCCAACATTAATGACACTGATGCTAAGTTTTCTCAAAGCTAACTTGGTGCAGTTGGAAACTTGTTGGTCTAAGGTTGCGATTTTGAAAACGTTTACGCACCAACTCATAAATAGAAGCGAGTTTTTATATTAAGTGTTGCTTATACTGTTCTCTAATACTAATACTAATACTAATACTAATACTAATACTAATACTAATACTAATACTAATACTAATACTAATACTAATACTAATACTAATACTAATACTAATACTAATACTAATACTAATACTAATACTAATACTAATACTAATACTAATACTAATACTAATACTAATACTAATACTAATACTAATACTAATACTAATACTAATACTAATACTAATACTAATACTAATACTAATACTAATACTAATACTAATACTAATACTAATACTAATACTAATACTAATACTAATACTAATACTAATACTAATACTAATACTAATACTAATACTAATACTAATACTAATACTAATACTAATACTAATACTAATACTAATACTAATACTAATACTAATACTAATACTAATACTAATACTAATACTAATACTAATACTAATACTAATACTAATACTAATACTAATACTAATACTAATACTAATACTAATACTAATACTAATACTAATACTAATACTAATACTAATACTAATACTAATACTAATACTAATACTAATACTAATACTAATACTAATACTAATACTAATACTAATACTAATACTAATACTAATACTAATACTAATACTAATACTAATACTAATACTAATACTAATACTAATACTAATACTAATACTAATACTAATACTAATACTAATACTAATACTAATACTAATACTAATACTAATACTAATACTAATACTAATACTAATACTAATACTAATACTAATACTAATACTAATACTAATACTAATACTAATACTAATACTAATACTAATACTAATACTAATACTAATACTAATACTAATACTAATACTAATACTAATACTAATACTAATACTAATACTAATACTAATACTAATACTAATACTAATACTAATACTAATACTAATACTAATACTAATACTAATACTAATACTAATACTAATACTAATACTAATACTAATACTAATACTAATACTAATACTAATACTAATACTAATACTAATACTAATACTAATACTAATACTAATACTAATACTAATACTAATACTAATACTAATACTAATACTAATACTAATACTAATACTAATACTAATACTAATACTAATACTAATACTAATACTAATACTAATACTAATACTAATACTAATACTAATACTAATACTAATACTAATACTAATACTAATACTAATACTAATACTAATACTAATACTAATACTAATACTAATACTAATACTAATACTAATACTAATACTAATACTAATACTAATACTAATACTAATACTAATACTAATACTAATACTAATACTAATACTAATACTAATACTAATACTAATACTAATACTAATACTAATACTAATACTAATACTAATACTAATACTAATACTAATACTAATACTAATACTAATACTAATACTAATACTAATACTAATACTAATACTAATACTAATACTAATACTAATACTAATACTAATACTAATACTAATACTAATACTAATACTAATACTAATACTAATACTAATACTAATACTAATACTAATACTAATACGGTAGGCGAGTTGGTACTGTCTATCAGCGTGGTGGTTGTGGGTTCGATTCCCACCAGAGGCTTTGGTCTCTCGCTGCAAATTTAGTCATATGGTCTATGTCAACCGTTTCACCCTTGGTCCCAAAATTAGAATTTGAATTTATTTTGTATTGTAATTAAATAAAAAAAAAAAAAAACATTTTAGATTGAACAAATGGTTTTGGAGAAATTGACTTCAGAAAATGGGGTTTCTCAAAATTAGAGATTGGAAAGTCCAAATGTTTTCCCATCCAAATATTTTCGGTACCAATGTTTGTGCTATTAAATATTTGTCTAAATGTTTGTTCAATAAATTTTGCGGTAAGTTGAAAAAAATGTAAGAAAAGATATGAAAAAACATTTCTAGATTTATTGCTGACTAAAAATGGCACACGAACTTCGAGTACTGTTTTCTTCTAGTACAGTTAAAACTCGATATTCCGGGTAATTTATCACAGATCCGAATCCGGATTATCGAGTCCTGTCATTTACGTCTCCATTATTGTCTTCAACAATTTTATATACATGGGTGCTATCTTCACTGAAGGCTTCGTAATACTGATCTGATAACGCGGGTCAGCAAATGCAACCAATACAAACAACTCACAGCGCACGATTCTAACCGGTATTGTACGCAAACATTTTTTTACAGCGAAATTTTTTTTTTACATTTAGTTGCGCAAATATTTACTAGCACAAACATTGGTAGCGAAAATATTTGTATGGGAAAACAAATGCAAATGCACCATCGGATACCCAATAAATCGTGGGTTTGTAATAGTCCTGAAATCTAGCTTTAATTCATCTCTCAGTGGGTTAATAGTAGTCATACAAACTAGCTTAAGTTTCGTACTACTCCCGTGCTGAGACTTTATTCCGTTTCTGAAAAATTGGTCAAATAGTTTAAGCGACATTCGAATCTGTTAATGTTCAGCTGTTCACGATCTAATGACTGGGACCACTACTGTTGAAAGCCGACTCTGAACCAGTAATGCCCCTTTATAAATAAGTTTTGCGGGGCTTAGCGAATATTCGCTTTCCCTTAACGTTTTGGAAACGGCTGATTGGTGTTCTTCCCAGGATTGATTGCCTGGAATTGTTGTGTGATGGTAAGACACACTATCTAAATATAACACCACCATCGACTATAAGTGCACTTAATACAAATCCACAATTATTGCAATAATTGCATTTTAGTTTTTCTTCTTGGCACACATTTTGAGAAGATTCTCGCAGTGTACGAAGAGAGTGACCCACTCCAATGTGTATCGATATTCTACAAGTTATGTATATTATCGTATTTGTAGAAGACAGGGTATATTTGTGTCGACTTAAATGTTTTTAATAGCGTTTGTCAGACATACACACACACACACACACGCACATACAAGCATGATGAATACTGTAGATGTACGTGTGCATGAGTATGACTATATTTTCTTAGGTCACTCTATACGGCTTTAGCCGACAATTATATTTTGTATAATATACAACATACACATATGCACACTTGTATGTGCTTTGGTGTGTGTGTGTGTGTGTACAAATTTCCTTTTGTATACGAGTACATTCTTTCGTTGTTGTTGTGTTGTTTTAACTGAATTTTCATTTACATGAAAAGGAAATTGTGATGAGTCCTTCCCTCGGCCAACAACAACAGACGAGTACGTATTCTAAGCTGACGATTGTCAGTTTAGCACCGATTGTCCACATGTGCGAAACGTAGTTTTGTTTGTATTTTTAGCACTTTTTTATTATTCGATTTATTCAACCTAACAAACGGTCAACATGAATTGAATAAATCAACACAAACAAAAATATTAAAAACTAGAACACTTGTATGAGTGTAGTGTTAATTGAAAACTAGTGAACATTTTAAAATCAAAAAGAAGTGGAATACTTGTGTGAATGTAGTGTTTATCGCCGTTTGTAGGAAGTTCATTGTCGAATCGAGTTATCACGAAAAAAAAGAAATACACTTTCCTGGACTCATTTTAGGTTGTAGTGAAATTGTACTCTTGCTTCGACTTTTCGTTGCCATATTAAAAACACGCCTTTACCAAACCGCCAAGTCTTTCTTACCTTGAATTATTCAAGGAAGTCTTTTTTTTGCCACATCCACAATCGCAACCACCAACTTCAACTACAACTGCAACAACAACAACAACACCAGCACGCGTTCAAAGCAAACCGTGGAAATTGAGTTGTGCCCATACATGCAGACATTTGGTAAATGCTGGAAAACGCTAAATGTGGTGCTAAGTCAGCGACTACAGAGACCGACAAATGCCAGACGTGTTTGGAGAAAATTGAAAAACAAAAACAAAAACAACAACAACAAAAATAAAAACAAACATGCGTTTATTACACCCAGCGGGTAATCGGATTGAAAATATGAGATTACGTGAATAAGCATTTTCAAATGCGTTATGTGAAATTAATTCAATTAACAAAGAAATCATTATAAATTCGCATTAGTGAGATATGGATGAAATCGCACACTACGGCGGTAAAACTCTTTAAGACAGCAAAAATCATTGGTTTTTAACGAAATCTGGAGATTCTGTTGTGCGAAAGATCGCTGATTTTGATAGAGTGATCGATGGGTAAAATGGTGTATACTAGAGTGGGTAGCGAAAATACTGTTTGCAAAATGGCCAAAAAAACGAAAATCTACAATACCTGTGTGTGTATGTCAGCACTTGTTTCATGTAAAAGTGCTCTTCAATGCTAGCTCGTTCACTGCGAAATCTTTACAACATGTCTTACCGTACTGGCATTGATCCTTCAGATTGGAAAGTTGTCCATGGTCAGTCGATTCCCCAGAAAGGTGAGGCTACAAATCCTTTTCATTACCGCCCAATGTCAATGTGGTCGTTGCTCTCGCTGGTTATGGAGAGCATAGTTAACCACCTTCCGAATGATCGATGTATGATTTTGATAGACTCTGATCGAATGGAGACAAGATGGTGGAGTCGAGCTTCATTTATCGGCTCCGGCACGTGTCTCCGGATATTTCCAAGGCGTTCGATAAGGCCTGGCCCGGTGCACTCATATCGAAACTTATGGCATTGGGTGTGGGTCTCTCAATCTCTCTGTGAGAGAGCTGTGTACGAGTTGCTATACAGTGTACTCCCTCCTTGCGGACACCTCTCTTAAACGGACACTTTTTTCAGTACAATTACACTGCAGAGCACCTGTGTACTTCTGTTATAAGCGGACAAAAGTCTCAGTCCCTTAGGTGCCCGCTTATGAGCATATGTTGACCGCAAGATTGTCACAAGGTTCGGTGGGCTCTCCCCCTCTATTCCTTATTTTCATTAACGACCTGTCAGACATATTCCTCTGATCATCGGCCCAGTTCTCTGGAGGTCTGGGACAAAATGATGATCACTCACCCCGTCTAATGAACAGAGTAGACCTATCGGCTAACACACATGAACGTTCCACTGACCTAGCATTGTCTTCAAACTCTATGGGTGTTTTGGATATCATCGAATCAGATACTCTTCATGTTCTGGGCATAAAGGTACAGGGTGGTGTTCGTAGTGTCGAAATAAGCCTTGAAGTCTTGCGGCATTTTGAAACGTTGCAAAAAGTACTTCATCCCTTCGGATAAAGTAAATAGTTACACCAATTACATCCGGCCAACAATTTTATGTAACTCTCATACATATTATTTATTCAAATATATCTTTTCAGCCTCTGGCACAGAAAAGATTGAGGATAGTAAGTTATCGAACTTTATGGTCTGCCTGCAACATCTCCGAAACGTCGGTTGTATTTCTGAGCTCTTAGAATATCCGTAGTCTGTTGTTATGACATTTAGTCGGGATACAGACAAAAATGGTTCTTCAGCCCAACTCTTCATATGTGGGATAGTTTTTCTGGCAATTTATTTTTGTCACAAGTCAATTGTTTCGATGATCGGGGATATATCCCCAAATCCCTATTGATCGGAATTCATCTTTTAATTTTCGTATACAATGGAATCGTTTGCCGAACAAGCTCTAGCAAATCGCTCATTTACTTTAATAGTGTCACAACTCAATACACAATTTTGTCCAGAGAGCCGTTTAAACTTTTACTCATAGGTTTCCCGAATAAACGAGAGCCCTGTCATATGTTTGTATAATGCACTGCAGAACAAAGGTCAACTTAAATTACAGATTTACAGATTTTTTTCTTGAGCAAAGCAGTTCAAACTGAATTTTGAATTGTGACACTATTGAAGTAAATGAGTGATATGTATTTTTTATTTATTTCAACTAAAATTGGGATATCATCCATTCCATCATTTCCCGTCCGAATTTCGTTTTCCAAGCTGTTAGTTCCTTATTAGAGGGTGTTTGTGTTTGTGTATTGCATGGAGCGTGTTGTAGGCCCATATGCGTATGGGAAACAACTGGTCTATCTTTATTGTTTTAAATTGTTTAAATTTTGCTTGAATGTTTGGCGCTTGAACAATAAATCCATAAGACCTTGTGCCTTGTGCCTGTACACAAACATAAGTTGGTATGTATGTATCTGCAAGTGGATTTCGTTTGTGTATATGTACGATCGAGGGCTAAGATGAATCGTCCGTTCTTGTAGCTCGCAGTAAATCGTCCATGAGCCAAAAACGATTGCTAACATTACACTGGACTGTACGATTTTTGGCGAGTGAATTAGTGTATGAACCTTTATGTGTGTGTGTGTGCGCAAATGTCTTCTTCGGTGCCATAATTACATACAATCATTTAACATTGAATGTACATATTGGATATTTTTTTCTTTTTATTACAAAAATGTATGATTACTTCTCATGTGTGTGTGTGTGTGTGTGTGTACATAAGACGCTTTGGCAATATCAGCATCTACAGAGTAGTGGTAGGTATATCATTTCCACTTCCTAAACTTTCGTTTTTATGGCCACAAACAGACAACAACAAAAATAACGTTTAATAAACATATCACTTTTCCGTAATATCTCATCTTTCAACATATTTACAAACACACACACGCACACATACGCGGACGCGCATAGAAGTGGCGGAGTGAGTACAGGCCGGCAGCGCCAAATGTCAACAAACTACTTCTCGCACACAAAGAAAAACAACAACCACATAATAAAAATTGAAAGTTGGAAGTAACAGTCGCACACACCGAGGTGGATTTTTGCACATGCACCCATACAGGCCCACGACTGAGTACGTACGACACGTATGTAATTAAAACTTCGACAAATGGTTTAAAGAAAACTGTAAATAATGAAAATAAACAATAACATTAGATTTGTTAAATTCCATAAGTCACAACAGCAGCAACATCTTCTGCAACGACTACCAAAATGTGTGTGTGTGTGTGTGTGTCTGTCTGTGTTACACACATCGAGAGTAGCCACCGAAAATGAGCAACCGACCGATAACCGCGTTTCATTCGTACGTACGACTCATCGTCATTCATCGAAAATAAAGTGTTAATTGCGCTATGAGAGATGTGTAATTGTCAGTGTTTGACTCAATGAGGAAATCTTCCGAAAAACATGCAAAACTGCATGTGGATGTGTATGTGTCTGTGTCTGACTGTGTATGTTTTTCTTTTCTGCGCCCCAAGGCAGTTTTTGTTTTTTTTGCTTTTTGCACAAACGTATTCAAGTGCCTGTCTGACGATGGCCATGGACATTTGGTTAACATTCAACTCGGATTTGGTTTTTCTGGCACTACTCACATACACACACACACATGCAAAGCAATACGAGTACATAACAAGTTTCAATTGCTAAACATATGACGATTAGTTCGTCTGAATCAATATCACGGCGAGTTGAATTATGCGCAAGCCACTTTCTGGCACAATAGGGGAGGTTTCAATAACGGGTCTATGGGCTAAAGACATTGACTGACGACACTGTCTACTGTCTATGGCGACCCTAATGTAACATGTTGTGATTTAATTAAATATCTCATACCAAAGACTTAAACTATTGTAAACAGATAATGACTATTCTATAAATGACATTAAATCGTACTTGGTCGGAATTCACCTAAGTCATGGGACAACCATTTCACCCCGTCCAATTATGGGATAGTCAACATTAAAACATTGGCCACTCAGAGCCAGATTTAGAGAAAACAAATTTTAAATAAGTTTTGTCCTCTGTCCTTTTTCGAATATAAAAGTAAAAGTGTGTGTAAACCTTGGAAATATAACCATTAAGGACAACACTATGTGATAAAAGACCAAAAAAAAAACATCCGTGTCTCGCAGTGTTGCCCAAAATCATGCACCTGTTTTTATGGGCCCCCAAAGATTTGGAGCCTCGGTGTCATTTTTGCAAAAAAAATTATCATTTTCTTAGACTCATGTCTTTCAAACCGTTTGGAATTTTGATTTACTTTCTGAGGCGAAGTTGTAGCTTATAAGGAAGAAAATTGAGAACATATAAAATAAAAAAAAAAACTTCATCTTCAAGGTCCCCTGTTCAGCTCCATAAGTAGCAAATTCAATGAAACAAACAACTACAAAAATGTACCTAAGATCTCAATAAGAATATTTGAACTTCCTAGGAATGATTGGTAAAAGTGAATCAATTCACATTTGCTTTCTAGAACAGCATTAGCAAATGTTTGGAGCGTATTAGTAATATTAATTTGAAAGCCTAGCACTTATACGTACAGGTGGTTAATTAATCCTCTGTGAAATCTGTAAACAAATGTACCTCTAATGGAGTGAATTGAGGCACTCTTGTGGGTTAGAGGGTTAAATGAATTGATGTAGACCCCAAATCTTTCGGGGCCCATAAACAAAAAAAAAAGTGCATAAAAAGTGCAAGCACTGCGGTTGTGATACCAAACCTTCACATTTCTTTCCACTTGGTCCTTCCACCGCAGCCTTGGTCTTTCGTTGTAGCTGTATTTTGATGATCTTAACGCTTAAGCTGACGTTTCGTTCGATGACTATAGCCTTGGTTAACTCAGATGAGGGCCATAGAATCTTCCAAAGGTTTTTCGCTCACTTCATTTGCAAATAACCATGTTTTCGGCGCTGGAATGGCATCTGTTTTTTAATTATTGGCTCAGTCCGCATTGGCATCTGTTGACCAAAACGAACGTTTAATTTATTTCGATGCTGACATCATTCATTCTGTTGATAACAGAACCGAGGTGGTGAAATTCTCACACTATCTCGATATAGCAACTGTCAGTTTCTACTCTGGCGCGATGTTGGTCTTGTGGCCGTACACCAGCAGACTTGGAAAAGCACCGATTACATCTCGCACTATCTTTTCGACGATGGCACTGTCATCACAACATAACTTTTTAATAACTTTCGCTTTTCCAATCATATTGAAGAAGTTGCACTATAAGAGAGGTTGTCTCCCATTCTTACATTCTCCGAAGGCACACACGTCTTGCCTGGTTCATGTACGCAGCAATGGTTTTACATAATTTTTCTCTTTTCGGAGTGTCGAAATCGGCTTTATTATAATCGGTGATAAGATAGGCAGATATCAATATGCATGAATTGTTTCGAGGATTTTAATGAAGGTTCAATCAGTTCAACGAATTCTGACTTCAATCATCCATAGAGTAGGCTTCAAAAGGATCTTATATGCGTTGGATAAGACACTTGTTCTATGGTCGTTGGCCCAAACCACCTTCAGTCCTTTTTTGAGAATCAAAGTTCCAAACATCTTACTTCCCGATGGTGCTGGCAAGCGGATGCATTGGCCGTATCAGCTCATTTCCTCCGGTCTTATGAAGCTGAGCCGGTATTCCGTCTGCCCCTGCCACCGAGAAGTTCTAAGGCTTCAAGCATACGCTATCGATGTTGGTGTTGGTTTCTGCAGATGGATCTTCGTACTTCCAAATCCACAGCGCATTCGACGTGGCTGCCACCAATTTCCATATCTACACAAAGTAATGCCATCAGTTGAGTCTTTACTTTGGTGTTTCACTTCGTGTGGTAATTTTTCTGACTTATTTTCTATTCCCCTATTTCTGTCATCTTTTGATTTCTAGTATTGTTTTTCGAAATATATGATTTGTCTACCTACTTAACTGTAGGCATCGCTCCCACCTAGTGTCCAATGTTCTGAGATTCAGTGGCGACTTAAAACTTCATATTATACCATTGGTTTCGCTCATGTTGCTTTCCGTAAACAATTGCTTAGGCGGCTGCTGCTGCCATTGTTGGCGGACATCATCTGCAGATAACTGATTATCTAGGAGCAGTTGAGATAACTTCTTGGAGTTCTGAGTACGATTGACAAGCATTGGCTTTTGTCAATAAATGTTAATAAGTCATTATGATCGTTATTAATTGTACAAGTCCAAACAATGGTATTGTAGCTGAGCAAAACTTGAATCATCTGCAGCAAAATCAAGATGCAATCCAGCCGCAAAAAAAGTTGGCCTCGAACAAGTGTTATTTCCTTTTAGCCCTGATACACCCCCCTAAGCTTCCCATTGTTTTCTTTGGCTTGTCGATCAATCAAGTAACTGAAACCGGAATCACTTAAACTTAGACAAAGCAAAAAAAAAACAAGTATGACAATTTCAACAATAAATTATCACATTGGTAATAATCGGATAATGCGTTCAGATTTATCAGTTTTGATAAAAATCGGTTGAACTTTGTGTAAATTCGTCCACTGTGACGTCTCCATGGTATTTCCTAGATGGCGATTGTTCTCGTCAACGTTAAACTACAGCTCATCATACGACGTTTTGGGTTTTTTTTTAACAAATTTGATACAGCAGTTACAAGGAAGTTCTGTCTTAACTACATTCAACCTACATTCAGATTTAGCCCAGCTACGGCTGCCATAATTTATTGAATTGAATTCGAGGCAAAGTTTGTAACGTAGACGGAACGATTTGTCAAGTTTCTATAAATAAATTCATGGCTAAGTACAAGTACGATCAATACGTACATCAGCTTGTCATTTTGGAATTCCCTTCAGCGGGTACTCGTACCACTAAACAGACGGACGGATGGACGGACGGACAAGACACTAAATCAAAAATATACAAACATTTGCCAACGAAATGTTAATAGTGAATACTAATTTCATTGATAACAAAATGAACTGGCAACAAGTATGAATCACCATCGACGGGAATACAATTTTTCTATTGAACTGCATTCGTATGTGCACAGAATTGAAATATCGCAAAAACAAAAAACAAACGGGTACACTAATAATAACAACACCAATGAAATTAATAGAAATTAATTAAATAATGAGTAAACGGTGAAGTATGGAAGTCCGCGAAATATAGAAATACTGAGTTTGTGTAATCAGAAATTGGTAACCTTCAAAATCACACATTTCTAAAATTGCAGCGATTTATAAAAGAATAAAACAAAAGCAAAGTCCTAACTTTTGTGACGTATCTGAACAATGAAAATCATATTTGGCGTCGTGCAGACATTACCTGTCACTTGAGTACTAGCCAATTGGTCTTCATTGTATTAATGTGAAATGTCTTTGATTTAATGACAATTTTCTCAATTCACGCATAAATTGGAAAATTGAACAAAGTACAACAATTGTAGTGCCTACTATGGATGTGATCCAGTAGGCGGACTTGAGTAATTGTATTTCTGGTGTCGTACTTAGAAGTCTGCGCAAAAATGCTTTGAAAGGCCTAAAAACAGAGCCTAAGACCTAAATGACATTGATGACCAGAGAAGATAATAAAAGCAAAAAAAAAGTATAAAACTTAGATAAAAGGAGTACAAAGACAGGAACAAAACAAAAACACTATCCCCCGTATTTGAAAAAATTTACAACTGCTTTATAAACCTTTGTTAAGAATTTTTTTTTTTTTTGTATTTTCATAATTTTTTCTTAGCGTCTCAAAAAAAAATTAAAAAAACATATAAAACTTTGTGGAAAAGCGTACAAAGAAAGGAACAAAAAAACACTATCCCCCGTATTCAGAAAAATGTATAACTGCTTTATAAACTTTTGTTAAATAAAATCTTTGAATTTTTTTTTTGTATTTTCATAACATTTTAGGGAAAATAAGTACAAAGAAATAAATAAACACTATTCCCCGTATTCAGAAAAAATTATAACTGCTTTATAAACCTTTGTTATTAAAAATCTTTTTGTATTTTCATACATTTACCTTGACAAAGGTTTATAAAGCTGTTATACATTTTTCTGAATACGGGGATTATACTTTACAAATGAAACAATTGAAAAATCTCTACATTCTCAGTGTCACGGAAACTGATGCAATCAGCAATCTATCATCATATGAGCTTTAAATATTTTCAAATTTTAGATTTCTTTTGAGATTTACATACATTTCCTTCAACATCTGCTTTCACGACCAAAACATCGGAAATATTTGCATTGAATGCAAAAAAAAACAAAATTCAAAATTTCTCATAAAAAATGTTCTTTACTATTTCATTGCTTTCATCGGTTGTTCATGTTCTGGAGCTTCCATGGCGGTCTTCGTCATTAGCCACTTCTCGGCCTTCCTTGGAGAGCTGGTATAGGCCGAGTCCATGCGACCTCTTCAGCGTTCAGTAAGGTACTCTCCAAAAAGTTGATGTATAGATCACTTCTGATCCATTCTAACTATACGACTTCTACGTTTCCGAAGGGAGTAAGGGACATCATTGAAGAAGATCCAAATTATTGTATAGGCCATGGGTTCACAGCAATTGTGTCTATCTGACAGCAAAGCAACACATGACGATTTTTACGTAAATATTTGGCTCTTCAGGCCATCATTTGCTAGCCGAGTAAATCATATTATCAGACAAAGTACATTTCCATTTGAATGGTTACGTCAAAACACAAAATTGGAGTATTGGAAACTGCCCAGTCAAAATATGCAGAAACCTTTACATTCCTCTTATGGTACAGTTTGGTCTGGTGATGTCATTGTCAGTGGAAGATTCAGCTGGTATTGAGGATTAGGGTGACATTTCCTTCGAGTCCATTGCCAATAAGAAATCATTCAAACTTCGAATATACGTGGCGTGTTCAGCAGTCTCCATTTGCTCGGAACTGAAATTGTTTGTGTATAAAAACATACATGTACAGTGTATTCTCTCATAAGCGGACACCCAAGGGACTGAGAATTTTGTCCGCTTATGAGAAGTGTCCGCATAGAGTACACTGTATTGCGGTTATAATTGGCCGGACTATGATGCAGATTTTTCACAGCTCCGTACGGTTTCAGGCAGTCGACCCTTCCCATTAATTCTATACTTTTTATACTCGAGTGTATTAAACATTTGCGATTCGGTACAATATTCCCCGGTATTTGTGTTAGATAACCACAATGTCATTCTAGCCTAACTGCAAATATTTAAAAATAGTAACATTTTTCTCAGCGTGTTTGACTAAAAACCTCTTCAGAATCTGTTTTGGTTTTAGTTGAATTGTATTTTTGTGTACTTTTGGGCAAACACATTGCCAAAGGCACTCAACACACCTACGTTTACACATACAGATGCATAAGAGTATGTATCATATAGAGACATACGTACATACATACATACGTACATACATACGTACAAATCCATATGCATACTTATTATTCATAGCTGTATTGAAAAAGAAGACTCATCATTTCACTTAACGAGAAAATACACAACGCTTTTGCAGTGGCCTTGAAAGTGTTGCTTTTTGTCGTTATCGTCTTTTTTTTCTTTTTGGTTTTTGTTTTGTTAGATTTTAAGTTTCTGCTAAAGATTTATGCCTTTCGGGCTTTTGTTGTCTGTCTGTCTGTGCACTGAAAGGCATTCACAGTTCGTCTCGTTTTCTGACCGGTTGCCATAAAAACTCAACAAATCAAAATGTTTGATTTGTTTCCGTCCCAATATTTACAGACTGCATGGACGGCTTGTGAACGGTTCGAAAGGCATTTATCGGAGATATCGCACGTCCATTGTCTTCTCATGTAAAGCCCGCACTAATCACATCTTTTGTCTGTCTCTCGTAGTCCAAATGCAAGAGTACATGGCGCGAATGAACTTGACACAGTAACATGTGGCGAATGTGAACTCTTCAAATTGAGATGGACTGGGAAAGGTAACAACATTTCTGAATACCTAAGAAATGAAAAATGTGGGAATAAATGGAGGGCGTTAATAAATTATAAACGAAACCGGACATATGGCGGAGTTTTTTTCAAACCAAGCGCTAGGTTTGTTTTATTTCCGACAGCGGGGGATCGTGGATAAAGTGTGAATAAATGATATTTTAATCGGCAATTAAATCCATCTGGAAAAGTTAATTCGATTATAATTGAGACAAGAGAGTCAATTTTTTTCGCGCAAAGCGTATATCATAGAAATAATCTACAGGTTGTTGTATGAATATTTCACTACGACACCATGGGTCTTAAATAAATCCCTAGCTCACGCAAATCGAATAAAAAACAACAAACAATATAGCAAAAACAAAAACTACGGGAACTTCTAAGAATATTTGACAAAACAACTAAATATTTAGGTCGCATTTTACCAAAAACAACAGTTTCAGTATTGAATTATGGCGAAATAAACGCCAATGCACAGTGGCCCAGAGACCAATTTCATCGTAAAAAAGTTTGTAACTTTTGATCTAGTAAACATTTTGGAGTTCTGTAAGAAACCGATTGTAGGCAAAGAGTAAGGGATTTTTTTTAGGTATTTAATATTAAAGCCGGGACAATGGCCTATATTTAAGAACTATATCAAAAGTTTTTACTACTTTTCGTATTTTTAGACTTTTGGGAAGGGATTTTCTTTTTTAAAATTGTTTGTTTTATTTTGTTTTTAAAAATGTTGATGTTTGATTTTATTACAAATTACATTAACAAAATTACTTTTTTCATATTAAAAATGTTCAGATTTTTATGATATTTGAAAAAATTTAATTTGATTTTTCCACTTTTGTCGAACTGTATCTGACACATTTTTTTTTAGTTATGTCATCTATGAAAATACAATTCCTTACAGGTAATTGCTAAATAATAACATTTACAACTTTTATGTTGTAAGAAAAATTCAAATTTCAAATTTACTGCTAATTTCATTGAATTCTCTAAGCGACCTTATTATAGGTTCATCCATACCAAAGTTTTAAGAGCTATGGTACTTAATTTTATTTGTAAAGGGTGATCCAAGTAGAGATATTTTTTCATGAGTCATGTTATTTTTGTTAAGTATTGTTTGGCATTTCATCATGGAAAGACTTACGCCTGAACAACGTTTACAAATCGTTCAACTTTATTACGAAAATTCACGTTCTGTGAGTTATGTGTTTTGTGCACTTCGTCCAACTTATGGTCATCATAATCCGCCTGCTGAGCTTACTATTCGCAACATTATTGGATAATATTCGACCGAATAGACCACGTCCGGCACGCAGTGAAGAAAATATAGCGGACGTAGCTGAGAGTGTACACCAAGAACGTGGAGAGTCGATTCGGCGCCGTTCGCAGCAACTCGGACTGGAAAATACAGCTTGTGCAAGAACTGAAGACGCCCGACCTTCTCAAGCGACATCGCTTCGCTCTATGGGCTCTTGAAAAGTTCCAAGAAGATCCGATCCCATTTCATTTGGGACGAAGAGTAAACTAAAGAGATTTAAGAGCTGCCACTTCATCCAGAAAAAACAACGGTTTGGTGTGGTTTGTGGGCCGGTGGAATCATTGGTCCATATTTCTTCAAAAATATGCCAGTGAAAACGTAACCGTCAATGGCGACCGTTATCTTGCCTTGATAACCGCCTATTTGATGCCCGACATTGAAGCTCGAGATCTCGGCGACATTTGGTTTCAACAAGACGGCGCACCTTCTCACACATCGCACATGGATTTATTGATTTACGATTTAGACCGGTCGATTGGCCATCAAGATCGTGTGATATCACACCGTTAGACTTTTTCCTGTGGGGGATATGTAAAGTCTAAAGTTTATACGCACAAACCCGCTTCGATTCAGGCCTTGGAGCAAAACATCACGTCAGTTACCAGTCGAAATGCTCGAACGACTCATCGAAAATTGGACTCTATGGATGGATCATCTGTAAAACGTCCATGTTAAACTTCCGTTCGGAGCCGGCTATAAAGGGTAGGTCGCGGTCAGTGAATATACCAATTATATCATACACAGCTCACTTCGAGAGAAGTTCCCCGTCTGTACCTTCATGGAATGTTATGAAAAATAAGTAAGTAAAGATGGAGCATCTGAGACGTAGCCGCGGCCAACATTTGATAGACATAATCGTCACAAAATAAATGCCAAAGAATGTTCTTTAAAACGATTATAAACATTCCCCATTCAACTGGAATTTGCTGTGTTTTTTCTTTAAAAAAGTAGGGATCCCCGAAATGGATGAGTCTTTATTATGAAGTAAGTTTTCTTATCTTTATTATGACATCAACATTTTGTTTGTACCAAATTTAGTTTCGTCGATATACTTATTTGCGAGTTAATACAAGCAACAGAAACTCAACGACCTTTTGAGATATATGTTATCAAGATTACGTCTGTGTCCTTCCGTTGTGGGCACTTAACTATGTAAATTGTTTTCAGCCTGAAGTTCGCCTTTGTCGCCAAGAATTACTCATGTCTTAAAAAAAAAAAAAAAACACTCTTTTCAGTTGACTAATTTGCAACAAATTCCCTGCAAGATTGACTGAACAGCTGTCGAAAATTATAAAAATTCTTTAAACGTTTTCAAAGTAGGCTGGCGACTTACAACAGCAGTTAGGCCGAAAACCAGTTTCAGCAACAAACAACAACAAAAGTTAAACCCAAATATTATCCAAAAGAAAATCTGAACAACAATTTTGTGTTGCCCGCTGGCAATTTACACACTTAACATGCTGAACTGAATGAAATAATAATAATAAAAAAAAAAAAAATCTTGTGACTTGTTGTTATTCTCTCAAATTCATTTGGAATATCGTTCTAATAGTCAGTCGGCGAGTTTGTATGTACGGCTATGTAAGCACTTTGGTTTAAAGAAAACCACAACAACAAGAATGTCAACTAGATTTGAAGGTAGACCGCTTTTTTCCACCAAAGAAACGAATCGCGTAGAACTGTTTGCCAGCGTGTTTGGTGGTTCGGTTTGGTGCCTTTAGCCGGTTCGTTGCGGTTCATAACTTGGACAGACTTGTTTGTCTTGTCAAAAACAGAAATCATGCATATGTATGTACGTGTGTATTTGTGTTAATTTGTAGACAAATTCATATGAAATTGATGTTTTAACTGCAGCGTTTGTGCATCGGCCGTTTGACCATTCAAACAAAAGACTTAAGGCGCAAACTCGTTTTGGTTGTTGTTCTTCCTTGGCCAGGCATAAATGGAAAATGTGTATTTTATTTTTCAGCTATTTTCCAATACGACACATATTCTGTGGAGTGGAACGACAAAGACAATTGTTGTGATTTCCCAAACGTTGGCAATCATCTTCGTATGTAAATATTTGTTATTGTTTTGTTTTCCAAATATTTATCATTTTCTAGTACATCTTCATTTAGTTGTTTATTTCTTCAGTCATTGACATTTGTTGTTAAATAATTTTGGCCGTTGTGTTAACGAATGCTAAAAGTTTTCTTCATTTGCAGTCTGTCTGCCAGACGAACATCTCTGACAAATATGTATCTATGTATGTGTGTGTGTGTGTGTATTTGCGGCACGACGTAGACAAGGTCTGTGAGGAAGTTGTTGTTCATAATAAATTTCACTATTACGAAGATTTTCCAAAAAAAAACTGAAAAGAAACAAAACAATTTCTTTATATTGCCCGAGAAAGCCATGAGAAGAAAGTTTCAAAGCAAACCGCTGACTTAAGAAACAAACGCTAAAATCACACTAAAAGATTCATTAAATAAACGAGAGACATTCTGTGTAATCAGTCATTTCACTTCATTATGTTACAACAACAAAACAGTATATTATTGTTTAAAAAAAATCACACACATTTAGTTTAACTATTCGTGTTAAAATTCTCACCAAAAAAAAAACAAAAACAAAAACTGAACTTCTTAGGGCCACCATTCAACAGAACCCAACAGAGTCAGTGATGGATTGCATGCATAACTGCTTCAATGTAAACCCACAGCCATGGAAATATATTTTTCAGCGGTGGGTATTTATGGCAGCTCCAATTGTAACAAAGAACAATTGGTGGAAAAACTAAACTCCGTTGGATGGCGAATACGAATTCAAACTGCATTTTAACTAGGTGATCACAACGACGGAGAAACACCATTCCACTTAGGTATACTTTAGAAAATAAATCACCAGGCCACAATAATCTCAAAATAATGAAGTCATTATGAGTGGCTCATGTGATTTCAGAGGGAGCAAATTCTTGTGAATATGTTTTTCGCTAATCAAAATTCCCATAGAACTCATAACTGCCCCAAGTGAATTGCAAAATTTTCGAATTTCGCCAGTAGAATACTGAAATAATTTTGTGCAATTTTCAACAAACTTGTGCTTAGAACTGTACACGCCATCTGTGTTGTATGGATGCGCAGGTAAAACGTATATCGGCGAAGTACATAAAACCGCAACACATACATGCATACAACAACAAAAGACTTAGACAACAAAAGTCTGCAACACATGCAGGCAACATGTATTTTTTATTTCCTAAAAGCTTTCGGTTAATTTGGATTTTTAAATAATAACGAATATAGCAGAAAGGTTTCTTTTTTGTTAGGTAGACTCATAAACAATTCAAAGAATACCCAAGATAAACATCTGCGGTTTATTATGGATCTCTAATTAAATGTCCATGTCATGGCGACTTATGACATCATTAAGAAATGAATTACAAAATTCTTAAATTAATAATAAAAACCACGTCAAATTTAGACAACAAATTGTACATATTTGTTTTTGTTTCCCTTGAAGCAAACGTCAATGCTGTGTGCCTCACCAAAAATGACTTTAATGGAATTTCGTTATATGTATGTTTGTCTGTCTGTCCCGACAAACAAATCGAAAAATAACCGCTTTAATAGCGGTTGCATTTTTAACAATTTGGTTGGTTGTTTTTTTTCATTCAATGATTGTTTTAACAAAAAAAAAAACAAAAAAAAACAACAACAACATTTATTATTTACACATTATATCACTTTTACTTTCATATGCAACTGGTTTCGTTCGTCGAAATACAACGAAACGGCAACAAAAACAAATAAAGCGATCACGACAAAACAAAAACAACAAAATCGCTTTAAACAGAAAACGTTGGTGCACGGATCAGAGATGGGAGGGTTGATGATCTTTAAACCAAAAATGCCTTAGACTTGTTGACATGTTGTCTGCAGGTTCACACCGGGTAAGAGTCTGCATCAAAACGAACTATTTTTGCATCAGCCTCATAGGTGTATAGTCTCTGTGGAACAGAATATGGAGCCAGCCATATTCTAGGGAATTTTGGCCCAGCCATGACATTAAAAATCGTTCTATGGAATTTTAATGCCAAAGTAGGCAGGGAGGAGATCTTTGGTTCTACTGTCAGAAAATTCAGCGAACTGTGTTCGAGCAATACCGGGAGTGGAGGAGAGAGGATAATCGTCTATTCGGAAAAAAGATAAGAGAGATGGATAGACGACAGTGTGAGCATATCAAGGTCTAGGATCTATTGTTCTTAAGCCGGAGTTAATTTGTCCACCTTACTTAATTTACTCAATCGCTTCCGAAAGTAGCAACCGCTCAATCGAAACATACAGGAATTTCCAACAAGACGTGTTATGTTGGTATTCAAAGAAAAATTGCATTTTTTGAGAAAAATTATCGAATGTTTATTTCATAATAAAGAGGAAGGTATGCCGTTAATAATGAACAACAACATCAGCCAAATGGTCACCACGACCACGCTTACAGGACCATAACCTTTTCATAGAATTTTCCATAACCAAATCGCAAAGTGGCTGCCCTATGTACTCGATAGCCTCACGAATTCCATCTTTGAGGTCTTGGATCGACGCTGGGCTGTTGGCGTAGACCTTATGTTTCACGTGGCCCCAAAGGAAGAAGTCGCAAGATGTTAAATCACACAATCTCTGTGGCCAATTGTGATCACCTGCTGATCGCTGCTTTCCCGGAATTCTAATTCAAAAGTGGCCACAGAGCTGTTAAGGTGTATCAGACTTGCTACTCCAAATGCTCCCATCCCTGACCCGGTGTGTGAGTGTTCGAATTGTATGGCTGGTTGAGCCGTTTCTTGATCCGTCCGTCTTCAGCAGACTGACCATTGATAAAGTGATTGTCAATCATTGAAAGAAAAAAAAAAAGAAATGTCTTCTGAAAAACCATGCAAAACGTTTAAACATTTCGTCGGGTTTTCGTATGAATGAGGGCCAGCTTATAATCCAAGCTGGTAATTAAATGATTACATTATGGCGGTAAATCAAAAATACGCAACAGCCGATACACAGACAGTTAATGAACTTTGAACGTGTTGTGAACGTCTCTAAACGGGGTAACTTTGCATATTAATCACATTGTATGCCCATTCAAATTCTAACGCCTTTTTTTCAGACACTACAGTTCAACAAAAGAAAAACAGACACAAAAAACTCTCTGCTCGTTTTAGATGGAAACCTAAAACCCGCTTACTCTCTTCGTGTATTTGAACATTTACTCAGCTGTTTTGTTTTGTTTGTACATATTCACCTTTTACTCTCGTTCATGGTGTGTGTGTGGTGATGGTAGATGCCTCTTATCCTCCCCCCCTCTTACGTTTCTGACCGGCACAAATACAGAGTCGGCTTAAACCAGTTGCTTGTTGGTCGTGGCTAGTGTCTTTAGTCATGTCTGCTGCTGTGAATATTGAACTATTGCGTGATTGTTGTGCGGCAGTATGGGTATTGTATGTACGCTGTGTGTGTGTGTGTGCGTGTGTTTCTTCTAACTGAAGTGCATAAGACAAGTCTTCATGGGCATCGATCGCTGTTCACCGCATAGCGCGCTCTCTCATCCATCCACTCGCGCCAATTTGAAACGTGGCCAGTTTAACCACCAAATAAGAAGAATTTTGTGTTTAGCCAATCATCCGCTTAGACTTCAGGTAAGAGGCGAGAGCACGGATCTGTGCTCAACTGAGCTGACTGAGTGAATGGTGGCCTGAAGTGGTGTGGTGAATTTCTGTTACTTGCTTGCTTGTTTGTTTTTGTTTCCAATATCCAACCATGGGAGAAATCTCAGTGGCACTTTTGGTTTCTGGTAACAAACTTGACTAACACGATACAACTTCAGTTGGTTATAGAGCTTGTGTGGTAACGGGTGTAAAACGGGCAAACAATTAAAGTGGTAACGTTAACGAAATCGTTTTTTTCTTCTTTTCTTTTACACTCCACAAAAAAATTAATTCAAAAAAGATGAAAACAAAAAAAAAATAGTGAATGAAAACGCCTTAAAAATAAGGAAAAATGCAAAAGATTCCATAAAAAGTCAAAACAAATATTCAAGCTGTGTCGCCTACAGACATGCCCTCACTCTCAATCACATCGAACTTCGAATTTTTATGTGATTACTTAATATCCGTTTGCTTGGAACCCGAAAAGAAACTCGCCTTACGTTGGTGCACATGAATGCATTTAAAAAAAGAAAAGCAAATAAAAAGAAATATTTTTGCAGCTGTTTTGTTGTTGTTTTGTTTCATGATGACAAGACATCACATAACTCTAGCTGGAAGGAAACACCCCCCCCCCCCCCCCCCCCCCCCCAAAAAAATGCACAAAAAAGAGTTTTAAATTGTTCATTGTGACTTTTGTTTCTTGGTTCATTTCAAACCGGTTATTCTTGTGACTTTTATAAAATAGTCAAAGAGAATATTATCATAAAAAATATGTATTTTATATTGAATCGGAACGGTGTTGTTTCTCAGGGGGGGGGGCGGGCGCTGAGGCAATTAAACAATTTCACTCTGTGGAGGGAAAAACTATAGTGCGAATGAAAACGAAAGACTTAAGACACAAACTTGTTTGTTTAAGTAAATCATTTGTGGACAGTTAAAACCAAAAAAGAGAAAGACATTCGAAGAAACTAAAGAACAATAACCGACAAATGAACAACAAATTCACAATTTACATACGCTCAGAGTGTCCACAAGAAATGCCCCCTAAATGCTTAGACGACGAAGAGGAAGAAAACAAAATGCAAATACAAATTCCACTAATGAGTCACGGTATAAGAAAGCCAAAGCAAACCAAAGAACTAACCATCGGTCTTATGCATCGTTGAATCGTATATTCGCTACCCGGGCAGGTGCAAACACGGCAGCAGTTAGGGCACCGAGATAATGGGCCCCATTTAAATACCATTTGTAACGAAGACCATGCACAATATCCGTGGCAAAGTCGGTCCATTTGTGGGGAACTGGACATGCTTCCAAAATATGATAGTTCCCTTTGGTTTTTTATTATCAATGGTTTCCTCTTCAGAGATTCGATATTGGCCAGTCATTAGCTTTTGTTTCGACAACAACTCAGGTTGCTCTGACTTCATTGGCATTGAATTCGATACTAAAAAAAATTCCCGCTATGAGTCCGTTAAATTGTTGTGACGATCAATTCAATAAAAAAAATTAAATGTCGCTAACATTTAGTATTTTGCTCAGTGATTTCGTTCGAATTCGCAAAATCACCACTTATGAATCATGTTTACCAATCGGAGACTTTGTTTTTGCAGAACGTTAATACGATTAGTAAAAGGTCTATTTGATCTGTCACCAGTCCGATGAGGAACTTAGTATACTTCACAATGGTGACGGGTATAAAATGCCAAAGCATTCAGAGAGAAACGTTGATAATTAAAAACAAACATTTAACAAAAAAAAAAAAAAAAATGTGCTAATGAATAAATTCGTATCTTTCAACCAAACTTCATGATGAAACACAAACAACAAAACCCGTTAAATTAGGCTGGCCCAGATTTTATGTACTTCCCTAACATGCGGAGCATTCCACAGTCTGCAAGCGAAACGGCCTTGGTGCCATGTTGTGCAATACTATTGCTCGTAACTGCCCACAATGACTGTCAATTTTTCAGTTAACTGCATCATGCAGTTTATTTTTGGTAGCTAGCAACAACCTCGAGGTCATTGACGAAATTTGGAAAAATTTAATTTATGAAATAGAACGAAATTCAACAAACTGATCTCTAAATTGGAATTGCTTCAAACCACAGCCTTCAAATTTCGAAAAAGAAAGCACTCGATCAAAGTAATTCTCGAATCGATTTATCTTTCGAAACGTTCACCCTAAACATAAGTCGTCCAAAGCCAATTGATGGGATGTCTTCACCTAAACTCTCCATCCATTGTCGTGATTTGTCTCTCATTTTATTTGTAAGATATGTGGCTTTATGATAATTAGTTGAAAATTTACACTTTTAGTCGTTTTCGATTTTTTCAAAAGTTAAAAAATACGAAAACTGTCCTAAATTTTGTAACTGATCTAAATTTTATAACTTCGAAAGTGACATTCAGAATAAAAGGGACTGAAGGTAAAGATTAGCGATAGTCCAGCTCCTAATTTCCTTATCCATATCGTATGTCTTTATTGTTTTTTCATCCATATCGGATGTGTCTTTTCAAAAAAAAATCCTAAAAATAGATTTCGACTATTTTCTTTAGTATTTTTAATCAATTTTCCATTTCGGCATTGCTACTCATAAACAGTGTTTTTCCTTAACTTATACCCAATGAAATTTGCATTTTGTTTTCATTCTATTGAGTCCGTGAAGTATTGAGGATCATGGCTGGACATCAGACGTATGCGTTTTGTAAAATGTTTTTTCAAATAACACTAAAAATTTACTTTTATTTGAACACAACAAATAATCTAGCACCATGTGGCCTTTAGTAAAATAAGAATTACATGTGAATTACAACAACAAATCAAAACAAAAACAAGCGAAGAGAAGAGAAGATCTTGTTTAAATCGATATTGAAAAAAATAAAATACAAAAATAACTACAAAATCGTGTAAACTTCCTCGTTGCATAACGAAAGGCGAAAATACATAACAAAACCAAGCGGCGAAGGGTGAAAAATCCAAATAATTTAATTAAATTGTATAATAGCCCGAAATACAAAAAAAAAAACCAAACAAGCAAAAAGTAGTAACTAAAAACAAAATAAAGTTGTCTGCAACGTTAAAGCAAAGAAAGAAATAGAAGACGACGGAGGAGGGAAAATAAAAATTGTAATAAAACTTTAAATCAAATTCACGAAAATGTTAACGAGTAAACGTAGAAAATCTACAACATCATCATCATCATCGCCTGCGTCATGTGCGACAGCGGCAACAGCATCACAGTCTATGGTTGCCTTAATTTGTGGCTTACTTTTGGTGTGCGGTGGCATTCAAACTCATGCAGCACCAGCCGACAGCAGCAGCGATGATGCAAATGCGAATGGGAATTTGAATAATACAAATGATGGATCATCAACAGCATCAGTGGTGGCAGCAACAATTGTTGATGTTACAGCAACAACGATGATGCCAGCATTGGCAAACAACAGCATGGGCATCTTCGGTACCACCAGCGCTATTAGTAACATCGACAGCAACACCAACACCAACGCCAGCTCTGGCAGTAACATCAATAGGCTTGAGATGGATGTGGAGGCTAAAGCGATAGAAACAATAATAACAACAACGCCAATGAATAATGTTGGTTCAATGACTCCATTGGAAACTACAACGCCAACAATACCAACAACAATCGCAGATTCAGCATCATCGTCGTCGGCGTCTTCGTCGTCATCTTCGACAACGACGTCTGCCTCTTTGGATGTATTATCATCATCTACACTGCCAACCACCACAACAACAACGGCCGCCACCATCACCGCCTTTAAAACCGAGTCAAATAATGGTAAGTTTCATCTTCTTCTTCCTTTTATGTACAATTTTTGTTTTGTTTTGTTTTCTTTTGAACGTTATTGTTCTCCTAACATAACAATAGATTTGTTTTTTTCCCCTCTTCGTTCTTTGTGGTGTATTGTTCGATTTGTTCCTTTGAGTGTTGGTGATGGCACAGTGGCTCCGAAACGGAGATGAGGCTCAGACAAAAAAAAAATCGTTAAACAAAAATTGGTTAATTTGGGTGAAAGTATGACAAACCTCATTAGAATTCTTGACCCTGAGTTTATGGGACAAATCGTCTAATAAATTGCTTACTTACGTTGGCTCTTCAAGCTGTTGTTGGTCTTGGCCTGCTTTCTCCAGTTCGTCATACCAAGAATTTGCATGTCATCTTCCTCTTGGTCCGTCCACCGGAGACTCGGTCTTCCCTGGCTAAACATATTGTTCATGATGACTCACCATGAGGGCGGCTTACATTGTTATTCACAAACGTTGTAGGTTAGTAGCTGCATTTAAAGTAGCACTCCAAGTGTGACTCCAGATTGAAGGTGGCTCAAGATTCATCAGGTGTTCTTTGACTTCGATCCACCCATTCATTTGTTTAACTACTGCAGTCTTATCATCGGTTGGGCCATCATCTGAAATTAGTACAGGGATTTTTCTCCACATCGGGTTTCCTGATGCCAGAAAATTCATTATTTTCATCATTGCCCTTTGTGGGTGTATGCGTGTGCACTTGGAACCACTGTGCAGTATATTCTTATGAGATTATGGTACTTTTTGGATATACTCCGATGCATACATATGTATGTATAGAAATTCGAGTTACCAATTAGTTTTGTTGCTGTTGTTGTTGTCGTTCTTAGTGAGGCTTCAATCTTTTCACAACAACCAACATTTAGAAACACACAAAATAATAGATTTTCTTTGGAGTTGAACGTTCATCTTGTACCGATTAGAATGGAATGTGTTCTTTTGTATCTGCCAGCTCTATCATATTCTACAAATAGGGTCGATACGAAATGGTCTTAAAAAAGAAAATAGAAAAACGATCAACACTTGCTGGTATGTATTATAGAAAATGTTGGTCTTTGTGAAAGCTCCACGGAAATCTTCGCTAGTTTCTTCTTCGGGTGAAAATTTTGATTGGAAATTAATTACAAGTTTTGGGTATACCAAGGAGTTGGGACTTAATCACTTCGAAGGCGGTTGCGTTTTTGTATTGTCTTCAAAAAAAAAAAAAAATATTGTATTCAATTGAAAATTTCCGCTCTTTAATGATGTCCGACCGTTATTATGGGTATTTATTAAATATGTAGATATATTTTGATTTCTGTTTGTTGTCTGATGCATTTGGCATTCCTCGATGGGAGAGAACTGGTGGAGGAGAACTGGTAGTAGTATCTAACAAAAACAAAAGACTTAGGAAACAAACACGATTTCAACAGACTATGTACATTAGGGTGGAGTGAAATTCAAAAAAAAAAAGTTAACCTCGGAAAGAGATGTAGTCTGGGGTCCTAATGAGGGGAAAAATAAAGAAAAAAATTTTAAAAAAAATTTAGGGGTCGCGCCACTCCCTCGATATTTGGAAATTATCGCTATTTTGGCGTTGATTTTAGAAAAATCCTAAAAAGTTTTATGTCAATAAATGTTTGCAATAGCGTAAACAATGAAATAAGGGCATGAAAAAAATTTAAAAAAATGTTTCTCATTGTTCAAAAATTTCAAAAAGTAAAATAAGTCAAATCGTCCCTTCTTCAGAAAATTGACTGAACAATGAAATCGCCACCAAAGCTACAAATATTAGTCGATTATCCTCATATTTGCCTCAAATACTTTTGTTTGGGCACTGACCAAGCTCAAACTTTTAAATTTCGAATAAGTTAAGTCGTTAATTTTCAGGATTTTTCTAAAATCAACGCCAAAATAGCGACAATTTCCAAATTTCGAGGGAGTGGCGCGACCCCTAAAAATTTTTTAAAATTGTTTTCTTTATTTTTCCCCTCATTAGGACCCCAGACTACATCTCTTTCCGAGGTTAACTTTTTCAAATTGAAAAAAAAACATGTTTTCACTCCACCCTAATGTACATACATATATTAAATAGATGGCATAGAGAAACCCCGTCTTTCAGAAATCCATAAATGTATTAAAATACTTGGACGGTTTATCGTTAGTTTTTATCGGAGGTGAACTGTGTCTACGCCCTTTTTTGAAAAAAAAAAACAACAACACAATATTGTATGATATTTCACAAATATTACTCGCAGAAAAGTTTTAAGGTAATTATGGGTTTCAGTTGAAGCCACTTCAAATGTATTCCATGCCAAAAAAAAATATACACATTAGTGTGAGTGTTCAAAATGCTACACTTTCCAACAGCGACTAATGAGCAGAAATTCTCTATATATTTTAAAAGTTTTATATTTCTGGCGGTTGCTTCAGTTCTCGTTTAAAGACGACCAAAGCATCTGGAGAAGTTCATAATCGTCAAGATGCTCCTGTCACCAGAGGACAAAGTGAAACGGATACAAAAATATTCTTACCAAGATTTGAACTCGGTGAGCAACGTTTTACCAAAGCATTGCCTACATTTAAAATTAGTAATCGATGACTTCTTCAAAAAGGAAATAAAATGGCTGCAGTTGGATTTGGATTGAACATATGACTCTCTGTTGGTTGGCCGAACGTCATCCGGGCTATTCGATGTATTTCATTTTAGTGCTAAATTATCACTCAGGAGATGCCCCCTATAAATGCAATGCACTGTGTTAGCTATGGGAAGGAAGGGTATTGGAGGGGGAAAGAGAGAGAGTAGTGTTTGTTAGCGTTGGCCTTGCATTTGATAGTGTCATACGAAAAACACTTGCAGGACGATTATTCCACTTACGAACTTCCTTCAGAATATGGATTTTTTTTTAGTGTCTCAACACTGGAATTTCCTAAGCGAACAAAAAAGGAAAATACTAAACATTGTGGCAAGTTAAGAACAGAGGCGAAAATGGTTTAACTCTGCAATCGAAGTCAATTCAACTACCGTTTATATGAGACAAATACCAGTAAATACGAGATTATTACCGGTGGTTTCAATTCAATGTGTATTCTAAAAAACAACATCTACACAATCCAGCATTGGAACAATATTAACTAACAGCCGCGAGTATTGAAACCAATTAGTTGCATATAAAGCCGTTACCCCGGATAAAGTCAAATGATTAAACCCCACAGTATTCTTGTATTTAAAATAAAAACAAATTGACATGATTGATCATTGAAATAATTACGAAGGTGTTTTTTCTCTCCAACAACTGAAAAACGCCTACGCGACAATTTAATTTAAAAAAAAAAACCATTAAATCTCATAGAAATATATACAAAATTAGGAACGTATAAGAAGGAAATATGGACTGGCAACCAATATGCAAATTATATTTATTGTCTAATCATGAAAAAAAACAAGTCGGGTAAAGCGACAAAAATATATATAAACATACGAGACTTGTATGTTTTTTTTAGTAATGGTGAGGGTAATAAGAAAAACGATACAAGTCTTGTATATTTCAAAGTCTAGCCAAGAGGAATGGCTAGACGTTTAATGTTGTCTAGTTACATTATTACTAATGCAGATATCGAGCCAGTGGCTTGCTTCACAAATTGGATTGAACGAATACACCGAGAAAGCCAGCCGAGTCATTCACGGGAATGAAATTGAAATGTTTGCTCTTTCGAAAAAAGTTTGTTTTTATAAATGAAAACTGAATTGTGCAGTGATGTGCTGACTAAAATTCAATTGTACTTTCTATACGGCCGCCGATCAACATTTGAAGTATTAAGGGCAAGACCACCATAAGGCGGTCTTCAATGATTGTGTTTAATTTCATAAAAAATATTATCCCTCCAAACAGAAATACTGGAAAATCCTTGCCACCTGTTTTTTTTTTACCAGTTATGCACAAACAACTATTTTTTACGAAATTAAACACAATTGTTGATGACATCCTCAGAGTGGTATTGCCGGTTAGAGGGTTAATATATTCTATTCAAAAGGTGTTCAAACTCTTCCACTATCATCCTTTCTTATCATGGATAACTGCTGGTTAGCCCTAAATAGTCTTCATGTACACCAAAGTAAAAACTCGCTTTTTTTTTGGATCACTTCAGGACAAGGCCACTTTAATCGAAACTTTAATTGAAATTTCATTGTAATCTACATAAAATCGCAAAAGATTCAACCAAAAATACCGGTTTATTATAATTGTGCTTTATCAACCGTAACTTTGTATATCATTTGAAGTTCAAAGTTAATTTTCAATTATAAAAATGTCTCTACAGAGTTTTGTTATTGCTCACATTTCACGTCTAAGAACGTTTAATTACAATACCAAGGCATAAATGTTGGTGGCGACAATGACATGTGTCATTGCCAGCAGCAGCGGCAACCACAAAACCAAGCGCTAAATCGGTCTTAGTCTACAGTAACTAAGTACGTCGTCGTATTTACTACTTTGGCCTTTGATTCATAATGGTAAAATATTAAAAAAAAAAAAGAGGAGGAAAAAAAATGGCAACAAACTCGTTTTGTAGTTTAAGACTATCAAGTACCACCTCATTGTGGGTTTTTCTAATCATTTCAATACCGAAAGAGTAACAGAAAACTGCGTTTGTTTCTAAATTGTCTATTTAGAGAAACTATGTACATATAAGAGTGGGTCGCTCTCAAATACAAATTAGATTACGTTGTTTTGTTTTTTGTAAAAACTCTTAGCAGTGAGAGTACACTGCTAACGTACACACAGCACTACACAAACAATGTTGTCTACACATTGTTGCAGCAAAAACACTTTCATATGCATAGCAAATGAGAGACAAGACAAATATCTCGTTCGTGTGTGAGTTGTTGGTTCACATTGGCGGCAGTTGTTGTCATCGTAAATTTGTGTTGCTATTTATTGAATGATTTCGTGGAGAGCGTAACATTTGGGGAAATCAAAGTTGAAAGGCTTATCTTTGCAGGTGAAAACCGTGAAAACCCGAAAACAGTGTACTGTTGAAGTGTATATGTATTGGTGTTTGCTCTGACACAAGACGGTTTTGGGCACCCACTGGGGCTTAGATTATCCCTTGTAATCAATGAAAATAAAACTAAAAATATAGGCGCCCCGGTAGGCGAGTTGGTAGCGTGCTTGCCTATCAGCGTATGGGTTGTGGGTTCGATTCCCACCAGAGGCTTTGGTCTGTCGCTGCAAAAATCAAGCCAAATAGTCTTTGTCACCCGGTTTACCCTTGGACCCAAAATTAGAATAAATAAATAAATAAAAAAACTAAAAATAAATATAATCCTGTATAATCCCAAAGTAAAGTTTTTTGTTTGTAATAATTAAAAATCCATCACTCAACTTACATATTCCATTAATAAACAGATATCCAAATACCATTCAATCCATCTGTGAGCTTTCTCACCAATTATAGTCGACTCTGGGTGGCTGATACATTTCCTAGTTTGGATCGGGATAGTCTGGAATTAGTTGAAGATGTTTAAGCGTTCATTGCATAGCACTGAGACAAGATTCTAAGATTTCACATCACTATGTTCAGCTGTCATTGGATTTCAACTCTTCAATACAATTTAATTATTTAATTTAAAAGTTGGAAGATTTTAGAATGTCGTTTTTTTTACAGCCACTTTTACCGATGAACCACTCTAATACATGCATGTCGGCCTGTCTCTAGAATGCGTCATAAAATGGTTTATTTTGTTGTTCTCAAAAATAGTTATAATTGCTATTGAACTTTAAAGCCATTCACTTGAAAAGTATATCTGGGCGAATGGACACACATGTGTATTTCTTGATACAAATCCAAATACATTAGACATTGTTCTATGTTAATCGATCCAAAGCGGATTTGCTCCGAAAAAAAAAACACACACACACACAAACAGACCAATCAACCGACCCAGTGGTTGCTTAACTAATGTACGCGCAGTATTGTGTTCGAAGTTTTTTTTTAAAATTAGTAAATACATTTTCATTGATTGCAGCCAGAATCAAATTAACAATTTCCCTTTATTTTTAGGTTCAATAAAAACGTACATAATTTGTGGTGTTCATAATTAAAGCAATCGCGGTCCAAATAAATGTTTCATTAACATTAGCAAATTAATTGTGGAAAATATAAAAATACAAATAATTTCAATGGTATTGCCCATTACATTGTTAAAATATGTAAGCTTCCCAAAGTAACGTTTGCTTCAATTCCCGCTATAAAGAAAATAGCGGAAAATATTGGACAACAACAATGTGTTATACAACTCATCGTTTTGAAATTTGACCAACATTTAATGAAGCATTTCAAAATTCATAAAACATTTCCAAATATTTGTCTCGCCCTGCCAATTGTGGAGTCATATAGAGGTATGACTAAGCCTGTAATTAACGAGTATCAATTAGACAATCAAAAGACCGTTACATTTCATTACGTTTCCCAGCGATATGTGTGTCAACACATTTTTCACACGCTATTTTATGCGGTCCATTTAAATGTTTACAACAACAACAACAACAAAAACCATATTGAACCCTTAGCAGCTACAAATCTGTAGATTATGCTTACTTACATTCCATGAAGGAACAGACGGGCAACTTTTCTCGAGCCAGTGGGTTGTGTACGATATAATTTATATGCTCACTGACCGGGACTCACCTACTGTTTAAAGCCAGCTCCGAACGGCCAATTCTTTTCTGGAGAAGTTTTACATGGCTTAGTGATGAATCGCTTACTTGTAAAGTCGCCAACATTTTCGAGGTGGAAGCAGCCGCTGAAAAATGTTTGATGGTCTTACCCGGATTCGAACCAGGGTTCTTCCATGTGATAGTCGCACGGCCACACACAAATCTCTAGATTATGCTTTTCAAAACTCGACATCCGTCGTTGACTGCCGCAGATCTCTCAATGGTATGGCTGATAATTGGTTGTCTCTCCATGTTTGCTTTCAATACAGCCAGATGTGGTCCTGATTAGATAAGAAACGTTCGCATTGAGTGCTGTCGCTATCAAACAACATTGGTTGGTTGTGTCAGATTGGAAGGCTTGCAATGAGGCTGACTACTAGTGACTACTGCAGGGGTTGTGCTTAACCTGCCCTGGCGAAGAGGCGGGGGATCTTATTTTAAGCCGGTTGATATTTTCCAACTCAGGACCTAATTCGAGCTAGGAAAACGTTTCTATTCTAAGCAAGCCCACCCTCGATTATAAAATAAAAACATACTTTTCGGTGTAAGGTTAGAGCCTTATCGACGACTTACACGAGCTACCAATCGAATACGCCGACTGTTCCGCTTGTGTAATCGTTCCAATTGAATTCTATACAAAAATATCAAAAATAGACATACCTGCAATTCAAATATCTCAGCTATAGCGAGCGCGTGTATGTGTGTGTGTGTATTGACGAATATTTGCCACTTTTGCGCAATAACCGCCTTAATGCCAACAAAAAAAGAGCCAAACATATTATTATTCATCCGCCAGCCAAGCCAACAACAAAGGAAACCAATTAACCACGCATTGCATAGAAGGCAGTATTGAAACGTACCACGATTGCGATTTGCGGTAGGTACGTTACGATGATGATGACGATGATGATGAATATCCATTCGCACCTATTGGTGGTGGTGGTGGGTGACCTTAAAAGCATTCAGAGCCCAGGTATTCTCTATTTGGGCGGTAGATGGTTATTGGCAAAGGTTGGTGCGGCATTCAATCGAGGAATGTTTTGTACCAGATCCAATGATGTGATTCATAATTTCCAGTTGATTTCGTTGTTAGTTGTTGTTTGTTGTTTGTTTTCATATCTGTTTTTAAAGGAGTTGCCAACACTTTCCGACATCAAACCTTGCATGTTAACAATTTCTGATATTTTGCTATTTGGCCTCAGTGCGAGGGAGACGTGCACATTAGGGTGCAGTGAAAACATGCTTTTTTTTAATTTGAAAAAGTTAACCTCGGAAAGAGATGTAGTCTGGGGTCCTAATGAGGGGAAAAATAAAGAAAAAAAATTTAAACAATTTTTAGGGGTCGCGCCACTCCCTTGAAATTTGGAAATTATCGCTATTTTGGCGTTGATTTAGAAAAATCCTAAAAATTAACGACTTAACTTATTCGAAATTTAAGCTTGTTCAGTGCCCAAACAAAAGTATTTGAGGCAAATATGAGGATAATCGACTAATATTTGTAGCTTTGGTGGCGATTTCATTGTTCAGTCAATTTTCTGAAGAAGGGACGATTTGACTTATTTTACTTTTTGAAATTTTTGAACAATGAGAAAATTTTTTTTAAATTTTTTCATACCCTTATTTCATTGTTTACGCTATTGCAAACATTTATTGACATACAACTTTTTAGGATTTTTCTAAAATCAACGCCAAAATAGCGATAATTTCCAAAAAATGTTTTCTTTATTTTTCCCCTCATTAGGACCCCAGACTAAATCTCTTTCCGAGGTTAACTTTTTTTTTTTGAATTTCACTCCACCCTAGTGCACATGGCTGCAAGAGGAGGGGGTGGCTCATATCGCAAAGCGTTTGGTTTGTTCGCATAGCGAATTTGTATTTTCAACACTGTTGCGTTTTTTTTTCCTTTTTCTTGAGTTGAAATGCGCTTTTTTAATTAAATTAAATTATTATTTTTTTTTGTTGCTGTTGCTGGTTGGTTACCTACCGTGGCACATACATAATGTGCAGCGGTGCGTTAATATAATTTTATTACAAGTCTAGACGAATTAAATTCACATTTTACATTGCAACTCCAGTCAATTGCGCTGTAATTGAAGTGATTCTTTCAACAACAAAGCGGCATAAGTATCGATATGTTAAAGGAAGAATCGTTGCTAGACACACGCGAGCGATTGGTAATCATCGGCCCAAAAAACATATCTGAATTCGTTTGAAAATGTCATTACTTTGGACTACTCGCGGCCGTGGTTCGGGACCCCCAAAAAAACAAATCTTAAAAAGTTTTTTTTAAGTTTTACCATTCACCCAACATGCCGGACAGAATCCATTGGGAAAGTTCTACCCCTTCAGACATCAGATCACACATTGAGAAGTCACAAATATTTTCAGATTGTTAGCAATTGGCATTCCGTCGGACCGGCTAGGAATTCTTGGCCATCAATTCACACTTAGTGAAAGAAACCTCTTTGATGCAAATTCTTTAGGATGTGATAGTGAAAGTTTCGCGGTTGGCAAATCTCATTATTTACTATCTGCAATCGAATACTCATTTGTAAAGTTGTATCAGTCGTCCGTCGAAATGTTTATTCGGTTTCTCTTCTACGCTGTTTTCTCTCTTCAACGTCTTCTTCTGTTGGCGGGAGGGGTTTAAAGTGTTCTTTGTATTGTTAATGTTCATTCATTAAAAATTTCCAGAAAGAAAGACCGGATTTGCTGTGTGTCGTGGGCTTTTTTTTCATTTTCATCTTCGGTAGAAATATATGGACATAAATATTTGCACGAAGAAAGTCTTTTGGCAGCTACACACAGAACAAAACAGGTTCAGACGATAGCGTCAAGTGGTATTTTAGAGGGTCATAAAAATGGTGGTGTTTTGGTTGAATGTGCTAGGGAGGGAGCGTATCATCCACAAACAACAATAAAAAAAAATGTAAAGATAACACTTTTGAATATGTACATATTTCGGTTGATGCAGTTGGCTTTTACACTGAGAATTAGTGAGGCATAAAAACTGTCAGTAGACCACAAAGAAAGGAAGTGGGGGGGGGGGGGTATGAAGCAAAAGTCAACACCACAAGGGAGATACACTACAAATGTACGAGTATTTGTAAAATATCGATGTTACCGCACATATATTGGCACTAAACGCGGACAGTGGCTCAGAGTTCAGTCATGCAAAAGTCATAAGTAAAACAAATCTTAAAGTTCGTACGTAGGAGTCGCATCTTAAATAATCTCAATCGTAAAATGGCTTGCAAAGTCAGAAATTAAATAAAAAAAAATACAAAGCGATCAGAGAGTACAAAAAAAAGTACATTGTCTGCAGCTTACTGATTTGAAGAAAGATCCCCGACTGTTCCCTAGTGGAATGTTAAGGGAAATAAGTAATTCTCAGAATTTGAAGAAAGATCCCCGACTGTTCCCTAGTGGAATGTTAAGGGAAATAAGTAATTCTCAGAATTTACAGAAGTGGACGGCCGTGTTGTGGTAGGTAGTGTGTGCGACTGTCACACAAGTAAACCCAGTTTCGAAAACTGGTACGACCATCAAACATTTTTCGGCGGCTGCTCATAAAGAACAAAAATTGTGAACATAAAAAAAAAATGCATTTTTAAGGTCCCCTGTTCAGGTCGATAGGCAGCAAACCGTTCAAAATTCAAGGAATGACTGAACTACAGAAATGTAAGATCCCAATGAACAACTTTGTACAATATTTGAACTTCCCAGGAATGATTTTTAAAACTGTTTCAATTCACATTTGCTTTCTAGAATGGCATTAGCCAATTTTGGGGCGTATGAGTAATATTAAATATAAGTTGTACATATTCAAATTTAATTATGAGTAATAATCAATCATACGCACAGAAGGTGAATTAAATTAACGCTCAAAAAATTGGCTAATGCTATTCTAGAATGCAAATGTGTTCATTTCACAGGTCTGGTCGGTTTAGATCTAAGTTTTTACCATAAATTGATCTTCGTTGAATTTATTTTTTGGTGGGAGCGATTCTTCACCACCAACTGGTTTTTTGTTTGGCCCACTACATGGAGTTTTTCCACTTCATAAAATATAGAAACAAAATATAGGTCAGCATTTCTTTTTTACTTTGGATCAAAGATTACGTTTATTGCGGATTAGGTGGTACTAATGAAATATTATTATTTCCAAAGATTTTCAGGATCTTTTAATTTTCATTAAAAGGTTTTGTCAGTTTGTGTCGTTCTTGTTCGCCCCTGCCATATTTGAGATTTCCATTTTATAGATATTTATCGAGAGCTTGTTCTGAAATTCTACTCGGTGGCAGCAACCTCAATCTCAGGCATACATGTGTATGTATATGCGTTCGGGACGACCCTAGGACGTTTGGACTCTAGAAGGGACATTGGGCGAGTGCACAAACTTCCTAAAAAGAGTGTACACACAATTCGGCCTAGAAAACTCACTCATACATTCATGATATCCTCCGTGAAATATTTCCCCAGATCAAATTCCCATTGGTAATTGATATTCAAGATCTAGATCAGCGGACAAAGTCCTACTTAAACACAGAGAGGTCAATTAGAATTTAGGATCGGATCAAATCGGAAATTACAATCTTTCTGTCTGACACAAATAACTTGAAAATGTCGACAACAAACAAGCACAAACTAATGACGATTGTGGAATTGAATGCGAAAGAAATGATTGAAAACAAAAGACTCAAGACACAAACCTACGCAAAAATTCCAAATGAATGGTCTCTGCCTGCATCAAGTAATTCCACTATTTTCAGGGTGTGTAATACACACATCTAACAATTTAATTAATAATCAAGGATGAAATGATCGTATAATTAGCAGCGCGTAGGCGTAGGCGTAGGGTATAAATATCGGCATAGTTCCCAACACAACATCAAATACCATGCATGAGCCATCAAAAGCCATAGCCATAACGTTAAGAATGCAATACACTCTTCGGACTTGGAATACTCCAAGCATACGGCACCATTAACAGTTTCCTAGGATTTCCAAACACAAGTTTTTTTTTTTTTTGTTCTTTATGGCTGTTAGTAAATGAAGAAACTTAACAAAGCATAAAACTTTAATGGCAACAAAATAATAATAACAAACAATGCATCAACGACTGACTGAGTGACTGACTGACTGACGGGCTATACACCCTCCAGACAATGCCACCAAAGCGTGCTTTCCACATCCAGAGCGTCGTAGAACATACCATATGGATGCCCTCCTTCATGCAAAGATTCCTTGGGTTGCGTTTTAGAGCTGCTTTTGTCTTTTTCGGTGCCGCAGAGTTCTTCGTCTTTTTTGCAGCATTTAGTCATACTTATAGTTTACTCGCAATTGTGGACCGCCGCTGTCTCCTGGCTCGCAGTCGCCGTTGCCGTTGCCGTCGATGTTTTGAATTTTTGTTTTGGTTCGAAAGAGTTAAAAACGAAGGAGCGAAAGAAAACGTTTGTTTGATTTGACTTGACGGTAAGACGAGTTTTGCTGTTGTCGCTGTCGTTGCTTTGCTTTGTGTCTTCTTCATGCCTCCTTGAGGCCATTAAAGTACAGCGAGAAAAAAACGTTTTATTGCATTTGGAAAAGGGTTACTGACACGAACCTTGAGTTTAAACGAAAACAGAGGGAGAGCATGAGCCAGAGAGAGAGAGCGAGAGAGAATATGAAATACGGCATCCGCACGAGTTGCGTTTAGAGTTTTTGTTTTCCCTGTGGCCGTCAGTGTACGAAAGTAAACATTGAATTTGTTTAGAAATGGAATATTTCCATGGCTTTGAGTCGTTTTTTTTTAGTTTTGACTCTTTAGCAATTTGTCTGATCTGTCTGTTTTTTAAAAGGTCGCTCGTATGTTTGCAAAATTATTTTGAATACATTTCGGCCTTTTATTCGAGGCCGGTAAGAAAAGTCGTGGCGAAAAATTTGTACGCTGCCATTTCTTCAGTGGAACTGAAAAGGACTCAATTATATTTCAAACAACGACATGTGGAGTTAAGTACATTTCAATGCGAACACAGGAGAGAGAATAGAAAAAAGAGTTATGCAATATTTACGACTCTCAGTGTAAGATTTGAGCATAAATCCGGAATATTTCACATAATAATAATGACCGAAAACTACAGAGCATTTCAAATTGTTAACAAATTACATGGCCGGCCTCATATGTTTCTGTTTTTGCGTAGTCCCACCTAACGAAAGTTATATCACACATTGAGTCACACATGTTAATGTGTCTGAGCACGCCAAGTGTCAACACAAAACCCTGTATTCATTAACGCGCCGTAAACCAAAAACAAAAACAAATCGTCTAAAAACACCGAGAAAAACCGAAACAACAAAACGAAAATTTAATTAAACATCATGATGTATGAGCATTTTCAATGAAAACTGTATTCACCCAAAACATATTCCCCGTAACATCACAGGTGGGTGGGGGCTGGGTTGGGTTGGGAAATACATAATAATATGAATGCAATGACTCATAGTTATGTACGTCGTCAACAACAACTACACAACACGTGCTGTGGTCACTAGTCGCTAGAAAATCGCTATTGTTGTTGTTGCTGTTGCTGTACAAATAATTGTCGCATCAACGAAGGGTGAGTTTCCGTTCAAATAGTTGCCATCACTTGCATCTACCATCGCAGGGAGGAGAAGGGCCGTGGAGTGGGATACGTACTTGTATTTCTACATCCGCTTCTTCTTTTACGTTCGTTCTTTCTTTCCTCCTTTGAATGTTGGTTGTAATTCGTTGTGGTATATTTATGTTCTCCCATGTTTTAAACGTTGTTTATTCCCTACATATTTTAATAGCGAAAACGTGCCTGGCATACGTTCTACCGCGGCCAACTGACTGTTGGCCAGTATTTCCAATACGACACGATGTTATGCATATTTATGCATAAAACAAAACACATCAAAGACATGTTGAAACATGTTAAAGGCCGTGCTATTGACAGACGCACGTATACAGACACCGACAACCAAAGATCGCCACATGCAAGTCCAAAGGGCGAAGGCCTAAGGGAAATGTTAAACGCACGACAATGGCAGAATCCAAAGACTTCGAAAGACACAAACTTCTTGACAGGCAGTCATGGGACGGTAGAAACATGTTGTTACATCTTTTTTATTGTTTTCAAATTTCATTAGACTTGTTTGATTTCACTTTCAAAGATTGGTTGCTTCCTCTTGTTCTCAGTGCATTCTATTGTGACCTTCATGTGGATAACAACACTTTCATCAATGTCATCTATCGATCTGTCTATAAAAGTAAATAGTACCCACACACACACACACACACCGTCTTGTCTAAAGTTTGCATTCGTTCATGGCCAACAAAAATTAGCAAATTTTGGAGAATCATAAAATATTGAAATACGCCGTGTTATGATTGGGTATGCGAAAATGTTTGGAATTTGAAAGCTCCATTCGGCAGAAATTACGGATGGACATGAAAGTTGATATGAATAATATGAGAACAACGGAAATAAGCGACACACATCAACTGGAAAATCGAAAAACCAAAACTTGATTCGATTGTAGTCCACAGTGTGGACTACACGTTGCAGACAGTCAATCTAACTGACATTCGGGCATAACTCCAAGAAAAAAATGAAATTAATTAATTTTTTTGTCATTGGAATTTTCACCCTCAAAATAAAATGGCAACAAAGTCAACAAAACGTTGGAACAATTTTAAATGAATTCGTATTTAATTCATAACAACAAACTGTCCAAGGTCCAGTAAATGAAGTCGTAGTTAAATCACGATTATGTAAAACTTAGTTTCCAATAAAACTAAGTTTCCTTTTTGTGAGTGGTCGGTCAAAATAATCCACATGTTCGTCTGTTGATGTGGCAACACTAACACTTTCATCCGAAAACATATGTTTCCGGTGAATAATTAAAATAATATTAAACTTTTCTAGTGGATTTCGGTTTATAAGAAAATATGAGAACTAAAATTTGCCACGGGCAAACTACTCATGTATGAAACTAATGCCAGCATCAACAAAATTACACAGCATCGTTTGTTTTATTTCATTTATGTATTTGTGGAAATTGGTGAACCAAAATAATTTTCATTCTTCTTCTTCTTCTTTCGTTGAGTACTGTCAAACGCCCAATATGGGACGACTAAACTGCAGTTAAACTTTAACTGAAAAAAAATAATTTGAAGTTTAACTTCAGTTTGACCGAAAAACAAAGATCAACCTCGACGCAATTAATGAGCCTAAGCGTCCTAATCAACTAGCAAAACGCCGCATCTGGCGATCGGAAAACACGCAGTGCATTCTTAGAAATTGACGATGTTTCTTTGAAAATGCTGCTGTTTTTGAAAATATGTAGGAACGATGATTTCTGTCCACTGTGTTTTACCAGGGATTGGTATTTCTACTACCAACAGCTTCCCACATTATCAGATGATCGGACATCCTAACTGTTGTACGAGGGCAGTATGAAATCTAGTCGACATGGGTGATAATAATATCAAATGGCTAATCATAATCGTAGAGGGTTCGCCCTCAGACCGTAACGATTAACTACGCAGTCAATTGCATCGTGTAGTCGTTGTTTGGCCGCAATTGAAAACAAATAATCACGAGTATTACATTCAACAATTAATGACTGAATTAATGCTGTCTGCACCATTAATTGCTGAAATTGTCCTGGTGTCTAGGCTTTGTTGCACGCTAGTAACCCACAGCATAGATCGGTTGGGCTAGGTTCGGTTAGGGCTGAGGACATATAGTCAAACGGCTGCCCATTACAACGTGCTACTCCACTTCGCACATGCTGAGGAAGAGAGTAGAGCCAACTTTTGAAAGGGGTGAAAGACAAAAATAGTCGGTGTTCAGATTTGCCATCTGCCATACGATTTGCAAAGCAGACTATCACTATATTGTAGGAAGACAGATCATATGAGGCAGCCTTTTGTTTTAAACGAAACAACAAACAGTTTGGTCGATGGTCCCCTCTCATTAACGACTTAACATTTAGCCACTTTGGCGACCATTTCACCTACAGCCGCCCATAGGTTACGCCCAGACCGAATATCATCTATAACATACTTGTATATGCATCATTTCTCGCCCCACAACACAATGTATTACTAATGAAATTCAAAGGTTTATTTTTGGCGTATTTTGTTTTGGTTTCCAAAAAAAAAAAAAACATCTTTTGCTTAGTTCCAAGAATTGGGCATGATTCAGTTTGTGAGTGTGTGTGTGTGTACCAAGCCTGGGAATCTTCAAAATATTTTTGGTGGCTAGGTAGTATCACGGCACAGTCTGTATCTGGCTGGTTCTTGTTCCGTTGAGTTTTTCTTAGGAATTCGCGTTTCTTAATAAGCTTAAGGGGCACAATAACACCATCAACATCAACATCACCAACGCCACGATCATGATTATATATTGTGCAGATATCAGAACAAAACAAAACAGAACGCAACAGAACAGAACAGACCAGCAGACAAAACAAAGTGGCACAAAACGTAGCATAAACTCATAATGACATAATGACTTTACAGTGTCTACTTGGACGCGATTATATTCTCTGCTTTTCTACCTTATTCGTAACAAAACATAGAACGAATGAAGCTAACGTACACTTTGGACGGAACGCAAATAACTGTCGATAGCTTGAATGGAATTATGGTCGGCGATGTGAGTTGAAGATAGCTGTAGTGGTGAACATTTTGTTAATTTTCGCTCAATAGAAAGAAATTAACCGTTTTGATAAATATCGAATAAAATATTGTATGCCGTTTGGAAATGGTGTCAACCCATTTTTGGGTGGAGGGGGTGGGGTAGGAATATTGATAATTACTGTACATGGGGGTATTATTAAATGTTTGTTCGTATTACGATAGTTTACTTTACTCGTGCGGGGTTATTGACTTCCGATGGAACAAATAATAAGTAATAATAAGATTGCAAAACAAAAGACTTAAGACACGTACACGAGTGCTTGATTGCAAACGGTGAGCCATCATTGAATTAAAGATCACTTCATATGTGTGAAGCTCCAAGAGACGACATTCTGTTGACGATTCCGAATGTCAGTCACTTTATGTTGGACCAGGCACCGTAATCATCAGTTTAAGGATTTTCTTCGAGTAATATAAATCTAATTTTGAGTAATATTACAAAAATCAGCAGAGATTTTCCCAAAAACATTCATTATGGTGAAATTATTATTCATTTAGATATGTTCTAAGTGATTGATTTTTCGATTTAAAAAAAGAACAATAATCTCTGTGTCTGGTCTCTGTGTTGGACACATTTGGACATTGTCGTGTTTTCTAACTGAAATGACAGCAACCGTGTATTTGGTTTGCAGATTCGCTATGACTGCAAACCCATTGGCAAAGTTTTATTGATGACGACTTTGTATGTTTGGTGTGATCTTTGAACATCTTCTTCAAGTCATTGGGAAGACCAAACCCTCTGGTGAGATAGATACAGTACAATTCTATTCATTATGACATTCAATGATGGCCGATATGAACATCATTCATCATGCCCATCGGATGATCCCTAACAATTACTCTCCTATGCTGGAATTGCCTGCTGCTCAATATTTTATTTTTGCTCAGGAAAATCATAATTCGAACGTTCTGAAAATCATGGACCTTTTTCGGTTACTTTCAATCGTCTGTACGTTATTTGGGATATTCAGAATATTATTCCCACATACACACACAAAACAATGACTATCCATAATCTAATTTGACAATACACATTTTCTATTACAGATCCATCATTAAAGCCAATGGATACAACAAGTACACCACAAATGGCAATGGAAACCACAATGACACCGCCAATCGCCGTTCAACAGCAGCCGCATGAACAGTCCACGGCGTCGTCTTCAACGTCGTCGATAACCACAAAGACTGCCGCCACAACTACTACGGAAACAAATCGAATAATTGAGACCACTAAAGAGGGAGAAACTTCATTGCCAATGACGACTATTGAACCGATTACGACAACGGAACCCACAACAACGCCCACAATCTTGGGTGACGACAAACTCATCAACGTAATTGAAAACAAACTGGAAACAACGAGCGAAACGAAATCCGAAGAACAAACCACTATGCGTATGGAAGATGAGCATCTTCACCATCATCAGCATCTTCAACACGAAGATGGAGATCATGTCCAGATTATAGGCGACCATAAGGCTGGGGTGAAGATGACCGCCACCGATGTGCCCGATATAATGACGGCAGAGAAATCACACGACCACACGGAAGAACTGATCAATCAAATTTCGACGGAACTGGAGGACGACGTCAAGGACCTGAACAACTTCAGACATCCGGTGACACTAATAACCGCTAGCCAAAGCGAAGAATCTCTGGACAAGACAAACGACAGCTCTATGAAATCCCTGGAGGACAATGAAGATCCCTATCATGCGCATATACTATCGGAAAATCATGATCGCTTGGCTGAGCACGAAGACTATCAGATGCTATCGAGCACAGAGGATTCTATGGATATGACATCGTCCACACCCGCATCCACCGCAAGTCCTAGGGCATTTGAAGAAACCCATACGGATGAAATTGTCATCAGCAATGAGAACTATGCCACGGCTAAACCAGTGCTAGGTGTTCTGGGACAAAATGACACCAATGAAGGTAGGGCCAGAGCCATAAATATGAACTATGAGGAAAGCTCTGCAGCCTCGACATCAACATCATCATCAACCACCACACCTGCGGTTCCAATAATTAGCGTAGTTGAAGGACAACACATGCACATGTACGAACACCCACATGAACATGCCAATCATATGCATGAACAACACGAACACGAGCACGAACGCGAACGCGAAGGCGAACATGTGACCACTACGACAACCGAGAAAATGCATGAAATGCCATCTGTTTATGTCTTTAATGGCGAGGGTCGTTCCGTTGACTCCTCCATATCGGCCGAAGATGACTTATCCCATTTGAATTATCATTATAATTTTGTCACAACCGAGAGAGTGCATGGCGAAAATGAGCAGAAAAATGCCGCCTTTAACGACTTGAGCAATGTCAGCATGGAAGATGAAGTCAATGACAAAAGTCATGAACATGACCAACATCAACATCAACACCATGACTTGTTCGCCATCAAAGAAAACATTAAAGAGGACTTGGCCGTCCATACCGCCAACACCACAGAGGATGCCAGTATGACCACAACCACCACCACCACAACAACAACGGTTGCCCCTGACTCCAGTTCAACGACGACGACGACGTCGATGACGATGACGACAACTGAAGACTCAACATCGGAGCCTCACATGAAAATAACTGAAATTACCGCAGCCGGCGATATCATGCATCGTGAATGTTTAGCAGATGGCAAAAATTATAAGGTATGTATGATCCGATATTTGTACACACACATACATATCCATATGTCTGTAGATTTACAAATAGACATCATTGAATGACATTAACGATGACCCTGTACGTTGCTGGTGTTGTAGAATGCCAACGATAAGAGGGAGAGAAATTAATTATGCATCGATAAATGTGTAGAGAGGGCTGCATCGACAGTACAGGTGAAAACACACACTGGCATTGCCTTCACAAATACGACAACGCCGCGACGCGACCTCAGAGAATCCATCATATTTTCATAGCCCAAACAAAAGACTGAAGACAGTCTTTAATTTATTGGTGTTTCTTTTACTCACTTGCCTTCGTTTAGACTTCCTCCATGTTTTCCTGTTTGTTTGCTGGCACCAAGTAGTTGTTGTTATTGTTTGCATAAAGAAATTGAATATCTTTTTTTGTTTTGGTAAAGTGTGTCTTTGATTTCACGATTTGCTTGTACATTTGATTTTGTTTTTCGTCTTTGGCTGAAACATTTCCTCGTTGAACTAGTTTTTGTGCAACATGATCTATTTGCTGTTGTGTGCGGTGCAAAACGTGTTGATTTTATGAATTATGGATAAAATGGAAATGGAAATACATACATATGTATGTTGTTCATTTATCAGCCAAACCGTACCAGCGAAGCTGATCTGTGCATTACGAACATGTCCGACATACATACATACATCTTTACTTTTAATTGTATGAGGAACCAAAAAGCATTCGTGGCTAAACAAACCGAATGGTTGAAAGTCGGGAAAATGGTTTGGTGAAAACAATTTACTGCCAAAATCAGTTCCAATACTTTTTTTAAACTACCAAATATTTGTAAGACTTTGAAACAAATAATAAAAGAAAAAAAACTGTGCCATTGTCTGCGGTTTGGGCGTGTTAGCAACGGCTTGTTTCATGCATTTCTTTAGTCAAATGCTGAAAAGTTACGCTGAACCAGGAAAAAAATAAGGTATAAAACAAATCGTCAAATCTACTCAATCAATTACAAATATTGAATGTATGACACGCCAACTCTGCCACAGTGTATATATACTTTTCGGAGTGAAGCTGAGGCTGCCTCAGACCACATTGTGTTATATTTGAAAACAGTGATCGGCAACCGCATACAACAATATTTTGCGTTTGGCGAGTGGGTGAGAGTTGCTCGCTTCTCTCTCTCACAAAGTAGTGAACAAAATGGTCATATAGTTTTTTCATAACTACCTAACCAGAAAATAATAGAAAACAGAAATCTAAATACCGGGTTCTCCAGCAAGAGGTGTTATTTTGAATCACCCGGTATTTCGGTAGCTGTCACTTTTGAAGCTTTTATTCTTTGACATTTGACATTTGACAACTAGAAACTACGCCATTGCTAAAAATGGAAGGATCATATTGATGTGGACAACGTTTACTTTCCACAAGACGGCGCTACGTGCCACACAAGCAGCGAAATCATTGTTTTCGTCCGGAAATCTCTCAAAGAGGTGATCACAATTGGCCACCGAGATCTTGTGATTTAACACCTTGCGACTTCTTCCTTTGGGGCCACGTGAAAGATAAGGTCTACGCCAAGAGCCCAGCGTCGATTCAAGACATCGAAGATAGAATTCGTGAGGCTATCGAGGACATAGGGCAGCCACTTTGCGATTTGGTTATGGAAAAGGACATGGTCATGTAAGCGTGATCGTGGTGGCCATTCGCCTGATGTTGTTTTTCACTATTAACGGCATACTTTCCTCTTTATTTATGAAATAAATATCCGATCATTTATCTCAAAAAATTACATTTTTCTTTGAATACCAAAATAACACCTTTTGTTGGAGAACCCTGTAGAAGAAGAAAAAAACATTTTTGAAGCGCCCAGTTTTTCTGCAGCTGGATTTTTCTTTTACGGTTATTTGAAGTCACTGGTCCAGAGTTCCGTGGGTGTTCGTTCCGAGCTCTCAAAGAGAATACCCGACAAGAATGTAGACACTTAGACACCACAACTATTGAGAATCGCATAAAAGGGATCGCAAATAATGTATGCACCTAAAACAAAATACTGGGCGTGGAAGGTGGGTGGGTGGGTCACCCTGTATTATAGGTGTACCAAATTAACGACAGACTTTACATAATTTCTCCCAAGGTAGCGGGCACAACCAGAGTGTTTCCATTCCACTCTTTCCCTACTCATTTTGAATTTATTTCTAAATTGTTCATAAAATAAATACCTAAAAGATTTCCTGGTTTTTATTAAAAATTGTAATTTTGTAGTGAGTTTGGTCAAGTCTTGGAAAAATACTGATTTGTGTCTTAAGTCTTTTGTTTCTCAAACAGATGTTAACTTTGGAAACGAATTACTTACATACCACAGAATTGTAACCATAAGCTAGTGGACGTTTTTTTTTTTGTTTCTCGAATTATGAAATCATGTATGTACTTGCGAATAGCACCATCGATCATTAACCTTTCCAAAATGAAAACCACATCTGTGCGCACTTTGATTGTTGTGTGGCTGACAAACGGACTAACGTTTAGCAGAGCAGGCATACGAGGAGTGAGACACAACAAACAAAAGTGAATGCATTCGTTGTTAGTGTGTGAATGGCATAACTTTTGTTTAAAACAAATATTGCACTATTTTCTTAAATCGTCTCACTTCTTCCCCAGCCATGGTAATGCAAGTGCCCGCTTCAGTTGGATTTGGATTTTTATTTGTTTGGTCGGCTGGCTCAAAATCCTCTACGACTAAGCGACTACAGCAACCCACCCAGACACTGTTGAATGCGGCCTTTTCGTTCCACTTCTTTTTCATTTTCTTTTATTTTATATTTGCTTAAGTTACAACTCTAATGGAACCGGGTTTTTTTGTTTTTTTTTGTTTTCATAATAAAATCCCAACAAAGCTCATAGATGAAATTAAACAAACACTGTGATCTCATAACCGGTCTATGTAGGGTGTCATTACTTTAGAGTGTTTCTTTTATTAATTTTTTCTGTTCGAGTGTGGATTCAAGTGGGTAGGGGTTTCTGCGTGTGTGTGAGTGTTTCTGTTGTGTGGTCTTTGGGGAATTTAACGTAAATTGCAAAATGTCGAAGGGAAAAGTTTTCAGCACTAACAGTTAATGACAAAATTTTCCCCAACAACGACAACAACAGTGGTCGTTCGTTGTCTTGCTATCGCTTTGCATCGGTGTGCACCTTTTTGCTTGTTTAATTACATTGATTATTCGATTATTAACATGCAGCCACAAAATCAAATATTTGCTTAAGCCACCGCATGACTGAAATTTAAATACATGTAAATATTTCTCAAAAAAGAAATGGGTACAATCTTTACCACTGACCAAATAAGAAACCCAGCCAGTGCATACATATATTTGCATTGCCTGCCTACTGAGGTATCGGTTTTTTTGTTTTTTTTTGCACAAACAAAATTGTTTTTAAACACTTTCACTTTCAGCAAGAGGGAGAGCGAAAGAGACGTAGTTTTCTTTGTACATTTGCACAGACATGCCACACGTGGCTTTCTACTCAATTTCGGCAAAATACATTCGGTACGTTAAACCGCTTGTAATTACACATCTACATACGAAAATGTTACGATGTGAGCTCGTCGACTTTAACAAAGTATTCATTGACCATCCACGGGCTGTTGTTGATGATGTTCAGCTTAATTACACTATTGCATGTGTGAATTTGAAGTTAATGTGAATCATTAAATTCAGTTAATTATACCAAATGTGTAACAGCAATTACAGCAAACAAAAAAACCAAATAGCCTGGAAAATGTGGCAGTCCCTGGTGTGGATGACCTTAAATAGATAGCATTCATGACTATAAGCACAGACAGATGTAAATAACTTGTAGTTACGTCGATTAAAAGGATTTATTTTGGTTATTCGGAGACAATCGCTCGCCACGCCTGTTTTGTGGTTTCAAGAAAGGGAAATCCTTAGCCACGTCAAGTCTAAACTCCGATTTATAAAAACAAAAAAATTGCACATACAAATTAATTAAAGCAATAATTTAAAAAAAAAAAACATCACTATTGAATGAGGTGAGCGGCGCTAATTAAAGTATTCAACCAAAAAAAAAATATGTCAATGCATTGATTTCATGTACACGCACAAACAAAAGTCATACAGTCAGTACTAACACTACTGCAACATGCATCGAATCTAGGACAGATTACATAAATATTACGCACTTTTTACGCAAACTTGGGTACAGCGTTGAGTGCCGTGTTTCGGCCAAAAACTTCGTTGCAATAAATGCATTGTTTGGGATACACATCATTGACTTTGGAAATATGTTTGCATTATATATAATTTACCCGTCACCCGGTAACAAGGACATCCATCATCCATATGGACTGTTTGCATCGACTATCCTACAGACAGTTCAAGGTTGGCATTGTATTTTGGCTGGCGGTCTTCAAGACGTTACCATTTCCCACGCAGTATACTTCAATAATTTCACTTACTTATATCCTTAACAGGTTCTTTTTTTTTTTTTTTTTTTTTTTTTTGAAGGCCAACACCCCTATAAATAAATGTTAGCGAAAGGAACTTAGGGTAATGGAAGAAGGAAAGAGGGAGTAGTGTTTGTTGACATTGCTGAATGTCACAACTGGCATGAAACACATTTGCTGGATGAATATTCCACATATGAACCGTACGGCTGAAGAACGAATTTTCTCAATAGTTCGTCGTCCGGTCAACCGGCCATTTCACAATGAACGGATGAGAGAGAGTGTAATCTTCAGTTGATTACCCCAATATACATTTTTGGTCTTTGTAGTCAGACTTTGGCTGGTGGAAAATGGAGAACTTCTAAATCATCTACTTTGTTGTCGCCATTTCACTTGTGAAAGTCACCAATTGAAGCCACCATCACTAATTGCAAAAATTGTGTCCAAAATAAATGACGAAAAATAATAATAGTCGACCATTTTCGTACTTGCATACTTTTATGTGGATGTCTCGATTCCGTCTTTGTTTTTGTCATAGTTTTCGCGCTGTTTAAAGGGCGTCCGACATTTGCGGGGAACGTTTTGTTTCATGTGAGGAATAGTTTAAGGGGCTCGCTCACAAGCATATTTAGTTGAGCCAAGTCCACTAAATGGTAGAATGTATGTATGTGTGTTTGTTGCTTCTCAATTTTCCACTTGTGGAAAGTAACCGAATCGAGTGCAATTTCTATGATTTACTACTCTGAATATGTTCATCTCTCTCTCTCTCACTCTAGAATGGCGAGAATATGGAACGCGGTTGCGATGAACGGTGCACTTGCAATCGTGGCGAATGGATTTGTTCTCCACGCTGCCAAGGCAAAACGTTTAAATACGGCACAATGATGATGTCAATTGAGCAACAGGCGAATTGTCGTGAAGTTGCTGCAGATGATGACGAAGAATGTTGCGGACGGCTGGAGTGTGCCTCAGCCGAAGAAGTCTTCCTGCCAACCCAATCCTCAGTCAGCACGGCCGAATCCCTGAATGGTGAGTAATTGTAATGCCACAATACACAATGGAACCCAACTGCCAACTGTCTGTGATGCCAACTAAACATGATTTGCTTTGGTCTCACTTAGATAGTCACACACTGTTGCATCAGCTATCATTAGACATGGCGTTCGTTTGTTTGTTTTTTGGTTTACTGGAATTAATGTATTTTTGATTTCATTTCATTTGTATCGCATCTCAACTATATGTATGTATGTAAACTAAAACATCCATCATGCCACAACACTGAAATTATACAGCATCCATACATAAATCACGGCCAGACTGTCTATACAATGGTGGCGTTTACAAATTCCGCGAACGTCTGGAGATCGCCTGTGAGCAGATCTGTCACTGTGACGAGGAGGGCTTTATGAATTGCAAGCCACGGTGTCCCGAACGCAATCACACACGCTTGGACAAGTGCGTGTTCGTCAAGGATCCCAAGGATGTGTGTTGCCAGTTGGAATTGTGCGATGTTACACTGGACGATCATGAGCAGACACCATCGCCGCCAACTGCCCACAATTCGATAGGAGACGATGGTTATGGTTTCCAAGAAGCTCGTGACTTAGACGGTGCCGTAAGCGAGGGCAGTTGTGAGTATAAGGGGCAAATTTATGCCGACGGCAAACAATTTCACGATGGCTGTGACCAACTCTGCCTGTGCACTCGACAGGGTGTGCATTGCGCCAAGTTGCAGTGTCCCACATCCTTCGGCCTGGACGTCTTGAATCCCCACTGCCTGCAATGGGAACCGGAGCCGGTCAACTTCAAACCCGTCGCTCCCAACTGCTGTCCGGACAGCATGCGCTGCGTGGACAATGGCACCTGTGAATACCGTGGTGAAGAATTCGAAAACTGGTCTCAAATACCCAGCAACCTGACCGGTAAGTTGTACACGCCTGTCTGGCACAATTTCTACAAGACTGACCATGCCATGCAACGTTCATCCGTTCATTCATTTTCATTAGGTTGTGAGCAACATTGTTATTGTGAAAACGGCAAAGTAGAATGTCGTCCGGCTTGTCCCCCTGTGTTGGCTCTGCCCCCAGCAGATTTGCCCTGCCATCCAGCGCAAGCCCGGCTAGTACCCATACCTGACGATGAATGCTGCAAACACTGGTCGTGTTCGGCCACGCCCGATGTAAACGGCATCACTGAAAAGCCCTATCACGGCCAACAGCACGAGGATGAGGAAGTCGTGTCCACCGAACATTCGGGTCCCAATGGTAAATATGAGCAACATCTATTTGTCTAACCTTTTTCTTTTTTCTTAACCGTGCATGAACTGAATGACGCTTTCCATTTTTTGAATGTGTTTCTGGTAGAACAAAAAATAAAAATCACTAATATGGGTCCCAGAGATAACTTCGACTTAGTTTGCTTTGAGTAGAGCGTGTTTATGTTGGTGAAATTGTTTTGTTTTTTTTTTTTAAAAAAAATTTAAGAAGATAAGGACCATTACTCGTAGCTAAGACAATTCAGATTGTGAATGTCAATTGCGAGCAACGGCTCGGCAAAGACCCATTCATATCCATAAAAGCAAAGTGACTGAAGGACGTCATGTTGGCCATTTCTTCGTTTACTTTTCGTGTAGTTTCATGCATTCCAACTCCACATAATCATTGTTCTCGTTGGCATGTCATCAAGTCGCATATCATACGGTTTTCAGAAAACATGGAACATGCATTCACCCACCATCACCACCACTACCGCCTCTTCCTCTCTTACGAAACTAATTCTAATTTGAAGAAAATATCTTTCTTTTCGACTTTATTTCATTTTCTTTTTTTTTTTTATTTATGAATCATGTTTTTATTTGTTTATCTTTTTTTTTAATGTGCACTCACCCACTACTACTTAATTTAAAACAAAACGCTTCATTTAAAAAAATTTGCATTTGTAAATACCTAAACAAACAAACAAAATCATATTAAACTCGATCAGAGTCGACACCTGAAGTTGCCACCAACAAGAATGGCGTGGTGGCCAGAGAGGGCGAAAAGAAACCGGTGAATGCCTTCTATCCCACACTCGATGGTAAAGCGCCCAAAGGTGGCCCGGCATTTGGGTTTGACTACAAGGCGGAGAAGCCTGACAAACACGACAAGCACCCGAAGAAGCCGGCAGTTAAACCACAGCAGAATGATGTCAAATATGATGTGCACGAACCGCAAGAGGACGACGTGCCGGCGGTGCATCAGCATCATCACGGCAGCCTGGGACCTGGCTATGTGCCGGTGCACTTAACGCATGGCGGTGTGGCTATATCGCCGTACGACAGTGTGAACTACAATCAAAATCTAGCACCTCAACATCCGGGACCACAAGGACCGTATGGACCGTTTTATCATAATGACGCCTTCAATACGTATGAACAGTACGACATAAATCCAAATGGCATACCCCAGGGAAAACCGCCGGCACCCACTAGTCAATCCGATTTATTCAATATAATAGGAGCCGGAGGGCCGACGGGTTCTAAGCTGGGCCAATCCAATTTACCACCGCATGTGCGAATTGAACATATCCTGCAGCATTTACAACAGAATGTACATTCGGCACAGGCGCCCGGAGGAGGTCAAGGGCCATTCGTTCACGGCAACACAAGTGGCCATGGCCAAGCTCAGTATGTGCCCATTGTGCATAGTGGATTGCCACCACCGCCACAAGCCCATGGTATCGCCATTGTCGATGGGCAACCGGTGGCGTACGGTGGCTACCCTGTAATACCGGGAGTCGGCCCGGTAGCCACTCATCTCAACAACAACAACAACGGCCATCATTCGACGACCTCTGTCAATGGACTGCTGGTGACACAATCCGCGGAACACGGAGCGGTTACGAAATCGAAACAAACAGGTTGATTTTAAAGTCCTCTTTCTCTCTTACTTCGCATTAATCACAGCATCCTCTCACCATTTCATGTAGTGTAGTTGAAGATCAATTAACCCAAATCTCAATTGTAGGCAATACTGACTCTTACTTTGGTTATGGCATTCCACATTCCACCACCACACCACCACACCCCCATCACACACTAACAATCTGTAAATACACGTTCATACATACAAACATACACAAACGACCTTAGTAGATATGCATTTTTGTATTCATTTGGAACCCATAGTACATGCCACAATCTCAGAACAGTTCCCCCACACCCACCTATTATTTGAAGAACCAAGCAAACCAAAGAATTTCTTTTGCTGGTAGAATATAAACTCTTGACATTGAACAAAGTTCATCATCAATTTGTGTGTGTATGTGTTTCTCTTAGGTTTCAATAATTTACAACCCGATATTGAAGTCCATACCTTGGAAGCCATCGATTCCCGTACTGTACGCATTGTCTTCACCGTACCCCAGGTATATGTGAACTTGCATGGACGCGTCGAGTTACGCTACACCAATGGTCCCGGCAATGATACCTCCAAATGGGAACAGCAAATATTTGCCCCACCTGAAGACCTGATAGCGACGTCGCAAATGGAATTCGATCTGCCGAATTTGGAACCGAACTCTTTATACAAAATCAAGATCACTTTGATTTTAAGAGATCTAAATTCGCAACCCACCAGTGGAGTGTACACGGTGAAAACGCCCGCCGAAAGGACGATAACACCTCCTCCACCGCCTTCAGACTATAGACCGGACTTCCAGGACGTATTCAAGACCGTCGAAGACCCAGAGTTGAACGTTAGCGAAAGCAACTCTACGTGGTTGCATTTGACTTGGAAGAAATTGTCCGATGATCATTTGGATTATGTAGATGGCATTCAGCTGCGATACAAGGAGCTAACCGGCATGATATACTCTTCGAGTCCGTTGGTACATCGCTCATTGACCTCCTACACCATTGAAAATCTACAGCCGGACACTGGCTACGAAATTGGCCTCTACTACATACCGTTTACAGGCCATGGTGCTGAATTGCGGGCTGGTCACATGATCAAGGTCAGGACAAGTCCGAAAGTTGACGTTTTCGCCTTCGATGTCATGGTCAATGTCACTAAGATCAAGGCCCAGAGTGTGGAGGTGTCTTGGAATGGCGTACCGTATCCCGAAGACAAATATGTTAATATCTACAGAGCTATTTATCAAAGTGATTCCGGCAAGGAGGACTCCAGTGTATTCAAGGTAGCTAAACGGGACAGTTCGACGGGTACGCTGATCATGGATTTGAAACCTGGTACCAAATATCGCTTGTGGTTGGAGATGTACATGACCAATGGCAAGATCAAGAAGAGCAACGTGGTTAATTTCCTAACGAAACCCGGTGGTAATGCAGTGCCCGGTAAAACTGGTAAGTTGAACACCGTCCGTCGATATAGCATCTAACCCATGTGTGCATTTATGTTTTATGGATTTCTCCAAAGTTTTAACTGCGTACGAACGGATTCAAACGTTTTTCGGAAACATTGGTAACACAAACATGTAAAATCGGCAATAATTTTGTCCAGGCTGAATCCTTTATGTGCACTCATACCCTCCACCATCATAAATGTAGAAGCTTCTTTAGTCAAACAGGGAATTATTTGATTATTTTGTGTAATCCACATTTTACTAGTGCTAATTAAATCTCGTCTTAAAATGTACGTCCCGATTATGGTAATTTTACCATTTATTCTTTAATGGGATATTGAGAAAAACACAACATGGCAATTTTAGAATCAATCACGGAATTATAATTTTGGAATCATTAAAAATCCACTATTTTTATCACTTTTAAGGCCATTTTCAAAAATTGACCCGATCGGCCTTTCTTAACAAAACCTGTTGGATTGTGGTCATATGTGATTTTCTAATGCCACAAATGAATGGCGATATGATAAGTAACCATTTAGCCCAACTATAATAATAATGACCTACAACTATAAAGTATTAGGCCATTGTGCACAATCTTTACACATCCGCTTCAATCTTTCTCTAAACGCAGATAGACATAGCTTCAATGTCTGTTTGAATCAGCCGAATGTGTTCTTTTGAAGGTTGAGGGTGGTATACACAAAAAGTCTGATATGCCGAGCAATACTAACAACAACTTGTGAACTTCTCCGTATCACAACCACTGACATAATTCTATGTACATTTCCTTAGGTAAACTATTAACTGCTGGCATTGAACAGCCAGTGGGTGATTACTACGGACCTCTGGTAGTGGTTTCGGTTGTGGCTGCTTTAGCTATAATGTCAACATTGGTCCTGCTGCTAATACTGACAAGAAGGCGAGTCCATCAAACAGCCTCCATAACACCACCACGCAAGAGCGATGCCGCCTATGACAATCCCTCATACAAAGTTGACATACAACAAGAGACCATGAGTAAGTTGGCATCAATTTTTAAAATTATAGTGAACTACAATCTTTCTATTCTTCCTCCACAGATCTGTAGCGGTTTTAAATCCCCTTTAAAAAAAGGTCATTTCGGGATGGCCTTCGTATTTTCTTCTACTCAAAACCATGAAATCCTAGTTGTGTCTTAGTGAATAGGTTTGAAAAACAAATTTATGTAAATATTTAAAGAAAATAACCCCCAACATATACATACATACACACTATATTGTAATCTGAAAATTGGTTAAACCATTTACAATAACAACACGAAAAAAACCGAATAATAACCGTAGTAAAGTGCCAGATTTAATTTAAAACAGCAAAACAGATATTCTAAATTGGCCGAGCAAATATTTTGTTTTTTTTTTTAATCAAACTAAGAAGCCATTATTTAACAAAAAAAAACAAGAAGAAAACATCAAGAAAATTCTAGTATTTAAGTTGACTTATTTGTCTATTTCTATATATCTACGTTTTTTTTTTTTGTTTGTTTGTTTTATATCTTTTTTTAATTTTGTATATAAACGTCTATAAATGTGTCTACTGTGAAAATATTTTCGGCTCGATCAAATCTCTGTTTGGCTCTATTTAAATTATGTATCACTATTTTGTGTAATTTGTTTATTTTTTCTATTGTCTTTTAACTCTTCTTTTTCATTTTATCGACATGAAAGGCATTGTATAATTTTTAGCTTTACTTTTGCTTAGTTTTACACGTGGAAAGCGATAATTAATTATTCTAAGTTCGAAATAAAAATAAAACCTAAAAACTACAAATGCAGTTTTTTATAAAACAAAAAGCACCATTGACAGTTAAGAGATCGTCGCAATTAGAGGGCCTTATATTATAAAACAGATTTATGGACAGTTGTTTGGATACTGAACTTTTATGGATTAATTCTATATATGTATGTAGATGTCAGAATTTTCAGTTCCTTTCTTCTCATAATACTTTTATTGAAAATCGATTTTCTGTTTTTTTTTTATAAATAAAACAAATGTATGGTTTGTTAAATTCAGATGGAATTTAATAAAGGCCAACAATGAAATTCCGTTTGTGATTATAGGCAATGATCAATAGGAAAGCATTTTGTTCCACAAAAACAAAAAAATCATATTTGTCCGCCCATCCCTCAGTTTAAAACATCACTGCTTCCAAAGAGTTCGAGCAAGGACGTCGAAATTTTGAATATTTTAAATGAAATCTGATTAAAAATATACAAATATTGATTATTCAATCTATACCATCTTTTAATCTGCATGCTCGCATTGTATTCGTCGTGTTTTTCTAATTTCAGAATTATCTAGCTCCATAATCAAAATATGTCCTTGTACAGTTCAAAAATCAAGAAGTTGTCACACTGATCTCGAATGGTGATTGGTAATACATATGCATGTAGAAGGTCATCTCGTATTAGGACCATTGGGTCCTGTGACTTTGCTTTCGTGCGATATGACATTACAATTTTAGTCATAAATGTTTTTCCAGCTGTGAAATAATTCCGAGTGTTAAAAAATAGAGAATGTAAAAACATGAATTAATGACTTCATATTGGAATGTTGGAGAATTCACATATACCAAACAGGTGTAGTTTACGGAGAACGATAGGAAACACCGCATATAAATAATGCGATTCATTTGAATTCAGAAGTAGAAAAATATGTATTTATTCATCAGCAAAAGTAAGTAGCGCTTCATATTGGAATGTTGAAGAATTCGCATATACCAAACATGTGTAGTTTACGGAGAACGATATAAATAATGCGATTCATTTGAATTCAGAAGTAGAAAAATATGTATTTATTCATCAGCAAAAGTAAGTAGCGATCAGTATCTTATAATTTCAAATTGTCCATTTTTTGTTCTATCACACTGTCCTCATCACTTTCAGTACTGCTGCTATCGGATGATGTGGTCACATTTGACCCATCTTCATCGGCCGATTCATCGTCACTGGTCGAAGCAGCACTATGTATATCATTAATCAGGTCTTTCAACAACTCTGTCTCTAGTTCTTGTAGGCCCAAACCCAAATGCTTTTTGTAAACATCGAGCAACACATTTTTCAGATTATTCGCCAACATTTGCAGATGCGAGGCTGGACAAACTGAGGCATTTGATACGTAACGTATGTAATCATCAATGTAATAATGATTGAAAATCGTACGTTCATTTTCATTGAAAATGTCTCGTGTAATCAACAGTTGCTTTACAAGCCATTGCTTATTATTGGACTGCAAAGCTGTTATACAATCCTCAACGCAAACTCTACTTAACTCATAATTACGATATAGGGGATAAATTAAGCAACGTCTCATAAAGCTTATGACCACATCTTTGAGAGAGGTAAAGGGCTCGAAATACGTAATTGTCGCTGACAGTACACTTCGCGTCCAGGCCGACTCACAATTCGGTTCATTTGAAGTAAATCTGCAGACATAACCAGAAGTTATTTTTGTGTTACACACTTGTCATTTTGAATAGCTTACCTTACGTCGTAGCATATGCCCAACAATATGCTTATCAGCCCACAATCAATTTCCATTACATCGTATTGGTCATGCATTTCCATTAGCTCAGCTTTGCAAGTAAGGTTGTGCAACACGCATTCCTCTTCACGGTCGAGAATGCAATCTAAAACAGATTAATGACAACACTATAATATAAAGTACACTGTAAAGTGTACGATTGGAAATTTTCCTCAGTCTATTGATTAATCTGAACGTTTTCAAAAGTCAAAATTTACAAATGCGTACAGAATTATCATAGGAGGCATACCGATATATTTGTTCGCATCACAGCGCACATTTTTGGACTAGACTTTGATAGTATGGTCGATTCTAATTGAGAGCTGTGTGGGTTGTGTCACGTCTCAGTTACCAATCACGGCCTCGTTTCGAAATTTTACAAGGAATGTTTTGATGGAATATTTATTAATTACAAAATGGATTTATAAGCCGTTTCCAATTGTTTTCGCAAAAATTCAATATTTGGTTTAGCGTTAAGGATATTCGCATTGCAAAATAACTTTATGCAACATTCGTATTCGCAAACCGACATTTAGCAACATTCGCTAAACCGACATTCGTTACATCCCTAGTGCCTTATATTATGTCCCCAAATCATGTGAAGACCAATAAAGAGTCAAGATTCCAGTGACGGTTAATTAAACTTTCTTAGTGTCTGAAGTTCAACTACCATGTGGATAGAATTACTGAGTTCATTTTCACTAATTATCAGATTCTTCGACAGAAAATAAAATATGTACTTCCGATTGAGTCACATTAAAACAAGAAACATCAGTCGATCATTAACAACAATTAGGAACATCGTTAAATATACCCACTGTGTATTGCGTGATATAGTATCCTAGACAGTAAACCTACAAATCAAACGTTGTCACTTTTCACAAACGACACATTTCGTTTCTTTCTGTACCAACTCTATGGGCACATAAATGATTCTGGCTGAGCTGGTATTCTTCTCCAGATTTCTAGAAAAATGTAGTACATTACCTTTAAAATTGATCGTATATTGCATGGGATTATCGAGTCCATCTGGAACTTGGAGTTCCACAAAATTAAGTTTATACTGATCACGGCAGAAATTCTTCATTTCATCAATTTCTCTATCAATAGTACGCTGTAAAGGGCTGACCAGGTTTGGTTCTGGCATACGTGTTATGTTGTCCAAATCGCACTGTAGATAGACACAACATTTAACATTTTTAGGATAATATCAGTTTAAAAACGAACCTCATAACACCTAATCTCGCCACGAAATTTGCTGGCAAATCCATAATCGTATGAGCCTTCGGGGCGCATGAGCTCCATACTGTCGTCAATCTTTAGCAAACAATGGTCTGTGATCTTTTTCAGTTTCCACAAGTCTATAGAGATATTAGACGCTATAGATTTATTTTCCTGCAAGTCCTTTTCGGGATTTTCCTCCTCACTCAGGGGTAAACAGGGAAGAGATACCTGCAGTACACTGTCTTTGGTGTTGAATTTTAGACAAATATTCTTCAAGTCCTTCATATCAAAACGACGAGATGAATGGAATCTTGGGGCAATAGAAAAAAAGAAGAAGTTCACATGAGACATCGGTTAAAAGATGAATACAAACAAATCATGCGCTTGTCATACGATAAATAAATTTTGTACAGTATATTATTTATATATTTATATTTTGATTTTTGATTACAATTTATTATTATATATCTCAGATAACGCTGATTATTGAATCTGTTTGTAAATTAAATCAATGCTTGTTATTAGCAAAATACTAGTGGGAACCACTAGTGTATTTTTGTAAACCTCGAAATGTTAATCTGAGGCTATATAAAGCTTATATAATACGAAGTCTCCTTTTTTAACTTTAGAACCGGCAATGTTATCCCGATGTTTCCTAAGAACCTGCGATCACTACGTTGACACATTTCAAAAGTATTGATTGGTTAGTTGCGCTAATAGGGACTCGATTCTGTATTTTAGTTTATTTTATTCAAACTGTAGGAGCTTCAGATAACAAATAGTGAATTGGTTTTGTAAGACAACATTTGTTCACATTGTTCGAGAACAAACATAGTTCATACTTCGATAGTTTTATTGCGGTTCGTATTCAATATTTTCCCATATTTTAATTACGGTCACTTTTTAAAAACGATACGACATTTTCATTGCTGTTGCGTTTTGTTTACAATACTTTATTGCGGTCGGGTACTTGTCATGAGGATCAATGCACATACGGGTGATCTCGCAGGCAACACAGATCACCAAACCATTTTCGAACGCACACTTTAAATCGGCCTAATGTCATGGATTTTCCCTATGTACTTTTTGTTCACATTTTCCGACGCAGGTAGGGGAGGAATATAGGAATTTTAAGTACATTTTGTGAGTAGATTGAACGAAATTCAACGGAATACAGTCCACTTTATTTTACATCGCCACCAGCGCGCACGCACATGATATCTCGACAATACTGCATTCTTAGTATAACAAACTCTTGGAATGGGAATTGAAACAGTCAACAGGCAGAACAAACAAGCTAAGCAGACCTGATGAAAACAAGAGTATGAACAATATTTACGATAATCCGCATTCTAGCACAAGAGAAGAAGCAAAAATGAAGAATTATTGTGGAGTGAATGTTTCACACGCGAAGGTTCGAATAGTTCTTTCGAAACACAGGTACTTGTATAGCGATGATAGAAAAACACTGCTTTATGTAAAATTGTTTTACTACACAGTAAAATATGACAAAATCTTAAAATCAAAAAAATTTTAATTGAATTTGTAGACGACCGTGGCAGTTTCCACCTCGTCAATTCTGGCGATTTTGCGAGTAAGAGAAAATCCCTAAGACATGTAGGGATTATGTTCCTTCATGGAATGTTAAAAGAAAATAAAATAATAAATGAAATTAAAATATTTTACGAATTATTAAAGAATTTTGATAGCTTCGTTTTTAACGATAGGTTATACCAAGTGTCGATTTATTGTAGAAAATATTGTAAAGCAGATTGCCGAAAGATGTATTAAATATTCTGTGGGCAAATTGGGATATCTCCCGATCACTTTCTATCAATGACATATTTCAATGACGATATCGTTGTAAGCCACAATTAAAGCAAGCTTTGTGCTTAGAATATTGAGAAAAAAAAATGAATTTGCTACGGAATTGTTCTTTAGTCTCTATTATGTAGTTTTTTAAAAATGTATTTTAGCTTTAGGGATGTTTATCAATCGAAAGCATACTTTTGACAAAAGTATTGTATGTGGTCAAATAAATGTTTATGTTTCCATGCTTTGATCTTATAAATTTCATGTTCCAATAAAATGGCCGGAAATTTAGAGGTTGATTTAATTGGCGGAAAAATCTACAACAAGTGAAGAAATATTGAATTATTCTAAATTGATAATTGCCGATTAAGGAAATTACCGTCTGATGTCATCATTGTATCTACTTAATAACGAATAGTATACACTAGGAATTGTTTTCGCCCAAGTTATAAACTAATAACTTTTTCAAAAAAAAAGTAGTAGGACATGCATGAAACAAACTTAACTGGCATCTGTACGATCCATACAAATCTGTCAAATATATTTTTAAATCAAGAGCGAGTTGGTAGTGTGCTTTCCGGACTGTGTCACCCGGTTTACCCTTGGACCGGAAATTAAAATATAATTTTTTTTGTAATTATTAATAAATAAATATTTTTAAAGTTGGTGTTTTCGAAAATGTTATTTCCGTCCACAATTTCTGTAACCTATCACACTCTGTGGTGCGTTTGTATTTAAAAGGAAATAGAGTTTAGGAATTGGAGTCGAGTAATACAACCTTTCTAAAAAATTTAATTAATAAAAACGTATATGAGAAATGTCAAGATTTAAGTATTCATTTTGACTGGGAAGTGTTAGGGGTCAGTTTGGGTTTAAAAACGCATCGGTATCGGCCAAACAAGCAATATGTGCTGATCAAAGGTATAATTTTCATTACTAATAAGCTCAAACCAATCAGACACGGAATTGTTTAGGAATCACAGAATAGACGAAACGCATTTTTCCGTTCAATCGATCGTAAGAAACGTATTCGAAGAAATTAAAGCAATTGAGATTTTAACTATTGAAGACGAAGCCTGTGAGACACTTCGATTCATGCGTGAGAATAGATTAGGAGTATATTGGCGGGCGCTTACTTGTACAATTGAACATCCAAATACACGAGGAAGAAATAATCATCTATAAATATATCGCAATTTCTTATGTTTTGCACACATCTGCCTGATTGTCCGGATGCGGATTTCGTTACTAGCAATTTCAATTCACAGGAATCTCCAGTGTATGCGTGCTTTATTAAACCAGACATTTTATTATTTTATTTTGCTTTTTAATGAGGTTCACAACAAGGGATGATAAATGAGATTGGTGTATTGGCACAGAATTTGTTTCTAAAAAGTACTCTTTGTATAGAAAAGGTACCAATTTTATAACATATGTGCAATTATTTACAACATATCGCCCTTGTACCACAAAAGTAGTTTTACTAAATGGCTTGAAAAAATTACATTGTCATAGTGTTCTTAATATGAAACACGAAAGAATACTATGAGCGATTTTTTTGTGTAAAAAGTAGAAATTTTGTGGATAACTTTTCACTCTTTCGTTAAACATGTTTGATGTGTATTTTATTTTGCATGAGTTTTGACAAGAAAAAGCAAGGTATATGTTTTCATTGCAGGTGGAAGCATATTTAATGACGTAATACAAATTTCAGTCTTCTTAATTAATTAAATGATATAGCAAAGCGTTGAAACCCATTTACAGTCCACCAGGCTTACGAGAAAAGGTAAAAACTATTAAATGATTTGCTGAGGTAACAAAAACGTATCAAAAAAAGTACTAAACTAAACAAATGTATCATCCCTGGTTCACAACAATGGGAATGTAAACAACATGCGTGAGAAGCCGGAAAACAGAGCTGGAGGAAAATTGTCGACGGCGCCGACAATATGGACCAACGTCAGAGTTGGAATTACTGAGACATACAGTTAGAGTCAAAATAAAGTAAACACCAACATTTTTTTAAATATTGCATTATATTTAGAAACAAAAATTATGCATAACATCCCAATATTACCAAATTGATTAGTATTGTAACACTTGAATATCATAAGTACCGTGGGGAAAACGTATTGATTTCAAGAAAACGATTGAATTTTTTCTTGGATTCGTGGTGGGACGTCCTCCGAAATCTAGTCGTATGATCTTGAAGTATCCGGCAAGTGACGTTTAACAAAAAGCTGATTTGATTCAAGATAAAAAATTCCAAAGAGCAAATGCAAAATAAAAAAAAAAATATTTATTTTTCATGGTTTTGTACAATCTGCTGTCTTTCGACAAATGTTTGTATTATGTGTCACACCTGGCGCACAGAGAAGCAGTGATGCCAACTTAGTCCTTTTCGGGCAATTTTTGCCCCTTGTAGCCTCAAACTATAATTGTTGTCGTAAGTTGTCTGCGCGTTTTGCTACCCCGGAGTTGGCAGCACTGCAGAGAACCATAGAAAAGCAGTCTTTCTACAACCACCGCCGTGCGTGCATCGCATTGTCGTCTCCTCGTATAATAAGTTCATTTTGTAAATTACTTTGTTTTCAACTATTGATATAACTTTATTTTACTTAACTCCACATACATAAAAAAGATTAATGAACTAAATCAATTAAATGTAATTCGTTTTTATTTTGCTATCCTAAAAGGAAATAAACTCTTGACATATGTTTTGTTACATACAACATATGGTACTTCTCGTACTCGATGAGTACGCATCAGATGTATCGTGTAAACACCGCAACGAAAATGGGCAATGAAACGGGTTGCCGCCGGCGTTAATTTTTAAACCATCGCCTACGTTTAGATTAGAAACGACGTGGTAGGCTCGTTAAGAGGGATTTTCCCTTTTTCGAAGAACAAATTGTGACTGAACAGTGTTCAGTTCTTTTATTCGCATTGATATTTTATTCAGTCGTCAAGTAAACGGTGAGCTGTAAAGTAAAGCATTTTTACGCCATGTCCAATTTGTCGAAAATTCAACACGTCTATTCGGAAAATTCTTGTGAGTTAAAGGTGTTATTAAGAAAATGGGAATCCGCAACAGTCAACATAATAGAATCGTGGGACATATTCATGGGAGAATATTACTTTCTAATCTACTTAGATGAACAGTTATACATGTAAGATTATCATTTCATACATAAATAAATAAGCTGTGTTATCCAGTGTTATCTTATATATTACGTATTCCGCAGCTTCCGGTCGATTCATCGTTTTGATGTGAAAAATGTTGCAAACATGTGTCTACAATTGAACTCCAATGAGAATGTACTGCAGGTAACGCTTCCATGCTTGTCCCTGAATGAGGAAGAAAATCCTATACCTCAGGAGGTATGGAATCTCAAAAAGATCACGGAACGTTGTTCGTTGAAGGTCGATAATATGGTACCTACGATACCCGGACTGCCACCACCCCTTTGCGATTTTGCGAAGAAATTGCGAGTCAGCGCTATGTGCTTTAAGGTAAGTTCTGAAATGTAAACGTACACTTAAAAATATTAGTAAATTCTATTACTAGATGCTTATATTTATTAGATATTCATCAACAACAACACTTAAGACAAAAAACGAAAAAAAGGTGTTCGTACTTAATTAGGAAAATTGTACGACTTGTTTTTTAACACCTACGGGTGATGATTAATACGAAAGTAGTATTAACTAAGAAAGTATTGGACCTCGGAGACTCAAGTATATACAGCTACGTGCAACTAATTGGGGACACAATACAAAAATTCATACTTCCACCAAAAAAAAATTATTGACGAAATTGAAATATCCATATTACCTCAGAATAGGGTAACAAGGTATGGTTCAGGATACTTTCGTACTGAAACTTGTCCATAATAACGTCAATTTTGTGCAGCGGCCCAACACCACGAGACGATATAGCACCCCAAAGCATGATGGAACCTCCCCGTGCTTTAATGTCATGCGAGTGTACTTAGGGTAAAATTGTTTTGATTTAGGACGTCGAACATATTTTTTCCATCGGAGACCACTATTTATTTTAGTTTCGTCCGAAAATAAAACTTTTTTCCATTCACTAGCGGTCCAATGACTGTACTTTCTTGCAAACTCTAGCCGTTTCTTTCGGTTTCGCTCAGACAATAGTGAAATTCTCCCAAAGAATCCTGCTTCTCGCAATCGTCGTTTTACAGTATCTACGGATGGATGTGCATCATTTTCAACAAAAACTGCAACCCGAATTTCGTTTGCCGATTTATGCGGATTTTTTTTAGACTCGCGGACTATTAGTTTATCATCTCGGACGGTTGTAATTCGGCTTCTTTGTTTACGGGCCAACTTTTCGGTAGTCGAATGCTTCTTGAAAAATTGTCAACATAAAAATTGTTCATCGAGTCTCTACATGCTTTTCTAATAACTTTTCCAGGCTTTTTCCTACGGGCTTTTAAAAGAGATTTCTTTAAATCAATTAATTTCCGCAGATTCACATTTATCCAAGGAGTTATTTCATGTCTAATTATACGTTTTTGACGTTTACGGCAAGTGGATTCGACCATCCCATTGTGAAATGTCGTTATTAATGAAGTTATATCAGAAGAAGGATCACCTGTTAAACCCAATGTTGGTAATGTCCGTCGAATATATTGCTGTAAACATAGCTGATCATAGTACGATATTGTTTTATACAAAAACTCATTGTTTTTAACAGGAATGTGAACACTACATTGAATAAGGTTATGATCCGATAATTTACATTTAACAGATTCTACGCTTATATTGTCATTAATATTGCTCTACACATGATCAATACAAGTCCTACTAATTGGACGAGTAATCAATGTATGACAGGTTCTAAAGTCATAATTAGCCAAGATATTTATAAGATCTAGTGACGCGCTAGTATTCAGAATATCAATATTAGAGTCACCAACCATAATACACGGATTACGTCCATGATAAATAAGTAGATTATTTAAATAGGATAAAAATGTATTTGTATTACATTTTTGCTATCTATAAAACGATGCTACTTTTACAGATTTACCAAGCCATTTTACATTCTTCAGAGTCAGAACAATGCAATCAATGTAATTCTTGCTCCCACATAAGTCAAGTTAAAATTCAATATTTTCACGAACAAAAATAGTAGTGCCCCCATAACCATCTAATCTACAGCAATGTACAGATCGGGGATGTCGATAGACTATATATTTGTGTCAATCCTTCTGTAAACCAGGTTTTCTGAACCGAAATAACACTTGGTAAATTAGAAAAATTAGCAATAACTGATTTAAACTTATTAAAACTTATTAAACTTATTATTATTAAACATATTAATTGTAAAAAACTAACTTCTGAAATTATAATTCTTGAAAGTTTTAAAATCATTATAATATTGATTATTAATCATAAGTAAAAAATAATTAAAATATAATATATTTCATAATTTAATTAACAATTTTAGGATGGTGATAGGTATGCATCACCATCTTCATCTTCCACATCTAATATTCGAGGTTCTACTCTGCTTCTGCGTTTATGGGTTGAGGCCAGTGCTACCACTTTGAGGCGAAGAAAATGTAGCAAATCTGCTACATTTTTTTGTTAAAATGTAGCAGATTTTCAAACACTGGGAAATAGTGTATTGTGGAAAACTGTGCCTTGGAAGGATACATTATGTTTAAAAAAAATCAAATCAGATTCAATTAGTTGATTTTTTAAATAAAAAATAATTTATTTTATTTAAATCGATTGGGACACTTTTATGAAATTCATAAACTGAAAAATACCGGCGGCAACCGCCGCACAAAATATATCGACAACGGCAGCACTTCGGTCTGTGCTATGCAATCTTCTTCGGCGCTGGTGTTTGTTTTGTGGTTGTCAAATATTTCCAGCCTGTTGTCAAAAATTTACCTAGCCCTAATTCATAACGGGATTTTTTTTGTTATTTCACGAATGTACACAAAATGTAGCAAAATCAAAATGTACGTACATAAATTTAAGGACGAAGAAAAGGTAGTAGATCTACTACAATTGTAGTAAAGTGGTAGCGCTGGTTGAGGCTTCCAATAATATTTTATTTACATCTTCATTTCGAATAATTCTGGGCCTTGACAATTCGCTCCTCTACGCAAGAATTCTTCCACCAGCAGAGTACACAGCACGGTAACCAATTGTTTTTAAAGTTTTAGCATAATTTAATAGGCTCAATGACTCTTTGCTTAAGAAGTCGTGAATATAAATATTTTTAGTATCAACTTTTTCCATTAATGTGGTCTTTACTGACATTAATTTGTCTTTCCCTCTTTTTGAATTCATTTTAACAATCAACGTCTGCTTTCCATTATTTGTAGCTTGCTTTCTCTTTATGAATTTCAACACCAGCATCTTTTGTTAATTTAATTACAATCTCAACCGCAGTTAAATCCGATGTTTTTACCGTTATTACACAGTCGTGTTTTACTCTCAGATCGTTGAGAAACTTTACAGAACCTTTTAAATACATAACTTCATTTTTCAATGTTTTATTTTCTTTTTGCATTATTTCTAATTTATTTTTGTTTTCTGCAACTCCTTTGAGTATTTCATCATATTGCTTTGACATGAAATTCATTGTTTCGTGCAAAGCGGACAGCTGATCGAGTTTTTTAAGTTCTTTTATGAAGTTCAACTCAGATTTAATGGTACCACTGTTACCAGATGGCACACGTACTCTTCACTTTCATGCTGCAACAGATGTTCATATTGTCGTTTGTCTAGTTTGACTAGTGCAAACTACATGAAGAGTTTTACCACACTTGTCGCATTCTATAGATTCTTCTTCTTCCTTCACAGTTAGCATACATTGGCCGCAAATAATTTGATTGATTTTAACACTTCGTCTACCTTTTGTTGCCATACTCGAGTTTGATTCAATTGCTAACAATTTACTTGACTAGATTAAAATGTTTTATCACCACGAAAACGTTATTTAACCTTATATTTTCAATAAACAAAAACGAGCGTATTGGAGCTTACAGATCGTCCATTGTTTTGTTTTCGATATGAGAAGGGGGAATTCCCGGAAATGAAATTGTCATATATATGCACTGTACCAAGGTACCCGCAAAAATGTACCCAAGACCTAAAATAATCAAATGTACTCAAACTTCAGAAAATCGCTAAGGATGAAAAGGTGGCCCTAGGCCGCTCTTTAAATTCGATCCGCCTCCTATTATGTAGGAGTGGGTACTAAAACTTCATGAAATTGCACAAGTATGAACAAAATGCAATTGTATTGTTATTAAAAAAAAAAATTTTTTTTTATAAAATGTGTATTTTTTTGGAACAAATGCACTTTTGCGACTTATGTCCATATATCTGAAATATCTCGCGCGTCCACGCTGGATTTAGTTTTTCTATACTGTGTCATTATTATGCTTTTTCGATTTTGAGGCCTTTTTTTCATATCAATATTCGTATTCAGTAAGCAATTTTGACATTTTCATGCTTTTTTTGGTGGGCTTACGTCTGGTAAAGTGCATTTCAGTCTCAATGTTTAAGCAAATCGGACCAGTCCTCACCTAAAAGGTAATATTTTTATTTGACCAACATTTTGCGATAAAAGTATTAAACAATTTTTGATTATTCCCAAATTTGGAGGTTGTAGTTTCGATGAGGGTTTGGCGGTAAACATTTTAATCAGATGGATTTAGTGATGTTTTTATGTGCTGTGCAGTTACCCTCAAACAGTACAACTTTTAAATTGGCTTTATATATATCGTTGTCAACTTTTTTAAAATAATCCATTCATATATCGCTGGTCATCCAATCTTTATTGTTGGTAAACATTTACGTTTCTAAAACATCTTGGATTAGTCGTTATTCAGGTTATAAGCACTTTTCTCTTCTCAGGAACGGACATGTTAACAGTAAATAAAATCAATAATCTTTTTTTTTATTATGTTTTCCTCATTTCTCAGTATTAAACGGCGTTTTTAGATCTCGTGCGTATGCATTACAACTATTTTGCGATTGATATTCATTTCATTAATAAATAAATTACAAAAACGTAACGTATACATTGAACAATTTATAATAATTTATTATGCTTCTCTCTAAAAAAATGTGCAGTATGCAAAAAATGCCAATGTAGAAATATGAGAACAATCATAACTCGTGTCATCTCCATTTTTGTTCCGTTACAATATTCAACATCTTTAGGTGAGATCGACTGTGGACCAGCAACTGACGTTCTGTGTACTAAATCCAATAGATTGTCCACACTATTTTAACCTGTTGAAGATAATGATTCGCTGTTATATGTCTCCTACAAATTAACTCTTTTCGGCAAAATAATCATATTAATAATTTGTATGGGATACATGAAAGCGAACCATTTTCAGTAACTGGTTAAAATAGTGTGGACAATTACACCGCACAGAATGTCAGATCCACAGTCGATATCACCAAAAGATAAAAGCGCGATTGGCAATATTAAAAACCATGGTGAATTTGATAAGGGAGCAAAAATGGAGGTGATTGGAGTTGTGATTTTTCACATATGGCTCCAAAAATGTATACATTTGAATTGTAATTCATATTCAATTCAAATGAATTTGCACAATAAATTGCAATTTAACAAACATAAAAGTGCATCCAGTAAAACTTCCACATGTTGAGTGGTATTTGATTTTCACTAGGACACTTACATGGAAATTTTTTTGAGTGCACATTTGCTGTTGATAATACAAAACGATTCATTCCATTGATTCTCTTTACAATGTGATGGATTTTTGATACTACCGCGATACTGTTCCACAATCTTTTAAAATTTGTCGCGAGTTAAACCCCTATTTACTGCAATCTGTGCGCTTACTATATGACAGCGAAATAAAGTGTTAAACATAATTTTTCTTATATCAAAAGTCAAAAAAAGTATCTGGCAGGACCGATTACATCGCAACATCTTGGTAAATAACGTGATAACTTTTTCTCGTGGAGCAAACAAATTTGTAGACTTCTATAAAATGAAATTACGTGCTATAATATGAGATAATATTGACAGATATTATAATGCTATAATGCAATTTTATGAAAATCGTATAAAAAAAAATCAAGAAAATTTCCATTTTTTATAGGTGCTTGAAACTGGTCTAGCTCATGAACGCAGCTATAGCGAAACTAGTTTGGGAATCGCTCTAAAACATATCAATGGGTACAATTGCCACACATCTCAAGACTTGTGTACATATATGATGAGAAAATAGACTTCTTACGGGGGTATGGATAATCATATACACACAAATATGTACATTTCTGAGATTTTAAAAAATTCTAAATGGAATGACATTCTTACTGCCGATTTCCATAAAACGAATTTGTTCGTTCGTTACAAATTGTCAATAATGGAAGTACAATAAAATGGGTTTTTTATATTATTTAATTATGGTTTTCACATATCTAAATGATATCGATATTTGCTCAATGTCCGCCTGTCTACCTACCTACATATCTGTACGGAAAGCTTAGACGGCATTTTTAGAAATAACTACCTATGCAATTGAACCACTTGCCATATTCGTAATTTTCTCCAAGTACGCCCGTATCATTGAAGGCATATGTAACTCGGATCTGTCGTCAGTAACTTAGTACACCTTAAATTATATGAATCAAATTAATATATTGTTTTGTTTATTTGTATATTCTAGTGTGATTTGGATACTATATCGGTTCAGCTCGGACCCACTCAATCTACCCAGCAAATCCCCTCCATTAATGGATATGTTGAGGAAATGAGGAACCTTTGCCCGGATCAGTACATAATGAAGTTCGTTCAATTGCAAAATCGAATTCAAAAAACGCTCAATTTTAAAGGTACATTGTTATGTTATGTGATTTCAATTATTTGCAAGCAAATTTGTTTGTGAGATTGTTCATGAAATCTAGTTCCATTTTGTTCGCATTATTTATGGCTGCAACTATGTCGAATCTTTAATCTGCCAACCTTCGAAATAAAGACGGGAAGAGCTACACTCAGATCATGGGAATAAAAATCATGAAGAGTAATCAACATTGAGGACTACTTAACCATAGCAAGAAATATTCCTCCGGGTTCTTGTGACTAGTGTGTCTCTTAAAGAAGATTATACGTCTCAAGACCATATTCGTGAATGAATCTTATAACTGTGTGTGATCTTTGTCAGCATTCTTTCATACAGTGCTGCCCCATCTACGCTTCTACATCTACAGACCTGTTTTAGCTCCCTCAGCTAAGACTTGAAAGTTAGGTTCATGGCGGCTAACCATGTGTTCAGTTAGACGATTCACATTGCCATTCTATTGATCTGTCGTTGCGTTTTCATTGGCAATAGTATTCAAGTAAGGATCAACGATACAAATTATTACTTGGAGCACATGCGACTCCATGTGGCATTTCTGAAATTCTCACACAATGATTTACACTGTCCACCCTAACGTGTCCAAGATTGTTTCACAAGTACAGTTTGTTTGTTGCATCGCATAACGAGTAGATAGTTTGTAATTACATAGCAATACATTTACTAATCCTGTTAATTTCCAAACAGGTTTTATCGTTGACCGAGAAGTGGATCTATCTTGCCAATCCGATGTCATGCAAAGACTGGTCGAATGCGATGCAGCGGAGAATATTTGTGTATATTTGGCCACAGGTTATGATGAAAGGTAAGCGCTATGCAATGTATATCTCAACGCATCCTTTTGTATTTTATCGATTTCCCAAAAGATTTCCTTCAAAGAAACCGATTAGTGAATCGGTCTGCGGCAGTGTTAGTGTTCTGTCAGCTAGTCTAACTTTTATGGACGACTCGGAAACTAAGGTGCGCGGCAACCAAAAAGAGATCATTAAACAAATTATCAGCAGAGAAATTATAGAGAACCAAAGTACTTTGGTGCATGTTGTGGAATATGTCGAAGAAAAATTTCACATGCCTCTTAGCCAGATTGACTATGCTTATGTTAAGAGAAACTACATCAAATATCTGTCAAAATTGTGGCTAAAGGAGGTGACACATACGCTACAACAACTTTCTGATTATCAAAGTATAAACATTGTTCGACAACTTCTTGGTACACTAGACCAGATTGAGGTTTTAAACGAAGTTCCTGATATTTTTAAACAACTACAGAGCTATACGCTCTTAACAGAGCACTGTGGGTTGATGCAAAATCAGGATGAACTGATTCTCATGAGAAGGTTTAAAAAAGAGTGCTGGGAACAAACAGTCTCCTATAGTGAAGCTGTGGAAATGGAACTACATTTTATAAAAAAGTTTGTTGCATTTCTAAGTGCTTCTCTTGAATTTCACTCACTCATTGCGAAATTGAAACTGAGAGAGTTTTGTTCTGGCAAATCATCGTTTGATGAATTGCTCAAAGGCATCATTGGTCTTCATGAAGGAACTCTTGACGCAGGCATTTTAGATGTACGGGAGACAGCAAAGCATTTACCACAACAGGGAATGCTATTCCTTACCGACAAATTTAAGGAACTAATTGGCGATTACATTAGGCCAGTGGAGATACATGAAAGGAAAATCGATAATCGATCAGTGTTTGAAGTTAAGGGAAAGATCATTGTTATTAGTGATATATTGCAAGATTTAGAAGATAAAATTTCCGGAAATCCCAACATCGAAGAAGTAAGATTTGTTGGTGCAAATACCATACATATCGATCAAGACTTAGGAAATGAAATATGGCACGGTACGAATGTAGCCATATTAGCAAATGTAATACATGTCCATGGGGAAGTAATCTGGGACGTCTCCGGACTTCATGATAATCATACTTTCACCACGAATGCTGACTCTGGCGCGCAAGGAGCTGATGGACATGCGGGTGAAAGTGGCGGCAATGTTTTGATTTTAGCGCAAATGATTCATAGTGCACAGCAGTTGATCGTTATTTCGAAAGGAGGCAACGGAAGTAAGGGACAGGACGGCGGAGACGGCGGTGATGGTGAAGATGGAAAATCGATTACAGAGGCACAGTTTTATAGCAAATACCCATCCGTTGTTAAATTTGTCTGTTCCCATGAAAAGAGACAAGAATTAGTCGAGAAAACTATTTGTAATATAATGAATAAATCTTCCGTACAAGAATGTTATAGAAGCAGTGTCGGTAGTTACATAAAAGCTGAAACAGAGTTGGGAAATAAAATTGTTTTTTCCTATTGTAGTGGTACGTATTTCACGAGATACCAAGCGTATCTTCTATACACAGGGTCATCCGGGTTTCCTGGACATGAAGGAGGTGAATTTGGCTTAGGTGGTCAAGGAGGATATGCTGGAGAGGTACAAATAAGATCTCTAGAAAATTACGGGAAATTTAATGTTGTTAAAATAGCGACGCCGGGCCAGAACGGAGAAAATGGAAAAGGAGGCCTATACGGACAACACGGAAAAGATGGCTGGGATATTGGATATTTAGATTATCAAATGTGGGTTGATGCTAAATATCGCGGCAAAGATCAAAACAGCAAATTGGCTCTTACATATTATGATTATGACAATACGCCCAGTGATCGAGTTTGGTGTAATCATAATCAAAAATATGCTGCAATTACAGCTACTGTTACTGACCTCAGACGTCTTGTAAAGTATGAGAAAAGAACATGTTTCCGTCAAAATAATGTGCGGCAACTTTGCGCACAAGCCACACGGAAGAAGGCAATTTTACAAAATAATATTTTAAATTGCTATTCTCATCAATTGGGCGCTATGGAACAAAATACTTTGCAAGTTTTGGGTTCAGATTTAGGTTTATTAAAACAGCGTGCTTTACAAGAAATTAATGAAAACCAACAGCAACAGGCGAAACATTCTACGGCGTTGACAGTTAAACACCAAGCCACCTTCATTCCTCGGACTGGGAAAAAACGCCACCAGTACGCTACAGGTAGTGCCATCTACAAAGCTAGCCCCAATGATCATGATGTACTTCATACCATACGAAGTGAACAACAACAATCAGTGAATAGTTGGTTAAAGTTAAGTGCCATTGAACTATCCCGTTCTGAAATAAATGAGTTGTGGGTCATCTTTGAGTTGGTAAAGAAGAAAGCTACAGACAGCACTACATTACATGATATAGAAAAGCTCTTGATCTGTAAATATCGACTAGCTACCTTGCAGGAATTATCAGAAAAAATATATAACCAAATCTACAAAGCTCAACACAAAGTGGCTGATAATATAAAGTTGACCCCCGAAAGCGCGGCACGGTATCTTGTTGAAGACCCGGAAAATGATAACAACATCTGCTATCCCATTTTGGGAAGATTACATCAATACTTTTACCAGGATTCCCAAAGTCAGCGTGAGAAGATCGTCCAGTTTTGTGAATGTGAACTGCAGACCGGCGAGAACTCCGAAATTCTTAAAAACTCTCTAAAAACGTTTGTTTTAGATGTGGGGGCGGCAGATGATGCCCATCCATCTTTTCGGAAGTATCACAATGAGTACAGAGAATTTGTTAAAAAGCACAAACGCGATTTAAATACTTTCTTTGAGGCATTCAAATGTGAGTTGTCTAAGCTTAGGAATGCGAATTTAGTTGACTTATGCCTAGAATGTCCCGACAGTACCTCCCTAAAATCTAACATTGAGAACATAATTCGCGATGATTGTTTTCTGAAACCTCTCTATGATCGTTGCCAAAATCAGCTTCAGCTGGAGTATGCCTGGCATAAATGTTTCGCAGATCCGGATATTCTTCAAGAGTTTTATAAGGAAGTGCGAGAAAACGGTCCATTATCAGTAATATTTAGAGAATTGCTGGCCAACGTTTTTGGTATTAATATTAGGCTCTATGCTGAAGATGCAGCCAAAAAACTGTATCTGCAAGACAATCACAACCCCTCATCAACGAATGCTACCTACATTCTGTTCAGGAGTAACAATTTTGTGCAAATGTCTGTCAATGAAGATTTTTTAAAACTGGACAACGAGCGTATATCGAATGATAACTTGTATGCTAAGGTCTTAGCGGACGTCAACACATTTAAACAAAAGCAACAGTTTGATGAATATTTGTCAACGCCAAACTTCTCAGCGGCCCACGATCAGATTGTGCTGGTTGATCCATCCTCCTATGGCGACGAACAGGAAGATATACAAACAATTTTAACGTTCTTTTCAGGAGATGAGCGACTAAAACTAAAAGCACGTCTAGAAACAATCACATCTCAGTATGTTGGACAGCAAAGGATTTTACACATTGTAGCGCAACGCTTCTCCAACGAGGGGCGGCATATCAGTTTTCCAGAGTTCTGCTTCCTAATAAACGCGATCATAACATCCAGTGTTGAAGAAAATAGACAACAGAACATTTTCCGTTGGATAGCCAGTGCGCATTGTCAAAAATCTTGGATCGATGAATTGTTGTTACTGCAGATCGAGAACTATTTCGGAAAATCACTTGTATCGAAATCTAAATTAAGAAAATATCTACTGCATATTCAACATGTTGATCTGCTGATGCTACTAAGTGTAAAAGTAGATCAGTGTAGAGACGTTAGATGTTCTATTACTCAACAGTATTTCGAAGATATTCTCTACTTGTTGAGCAACATTCCAAACACGACCGTATCTAACCTGGAGGGATTGAACTTATCGGAATGGTCTTATGTTTTAAAGGAGAAGTACTGGACACGGAAGCTATTAGGCTTGACGGATTGGCAAATAACGGACTTGGCACGAGCTTCCTACTATCTACTGTCTATGGAAAATACGTTTGGAACTGCTCTAGTAGAGGAATTTACTGCAATTTTAAAAGAGAGCAACGAAACACTACTGCCTGATATGCTTACCGAACTTTTGTCTTATTTTCATAACGAGGAATGGAACTTGAGTGAAGCTGTTTTAATGACCTCTAAAATCCATAACGTGGATCAATGGAAACAGGAAATGAACAACGAATGTAATTATGATTTTGAAAAAGATCGGAACGTTCTTCAATTGATGAAGATAATAAAAGGCAATGGGAATACATCGAAAAGAATTATCGACAACCTAACAAAGATCGAAGATACTTTGCAAAGTATGTGTAATGTTTCGGACAGTCCTATAAAACGTTTAACAGCAGGCATGGGCCAATTTTTGGGAAAAATTCGCAAGGTTACGGTAAAACCTGTAAATTTTTTGTCTGCTGGGGTAGTAAAGTTAGTTGGAAAATTAAACATGGATGCAAATACGTCAAACACCGTTTCCGCCGACCCCCCTCCCAACGACGAAGAATCCTTGTATAATAAGTGGCTACATGAATTTATACACGGCGATGACATGAAGAAACTAGCTGTAGTAGACAAGGCAATACAGATGCAGAAAGGTTTTGCGCTGCGGGATAGTCAGATAATAACGGTACATGCCTTATTATCAAACGATCGTAATACTTTGGCACAAGTGTCCACTGGAGAGGGCAAATCAATAATCATCGTGGCGTTATCAATTATGAAAGCTCTTCGTGGCCAGAAAGTAGACATTGTTACCAGTTCTACAGTGTTAGCAAAACGTGATGCTGAAGAGTATGCAGACATTTACGCTTTGTTTGATATTAGTGTATCCCATAATTGTAGCGAAGATATCGGCAAAAGAAAGGTAGCATACTCCGGGAGTCAGGTAGTATATGGGTGCCTATCGAATTTTCAGCGCGATTACCTGCTGGACAAATTTTACGGACAAAACATTTTTGGCGATCGCAACTTTGACAATGTTATCGTGGATGAAGTGGACAGCATGCTGCTTGATAAAGGTAACAATATGCTGTATCTCTCTCACGAATTGCCGGGCATGGACAAGCTCGATTCTCTGTACATTTATATTTGGCAGTGGATTAATCGGCCGGCCACACAACCCCATGAACTTTCTAGCGTTTTTGACGCCAATGCTTTAAAGCAATCAGTTTTGAACGACCTGTATGGCATCGTAAAGGTGGGCGATCTGGGAGCGATGGACCCTTCGTTGACCGAGCAGCAAAAGAAACTTATATACGATCGTTTGGTCCAAGCACGGATATTAGATCCTCAGTTGGGTACCCTGTTAATAGGAAGCTCGGATGACACGCAACTTAATGACGTTCTTTTTCCAGAGTTTGTTCGCTACAAGAAACGCCTTGGCTACATTTTCAAGGAGTGCTTCGAAAGAGAAAGGCGTATACATGTTCCCAACTATCTTAGACCATTTATTGAGCGGCACTTGGAAGGCTGGATTGAAAGTGCTAAAATTGCGTATTTCTTGAAACCGGGTCACGATTACGTTGTGGATGTAGATAGAACGGGAAAAAGTGCAGATCGTAATCCTATCATTACCATACTTGATAGGGACACCGGAACAGACCTGCCGAATTCCCAATGGAACGATGCACTACATCAGTTTTTACAACTCAAACATGGTTGCAAGTTATCCCTGCAAAACTTGAAGGCCGTCTATATTTCAAACGTTTCCTATTTCAAATTGTACCAGATATTATATGGACTGACAGGCACTTTGGGTTCTCAAAGAGATCGAGACCTATTACAGGAAATACATAGAGTTGACTTTGTCACTATCCCCACGACCAAGCCCAAGAAGTTTTCTGAGTATGAACCCGTTATGTGTGCGAGTCACCGTGAATGGGTTACTCACGTTAGTGACAGTGTACACGAAATAATTCAAACCAGATCGGCTTTAGTCATCTGTGAAACCGTCAACGACGTAGACATCCTACGCAAAGCTATGGTCAGGAAGGGGACAAAACACGTGCATACATATACACGCGATTATGAAGATTTTGATATCGTTCAGGGCAATGCGTCCTTAGAACGGGGACATGTTATAATTGCCACAAACTTGGCGGGTCGTGGAACGGACATTAAGATTAGCCAACAACTAAGGGATGCTGGTGGATTACATGTTTGCTTAACCTATCTACCAAACAACATTCGAATTGAGCAGCAAGCCTTCGGACGAGCGGCACGAAGTGGAGATAAAGGTTCCGGCCAATTAATCATTTGCAACACCAAAGGGCAAGAGTGTATTAAGTCAAAAATATTCGCACTAAGACACGATCGCAATATTGATGAACTACGTCGTCTATCAGACATTAAAGCTCACTACGAATCGCAAATAACCGTGGAGGAAGAATGCTTTACAGCATTTAAAGATCAGTATGAACAGTTGAAGAAAGGTCTCGACGAAGAGAGGGTGCCTGACGAAGTCAAGAACATTCTATTGCAGAGCTGCCTAGACAAATGGACATTCTGGCTGGATGAGAGTGGCGAATACATCAGGAATTCCACAGATGGCCATGGAAAAAAATGTTTTCAGAACCATCAGAATAAATTTATAACGCATTTAAAAACACTGATTACCGGTAACGACACCAAACATTGGTTAGACTGGGTCCACGGCAATCCTCCTCAAATGGTAAAACTTGGCAAATATCTTTCACAAACCGCTGTAAGGACGAATCTCACACATGCTATTGGCCTGTTTGATGAGGTGATAAAGCAAGAATCATACTTTGCAGAAGCAGCTCATTACTACAAGGCATTTTCGATAGCAAAAGATACCGACTGGGAGCGGAAGCGGGGTGTGCAACAAGGATTATTGGAAGGCTTTCATGAACACTTACGAAAAGCCGCATTGCTGTTCGACGCACGTATTAAGACAGCTATCAATGCTGCCGGAGTGGTCGGTACGATTAAGAAAACTAACCACGACAGTATTATCCAAATCGAAGCCTATGAAGAACAGCAAAAGAGTTTCGCCAACATTTACCATATGTTTGCTGTATCCATAGATGACATATTTGGTCGTTTAGTAACGTCACAGACTTTTCTCACAAATGGTATTGACGAGGACTTGGCCGATTTCCTATATGAAGATTTGCTGGAAAATAAAGTTCTAAAGAGACCGACAATGCATATGAACATTTCCGAAAACACCCTTAAAGCCATTAGCTCTGATTACGGAGTATCAGTTGAGGCATTAAGAAGCTTACTCACAGAATATGAAGGAAGCGTCTTTGACAGGAACGTGTTTCAAAAAGTTTTAAAACAAAAAATACCACTGCCTAGCCGAGAGCTTTTTTGGAAATTGTTACTTCAACAAGAAATCCTCAACGAGGATGTTAAATACATTGTATTGGATGGTAAACGACTGCAAGATGTTGATCCTTCGGCATTCAGTTTTATAGTCGAAAAACTGAATAGAAATGAATTGAGACAGCCAGCGTTCGACTCGAATGATGAAGACATTTTCCTCAACGCTGATTTGATAACATCGCACAAATGTAACAATGTATTCATAAAGGACAATTTTGTAGAAGTACTGGGCACCGATAAATATCTAGCATTGAAAAGGAACGGACTACTGTCAGTGAATAGAAAGGCGCGTCTAAATGCGAGTAATGTTGAATCCACCACCTTTCCGTGTTTTGATTCTATAGCAGTGAAGGACTTTTCCATTATAGATGTTGATGAAGAGGAGGCCCAGATGATAATAGAAGATCTTATCCACCAACAAGTGATTGAGAAGAAGGACGGTGACTACGGACTAAAGATTCAATACGATCAAATTGGACATATTCAACTGCATTTCTGTCCAGTTTATGAGAACGCTGTCAAAGGACTATTGTATGTACGATTTGCATATAGACTAGCACTTCAACAGATTGTCAGACAACGCAGTGCCAAAACCTATCCAGTTCGTATACAATTGTTGGGCAAAGCACACCATCGGCTACTCTCAGATTTGTTACAGCACCGAATCATTCAACATGTCACTGAGGACATCGAAGATATCGAAGCCAAGTTAAATGGTCTATACAGTCTACCAACAACTAAAGCCAATCTTGTACACATGCTTTCTCGAAATGCAACGATTCAGGGAATGGATACTGTCAAGCTCTTTGATCATCTCGTCGAGAGAGGTTGGATCGTACAATCTCCCCATATACTGTCAAAGGTTGAAGAGTCAATCAAGATGGCCGTTGGCCGAAATATTGGGAATGTTTGTAAAACGCTCTTGGGCAACTATTATACTGTTGTTGACGAACGTCAGACATTGCATTCTCGAAATGCAATGATTCAGGGAATTATTTCAGATCATCGTGAGTCATTGCATTCTTCTTACAAACCCATGGAAAATCAAATTAAAAAGCTGTTAGATCGACGCTTGAAACTATCGAAAGATGATACGCTTCAAGACATTGCCTCAGTCTTACAAAGATCCAGAAGTGCATTGAAATCGTTAAATGTTCCCGACATTAAGTTGAAACATATCGGCAAGTTATGCGACAGAACGGGTGACTTTGGCCATGTAGATGAACTGCATGTCTACATTCTCAATGGCCTGGATCATATTCTACAAATGGAAGAGATGCAATGGTCCGGACAAATGTTGCGTAATACTGCACTAATGTATGTTATGGGTATTGCTAAAATATGTATAGGGACCGGAATGCAGCTATATTCATTTGGTGTTCTCGGGAATATGGCACCAGCATGTATTCAAGCAGGTGCAAACATTATATTTTCTGCCACCAGACATTTAATATCGGGATACTGTCGTTGGGATGATTGTAGGCGTACTTACATTGAAAGTGGCATTGAAATGTTAACAGGCGTTGTTACAGCATTCCTATTCAAAGATGGTAAGCTATCTCATTTTGGCCATAAAATAGCAGGACCTAACATTCAATTTAGCGGCATAAATGTTGCCGAAATGACCGGTAAGCAACTTATTGAAACCGCTGGTTGGAAGTTTGTCGGCAAAGATTTTCTCAAGTGCATTACAGTTACAACTTTGGAAGGAGTGGCTAACGGTGTAACTCATGCTGGTATAGATGTTCTCCTTAAAAATCGTCTTGAATTGTTGTGTAAGGGAATAGCATCCACTATTTTATCAGATATGGATCAGAAGATTCAAGGGCATGCAGTCTCTGCAAGCTTGAGAGAAGCATATACGAAGATGGGAAGTGAAAGGTCAAGAGAAATGGTAAACAAATTGACCAAAGCTGCATTTACCGAACGAGTTTGCGAAGATAGGTTTTCATCGATTTGTCATCGAATAGCTGTTTGTGTTATTCGGGGATTAGAGGGCGCTTCTACTACAGTGAGCAAAACAGATGGTCAGTTGGACCCGGCAAGTATTTGGGGGAAATGCATCGAACCCATTTGGCACATTGTAAGAGCAACCAATATTTTGTTGGACAATGTCAACTTACAAATACGTTCGGAATTAGAGGAAGCTGATTGCAATGGAGGACCCCGGGAAGATGAACAAGATGCCATTGCGGATGAAGACTGCGAGAGCTTTGTGTATGAAGTAATGGACCAGTGGAAATTGGAACTTCGCGCCAAATGTGGTCGAATTATTCAGCAAAAGATTATAATGCCTGTCCTGGAGGAAAGCTCTCGTCGCATGGTCAAGGCGGCCGGGTTGAAAATCCAGGAAGCAATTCAAAATGGCTTTGAAAATGAATATGTTGATTACTTTGAAAAATTGAAACGCAAGTACCACGAAGAGGTGCAAATCGCTAGAGATCAAAAGGACGACAAAATGTCAACAACGGAGAACCATATCCGAGACACATACCACCGAGATCTGCTGAAGCTGATGATGAAAACCAAAAGTCCGAAACTATTTGCAGCTTTGGTCCGAGAAAACACGCCCATGGACATGACATGTGTTAGCGCTTGTACGCAAATAGTTCAGAATATTATGGAAAGGCAGGGACAAACAGGTGTTACAATTGTGGTTGAAGGAGACGATGGTGTAAGACAGAGCTTCTCATCTGCCCCAGATAGTGCAGAGACAGTTGTAGTACGACTTCATTTGAAAGATAATCATTTCAAATTTTCAAAAAGCGATACTTTGCAAACTGTGGCCGATGACAATAATTGTCTCTATGAAGCTCTATCAGAAGCTATACCTGAACTACGACACATAACAGCTGCCGATTTTCGAGATATGGCATGCCAATACATTGAAAGTGACCCAGGCATACAACAGCACATCCGAAACGGCTGGCATCGATTGCCCATATACGTCGGTGCATATGGTGGGGCTACCAATAGAGCTCGGTCCCGAGTAGTCGATGATCCGGACTTGGCATCGGTGGACACTGAAGGATCGCCGTATTCTAACGAATATTTAGATACAGTGCGCAGCACACCAGACCACATAGTTGACCGTCTAACTCGCTATCTTCGGTTCGGTGGAACCGTACAAAGAATTTCCAATGAAACGAACATCAACAGAGATGATGTTGTCGAAGGCGGACCCAGCAAATATCAGGATAAAAGTAGCAAACGAGGAAATGAAGGTATCGAGGCGGCTCATGTGGTTCGAGCAGGTGCGATTAACGCTGAGTTACAAAATATCGACCATCATAGATTGCAGTATAATGAACTTCGAAACTTTTTGGGACATACCCAAAATGTTTCGAAAGAAGCGAACGAACCTAGAGGGATTGGTGGAATCATAGACAGATATCAAACATGCAATCTGAAACAAATCATGAGTATCGATTTTAGTAGCAGTCTAACTGCGGAAGATGCCAGCACATTGCAGAGCTTAAGGGATACTTATTTAAGTTTGCTAAATCCAGATAATGATAATGTCATGCTTGCCAGGCATCGTATACAAAATATGAAGCTCGAAGAACTCTTTGAAAAAGGAAAAGAAGGATACGAAGGAAAATATATGAGAGCATATCAATAGGCAGCGTACCGTAGATGAATAACAAGTGGTGTTATTATTTGTCCATTCCTTAAGATTTTCAAAATAACTGAAATCCCAAGGGAAATGCGTGGTTGATCAACGTTATTGAGTATGCATTTTTTGTTGTAGCACAAGTAAAAATGCGGATAACTCCTGGTCAAGACACTTGTAGATTAGGTCGTTTTAAGCCATTTACTTCCACTGATCGATCGTCGTTCATCCTTAGTGTACATGAGTGTAAACATAGGGAGACATTGCGCTTACACCCTCAGCCATATGAGTCATTCCATGTCTATGCCGAACATCTTTTTTAGAACACATCTTCCGATTTACTTTAAATTTGCCAGACGTATAGAACATTAAGGAAGATTTTACCCGGGTTTCCAGAAAAAAATTTGGAAGGGTTATGTGCATTTAAAAATCGTCAAAATGGTGAAAAGTCATCCGACATGACAACTTTTAAACTGATGTTTTTCAAAAACTAATGAATGGATTTTGAAGCAGGGTACGCAAAAACTCGAATCGCGAGCCGACTCTTCAAAAACTCGCTCGTTTTTAAACTCGAAATCCGAGTTTAAAAAATTCAAACTCGTGAATAAAATTATTATCTACTCTTTTCATTTCTTGGCTCGCTCGCGAGCCATCGCTACCTGCTCTTAATTTATTGGCATAGATTGTGAGCGATCGAATCATTAACAGGGAGCGAGCGAAGAGCGAGTGCAAAAGATCCGCTCTTTTCCACTCGCTCTTTGTTTTGTAATTGACTGTGGGTGTCTGTCGGTAAAAAAGGATGAGTTTAGTTGCATTTAACACTTTGATTGTGAAAGTTGATTGATGTGAAAATGGTCCGGCAAAGTTTTGAATACGAAAAATATGTTTTTTATGATGACGTTAAAAAAATGTCGAAGTGTTTGCTTTGTGAAAAGACACTTAAGGGCAAAGTTACCAGCAATATAATGTGATCTAATGTGACATGTAACGTTTTTTGAATAAGGAATATCCCAAATAATAAATTCTTGTGAAATAATAAAAATGACAACACAAAAATGACAATAAGAACGACACAAGAGTATAACATTCATCAATACAAAAGTGCACTTTGCTTTATGACTATGACTTTATGACGTTACCAAGCGTATTACTATAGTTTTCACTAACGTTTTCTAAGCTTAAGGCTTATGATAGTAAGTTTCCCAACAAACCAAAACCCTTTAGAAATAACTTGTAACAAACTTACTATCATAAGCCTTAAGCTTAGAAAACGTTAGTGAAAACTATAGTAATACGCTTGGTAACAATTATATAATAAACAAAATTGAACCCTGTTATAAGCTTGCTAGTCTATACTATACAATAAGCTTAGAAATGTAAGCTTTTTCTTACGAAACCGGTTTTCGTTGTACTTTATGTGTGAAGCAAGCAGCGTATAGTTGACGACTTTGTGTTTATTTTTCTTTGTTACGAAATCTATGGGTTCAAATGATGTATGTTTAAGAAAAGTTGTAGAAATTTGTTAGTAGTAAGTTTATTCTCCAATTTAGTTATATTACGCTTAGGGACTGGTTTGTTGGGACAGGACTGGTCCACGCACACGCTCTTTATTTTGCTACCATTCATATATTAACACAGGGCAATTTACACACACACAAACACACGAATGTGAACGATGAAAAAATTTGCAACCCCCCGCACTCGCACTTTAATTGTACAAAATATCGACTCGTGAATAACTCTTTTCAACTCTTTTTGCACTTGCTCCAGAGCGAGCTACATTTTACGATTTTATGATACTGAACTCGCTTGCGATTTTGTTTTTTAAAATCAAGAGCGAGTTTCATGTTTCGCTCTTTGGGGTTTCAGCTCGACTCGCGAGTTTGAATGTTGAAATCGTGATCGAAGAGAGTTCAACTCGTATAAGAGTTGAAAATAGAAATCGCTCGCGATTTATGCTTCGAAGAGCGAGCTGAAAAAGAGCGCTCTCCTTACTATGTTTTAAAGTTTAATACCTTATGTTATACACTAAAAAAACGCTAACAAATTCATATTGTTCTTGAGCATTCTTTGTATTGCTTTTTCTATGTACATGTCGAATTTTTTGTGTGTGTTTACTTTAAAACCGAATTACTGATTATGTTGCGAAAAATGTACGTTCAACAGAAGTTAAAATTTAATTTGCAAACCTGGAAGGGAACAATTAGAACTTGTGATCATTGCCGAAAAAACTAAATAAAATGCCAACAATTGACAGCGAAAGTGTTTCGACAGGACGTTTATTGCCTTAACCTGGAACAATGAGCCCATGTGGTATGAGAAGCGATTTATATCAGAACACACTACACAAACAAAACATAGAAATTGTTTATTATTTAACTTTTAGTTATGTATTAAAAAAATACCCTTGTTAACTTTTACACCGCGTACTGAATCGACAGAATATTTTTATAAAAAATTCAGACTTGCTTAACCCATAAATCTAAGAGATACTTTTTTGTGGCATAATTGTGTATTGTATAAGTTTATAAACTTGTGCCATTTAAAGTTAAACAAACCTATAAATTCTTGGATATTAAATAAAAAAGAAATGACCATGTAATTTTTCGGGGTACTACAATGGACAAAAATCGGAAAAAAATAGAATCCATTTGACTTCCATTCTAAAATTTACAGGGAATACAAGGGTTTTTTCGACTTGTTCGAAGACAGTGGCAAACAGAAATTAAGTAAAAAAAACAAATTTTAAAACCAACAAAAAAATAAATTCAAAAAACTTATTTTTTAAAAGAAGTTTCAAATACCTTTAAAATAAGGTATTTAACTTTAAAATCTATTCACTAGTTTTTTGAAAAACATCAGTTTAAAAGTTGTTATCTCGGATGACTTCTCACGATTTTGACGATTTTCAAATGCCCCTAACCTTTTCAAATTTTGTTCTTGAAACACGTTCAAAATATTTTTTAATGAACAACACGTACTAAAATTTTTAAAGATATCAGAGACATCAAAGTCAATTTTTAGCAAAAATCGCACGGTCTGACATGGAATGGCTCATATACATGTGTTCGTACGTATTGTAGGAACACTGCAAAAATCTTATTGGTGATCAAGATATTAAATAAAACCTATATCAGTCACAAAATTCCAACCTCAATAAAGTATTTTGCCTGGTAAAAAAAATTTTAAATCTCACGTGTTTTGAAAATATACTTCACTTTTTTTAGAAACCACATTTGTTTTTTTCAATCAGTTTATTCGTGGTTTTCAATGGTAGTTAATTTTAACGCTCTGAAAATGCCAAAACAAAGTGAATTAAATTTTATTACATCTCAGAGAAAAGTTATATATTACCTTTATATTTGCTAAATGTTTGGTCGCTGTCGTCAAACCATTCAAAATATTTGTAAACGAATTAAAGAACGTTGTCATATTGCAAATAAAGCAAGAACTGGGCGTCCCAAACTTCTAACATCAAGAGCTGAGCGACATATTATTTAAAAAAAAACGCGAAAACCCACACTTATCAGCTCCAAAAATTAATGACTCTTTGAGAATAGCTGTAGGAGCTAGTGTCTGCGATGAAAGTGTTCGTAAGGTTGTCATAGCCAACAATATTAACGGCCGTGTAGCAAGGAAAAAGCCACTCATTAACAGAGAAAAACGATTATCCTTTGCAAAAAGTAAATACCACATATTTGGCTCGGATGGACGTCATGTAGTATGGAGAAAGCCGAATGAAGCTCTTAACACAAAGAACATCAAACCTACTGTAAAACATGTTTATTTGTCAATTTTAAAGAATAATTTGCATGCTAGTGTGCAAAAAATGGGTCTAGATATTAATAACTATTTCTTCCAACACGACAACGACCCCAAGCACACTGCTTTAGACGTAAAATTGTGGATGTTATATAATACCAAACATTTTCCCAGCCCGGAGTCCTGACTTGAACCCTATATAAAATCTTTGGGCGAATCTTGAAAGATGTAATGGCTAACAACGGTTACCATACAAAATACTAACAAACAGTTTTTGATGTACTTTATCCAAAATAATGTAAAAAGCAAAATACTTTATTGAGATAACTTTTTTAACATATCTATGCCATTCCTGTTTTTCCATTGAATTTTAATAACAAAAACTACTATTTATGTTCTTATTTATACATGTAATATTAAATAAATTTACTTTATCGTTAAATAACGACATTTGGATAAATTTTTGTTTCAAAATTCATTAAATTGTGAAAAAGCAAAATACTTAATTGATACACTGTATGTGTATCGACGCTCACAGCTTATTTGACGCAGTCAGTAATTTTATGAAACATTTGAATTATTTCGAAAATTATTGCCCATGAACCATGCCACTATTTGTTCTATATTTTGTTTGTTTTGGTGCAGTCCGGCCATGAACATTTGCTTCTCGCAAAGCTCATCGAATTGTTTCTGGATTGCAAGTACCCATGTACTTCTCTGCTTCAACCGCCAACTTTGGAGCTCTAAGATCGGGTTTTTTGAACTTGGCTCTTGTGTTTACAGTCTCAGTTTTTTTTCGGTCACATGTAGCGTGACAGAGATTATTTAGAACGTTATCTGTCGTTTTCTCATATACCTTAATTACAGGAATAAGCTACAATCTAATGCATGTATTTACTTCACACTACTAAAAACACAAAAGGAATTGAATGTAAGAGCAAGTTTTTTTTATTCCATTTCCATTTCTCCCTAACAAACTGAAAATTGCTTAGTGTAAATCGGCACTTCTTAAATATAAGTTAAATAAGTATTACGTATGTATGTATATAAATATTTGAAGTTTAATTTTACATATAATAAATAATTTTATATTCTGATAATAAAAACTGTATGTGTAATATTCAATTATGCCAGTTCAACTTTTAGCAAAGAAAAACTTGGTCCGACTAACACAAGAAAAAGTAAGTATTTCAGTACAAAATCGAGTCCCATTACCCAAGCGAACGAAAATGTCAAAGCACTCATTTGTGATTTGTCTTTCATTTCATAAAAAAAACATTTGGTTGCAACTATTTTTTATTGAACCTCATTTGGTACACTGAAATTATGTTACCATACTCCGTTGTTTCCATTTGAATTTGATTGGTCCTTCGACTGAATATACATATTTACTAGTTGTCACGAGCGAAATGAAAAAAAAACAAAAGTTGGTTGAGACAATGACACACATTTCTTTAATACAGCTACGATTGTATTTGCAACTCAAAGTCAAATTTCAGGACCTCAGACAATGAACAGATTCGTTTTCACCGACGAATTTTTCTTGTAAATCGAATTGTCATTAAGATTTCATCAGTACAGCCGAATTTCCAGATTGAGGTTTTACTCGTTGGTAGGATTTTCGGGCATTATTTCTATTTGCACAGATCTCAATTTCCTCTTTCCATTTCCATTTTCTTTCTTCGGAATAGACGATTGTCATTCCTACTCAGCTGTCGTATACGAACTAAATTAGGGAACTGACGGAGGACGTATCGCTCGTTTAAAGTCCAATGACATAGGTTCGATATGGGGCTGGGGCTCTACCAAATATGCGGCGATCCGGCCAATTTATAGACAACTCAATGTAACAAATCTTAAGTTGTTTGGCCATCGACAAAATAATTGATCTGCTCGGTTTCCAAATGTAAAGAATCGAACATAATAACTATTTCCCGAATCGCACATAAGGAATAACAAGAGGTAATTTAACATAAACAAATTCATTGCGATGAAAGAATAAATGTCGAAAAAAATAACAGCCTTTCAAGATGCAACATGACTTTACAACGTTTTGATTATATCCTTGACAATGGAACGAAACAATCCGGTCAGTGTACACTCGTAGCGTCTCAGGGACAGTTGTCGCAGGGCCAGGAGCAGCGAGCCGAACCGCAGCCAATGCGATCGTTGAGCGGTGTAACGGGCTAATGCCAAGAGGGCATTGTTGCTATACGATTCCAGAACCGAAGCGTATTCGGAATTTAAAGCATATTCTGTGGAAGTACCAGAAGATGTGATTATCTGTACAAAGTGTTTGATAAGAGAAGATAGGGTTCTTACCTCGTCGACATAGAATTAGTGTCTCTAGAAAATTCAATTCCATTACATCGGCATTGATTTGCTTTGCTTCGTCGATGATGCGCTGCAAGGCCAGATCGCCACATGCTTCAAATACGGCCGTGATGTCGAGTGTCCAATGCGAGGCTCGTAACACAAAACATTCACTCCATACCAAATGCAAGATGGTTTCCTGCTGGCAACAAGGCAGCGTACGAAATTGTTCGTTGCTTTTGGCCTGGCGCAAACAGGTCACCAGAATTTGAGCCAACATTTGAAAATTGAACGCACTTCCACTTGATTGTGGCAATTTCGTGTGCAACAGAGATGCTGCACTACTTACAGTGGGCGGCGACGGCGTCGATGGGCACGATGAACACATTGAATTCGTTGAGCAATTCAAACGTTTCGGCGTCGTCCTCAAAATACTTTTGGCCGAACTGGAGCTTTGGAGACGTGGACCTCTCTCCTCCTGTACCGCCTCCACATTCATGCCCACATTTAGGCACTGCTGGAAACGACAAAACGGACACCAATTGCGTCGGGCTTTGTCAATGATACAATTGCCCTTTCCCGCAATACAACTGTATATGTTGCCCTTGCGGACACTACGCTTGAAGAAACAGGAACAGCCATCACAGCATATGACACCGTAATGTTTGCCCGAACTCTGGTCCCCACACACCTGACAAAATGAGAACTTGTGGGTGGCACCAACATTCGTCGTGCCGTAATGTCCACCAGTGTGTGCCATGCTTCTTCTATGACCGGTTTAGTTAGACTGAAGCGTCTAACGGGCCGCACCGGGACATTTATAGTCATCCAAGAACGCATTCGTACACCAAGTACGTTCTGAATATTTGTTTAGTTCTCTTGTTAGCCGCACATACTACGACAACACGTGACAGGTCATGTCAAAGGACGATGAGTTGGCACAAATGATATGCAAATCAAATCAAATGTTTAGTGTTACACCTTTTATTGACCAATTAAATGGCCATAAAATCACACAATACGCTTTTCAAGTGTTCATTCAAACATTCAATAACTCGCATACCTACATATGTGTGTGTGTGTGTACGTAGACACACACATCTCTTTTTTCGATATTCTGAATGGAGGACATTTGTGCTAAGAAATGAGGAACGTTAGGGCCGTTGGTGTGGTGGGTAGTGTGTGCAACTACCACACAGCAGAACGCACCTGGTAAGATCATCAAACATTTTTCAAATGCTGTTTTTCACCTCGTAACGTAAATGCTGGCGACTTTACGAGTAAGAGAGTTATCTCTGAGCCATATAACATTTCTCACAGAAAACATTAGCCGTTCGGAGCCGACTTTAAACAGTAGATCCCGTTCAGTCAATAAAGAAAGTATATCGAACACGGCTCACTGATTCGAGAGAAGTTCCCCGGATGGCGAATGTTAATGGAATGTTAAGGGTGTACCTTTATTATTTGGACTAAAATTTTGGAAGGAGATGCCTGATCAAATAATAAAGGGTAATAAGGTGAGCTAAAAATATTGAAAAAGACGATATTTATATAAAAATAAAATTAAATATTAAAGGGCACGAACAAATTCATACAAAATTTTAACTCACGCAACAAACAGCGTTTTTTTGAAATTGTGATACGGGGCCATATCTATTACATTTGCCGATAAATATTCTTCAAACATGGCTTGTTTTCCTCCACAGTGGTATAATTTTGTAGGTAAGTGTAGCTAATAGGATGGAACAAATTAAACATATTTATACTGACCATTGCTGATATCTTTCTGGTAGACAACTATACAAATTCTGAATGATTCAGCAGGCTCCCCCTTTCGCACAACAATAACTCGACAATCAAAGGGACAACATAACCGGTAGTCTTCACCCCCTGTTGTTGTTGTTGTTAACAGTCAAAAGGACAATTCACGTTATCGTTACCTAAACCTAAACAGTGCTTGGCATTGTTCGTTGTCCACATGCCACATGTTGATATGTATGTATTGACAATTCAGGGGAGTGTTGACCAATAAACGAATCCGAGCAAACTTTGAATGACGGTAGACACACGGTGAAGCAAAGTTCGTAATTGATAAATACATATGCAATTATCAACTAAATAATATGCGCAAAGAAAACTATCAAATGATTCAGTATGTTGGACTTTTAACGACAATAGCAGAAAGTGACTTGCATTTTTCGTTCCATGTTATGTTTCGAATGTTTAAAGTTTTCGGGAGCCTGAAGTTGTTCAACTCTGCAAAATTTCACTTTGAAATTTGAAATGCCATAATCGTTTTCAGACATTTTCGACGTTACACTCTCCTTTAAGTAGTCAAAATAACATGTGAAGAAACCACAACCACCGTTATTTCTATGGACCAAATGTCGAAGCGATTACTTTGCGGAACGAGTGTAGTCAAAACATTCTTACGCTCTTGTGTGTCCATATCCACCAAGTTGGGTGGTTATACAAATAAAACAACAATACAGTTTTGATTGATGCTTCTACGATTTTAGTGTTGTTTGATTTTGGTTTTATTTTTTATTGTTTTTTTTTACAATGTTTACTTTATGTTCTAAAATTTTCATATACTCGTACTTAGGAATTAGTTTAATCTTAACAGTTTTTTTGTGTTGTTTTTTTTAAAGGATTGGTTTTGTTTTGATTTTTTTACTAACTCTAGACAAGGAGTTTTGTCATCCCACTGAAAACGGATCCGCTGTGTGAGTTTTTCTGCAGTGGCTTGGAACGGTAGGAGGGAGGAATGGATGGTTACTGAATTCTTGATTGGCTTTTCGTGTTTTTTTTTGTTTTTTTTTTTTGTAATATTTGGAATGGCTAGGAATTTCATATGTTTATTTGTTTGTCACATGTAAAAAAAGTTTAGTTAATAGTAGTTAATACAAAAGTGTTGTTGTTTTACATTTGTGGTATGTTTCTCTATGTTACACGCATTTGTTAACTAAATTGGTTGGTAATTTCAAATGGAAGTCGTACAATTTCCCTTTTGGCTTTATTATATTTCTTTCTTGTATATGTACGAGGGTAGCAAATTAAACTATTTTCAAGTTATCTTAACAATTAACATTTACTACATGGGGGTGGGAGTGTGTACTTTGTAAGGGGACGAGGGACTTGGAATTTACTTACTATTTAAATCTAATAGACGATTTAGTTTTTAAGTTTGCAACGATTGTCATGTGAAAGGAAAATAATACTTGTTTTGTTTCGTAGTACATCGGTAGTTGAGTGATTTCAAAAATGTTGGACACTGTAATTTTGAGTGAACATGAAATGTGGTTTAGTGGTCGTGTATTAACGATTTATTTCGTATTCAATATTTATTTATTGTGTTAAATTTGGTTATAGACCGGAAAAACACTATCGAAATTGATCAGTTATATTGCGAGATTTAGTTTTAAATGGTTTCGCCGTTTTGGTGGAATAGTTTTAATTTACAATTAAACGGAAAATAGCCTGTAACACTCTAAGCTGGCAGCAGTCGAAATAATTTTTAATGGATCCCCGATTTACGTAGTCGGTAGGAATCACTTTTCCGTATTCGAAAAACTGGCATTCCCCATTTTACACGCAATCTAAAATATGTACATAATTGATCGCATGCGGTATTCATTTGTAGATAGCGATGTTAATCGGAATCAAAGCGCCACAATGCGGATTGAACTAAATGTTAAAAAGCGACGCAAAATGGGCAAGACGTCGGAGACGGAGTTCCACGATAATTGTTGGTGTGCTCGTAACACCAGCAAGGTTTCACATGCATTTTTAAATATGGAACTTGTGAAGGCTAATGTTTGCAATGCATAATAATTTCTGGCAGCGATATTCGCATTTGATTAGTTTTTGTTGATCTAAATATTTTTAAATGGTTTTTTAAATTACATTCAAGATATGAAATCAATGTGTGGATTAGGGGTACAACTTTTTGCATTTTTTGAAAAAAAAAAAATTTACATGGCATAACACGATGAGGAATAGTAAAAAAATGATAACTGCGTTTTTAGTTTTTCGATTTATTTCAAAAACTTCACGCAGAATTTAAATTGAAAAAATTCATATGTTATATGCGCAGAAGAAGAAGACAAATTTTGATTTAGAAGCAATAAAACTAATTTAAGTACAAGACAAATACATTTTTATAGTAAATATACGTTTTAGTTCATTATTTAATTCATTTTTATATTATTTGAGATAAACTTAAGATTTAAACTATATTCAGATTTACAAAAAGGGTAAATTTCCTGAATAACATTGATGGCTCTTTCAGCGCAAATATTAGATCTTTTTAAATTCAGAATGGCAGAATCTTCCTTTACCCAGTGTTTTAGAAAACACCGAATTGCTTGACGGATTTTTCCAATATTTCAAAATCATTGTTATGAAAACGGTGATCCGAGAACCAAACATCATACCATGCGCTGCATATGAATTGGCAAATTAAGAGATGACATTTGGTGTATTCATTTCGACGGCAAGAAATTTGGGAAGAAAGAAGTGCAGGCCGTGGTGTTAACAAATGAAACTAAGGAAGTAAGAGTAGCGGCAATGGTTCTTGAAAACGGGAAAAGTTTGTCAATTTTTGAAGGTTTCTGTTTAATAATATATTTTTAGAGCATTAATTAACTTTCTATAACTTTTTTAAGGAATAAGGAATGTCTTGGATAAATTTAACCTTTGGAATTCCATAAAAATTATTGTTAGTGACACAACAGACGTTAATACAGGGGTTAAAAGTGGAGTTGTTCGTTTACTGCAGAATTGTTTTAAGGAAAAACATTTGTCCCCACCGCAGTATATTGGATGCCAACATCATGTATTAGATTTAATTTTGAAGCGTGTGATGAATGAGTTACTAAGTGGAAAGTCGGCATCGCCAAACATCAGTTATGACATATTTACCGAATTGATTATGAACTACGAAAACCTAAAACAAAACTACAAACAAAACGAAGAAAAGTTGACCTTAAGATCTATTAAATGGCGTGATGACATGCAATTTTTGTATGAACTAGGGCAATATTTTAAATATTATGAAGTAAGCAACAAGTTCCCATACATAAAATTTAGAGTTTTACCAGCGCTCAGCAACGCTCGATGGAATTCTAGAGCTATTCTAGCGATTTTAACGTTCATACTAATACCGGAACACAGAATACAACTTTTGCCAATTTGCCAATTCATATGCAGCGCATGGTATGATGTTTGGTTCTCGGATCACCGTTTTCATAACAATGATTTTGAAATATTGGAAAAATCCGTCAAGCAATTCGGAACTGCGCATAAGTGTTTTCTAAAACACTGGGTAAAGGAAGATTCTGCCATTCTGAATTTAAAAAGATCTAATATTTGCGCTGAAAGAGCCATCAAAGTTATTCAGGAAATTTACCCTTTTTGTAAATCTGAATATAGTTTAAATCTTAAGTTTATCTCAAATAATATAAAAATGAATTAAATAATGAACTAAAACGTATATTTACTATAAAAATGTATTTGTCTTGTACTTAAATTAGTTTTATTGCTTCTAAATCAAAATTTGTCTTCTTCTTCTTCGCATATAACATATGAATTTTTTCAATTTAAATTCTGCGTGAAGTTTTTGAAATAAATCGAAAAACTAAAAACGCAGTTATCATTTTTTTACTATTCCTCATCGTGTTATGCCATGTAAAGTAGGTGTTACAAAAATAGACTACCCCTAGTGTGGATACAACAGAAACACCCAGTTTGAAATTAAAATGCTTAGAATGCAATAGTGTGTTCAAAATACGTGTACGATCCACTAACCACAGCATTGAACCATGTGTGCAACATTTCTGAAATTTTACTCAAGAAATATGCAATTTTTAGTAAAAAAAAAAAACAACAAAAAATAAACAATGGACATGGGTTGTTTGTTACAATAATGGATGACTATTGAAGATTTGTTTCAACAAATTCCATAAAAGAGAAATAATAACCCATGTCAAAGTATACGTTTGCAATAATTGTAGCTCGAATTGAGTAAAGAAAGAATTGGCAACAGACAATTTTTTAAACGTCTACGTCTGTGTATCCTTTAATATTCTGCCTTTTGAGCCTTCATTGTGTTGGAGGAGATTTCAGTTAGTTCTTTTGCATACACTGCTATAACAAACAAATATTGTACTTTTCGGTAAAATACGTTAATGAAGGTACCATTAAACGTCATCACCATCATGATGATCGTTATCGTGATCATGATCACGTTAGTAATAAAGCCATACAAATTCCAATCTAAGTCGTTCTTTTCATAAACTATACATAGATAATGTTACAATAAACTTGGGTTAATGCTCAACGTAACGTAATCTATATTAACATAAAAGCTTTTTTTTACATTGTTAAAGCTGTTTTGAAGACACCTCTTAATACCTTTCAACACTCGTGTGAGCGCCCTATTATGAATAGTATGGATAGTTACTGAAAACCATTGCATATGGGTTATCTTAATTTTCTGTAAAATTCAACCCAAAAGCTATTTTGTTTTTCATTTCGAAACTAGAAAAGAAACGAAACAAACGCATAAAATCATAATAATTGATAAGCTTTGTGCCGTTGACAACTTAAAGCTTGCTTAACACACTCACGTCCACTTGCACAATATCGGAATAAAACTTAAACTGAACAATTATTTCGTTCAATTTCATCGTGAACATCGTGGTATTGCGTAAGAGGGCTATGGCCGTAGCGTGAGTGAGCGAGTGAGAGTTTAAACCGTATCCTACCTACTTAGGAGAGCTTCAACATTAAGTGTAATTTCGGTATTCCTAAGGTTACGTTGATCTTCACTGGGTGCTGTAGTATTCGAATTAACTGAAGCCGTTGTGGTTGCCGTCGAGGAAGCATCCGTTGTGGGACTTTCCATGATTGTACAGTTGTACGGATTGCCATTGAGGGATCTCGATGGAGCCGGAGATGTTGGTGCTGAGAGCAGAGCGGGTGGTGGTGTTGTGGACGTGAGCAGTCCACCGATTCCCCTGAAGGTGGGCGGTGGCGAGGGTGATGGGGCCTCCACCATTGAGGGTGGACTACGGTTCATGTTGCTATCAAAACTACTGTGTTGCTGTGATGAGGCTGGCGATAATGGAATTTCTTCAATCTTCTCCAAATCCTGTGCTATTGAATTGGAGTTCTGTTTGTGGATGCGGTTTATTGTCCCCTTGGGACTTCTTGAGGTATCATGTAGTATAGGAATCTCTAGCATTGACGACTTGTTGGACATCGATATGGGGTGGGACGATTGCAGGGAAGACTGGTGGTGTTGGTGATGTTCAGATTTCGAGTGTGTATCATCGCGGTCCAAGCTAAATTGACGTCGTAGTAAACGTGAAGAGCCAGGCTTTTCAAATCTTGCCGTATTCGATTGCAGGCTGATGCTGTTAATATTATTGGCTGCCACCGCGCCTGCGCTGTACAGATATTTGCCATCGTAGAATTGCGTTAGATTGCTTTCGCTTGGACTCAAACACTTGTAGTGGTTGTATGGCGAGCTAAGGTCCATGATTTCTTCAAGTTTCTTGTAGAGTCTTGACGATGAGCCGGCTGTGGAGGAGGGCAATCGATTGAAGTTGTTGGGATTCAGCAGATTGTCGGTAGCCAAATCGGATATCTTTCGCAGTTGAGGTGACGTGCTCGGTGTTTTAGTGGGAAAGTCTGGACACAATGTCATGTTCGGACTTATGGTGGTGGTGGAATTGGAGTCCAATGAATACGAGTTTGGCAGATTGGAAGAGGAAACCTCAACATTCGCTGGCGGTGTTATTTCCACTTTGACTTCTACGGATTCTCCGGCTAGCGATGAAGACTGACTGGACGAAGGATTTGTACTATTGCGTGATTTGTTGGCCTGTGCTTTTAAGGTGATTGAATTACGTATTAACGATTCGTCCAAACTGAAAAAAAAACAAGCAACCATGAAATCATGTCCATAATTATTCACATTGAAGACCTACCCATGAGATTCTCTAAATCCGTTATAATGATTTGGGAGGCATTGTTAATAACAGACTAGTGATGTTAGTAGAATAAACAGTAAAAGGCTAGCGAGTCACTTACCCTATCGGCGGGGGATTCGGCATGGGTTTCTCGAACCCCTTCTTGCCCAACAACCAGAATGTGTTCATCATGCCCTTGCCTTTGATGTCAATGAGACCTCTTGATTCAATCATATAACCGCCTCGGGCCTCCAAGCGATTGCGCGTCTCTTGCGACATGTGGATGCGCCAAGATGAACCTGAACAAGTTCAATAAAAATATATAAACGTCATTTAAGTTCTATGTTAAGTAAGCGTTAACTACATTCCAAAGTGCAAAGCATGTTAATAGGGATATAAAACTATTTCTGGCAGTGGTTCATGGATGTGTGTGTGTCGTAAGGTAAAGCTATTGATCGATGCAATCTACGAATCCAATTTGATCCTGATAGAATATATCTCCAATCGTCTCAGACACATTCATGCAGTAATCTCTGGTAATTAGGGTATTTTGTCATCCAGAAAAGAACTGTAGTTGAAGTTGGTTTGAAAACACCACTCGAAACGACGCCTACAATGGAGGTACCAACAAGTTAAGGCTTGTGGATACGCATTTGTGAAGTCTATGGTGAATATACTCGAAGAAAACAATCTGATATTAGAGCCAAGATGGAAAGAGACAGGGCGTTAAGATAATGAAAGACATCTGCAATGTTGAACTAACATTTCTTCAGATCAGACAAATACACAGATTCTATGAACTGAACATTCGGGGAACTTGTTCGTTACATTTATATGAACATATTCAAGTTCAGCTGAATTCAGACAGCTGAAATTGCATTCTCAACTACACTCTTTTGGTGGTCATGTCTGCTTGCACTTGGATCAGCAGCCAGAATGGCGTTAGATGAAAACTACAACCAAAGCGCATACTGGGAACACCGACAATCCGTTGGTTGTATCGAAGGTTGTAGAGTCCACATCAGTGCGTACTCCAATGCACATATCGCTCATTTACTTCAATAGTGTCATAACTCAAGACACAATTTTTTCAAGAGAGTCGTTTTAAGTTGTGAACTGCGTCTCAGTAATGTATGATAAACTATGCAACAACCAGATGCGTTAGAGTTGTAGGTAGTTAGGAAACGATAATATATTTCTGTATCTGAAGCAGTACCCAAAGGGTACCTTAGTGCTTAGGGCTGTAATATTGAGATGTGCAACGACATTGGTTTCCTTAAATACAATAATAAATCCTGAGCGAACAGGCATATATAATAACACTCAGTCAGGGAAGCGAGTTTTTGTCGGAATTCGAGAATTACAAACAATTATTTCCATTCGATCCGGAAATCCTCTCATCCGGTCTCTTAAGGGATTCTTACATTTATATTGTAATAGTACCCACCTGTTGACTCCATCCGGGAAGCTGTATTTACGGTGTCACCAAACAGACAATATCGAGGCATGGTTAAGCCCACTACTCCCGCACAGCAGGGTCCAGTGTGCAAACCTATTCTTAACTGGAGAGGAACTCCAGGTAAATGCTTCACATTAAAACGGCCACTTTGATGAAGTAGATCCAGGGCCATGGTAGCTATTTGATCGGCATGATCCGGAATTCGAACCGGAAGTCCACTGACAACCATATAAGCATCACCGATTGTTTCCACCTGCAATAAAAAAGCAACATTTGATTATAATTGGTCATACAGCCATGACGCCATGATGCCTTACCTTGTAGACATTGTAAGCATTAATGGTGGCATCGAAAATCGTATATAGGTCGTTGAGGAGATCCACCACTTGTACCGGAGTGCAGTGAGCAGCTATCGTTGTAAAACCAACGATATCGCTGAAGTAAATTGTCACATCGGAAAACTCTTCCGGCTCAACGGCCAAACCCATTTTCAACTTTTCAGCCACCGAACTGGAATTATACAAATAGAAGGATATAAATGAAAAACGAATGCCCCCAGCATTGGGATCCGTTTGAGCTTTGAGTTATCCTTACTTTGGCAACATTCTGTTTAAGAGTTGCTCAGTCTTTTTTCGCTCAATATCCAATTGATCGGTCCGCTCACGTATCAACTCTTCCAAGTTGTTTGAATACTTCTCGAGCATTTGGAACATGGTGTCCACGAAATTCACTTTTCGGCCGTGATTTAACAATTTAAAACGCTCATAAACTCTGTGTGGGCGTGTGTTGCCATCGTCATGTCAGCACCACCGTCATCCGCATCACAATCATCATCATCGCCGTCGCCATCGTAATAGTTTGTATTTATAGCGACGACATTGACATCGTCAATCATTCGTTGGCGTTGGTTGTAAGGATATGTTAACAAGTAGGGAAAAAGTAACAGCAGCAATAAATATGAAAATCGATATGAAAGTAAAAAATGGTTTACTTTTAATAGCTTTGTTTATATGCAATATAAAATGTTTAAGCACAGAGTTCGGGAATATATCGCACAGACTGAATGATCAGACAAGGGCAGTAGCACAGCATTGTCCCTGTGGCTGGATTATCAGATTCCGAACTTTGTCAGTCCATCCATCGCGCATTTCCAAACCCTGTCATTTATTATATAACAATTTCATCATTCACACTTACGAGTTAAAATCTGGTCGCATTTCTGGTTGTTCTGCCCAGCACTGTCGCATTATATTTATGGCTTCGGGCGGTGCGGCTCCCTTCGAAACAGACGGCCTTATTAGGGGCGGTGGCTTTTTAATTTTCGCTATTATTTCTTCGGCTGACAGTGACAGCATGCAGTATGGCTCGCCACGCACCACCACCTCCTGCATGATAATGCCAAACGAATACACATCACCTGCTGGAGTGCCTACGACCCGTGCATGGTGGTGGTGTTGCGGTGGTTTCATTGAACGCAACAGCTCAGGGGCGCACCACAACATCTCCTTGGCTGTCCGTGGCACCGGCTGTAAACCTTGCGACTCACAGAAGAGCGGCAGACCGTAGTCGGTTATTTTAAGCACCCACCGTGCATCAACGACACAATTGCGTGATGTCAGCGTGCCATGGACACGCAATGGAGAGGCATGCAGATAACGCATGCCACGCACCAGGTCGGTTAGGAGACTTAGGCGGAACGACCAGTCCAATTTGATTTCGTCCATTATCAAGACATCCTGCAAAGAGCCGCGCGAACAATAGTCAAAGACCATGGCAGTACGATTAGGATCGGCCAGCCAGCCGATCAGAGGGTTGATGTTTTCGTGCCTCAAACCGTGGGCCATGACCAACAAGTCCATAGCTTTCGATTTCAACTCAGTGGAGCCATTGAGTGATACCTCCTTGAGTTGCACCAAGTCACCATTATAGCGGGCTCTCATATCCAGTAGGGCCGGGTTATGGCGGGCCAAACTCGCAGAGCCGGACCCTGTTTTGCCAGCAACTCCTGTGGCATTGGTAGGACCTGTTGCTCCCGGTATTAGGAAACCTAGGTTCTTAAGCGAACCAATGGAGCCTTTTAATAAATCCGGTTTATCGACTTCAGGGCCACCAAACTCTTGCAACTGCTGCAGCCAACAACACAGCATAGCCTCGATACCTTCATCCACCTGAGGGATAGATAAAGACATAACAGCACAACACATCATACATTCTGTAAGTACATATTTCCAAAGGGTTTCTGAGCATGTACAGATTACTTACTCTCCTTGAGTCGACTGGGAATACGAAATCATTTGCCGACAAGACAATTTTATTAGGGCCCTTGGACAGACGTTTGCGCAATAAATAATTTCTGGAAAAGAAGAGACAATAAAATGGCCTTTGTAGGTGTCAACTCATGTGTTATTGTGGCGGTTGTTGCACAGTGGTTTTCAATATAATTTTGAGTTGGAATATTGTAAAAAAATGGTTTTCATCCGCGAAATGTCCGAACACAAATGCAATTTTTGAACTCTGATCATAGTAACTGAAAGCGGAAGAACTATTTAGACAATGAGAATGTTTGTTTCTGACAAAAACTTAAATATTGTCATTCAGCGGTATTCCAATCCTGACAGCGCATCACTTCAACAGAGAAATATAAAACTTGTAGATTTAATGGACCTAAGGCCAACCTGGTACTTCAATAGGTACGCTCTAGAGAACTCTGTGTGCAGTTCGGAGACAACTTATAACAGGGGGGGTTGAGTCAAATCGTGCGTTAATTATTATGAAGAGACACTGCATGAAACAAAAAACTCATCAGATCCAGCTTTGAACAGCTTTGCTAGTGGACAATTGCCCGCTGCACTCTTTTAACTGCAAAGATGCGCGATTATAGTCTGACTTTCAATAGTTTGAGTTATTGACTATCTATGTTAACACATCGTATCGCAGGCACATACTTTCGTCTATCAAAACGTGAACAATCGCATTGCGAGTTTTACGATCTAGCGACATCCCAGTAGATTTGTGAAATCATTTTAGGTGCTGCTGCGAATACACCAACCTTAACACTACAACAGTCGGAGGTGCATTCGTGGACGCTGAATTTTTCGACTGCATGTCCAAAGATAATGTAGCTATTTAAATATCCAGGAACGAGTTGAATGTGTTGGCTATAGCAGCGGTCACATTATTGCACCAGACCCTCATTTAACGTTGATATCTAGATGACACCTGAGCAGGTTACAGTACATGAGCATGGTAACAAAGGTACTGTTTGTTTCAGAATGAAACCACTGTCAGTTCTGATTTCTTTTCATGATTGCAGAATTTTTGAAAGTCAAACGAACTTTATTAGTATGAACTATGTGACATTTTTCTTATGTATTTGGTACGCTTCGTCGCTTGCCTTAGAAATGTTGAAGGTGAACTAAAGTCTTAAGAGACTTTAATCGATTTATTGTCCCGTGAGGGTGATGCTGGTCCGATGTTAGACTATGAATATTGTTGTGATGCCGAGAAATGCTGTCTATCAATCTCTTGAGACATTTGATCATGCTCATGCCTCTGAAATGCGATGCTTTTGATAATGATGACACTACCGCTTGGCACAAGATGATACAAGTTAATCCGATTGAAGCCTTTATCTATTATTCCAGCACAGCTATTTTGTGCTCCCTGAAATTTTCAAAGTAAGCACACAATTACACGCATATTTTGTTCCCAGCCAGTGGGTGTTTCGACTCGAGAGGCGCTCTCTCTCTCTCTATTACCAAACACCCTCTCTCACCACCAACACCCTGCCGACCCATCATCATTATGTTGTGTTTACGAGTATATTATTTAAACACTTTGAATGGTTTATGCATTATAATGGTTATTAAAAGTTTCTGTTAGAGTGTGAAGTCTGCCTTGGCTGTCTGTGCGTATGTCAGCGACGAAACGTGAGTGCCTCTGCCCCAGGCAACAAACGAAATCCAAAAAAAAAAAACAAATTAAGTTAAGTCAAAGGACCTTGTTTAACTCGTCTCTTGTTTAACAAGAGACGAGTTGTAGTGACACACGTGCGGCGTGTGTGGTGAGAGGAGACTCGCACTAGAAATTGAACCATATGAATACATATGTCGGAAATATATTGTAGTGGATGTTGTGGCAAAACAAATGAAACAGCCAAATTAAATATCAATTCCTAAAATCGCCCAGCAGAGGAAGAAAGTTCTGAAAGGCCTGTCAGCATTTTTGGTGTGTTCAGATTTCTGAAAACCTCGCATGTATTTTTATACTGTTTGTTCAGTTGGTTTAAAACTGTACTGGATTCGGTAATTTGTATGTATTCATATAATGTATAAAACGGTAATTTGAATACATTCAATACATGTATGTATTGTCTAGCTTGGGTTTTAAGATAAGCAGACAATAATCATGCGTGTGTAGAATAAAACGGCGTGGTATTTTTAGGAAAAGGGACGAGCATGGTGATAATGAGTGGAATTTCCACAAGATGTTACGCGTGTGTGGGTTGACAAAACAACCCCACGCATGCGTCTATCGTGTTCTCGTTCCTTCTTTATGATTAGTTTAGTTTAAGAAAATGTATGGTAGTTCTCTATCCATATCTGTAGTTTTCAGAATGTTGTATGAAAAATCATTAGAAATTGCATATAACTTTTATTAGTGAAACTGGCGAAAGTTGCTATGAATGCGAAACACTAACAAATTGAATGGATGGATTCACATATTTTGGGACATTAGGATGGTCCCGTTTTATTTATTGTTTGATTTACAGAAAGCCTGCATTGGAATATTTATACACCGAACCTGATGCTGTAATTATGAACATTTGAACATTTGATCTCAAACATTTTTGTACTCACGGTTCCACAGTACATTAGAATTGTATTGTATTGAACACTCGCAAAATATTGTTTTTTGCTTAATCCCTTTTTAGTTGAAATACTCAGTACAACGGATTAGTCGGTTATTACAAAAGGAAAATGAAATAACACGATTGACTGCAAGTTTCGTGCAGTTGGTAACAATGGGATTCTCAACAAACACAGTAACTATGGCGAAGTGAGATTTTCTTGTACTTTTATGGCGAACAAAATCCGCTGTGTCTGCAGTTGGCATGTGTCAAAGTCAATCATTTGGGTAATTAACTTGAAATACTGGACACAGTGTGGAGGGTATTTCAAGATTTAAAGTCTACGCCTCACTATGACACTCCCTTTCTCATGTCTTTTATTTTCCTGCCGTAGTATCTATTAAATATAAATTACTCTCAACTTATTAGCTTTGTTTTGACTTTGACTTTGACTTTCATTCATAATTACATTGAAAACACATATCTACATACATACCTCATGGCAATACCAGCTGCCACACTGGCCACCACTATGATTACTAATACCGCCGCACAAATTGCAATAATTGTCCAACAGATTGAGCCGCACTGCCAGAGTTGAGCGGTGCTAACCAGAAGCCAGTCATCATAGCCCGGTCGTATTGAGTGGGTTATGTAAGTCTTCAAATTCATTTCGTGTTGCTCCAGTATCAACAGGGGTCTCCATTTGAATGCTGATGATCTCTCGGTTCCCGTTACTGTTAGCGTTGTAGGGTTGCTGGTAGTGGCCATGGTTGCCGCTGATAAACTTTCAAAATTTCTATTCTTGTTGTTGTTGATGTTGGTGGTGGTAGTGGTTTTGGTGATGGTTGCGTTCAAATGCTGTTGTCTTCCATTGAGGGTGTTGGTGGTGTTAGTGCCTGTTGCTGTTCCGGATATATGGCTTGTTGAATCCACAGTATGCCGTCGTACCACATCCAGCACAATGAAATCGTATTTTGGCACATGTTTCGATTCATTAATTAAGGGCGTAGAGGAAGTATCGGAGGCTGACATTGTTCCAGTTGCCGCTGCTGCATTTGCTGTCAATATATTGGCAATTAGATAGTCGTAAAAGTTGAAAAAATCTATGAATCCGCGCAATTTCTCTATTAGATGCTGTGCGTTTTTCAACGAATGTATGTGACACATGTCCTCGAGGGCGGCCGAAAAATTTCCGGCTGTTGCATTGTCGTAATTCAAACATTGCCTGTAATTTGGACAAATTTCATTTAAATCTCGCATGGATTCATTTACAAATGGACAGCGTGTCAGCCATTCATTTAAAGATTGTAATTTGTAAGGTGCGGCATGAGCAGCTGTTATTTCCGCTTCCACTTCCGCTGTCGTTTGTCGTTCAGCGTCGGCTTTCATGTGTAGCACTTTTGTTACGGACTTGTCCAAATGCATGGGCCAATCAACGGTCGGTGGCCGTTGCGTGTCCTGGACCGCCTCCTTCCATCGTCGCTTCTGCCGAAAATTCTGTACCAATTCGATGCCATTGTCGTCGAAGGCCACATTAAGGAAATGTCGATAGTTGTCACTCAGCACAGTTAACAAAAGGAGATTGGACATTAGCGCCGAATCGGGATTAATACGTGCCAGGTGTTTGTAGAAGCGATTCTCGGCATTAAATGATGTCGCCACTATGTCAATAAGTAACACCTTGGTGTGCATTAACGATTCCAGCAGGCTAAGCAGCCTCAATGTACTGTCGTCGTTCATGGCAGCCGTAATGATAATTGCTACAACGAACAGTAAATACACAGAACAAACAGACAATATCATTAGTGGTGGCTCACATGCCGAGTCAGAAGAAGAAGAATAAGGATGATAGTGGTGTAGTTGAGATTTACATGTGGCCACATACATGAGTACGCACACACACACACACTGACTCACCGGTGCACTTACCTTTGCCAAAGTTATCCTGAGCATTCAGATCACGTATGTCATCTTCTCCAATTTCAATTTTATACGGAATATGCATGTTGGCAGCTATAGCCATCGGTAATGCCCAATTTTCATCTGTAACAATCGCAATAAGACTTTGACTTAAAGTTTCTTCGGTCTGTGTCGTTGTGTGTTGGTGTGTGTGGGGTGAAAGAGGTGAGTGTAGAGAATAGAAGGTAGGCATGTGTATGTGTGTAACGACCGTAATAAGTGAAAAGTTAAATGATTCCATCGGCAAAGGGATTTGGAACGCACGCATTTACATGTCTGTGTGAATTTTCAATTATTTTCGACAATCGCATAAAAAAGGATGCTTTTTTTCCAATTTCAATATTTTTCGCCATCAAATGTCCTCCATAAATTAGGTCTTACAAATTAAACTGGGCGGGGAATACTTTGACAACCAATAAGCAAATTCAATAGATTTTAAAATTAGATTAGAAATAATGGTAGGGAGAATGGAATTAATCATGGATGAATTTTACTAGTGCTACAAAATGTCGACCCATTTCAAAATTTTATAAATTATTTTTAAAAAAAAATGAGGTACATTCGCTCGGCTTTGACTTCGCCAATCTATTGGAGGAACATTTTAAACCTCGAACTGACCTTTATTAGTTATAAAATGTGAAGATATCGTTTCATCAGCTTCGAGGAGCCTTTGGAAATTAAATTACCAAAAATTATTGTGGACCATTTTGTGTATTTTCATATTTTGTTTTTTCTCGGAAAAATAATGAAAAGGAGACTTCGACATGGAACGTTCCATTGACATTAAAGAAATAATCGTACAGTTTATTTGAAGACATACCGTCTGGAAAAGAAGGCTCTCAATTAGTTGAGACCTGTGGAAGGTCTTCCATAAGGCATTTCGACACTGGATATGTAAACAGACAAACACACACATATTCACATATACTTTACTACATTCTCTAATGCAGTTAATATTAATTAAAGCTATTGTACGTAAGTGACTTTTTATTGTATACTAATTGTTATGCCCATGTTTCCACAAGAAATGTTACAACTAAAAATTCGCCACATTTCGCATTTGCATTTTGAATTACCCATCATAAAAAAGGGAAACTTTAATGTCGGTTTATAAAACTAAAAAAACTACGTTTTTTTTTGTTCGTGACGGTTCTGTGCAAAATGGTCGAAATAGTATGTCTGTATCCATCCATACATTAAAGAGACTTCCTTCCAGGCGTATTAAAACGATGAAAGACTCAAACACGCATCGTCTCTCATATGATGACACACAAAAACAAGTGAGAGAATATTTATTTATTTATTTATTTATTTATTAATTACAATACAAAGTAAATTTATATTCTAATTTTGGGTCCAAGGGTAAACCGGGTGACACAGACCATTTGGCTAAATTTTTGCAGCGACAGACCAAAGCCTCTGGTGGGAATCGAACCCACAACCCCCACGCTGATAGACAAGCACGCTACCAACTCGACTACCGGGGCGCCTAAGTGAGAGAATAATTTTGCCAAATATCATGGAAATACATAGTTAATACACCCAGACATATACGAGTGCTAACGGTCCAACTGGGCATATAAATGGCCTTCGGTATCGTAAATGGGCAGTGGAATGCATACTACAAGCGTGGATCGGTACAACTTTCCCCACAGGTAAGTCTAATAATGTTGCGGAAAAGTACGAAAAGGATCATACATCAGATGTATCTTCTAGAACGACAAGAATTCAATTGCGAGCAGCTTTGTTGCGGTCTATTGATCATCGCCCATCTCTTGATTAATGTACACCAGAGAAGGCCTAGGTTGATTTGTGGACCAACAGCTTTACATAAAATCTAACCTATGCCATGCCATTCTCCACGTCGAGCGAGAACGTTTCCTGTGACATTCCCCGAAGAGAACGTTTCCTGTGACATTCCCCGAAGAGAACGTTTCCTGTGACATTCCCCGAAGATTTCTTCTCACAGGATTCTATTCAGGTGGTGACTTTGTCTGAACTGTAAACAATGGATTGACCTCAGATATTTTAAATATTTCCCTAAGAATTCCCAAGATACATTGTGAATTTAAAAATGGAATAGCTATAAATTCCTGTTTACACTTTCCGTTTCCACGCACACACGAGCACACAAAGACAAATCAAATGAAACATCCTCCTCGTAGTGTGTGTGTGTGATTTCTATGTAGTGCAAGTTATTATGTTGTACAACGTTGTTCTGAAATACAGTCACAATATCCATGGATGTGTGTGTGTGTGTCAAACACATCCTCACACACAGAATAAACACATACAAATCATAATAAAATAATGTTATGGGTTACAGAGTCATTACCATCATAAATGTGTCACTGAGGTATTGTAAATCACTATCCTCTCGTTTCCTTCATCAGGGTGGCCACGGTCTGCACCGTCTCCACTTGGGTGTGTGTGTATGGAGGTTTTGTTCTATACGTATACATGGCATATGAGCCGGTGTGCCTGTGTGTGTATTTCCGTTTGGTATGCCAGTTAACATTAAAGTGTTGTATTAAATTATCTTCTTTAATTAGTTTTTTTTTTTTTATTGGATTTCCATATTTCACACTTAGGTCTCTTTTTATGAAGTTTTTAATTTATTCAATCAATTTTTCATTTAAAATACACAAAATCATAAAAATGTTATTTTGTTTTAATAGCAAAATACATTGAACTGTAGGTAATCTACTCCACTGCAGACTAAAAACGAAATATTGGATCCCAATTAGAGTGATGAACATTCGATAAGAAACTTTTGAGGTTTAAGTTGGAAAGGGGGGAATGGTTGGAAACAGAAATTACTCTTATTATTATTCTTCTTATTGCAGAGAGGCAAATTTGTTTTAACTTCGCCATGTGGACAACCTCGACACCCTATAAAGTATATAATGTGTGTTTTTGTCGTGACATGTGTCGAAGTCAAAAATTGTCATTCTGGTCGAAGCGATACGAAAAAAACCCAACGTATCGTCACCGGGCTCAGCATTTTGGCACCAGTGGAACCACTTTTGTCCACATTTTGAAAGATGATGACTGTAAAATGGAATGATCCATTTTACACTATCTGACGGCGTTAACATTCAAACATTCATTCCGAAATCATTGGACACTATCATATTTTGCAGTTGCCAATAAGGGCGACCATTTTTTATTTATTATATCCTCACTCTGGGTAGAGGTACGGCCAAAAGTGTAACTCTTTGACCAAAGTGTGTGTTTTTGTGAAATCGATTTCAGGTCGGCGCGGATATTTCCATGATAACTCTGGAAATGTTTTACATAACCACACTCCTTCTGGCACCCTGCTCTCTATTGGAATTTAGTTAATATCAATAAAAAGCACCACAGCCATAGAAATGATCCATCTCAAGCTCAGAATTAGACAACGCATTGAATTGTCGGTTTGTTAAGATTTCTAGATATTTAGTTCAGTTCAACCCGAGGGTGTTACGGCTCCGGCGTTCAGTTCGAAATTGTAGCCAAACCTGAAAAATAAGCTCATATGGGGATTTGTGAGAAAATGTAATTTCATTTTGTAGTCTTTTCAGTTATCGCCAATCGAATGACGCCTTTTATTCATGTTTCAGTACAATAGACGCTTACATAATTATTGTTCAGTATTACAGGCTATGTTCAGTAAATCCTAGAAAAAGCTAACAGAGTTGCATTCGAATAGTATAAACTTTCAATAGTTCTAAACTATTCTACTACAAGATTCAAACTATTCTACTACAGCTCGGCCAACCTGACATGGTGATCGCCCCGATCACCAACTAAAAATAACATAAATTACAAATATTTTACACAACATTATATACAGATCCATATTAGATATTATTTACACAAGAATAAATCTTAAAACTATTAACCGAGGAAGAGCCGCTTCTCATTCTGATCACGAGAGCCCAGACTCCCAGAGTCTGACGTTGCACGCTTCAATAACCCCATCATAAGGGATCTGTGTTATCTGGCAGTTTCAACATCCCCTATAATATAACGGTCGTTTGGCAGAACCCTGTGCACAACGCAAGGACCCTTAAATTTGGGCAACAACTTCTTTTTCACGCCGACAGAGGTATCAACATTCCTAATAACGACAAAATCACCGGTCTTAAATGAATTCACGTTTCCCGATCTGGCTACCGATCTTTCCTCCTTGTACTCCTGTGACTTCTTTATATTCGCTTGTGCAGTCCTCCTAATTTCCACTATGTCCCCTCCCGGGCCTGAAAAGTTCTCCTCTAAGTATTCAGTCAGTTTATCCACAATCTCCCTTTGGTCTACTCCAAATAACGCTCGACTAGGAGTAGTTTTGATTGATCTATTTATCGTATTATTGAGACCGAATTCTATTTTCCCTACTTCAACAGCCTTGTCTGTTCTTATATCAGGATTCACATCAATAGTTTTATCACCATGCATGGCGACCTCAATACCACAAATTCTCATAAATTCTTTAGACACATTATTTTCAATAAAATTATCATTTATTTGGATATTCTGAAATTTAGACTTTTCTTCAAAAATATCAGAAATACAATCTGAATTATTAAAACAAAAAGAATTCAACTTGGAACTAGAATAAAATTCATTATTGGAATCGACTCCTATTAAAAATTCATTTGGATCCCTTACCAATAGAGGTTTTAAATCACTTAAATCAGATTTACTTTTATCAATATACAACGAAATACTAAAAATACGCATGGCATCTCTGCCCAATATCAGGTCAGTGGGTATACAATCATCTGGTACGATATATAGTCTAACATCCCTGATTTGTCCTTCAATTTCAATTCTCGACATAATAATTCCGCAAATCTCTAAAACTCCGTTGCCGACACCTCTAAATTTTGAAATCTGTCTTTTGTTAAGTTGTGCACCAGGAACCGCCCTCAAAACCACCGACTTCTTAACAAAACTATTGGGACTGCCAGTGTCCAAAAGAGAAGGTACAACATCAAACCCAGATATACCCATGTGATCATGAAAAGCGACTCTTACCTGTACATTTTGATTCATGTTACGGATATTTCCCACAGCTGCTACCATTTTCCGAGGACAATTTACGTAAAGATGGTCGGTCTGTCCACATTTGAAGCATGACCCTCTGGGACGTTTCTCCTTATCACAATTTTGAGCATAGTGCCCAAACATGTTGCAATTATAACATCTGACGTTCTCTGTTCTCTTGGTAAAATCAGCTACACCACCACTCTGTTTGTCTGCAACAATTTTCTCATAGCGTGGAATTATTTTCTTCATTTCTTCGACCTTTGCTACATTGTAAAAGATGGACACAGCTGATGATTTGTCCTTCAATCCTTCAACAATATATTCCACCAACTCAATTTCGCTGATCGGGGCTCCTCTGGCTATCTCCTGCATAGACAGAACATAGTAGTGAACACTTTCTGTCTTTTTGTCCCACTTTCTCGCTTCTAACTTTTTGAATGTGTCTCTGGCACTTATTGGTTTGTCGAATTCTGCCGCAAGTTTAACTTTCAGGTCGGTCCATGAATTTGAAGACACCATACGCAAATACAATCCTGCGCTGCCTGTCATCATTCTCCGAGCAAACATGAATTTTTCTTCATCAGAACAACCATGTACGGCAGTTATTCCATCAAAATCGGAAATCCATTTCACTGCACCGTAGCTGTCGTCCCCATTGAATTTTGGTAAGGCACATTCGATGTCTGTAAAACTTATATTGGCTCTTCTTATGTTGGTTCTTGTTCCTTCCAATTCACTAATTTCTTTCTCAAGTTTGAGAATTCGAAGTCGACGGCTCAGTTCGCGTTCCAATTGCTCCAAATTGTATTCTCTGTTGGCAACGTCGGCTTCACGATCTTGTGCGTTGTTTGAATTTCGCAACATGTCGCCATTTTGTTTGCGATGCATGCCGCTGCATGATGCACCTTCATTTGCGTCGCCGTGTTCTCTATTATTGCTGTCCACATGGTCAGCATTAGCACCCACTACGTCGTCAAGCATTTTTTTTAGCTGAATTAGGCTAGCTGTCTCCGGTACATTAATGCCCATATGGACAAGCTGGGCCACTATTTCATCTCTAGCGTTCATGTCGGAAAAGTCTCAGTTTTTTTTTTCTTTTCTTAAACAAATTGTTTCTCGTTTTTTTTTTTTCACTTTCCTTCAAGTCTTCGTTTTTTTCACTTTCCTTCGAGTCTTCGTTTTTCTTCAGTTTTATTTTTTCACTTCAACTTTGCTAAAACTTCAGTTTAAAATATTCGTTTGGGAGCTTTTGTCCGTTTCCACATCTGACGTTGTAGTCTTTTCAGTTATCGCCAATCGAATGACGCCTTTTATTCATGTTTCAGTACAATAGACGCTTACATAATTATTGTTCAGTATTACAGGCTATGTTCAGTAAATCCTAGAAAAAGCTAACAGAGTTGCATTCGAATAGTATAAACTTTCAATAGTTCTAAACTATTCTACTACAAGATTCAAACTATTCTACTACAATTTTGATATTCAGAATACATATTTAGAGTGGGTAAAATGTTTGTAAATCTATTTGTCTGCTGCCAAGAAGAGAAGACCAACAAAACAAGCTTATGAAATTGTAGGCAATTTGGCCTGAGTCGGCTTGCCCCCCTCCCTCCTGCATGTTTCCATGAAGACGTATTAAGTGCTTCTAACACACACACACACATATATATAAGCAAACTTGTATGGGTGGAATGTCTGCAAATGGGAGTGTAAATTGCATTTGTGGGAAAAACATGAAATATATCTGCTCATAAAGAGTCATCCAGAGGTATATCCTTCTATATTCTTGCAGATGCGTTGAAAGGTAATTTTGCTATTAAACCTTAAGGCATCTAAAAGAATGAAATCTGAGGGGTTGCCAATGCAACATGATGTCAAAGATTGCAAAAACTCGCATTGTGGCTGTGTCTCCGAATCTGTGAACTATCCATCCTTAGTGCAGAAGGAGCGCGAACGACAAAAGCGCCGGCGGATGTTGTGGCATCTTTTGCTCAACCTAGTGCGAGATCCTTCGTGCTGAGTGTGTAAGTGCTGAACTAGTGTGTGTGTGTGTGTGGGTACATAAAACTCTTAACAGACTCAATTAGTGGCAATAAGTATGTATGTGCATATTATGCATGTAAAGTTCATACAGTGAAGGACGAAACTAATTGTACACTATGACCCTTGAACCACCACAGCCAGAGCAGAGACTACTTGGAAATCTGTTCGGACTAACAAAAAAGAAAAAAGTTATTGTGACAGTGATTGTCAAGCAGCTTAAGACGAAATAGTTTTTCCTTGGTACTGACGGAATATCTTTACTGTTAATGCATAGAAACATCTTATTATCGATAAATCATTGCTTGGATCTATTGCTGTACTTTGTCACAAAAGGCTCGGATAGGGTGTTCACATGTAGGGTGTTTTTCGTAGAACTTTGAAAAACACTTTACAAATTTTGAGTTGTGACCGTTTTGCATGAAATGAGCGACACCAGTACATGTATTTAGGAGCCACTATGTACCAATGTAGGACGTGAGTACAAATAGTTAGACATGAAATATAAATTAAGCATATTAAACATGTTTGTCTGTATGTGTTATGTGTTATATGTGTATTGGTAATGGTAGGCACACACATGTAGTGTGTCTGTGTGCCGAAATTAATGGCATTAAAAGTTGCAAAAGTTCATGAAGATGTCAAGAGAGTGACAGAGGAATGCCATCATGACAAAAACAAAAACTTCCACAGAAGCACTTTTGCTGAGAGGGAATACTGACAGTCATTTCACAAACCAAAAACATATTACACGCACACACACACACACCAACAAATGCTCTCACACACTCACCGATGAAGTTGTTAAATTTTACTCAACGTTTAAGTCTTAATACGTATTTATCCGCTTACAGCCCCACACATCATTTACATACAGACGATCAACGAAACACATACACATTTACGCTTGGATATCTGTATTGGAGTGACGGGCTGATGATAGCTTCAGGCAGTGGTTGCCCCCCCCGCACCTATCCCCTCTGAATACTTGATCCGGCGTTACTTCAGCGTGTCAGTGGTGTCAGCCTTTGAAAGAAACCGTAATTAAAAACCAAGTATCCGGATCGAAGTCAAATAAAAGTTATTTTGCAAACTAAAGAAGTCGGTGATATTTCCTAGTACAACAACCTCTTGCCACCCCCCACCCCCTCCCCCCCTTCTCACGTTGTTGTCTCAGCCACTGTTGGCAGCATCCTTGACATGTTTTTGTGTTGATATTAAACATGGAAATGACAAAATACAACTTCTGTGTAATTAAATATTATTATTTTTATTTTCTGTTTTCAGTTTTGTTTTTCAAGAAGCAAATTACTCTTAAGTACTGCTCTCTCGTCCTTTATTTTCTATTAACTAATAGACTATGTATGTATGTGTCTGTGCATAGATATACCATCACATCTGTGTGAGTGTAAACTCACTTCTCGACTTATCAATACACCGGCAGACATGGATGTCCGTCGTTCTGTTGCATTAGCTGTGTGCGCTACTTCTGATCCAAGAACAGTTTTTGCCAAGGAGCCACAGCGAACAGGCAAAAAAAGAATCAACACGAACGTTAATTACTCCTGAAGCCGTGACCATACAACACTAATCAGATTTGTAAAGTAATCAGTTTCCATGGAAGTGAAAACTAGCAACAGTTGCAGCTGCCGCATAACGATGCATTAGAAGCTCCTTTCAACAGAAACTGTGAAAATACAAAGGAAGATATTTTTTTTTAAAAAAAAAAATATACAACAAACAGCGAATATCTTCAACATACATTGTATTTATTTTTCGTAAAATAATGGAAATGTACCTTAGCCAGACCAGACCACCTCTGATCTCTACAATATAATAGAGTTAGCATTTCTTCCAAATAGCCAAAGAAACTACAAATCTTCTTCGCCTAGCTAGGATGAGGTCGTAGTTGTAAGATCGAACGGGACGAACTGATCCCTGCATCAGCTAGTCTAATCAATATATTACTCATCCCAGATGATTGGAAACCCAAATGGTTCAGGTTGCGTGATAAAATTTTGACTATGACTGAACACAAAGAGCACTACGAAATAACCTCCAAATAAAACTCAAATTAGGGAAAATAAATTTGGGCATTATTTCACTATCTTTGGGTGTTATTTCGTTTCTAGTGTTGTCGGGTATTTCCTTATAAAACAATGCCCACGCAGAATATTTAATTTATATGGTTTTTGGGGGCCATGTTTCAAATCAGCGGTGAACTTAGGAGAGTATACGCCCACATATACTTATTACTAGCATTGTACTTTGAGTCATTAACAGTATCTAAGCCTTTCAGCAATTGTATGATTTTTATTCGAAACATGAAATGTAAAATGTAAGCCATATCTTCTAATGAAATGATTTGGCGCTTGTCCTTTATTTCATAACTTTGGTGAGTTATTTTCTTTTTTCTTTTTGCTTTTGGGTTTTATTTCTGTTTTTATTTTAGTGTTACTTTATTGGGGTGTATTTAATTTTTCGTTTTGGGTCATTTCATGTCGCCACGTCTAATAGAAGGAGGACAGAGAGCGACAATATGAAAGAGAATAAACAAAACCGAAGTGCTTATTAGAGCCAATTTAAGCATGTTCGTAAAGATTGCCACCTTCTCAAAAATCAAAGGATTTTTTTCTGCAGACCACAACCATAAGTACCTCCTTAAACCATAAGTACACAAATCACAAGACAACCAGTTGTGGAAAGGGTGACGTTATATTTCAACATGTGTCACAAAGTATGCACTCCACGATTTAGTATAACCCACTTGACGAACAAAGAAGTTAATGGGAGTACATTGCAGAATACCACCACTTTTGTGCAAAAGGTTCAACGGTCTTTGGACGGGAAGACTGTGGCGCGTTTTTCTTCAATTCAATTGTTCAAACCATAAAACCTCACTGATAATACGCGTTCATTTGAACAAATGCCAATGGAGACGAGAGCGACATTGAAGGAGCACATAGCAAAACAATGAAACCGATAAAAACGATGTGCTGCCATCGTATCATCATCCTACAATCCACCCATCCACCGATGACTTTGTATAAAAGACATTTCCAGAGACTCCAGTTGGATGTCTCACAAAGTGTTTTTTCCTTTTTTTTTTTTTTGGCCACACTTAAACAATTCCGTGTGCCAGCGTAACATCTTTAAGATAACAACACAAAAACAAACCCCTGGAAAACAAAAAGATTGGACCAAAACGAATCAGTTATACCCTTCACCATGTACAGCATTGCCGAATAATATCGACTGTATTTATATCTCCCTTGTGGCCTGCTGTTTCAGAGTCCATATTTGCACTAGAGCTAAACTCTGATCCACCTATTACCAAATTAGATGACATTTTAAGTTTAAACGTACGTAAGCTCAAAATTAATCGTAATCTAATAAAGTTTTTTTTTTTGTATGTGAATAGGTCACATTGGTATGCTTATGTCGGAACTACAGAAACTTCAATTTGATTGCTGATTTTCATTGAAAATGATCGTGTTAATCCAATGTTTAAAATAAAACACAGTTCCTGTAATTTTCTTAAAGGGTATCTATCGTCTAAAAATAGCCAACTCGAAAAGATAATTCGAAAAAAAGAGTCTGTCGGAGCCAGGTTGTACTAAAAAGATGGCGACTTTGTTGAATGTCGTTTAGAATCACAGCCTTGAGTGGGGGACCGCTAACGTGGTGGAGAATCCATGTGCCAACTTAGCGACAAAAAATAATTGTTACAATCCATTTATGGGGATTTCGTAAGCCCAGAGTTTTGCATACTTTTTTTTGAATGTTTCTACATCCAACAAAGATAGTCAGATGGATGGACGGGCAGCGACACATAATCCGGAACGGTTGCTTGGACAACATTTTATAATGTTACGGGAATTGTTGAAAGTACTACAAATAAATTTCACAATATTGCAAACGCCATGGACAAATTTATACACCCTCCATTCGGTGGTGACGGGCTTAACACAAAGACAACAAATGTTTCCATTAAAGCTAATAACCAACTTTAACGAAACATGCGAATGTTTTTCGCCGAGATACTCTTCAAGTTCGTCTCATTTCGATTTCCTGTAAATTCCTGTGTTTTCTTTTCTCTTTTTTTTTGGCTTAACTATTCTAAATAATCTGTATTTGTTTGACATTTCGTTTACTGGGGTTGGTGCCAATTTGAACCAATTTGAATTTGTCATTTTCTATTTTGGAACATCCATTGTGTTAAATTAAATAAACATATTAAGGAGGGGCATGTGGGCGGTTGACACAAGTGTGGAAACACACCCACCGCGCATTATAATCTAATGTCTATGCTTACGTTTCCGGGGATTTATATTATGAAGACCTTAATTCATTCATTCATTTGCGCACACACACTCACAAATACTCATACACTGCGTGTGTGTGCGGTATGTAAGGATAACGCGTGTGTTTGCTTGCCAGCCACATCAATAAAATTGGCGACACACGGATGTTTTTGATATTGTTATTATGCGTCTGTATGTATTTTGGTTGTGCTTGGTATGTGTGTATGTATGGATGCGTGTGCGTGTGCGTGTATGTCTGTCGGTACAAAACAAATGATAAAATTTCGTTTAAACTGTATATAAAATTATTCCTTTTTTCTATATATATTCTCTATACACACGACCATACATATACACATGTATTCCTTTGTGTGTGTGTGTGTGTATGGAATATGATTGCAAATATTTCACATGGATCCTTTTCTACACCCACCAAGGGACGCAATGTTATGCTGAATTGTCCTTCCGTTGAATGTTTGTGTATGTACTTACACATAAATGTATGAGTGTACTTACTCCTTACTTATATACTTATACGTATGTCTGCGTGTGTGCCTGTGTGTGTTCCTTATCTACTTATTGGCATTATCATTAAGTCTGTATAAATTTGTTGGTTGTATTTTTTTGTGTTCTTTTTGTTTGCATCCTTTCTTTTTCTGGCTACGATTACCGGGAAGAGGTACATTGTTAAACGCTGACAATTAAATGTCAAAAATGAACACTGATTGATGGTGAGCATAAATTCACATGACCACAACAAAAAGTATTTTCAATAGTATTATGGTCCCTATTGCCATTACTTTGCTGGTGAGTTTTCCACTTATGCCGCAACTTATCAATTTATTTCAATGGTTAAGTAACATATTTTGTGGCTTTGGGCCTATCTTCGGAGGTCCCTTACATTACAGCTCTATTCGGATTATTAGCTGGATTTAATCGTTAGCCAGATATCCTATTTATATAAATATTTCAATCCTTTATCCGATAATATTGGAGTAATGATTAGGGTTTTTAAGTCGGGAATTCCCTGGACGTTCCGAGGTTATAACAATCCAAACACATTCGTAAACTTGGTAGCTGTCGATTTTGACTATGTCGACTTTTTAGCCGATTCCTTAGTGTTACATCTCTCTGTATTTATCTTGATTTGGTCATATCTGTCGCCTTGGAGGTTTTTCATCAACACATTTATGTTGAATTATCATTGTTGTCACTAAAACATGACATTTTGAAGAATTTCGCTTAGGAATGACTCCTCCAATTGAATACAAGGATATAAATGCAAAAATGTTCGCGGAATTTCAGGGTAACAACAACCTTAAAAAATCCATGGAATCGGTTTTCCTCATTAAAAATGTAAATTACTCAACATGTATTGAGCAATCCACACACGCTGAGTGTTTGATCCTTTATGAGATTATAACAAATTATGGACACTCTGGCAGAGATTAAATTCACAGTGCGATTTAATGAAAAACGAACGAAACCGATGCGTAAACGGTGGGCAACAAACAACCAACCCAAAAAGCGCAAAACACGGTCAACATCTGATGGGGTGTGTTGACTTATACTTCAACATACAGCTCATACACACTTACACCATTAGACACACACACACACATACATGTGTGTACAAAACAAATGGTACTAAAACGTAAAGGATAGTATTTGTTTAACATACAGGTCCGTATGCGTGTCGCTATACATTGAAATATATACGTGGATAGAATAGGAAGCAATGCAGGTAGGAGTACTCCCGATACTGCTTTGGTCCCTTACGAATATACCAGCCATAGAGGCTGGATCAGTCCATCGCCAAGATACACAAATCACACGTTTTACCCCTCCGTCATACACATGTTTCGATAGTCACATTCGTAACACAGACCGGCCGGACACCGAGGTTTAAAACTGTATGGGTTTGGTCCCATGCAAAGGCGCTGATGTACGATATATGTATGCCAAAAATAAAAGTAAGTCAACAAAAAAAGGTCAGGTCACATCAGACCGCTGACTACTCTCACCACCTAAAAGGTTAAACACAGAGAATAGAACTCCCACACAAATTTCCCACGCAGAATAATGGATTTATTCACTCACGCTCAAAAATTATATTCGACAAATTCCTTAACAAATCAAGTTTTGTTTAAAGAATTCCTAGCAATACTAGCAAAGAAACTATTCTAACTAATTGACATGTGTAAGTACATCATAGCAAGGCAAGGCTGATTACTTTCCGAAACACCATCGCATGACTTAAATTATTTGTACGTATGTATGTACATATGCCATGTTTATGAATGATTAAACTTTTACTGACATTTCACGCTGTATGTATGTTAGGGTGGAGTGAAGTTGTACTGGGAAATTTTTTTTTTTGAATTTCAAAATGGAATAGTCACCAAAAGATGAACTAATAGTACATATGAATTAGTGCAAAAACCGGAGTTTGTAGCGTAACGTTTTGAGGTGCCCCAACGGGGTCAAAGTTGAGAGTGAATGGGTAAAAATTCACAAAAAGGCACACAACTGCCCCGGAGTCTCTCGTAGAGCAATCAAATGTAAGACCAACCCTCATTAATTTCCCCCAATAAACATTTTCTTAGAACAGACCAACCCCCTATCTCTACTCCATATGGGGGCTCCCATACAAAATTCAAGATTTGACGAAATTGTTAAAAATTGGCCGCCACAGGTTCCAGGTTGACACTAGGGGTATAAAATGTATGACCGACTTACATTATTTTTTCACCATAAACATTTTTTCAGAACATAGTTGCCCCCTATTTCGACTCCCTAACGGGGCTCCCATACAAAATTTATATGACAGACTGGAAAATTATAGGATTAATTTATTAATTTCCCCCATTAAACATTTTATAAAAAAAAGTGAATGGAATTATTTTTTATGAAAATGTTGTTTATTAATAAAATGTATTTAAATTAGGTACTACACATTAACCATCTAGAATGGTTGAGGGGTCCAGGTTTCGTATTGGCCAGATCTGAAGAAAATTCACCCCTGCTGATAGCTGTCATTATATTAAAAAGATATTTTTGGTCAGAGCTGAGTTCAATATTGGTGATGTCTGGTAGTGTTGTAGGAATAACAGAAAATTTTACGATTGGCATTGCCTCACACTTTTGTAGTTGGGATCCTATAGGACCTGAAAAACATTGAGGGCCTGATGTTTTTCCATCCAAAACTACCAATAAATGTCGCAGCGGCAATTCGTTTGAATGCAATTGACAAACGAACCAATGCAAGGGTTTATTTAATTCTGCTTCTATCAGGCGAATGACACCTCCTTTCAAACCCGTATTCACTACTGTTCCATCGCAACCTACAGCCGCTATAGCATTCAAATCCACCGATTTATTCGTCAAGTGAGTAATTAAAGTAGTTTTAATAGTTTCAGCCGTTCCGGATTCACATGCGACATGGCCGAAGTACTCACTTTCTGGCTCCGAGACAATTACGTAATGTGCTTTCATTTGTCGGTTTCTGTAATATTTTCCATTTTTTTCGATAAGCACTAATGTGTTTTGTTGAAGAGTATGGATTATATGAAGACACACTAGAGCTATTGCAGGAATCACTGCTGTCGATTGACACATTATCGAGCAACGAACGGGAACAGCAAGGTTGTTGCAAATCATCTACTTGTTGTTTCTCAAGTAAACATTTTTCTTTTCTCTCTTGTTTCTTCATAGCTTTTTTAGAGACAATATTATCAACACCGCCAATCACCATTTTCCTCGTTGTTCTTTGATCAATTAAAAAGTTTATTTCATTCTTAGGTACACGACATTTTTTTTCACATCTACAGTTAGAGATCAGTTTGCATTTGCAACTACTGATATCAAACAATCTTTGCGATTCGTCCTTAAATTTCTTAACTTTTTCCTGATAGTTGTTGTAGGTCTGACGATTTTTATAAGGTTTCATTAAGTTTCTATATTTCCCATGGTAAGAACGAATGAGCTGTAATACCCTTTTTAAACTGACAGTTGGCAGGGATGCTTTTTGCCAAATCTGTAAAATTCGAGAAGCAACTATTTCGGATATGTCATGAACACTCGGCTCTTTTGCTGTTTTATCTGGCTTTAGTTCATACTTGATGAGTAGATAATACTTCATAACGTCATTATAGGTGGGTAATTGAAACTCAGCAAACGTTTGTGGCAAGCCAAACACAGGACAATTTCTCATGTGACGAGTCTTAACTTGAGACATTTTTATTGGAAGCAGGAGGCGCTAATGTAACGAAAATAACAATTTAGAACATTTGTTGTTTCGAACAACATTTGTCGATAAGTCGGCAGCTTCAATATTGAACTTTAATCTGATAACATACCAGCAGTTGGTTTTACATATGTGTCTTCAAACACCAATTACTGACTGAAGACAAGCGCTGTGTTTTGACGCAGAATACGTTATTTTAATATTATTTTTGTGTATGCGATGCCACAAATTAACGGTACTTCGACGCTTGTGCGCACGGTCAGCGACAAACGCCCAATTTATACGATGATTTTTACGACGTTGCTTCTGCTTGCTTCTGCGACCTACCAAGGAATTATTAATAAAAGTGAATTCTAATAAAATAAATAATATGAAATATCTTAGTAGGGAGATAGGGGGTAGGTATGTTTTATAAAATGTTTAATGGGGGAAATTAATAAATTAATCCTATAATTTTCCAGTCTGTCATATAAATTTTGTATGGGAGCCCCCTTAGGGAGTCGAAATAGGGGGCAACTATGTTCTGAAAAAATGTTTATGGTGAAAAAATAATGTAAGTCGGTCATACATTTTATACCCCTAGTGTCAACCTGGAACCTGTGGCGGCCAATTTTTAACAATTTCGTCAAATCTTGAATTTTGTATGGGAGCCCCCATATGGAGTAGAGATAGGGGGTTGGTCTGTTCTAAGAAAATGTTTATTGGGGGAAATTAATGAGGGTTGGTCTTACATTTGATTGCTCTACGAGAGACTCCGGGGCAGTTGTGTGCCTTTTTGTGAATTTTTACCCATTCACTCTCAACTTTGACCCCGTTGGGGCACCTCAAAACATCAACACAGATGATTAATTTTTTGCATGGTAGTTTAAGAAGCCAGTGGTCACATTTTGCCAGGTATTCCATTTCGATTATTGGAAAATCTCATTTTCACTCCACCCTAATGTATGTGTTTGTGTGTGAGTGGTGTCAGCTCAACACCATCGTCAAAAAAAGTTACCACCGCTTACACCATAAACGTTTGACATGTGTAAGAAATCATAACAATATTTTCTGTTTGTTGGTATTAACATATTCATCGGCAACAACAACAATGCCAACAATGGACAATGATAATCCCTAGGATGACGTACAATGTAAAAACATTAATGTTGAAACGTTAAAATCGAAATCTGGTCATTTTCCCATGAATCAAAGCGTATGAAATCGCTCCACATTTGTCGATGGCTCAGACAGACGCATACCCTCCTATAGGTGTGTCAATTACGCCCACTTTTTAAATACATCGGAAGTTATTTACCCAACTGCCACGTCTATTTTTAGGATAAACAGAGACCAAATGACATGACAAATTAAGCTGGCATTCGAGTATTACATACTCTTAACATAACGGCAAAAAAGTAGAAGAATTTGAAATTAAATGACAACAGGAAAAAACATTTAATTATCCTGACCCAACTCGCCCAACTTGTCTAACCCTCCCAGCGTTTATTTTAAATGAGTGTTAAATTCAGAAGTTCCCAAAGGTCTACTTTTTTAGACATAATTCCGCAAACGATCATCTCTGATAATATTTGGGTAAGCAGTAGTTGAATGTAAGCCTATTTGAAATTGATTTCAAACCGATCCAATTCCTACGTTTTTATGCTGTATCAGCAAAATGGCCAAAACATACCGGTGTGCCTTTCTACTTCCTTCTCGGGCGTTGTAGGTGTAATAAACTATCGAAATAACTTTTATAGTAAAACCAATATTTTCTTATCTCTTGGTTTGTCTGCTGATGAGATGTGTGCAAGTGTGTATGGTTGTGTATGTATATATACACACAACCATATATACAATAAAATTATTTTCAATTTCCCGCTCTAATAATTTAGAGACATGCCGTTGATGTCGTTTGCCACAATGAGTCATTGTGACTGGGAGTGCTTGAGTTTTGCTTCAAAGTTTCTAGACCAACTTTCTTATCCGACCGTCTTCAAAAAGACCTGAATATCATTAAAGGTCATTACGGAATATCGTATCTCTCCCCTTACGATGATTCTATGAAAATCCAGTGATTCTTTGAAGATTCCCTAACACTCATCCTTATAATATAAATGTGTGTGTGTAAAGGAAAGGAAAGATGAGAAATAACAAAAACAACACAAAGAAAAACATCCGAAGAAAACAGGTGGGCGGGGTTGTGTAGTTTGTTTGTTTATTCGACTGTCGTCCTCCGAAAGATACGACCAAATTGCAAACGAAATAAGAATGGAAGTGTGACTGTAAATGGAAATGGAATTCTGCAGTTATAGCAGCGACGACGTTTAGCACCTTTTGCCAAGAAACCGTTGTAAATGTTTTGCTAAAGTGAGCGACTTTTTCAACTAAAATTTAAATGTAAATTTCCTCTTTAGCAGCCCATGTTTACATCCTTCCAATCATCCGTCATCCCGCAAACATTCCCCCACACACTTACACATTCTACAACACTTCAATTACGATGGCGATAAAACGACATAAAGTGTAAGGAATTGCCCAAAATAAAGTTATTCTGCCATTCACGGATAATGGGAAAATATCCGAATCCTAAAAACATTGCATGGGTGTAAATACATTTTTAAATTTTGTTACGGCCGTAGTGGAGAGGAGTAGAGGAGGGGAGACACAGTATGGAGGAGTGTATCTATTTATATTTTTGAGTTGTCGTGTGTTTTTGTCGCGTTTTCTCGCCGGATAGCTCGTACTTACCGCCAACGAAGATGTCAACTTGTGTCCAATTAAGTTTTGTCGCAATACTTTCAACGGCAAAGGAAATTGCTTCATATGATGGCAAAAAATTACTTGATTCCTGAAAATAGATAAAGCAGACAAAATGAACAATCAGTGAAAAGGCAATATTTCTCTACCGAAATACACGTGTAGTTGGTATGATAATTACGATAAAATGGTACAGGACCTAAACTGAAAGAAGACTATATTAAGCGTCCAAGTATGAGGCCGGACAATTATATTATCTTAAAGTCAGAACATATTATTTTAGGATTTTTAGACACATTTCGTACTTTCCAAACAGGCAGTGACAACACAGAACTGAAGCGTCAGAAATTGTCTTTTACCACAAGCCTTCTTTTTGTTTGTTTGCTTAAGGAGCTTCCCAGCGGAATGGACAATTAATTAAGTCAATGTAATAGTGTCAACAATATTGATTCGTTTGTCTACAGTCAGTCTATTCACCCAAAAGTTAGTTAAGTATTCCAAGTAAGACAGCACTACTGAATCGATCCTTCCTTCCGATTACATAAAGCCCCCGTCGGTTTAGTCTTTTGAAATGTCCATCGTCACATTTTCTGCGATTCTTGATCATATTCATATATTTTAAATATTTAGGATTAGGTTAATTGTAGTTTTTGTAAGAACGGTCTTAAAAATTTACACAACTGATTTGATCAAAAAAGTACTGGACGTCGGTCGGAACCGAATTTAAACAGAAGTTCCTGGTCAGTTGGTATTTTATTATATCCCGCCCAGCATAGAAGAGATTGAATTTGTATGGTCAACTAAACGTCAGATTCCGTAGCATTCAAAGTTCAGATCGAACCGTGAAAAGAAATAGATGGATACTACTATTGTTAATATAATTATTTCAACTCACGCATTAACCCAAGCTCCTTCACATGATATCTTTGCTCGTATAGAGTATACCGCACTAATGACCTCCGAAAAACTAAAGCAAATCGGAAAAAAAATATTGACCGCCATAAATTACATTTATTACTAATGAATTTACAATTGGAAAATTCAAGTTTAATTGACATTGCGCCAACTATTGAAAAAGCACAGCTGTTTTGTAAATTCAACTGATGCTCTCGCAAGAATGAGTTGTTAAAGCGAAATTATTCAGATGGCTCTGAATGCCTTTTAAGTGAATATTTACGTTGCTCATTCAATTGATACTTTGCTTGGGCATACATGTTGTGGGAAAGGATTGACACACAAAAAGATCAGCATATCTGGGGGGAAAAATCGCAGGAAATCTAGGAAGTTCAACTTCCCATGGTCTTTTCCAGGATTTGATTGAGTTTTAGGACTTGGTCGACACTTGATGTATTCCTGAGACCACAAAGATATGGCTTAGTCCCCTTCGCTTCCACAAAGCTACCGTCGACTTATGCTTATGAAAAAGAAAATCCAATTTTTTTTTTTGCATTGATATGTCATTTATCAGAGTTGGTTGCATTAGTCATAAATTTACAAATTACTTGCTGTTCATTGTAGTGTCGGGTACCGATGCACATTTCATTACGAAATATTTATGGAACTTGTGCTTTATTTAGATACCGCAATAAAGTCGCAAACAGTCACTATTTCTCCAGCTAAGCTGTGCAAAATTTCGCACCATTGCATGTACCATAAGTATCCGAATTATTGCCAAAATATCTTGATTTTTTTTTTTTCATTTCATTTATTAAACTAAATTACAATATGCATCAAAATTAGAGTAATCTTCTTGATAAAGGTATAGTAAAAATAAATAATAAAAATAAATAAGATCCAGCTTGTGAAAGAATTAAAGCCGCGAGACCAGGCAATGCGTCGTGATTTTGGTGTATGGGCCGAAAATGAGATTCATCTCGATGCTGATTTTCATCACAAAATTTTGTTCAGTGATGAGGCTCATTTTTGGTTGAATGGCTACGTCAACAAGCAAAATTGCCGCATTTGGAGTGAAGAGAATCCACATGAGACCCTTGAGACGCCATTACATCCACAAAAACTGACTGTTTGGTGTGCTCTATGGGCTGGTGGAGTCATTGGGCCATACTTCTTCCGAAATAATGCAGGAGAGTCAGTTACCGTTAATGGAGACCGGTATAGAGCCATGATAACCGACTATTTTGTTCCCGAATTGGATGGCATGAATGTGGATGAGTTGTGGTTCCAACAAGACGACGCTACATGCGACACAGCGCACGTCACAATCGAATTATTGAAGGAAACATTCGATGAGCGCATAATTTCGCGGAATGGACCTGTCAATTGGCCACCAAGATCGTGTGATTTGACACCATTGGATTATTTTCTTTGGGGATATGTGAAGTCGCTCGTCTACGCCAACAAACCAGAAACGTTAGGGGACTTGGAAGCCAACATTCGTGGCGTTATTGCCAACATACGGCCCCATATGCTCGAAAAAGTGGTTGAAAATTGGACCTGTAGAATTGGCTTTATTCGAGCCAGCCGCGGCGGCCACATGCCCGAAATCATATTTAAACATTAATGGCATAAAATCATCCTTCCAATAAAGCCAAATTGATGGACATTAAAACGATTTTCTTGTGTTTTATTTCAATTCGAAGTTCTATACCTCAATAAAAAACACCCTTTATAAGAAATTATTCCAATTCAGTATTGTTCGTAGGGGAAGACATGTTTCCCTCTGTTGGAAAAGTTTGCATCTGACTTAGAACGCCTGACCGCAGTCCGCTTATTTTGTTTATTTGTTCCCAACTCACCCCAAATTTTTAGGGTCGCCCCAATTCCAGAAATATCTTCCTCGACATTGTATACCGCGTGCGTATCTTACTGGACATTTTGGAACCACGAACTGTTCCGACGTTCACAGAATAATGCATGGATTCCACTCGTCTTCGTGGTTATTTAAAACATTTTTATTCATCGAATATTCTTGAGCAGTCAATAATGAGTTTTTTTATTTATTTATTAATTACAATACAAAGTAAATTTATATTCTAATTTTGGGTCCAAGGGTAAACCGGGTGACACAGACCATTTGGCTAACATTTTTGCAGCGACAGACCAAAGCCTCTGGTGGGAATCGAACCCACAACCCCCACGCTGATAGACAACCACGCTACCAACTCGCCTACCGGGGCGCCTAATAATGAGTTTTTATTTTTCTTTGTATTTACCGCCATAAATGTGTAGGGTTGCCATGAGTCGATATTTTCTGGTGTGTCTTGCCAACTCCTGAATAGTCTCTGACTGTTCTTCACCCGTTGACCCAAAATTTTACCGAGCACGTATATACATAAAACTCAATGATTTGCAAGTGTTTTTCGGTTTTGTGTCCATTACGAAGTGCCAGGGCGACTGAACATTTGAATGAGTTTGAAATATGACGCGAATCACGCGAGAATCTACAAAACTTAACACAAAGAAACCCAACAAATTTAAATACCCAAATTAAAAAAGGTATTGTTTTAAAACAGCGCTGTGGATTGGTAAAGATTGTTGTATCTTTTTAAAAGGTATATTTGTGACGGAATGGTAGATCTTTAACACTGTATAAGCGGTTTTCGGAAATCCCTCTGTAGGCGGCGCACAGTGACCTTGGATATATATTTCAGAAACGCGAAATTATACGAAATTTGAATTGAACTTTATTTATTAACATCCCATGAAAGAACAGGCGGTACATACTGTTTAAAACCGGCTCCGAACGTCCAAGGCTTTATCTAAATACGTTTTATATGGCTTAGAGATTAGTCTGTTTCGTAATAGTAGCGCACACACTACACCACGACCACCCAACGAAAGATTAAACATTATTATAACTGTAAAGAGCTAATCCGAAATAAAAGTCTTTACTTGTTGAGTGCTTGTAAGACACTGATTTTATTTTCCAAAACGAAACACTCACTTAAATAAAATAGAATTTGACAACACGTCTAGTACATGACACTGTCAGTATATATTCCACATACATCGAAAGCTCCCAAACAAAGAATCAATAAACTATATACATTTATACAAATACACTGCAGGCTAATAAAGATTACAAAATACATAAACATTGAACAGACGCAAAAATTTGTTACAGCGCATTGCATTCCCATGCAGTATTAGAGTATCGATCTTCAATCGACTGAATGTGCGTGTGTGGCTTATGCTATTAAAAGTGAACCACTTGAAGGGTTCGATCGTCGATTTCCAATTGAATGTATACGCGAGTACAGCTCAGGCTGCTGATAGTGACACACTTGAAGTGTCATAATCGTGTCGCCTGTACATACAAAGGGAAAAACAAAAAGACTCATGTTCAATTCTGAACATTCTGCGCGGGGCTAACAAAAAGAACAGTAAACTAGCGTTTTTTTTAAAATAATTTTCTTAATACAATATATTCTGCATTCCTTGGCAGCCTTGAGTCGGGCATCCTCTTCTTCTTGTAGTTGTAAGCGTAGCATACGTTGCATACAACCACTTCACCTTCCTGTTGTCTTTGGGGGTGCCTCTTCTTCCTTCTCTTGGATACATTGTCCACCCGTGTTTCTCTCTCAGGATGCTGAGCGACCATCAGATGCTTTTTGTCGCGGTGTCGCAATCCCTTTCCGAAGTCTTCGGTACTGTAGGTTTTCGTTGATACCGTGCTACCGCTAGTAGCCCTGACAACATTAGTTAAAGGTATCACCTTCGATAGATTCGTGTGCACTTTCTGGGTAACTCTGCAGACCGATGTGCGATTCGAACTTTGAGTTGGTGTAAGTAATCGACAAGTACACGAGCTGGTTGATTACCAATAATTGTTGTTGTTGCAGTCCTGGGCGAAACGTTTTCCTTTTTATTACGTAAAGGTCGTTTCTGTTGTTCCAACGTGGTGACTGTAGCATTTTCAAACGCTTCTGTGCGCATTTTCTCTGCGTTTTGAGTCAACGGATTAAACCATTCATTGATACATGGTGGCATTTCATATCCACCTCTAGCGTAGGCGGTCACTGTAGGCGCATACTTCGCATCTTCATAAATATAGTACGGTCGTTTAGCCTTTTCTACAACCGATGCTAAAGGTAGTCGGTCTTCGTCATTATAAGTTTGAGCCATCCTTCTGCGTTTGCTTCCATGTCGTGTACGAGAAGATATTTGTGATGGCTTGGGATCCAAATGGCTGGATCGTCCGACTTTGATGGATCGTGCAGCTTTCGCTTTGTGAAACCTTTTGCGTGTATCACTTGCTGCAATTATATTGTTTTTCTTCGTTATTTTTTGGATATTACCTGTAAGTATCCAACCGAGTTTTGTTTCCTGAGCTAGCATACCATTAGCTTTCAGGTTTCTGGACTTCATAATTTCTGGATACACGTCCGCTCCCAGAATGATGTCTATCCTCCCAATTTTGTTGTAATTGGGATCCGCCAATACATAGTTGTCCCAATTCCTTAGATTCGCATCAAATGATTTATTCGGCAATGTTTTGTGAAGCTTCGGGAGTACTATTGCCTCCGTCATAATTGAAAAATCGTTGCAGAAACGTGGACTCATTTCAAACACAACTTTGTGTCTTGCCGACTCCACTCGATCCGACGATATTCCAGTAACTTTAGTTGGCGCTCTTATGCGTGGAAGTCTTAGCAGCTGTGCGGTTTTCTCCGATATAAATGATGTCTGAGAACCACTGTCCAGAAGCGCCCGTAGAAGTTGAACTCGTCCATCCGGTGTCTTTACCTTCACTATTGCTGTTGCTAACAGTGTGTCCTTGCTTTGTTGCTGGACCATGTTCGATGTCACGTTTTCGCCCGGTGTGTTGTATTCTTGATGGATTAATGTATGGTGATTATTCCGATTGCATATGGCACACCGGAACTCCTTCATACACCTTGTTGTAAAATTATGCTGCAAACATTTATGGCATAGTTTAGCAGCGTTTACCATCCTTCTTCGCTCCTCTGGGGACATTGCTGCAAACTTACGGCAATTTACAATATTGTGCCCAATCCTTCGGCAACACGAGCAAACTGGCCCTGAACTTTCTGTCGTCTGTGAGTAACTGGTGTATGGACTTTTCTTCTTGTTCGGAAAGGATGCCAAACTGATGCAAATTTGATCCAAAAATGTCTTCACATCTCGGAGTTTTTGCACTTCTTTTGTCCTCTTTGTGTGATGTTCATACTGTTGGCGGGTGTTTCCATCAAACTTCCTCAAAATGATGTGCGCCAACAAAATCTCAACATCATTGCCAACCTCTGCTTTCTCTCTAATGATAAATGAACTTTCATTTATCGTACTGATGAACTTCTTGACACTTTGATGGTTCTCAGCATCCAGATTCGGCAGGTCTAATATGCGATCAAACGCTGACGAAAATATTTTTCTCTTATTTTCATATTTATCCACCAATAAGCTCCAGGTTTCATTATACTCGGATTCCGATCCGAGCAGCAAATGTTGCACCATTGATTTTGCTTCACCTTGAAGCGATGATTTTAAATAATGGAACTTTACTGCATCCGTAAGGTCCTCTCTCTGGTGTACCAGACTTTTAAACTCTGAGCAAAATGTAGGCCATTCCTGCTCGCTTCCGTCAAACATTGGTAGCTTCGTCACTGGCAACGGAAACCCTGTATTCAAGTTATCTTTCTTCTGAACTCCATTAATTCCTTCTTCCAGTTTCGCCTGCATACGGTACATCCTGTCTTCCAGAGCCTCATATGCTTCTGAATCAGACGTATCCCGTCGGTACTTGGCTTCTACCTCACTTGCCGCTTGCGATATTACTGACCAGATGTCCTTAATTTTATTATGGAACATCCTCATGTCAGTGGTATCACTGCCTGGCAGACGTCGTTCTGCCTCATCAAGTATCTTCGATGCCTTAGTCATCTTTGACTCTAGCATATCTATAATGCTGTCAGCTGGACTTAGCGGCCTTGCCTGAATTGCTTCTCTGATGTCTTCTGGTACATTTCCTTGTACTGCCAGTGTCTCTTCTAACACTGTCGTCACATCTTCTTGCGCAAGTACTGCCTGAGTTGAATGAGATTGTTGCAGCTTTACCAGTTTCTCCTTTACGGTCTGGTAACATTTATCGTTGAAATATTGATGATCAATGTTTGATGCTGATTTCAAAATTTTCACGTGGTTAATCTCAAACTTCTTCCAGTTTTCTTGCAATTCTGGTGTTAGTCTGCCCTTTGTAATTAGGGTCAGAATTGCTGTGTAGAGCTTTGATTGCTCTTCAAACAACTTTTGTACTACGTCGGACAACATTTTTTATTAACGTTCGTCCTGTTAGTTCTTGTCGTTTATTTTCGACAAGTCCTGGAACTTTTCGTCCGAATTTTTGATTAAAAATCAAAAAAAAATTTTAACACTTTTTGTGTATGAAGAAACGATATTTCTCCCTTGTGTTAAGCTCGATGTCAGCCTCGAGCACGCTTATTTCAAGGAAATTTTTTTTTTTTTCTTAAAATGTTCACTCTGGTTCTTTTTTAAATCTCTTACCACTGGTGGGGGAAAATTTAAAAAATTACTTTCGTGTTGGAGAAACGATATTTCTCCTTTGAGTAAAGCTCGATGTCAGCCTCGAGCACGCTTATTTCAAGGAAATTATTTTTCTTCCTTAAAATTTCCTTTTAGGTTCTTTTTTAAATCTCTTACCACTGGTGGGGTAAAATTTAAAAAAATCACTTTTCGAAGGACCAAATGTAAATCCGGTTCGAAGGACCAAATGTAAATCCGGTTCGAAGGACCAAATGTAAATCCGGTTCGAAGGACCAAATGTAAAGAGCTAATCCGAAATAAAAGTCTTTACTTGTTGAGTGCTTGTAAGACACTGATTTTATTTTCCAAAACGAAACACTCACTTAAATAAAATAGAATTTGACAACACGTCTAGTACATGACACTGTCAGTATATATTCCACATACATCGAAAGCTCCCAAACAAAGAATCAATAAACTATATACATTTATACAAATACACTGCAGGCTAATAAAGATTACAAAATACATAAACATTGAACAGACGCAAAAATTTGTTACAGCGCATTGCATTCCCATGCAGTATTAGAGTATCGATCTTCAATCGACTGAATGTGCGTGTGTGGCTTATGCTATTAAAAGTGAACCACTTGAAGGGTTCGATCGTCGATTTCCAATTGAATGTATACGCGAGTACAGCTCAGGCTGCTGATAGTGACACACTTGAAGTGTCATAATCGTGTCGCCTGTACATACAAAGGGAAAAACAAAAAGACTCATGTTCAATTCTGAACAATAACAAACTAAGTTCCGAATATTTTAGATATTAACAGTGCTATTGTGGAATCTAACAGGTGGCGCAAATGTAATCTTCCGACGTTTTTTGGCTGTAATTAAAAAAAATGAAAAACTTTGATTCTTCTTGTGGATTATTTAATTTTGGATCTTTTAATTTTTTTTACATCAAGTCGAGAATATGATGTCATGTAAATGGCCGCCGCCAGAGTTGCCACTGACATTAGGGGCCAATCGCAAAGTTTATAGCATTTTCTGATAGGAGGATTACTTTTGCACCACCCGTTATAACAGGCACTTTTTCGTGATAGTACCAACGTTCATGACAATTACAACAATTTGCTGTTCTCGGTTATAAATAAAAGTTCTTTTGTTGTGTTGGCACCTTGAAACAAATGGATCTGGCAGGAATAAGTTGAGGAGATGCAGATCGTTTTCTATATGACACAAGAGGCCCTTCCGAAAATCATAGTAAATTTAAAATGAATCACATGATTCGAAAACTGCATCGCATGACCTTGTCTTTGATGGAGGATTTGGAAGGCCTGTCCCACCAGGTAAAAGCTGTACACAAGTACACGGTATTCGATACACAAAAGGACTGAAATGTCTCCGGTTGATTGCATTTTATTTAAAACTAAACAAAGCTTTTTGTGTTTATAATAATATACAAAACGTACACATATCATCGAAGGACTTATTAAGGAATTTACAAACTACCATTCGAACAGAGGAGAGATGTCTCAGCCTGATCGATAAATTTCTTTGCAGTTGTTCATAAATAGAACCATCATGTTGTAGCCTTCCTTATCGAAGTCAATTTTGTCGCCACCAAAGAGAATGGCCTGTAAAAAAAAACACAAACCCATTTTTGTAAATGCGGCGTTACTTCATAATATACTTCTCTTCTCACCTCTTTGGCTCGTATGGCAGTTGGGCCAGCAGGTCTTCCAATGACTTCTATCCAATCACCCTTCGATGCGCCCACCGAATCCGATAAACTCACTGTGATTTTTTGATCGTCGGTTGATGTTGTCGTCAGATTTGTGCCGGCTTCATCCTCAACACACAGCATGATGCTTACATTCTGGCCAACAAATTGTCTCAGCATATTACCATTGACGTGGGTACGTGATTCAAAAGCCGCAGACATTCTTCGTAATTGTTTTAGAGTAATCACAAATGAAATGTAGACTGGAATTCGACGAATTACAAATATGATGAAACTCGCATTCAAAGATAAACAGAACTGACCGCCGAAATGTTTGCAATACAAAACAGATGTTGATATAAATAGTTGCCAGATTGTTGCACTTTGTATTATATATGGAAGGTAAATGTCGTATAATTGTAAAATATTGTATAATTTCAGTTTTTGTCTACAAAGAAGTAGTGCGTCAGTTTTTTTTCTCAAAAATTTCAAATTGGGTCTATACAGAACTGGAACATTTTCTGCTGAATCAAAATTGGATTTGCGTTTTTGGTTATGCGCCAAAATCAACTACTTCAGATGTAGGACATCCCAATCAATTGCGTGTCGCAAAGCACCGATTTTTTAAAAAAAATTAAATTATTAAACATCAAATACATAATTTTTTAAATAAAGTAGACGTTTTTATTTAAATGTGACAATAGAGGCTAAGACCGACCAAAATGATAATGGTCCGACCAAAGCGCCAACACTGGACACAATGGAAAAGGAGGCTGTGTAATGAAATTCAATTGATTTCGGTTGAACGTCCCTTTTTCCGTTGCCATATGTGAGTGTGGGACGGTTGGCCACCGAAGGTGCCACGCAAGGCAAACATTTATTTGATTGGTCTGTAATACCGCCGTTTGCCTCAAACAACCAACAAAGGCAAAGGATCAAACAAAGTTGCTTCGTAAAACCAAATAGAAAGGTGCAAGACCAATTGGCGTCCCTTGTGCTGAGTGCGGTTCGCCAGACAGAAATTTAACATGTACATACGTGGTGTGGTAAAGCACACTAGAAACTGACAGCAGCTCATGTCATGTTTAATCAAAGTCCATGCCAGATTCCAACAGAGGCTATCGATGGTCATAACTTTGCTTTTGTCTTTGGCCAAGTCAAATCGGCTTTAACCGTTCATTGGCTCTCGACGCTATTGTTAGTTTGGTTTGGAGCTATAGAATTCGCCCAAATGCCATAAATGCATTTGCTTCAATGTAGCCATCCATTATATACGACGTCCCAGTGAACGATTTCATCCTTTTTCGCACAGAAGGTTTCGATTCTGGTCGGACATCGTACGTAATGTTGTATGGATGGTTCACACCAGGAAATGTCGGATAATTCTAGTGACAAATTAGGATTGTCTGATGCAATTTCCGAGAATTTACATGGCAATCCAAATGCCAAATGCTCCAAAATCGTTAACATTTCTTTACGACATACATATGTATGTCTGGTTTTGTCGGGGAAATTCTATTGTTTTATCTATCAATCTGTCTTATAAATTCTGAAATGAGAGTGAGTTCTGATGTTTCTGTAGATATGTCGGTCTAACGTAAAAGTTGTAATCTGTTGGAAAATTGACTTATTGTCTTTGTGAATGTCACAAAATCTGGAAATTTGATCGGAAGAACTTGTTCATTGGGATCGGGAAGTAACTCACACACACATGCACTGACACAATAAATTCGGGGAAAACTGGTTATCATTGTTGACTGTACAATAACCGACAGTGTTTGGTGGAAGCTTTTTGCAATTCACGTAAGCCGCATGGAACGTGAACATAAAATGCAAACAACACATTTGGTGGCAATGTCTACACATGCTGGATTGTGAGTTCAAATGAAATGCTTTGAAGCATTTTGTGTACGGGTGCGTTTCATATCAAGTACTGCTTTGTTTTATCGCCTCAGTCACAATGACTTTCTAAATTAAGAATGTCCGCCGTGCGAGCGTCCGTCAAACCCATGGTTTATGTATAGAAGGTTATCAGCAAAATTTGCCGTTAGGTGACGTAGTTGGTGACAAACGTCAAAAAGAAGTGGGTTGCCAGCTCTATGTCTGCCTACTTTTAGTTAACAAAGCTAAGATTTCATGTGAAAAATGTACATATTGCAGTGAGTTGGCAACCCTACAGCTGAAATCACTTTGTCAGATTTGTGAAGAAATAAAACAACAAATCGAAACGTAAACATTAAGTGTGCAGTGGGCAAATGTATGAAAACCAACAGTAAAAAATATGTGAGTATGTAAAAATGTAAAAACAATGTTTTTCCGGTGCAGAATGTACTTTAGGTTAAGAATATTAAATGCCGACATTACCAAAAATATTTATACCAAAAAAAGAAAATTAAATAAAACTTTAACTTAATATACAAAAAAATTTTCGTTTTTCGCTAATAAATAAATTGATGGCAAAAATAGTCAATTGTCCCACTGTTATGAATACACAAATATTATCAGCTGTTAGCTCGAAATTTTTAGCCAATAGGAACAAAGTTTGCGTGACGTCATTGGTGACAAACGTCAAAAACAGAAAAGGGAAGGGGGCTGGGATGGCGTAACCTTCTATACATAAACCTTGGTCAAACCCCCTACACATTTGTATGGAGCACTGGCACAGTTGTTGGAAATCAAGATATTTTGGCAATAATTCGGATACTTATGGTACATGCAATGGTGCGAAATTTTGCACAGCTTAGCTGGAGAAATAGTGACTGTTTACGACTTTATTGCGGTATCTAAATAAAGCACAAGTTCCATAAATATTTCGTAATGAAATGTGCATCGGTAGCCGACACTACAATGAACAGCAAGGTTTTGTAAATTTATGACTAATGCAACCAACTGTGATAAATGACATATCGATGAAAAAAAAAAAATTGGATTTTCTTTTTCATAAGCATAAGTCGACGCATGGTACAATAAACAAGGTAAGGTCATTAGCCCAACAACAAATAATCAGATACAACTCTGGTACTCTATATTGTCAAAGTTGTATATGTCAAGAATATAAAATACATCAAGTGTCGACCAAGTCCTAAAACTCAATCAAATCCTGGAAAAGACCATGGGAAGCCAAACTATAAGCTGCGACCACAGAACAATTATTTTAAACCGCGTCTAAAACCCCGAGTGACACTAGATCACCTCATAATAAGCGACCTCTCCTTGTCGGGTATCTTCTTTACAATATTGAAGGAGAAAATATTAGAATAGGCAGAAGTTAATAAAACGGGCAAATGGGGCTTTTCCGATGATTTCGATAACTGTTGAACTTCCTAGATTTCCTGCGATTTTTCCCCCCAGATATGCTGATCTTTTTGTGTGTCAATCCTTTCCCACAACATGTATGCCCAAGCAAAGTATCAATTGAATGAGCAACGTAAATATTCACTTAAAAGGCATTCAGAGCCATCTGAATAATTTCGCTTTAACAACTCATTCTTGCGAGAGCACAGTTGAATTTACAAAACAGCTCTGCTTTTTCAATAGTTGGCGCAGTGTCAATTAAACTTGAATTTTCCAATTGTAAATTCATTAGTAATAAATGTAATTTATGGCGGTCAATATTTTTCTTCCGATTTGCTTTAGTTCTTCGGAGGTCATTAGTGCGGTATACTCTATACGAGCAAAGATATCATGTGAAGGAGCTTGGGTTAATGCGTGAGTTGAAATAATTATATATTAACAATAGTAGTATCCATCTATTTCTTTTCACGGTTCGATCTGAACTTTGAATGCTACGGAATCTGACGTTTAGTTGACCATACAAATTCAATCTCTTCTATGCTGGGCGGGATATAATAATATACCAACTGACCAGGAACTTCTGTTTAAATTCGGTTCCGACCGACGTCCAGTACTTTTTTGATAAAATCTGTTGTGTACATTTTTAAGACCGTTCTTACAAAAACTACAATTAACCTAATCCTAAATATTTAAAATATATGAATATGATCAAGGATCGCAGAAAATGTGACGATGGACATTTCAAAAGACTAAACCGACGGGGGCTTTATGTAATCGGAAGGAAGGATCGATTCAGTAGTGCTGTCTTACTTGGAATTTAAACAGAGAACAGAGAGCAAAGATTGCACTCTTCGTTGTAAAACTTAGCATAGGGTGGCCTTAGATACACGAGATTCATAGCATACCCTTATAACCCTGTAAATCGTAGACAGAAAAGGCGAAGATCAAGTGACAGTCCGGTAATGACCAAAGTCATTGGAAGACCAAGAACATTTTATAGAGATTACTCATGTAAGTAACTGAAAAATATTTATGGTTGATTTTTCTAAACATTATTAATTCCGGCGAAAAAAAAAACAATTTTATAAAATATCAAATCTACAATTTACCGAGTATTCAAATTAATATACGGAAATTACGTACATATGTATGTTCCTAAACATTCCATGAAGGAACAGGCGGCAGGCGGGATGTGTGCTGACGTCAGTGTGGCTGGGACTTACAGTTTAAAAACGGCTCCGAACGGCTAATGCTTTTCTATTGTAATTGTACATGACATAAAGATTACCCTCTTACTCCGATGAACTCCGACGAACAGCAGATAAAAGAATGGCCGTTCCAGAACTCGAACCTGGGTTTGCTGTGTGATATGATTATTAGTTAGACTAACAGCAAAATTCCGAATATGAACATTCAGAAAATCATAAATCAGGTTATATATATCAACAGACATCGATAACTACATGGAATATCATTCCAGCACTTTAACCGTGTCCGCACCCCAACAGAAAGTTTGGCGACATTCAAACATAGATCTTTCTTAAACGTGGATAAAACATGCTTTCAACATACCGCTGTCATTCACTTCGACAGGGCATATATAAAGCACAAAAAAAATCCGGCATTTGGCTAAGAGAAAGATTTCTTCCGCACGGTCTTCTACGATTTGATATCTCAATTGTCATATTATTCTGCTCTAGGTCACAGTGAATAAATCGCTCGTCGGCAAGAGATTTCTATTGAATGAAACGCTCAGCAGTGAAAAGAATAAAATAAATTGGACGCATCTACTAAACTTTAAAACTTTAAACTTTTTTGTTTGTATCAATTGTATTTTTTTAAATTAAAATTTTTAAAAAAATAATTTTCTACAGCTACTTTTTGAGATCTTTATGAATATTCCAAAATTTTCATTTGAGTTACACCGCACACAGCCCAATTATATGAACCCAATATGTTGAGGTTTTAAAAATGTTTATAGATCATACACTTTAATGTCTCAAAACATCAACCACATAAATCCAACACTACCGTTCTGATTGCAAAAGGTAAATCTTAAAACTATTGGCACATTCTGAAATGATTTTTGGCATGGCCCTCATAAATGTAAAACTACAAATACGTCAATTTAAGCAAAGGAACAATGGCTGATAATCCCCTTTTAGTTTTTGATTTTATTCCATTTTTCTGTTATATTTGCCAGCCCAAAATGAATTCAATAGAATGTTTCTTCCATCTAAAACGGAAAACATGCATTTTCACAAGAAATAGATTTTGAGAGTACAATTTTCGATAGTGGTGCAATTCTTTCTTTTGTTGGAATTTTTGTTTGGGGGATTGATTGCTCGATTGTCAGTTGCCTTTGTCTTTGGCTGTTATACGCAGACACTGAATACGTAGACTCATAAAGCTGCACAATACGGACACACGCAAGTTCTTAAATGGCCAACAGTGGGGTTTGAAAATGCATCTTCTGTGCTTCACTGTGCTTACTATCCAAACCCTATTTAATTGGGTAAAATTTCAAGAATATTTCTCATTTGAAAACGCATTAAAACTTTCCTTGTTACACGAATTGTTTTTTTTTTATTTTCCATACCTACCAGAGTGTAAAATATTAATGCATTTTTATTACTTTTTTTCGTTATCTGTGCAGACATTTTCCGCTTTCAATTGTTTTGCAAGAAAGGGACCTTTAGGGCAACTGCAAAATGAATGAGGCGATCATGGAGCACCATTCACAGAGCAAATGAAATGAAATTTGATTTTTAATGTTTGCACAATACATTTTCAAAAGGACGACGGTGTTTCGGTCACGGAGACGTGGGTTGAATGCGATTTTTGAATGAGATGTGGATGGATTGCGAATGTTGTAAGACGAATGATGTCAAGCAGAGAATATGAAAATAAGTGAGCTAATGGTCATGCCACACTACACTATTATAAGAATAGATTAGTAACATCTGCGATACAAGCCGAGAGATGTTGTGGATTTATGGAGGGAACATTTCTACAAAGTTCTAGGCAATGTGGTACATTTACCATCGGCTATAGTTAAGAACTCCATTCTTGTTCATTGTTTGCTTTTTCAGCCGATGTTGAGGGAAATCCTTGGTGACTCAGTGCAATTCTTAGCAAAAACGATTTGAATTTCAATTGTTATACATCAAATGAAAGGGATGCCAATGAGCTTTAAAATAGTATTAGTTTTCTCTAGATCCAGGAATAAATTCTAACTGAAAAAATACTTAAACCTATTTAACCCTTTAAACACCAAGACATACAGATGGTCATCGATAACAGTCATTTCTAATTTAGAATCTAGATACAAACCTCAACATCTGTGATAACTGACGGACCAAGGGGTTTCTCATTTTAAAGGCGAAAGTCTTGGACATTTACGCAGTAAACAGAAAAAAAAGTTGGTCAATAATGGTTTATGTCAATTTTGAAGTTCTCTGCCTGAGACCTACCCATTGCTGAATCCGTTTCTAAATTACAGTGACACAAAACTAGAGAAAATTATGGTGTCGCGTATCGTATATGTATGGTCATCAAGTTTTGTGTTTTATATTAAATTCAGTTCCACAAAAATCTGCATTTACTGCATGTTTCTATAAAACGAATTTGTTCGTTTGTTACAAATCCTCAATATTGTAGGCATTATGAAATGGATTTCAGACATTATTCAATTTTGGTTTTCAGCTAAATATTGGATATTGACAATCCAAAGAAATAAGCTCTCACTACTGACAAGAATCCTTCAATTTTAACAATTTGTAACAAACGAATAAATTCGATTTATGTACAGTTAAAAGGAAACCTTATTTATTCTAAACGGTACTGAGATACTGAGGCAAATTGTGTATGATGACATGTTTAAACGAATTTTTGTAAAATGTTAAGATCGGCATTCTCCAGATCGGCATTGTCATTTAGAGTCCTTCACATATTTGATTTATGTAATATTGAATGCACAACTGTTTCGTAGATTCTAGGCGATCTTTGTTTATTTTTTTCATAATTTAAAATATAAATCGAGATTAATATGAATACCGAGGATTGATTGTTTCAACAACAGTACAGTCGTCCTAGAAAGCCATGCCATACTCACAACCATCTCATTGTCGGCAAACTCTTGCCTTTTTGTCTATCTCATAAATCCTTTTATTTTAATTACCCCTGCCAAAATGTTATTGCAATTATTTGAATTCTTTCAATTACGACAATATAAATCGCATTATCATTGCCTAGCATTCCTTAATGCATTCATTCATTCAGTCATCCATTTTTCCACAACTGAAGGCTCCACCACCATCTGATAATTTCTCACAATCAATGTTTTTCCATACATTCGGCGCCCTTTGTGAGTGAGTGGGACGATGGTGGGGGTGGGAGGGGGTGTGCTACCGTAAAAGTTTCAAAAGGCTTGAGGCCCGTAATTATTACTTGCAGTTTTTGTGCACCCGGAATATTTTTCATCAATAATTTTACTAGTACCTTTTCGAACAGTCAGTGGTGGGGGTGGCAGAAGAGCAGACGAATCGTGGGAAAGTAAAATAAAATTATATTCACCGGAAAATTCGAAACGATGCCGAGTTCAACGGAGGGTAATAAAATCCAGTGGAAGGTGAATGGAATGACTTTACTGTTAAAGGAATTCATGTTTCTTCAATTCCAATTAAATTTACAGAATCGGATTGTGGATTTCGTTTCTGAGAGCATTTAATTCATACGATTCACGACTGTGATGAACTGAAATATGAGAATGGCATATCAATGGATTGCCATATAACAGGCCAGGAAAAGTGTTTGATTTTTTAAAAACATCTAAGCGTTCAAAATGAGAGACAACAAATCAGATGTTTTGCCAGCCACCGAATGGTACAAACAAATTTAATAATATTTATCGGTTTTGTAAATGTAATGCTGGAATATGAGGATGGAATAAATAATAAATATACATTGAAAACAAGTAGATACATTTAGGAAATCAATTGCACGAAATATTTTGTGCTCTAACTCCGAATTATGTTTTAAATTTCTAATATACCAATGGATTTATTCGGCATTGCATTTGCAAGTCTGGTAATGCCATTCCAAAAGTCTAATCGAAATTGTAAGGACCTTTTGAAAATTGAAAACCTAAAAAAATCGAGGTCAACAATTTACTTTTTTAATTAAATCCGAATCTGTCTGTCTGTCTATTTCTGTTGCATTTTCTTGCATGCCGCTATCGAAATGCTTTATATTCGTAAGTTGTCCGCTTCTTGAGCCTCTGCAGACAGTTCGCAAATGGGGAAATAGTGATGTTTTATGACGGTTCTACCATGGCATTATGAATTGTAGGCGACAATTTCCTTCAGCTGCCACAGAGGTTAGTGTACACTTTAAGTGTAAGTGAAGCGAATTTCCCAAACATTTAAGCATCAATAACTTAGCAATCGTCAATTGTTTCAAATGAAGCAAAAGACGTTCATCAAGATTTTAAGTTCACAGGCAGCAAAGAGTTCAAGAATTGAAAGATATCAATCCGTTTCATACGTTACCAAAAAGGAAATATTCGGACTAGGCCGGCTGAAGAAGAAGATGGTGTGTAATAATGGATCGAAATGACATGAAATATTATAGGAACCAAAAGCCACCACGAGCCACCATTGGGAATGCCAATGGTTCAAGATTAATTACTTCCAAACGATGGCACATCCCCCATGGGTGGTGAAGTCAGTAGTGGGTTAAATGCATAGAGTGAAGGAAGCCGCCTTTTCCAAGTACAGACTATTGATGGGATGATTTAAGATCATGGTCGGCGTATCGTCTCCTTGTGTTCACGTCTTTAGTGTTGTTGTGCCTTCGTGTGTTTGTTTTTTTTTTGTTGCCATTGTTGTTGTTCATCAAATGCCGCTGAGCTTTTCACGATTTCTCCTGCTGTGTTGCAAGTGGAACTGATGCAGTGTCATGGCGTTTATTTGTCTTTGCGATTTATGCATTCCATTTTAATAAACACGCTTCTCCACCTCCTGCACACACACACACACATACACAATGCCAATCTGGTCTGCGAGATGTGTGTGTGTATGTGTAGGGCATTGTTTTAAAGGTTATTGTCAACGTTTCGTATTGATTGATTCCATTTTATTTACTGTGTATTCATGAATTCATGTGGAAAAAACAATAACTTCTGTTTCGAATAATTTAAATGGAATACCACGGGCAATTCAAGTCAAATAATGGCAGATGCTCCCATTGCTGCTGGTGAGAATGCAACGGCCTCACTGGGCCTGTGATTGTGACGGAGAAGTGGCAGAAGCTTCCGCAGATTTAAGAATGAATTTGAACCGACTCGTAGCTCCACAATTTACCAGGCACCCCGTAATATGCATACCAAAAATGCTGTCGGATGTCCTCGGAGAATACAAAGCTGACAACATCGGCATTGGCATCCATAAAATACGATGGGACATCCAATGTATTCTACACCTGCCATCAGTTGTGGATTTCTTGGGACCAAGAGGCAGCATCAACTGGGCGACAAACTGCTGGCCACTCTCTGCATCCAGTCTTTCTTGGGTCCATGCTCCGACGGATGGGAAAGAAGACAAGGGTATCAGGAAAAGACATACAAATCGTTTTGTGGATTTTTAGAAGCAAGTGGAGACAGGTATAGCGTTTTTCTGCGACCGTTCGCTGCCGCTGGAAATATCAGATTTCAACATTGCGCCATCCATAAGGCGCGTAACTTCAAATCGTCCATCCATTGGGCGTAGTGGATGTACCGACAGTTGCAACTTTAAACAATGTGAAGGATCTGGCAGTATCAAAAGAATTCTAGACGTCCGGAAGCTGCATGGCGAATGGGTCACAAGGATAAACTTAGGACAGCTCTGAACGACAGAAACCACGAAAAGTCGAGACAGTTAAGACCGAAGCTCCGTTGGGAAGGCGATGTGGGGCCCTGAAGATCTGAATAACCTCGGTCATCGAACTAGAGAGAGAGAGAGAGGGAGAGAGCAAACCCAAGGCCTAACAACAGGGAAATATTTCAATAACGCTTCCGTTACTCTTCCCATCCAAATTTCTAAAATCTTACGGAGGCTCGACAAACTTAACAATTTGGCAAAGCAGTCTACACAAATTCTACACAGACTCCTTCTACGTTTTTTTTGCCAACAAAACGATTTATCAATTTTCGCCCATCTGTCCCACTCTAAGAGTTTTTCAAAGAATAGTTAACCATCTAACCCGCAACAGTGCCTCATGGCACTCCTATGGAGACACATTCGTTTATAGATTTTACAAATTTGGCGGTTAGAGGGTTAATTTCAATAACCCTACACGAAAAACCACCCAGAACACCCAACCGAAGTTTGGCTTGAAATATCTCGTGGACACAAAATCCCTTTAACTAGGAAAAAAAATGCCCATGAAGGTCACAACGTTAAAATCACACATGTGACCGGCTACACATGTTACGAAATGACGACACATCAAAGCTAAAAGTAAGGCCACAACCTTCCCCATCGCCTGTACTCCTTGTTAGAAGTTAGAATGTATCTTTGAAATATTTACTTGCAACTTTTAACCAAATGCTTCAAAGGGAGGCATTTAATGTGTCATTTTGGCCATGCCACCCCCCCCCCATACCCCCTCCAAAGACAACATCTGCGTTTGACACAGGAAAGTGTATAACTTGGGGAAAAAAGGCAAATAGCAAAAAAAAACAACAAAATGGCCGACCTACCTTCTCTTTGTTGCCTGTTAGTTTTGGAACGAGCGGTGGGTGGGGGGTGCTTTTATGTTCCAAATGTTTCTTTAAATTTCTATACATTACACGAAATCAATGGGATGGGGATGGGTTTTTGCAGCCACTGCTTGGTGTTGAATGAAATGACCGATAACAAGGGATGGCTTTCCCATCTGGGTGGCTGTCCCTAGCAGTCGGCATTGCTGCACTATGTCAATAGTGAACCTTGTGACCCTATGACTTAATTCAATATTAGTGTCGCTGATGATGTCATCTTGAGCTGGATCGCAAATATCCATGATCGAGAGAGTCATTATAAATCGTTTTTCTTTAAGGAAATGGGGTTCCGACCTTAGGTCAACATGGCACTTACAAAAACATACTTTACTATTCAACAGGCGATAATTGTGAAAAATACAGGGTACCCCGGATTGATGCCTTCTGAAAAAATGTATACTTTTTTTTTAATGGTAAGCAAATGGAGTGTCTTTGAGAAAAAAAAAGGTTATTGCCCACACTACACATGCTCTCGTCGATCTCATCAGATCTGCGTCTTGAACAAGCAGGGTTCAGACTTAATCGTCCAGCATTCTGTGAAATGGCGCTCCCCATTGCCTTCATCGTTTTTTTTTCAGAGCTTTCGACACTATTCACCATCAAGCCATTTAGAAGGCATTGCGTCACTATATCGGAACTGGAAATGTGCCGAACAACACGAAAGGACATACGGCAGAGAGTTCAGTGTAAATGTGGTAGTTGGCCAGGGAACGACGAAATAGAAAACTAAACTTTATGCCGTTCCTACGACAGCAACATCGGCCAGACCAAAGTTCTTTGTCTGAACATCAAGTTCGTGATACACAACAAGGAACTAATAAAAGTCTACTCCGAACAGAAATGACTGAAAACAAAAAAGAAATCGGATCGACCATGATGGAACCCGCAAAGATGCCGAAGGAGTGGAAGGCCCGCCAACACGATGGCAAGACAAGTGGAAACCAAACCAAGGATGACAGTGACGAACTGCAGCGAAATAAAAGCGAGCGCAATGGGAAACCTTTGTTATGGCCCTTAGTTCCAAACTACAAGTATATGAAATGACCGAACATCACAAAATCAACTGACCTTTCTTTAGGGATTCCGTGATGGACCGATGTTATGCAAACAATCCATTTATGTATTTAGGACCTGATGGCGATTATCGAGCAAGAATCCTGTATTTGGAGGATTATGATAAATTATACATGCAACATTGATTTCTTGTTGTCTGCCACACGAACTGCATTAACCAATCGTTATACGTGCTCTCACTGACTTCTTTAGTCGACCGAGTACATGTGTTGAACGTACCAATGTGTCACCTTTATAGGTAGTCGGGGTTATGCTGAACTGTTGTCTGTCCAGCAGACCCCAATCGATGTATGTTGACGTCTAACATTTGTGCAGTGCAATTATTTGAGTTATTTCTTAAATATTTGTAAAATTTAGATTCCTAACAATTTTGAACAAATTACGTTTATTCAGACACACCCATGCACTTTACATATGTATGTGTGCACTTGGATTTAATTTAATTTACAACAGCACAACACATATTTGACATTTTGCTGTAGACCAGCAAGAAGAACTAGAAATACAAAAAAATTCGTTTGCATTTTTCTTTAAGAACTTCCCCTGCTCACCCGGGCACCGTTCCACACCGTTCTGGGCACCAGTTCAATGTGAACAGAGAAAGCGGCTTTAGATTGCAAAAGTTTCGTTATATTCCTTTTTTTGTAGACATTCATTGATGTTTTGCTTTGGGTTTCTGGTTTGTTGTTCATCATACTGCGTTCATTCTCCTATGCAGTGGTAGTTTAGAGTCGTTGTGAGTGTGTGTGTGCGTGCCAGATGTCTGTGGGTGTGTGCGATAGAGTGTTTTCTTGGATTTTCATAAAAATTTATTCAAATGTTAATAATTCATATTTACTTATAGCATCAAATAAGAAGAAACAACAACAACGCACACACACACACACTCACATGATATTACGTTTTGATGCTTCCTCTTGTAAGAGTTATGCTAAGTTCATGCAAAAGAAGAAGACGAAGATGGCGAAGAAAAAAAAAATCAAAGGATCCTTGTCTTTAGCAAGTCGAAGGATATTATGACAACAATAGCAACAGCGACAGCAACGACAACGACATGGCAATGTCAATGATGCTTAACATTCCTGTTGTCACACATACTCCACATACAGATATGAAAGCATTCACACACACACACCTACAAACATACAAATTCATGTTTCCACATTAAAATATTTGTTATATCAAAATTTAATAACGAAGAATATCTTCATGTCACACAGAGCTGTCAGAGGTTGATAGCAACGAAATCGGTCGGTCCTTGCCATGTTCTTTGTCATTCAAATTGATTCGCTTTTTATTTACATTCACTTCTTTCATATGTACAACATTAACTTGTTGTTGTTATTGGAACAAAACAACAGCAACAACAACAACACAACTCATTTATGTTGCCTATGAACGAATCGATTCTACGACCCCGGTTTTTTGCAAGTAAGATAAATTTGAAGTCCTGCTTCACATTCCTTTTTGTCATGTTGGAAACATGGGGTCTAAGATGGCCCGCGTGTAAGCGAAATACAGACAGAAAATACATATCGCTACCGTAGAGTGCAAAAGTGCTAAGTCCATTTTTCAACGCAATGTTTTTCATTATTCAAAACCAAACAGAACACGAAAATGCATCAAATAGAAAATACAAAAAGTACATTGAGTTTGTGTTTCATGGTTCAAGTCCATGGGTTGTCCAAAAAAAAAAAAACAAAATGTTAACTTATAGCCTTTTCACATATACCGCGTTTCACCGCGTTTCGCTCTCTTTGGATGAATTGAGGCAAATTACACTTGAAATTACACTTATTTCCATACAAAAAAAACGCAGACATTATGCTCATTTTTCGTAATTTCGTTGAAATCACAGTAAAAATGAGAGAGAGCACAGTGTTGTACTGCAAAAGTAGTAAAAAAAAGGAATAAAATGAAAAAATTTGCAGTGCTGGTTGAAAGCAAATGTCAGAAAAATGAGGGGAAAAACAGCTGTTTGTTTGTTTCTTCTAGTTTGTTTTGTTTTGCAAATTTCTTTTCCTTCGATACAAATCCATTGTATTAGTAAAATAACCATTTATTTCATTGAATCCATTCATACAATGATATAAACTCAAATATTATAAAAATTAAATCCATTTTTTATATTATTTTATCTTTTTTTATTCACAAATGTGCGTTTGTGTTGTTTACAAACAGAAAACACAAACACAAAACAGAAATGAGAAATGTCACATGAAATGACAATAAGTCACAAACCATAATTTACAAATGATTTCAAGAGAGCGAAATGCGGTGAAACGCGGTATATGTGAAAAGGCTATTAGGACTTTTGCACTCTAAGATAGCGCATACGGCGTGCCAACTGTCCATGGGACTTCGGGGCGTATCCGAGATATTTCCGAAAATATTCCTCACTCATACGTCCCGTGGTTCGAACGACACGATTTCATTTGTTTTTTGTATAGTTGGGCGTGATTTGTTTATACCGCATGCTTTGATTTTCGCTTATTTTGTATAGAGATCTAAGCGAAATTTGAAATTCGCTTACGTTTTGGTCTTAAGCCGGCACGATATTGCCAAGTCATTACATATTCCGTAGCAAAACAATATTTTTTTTCATGCTAAACATCATATCGATGGCTTCATTCCAGAGTATGCTAAGTCTAAAAAGTCCATTTTGCAGGAGACGCATTCAAAGTTTATTTGGAATTTCTCAAAGACCGTATAAGATAGAAACCTAATTTTTGCGGTATTTATGTCACAATTATCGTAGAATTATTTAGTGTGCATGAGTTAAAAAATACTGGTGGAAGATCATGGATAAAAATGACTTAGACCACTATAGAATGCACAAAAATGTAAGCGTTGTTCATGTAAGTCTACTTAGCATTATTTTGCATAACGTTTTTTCAAGCATTGGTCGTCTATGTACACATAGCATACTTTAGTTTGGAGATTGAGTTTACGCCCGACTTAGCTTACGTTTCAATCTGACATTGAAACAATTAACATTACTTTTTATACATTTTATTTTAACGTTGAACAAAAATTATAAATTCAATTTAATTTAATTTTTTAAAAACAATTGTATTATGATTGACAATTTAATTATTCAGCATCAGATGTGATCACATATTCGCACCCTTCTGTTCCCCTTAGCTGCTTGTAGAAGTTTTTGTAATTTTTTGGAATCAAATTTTTGTCACATAGATCTATGAGATCTTTACGTTTTTCTTCAGCTATTGGAAATGGTGAGGTGTATGCTTTTGGAATGATTTGTGGGAGCAAACTTTCCTTTCTTCGGCGCTTTGATTCGTCGTATATTAATATTTCTTTAAAATCATCGTCAAACTCATATTTGTAATAGAGTATAATTTTTTTTCTTTGTATACTCTTATTTCTCTAATTTTTATTAAATTAACCTTTTCATTATTTGTATTTTTTGTCCAATTCTTATTTTTTGTCCAATTTCTTATTAATGAGAACCACTCCCCTTGATTAGCAATATTATAGAAGTAATTAAAAATCTGAATTCTGGATTCATCGGACACCCTTTGTGTACATTTCATTCTGCACGATTCTCCACAACTTTTTCTTAACTCTTTTGCATGTTTAAGATCGCCAGTTGCATTAACATATTCCTTACCTTGGGTCTTTAAAATTTTTGCTTTGTTTTTACGCCATTCAGATGGCTGACGTCGTTTCCTACGCAAAATTTTTTCGGTAGAAGTATCTAAGCCCGTGTTCGACGTTCTGTTAACTACTTTTGATGCTATGACGATATATGCTGGATCTGTGTCCGATGATGACTCAGACGAGCAATCATTTGGTTCATATTCGCTTGAACTGCCGCGGAATGGTTCTAAAAGTTAAACAAAAATCGTTTATTTACAAAAAATTTTATGCTATATTTAATTAAACATACCGAGAGAACTATGGTCGCTTTTATCACAATCTACAGTGGTCGATGTTTGAGGTAAATTACCAACTGAAACTCCAGGAGACACAGTTGGAACAAATTCGTCCATGTCGGTTTCTATAGGAATATTTCGTTGTAGATAATATCAACATTTTCTATACCCACCATAAATTACTTACCACTGATTTCCATTGTATTTCTTTGCATTTCCAATAATAAATTTACACTGTTTAACATTAGATATGAAAAAGAATACCTTTTAATTTATTTAAAATAAATTTAGTACATTTTCTAGCTTTGCTTACTCATCTGATTTACAAAACTTCACAACAAATTACAGTTTATTCGCTCACGTCTTTCTCCAAACTAAACTGTTCTATGTTTACTTACACGCTTAAACCGATTTTGTTTATTCGGGGAATAACATGTTATGTACAGTTAGCGACACTCAAAAAAGTAAGATGTGAATGCTAAGTAGACTTAGAAAGCACGCAAATAATAAATGTCCCTTCTAAAGAATGTTATGTATACTTAGATTTCAGAACAATTGCACAGTTCCCTTCCAAAATATGCTAAGTGTACTTATCCCACTTTGGAATGGAAGTTTTTTAAAACTTTAGTCGTATGCTAAGTACAATTGTGATCATAACTTTTGATAGGATTCTCTGACAAATTCGAGCTTTTGACAGGATTTAAGTTGAAATAATCTGAATTTAAAATACCAATCTCCTTGAAAACATGCTAAGTCGTCTTAGCATACTCTGGAATGAAGCCATCGATATGATATGTTAAATATATTCGACTACTCCACGGAAAGGGTTAAGTCTGAAAACAAAAAAAAAGACTACAAAATTTACGAATTAATTGTAAGCTACTTTGTATGCGTAAATTTCCCTTTTATAATTGCATTGGTTTACAAAAAAAAACAAACAAAAAAAAATAGCTTATACCGGGTCAACAACTTTATCGCATTTTCCAATTTTTGGCGGTAGATATTAATTTGAAGTATTTGTTTACACTCTTAATAACTGGTAAGTTGTAATGCGCCTATGGCGCCCGTTGAAATATGGGAAAAAAATTTTGCTGAAAAAAAAAAATTTTTGTGGAAAAAAAAAAAATCTTGTTAAAAAAAAAAAAAATTCTTGAAAAAAAAAATTTTGTTGAAAAAAAAAATTTTGTTGAAAAAAAAATTTGGAAAAAAAAAAAATTTGTTGGAAAAAAAATTCGTAAAAAAAAAAATTTGGGGAAAACACAATTTCTGTAAAAAAAAAAATATTATTTTTTTATTATTATTATTTATAGAAAATTATAGAATGCCTATTTAAATTCCTACGTACTGCGTGACAGAGTCAGTGAATCAGTGTATCAGTGTCGAGGGTAAATATATATTAAGATTCTCCCCATTTTTCTACGTTTTTGCAACTCAAGTTGTCAAACCCGAACAATTTCCAAACATTTATTTCCTTTTCTACTTCTCGCCCTTTATGATTATTTTTAAAATGTTTTCCCACAGCCTCCATATTTTTCCATTTTTGTCGTCTTTTCCGTATCCTCGAATTATTAGCATCTTTTATTAAATGTTTTGGTTTCCCCCAACTTTTGTCCCGTTTTATACCGTTCTGGTACGCTTCGGACCTTTGTGGATATTTTACTTGTCTTTGCTCTTTTTTTGTTCCTTTATCCACTTCTTTCAGTTTTTCCGCTCTTTTAGCCGCATTCTGTAAATTTGTTACCCCTTTTTATCCCCGTTATAACACAATTTTAACTGTAGTTGCCATGGATATTTCAACTTCTCGAATGTTGTGAATATATTTAAATTATTTTTCATTTATATGTATGTTCTCCCCATTTTGTATCTTTTTTAATCCGTTTGGTACGTTTTGGACCCATTTTTCGTCCCTTCTCTACTATTATCAATTTGTTGTTGCCAAACACTTGCTTCGGCCTTTTTAATTTGTCCCCCTTTTTGTCAGTTTTTTTCTCGTTTTTGTCCTTTTTTTATCCCGTTTTGGTTCGATTTTCGCCCCACCTTTAACTCATTTCCACCTGTTGCCAAAAATTAGTTTTCCCAATTTTGTACCTTTTGTACGTTTGGACCCATTTTTAGTCCCTTTACTACTATAATCAATTTGTTGTTGCCAAACACTTGTCCCCTTTTTATCCCCTTTTGGTCCCATTTTCGTCCCACCTTTAACTCATTTCCACCTGTTGCCAAAAATTAGTTTCACGATTTTTTTTTTTTTTATTTTTGCTCTTTTTTTTATCCCGTCCCATAAATTTTCCAGCACAAATCACACTACATTCAATCATCCATCACTGTACAAAAGTGGACTTACAGAGAGGAGACTTTGAGTTATGAATTCCTTAAAAAAATGTTTATGGGAATTTGTTGCCTTAACTACCACTTATGGAGGTTCGAGTTATGGAGGTTCCGCTGTATTTGATTATTTTGTATTTTTGCGTATTTCGAAGGGTTTCGGGGTTGTCCCCCATTTGTATCCCCTTATAATACGAATTTCCAAAAATGCATCTAGGCTGCAGGGGCTACATACTCCCCAAATTGCAGTCAAAGAAATGTTAAATGAAAGCCGAGTCAGTCGAGCTGTAAGGATATAAAGGAGCAACATATGCCCGTGATTAAGATGATGATATAACATGTCCAGGCTTAGAGGACATTGTATTAGGTAAATATTGTTAGTGAACGTCCAGTTTACTTTAGGTGAACATGAGGAAAGCAAGCCGAACTTGAGCAAAGATCCTGCCACGCTCTATACATAAGAGCAACAACATGCTAAAAAAATTTAAAATGTAAGAAACCCTGTTTTAGAAGGTGAAAACATTTGCTTGTTGATTTAGTAGCATCAGAAAAATAAAATAATCAAAACAATTTTTAGAGCAAACTCGTTGTCCATTTCGAGCTGCTCTAAGGCCCCAACAGAGAGACTGGTCTTGTGCCTTCAATTACTAACTCCAAGTGGTGAGTGGTTGATATCGATGTCGAGTCGTGATGTCGATGTCGTCACTGGGACCTAACGAGATGTTTCGGTCGAATCATGTCTCTGTGTTTCTTTCCTAACATTTTTGCACACAAGCTTTTGATACACACATTTATCAATCGTCGTTGTAAAATTAAAAATCCTATAACAACCAATCGTTTTTAATATTGAGCAATGGCTGAAACGTTTATGGATTCACTCATGTATCTTAAAGTAGTTATTTCATAACAATCCTCTGATTAATATTTTTAATTATTTATGATTGATGAGAATCCCTCTTACAATTGCTCAGGAAATAAATTCAACACACACAGAGTTACATGGAAATCACACGTATATGAGTGAGTGAACTTTGAAACATGTAAATTTAAACACGAGTAGGAAGAACTCTACGAGATTAACTATGAAAACGTAAATTCCACCATTCATCGTTAATTTAGAAAATACGATTGATGTCAAGTACTAAGCACACCATTACAGTTGATAAATAACACGAATCCATTTTGAAGGCGAACCAGCTACGAGAGTGTAATCAGGGCCTTTACAGACATTCAACATATTTACAAGTTGTTTATCCGCAATCCAAACAAACATTTAAATGACTTCACGGCAAATCATTCGCTTCTGTTTGTTTGCCAAAGAAAAGGAAAGAAAACTCCTTAAGACGACGCCTCTTAACTCTGCCCCGCTGGAAATCACTCACAGGCCAAAACGATGCACAGTCGTATGTACATGTACATGTACGTGTACGTGTGAATGTGTGTTGGTGCTATTCACAGACAAATAAAACGTTCGTCGGTCGTACATTTAAAATTTATTTCTTTCTTTCACCCACTTCAACAACCCAGCGTGCTTACCTTTATCTCTTGTATGCCGGCGAGTACTCAACACATCCGGAGAGTGAGAATGTTTACGAGAGTGTGAGTGTAGTTGCATTGGCATTAGTTAGAACACATGCTACAGATTGTTAAGCAAAACATTTCATTTCATTAGAATTGGCATGTTTGAGTGAGTGCCAGAGTGCGTGCTCCCGCATATGTGTGTGTGTGTGTGTGTGTGAAGATCGAAATAAAATGAAAAAAAACACACACTCACACGCACACATTAATAAAATATACAATTTTGTGTAAATGATAACGATGTCTACGTTTTTATGCCACCATCAAACGTACACACACTCAGGGCAAATATAATTGACAGTTTAAGGGAAATCCTACGGAAGAACACTAGGTCAGACTAGTGATGAATGTTCTGTACACAATGTCCCGGAATTATTAAGTAACACACACACACACGCACACACACGCATGCTTATCATTATTTAGTCAACAAAATGTAGTCTATCGTCGTAAATGTAGATGCCAACACTGGATGTGCGAAATGCCTTTAATACTGGGTGTGTGTGTGTGTGTGTTTGTGCGAGGGAGAGTTGGTCCAGAAACTAATCGACGAACATGACTATAAAACACCAAAGTGAGCTGGTATTAATCTGAGCGACTGAAAGAGGTGGTGATACTCTTCTCTGTCGAATGTAATGTGCGATGATCTACTGAACATGGCCGTGGTGTGTCCGACTGTCACCAGGTTCGTATCCTGGTGAGGCTATCAAACTGTATTTAGCGGTCGTTTCCACCTCGTAAATGTTGGGGACTTTACGAGTAAGAGAGCAATCTCTAAGTCATGTAAAACTTCTCTAGAAAAGCATTAGCCGTTCGGAGCGGGCTTTAAACAGTAGGTGAGTCCCGGTCAGTGAGTATACAACAATTATATCGGACACAGCTCACAGCTGATTCGAGAGTAGTTTTCTCGTCTGTTCCTTCATGGAATGTAAAGGGAAATAAGTAGACTTGCCATGAACCATTTCCCTAGGAAATCATTAGCTCCGGCCAGTGGGACAAAAAAACGCTTGCTTCTTGAGTATTCATGGAATGCCAAGGGAAATACGCAGGCCGATGACATGGTATTAGTTGTATCCCAGCAAAGAGCTGATCTTATCGAAAGATGACATCCTCAGTAGATTGGCGATAGGATGTACCAAGGATTTGTATTTCATTTTCCACTTGACCCTTGTCTTCCTTGTCTTACCATTCCTAACGCCTGTCTGGCTGGAGAGTTTGCATTCATGTCGGAATATAGAACACTTTCCGTTCGACTGCTACACTCCTGGTAAATGCAAATGGATCCACAGATATGGCAGGTACGCTTCAGTTTGCCAGGAGAGAGAGAGAGAGAGGTCACCATTCAGGAATTGTTTGTTTATTTATCCGTTTATTTCATTGCTGACATCAGTCTTTCTAGTGATGATGGATCTGCAAATGCCGGCCTCTAATATGTCGTCTTTCTGTCCTCGCGACCTTTGCCTAGCAGTTACATCCCTATGTTTGGTCTTGTCCTCGTCCTCACCCATCTTGGACAAACCCTTCTCTATTCTTAAGGAAAATCATCTGTTACATATATCGCTCTATCGTTTCGACGATATCAATGCCGGGGAAGTGGCCTTTGGTCTGCAATGTGCCAGTTTTGTTAACATTTGAGCTTGTCCAATATTTTCTAAATCAGAAGTGCGGGGATAAGCTGTCGAATGACTCATAGAGGGCGCTTCCTATTATTACCGAGGATTTAGTGTCACTCAGAGTCACTCAGAGTGTCGAACAGATAGAACGATCATCGATTTTTGCCTTAGGTTCAATAAGTGAGCCGAGGTTGATCTTCGTTTTTCATTTAAACTGAAATTAAACCTCAAATTAATTTTTTGACTCAAAGTTTAACTACTGTTTAAACTTTCACTATTGGGCGCTTAAACTACAACATGATAGCCATATGATTGTGACAGCATTCAACGAAAGAAGAATCAATATTATTTTGGTTCACCAAATTTCAAAAATAAAATGCTGTGTATTTTTGCTGATACTGGAATTGGTTTCCAACCACCACCAGTTCCATACATTTGCCCTTTGCCCCTGCCAAAGTTCTTTAGTAGATTTTTTTTTTAATCTTTTAATATATATTTACCCTCGAAACTGATTCACTGACTCTGTCACGCAGTACGTAGGAATTTAAATAGGCATTCTATAATTTTCTATAAATAATAATAATAAAAAAAATAATACTTTTTTTGTACAGAAATTGTGTTTACCCCAAATTTTTTTTTACAAATATTTTTTTTTTACAAAATTTTTTTTTTAAATTTTTTTTTTCAACAAAAATTTTTTTTTTCCACAAAATTTTTTTTTTTCAACCTTTTTTTTTTCAACAAAATTTTTTTTTTCAAGAAAATTTTTTTTTTTCAACAACATTTTTTTTTAAAATTTTTTTTTTTTTTTCCATATTTCAACGGGCGCCATAGGCGCAGTACAACTTACTAGTTCTCATATATTTTCTAAAAATCTGGTGTGACCAAAATCCACAATTGCCACATCAACAGCCGAAAATGTGGATTATTTTGACTGACCACTCAAAAACCTCAGTTTATCACGATCTCATTCACTGGGCCTTTTGGACATTCCTGCACTGTTTTCGCGTTAGAAATTCCTTAGGCCCGAAGTTCAACTGTTTTCCCAAACTCATAATACCGACAGCTGTTTTTGTGGTGGAAATGTGTGTCTTGGTTGGTTTTCGGTCAAAGAGGCAAAGAGGTAACAATCAGCCCCTCTGTATTATACGGATCCAGGGGATCTGGCATAAATCGCTTACCAGTGAAATATCGATTATAAATTCATTCACTTACAGTATTTTTCACTCACTGACAATAAGTGTTTGAAATCGGTGAATTTGAAATACTCAACCCATCCAGGTTTTTACATGATGTCGTCTCCCTTAGGTCGGTTGGATGTCAAAAACTAGAGGTCAATGGCCCACCAGCATTCATATGTTTACACCAAACAATACCTGCGTGTGTGGCTTGCTCACTGTAATTAATGTTCCACACAGCCAGACACGATGGCAACCACAAACCAAAGTGTCTGATATGTTTTCCATAGCGAATTTATAAAATTCGAACAGTTAACAGTTGCACTTGAACCTTAAATCTCCAACAAACAGTGATTTCAATGTATTTATGCCAATGACCAATTATGCACATACACACCGGTACACTGTATGGGTGTGTGTGTGTGTGTGTTTGAATATGTTTAATATTTAACAGCAAATTGAATCCTTTCCATGGACGTCTGCATGACAATCGCATACAGACAAATGTTTTATTGCCCATTTGGCGAATGTGTGTGAGAAATTTGTGTACCCCTACAATTTAAGTCGTTTTTAATTTATTTAAATTATCCTATACAGCAAGATATTTACATTACATTTACAGATGACCAACAATTAGATGGGATATGTAGGAAAATTCCCACGAAGGATAACGAAGGACTTCTTCTGTGCTACAAAAACCGGCCCAGCAACACTGAGATGAAGCAAGGCGAGCGAGGCTTTCTGTGCAGTCTGGTAAATATCCTTAAATATGTTCTTGGTAAATATAAAATATAATTAATTAATTAAAACGTGTGGATAGTTTTCCACAATCCTACGTACAAGTCACCAATACAATTTGGCTACTGTAGTCTGGTGAAGGGTGTATACGATTCGACCTTGCATAACCAACATAATGGAGATTTAATTTGAATTATTACATCATCGATGATGGCATAATTTACGAGTGGCACACCACTCATGCAACCATGCAACGTTTTGATGGACCACGGACATGGTCAAGCGTTTTTCGCCACGCATCCCACCTGGCCAAATCCTGAAGAAAAAAACTGCAATATTCAATGAAGCGAGCCATTGTGGAAACAAAATTGTCTGTTAAATGCTTTTACGGTGACAAAAACTCCAGCTCAGTGTTTCCTACTTTTTGATGTTCTACCGGAAACTTTGTTTTTCGAAAAATATTGAGTTTTACAGATTCCTTATCCAATTCATTCCCACAATTTCGTCAGCAGCCAGTCGTCGAAATCAATAAAGAATTTTCCAACAAGATGTGTTATTTTGAATCACCCGGTATTTCGGTAGCTGTTACTTTTGAAACTCTTATTCTTTGACATTTGACAAGTACAAACTACATACGCCATTACTAAAAATGGAACGAGACACGCTTCAACAATGCATTGAAATTATTAAAAATTCACTACAAAAATGGTGAAAATCTTGCAGTCACAGTTCGCAAAAGCACCTTCGTCGTAAAGCACCTTGATCGGATCGCAATACAGAAATTGGTGGAACAATTCGAGCTGTTAGTGATGTGATGCGTGTTATTTCGAAGCTCCTTGCAGCATGAAATCATCGCATCCGCGCCATCGCCACTAGTTCAACCGATGATTTAAAGCCCGATCCGTTTGACTTGCAAGCCTTGTACATTTTAATTGCGCAGGCTATTTTGGATTCGGTTAAAATTTCTCAGGTATAAATATACAGTAAAAGCTGTACTAGCTCCCGTGAAGGGACAGCTCCCGTAGACGGACAAATTTATCGATCCCATGCGGTATTTCTAGAGCAAATGCATCTTCGTCAAAACCACTGCGACCATCGGTGTCCGACCACCCCCGTAGCTTTCACTGTAAATAAATTCTGAGCCCTCACTAAAGTTACAATTATTTCCAAATTCGCAAAAGGTTCACCCTCGATATTGCCAATGATTCGCCAATAATGTTAGTTTTGCTGCTCCAACGATGGACATGAGCTCATTACTATTTCATACATTACAAATAGTCATTCGCGACAGCTATTCCGGTAAAATATTCATCATATCATTTACGAACGTCGGCCCATGCGGATTCCGGACTGTTCGTTGTGTATGAACGAGTGTTGTTGGCTTTGTAGGCCTTTTGCGGTTTAAGTTCATTTATTGTAAACATGTCGGGGCTCTGCACTGAAAATGTGTCATCAAAACTCAGAGAGATGCTATTGATTGATATGACTGTTCACAGTGTGTGTGTGGGCGGGTGTGGCTGTTAACGCGAGCATTGTCCTGTCGCACATACACACATTCACCCGTACATTCAATCGTTCGCCAATGAGTACATGTGGCAGTGAAAGTGCTTTTTTGACACACATCTGTGTGCGATGTCAAAATGAAAGTGCCAAACGATATTATTGAGAAATCTGTCGGATGCAGCCGCGGTTGTTGCACTGACACACACTGCCACCCACCCAGCAAACCAGAACCAACAACCACAACAAAAGTTGGGGAAAACATGGAAAATATCAGCTTCATAAAAATGATTGAATGACATTTTAATGTCGCACAAAAAGTCAAAGCGAACAAGTTAAGTTTTTGCTGGTATCACATTGTGATTGTACACAGAATTCCCGAGGAAGGTGTTGGACTAGTTGGAATTGTAATAATTGAGTGCGGTTTGCTGTATTTTTGTTTTGTAGACAAATTTTAAAACCACCACTCGTTTTTTCAATAACTTTATAAATACACTTTTTTTTTATTGAGAACATCCAGAGCTTTGTCCTTACTGACCTAATGCCGTGACTTAAAAAAACATTAAAAAAAACGAAATTATGAGCGTTTATTTAAAATTCAGCATTGGGTGTCCTGGAAACTCATCGTTTAAAATATCCACTGTCGCTCGAGGTGGATTATTATTTTGTGCCCATAAACAAATTCGGTTTACGATTCCGCAGAGATGAAAAGGCGCTTCGTCGCTGATGATACATTTTAGAACTGCAAATTGTCCCTGGCATGTATTTTCCTATAACAGTCCGTAAAGGTACTGGACATTAGGGTGTCCAAAAACAATCTTTTTTGTTTTGGTTCATCCTGATTTTGACAGCTTTTGGTATTTTTGGGAATTTTTTCAGATTTTGGAAAAGGTTTAGAGGTGCCACAAACCGGTTTTTTATGAAAAACTCGTGTTTTCCGTATTTAAAGCAAAAGTTGGTCAATAAAAAGCCTTTTCAAAATGTTCACCCTTTAATTTTATGCATATGAATCATAAGTTTTGTAAGTTTTTTTGTTCGTTTTTTTTTTACATAAACTAAAAAAGGAACGTGATATAAAAAAAAATGCATTAAAGTGTAAAAAACGAATGATGGAATTTTAAAGCAGGACACATTCTAACTTCCTGTTTCCATAAAAATTTACGTTACAAATTGTCAAAATTGAAGGCGCAATAAAACGGATTTCGATCAGTGATGAGAACTTATTCGTCTGGGATTGTATTCCATATGTCGATATCTACAATATATCTGAAAATCACAATTCTTTAATGTATGAAACCCGTGTTATAAAGCTTCCAATAGTGACGATTTGTAACGAACAAACAAATTCGTTTTATGGAAACAGGCATTAAGTAATTTCAAAAAATTTATCGATTTCATTGTTGGCTTATTAAAGTTATGGCCTTCAAACCTTTGTGGCCACAGATTCGATGCAGTTCGATGGCACTTTTCCAAAAACATTTCATAACTTTGGAAAATTTCATGAAAGTGTAAAAAACAAACTATTGGTGCGGTGTGAAAGGCGGTAAATTCTAAGTAATTTGAAAACATTTTTATTAATTTGACTCTTGTCGTTTCAAAGTTATGAGTGTAAAACCCGGTTTTCATGGTGAAAACATGTACAGCATGAATACGAAAACAAAAGTGATAGCGGCCAATATGATGGTATCTTTCGAGCCAGCCACCCGGTATTTGCAACAGCTGTTAAAAACAAAGCTCTCTCGAAGATCAAGAGTCACGTTTTTTCCCCCTGCTTATTTATGGCGCTTAAGCATGACATGGGCAAGACCAGTCAGATGTTTTGCATATCCTGGTACCGGGGTGCGAATCTCATAGAATCCCCCTTCCAATGCCGCCGAAAACCTCTTAAGGTTGTGAAAGACAAATTGGAGACAGCGCAGGGTCCCCCACAACTTCAGTGAACTTCTATGAAAACAACCTACCCACAGTCAGCTCTGTCTCTGTGTTATTTCACAAAAAGAGCAAGCGACAGAATTATTAAAAATAATACAGGGTTCTCCAACAAGAGGTGTTGTTTTGGTATTCAACGAAAAAAGGGAATTTTCTGAGATAAATGATCGGATATTCATTTCATAAAGAGTAATGAAAAACAACATCAGCCAAATGGTCACCACGACTACGCTTACAGGACCATATCCTTTTCATGACATTTTCCCTAACCAATTAGCAAAGTGGCTGCCTCACGAATTCTATCTTTGAGGTCTTGAATCGACGCTGGGCTCTGGGCGTATACCTTATCATTCACATGGCCCCAATGTAGGAAGTCGCAAGGTGTTAAAAACACAAGATCTCGGTCTGCCAATTGTGATCACCACTTCGAGAGATAACACGGTCCGGTAACTTTTTAGTTTTGCGAACTGTGTCTGCAAGATGTTCACCATTTTTGTAGTGAATTTTATTTAATTTCTATGCGTTGTTTAAGCGTGTATCGTTCGATTTTTAGTAATGTCGTAGTTTCTACTTTTCAAATGTCAAAGAATAAAGGCTTCAAAAGTGACAGCTACCGAAATACCGGGTGTTTCAAAACAACACCTCTTGTTGGTGAACCCTGCAAAACTTTGGTTATCAGCCGAAAAACAAATAGCGCAACTGCGCTACAAATTCCGGAAGGGCAGCCATTGTTCGACCATAATCCTTTGGTGATAATGAGATTTCCAGTTTTATTTGTATTTCGCATAAGTAAGATATCCCTTGATTTAATTCCATATATATAAATATTTCATTTAAAATGTTCATCCATCCGCTTCTTTTACTTTCTTGTTGTAATGTCGATGCTCGACACACCCACACACCTGAGGCATGGGAAGCCATTAAGCCATTGAGGATACAAACAAGGATATTTTGGGATATTCTTGTGTTGAAATGAAATATGTACATATGTCTGGGTGTGAGTATTTGTGTCGGTGTATGCGAACAAAGGGTTTTTTTTATTGATTTTTCAAAAAATACATTTTAAACGAATCTTTTTTTGTTTGTCTGGTATTTTTAGAGTTACGAGGGTAGCAGCAAAAGGTCGGCTGCATTTAGTAAATATGCTTTGTAAAGGTGTGTGTGTTATAGGATTTGTGTATATGAGTCATTAGACGTGTCTGTGGGATTTTGTCACTGAAAGTCTAACTGAAGACGCAGTGTTGCCATTTTTCAATATGGCAAACACACCATTTACCACCCGTGTGTTTTTGGCAGGTGGGTAAGAGTTGAGGGAACTCTTGGTCAGAGGTTGAGGATTATTCACAGCCCTCGCTATTGGTTGGTTGGTCTCATTACCCCATTGATTTGCAGTTTCAAGCGATGCCGAAAAGTTACTTGCAGCTGCGTCACTGTCTTTGCGAAATTCTCCGCTGGCCACCTGCGCTACCAAACCATAGTCGCGCAAGTTGTTCCCCACAGTTCTATTAGAATTCACGCCAGTACCAATTCCTCAATTTTCTTTGTTCACGTGTGACGGTCAGTGACGGCCAGGGAAATCTTCCTCGAAAATTGCTCAATTGTCTTTGTCAAGTGACGGCCAGGGAAATCCTCCTCGAAAATTGCTCACCATGTGGTGATTATGCTTGTCCCAGTTTCCCAGTTTCTCAGTGTCCCAGATGGCGTTGACCACAAATAGTCCACTGCGATTATTAACGTATTTATTTGTATGTCCTTTAAAGAGTGGCCCATATTTGCTACATGTTTATCATTCATCGAGAGAAAATTGGTAACTCGCATTCAAGCCTTAAGTCTCAGCGGACATTTCCCGGCCTCTGACTTTGTATGTGTGTGTGTGTGTTTGTTTGTGGCAACCAACAACTTGTCCTAATCACTACTGACTTTGCCAGCAAACGTACAACCGTGTGTTCGTTACATTCCTTGCGCTGCCGGTTCATCCTGCGTTCCTTTTCGGTTTCTTGGGTTTATCCAATAAAATCGAATCTAATATTTTACTCACGTGTTATGGAGTTTTATTTGAGGGAGCAAGCAAGCAAGCAAGAGAATCATCCACACTAAATACAGGAGAAAATGAGAAAAATTGTTGCTTTTCATATTGCGTGTCCGGCATAACAACATCGGCTGATGTGTGTTGGTGTGAGTGTATTCAACATGCAAAGCGTTCTATCACTTTAAAGTAATTTCACATATTTTGTAGCTGTTGCTGTGGTTGTTGTTGTTGTTGTGCTCTGGGTAATCTTTAATTTTGTTATATTGAAATTCATTCGCTTTCGTCTTAACTGAATGTTTGTCCCCATCTTGGCCGTGTTGCTTTTCGCAACTGCTTGATATGCAATTGATTGGCAGCGGATATTCGTGCTGCGAAGTCTGAGTGTTATGGGGCTTTTGGTGCTGTTTAAAGAGTGCCTGATTTTATGCTCATTCGACCGTAAAATGTGTGCAAGTGTGTGTGTGTGTGCGTGTGCGTGTAATACATAAAAACCGTACAAACAACACGAGCGAACGAACGAACAAACACAAACAAGCCCAACACAACTACCACATTGTAACATCATCAAGTTGCACTTTGGCGTATGTATTGTAACTATGGCAATATAAACACACACACACACACTCACACTCATGCACAGACAATAAATGAAGAACGATCCCAACACCACAGCAACACTGAGAGGAAAGTGTGTGTCACACTGATGAATACTCACATTGATTTGATGACAAGTTTTTGTTGTTTGCCAAACCACAGATCTTTTCATAATTCGTCAGTAAATTGTTGCTTTGTTTGTTGCCACTTTGAGAGAAGAGAAGAAATTAAATTCATAGTTGGAATTTTAGTTTCGACACCGAATAACCTTTTAAAAAGCTATTGCCCTGGAATGCTGACCACCCTGGTGTGGTCATTGCAATACGTTGGCTAAGCAATACGTTGGTTCAACAATTGGCGGAAAAGTAATCGCTTATTAAATTGGACAAAGTTGATGCTACCGTTGATTTTGACGATCGCTGCTATCTCACGTTGTAGTTCTTCCCCAAGCGGTGTTCTGGTCGAGTACACTGAGGGGGGTCAAGCAAGCGTTATCGTTAGCTGGATACTATAGTGGCCACCGAAAAGTGTCTTTACGGCTCAATAATTCTCTAAAGCGATGATCTTCATCACTGCTACCAACGCTTTGTATAGATTTGATTAGCGATAATGTCAGCTACACATATGAAGCTAAAGCTTTGAAAACCTATCGCTTGCCGGGAATCCCATCCACTTCGCTGAAATCAGCGAAGAAATTCGGCTAAGTTGAATCTTTACACGTGATTGTTGAATTCAATCATGAATCCGCCGCCATGATCTTCGGTGGCTCCATTAAATCGCAATTCGTGTGCTTCGTGCCCAAGGAAAACTAAAAAAAAAAAAAAAAAAAACTTGATCCCTTTGTAGTTATGGCCGAGAGGTACCTCTCGTCCGATCGGGAAGACACCGTACGTGTATTTGAATTCTTCGGCATAGTTAACGTTGATTTCTCCAATTGAAACAAGATCTGACGAACAACAGGCCCGAATCCGGTGATTTGCCTGCCCATACCACTCTCTGTGCAGAAATTGCATGTGTGGTAAATTGGAGCAACTCCTTGTTGTCTTAAGGTTTTGGTTGCCACCTGTGTTCAGACCAAGGATGGCGTCTAGCGTTTTAAAGATATTGCACATCCTCCCACAGTGGACCAAATGGTACGTTTTTTTTTGTGTGAGATGCCAGAGGGGATGCCGAAGTATAAATCCCAGTTTCCGAACCACAAGTAGTTTTGAATAAATGTTAGCCAACGAAAAATGTCAGCGACTGGTCAATGCTTTCAATCGTGCAGACTGAGAGCCGGCCATGACTCAAGCATCTCACAAGTCATCTAACGGAACATTTTCAGTTAAACCTCCCCATAACTAGGCAGAGGCTTAATATCAATGAAGTTCACAATCATCGAAATGAAGAACATTTCCAGCAAATCAATTGTCATGCAACACATTTCGCTCAGTGTACAGAGAGCACATAGGTTTCTATCAACTGGTAGCGAGCGATTGATGTGTACGATTACATGAGCATTACCATGCTAATGTTTCCGCCAGAAACTGGCAACATGAAAGTGCGGAATGTGGGGTGGTTTTGTACAGTTTCCATGTTTTTCTTTACACTTCTCCGGCGTTTTGTGGGCAGTGGCGTGAAAGCACAAAGTATTCGCAACATGACCCCCACCCCCGCCATGGTACAGCTGTTTTGGATCATGGGCACATTAATTTCGGCATTGTCATGTGATAATTGAAAACTTCCAATAAAAGCAGTTTTGATTGCATTATTGACTACCATGTGTGTGTTTATTGGAAAAAAGAAAAACATGAAATTCAATTTAATTGGTTGTATTTTCTCAAAAGTCTAATTTACATATCAAAACTGTGGCGAGAGCGTTTGAATTCTGATTTCCCCTTCGTGGAGAATAGTGACCACTTGTTGGAGAACCCTGTATTTCATATAGAATCGCTTATTACTTTGTATCGAACATTCTTGAGTTTTCTGGAAGTCTTTCTTCGGACACCTACCAGAAACGTTATTGCGTCCCAAGATCAGGATAATAATGGCTCCAAGAAATTGGAGATTAGTTCGTCTGAGAAGGGAATAGCGCGTTGTTCTAGGTTCTAGGTATAGTAGGCAGTCACGTCAACTACCAACGCGAACACATCGATTTCCAATTGCAGCGGATGCAAATTCAAAATAGCAACTTTGTAGCGTCCAAGCTCTTCTGGAAGCTCTTTTGTGGGACCTACACCGCCAAACTTGATGGAGCGGTCACTTGCATGTAAGTATCGAAAGACTATGGAAACGGCTTTGTTTTACTGTGAAACAACTTCCCCCACGCTTTATCGACACCTCTCCCACCTCCGGTCTTATGACTTTTTGGTTCGTGTGCCCAAGTATTGGCATTTAAATACTCGGCGATTTGTTAGGGAAGACACGATATATGCACACTAGGGTGGAGTGAAATTCAAAAAAAAAAAGTTAACCTCGGAAAGAGATGTAGTCTGGGGTCCTAATGAGGGGAAAAATAAAGAAAACAATTTTAAAAAATTTTTAGGGGTCGCGCCACTCCCTCGAAATTTGGAAATTATCGCTATTTTGGCGTTGATTTTAGAAAAATCCTAAAAAGTTTTATGTCAATAAATGTTTGCAATAGCGTAAACAATGAAATAAGGGCATGAAAAAATTTAAAAAAAATTTTCTCATTGTTCAAAAATTTCAAAAAGTAAAATAAGTCAAATCGTCCCTTCTTCAGAAAATGTACTGAACAATGAAATCGCCACCAAAGCTACAAATATTAGTCGATTATCCTCATATTTGCCTCAAATACTTTTGTTTGGGCACTGAACAAGCTTAAACTTTTAAATTTCGAATAAGTTAAGTCGTTAATTTTTAGGATTTTTCTAAAATCAACGCCAAAATAGCGATAATTTCCAAATTTCGAGGGAGTGGCGCGACCCCTAAAAATTTTTTAAAATTTTTTTTCTTTATTTTTCCCCTCATTAGGACCCCCTCATTAGGACTACATCTCTTTCCGAGGTTAACTTTTTAAAATTAAAAAAAAAGCATGTTTTCACTCCACCCTAATGCACACACATCTGTATGTGTGTGTGTGCGTATGTGTGTCTTCATAATTCTTAATTTTGACAGACAGCATGTATGTTCTACGTACTTTTTTTTGTTATGTTCAAGTGTCTATTAAAAAAGTGTTCCATTCGTTGATTTCTCATCTCATCTCATCTCATTCATCTCTTTATGGTTTTTTGTATTCATAATACACTTGTCGTGCAAAAGGTGACCAGATGTGGGCCGACGGCAGGTACTCGTGCCGCAGCATCTCCGCAAAAGGACATGTGGCCACCTTAATCCTCCATGTGATTACACCAATACCACAATAAGCATGTACAATTTTGTATATGTTACACCCTCATACAGATAGTCATGAAGATTCATGATATCTGTGCGAGTGACTGTGCTGGGGTTGGCTCTGTTCTTCTTTGCGTGTCTTTCGTTCACATCAGTCTTGTGTGCGCCATGATTTTTTGTGGCGGTTCGGATTCTTTGTTGTCACAGGGGGATTTGCCGGCAAAACGAAGTCAAGTGAAGTTGGAATACATGATTGCGGCACAGCAACTCTTCATGTGCGTATCTCCAAGGGGATTAAGATGATAGTGGGAAAATTTTAAAATTTGAGTGAGTGTGATATGTGAGTGTGTGTTTTTTTTGGCAATTAACTGTAACTCATACGCATGGAGGTGCAATGATTTAACAATATTCCTCATACGCCCCCTAGCGTCTTAGTGAAGCCTGCGATCAATAAATGTTGTTTGGCCGCCCTCTCATTCGCTTCTTTCGACACCTTGGCATGACCAAAGGGCCTACATTCTACTGTGTGTGCCTTTGTAGTCGTTTCAATTATTCAACGTTAATGTCGGTCGTCACCCCAACCCCAACTGTTGGGTGGGGGAGGTACTTGAAAGTAAATGGTCGTGAAGCGGTTGTTGCACATACCACGGGCGAGTACCACTGAAAGAGGACGACGAGGCAGACGACCAACAATAAAAACTAGTGAAGTGCACTGTTGTCGTTGTGTCGGCATTAGAGACATAAAATATGCACACTTTGTTCGCTCGTTGTATGTGCTGGCCATTTTGCTCATACCTCTTAGTAGGTAAGTCGGTAGGGAAATTCCGATGAGCCGGGATTTTTTAAAGGAATTTTCTTTCAATTCATTTCTTGTAGTCTTCATATTGAGCTGTAACCGCAAAAAAAGACGTAAGCGTCAAAAAGAAAATTTTCCCGGACAAGTATTTTTGGTGTGGTGGAGCAAAAAGGCGTTTGGAGCTTACAATACAATTGAATTCGTCATATCTTTGGAAATATAAATTTTTAACAATTGAATTCGTCATATCTTTGGAAATATAAATTTTTAATATTTTGAGATTAAGAACGTTGGACAATTTTCTATCGACTTTCATTAATAAGCGAGTTTTGACAAAAATGGCGCGGTAAGGGCTCGATATACTTATTTGATGTCGTCCATGTTCATGAGGGTGTCCAAAATTAAGAATTTTTTTTCAAATTACATAGAATGTTTCCAGCTTTAAAAATGCATCATTAGTTTTTTACACATTCTTGAAATTTTCAAAAGTTATGAAAGGTTTTTCACAGGGTAAACCAAATAATTTTTTTTTTTTTTTTTGCAAATTCTATAAAAAAAAAAACAAATTTCTTCATTTTATTTGAAAGTACAATCCCTCCGGTTAATAATGGAAAATAATTTCATTCAAATGGCTGACTCGGTTGGCCATGCAGTAGCCCAACGACCTGATGATGCTTCTTCAAAAACAGGGCGCCAAACATCGAGTGTAGCTTTGGCTACAAAAATTCGTTCAACATGGCCCGATAACGAAAATAACGAAAACGAAATAAGCACTAGTTGAAAACAAAAAAAAAAAAACGTTAGACCCTTTATAAAGTGCCATAACTGCATCGAATCTGTGGCTACCAAGCTTTGAAGACCATAACTTTGAAAAACCAAAAGTAAATCGATAATTTTTTTTTTAAATTACATCATTAGTTGAAAAGCTTCATTAGTTTTTTACACTTCCTTAAATTTTTAAAAGTTATTACACGTTTCTTCTTTAGTTTATGTAAAATTTCCCAAAAACTTTATAAATGTAGCAAAAAAATGAGCAAAACTTCAGATTTATATACATCAAATGAAAGCTGAAACATTTTTCTTTTGAAATGATGGCTCAGTGACTTTGAAAAGGTGATTTTCATTCACCAACTTATGCTTTAAATACGGAAAAACTCATGAAGCCTGAATTTTTCGCAAAAAAACCGATTTGTGGAACCTATAATACTTTTCCAATAAATCTGGAAAAAAATCCGAAATACTTTAGCCCAAAATCAAGTTGAGCCAAAAAAAATATTTTTTGCTTAGACACCCTAATGTTGATGTCTTCAAAGGCAGCGGAGTTTCTCGTAGCATTTTCAAAAAATATTTGTTATCTCTGAAGATGCAGTGAATTTTCGATGGTCACGTGCAAATTTGTCGAGCAAAACTATTGTCCACTTCGAGCTACTGGGAAGGCTTACCCAACCCAAGTCTCCATTTGCTGAGTCAATTCGATCTTGTAAGCGAATAATTCTGGGTCTTTGTGAAAAATGAAGCAGATGGGTTAGATATTGAGATCGATGGCGAGTCGCACTGTTTCACCTACGGCAGCCACGTTCTCTCGCCAGTACACACGCTATGACAACAAGGACCGCGAGTGTTGCCTCATTTCGGCCAAAACTTCTTATCAATGATAAGTAGGAACTTTCCTCAATCCATTGAAATCGAAACATGTTTGCCACAAACATGAACCATGAATTTCATAGGTAATAATAAATTATAATATCGCTACCTTTATGGACAAAAGTGCCAAGTCCAGTTTTTCACATTTTACATGAGAGAAGAAGAACCTTCTAAGTTGTTCGTCTGCACATTGTGGTAATCACTCCGTAAACAGGGAAACATAAACTAACCGTACTTTTTTTCTATTTCCTATTCGATGCAATCTCATCCTCGCTTTCGTAGTGAATAAAGAAAAAAAGACTTCGTTTAAAAATGGACTTTGCACTTTCGGCAGAAATACATTTATTTAGTTTTTCCCGATTATTTTTCGTTTAGTGAAATAATCGGGAAAAACTAAATAAATGTATGTGTCTCTGTGTTTAGGGAAAGTTTGTATACCAAAGTTAACCCACTAATCCACAAGAGTGCCTTAAGGCACTCGTTTAGAGACACATTCGTTAAGATACAAATCCCAAATAATGCCGGGCTTTGGATTCTCAAAATCCCACACAACTTTGTCAACAAAAGTGACGGATGTACATCTCTACTTGAAAGGGAAAGTGGCTCTTGTTAAAAAGTACGCTCTCACACACACACATACACCCAGCATACATGTGTACATAAGCCGACATTTTTCCATTTAAAATATTAAAATTAAAACAAGTTTCCATTGTAATGACAAACAATTTCCTGCAGTCCTAAATTCATGTTGGACTTAACAATTTAATTTAAAAAAATCAATTTTAATGCGCTGTGTGCAAATATGATCTTTTTTTCAATTATTCGGACAAATAATAAAGTAAATACGGTTGTTTTTCATAGGTATTTTTCAAATGTATTTCTTATCGTGTAATTTTTCTGGCTGGAACAACAAAACAAATCCTGTCATTTACATTAGGACATTTGCTTGGGAAATTTTCGAGAATAATTTCAAAATAGAACTGTGGAAATATGAAAATGACAAAAAACAGGCCAAAAATGTCTCTAGAGAGGAACTAAGTGAGTCCTTAGAACCTAAATTTCCACTTCCAAATGGATGGATACCTTCCAAGTGGAAATACCGGCTTTAAATTAAAGCTTACGCCGCCACGAGAACATTTGTCAAAATAATATTTTTTGCGCGCCGTGTCGTAATTGACTAAAATTTCTCTAGAGGAATACACCATAGTTTTAAGTAAAGGGTTATCCATTTTGCGTTTTCAAAAGTAAACGTAAATAAAACACATATAAAATATTTTTTTTCATGATATTTATTTTTTATTATAAAGTTTGAACGTTGACATTATGTGTGAAACACTACATCATTTAAATGACCACCACGCGAAGTGTTGCAAGCATTGATTCTTTTGAGATAATTTTGGACCACTTTTTGGCACATATGGGGCGGCATCTCAGCCATAACTTGACGAATGTTGGTTCTTAAGTTTTATCTGCATAAAGACGGTCTTTCGCGTAGTTCCACAAATGAAATTCTAATGGTGTCAAATCGCATGATCTTGGTGGCCAGTTGATGTGGCCACGACGAGAAATTACGCGGCCAGGAAATGTCTCTTGCAATAAAGCAATATTCGCTCGAGTTGTGTGGCATGTGGCACCGTCTTGTTGAAACCACATATTCTCCAAATCGTATTCTTCAATAGCAGGCAAAAAAAAATCGGTTATCATACGCTCCGAATTGACGGTGACAGTCGTTCCCTCATCGTTTTCGAAGAAGTTAGGTCCAATCACACCTTCGGACCAAAGAGCGCACCAAAAAGTGACTTTTTGTGAATGTAATGGCCTCTCTTCAATCACTTGAGGATTCTCAGAACCCCAAATACGACAATTTTGTTTATTAACATATCGACCGAGTGTTGTTGCATAACCATAAACCAGAATCTCCTCTTAAAGCACGATATGTGGCTGTGCCAGAATCACCATTTTTGTAGTAGGTTTTAATAATTTGTACGCGTTGTTTGATAGTTAAGCGATCCAACTGAAAAGGAAAAAAAATTAGTTTAATACGTAGGCGCCCCGGTAGTCGAGTTGGTAGCGTGCTTGTCTATCAGCGTGGGGGTTGTGGGTTCGATTCCCACAAGAGGCTTTGGTCTGTCGCTGCAAAAATTTAGCCAAATGGTCTGTGTCACCCGGTTTACCCTTGGACCCAAAATTAGAATATAAATTTACTTTGTATTGTAATTAATAAATAAATGAATAAATAAATAAATAAATAATTAGTTTAACAACTTAGTTTGACAGATGTCGAATTCCAGCCCTATACTCTTGAAACCACGAAATGGATAACCCCTTATTTCCTAATTATGTAGATAAAATCATATGTGTATTCCCAACAAAGACTCGTTAAATCTAAATTAATAATTGCTCTAGAGTGGAAATCGTCCATGAAAGGCAAAGAAAAAAAAAGAATTATATCTGCATTAAATGTTACCGGGTGTTTTGTTTTTTGACGTGTGGTTTTCAGTCTGGCCACACTTTTTTCAGAGTTGGTCTTTTTGGCAGTTGTCACTTGATTTATGCTCCGTTTGCTTTGCCATTTCATATTGAATAGACTTACTCCGTAATCTCATTCGGAAAATGGGATTAAAACGAGTTGGCCACCGTTCCCGATTTTCACAAAATTTTCTTTTGTTATTTTAATAAACACAAGTGAACTTTGTTTGTGAATGCGTGAGCTAGCCGTAGCCAAAAAAAAAAAACTTACCAATTTGTGGTTTGGTGGACAACCGTTTCCCCCTAATAACCTTATTACAATTCTTGTGCTGGTAACATGTGGCCCTCCGTTCATTTTTAACAGACCCTTAAATAGCATTCTTCCGTTTTCCTTTTGATAAATTTGATAAAGGTGAAATTTAATATTCACAAATGATGTAATCAATCAACGTTTGTTTTTTTTTTAACTTTTTCAGTTGCTGTTCCTCTCCAGAAATGAACACCTCAAAAGTGTCAATGTTACACTTTTCGTTTCTGTAGGAAATACAAATACACCACAGCGCTCGGGAGGCCCATAATCGGCGGGCACCACCTCCGTATCGAAAGGCGAGCAAGCAAGCACAAAAGTTAATGCCTCTATTACAAAAGTCCATCTAAGTGTCGCCTTTGAGCAGTGAGTCAACATTTCCTTCATCCAGTCACTGCTGGAATTTTTGTGACCTTACGAAAGATGGGGTATCTGCTGTTGTGTTGTGTTGATACGAAGAAACAACTTTACTGGCGACATTGCCATTTGTTTGCCAGCCACCCCGAATGAAAGTAACTTCGGCGAGGACTGCTGTGTATCTCTGAAATGTGTCTGGGAGCTGTGTGGGAAAATTTGGACAACTCGCAATGATGAATCTCTCCGGTTGTCTGTGGACACAAAGGACTCGCAGTAAGTAAATCATAAACGATTTTTGTCTTTCGTTTTATTTTTTGCACACTTTTGGGAAACGGAAATTTATTTTATTGAGATTTCGACACTTTGGACAGGTCAATAATCATTTTTCTTGTTGTTGGTGGTTATGTGATTATGTTAGTGAACAGATGGAATGAATATCCATGGAAATATCCAATTATGATGAGCGATATCCTATCGTTCTTTTATTTGATACTAGAAGGAAAATTCAATGGTCTCTGATGGACCGTTGTCAGGTGAAACCTGATCAGGAGAAATGAACAAAAAAAAATACGGACTCACAAGGTGTCCGTCGGGAAGGACACCTGGTGGGTAAACATTTGTCTTGACAGTTCATATTTGGCAGTCGTGTAGTAGAGACGTGGCAAATTTATTATGTAAAAATATTCGATAAATCAACGTGTTTGTTAGTTAATTACAATGCAAGGTAAATGTATATTCTAATTGTGGGTCCAAGGGTAAACTGGGGGACAAAGACCATATGGCTAGATTTCTGCAGACTTTGGTGGGAATAGAACCCACAACCCACACGCTGATAGACAAGCAAGTTATTATGAGAAGTGGCCAAATCTTGACTTAAAAGTCAATCATATCTTCCGAACAGCACGAGTATTTAAAATGAGTTGGAACCGAAATGATGCACCCACCACGCGTAGTCTGCGCACGGAGGCCACGGAAGGCTGACATAGCTGAGCGTGTGCGACTCAGCGACTCAGAAACAACGAGTCGCCATCGATGCCGACAACAAGCAAAACTGGCGCATCTGCGAGAGCTGAAGTTGAAAATCTCTTTAACTTCCTATGAAGTTAAACGTGGAGCGCTTGCTTACCCCTTACTAGAGAACCGGTTGAGATTCCTCGTCTCTTCCTGGAGAAGACCCGATTGCAGGCCTGAGTTTAGAAGAGAACCGGTTGAGATTCCTCGTCTATTCCTGGAGAAGACCCGATTGCAGGCCTGAGTTTAGAAGAGAGCTGAAGGTGTGAATTTTTTCTTTAACTTCCCACGAACCCCAAAATATACATGTAAGCCTTAAGCAGGGGGGGGGGGGGGGTGGGGTGGGTGTTGTGTGTAGTCATGTGTTATAAACCCGGATTCTAAACGATTTATTGAGCATTAATTTTGGTGACTGCATAGCAAATCGACCATGTTGGCTTGTTATCGTCCCGTTGGCGACAATGCTTTGGCCATCCGATGCTAGGAAGGGTTAAATAAAACTGCGTGTGGTCCTAAGGTCGCCCAATTCGCAATGTAATTTGTGTGAACGGAGATGAAGTTACTGAATCATGTAAGGATGTCGGATGTCGAAAGTTCTTAATTTGATAGATTGAACAATTTCTGTGGCCCAGAGATGGGAAGGACCATGCGGCTAAATTCGACAGCATCCAACCAAAGCGTCTATTATTTATTTATATATTCATTAGTCTACGGTACGTAAACCTTACAGCCTACTAAAGGGTGTTTTTTTTATTGAGGTATAGAACTTCGAATTGAAATAAAACACAAGAAAATCGTGTTAATGTCCATCAATTTGGCTTTATTGGAAGGATAATTTTATGCCATTAATGTTTAAATATGATTTCGGGCATGTGGCCGCCGCGGCTGGCTCGAATAAAGCCAATTCTACAGGTCCAATTTTCAACCACTTGTTGGAACCACAACTCATCCACATTCATGCCATCCAATTCGGGAACAAAATAGTCGGTTATCATGGCTCTATACCGGTCTCCATTAACGGTAACTGACTCTCCAGCATTATTTCGGAAGAAGTATGGCCCTATGACTCCACCAGCCCATAGAGCACACCAAACAGTCAGTTTTTGTGGATGTAATGGCATAAAATGGACGGAGCTTGCGGTGAACTTCGCGAACTGAACCATTACTTTCGAAATAAATTTGCACGATTTGCAAGCGTTGTTCTTTTGTCAACCTGTTCATGATGAAATGGCAAACCAAACTAAATATTAATCACTTGACAGCTGACAAAATGGCCGCCAGTTAAAAAAGTGATGCCAACTTAAAGTTCTATACCCCAATAAAAAACACCCTTTAGCTTACAATTAACTTCAAAATATATTAAATTCAATAAATTTAACTCAACTCAAATTTACTGTTAATGAAAATGTAAACTCTAAATCAAAGTTCATATGTAAATTATTAAATTCCCTCATGAACCTCATTCAGTGTTCGAAATTTGAATAACTGCGTCGAACGACAGCAGAGAGTGAGATGGGTTTTTCTTCTGGATTGAAAAAAAAAAATAAAAAGATTATCAGATCATATCATTTATTGTTTGTCCAAGTATTCTTTGCAGCCGAAGTAGTGTAGAGTGCTACAGTGTTTTCTTCTTCTTAGTCAACTTGAAAATAAATTCTGATTATGAAAAGGGGTTTTGGCCTCATTAGTCTTGTCTTGCCGATTGCCTTGGTGATGACATTTTAAAGCTGTCGCTTGTCGTCAATTAAAGCTGGAAAATGCCCCCAACAACGTTATTCATAAGTGTTCATAAGTGTACGTATGTATATATGTAGGTACATAAGTGTTCGAACATATGTTTGTACATATGTACACATATACTACTATAGAGTCTTGTGTAATTGAAAAGCCACCCTTGCTCCTTTGTTGAGCTTCAAGTCGTACAAACAAAATACCAGAAAAAAAGGATCCATGAATGAATGGCTCCATTGTGCACGTGTATACACAAACTCTAGAGATCTGTTTTGAGGACCTTTTGGTGAAGTGTAGAGCGAACACCCGTGTGTGTGTGTGTGTGTGGGTTAGACACCGCTCACAAACTATGGCGATGAATGAGACAAACCACCGATACTGATATGTGTGCATTCTAGATAACACACACACACACAGCCATACACAGACAGTGGCAGACAACAACACACGTTGTCATTTGTTCCAGTACGAAATATGAATTACGTCATGTTAAGCCTTTGGTTTGGTTCAATGTAAATTCTGAAAGGTCCTGTTTTGTCTGATTCATGTTCGGCCCTGGCTCATTGATTAGTGGACTGTGTAGAAAGGCGTGTAGTGGACAGCCATGGTCCTGCGAATTTATGGACCTCTAGAAGCAACTTATAATCTTAAAAGTTGATTAGGTGGATAGAAATGGTCAAAGACTCCCTGTCCTTTTGACTGTTCATGGTCGAGTAGCTGTAGAAGCCACATGTATAATCTTAGAGGTTTAAAAGGTGGGTCACTTAACAACTTTTAAAGAAAAGTGGTGAAAGTCTTTCTGTCCATTTGACTGTTCATGGTCCCTCCGAATTCAAGTATTATGTATAATCTGAGATGTTTATTAGGTGGGACACTTACTAACTTTTAAAGAAAAGTAGTCAAAGTCTTTCTGTCCATTTGGGTATCCATTGCCCCCCTAAGTAGCTCCAGAAGCCAAAGTCTTTCTGTCCATGGTCCCTCCGAATTCGCAGATGTTTATTAGGTGGGCCACTTACCAACTCTACAATTAATGTAGTCAAAGTCGTCCTGTCCTTTTGACTGTCCATTGCCCCCCTAAGTAGCTCCAGAAGCCACAGTCTTCCGGTCCAGGGTCCCTCCGAATTCGCAGATGTTTATTAGGTGGGCCACTTACCAACTCTACAATTAATGTAGTCAAAGTCGTCCTGTCCTTTTGACTGTCCATTGCCCCCCTAAGTAGCTCCAGAAGCCACAGTCTTCCGGTCCAGGGTCCCTCCGAATTCGCAGATGTTTATTAGGTGGGCCACTTACCAACTCTACAATTAATGTAGTCAAAGTCGTCCTGTCCTTTTGACTGTCCATGGTCCACCCTACATACGGTCTACAATTGTAATTTCAAGGAAGGTGGTATGACGGAGATGCTACTGGAGTTAAGACATTTTGTACTGAGAACGTCAACTATGGAAAGGATCCACAACTCCTTCTGTTGCCGCGTTTAAGTCAGACAGACAGGTACATAAGTATGATTTTTTTATTTTAGTTTTTTTTTTTTTAACTGTACTTACTTTCATGTGAGGACAGGGCCAAAGCAAAACCGATTTATTGAAATCACGCTCCAGAGCTTTGGCCAAGTGGCAATAAGCAATGTTCCACGATGGCTGCTCTGGCTCTCTGCTTAGTCGTCGTCGTTGTTGTTGTGCCTGCTGGCTTTGTTGACCGTCATTTGAAAGATTCTCGTCATTGTCGTCTGCTACATTTACTATGCCATCTTCAGTTTCACTTTCACTTTCGTTTTCATTTTCATTATCCTTCAGTGGGGTGGCTTGTCTGTTGCCGTTGTTGCCGTTGTTGCTGTGTTGTGGTTGCGGTGACTTTGGCCAAACTCCTTCACGAAGGTCGTCGTCATCGCCATCATCGTCATCATCATCGAGATTAATGCCAGCATTTAAGGTCTTAACCACCGTTGTGTAATTGGGTTGCTCTAATAATTTGATGAACGTTGTTAAATCTATTAAAGGCCAACGAGAGAGAGCGGGAGAGAGCGAGAGAGAAAAAAACCAAATAGAAAATGAAAAACGAATTAGTAAAGGCATACGAAGAAGATTTAGAAGAAGAAGATGATAATAAACTGAAAGCAGATGAAGAAGACAATGATGATGATGAAATATTTCATGTCAGCATATTCTTTGCATTCCTTACATTCCGTCTGCTCAAAGTAAATGCAAGCACAACAGCCAGAGCAAAGGAAAGGAAAAGAAACAGACCGAGAAACAGAAGAGTTGCAAATTTAGTCAGAATTCTGGTTTCAAAGTATTTTCCTAAAAATCCGTTTTATTAATTATAGACCCTATTTTGTTGTTTACCCTTTTTGCATGGATTTGTTTTCTTATTGCGTTTTTCAACCGTCTCCCGTTCGCTGTGCCCCGTTCATTCGCGCCTACTCGCACAATTTTGTGAAGCTATGCTGTGCCGTTTGGGGTGGTGGGTAGGTGGGGTTCATTTAGTCGCCCTCCTTCGTTTGTTTGTTGTTTTTGTTTTTTTTTTAATGACGAGGCAACCTTTGAACTGCTTGCGTTGTGAGAAATGAATTCCGTTGTGAAATATGTTGAAAATAAAATTATTTTCTTTTAATTTGCAATTACTGAGCTTTTAATTAAGCACATCCGCCGACGCAGCTGCTTTTGCTGCGGTTTGTTGTCGCTGTTTTCATAAATTGTGTGAATTTTGAAAACATGAATCTGTAGCTGAGATTTCTCGGGCAAATTATTTACATCGTCAGGCTGCACAGTGACACATTTGATGTGGAAAGGGGGATGGTAGCGGTGAATTGTCGCCATGAATAAACGACCGAGTAAGAATATTTGACAGTTTTTCAAACGGCCGTTTGGCTTGGATCATGTTGAACACATGAAAACTCTGTATTAAATCAATTATTCCATCTACTTTTATGGGGAATCCATTACTAATCTCATGATAGGTCTCCGATTCAGTTTGAGCTTTAGTCATTTCCTAAAACAGCTTTACAAGTCTTTGTTTAGAAAAATGTATGGGTAAATCCACTGACCACTTCATCGGGCATTTCAAGTCGACTAACAGATGTCCTCGTAGTTACTCCTGGACAGCTGTGTTTTCGAATCCATTACGACAGTAGCTCATGTGTGTGTGTGTGTGTGTGGCGAAAGCTTTCCTCAGGCTATCAAACTGTCTTTCCCCTAATGTTAAACATCACTGCCTCAGAATGGATCAGAGTATACCGAGGAGCTTTGAAATCATGTATTAGGTGGAAATCATGTATTAGGTGGACCGAGGAGCTTAGAAATTATGTATCAGGTGGTTCTAGACCAACAACAGTGTAGTCATCTTTAGTAACAAAGTTGTCAGTAATAGCAAAATATCGCTCATTTTCTTTAATTGCGTCACAATTCAATATTCACTTTTTATTTTTGGTTTTTTGCTCAAGAAAAAGCTGCAGTTAAGTTGACTTTTGATCTGCACGTCGCTCAAGAATAACTGGGAATGTTGTTGCTGTAGCCCAAAGTGTTAAAGAAAACCCAGGTTTGTCCATTGCTCGTGGGGAAAAGTTTCCGGACCGTTTTATCTCTCGAAGAGGTGATCACAATTGATCTTGTGGTTTAACACCTTGCGACTTCCTCCTTTGGGGCCACGTGAAAGATGAGGTCTACACCCAGAGCCCAGCATCGTTGCAAGATCTCAAAGACAGAACTCGTGAGGCTATCGAGGACATAGGGCAGCCACTTTGCTAATTGGTTATGGAAAATTAGATGAAAAGTATACGGTCCTGTTAGCGTGGTCGTGGTGGTCAATTGGCTAATGTTCTTTTTCATTATTAACGGCATACCTTCCTCTTTATTATGAAACAAAAATATTCGTTTATTTATCTCCAAAAATTCCATTTTTCCTTGAATACCGAAATAACACCACTTGTTGGAAAACCCTGTACCTCACTTATCTCCTGCACATCGCCAGCTATTAAAAACATTTGTTTAAAACAATTGAAATTTCAGACCACAATTGTTATGCTTAGCAAAATCTCATCATGAACAGAACGAAATATCTCCGAATGAAAGGAAAAACAAGAATATCGCCCAAAGCCAAATCACATTTTTCTTCTCTGCACATGTCAACCTTTTCGAGAATCACTTGAAGTAACCAAACTGCTGACGCTCTGTCTTCGACTCGTTGCCTTCGAGTCAAATCGTATTGATTGCTTGTAAATTTATCACACAACCACATACGACAAATAACTCGGTATTTCTAACAAGAGAAAAAAAACACAAACTTTAAATTGAAATTGGAGAACAAAAAAAAAAACAAATAACATGTTATAAAAGTTTTCCAACAAGGAAGAACGACTAAGAAAATCCACCGAGAATTTCAAAAGAGTTTGCGGGGAGCCATCGGCTGTTGTTGTCAAACATTTAAAGAAAACAATCGCAGTTGTAAGTGCTCTCAGAATTCATGTCTTCATTTGGAAATCATCGTAGATTTAAGACCATTTACTTCAGTTACTCCAAAAAAAAGGCATTTTATTTACCTTTGCATTTCTTCTTATCGCCACCGCTGGGTAAAGCATTGAAGAAGATCCACGGCGTTCGCAGCCATGAGATCCATTTGCATCCACCACATGTCGAATTTTACGACAGCAGTTGCCTCGTAAGACCTGCAAGGGTTTAGTTGGTGGAGGAATTGAAGCCAAACGAATTCATAAATTCCATTCAAAATATTGTTTCAGCCATAAAAACCTCTAACAAAAATGCCAAACATGAGAAATAAATGCCGCCCTAGTGTTAACATATTTATGGTCTGAACGATACCGGGCTGAGAAGCGAAGAACGACGAAACCCCGGATAAATAATATTCGTAGAATTTCTGTGTTCGTCCACAATTTCATTTGTTTATTCTGTTAATAGGATTTTATCGAGAAACTGGCGAATGGAGAACAACAGCAAAAGCAACAGCAAAAGCAAATCCAAATTTATTATATTTACACACACATACATACATATGTGTGTATGTTTGTGTATTGTTCGAAATTTGCATACGTCCAAAGGACATTCATTGCCATCAAACTTGTTTGCTTTTATCGGATAGAGTTCTCCGCCATACACATGTGGAGGTATGATGCCATCCATCCAACAATAATATCAAATACAAAATTATATGCAGATACAAATCTGGATCCTCCGCCCTACTCCTTCGCATTGACTTGAAGCAACTACCAAAACTATAAATACATCGGAATAATGTGAAACGTTGACATTCCCTTGGCCAGAGACGATATCGTCGCCATGTAATTTGGGTGTCCTGTCTGCCGGGACCCACTCGCCAACTGTCTTTAAGATTTTCAACTAAGAGGAATGGGAATATTTTATTTTATTTGACAGTGAAGATGTTTTATTTATTTGTTTTAATCTTGCGAAACTATTTCCAAGATCGGCTATCGGCTCAGTGAAGATGTTTTATTTAGTAAAATGCAGAAAAAGGTATTTTTTTAATTCTTGAGCTTGTGTCGTTTTCGAAACTTTTCGAATATATTTCAAATTACAAGTTTAACTAAATAGAAAAACAAAATTTTGAAACGTCAAATTGTTAAAGAAAAAACGAGATTTTTTAGAAGTTTTAAACTTTTTTTCATGTATGGCCAAAAATGTATGCAAGGATATGAAAATCTAACACACTTCACAGATTTCTAAAATTTTGAATTTTCTCAGTTATTCTACAAAAGAAAAATTCACAATTTCACAAAACTTTGATTATTTACAAAATGTTAGAAATTTGCCTTTTTCGTTGGATGTTCAAGTTTATGTACGAGGGATGTTTCACTACTCTGCACAATGCCATCGGTGAAATCTAGGGAAGCCTTGTTAAATATTAAAAGGACTCTGCACCATTGATTTCAATGGTTAAAATGTACTAAACGAAAAAAAAATCCCAAAGTTTCAAAAACCGCGATCATTTAAAATCTTTACAAAATTATATTTTTTTTGATTTTGTGCTAGGCAAGTCCAGTCGAATTTGGCACTTTCTGGAAAACGCAGAATTCTGTAATATTTCTAAGGCGAGTTTGTAGTCTTTAATACAACTTTATTTGGTGGTTGCCGCCTTAAGGCAATTGCAATTTTCTTCGCTGAGGGGCAAGCGATATTTGCCGATTGAAGGCAGATATCCGTAACCCATAAATTACAGGTTTACGGGTTCATTAGTTTTTAAATAGGATGACATACATTCATTAGATTCCTTCTAAGTGGTCAGTTGGTTCCAACATCGAAAGTGATCGCCCTAATCATCGCCAACCTCGAGTCACAACCGTGCTGTCCGTCCACTCTCTATCAAAATGGCGGGAGACTATCTTTGCCATTCAGTTTAAATCAAATTGTTACCGGTGATCTCCATCGGCTTGGCAGCTGTAGTTATTTAGTATTTTTCCGGTGGGCAAATTTTAGTCAGTGAGCTCTGTGCACAAGGGCATTGAAATTCCACAAGGGCTTTTAACCGGTTTTTGGAAGCTTATGGGGTAAAGTATTTCTGATTTTTTTGCGAAAAGAGTTGGGGTTTTCGGAGGTTTTTCCTATTTCTCGCACAAGTTGACACGTAAAAAGAAGAAAAAATCCAAAACTTATGATGTATAGGGTTCTCCAACAAGAGGTGTTATTTTGGTATTCGAAGAAAAATTACATTTTTTGAGATAAATTATCGGATGTTTATTTCATAATAAAGAGGAAGGTATGCCGTTAATAATGAAAAAGAACATCAGCCAATTGACCACCACGATCACGCTTACAGGATCGTATCCTTTTCATGAAATTGTCCGTAACCAAATCGCAAAGTGGCTGCCCTATGTCCTCGATAGCCTCACGAATTCTATATTTGAGGTCTTGAATCGACGCTGGGCTCTGGGCGTATACCTTATCTTTCACGTGGCCCCAAAGGAAGAGTCGCAAGATCTCGGTGGCCAATTGTGATCCCCTCTTCGAGAGATAATACGGTCGGGAAACTTTTCCAGTAAAAGAGCAATGGTTTCGTTGCTTGTGTGGCACGTAGCGCCGTCTTGTTGAAACTAAACATTGTCCAGATCAATCTGACAATAAAAAATAATTAATCATCTCTCGATAGCGCAATCCATACACCGTAACTGTTGATCCAACGTCATTCTCGCCGGACCATAAACCTCACCAAACAGTCACACGTTGAGGATGGAGAAGCTTATCCAGACTAACTCTTGGGTTTTCCAAGCCCCATTTGCGACAATTGTGCTTGTTGACGTGGCCACCGAGGTGCAAATGGGCCTCATCAGTCAAGATGGTGTTTCGATGGAATTCCGGATCATTTTCATGCCTTTCAAGGACCCAATCAGCAAAGACACGACGACGTTGTTGATGATGAGTTCCGGCTTGACTTCTTGTATTACGGTGTAATGAAGTTTGTGGAATGCGGAATTCCAAAGAACGACGAGGAATGAACAAACCGGGCTTTTGTTTAACACTTCTTCAGTTGTTCTTGAGCGACATGCACGGGTTTTATTCTTCACATCACTAACTTGCTCACAACAGCTCGAATTCGTCCACCAATTTCTGTATTACGCTTCACGTCGACCCAAAAATACTTTAGTTTTGCTAATTGTGACTGCAAGATTTTCAACATTTTAATAATTTCACTGCGTTGTTGAAGCGTGTATGGCGTAGTTTCTACTTGTCAAACTTCAAAAGTGACTGCTACCGAAATGCCGGGTGATTCAAAATAGATCCTAAATATAATTAGTTTCTAAATACATGAAAGGGTGACCTACATTCATTTGATTCACTCGAAGTGGTTCCTACATCGAAAGTGATCGCCAACTCCAAGTCACAGCCGTGCAGTCCGTTCAAAATACAAAATACATGTCTTAGAAATTACTCTCCTACTCGTAAAGTCGTCAGCATTTACGATGTTTAAGCAGCCGCATTTAAAGTTTCTTGGACAACATATAAATTCTGTTTACTTTGAAATAACTTTTGATTCATATGTATATGTCAACTCGCCCCAACAATGTCCATGTGGCGCTGGGGCAATTATTTACTTGTATAAAATTTAAATAGAATTAAATGAACTATTAAAAAAAAAAAATGATGGTCTTAGCCGGTTTCGAACGTGGGTTGTAGGGGAGATAGTGTCACACACTACCCACCACACAACGACCGTTCACAGACAAGTTTACATTTCTAAATTCAATTTTCTAAAAAACAGAATTTTGCTTTTGTATTTTCATACATTTTTCTTAACAGGAGTTTTTTTTAAAAAAAAAATATTTTTATACACTCCATCATAGGATGGTGTATATACTAAGTTTGTCATTCCGTTTGCAACACCTCGAAAGAGTGATCTGCGACCCTATAAAGTATATATATTATTGGTCAGTGTAACATTCTAAGACATTCTAGCGATGTCCGTCTGTCTGTCCGTCCGTCCGTCCGTCCGTCTGTTGTCTGTTGAAATCACGATAGAGTGCGAACGACCAACGCTAAAAAGCTGAAATTTTGTAGGAAGATGTTTTTTGCCCATAAGCAGGTTAAGTTCGAGAATGGGCCATATCGGACCAAAGGGGAAAAAGTTCCCCTTTACGGGACTAAATATATTCCGGCCATAATCAAATTTTTCAAATATTTTTTTTCACTACATCTAAGTTCTAAGTTTATATAATTTATAGATGGGGAAAAAAATCCCAAAAATGGGCGTGCTCATGGGTTCCGTGGACCCTTGGGGCCCAAAAAAGGGCCCATGATAAACATGCGCATATGGGTATCGAAGTGCAACGAAATTTACTTACGAACCCAAATATGCCTTTATTTTCATGATTTGCCTAAATTTTTTGATCCGGTTTCTGGAACTATCGGGTCACCAGCGGCCCAAAAATCGTCCCTTGACAAACATGGACATATGGGTATCGAAATGCAACGAAATTTTCTCGCGAACCCAAATATGCATTTATTTTCATGATTTTGATAAAATTTGTGATCGGGTTCCTGGGACTATCGGGTCACGAGCGGCCCAAAAACTCAGTTAGTTTTCTTATTTATTGACTTTTTAAGGATCCATGATGGAGGGTATATAAGATTCGGCCCGGCCCAACTTACTATTTGTCCATTTGTTCAGTTATTGAATGGAATCAATTTTGAATGTCTTTAATAATTTGATTTAGTCATAATTAATTTATGGGATAAATCATAACAGTATATGACCAGTTACTATTCTGTAGTCGATAGGAACCTGGACATTGCTTCCATCCATCACCTATTGCTGAGCAAAGAAGGCTAATATTTATCTAATAGAAAATTCTAATTGGAATTGTCGGAAGATGTGCAAAAGAGACATCCAGCTTTAACGTATCTAAATCCGATGTCAGACTATTCCCAAATCTATATTAGATTTAATACGCAAAGAACTTCCAGGGGTTTGAGTTCTAGATCGGATGTGGCCATCCGATGTGTTTATAGTTCGTGTCCAGGGCATGACAGCATACAGAGCTGTCCATCGTTACTGGCACAATTGTTTGACATCGAATTTGAGTTAGATTCACTATGCCAAGGATTTCGACTACAGCTGACAGGTTGTCTCCCAAGCGCAAATGGTTTCGCCAGGACAGTCAAGATGTAACTGGCCCTTACTATTCAAAACGGTCAAAAGGTGGATTTGGTTTGAAGCCTCTAAAGAGTCCTTTTGTGCCGCGCTCCTTTTACCGGTGCCACCTGATGTATATGCCAATGTTGCTCAGATGTATTAGCTGTACAAACAAATAAAATAAAAACAGACGTTTTCCAAAAGTTTCTTGAATTCTAAATTGGCAAATATTTTCCACCATCCATTTTCATAAATACAAAAGCTTCGCTAAAATCCTAACTTTGTTGGTTACATAGCCTTGAACGGTGGTCTTCCGCCACAGTACAATAGAAACAACAACAACAGCAACAAAAGCTGCCCTTTTGTGGCACATTGCCTGAATGGTAATGTACCGAGGGGGGGGGGGGGGTGTTGGGGGAACAACTAACATTATGACGGGGTCTGTCCACTTTTCACTTTTCGTGGAATTAAGTGCAGCTTTCCACGGACATCGTCATAATCATTTAGGACTCTTTTGGGCCAGCCGACAACAACAAAACCACTCACACCAAACAACTGGCAGCGAGTCCTTGACTAAAGTCCAACGAGTAGCTACTGATTTTCTAAGTATGCGGGGCAAACAAAGAGAAAGACACACACACAGAGAGAGAGAGAGAGAGAGAGAGAGAGAGAGAGAGAGGGAATAATAATAAAAAAAGAACTCACCATCATCGGGTATAAAGTCTACGCTGACATTGTTCAAGTTCACTTGAAAGAATTCCACGAAATTGTAAAAGCCCTGTTGCACATGCATTCGATGGACCAGATGGGAGGGCATCAGAATACCCACCCGTTCGTAGCGTTCTCTTGTTGCTGCAGCAACGGGCGTTTGCTGCTCTGGCACCGTACTAGGACGATTAGGAGCCCGAGGACCTCGTGGACTGTGATTGTAACGGGGTTGCTCATTTTGTTGCTGCTGCTGTGGATAATGTTGAGAGCTCAAGGATGACAAGGATGACGATGCTGACGATACTGTTAAAGACGAATATGTTGGTGGTAATTGCGGTTGAGGAGGATGTTGTCGTTGACGTGGATGTGCATGCGAATGTGACTCTGGCTCTGGCTCAGTCTCTGGCTGATGTCGTGATGGCTTTGGCTGCTGATGCTTGTTGAGTGTACGTTTGTCCATTGTGTGGTGCAATAAAAAGTCATGGCTCACGTGGTGGCGTCTCATTAAATCTGTCACGTGTGCCGCCGACTCTGACAATTCGGTTGGCATTGACGTTGACGGTATTGATGTCGTCGCCGTTGTCGGGTCAGTTTCAGCCACATCATTATCAGCAACATCTGTCAACGACCCATTCAGCGAATTGGATGTCGTTGCTGTTGCTGTGACTGCTCGATTTCCACTCACTTGCACTTGACCATTTTCGATTGGTGTCGTTCGTTTGGAAGAGTTGAATGTATTATTTATTAGCTGTTGCTGGCTTCCGGCGATGGGTGTTGGCTGTGCGTGTTGCCGTTGCCGTTGCTCCTTTTCCACCTGCGGCGTCGTCGTTAGTTGTAGTTGTTGTGGCTGCTGCTGCTGAATTCGCTGTTGGTTGTTTTGTTCCAATTTCCGTTCAATGTCGCGCTCGACAGCACCGACAACAACATTTCCAGCGACAATGGCAACGGCAACAACAGCGTTAAGGGATTTGCTTGCGAAGAGAAAGGCTGTCAGCAGCAGAAACAATTTACCAAATTGACAGATTGTTAACTTCATTTAGACGCAGCTACGCTTCTGGCTATTGGTGTTGTTGTTGTTGTAGTTCGTTACTATTCTATATTCTCTAGAATATGTACTTGGAAAACGTCCTAACGCACTCCCGACCGACATGGAAACGTAAAGTGCTCCTGCGATGCATGCGCTGCCAAACGAAATGTGCGACCCCAATTACTTGTGTTCATTTATAAATCGCGTGCGAATTTCTGGTGCGACTTTTAAATTTCAGTTCTAGTTTGCTAGTTTGCAGTGTTACAACACGCATGAATTTCATTTTCACTTTTATTTTTGTGTGTGTTTTGGACTTTACTGCAACCACCAGAGAATGGATCTGTACGATTTGGCTTTAGCTCTGTTTATTTCCATTGATCCATAGAGTTGTTCGACCAGTTGTTGTTCCTTGGTACAAGTGAAGGTTTCTGGAAAATTTAAGAAAAATAATACAGATTTGTGTTGAATAGAACAGTAGCTGTTTTAGAAAATATGTAAATTGTTTATTATTTTTAGGTTTTGAATGTCTTGAAACAAGTTTCGAGAGTTTCGAAATTTGGAAATTATCGCTATTTTGGCGTTGATTTTAGAAAAATCCTAAAAAGTTTTATGTCAATAAATGTTTGCAATAGCGTAAACAATAAAATAAGGGCATGAAAAAATTTAAAAAAAATTTTCTCATTGTTCAAAAATTTCAAAAAGTAAAATAAGTCAAATCGTCCCTTCTTCAGAAAATTGACTGAACAATGAAATCGCCACCAAAGCTACAAATATTAGTCGATTATCCTCATATTTGCCTCAAATACTTTTGTTTGGGCACTGAACAAGCTCAAACTTTTAAATTTCGAATAAGTTAAGTCTTTAATTTTTAGGATTTTTCTAAAATCAACGCCAAAATAGCGATAATTTCCAAATTTCGAGGGAGGGGCGCGAACCCTAAACATTTTTTAAAATTTTTTTCTTTATTTTTCCCCTCATTAGGATCCCAGACTACATCTCTTTCCGAGGTTAACTTTTTCAAATTAAAAAAAAAGCACTCCACCCTAATATACACAGCAAGACAAAACTTCAGTAAAATACTGAACTGTGGTAGGTAGTGTGTGGGAGTGGACAGCCCTAGTGTGGTAGGTGGTGTGTGCGACTATCATACAAGTAAACTCAGGTTCGAGACCAAATGCTGGCGACTTTACGAGTAAGAGAGTAAGCGCTAAGCCATGTAAAACTTCTCTAGAAATGGCATTAGCCATTCGGAGCCGTCTTTAAACAGTAGGTGCCGTTCTATGAGTATATACAATTATATCGCGCACAGCTCACTGATTCGAGAGAAGTTCCGTCGGTTCCTTCGCGGAATCTTAAGTACGTAAATTTAGGGAGAGTGTATTTGTTTAAATACATGTTGACACATGTATTGACAAAATAATTTATGGCGTCTCGTTTGTGTAAACTAATAGTGAATACACTGAGTTCAATAGTGTACTCGCTGTCTTCAGTGATGTCATTGAATGATGGCAACAAACGAATAAACCGAATAAACAGTGTATATGTTTTGATTTCAAAAATCAAACAGTGCACAGTATTTGCTGGTGTGTGCTTCAATTCAATTCACTTGTATTGCCATTAGAGTAACGGGTGCAGTAAATCCGTGTGCTCTGAAGCGAGTGCAGTACTGTAGATATAGAAATGCATGATACGAAACTGTGAAAACTTGTCTAGAAATCACCATTACACAATCAATACCAATGCCTGCCAAAAAAAAAACCCAATATGAAATGCTGACTCTTAAGTTGTCGAATTAAACATGGAAATGTCTTACAGAAAAATAATGACACACAAAAAACTTTGTCTATTTAGGCAAAATTCATATCATTCATGTGCGTGAAATATTAACTTACAGTCCTGAGTCGCACACTTTCGACTCTAGAGAAAACATGGACATATATTGTTAATATATTAAAGGTGGCATAGGTATAGGTATCACTTCTCCCCTTCCTCGTCCATCATTTGTAACTAGTACATATTTCTTCGACGAGTTCTAAATTCATTGGCCATTAAACTTGACCATCTTTCTAATTTAGTACAAATTGCACTCTTTTTGTTTATTTGATGACACTTTTGTAGTACGAAACTCATGATATTATCATTCATGATAAGTTTATCTATCAAACGTCTCTCAATGTTATTCATACGCCCCCGAAAGAATTTTATTGAAATGAGTGGGGAGGGGAGCACCACATCACAAATACACTGAACCATATTTAATATACAAAGTTTCATGGCAAATAATAGCCGAAGAGGAAAGTAATAAAATGAGAATAGAGAACACTAAAACAAGCTGACAATTTCGTTGAGGTCCAAAATCAGTCTTTTTATATTCACAGGCAACGCACAGTAGGACATTTCCAAAGAAGGGGAAAATCGGCAATGGGAAATTGAAGCACATGCTCGTGAGGAGAGTGAGATGCACACGGGGTGGAGATGTCTTCATTCTCTGACACTCTCAGTGAGACATCGGTGTGGGAACATTTCACATCTAGGCGAAGTCACATCTGTCTAAGTTGATTTCAGCCTGGACAGACGTCCACATGTCGCATCCTATGTTAGAGGCATCAAAATCTGATTTTATACGATTTGATTTTGCCGCCTGCTCTCAACATGGGCCACTGTGCCACGGCGATGCTGTGCCTTAGCACAGTGACTGAAGATATTCGGATGGCTTAAATAAACAGCAATCATTAAGGCTGCTAATATTTGCCATATACCAGCTACAACTACAACAACTTATTGCCCAATACCGAGAAACATTAATGGGCTTCGACTCACACACACAGATAAGCGGAGGCCCGGTATGAGAAGTCCACAATCACAGGCATGTACACACGCTCGTGAGTGTGTGTGTGTAAAAAAAATAATTAAATTGAACTGATTCATTTGTTGTTAAAATACTTGCTCGCACACACACACATACACCCGGAAATATTCATCTTTAAATCCTTTAAAGTTGCTTTACATCTTTTATCTTCTCCATACCCTAGAGATAGAGAGACAGCGAGAGAGAGAGAGAATGAGGAATGGAAAAAAAGAACAGGGAATGAGAATGGCAACCAAATCACGTACACACAATGTTTCATTTGTCTGTATGTCTCTCATTTAGTTCACTTCACATTGTTTCCCAGGCGGCGTAAAGATCTTAAAGGGGACTGATAATCGGCCTGCATTTGGGGCCTGGGCAAATAGGGCCCCCCATTCAGAGCCTGCCCTCTCCCTTCTCTTATGAAAAACTGACAGGAAAATGTCTGTTCACAAACGGTGCAATATTGAAAATCCTTTGTTTTATAATTTCATTTTGGAAATTTATCATCGGATTCATAATTTCAGCAGTTTACAACTGAAAAATGATATCTTGCAAATGCCGATTATTTTTAGGAAATTTCTGTCGTTATTCTGGCTCGCGAAAAAGACGTTGGACAATTTTCTATCGAATTTCATTGAAAAGTAAGTTGGAAAAAAAGTTGGCGTTGATTTTTCCATAATTTTTCAAGTTTCATAGAAACAGCAGTCGTTTCGCTTCAGTTTTTGCACTTCAAAGGGAAATCCTGAAGTAAAATGTTTAACATAAACACGTTTTTTGTAGACAACAGTGACTGAACTGACTGTGATGATAAACTGATAACACCGTGTTACACATATTCGGAAAGAGGGGAAAAAATAAAAATACACGTGTATCGGCGATTTTCATGTACACGTCATAATTTTTTTTTAAGTTTGAAGTATAAAGCTCGTTAGTGATCCAATCGAGCTGATTTTTGGCAGGCAGACTCGTGGAAATGTCTGTATCACGTCAAATTTTTTAAAAAAATAGATTTTTAAAATATTCTCAGATTTTCCTAAATTTTTTTTAATTTCATTTTTTTTTTTTTTGAAATTTATCATCGGATTCATAATTTCAGCAGTGGAGAGCTTTCAACTGAAAAATGATATCTTGCAAATGTCGATTATTTTTAGGAAATTTCTGTCGTTATTCTGGCTCGCGAAAAAGACGTTGGACAATTTTCTATCGAATTTCATTGAAAAGTAAGTTGGAAAAAAAATTGGCGGTTCTCAACAAATCGGCGTTGATTTTTCCCAAATTGACTTTGGGTCGCACCCTAGGACACCTCCGTGTTCTGTAGCCAATCCAAAGACGATTTTGGAATATCAAAATCTTTGTAATAGTATTTATTGCGCAGTGTCGTTATTTCAAGTGTCATAGAAACAGCAGTCGTTTCGCTTCAGTTTTTGCACTTCAAAGGGAAATCCCGAAGTAAAATGTTTAACATAAAAACGTTTTTTTTTAGACGACAGTGACTGAACTGACTGTGATGATAAACTGATAATTGTTATGACTGCCCTCGAACGAGAAGACCTTTGTTGGCCATTCCGCCGCTGTGTGGCTATCGCTGTGAATGCGAACATACACGTGTGTGAGTCTGGTGTGAATTTGCATGTATATAAGTCTGTGTGTGTGTGTGTGTGTGCGTGGCAGTTTGTGAAAAAGTAGCGATGTAAACATACCCGTTGGACATTTGCAACATGGGCCCAAAATCTCAGTGCATGTACAATTTTGTTGTTGTTGCATACTTCACTTTTGTCTTTTCCCTTGCAACATGCTTAAATGCGAAATCATTGTTTTTTTTTTTTTGCTTTTGCTGCTGTCGTTTTTTTTTCTGCTGCTGCTGTTGGAGTCCGGTATGCAGACTCCATCATAGGATGGATCGTATGTTTGTTTGGTCAAAAAAAAAAAAAAGACATGCATAGGCATGTCTGTAATCGGTTCCATGGAAAATGTGCCAAAAATAATATGTTTAATCTATTTGTTTTTCTCAAGAAGAAAACCTAAAACCGTCTTTTTTACTTTCCTTATAAAATGTGAACTCGCTAAAGTGAACTTAAGATGTTTTTATCAGTTAACAAGGCTCTATGAAAAATGGCCCCCAAAATAAATGAAAAATCCCGCCAAAAGTTCAATATGAAATGAAAATTTCCCCAAAAATTCTGAAAAATTCCCCGAAATATTTTGAAAAGTACACCAAAGAACAACCTTATTATAAAAAATTCCCTTAAAAAAAAATGGGGATTTTCTCATAATTTTTAAGTAAAATGTCATTTTTCGTTTTTGAAAAATGTCCCAACAAAAATGAAATATTATCGAAAAATTATGAAAAACTCCCCATTTTTTTGAGGGAATTTTTCATTATAAATGATTTTTTTATTAAAATGTTGTTCTTTGGTGGATTTTTCAAAATATTTCGGGGGATTTTTCACAATTTTTCAGATTTTTCATAAAAAAGTTTTTCGAGAATTTTTCGTTATTAATGAATTTTGTATGAAATTTTTTTTGGCGGCCATGTTTCATATGGCCTCGTTAACTGATTAAAAAGTCTTAAGTCCACTTAAGCGGCTATTCCATTTTATAAGGAAAGAAACAAAAAAACTATTTTAGGTTGGAAAAAAAAATGGCTTCTAAACAAATTATGTAATAATTATTAACTTTTGGTAACAAAATTAGAATACTGTCAATTGTAATTTTGAATATGTCCAAAGTGAACTCAAAGACTTTCCCATCAAGTTCTCAAACTTGCGAATTGGTCGAGCTAATTCGGAAATTCAGAGCCAATACAGGTTTAGCATAATTCTTCTCATGGGGAAAATTACATAGTTGCCGCTTCTTGAAACTCATATGAAGACAGTGAAGCACAGTTTCGGAAAAATGTGATCACAAACTGAGTCACTACTCAGTGGTCATGGTCGGTCATCGTTGATCGCATCCGGTGCTGGCGCTTCCTTAGTGATTTCCCAACAACAGTCGATAGATTAAACTGTGTTTGTGTGTGTAGATTGACGGGCATTGTGCAATTTTCTTTTTCCTTTATGTTTCCTCCTTCATTTATTGTTTTTTTTTGTCTTTTGCTTTGTTCCGAATTGCCCGGATATTCTTTTCTCTTTTTGTTTGGTCTCTGTCAACACATTTGTGAGCATTGAGTTCCGCAGGGAGACGTCTAAATGGCTGCAGTTTGCAACGCAGTACATTGCATTTGTTATTGTTAAATTTAATCTGGGAGATTTTGAATTGAAATCAATTGAAAAGAATTAGTCACACCCTGTGAAATGATTAACGAATATTGGAAGAAAAAGAAAATAGGAAAACATCTGACCTGATCGGATCTGATCTGACTATGCCCCAAATATTCCATGACGGAAAAGGCGGGAATCTGCCTCTCGAATGAGTGAGTTGTGCACGATATAATTTGTAGACTCACCCTCTTTTTACAGAGATTACTCTCTTACTCCCGTCAAATCGCCTGCTTTTCTTGGTTAGAAATGGGTCAACGGGTGAAGTTTGGAAAAAATGACGCTTACGTCTTTTTCGTGGTAAGGGCTCGATATGTGTTTTGCTGAAATTTGTACAAACGGCCACTTTTTTTCAGCGTGCAGTTGCAGTTGTCATTTCTATTGGAGTCTCTGTTGTTATGAATATTCTTTGAGCTGCAGTGCCTAAACTGAGAAATGACTCGGGCTTTGGTCATCTTCCACCCCCACCACGGGCAGATTATTTGGATATTCGAGAATTTATTCTTATGGACAACGATTCTTTCGCAATCGGATCTCCCCCGCCCACACCCAAATCACAGAACAGGAAACAGTAAATGTCGCATTAATATCGTCATGAATTCAATTGGATTTTCTTTTCGTTTTTTATATCCAATGGGAGATTTAAACATTTCCTGCCAATCATTTCATCATCGTTGGAATGTAAAATAACGAATGTCATATTTAAGCCTTTTTGGAGAATTCATTTAATTTTGCTTTAGCCATAAAAGTCTTTTCTCGTAAAATTGATTGCACCTTGGACAATTTATTTATGTGCTTCGTTTTCTCTGTCGACTTTCATCAGTGTTCGCTGTGCTGGTACATTTTCCCTCCATCGATTGTTCGACAGGATTAAACAATACAACCCGCCCCGGTGGAGACAGAGTTGCCATCTACAGTTAAATCAAATGGGCATAAACAGATTTCCAGCTGATAAGTTTATTTTGAAGGCCACTTCATTTTCTACTTATGTGCAGAATTTAGGAAATATGTCTTGGAAAATATTAACGATATTCAGGAAAATAGTAAAGAAAATATATTTCGGGTTTCTCGGAAAATATTAAATGTTTTCAATTAACGTCGTATATTTCGGCAACTATTGGCACTAGCTTGTCAAAACTTCTTCGTCAAACGTCTTTGTTTGTTTAGAAATTGTCAGATTTTGTGTAAAACATATCTGGCAACGCTGAGTTAAATACACATCCTTTGTTTGTCACCGGCGGCACGATTGACTTGATGACACTCGCTGAATTCATGCATAAATTCATCGTCATAATCAATTTTGTGCCAGACGGCAAAAAAAAGATGGATGGAAATTATGAAATTGTGTTTTTTGAAGCCGCAACTTGTTTGTATGACAGCAAATGAATTGTTTTATTTTGTTTTTTTTCTTCCGGATTTTTATATTTACAATAAACCACATGCACATACACGTAAAGGGTGTTTTTTTAGACGTGTGTTTTGGAAAATGAAATAAAATGTTAATAATTTTATGTTATGGCCAAAAATTTGTCTTTATGTTAGAGATAAGGGTTTGCCATTATGTTTTAAAAATGATTTTGTCGTTGGTTGGAATAAATTCCGGCCGAGATGCCCAATTCTCGTCCTCACTCCTTCTCTCCTTCTCTGTTTCTTATTTTCATTGACGACCTCTTGGGGCAGACTGTGAACCCGATCTACTCCTTTGCGGATGACAGCAACCTCTGTCATTCATACTCATTTGATCATCGGCCAGGTCCTCTGGAGATCGAGGACAAAAGGCGAACGATGACGGCTATCCAGGGTCTCTCATCTGTTCATTGTGACCGGACGACGCACTATAGAGAAAATTCGTTCTTTAGCCGAACCGTTCGTATGTGGAATAATCTTCCAGCAAATGTGTTTCCTGCCATTTGTGACATTCACAAATTCAAAACAAATGTCAACAAACACTACTCCCTCTTTCCTCCTTCCGATACCCTAATTTCCTACGGTTAACACAATGCATAGCTTTTATAGGGGGCAACCACTAAAAAAAAAAAAAAATTCTATTCCGAGGCCGCAGTCGTGTCGGGCTTATCTGCTCGTAGACAAGCGACTGCACATAACCCCACTAACACATAGTCCAGCGTTGTTAAATCGCACGATCTTGTAGGCAACCACGAAGCAAAATAATGTGCCCACCAAGAGTCATCTTCAATGAATTGATTGTTTCGTTGGTGAATGGCATGAAGTTGGTAGTCTTGTTGGTACTCAAGTTCGTCCACATCAACATTCTGCAATTCAGGCACGAGAAACTCATTAATCAGAGCCCTGATAGGGTTCCCCCGGGACCGTGACATTATGGCCGACTTAATTTTTTAAGAAATAAGGACCAATACTTCCCTCAGCCCATAGACCAGACCAATTACTGACTTTTTGAGGAGATGACGCCGTCACAACCATGACAACCGTCACAAACTGAGCTTCATCGCTGAACAAAAAAAGAACAATTTCTTGTGAAAATCGGGATCGGTGGCCAACTGGTTTTAAGGCCATTTTCCGAATGTTATTATTCAATATGAAATGGCAAAGCAAACGGAGCGTAAATCAAGTGACAGCTGTCAAAAAGACAAACGCCGGAAGAAGTGTGGCCAGATTGAAAACCACACGTCTAAAAAAGACACTCGTTGGGAAACATGTGAATCTTCTTAATATATATTTACCCTCGACACTGATTCACTGACTCTGTCACGCAGTACGTAGGAATTTAAATAGGCATTCTATAATTTTCTATAAATAATAATAATAAAAAAAAATATATTTTTTTTTGTACAGAAATTGTGTTTTCCCCAATTTTTTTTTTACCAAAATTTTTTTTCCAAAATTTTTTTTTACAAGTTTTTTTGTTTTTCCCAAAAATTTTTTTCAACAAATTTTTTTTTCTACAAAAATTTTTTTTTTCAACAAAATTTTTTTTTTTTAGAAAAATTTTTTTTTTCAACAAAATTTTTTTTCCATATTTCAACGGGCGCCATAGGCGCATTACAACTTACTAGTAATAAATAATAATAATAACACCGTGTTACAAAAAATAGATTTTTTTCTGTCCTATGAACCAAATGCACATATTCGGAAAGAGGGGAAACAAATAAAAATACACGTGTATCGGCGATTTTCATGTACACGTCAGAATTTTTTAAAAACAATTTTTATCAATTCTCAGATTTTCCCCAATTTTTATTATTTTTTAAAAAAAAATATTTTTTTACTTTTCTTAGCATAACTTGAAGAGACTCCAAATTTGTAAACTACTTAAAAATTACGAAAAAAAATGTTTTTTTGAACTGAAACCTTAAAAAAAACGATAACCATATATAAAAAAAAAAAATTTAGGAAAATCTGAGAATTGATAAAAATCATTTTTTGTTTTAAAAAATTTGACGTGATACAGACATTTCCACGAAAAATCAGCTCGATTGGATCACTGAAAAAGGGTTAAAAATCGGTCCAAAGGCTTTCACACAGGCCACTACGAGCTTCATACTTCAAACTTAAAAAAACGTGTACATGAAAATCGCCGATATACGTGTATTTTTATTTTGTATCCCCTTTCCGAAAAAGTAAATTTGGTTCATAGGACAGAATGTGTGTAATAGGGTGGAGTGAAATTCAAAAAAAAAAGTTAACCTCGGAAAGAGATGTAGTCTGGGGTCCTAATGAGGGGAAAAATAAAGAAAAAAATTTTAAAAAATTTTTAGGGGTCGCGCTACTCCCTCGAAATTTGGAAATTATCGCTATTTTGGCGTTGATTTTAGAAAAATCCTAAAAAGTTTTATGTCAATAAATGTTTGCAATAGCGTAAACAATGAAATAAGGGCATGACAAAATTTAAAAAAAAATTTCTCATTGTTCAAAAATTTCAAAAAGTAAAATAAGTCAAATCGTCCCTTCTTCAGAAAATTGACTGAACAATGAAATCGCCACCAAAGCTACAAATATTAGTCGATTATCCTCATATTTGCCTCAAATACTTTTGTTTGGGCACTGAACAAGCTCAAACTTTTAAATTTCGAATAAGTTAAGACGTTAATTTTTAGGATTTTTCTAAAATCAACGCCAAAATAGCGATAATTTCCAAATTTCGAGGGAGTGGCGCGACCCCTAAAAAATTTTTAAAATTTTTTTCTTTATTTTTCCCCTCATTAGGACCCCAGACTACATCTCTTTCCGAGGTTAACTTTTTCAAATTAAAAAAAAAGCATGTTTTCACTCCACCCTAGTGTGTAACACGGTGTAATAAATGCAAATAAAAATAGGAAGAGATCTAATTTAAATTTGTAATGTTACGTGTGTCAATCAATGTGTGGTGTAATAAGTCTGATATTTTCTTATTTTAATCATTCGATTGCCGACTCCATGGACATCCTACATGTCAATTTAATTTTAAAAGAGTTTTGGAAACCTTTTAATTTTCTCCACCTACAAATACAATTTTGGTTTTTTGTTTTAACTCCCCTCTTTCCTCCCAAAATATGTTGACATCAGCAGCAGCGTTTATTAATTTTTAATTTGTTTTTGACAGAAACAAAATGTGGCCTTGTTTTTTTTTTGTTTGTTTGGAGTGTTTGAGGATTCGTTGTTATCTAAAGAACTAAGATAATCTGTATTAAATTGTGTGTGAATTTCAAGTGTTTCAACGCCCTTGAATTGTTGACTGTGGCATTTGGCGAGCCTACTTTGAGCAAACAAACAAAATGTTCATAAGTGATAGAAAGAACTTCACAGAAGGCCGATGATGACCTGAAAGCTCCATAACAAACAAAAAAAAAATACAATGAGGACAATTATGTCCAAAAGAATTGTCTTCACTGCTGTTCAAAGATGAACACGTTTCTTGTGGTGGGTTTGGATTGTGCTGTTGGAGTATCTACATTTCTCACCGATCTCACATGGTGGTGAGCAAACACATTACACATTGATAAGGAGAAAAGGACACATGCAGCGGGCTCTCAACGCTTCCATTTGAAGAAAAGGGTCTGCGATAAGAAAAACGCACACAAGCACAAATTATTTGAATGTAGGACACATGAATAAGTAGTCCCTGCCAATTCCCTATGTCTTTAGTATTATTCAAAGGTTCATACAGATAGTGTGTGTGCATTACAATACATCCAGACCACCTGAATACTACAGTCGAACTTCTCTATTACGAACTTCCGTACAACGAAGTTCTCTATATAACGAATTTATTTCCAGAACACTGCAATTTCGTTAAATTTTCAGTATGTTTTGATCTCCTTATAACGAGTTTCCTTATAGCGAATATTTCTTTACTACGAATTTTTTCTACGCCCGTAACTCGAATGCTCATGCGTTTTTGATCTCCGTATAACGAGAGATACACACACATATTTTCATTTTTTATTTGTTTTTGTGTGTGAGATTCACATTTCTACTCTCTGTAAGTGAGAGAAATGTAGGCTCGCATAATAGATAACACGGAAAAATGGAAAAATCAAACGCAGACAAAAATTACCAATTATTTTAAATAAAATTCAACATACATAAAAATAAATTTTTTTTTAAATAATTCTATATTACGAATTTTCTATATAACGAATTTTTTTTTGGTCCCCTTGAGATTCGCTATATGGAAGTTCGACTGTAGTAATAAATACTCATGCCTATGAACCGAAACCATTGTGTTTTCTTCACTCTTTTATGGGTGGGCTTCATCGGCCTTCTGGAGGATTTAAAGTACAAATTCTTTCCATTTAAATCTATCTAAATGTCAGCGCTTTCAGTTGCCTCCAGCTGTTGCCTGGTGTGACCGTTTCTTTCTCAATCTGTGGCCGACTCTGTCTCCTACTCCCTTGCGGATTCCATTCTATCGCTCTTTTTGTGATATCGACATCGTGTGTTTCCAATCCTTCTCCCTGGTTCTTTTGCGGTTCTCCACTCTGATTGGTGTCTTCTATGCCAGAGACAATTGTTAGAAATTGCTGCTGTACAGAATATACGTAAGATTTTTTTGGAAATCTTATCCGAATTGCTTTCCATGATTCAAATCCGTACACATGAATGAAATGTGTGAAAATCTCCACACAAAATTCAGTTGACCGAACGAAATGTCTAGATATTGCTTACTGACAGAGGCAAGGAAATGGCAGACCTTGAAGCTAAAAACGCACACTTTTAATGGGGCATTTCTTATTTTGGGACCATAACTAAGTTGTGTGTGTGTGTTTTCTTTAAATTATCTAAATATGTAATGGACATAATGTGACTGTTAGGGAACAACATTGATTGTCAACTCCATGTCCTTTGGCCAAATGATGTCCAGCTCAAGTCTTTCAAAATTCTTTGGACATGATTACGAAATTATTTCCATGACATACGACAATGATTGACGGATTGAATCTAAATGACTGCCTTAAACTACCTCCCCTCCCCCTCGTCGTCTACAGTGTGTGTATGATTTCATTTGTTAATTAAGCGTGTGTACTCGGACGAAATGTATCAGACCGTTTGCCATTTAGGATTTTATTTAAGACCAATTAAGAACTCAATATGTTTATCAACTCAACTCAACTGAACGCATGCTGCTGCTTTCTGCGAGCTGAGCTCTTGTCATTGCCCAAGTAATAAGGCCAAAGAAAATTCCGTTATTTCCTCGAGAGTGTTATTACACAGTCTATTAGCAAACATTTTTCAAAAGAAGACGCCGACGATGAAGACGGGCAATTGGCAACGAGGAAAACAGAAAGAAAACAACAGACACTCATGATTAAGATGTGAATCTACTCGAATTCATGTAAAGACACACACACACAACAGAATATCTATGTACATATACAGACAGACACACACACACATGTGCATGAATGTGTGCATATGTTAATCTACGAGCACCAACACCACCAGTACTTTCAATATTTTCTCCTTGTCGCCTCTGTCTGCTGGGAAAGTGTTCGCCACTGCAGGAGTATTTGTGTGTGTGTGTATCACATTTGCCTTCGTTGTTTATTCGGTCGGATATGTAAATCTATGTATGAGATATCAACACATACAAACACGGATGTGCCTAAATTGTCAAACAGTGACGAACTTTTCTCGATAGTTTGGCGACAAAAATTATGATTATCCTGTGACCACTGGGTGTCATGAATAACCTTCGTTCATGATTACTATTGACTATTGAAATCATAAGCCATAGAAACCTTTAACCATCTCTTCTCTTAGCACACACACACACACAAATTATTGTTTCGAGAATGGCCCGTTTTAACGAGCGTTCGTTCACTGGCGAAATATTGGCACAGTGGGACTGACGCGCTCACCCACACTCGCTTCGTATTCATTTGTTTTAAAGAATGTTTATCAGCATTTCATTGCTATTACCAGCCTGTGTTTGTTGTAGGCTATGGTTGGGTGTTTTCATTGCTCTCAGTCTCTCTCTCTCTCTCTCTCTCTCCGTCTCTCTCTCTCTTTACACACATTCAGGTTGATATGTATGGTTATCGTGTCGTGTGTATATGTGAGGCCTTCTAACGAACGGGAAATGAACATTAGAAATGAACAAGTGAAAGTCGTCGACATTCATTGTTAGTTTGTGCACAAATTGCATTTTCATTTTCATTTTCATTTCCATCAGCACGTGTTCAAGTGTATATCCGGTATAAACACCGACACACATTTCACCTGTTCTCATGTGTACACATACACACACACACATGCGACACTTCTTCTTTTTTTGTTTGTGTGGGGTGATTTGGTGGAATTATCTGTTTTCGTTTCAAACTAAAAAAAGTTTCATGGCCATCTGTCGCTTATTTGACTTTAAAGCAATTAAATCATCCATTATTTTGATGAGATTTGCCGAAAGGACAAACGGGACGTGTTGATATAATTGAAATCGATATATGTCACTCGCTACACGATTGTCCTCGCGGCAAATGCCGTCTTGTGTCTCTCTTGGGCGGCATACTGTTCAGCAGGGAATTCCATGATCCTGTATTCAAAACGATGGCAGGTGAGTTTATGGCTGATTGATTTCCCATTGCCGCATTGTTGAGAGTTCCCTGGGGATTCATCAAAGTCAAATGTTCTCATTTCATCTTGTAAAGAATTACCGGCGAACGACGCTTACAAATTATTGCATTTTATTATTAAACAAAGCTCTGTGCGAAATGTGTTCCCGTCACATTCAACAATATTTCAGGTTGATGGGCTCTGAGTTAATACGATAAATTATTCCACCAATTTCTGTATTGCGGTCCGACAAAGGTGCTTCACTCCGTTGTCCCCGCTGATACTACGGAAACTAGCCAAAGTCAACGACCTGTCATTACACACAAAAGAAGAGTCATCTTGGCGATTACACCATGTCTTGTCGTCTTCCCAAATATCAAATTGTCTGTGAATTGCAATTGGGCCTGAGTTCTTTCACATTTTCAATGAAATGCTTGCCCGGAATTAAGCGTGGTCTGAAGGCAACCGAACACTCCGCAGGGATGTTAAGACGTGTCCAGTTGACGTTCAATCTCTATCCGAATCTCTATCTACAGACTACGTCATCACGAGTGTTTTTAGAAATTCTCGTAGATAGTTTCACATTTATTATCCACATCTTACCGTTTGGAAACCCGTTCGGTGTAATTTGTATGAATATTTAAAGCAGCGAATGAGTGGAATAACATTTCGTACGTACGTTTGTATATTTAAATGCCTTTTGCCATTTTATGGTTATTTTATGAAATATTCCATAGATCCTTTTTAAGGCTACGCCAGCCAGTTAACCAGTCAGCTCTAAACATTTCCATTTTTCCCAACAACCGAGAGTCATCAGCGTACAGAATACAAACTTAACGAACCGTGATTGAGTGGAACACACAAACACGCACACACACACACACACTCACACTCCCGGCAACCTATAATTAAGTCAAACTGCCGGTTTCATTTGCTTTTATGGCTCACCAAAGCATATCAGGCACGGGCATAATAACTGAGCAGCGTCGAACAGCAGAATCCTTGGCTGGCTGTGAGCATCTGCGGTTAAAGTAATTTCAGTGGGAGAATCATGTCCAAGGCAGGAAAAGCGGAGCAAAAAAAAAAAAAGAATTCTACTGAAACAAAACTGCACGTATTTTTGGGGCTAAACTAAAACTATTTAGAAAGTTATCCAATGTTGGATGATGGGCGGATAAGGATGTATTCGGAGGATGGTGCAAATGAGAGGAAATTAACAAAAACTATACTTTAACAAAGTCCGCAGGCAAAACGACAGAAGGAAAAAAAAACACTCCACTGGTCGTACTAATGTCAACTGTACGACAAACACATGGTCTGCCGCATATTAATGTCGGTTTATAACCATCTTGGTTTATAACCATTCCGTCTGTATTTTGGCCAAGTCATAGCAGAACTGTGTGGTTAGCATTTATTGGCGAAATTATAATCAATTGAAATACTTGGTGATTATTGTTTGATTTAGGAATATTTGCCTCGGTATACTCATTAATTATGGCAACATCGTAATTACGACTGTAATCATTCAATAAAAAGAACAACAAAAAAACGCAAGTTTTTGCTGACCAAAGACGACGCTGTCCACGCCCTTGGCGGACATTGTTGTTGTTAAGGTTAAATAAACTCTGTGCTTGCTTAGTCCGTTCCGGAGTTTCTGTTTCCGTTTCCGCTTCCGCTTCCGCTTTCGTTTGCTTTTATATGGAAATTTCATTAACGTGATTTATCAGCACACAATTATAACTGTTTGGTTTTCATTTTGCACACAATCATGAGCCAGCCCCAGGTACCCGCTTTGCCACATGCTCTTCCTCTCCACCCTCCCCGTCTTCACTCCCACTGCTGTTCCCCCTCCAATGTCCCTTAACATAAAAGTAAATGGTCTATTAATGTAGAAACAGCAGCAGCAGCATTAATGTCCGACTAATTAAGATCAAAATTATAATGATATTTGCCTACATTTGTACGGTGACCCATCCCACGACCCACGACCCACACTCCACCCGTACCCAGTCGCTGTCTGAAGGCCGCCTGTGTGTGCCGTTGACGGTCAGAGCCAGAGATGGGATATCAATTAACGGCTGCTTAGTTGTGGATAAAATTAGTGGTTTCTCGCCGCCATTACGATGATAAATTCGAATGTAACTGAACAGACGACAGGCAAATTGTGGTTTATGGTCATCAGATGCTGGTGTGGAAGTGCTCTCGTCATAAAATCAATCTCAAGGAGCCGCATGACAATTGATGGCTCTTTGATGGCAGCATCAATGAGGATTATTTAAATACTTCGTCCAGCGATGCAGCGGAGCGGGAAATGTGTTATTTTCATTGTTTCATTGTTGAGTTTGGGACGAATACGAATGGGACATAACTGTGGACAATTACACAATTTGGACATTAAGAAGGTGTAACTTGTTAAATGAGCATCACATTCGATCAACTGAATTCTAACATTTAGAGAAGTTATGGGCGGGAGGAAGGAATGAAGAAGAAGGGCAGGAAGGACGAACGATAGGAATGGAGGACGGAGGTTGAATGAAATAAACTGCAGAAAGAACGAACAAAGGACGGAACTGTAGAAGAAGGAAAGGAATGACGTACGGAAGAAGGGAGGGGAAGAACGTACGGAAGGCAAGAGGGAAGGACGGAAGTGGAAGGAACCGTGGAAGAAAGTAGGAAGGAAAGAACTGCGGAGAAAAGGAATGGAGAACGGAGGGAAGGTTGAAAGAAAGAAACTGCAGAAGAAATGCGGAAAGAACATCCGGAACGATGACGAGAAGAGCGGAAAGAAGAAAAGAAGGGACTGCGGAAGAAATGAAGAAAGGACATACGGAAGAACTATGAAGAAAGAAAGGAAGGAAGGAAGGAAGGAAGGAAGGAAGGAAGGAAGGAAGGAAGGAAGGAAGGATAGAACTGCGGAAAAAAGTAGGAAAAAACGAAGGAAGGAAAAAAAGAGGGAACTGTGGAAGCAAGTAGTAAGTAAGGAACTGTGGAAGGAAGGATGGAAGGAAGGAAGGAGGGAAGGAAGTAAGGAAGGAAGGAAGGAAGGAAGAAACTGCGGAATAAAGTAGGAAGGAAGGAAGGAAGGAAGGAAGGAAGGAAGGAAGGAAGGAAGGAAGGAACTGGGGAAGAAAGTAGGAAAGAACTGGAAAAGAAAGTATGAAGGAAGGAAGAAACTGCGGGAGAAAGTAGGAAGGAAGGAACAGGGGAAGAAAGTAGCAAAAAAACTGGTAAAGAAAGTGTGAAGGAGGAAACGGCGGAAGGAAGTATGAAGAAAGGAAGGAACTTCTGGATAAAGTAGGCAGCAAGGAACACGGGAAGAACGTAAGAAGGAAGGAAGGAACTGTGGAAGAAAGTAGGAAGGAAGGAACTGCGGAAGAAAGTAGGAAGGAAGGAACTGGGGAAGAAAGTATTTAAAGAACTGGTAAAGAAAGTATGAAGGAAGGAAGAAACTGCGGAATAAAGTAGGTAGGAAAGAAGGAACTGTGGAAAAGAGTAGAAAGAAAGGAGGAAACGGCAGAGGAAAGTAGGAAGGAAGGAAGGTACTGGGTAAGCAAGTAAGAAGAAAGGAAGGAAGGAATTGCGAAGAAAGTGGAATGAAAGGAGGACACTGCGGAAGAAAGTAGGAAGGAAGGTGGTACTGGGGAAGAAAGTAGGCAGGAAGGATTGAACGAAGGACCTGTGGAAGAAAGTAAGTAGGAAGGGAGGAGCTGTGGATAAAAATAGGAAGGAAGGGGGGAACTGCGGATGAAAATAGGAAGTAAGGGAGGAACTGCGGATGAAAATAGGAAGGAAGGGAGGAACTGTGGATGAAAGTAGGAAGGAAGAGAGGAACTGTGGAAGAAAGTAAGAAGGAAGGAAGGAACTGCGGATGAAAATAGGAAGGAAGCGAAGAACTGTGGACGGAACGAACGAACTATCGAAGGAAAAAAGGGGATCGATGATACAAGCCAGGACAAAACATAACGAAAGTAATAAGGTTGGACGGAATCATGGTAGCAATAATGTCGTAGATATAGAAGAGCTGTTAAAAGATATTAAATTATCATCATCGACCTCATTAAACCACTGAGAGAGGTTCGTGGTAGCTTTGAAATGACAGTATTCCACATGAACTGATATAATAGAGCCCATTGAGGTATAAATGCGTGGACGGGGCAGAGGTTAAAAGCGCGTAGGAAGGACAAAGTGGAAATGAAGATCTCTAGTAGTACGAACTAGAGAAAGCATTCACCTGGAATAACCTAACATAAGGTTGTGGTGACTATTTCAATATTCAACCGACCGGAGGGACATAAGCCCAAATACACTGTTCCAAAAGTTCGATATAACAAGGGAACTCTGAACATTGGTAGAAATGGTTAAGTGGCTACAGATGGCTAAATGTGCCTCCAGTCCGGCACAGAAAAAAAATCCCAATGACAGAATTGCCAAAATAATAACAAGAAGATCCTAAACAATGTTCACTACAGTAGAGGGGCCTTCAGGAGTGGACAATTGTTTGATTTAAAGCATATGCCACAGTCTATTGGCTTATTATTTTTATTAGGCACTCTCTGACCATGAAATGGTCGGGATAATTAGCACACATCATGGAAACGCTCCAGGTTGTAACGTGACCTGGATATTCTCAGAAAAGGGATTTGGACATTCACATTTAAAGACACCATCATTTGTGTGGTCTTTAAACCAGAATTCTTGCTCCATTAGCATACACAATTCATTTTGACAGGCAGTCATACACGATTCAATTTTCTTTGGAAATCCATCAATGTCGCGCTTCTATACACATACACCGAACACCCCACAACTCAGTGCCAGCAAACTGCGCTTGGAAATGTTTAGTGCGGACCCGCTTTACACCCACCCACCCACTGTGAAAACGAATGCATACATTTTCATATTTTATAAAATAAATTGGATTTTCATGCCAACGCAGACTTTGGACAGCTTCCGGTTTTATTGTACGTTGTACGTTTAGAAGCTGAATAAAAATAACAAAAGACTAAAATGAAATGAAATGGGGAAACTAAAAACTACAACTGTTTGTTGTTTGCGTGAGAGCATAACTACTACAGGTGCATGTGTGTGTGTGTTTGCGTACGTACACTAGATGGGTTCAATCCATGTTTGCCTTGATCCTCTAAAAATAAAATAAATTCGAAATAATTTTAATTCTAAAAATAAAACAAATTCGAAATAATTTTAGTTTTTGTCCAAATCCAAGCAAGCGTTTGATTGATTGAGGATATGGAGGCAGCCAGAGTGCAGACAATTTCTCCCAGTTTCATTCTAAAAGTCTTTTGATGTCTATTGGTTCGGATCTTTCCCTTCCCATGAGCCTGCCTGGCGTTCGTGTCAAAAACGTCGAGGAAGGAATTCGTTTCGAGCATGTGCAGCTCCTTAAGGGACTCACCCATGCGATGGGAATTTTTGTATTCGGAAATTGTGGGTATAATGATGATTCATCGTCTGCAATTATCTGTGAATGTCCCGGCTAACACACATAAATGTGATTACAGCTGTGTGTGTACATTAGGCTGTGCCGAAGAAAAGTTTGTGCTGGAAAGTCATCGTAGTACGAGCCAAATTCAGTTAGGGACTGAACAAGGTTTTTGATAACAACAAATGGGATGTTTACAATATAAAACAATTTTAAAAAAATAACAGATTTGGAAACCGGATGACAAAGACCATTTGGCTTGATTTTTGCAGCGACAGACCAAAGCCTCTGGTGGGAATCGAACCCACAACCCCCACGCTGATAGGCAAGCATGCTACCAACTCGCCTACCGGGGCGCTTATTGGCTTTAAACTATTAAAATGGGAATTCCGTTTTGGGGAAAAAAGTTTACATTTTGTTTTTTGAACGTTGAGCTCGCTCTTTTACATTTCTCTTCATATCTTCTGCGGATCTTAAAGTGTGACACATCGATGTTTTTGTCTCAAAAAGACAAATTTATCTGTTTTTGATGTCATTGACCTCAAGTACCCCCTTCTGGTACTTACCCATCATATCTCAGTGGCGATCCAACCTAATATCAGACAATTTTAAACTCCCACAAATTAAACACTTGCTAACTTCACGACTCTTTGAGGCAAAAACATCGATGTATCACACTTAAAGATCCGACTGTAAATGCAGAAGATATAAAGAAAAATTTAAAAGTGCGGAATTAATCGACAAAGAAATTAAATTTTTTTTTGTTGAAATTTTCTTGCAAAAATACTCCACTGATCGGGACCTTTTGTTTAAAGCCAACGGCGAATCATCCTGGTTTTCCTGACTTCGAGGTTACTCTCTTACTCGAGGTCTTGTCCGGTTTCGAACCTGGCTTTACTGTGTGCTAGTCGCACACACTATCTACCACATGGCAGCCGTCCATTTGTAAGATTATAATTATGAAAATTCTGCAAAGACCACACAGAGGGCAGACGTCTCAAGTTGTTTTTCGACACATTAGTTCGGCTACACACTCTAGATGTCAGTAATTGGCATGGCAATATTTGAAAGGTTTTCAAAGCAAATAATGATTTTTTTTTAAATAAATACCTCTTGGAAATGTCCAGCAAACGACTCGAGACGTCTGCCCTCTGTATGGTCTTTGATAACACTTTCGCGGTGCACCCCTAATGTCCATAATTATTTAATAGACTTGGTGTGTAATATGAATTATTTATACATGTATGTATGTTGCAACATGTGTGCTTACACGTACATATGTTGTTATACAGACCGTTCACATGTGTGTGAGTACTTAGCCTGGGTCAGGGTCATTGGGGAAGCGAAAAACATCGTCATACCTCCGGCAACTTCTAAAAAAGTTATCTACCTGAAGATGTATCGGTTGGGAATGTTAATGAATTGTGTTTCGAAAATTAGCTCAATTATACGGAAAATAAAATGATATTCAAATTTATCGACTCTGGCAGAAACTGATTGAATTTGATTTCTTTAAAAATGTGCTCAAGGGAAGCGAGCCAACAAAGTAGGTAGTCAGTCGTTACATTGTAAATTCAACAAATCCGCTCATCTTTGATCTCTAACAGTCAGCTAGACAAATCGAATCTCAATGCCACTAGTGTATTTTGGTGGAACCCAGTAGAGTTGTTGAACACGTGTGTGGTTCTTAACATTTTACATTCCAAACTTTTCGTCATCTAAAAAACTCTCATCCCAGATTCCATCCCACATAATTCAATTACAGCTTCCCTTTTTTTGTTTGGATGTAAATATTTATGTTTTCAAAGAAAACAATTTGTTTGCCTAAACAAAAACCCTTTTTTTTCTAAAAATACGCCCCGCATCCTTTTTTGGATTCCTTAATTTCCTCCTGATCACATTTCAAGGTTAAATTACCCAGTTCTACAGTTACAGCACTCTGGTAGACTTTGTTATCGAAAATCGATTATCATCAATTTAAAAACTCAAAAGGGAATTTGTTGATCGTCGTACCCACCTCAATGTGCCAACATACCCATACAAAGACCACACATTCACAAGATACGAATGGCCCCAAAATGCGGTACTTTATCGTATATGTGTGTGTGTGTGTGTTTTGGGGTATTCGGAAAATGTTCAAATGCCGCAATCACAAAACCACATTTCGCTTCTGAGGAATTTCTTGCGAATACTCAGAATTGTAACATTCCAGCGTTACAGTTCATAATCGTGGGTGCACTCAGCGATACTCAGATTAAGATGGTAGGGTGCACAAATCGAGATGGGCATTTAGTAGATGAGCGGCACACACGAACACACTCCAAAAAACCAAAGAGACCACAAATGAAATATCCTGACAATTGTTAATCAAATCAAACAGCAAAGCAGTGTCACGCCAAAGGTCGACTGCTGGATATATGCAAACACACACGCACACACACACGTACACACACTCATACGTATGCCGCATATAGTTTAAAACGAGCATACACATGCATATGTGTGTGTGTGTAATTGACCACAATTATTCAGACCAACTACCATTGGCCAATGGAGACAATTGTTTAGATTTGTGTGTGTGTGCTTGTTCTGGTTATGGTTTCTCTCACTATCTCCCCCACCTCCCCCCACCCCTCTCTCTCTCTCTCTCTCACTCTCGGTTAAAAGTTATACCACCAACAATTAAATTAAAATCGACATCATATACTTTATATCCTGAGGTTAAAGTTCGAAGGATTCAATTACAATTAACTTGTGCACCAGCAACACTGTGCACCTGTGCCGGAAATTGCCAAGTGCAAAAGATGACACATGACACAAAGTTGTATTTATTTTTGAATGTAAATGGAGAGATGGGCACCGTATCGTAAATGCGGATGGATAGGACAGACTCTGAGGAAATCAGCGGATGATGTAGCCAGACAAGCCTTCGACTGGAACACGCTGGCCGCCCATCACCCATCTGGAGAATCAAATTGAACTAGAAGCTGCGATTCGTAACCTAAGCTGTAATGAAATCGAATTCTACAAATTAAATAGAGTAAAAGGAATAACTGTATACAAGGAATACGATTTCATTCATGTGGCTTCCACGTTTTTCGAAACCTTGTTTTCTCAAGTTTTCTGGCTCTATGTCACGAATGACGCATAACATCGGTCTTTCACGATGCCCCACGAATACTTTGACATCGGCAAGACGGCTGCCAACTTAAATACGTCTTGGAGCGCAAAAGATCGATTGGGTCATGGGCATGGCGCACCATCCCGTCGAAGCAAAGATCGTCCAGGACTTGGACATCAATTCCTTACAAACTCGCAATGTATAAAATAAATATATTAATTGTATCTTACAACGGCATTTCCAGCAGCATTGTCACCGCGGCCATCATCGTCCCACACTATAACTCTCTAAGAATGCGTTATCTTAGGCTGTGTGTCATTTTTTAAATCAAGGAAATAAAACCACATGCGGACTCCACTACATGATGAGAGACCCAAAAAAAAAAAAGAAGTCTCCCAGTTTTGCCCAAAGTAATGCACTTTTTTGTTGTAGGGGCCCCAAAGATTTGGGTTCCCGGTGTAATTTTTGCAAAAAAGTGATACGTTTCTTAGGCTCATATCTTGCAAACCGTTTGGAATTTGGATTTAGGCGAAGTTGTACCTCTGGTCATAAAGAACAAAAATTTTTTAATGAAATTATTTTCCATTATTAAGCGGAGGTATTGTACTTTCAAATAAAATGAAGAAATTTGAGAAAATATCCAGTAAAAAAAAATTGTTATTTGGCTGACCCTGTAGTTATGATCGGGAATGTGGAATCGGAGTTTTGAAGTCGAAGTCGGAGTCTGGAGTTAAACAAATTTACTCCGACATACATTTCCCATAAAATAAATAAAATGTATTAAAGACAAGTTAATCTGTTAATATTTTTTAAAATTTGAAATGTTTTCGAATTTATGAACTTTTTTATCTTTAAGATACAAACGCACCTCAGTGTAAAATGGTGTATAGGAATAGTGGACGGAAATATAATTTTTAAAGCTAAAGTCGGAGTCGAGCTATTTAAAAATGCTGGAGTCGGAACAACACAGCCCTGGTTATGATACTGACTTTCTGTCTAGATTTCTAAAGCAGAAAGACAGTTGTCACTGTCAAAATAACATAGGATTCAAAAAGAAACTCCCAGATTGACCACCCGGTAGATTTGTGCTCTTTCCCGTTGAATTAAATGGAGGCAAACTTTTAAATGCGATAGAGTTTCCAATGCTAAACATCCTTACGCGATGTTGCCTGGTGGCTGGTGCAAGTGTGTGCGAATAAACAACGGATTTCATTCCCCTCCCCCCCCCCCCCATAATTTGTTTTCTTCCCAAAAGTTGTTACGATGCCGTCACTGAAAAAAGAAACAAACATGAAATAAACAACAAATTTTTCTGCATGATGAATTTGTTGTTTGTACGTGCGGTTGTCTGTCAGTCTGCCTGGAAGGATGTGCATATATGTGTGTGTGTGTCTTTGGCCCGCCAAATTTCTTTGTGATGCGCTGATATCCAGGCAGGGCCAAAACAAAAAGTGAAAAAAAAATAAAATCACCGAAAACTTGTCAAAAGTCACGTCTTCTGCTGCGTTAGTAAGTGTTATGAACAATTTGCTTGTGGTGGGCGATGGCATAAACAAATGCGTCTGAATTATTTTTGATGTAGCTCGGCACCAGGTTTAAAGACTTGAGATTTGACGACGATGAAGTTGCCGGCAGACGTCAGTCATTCGGACAGAGATTAACTTTCTATCTATTAAATATTAGATGGGTTATTGGTACTTTGACGGCAGGCACTTTAATACATTTTCTGATATTTATTGGGAATTGATTTATTTTAGATTTGGAAGAATGTTTTTCTTTGCTAAATCACACCATAGATGAGGGACATCGGAGTCCTCAATGTGCAAAGGTTTCTAACAAAAGAATGGTTTTTTTTTAATTTTTAAAAAGTTTATTTGTTTTCCCACCCCCCACACCGGCGTAATGTTAAACGTCCTTTAGGAAGGACTTATGAATGACCCAAGTTCCTAATGTTCAATGTCCTTTACGAAATAATCCATTTTCAATCAATCACAATCACAATTGAAATTACTTTTACCCTTTTGCGAAGAGTTTTTGTGTCCAACAATCCTTCATTAGTGTACGAATCGGATACGAATCGGATACTTTTGAAAGCGACCTAAGTCGTATATATTTATTTGGGAATGTTTCCAATTGAAATATATGTTCTTGCCACAAGAAATATTTTAAAGGGTTTTCCGATGGGGACGCACAGATTTCAGCAATCAAGCCATCCTCGGCCATTGGGGCAGATAATTTGGAAGGTGTTGTAAGTCGTTTTTTTTTTATAAAAACAAAAATGTATTCTTCTGTATAGTGGCAGTCAAAGGTTTTCCAATACAAATGGGGGTGATGACAACAATTTAATGCGATTACAGTGTACTCTCTCCTTGCGGACACCTCTCTTAAGCGGACACTTTTTTCAGTACCATTCCGTTTCAGTCCTCATATGCGGACAAAATTCACATTCCTTTTTTTTTTACTTTTTATATTCTTATTCATGTTCCTACTATTTATCTTCAAGACAACCAATTCAGGGTCGAACAACTTGAGCGTAAAAAAAGTCGAACGACATCAAATCGCAGTTCAGAGGTGGCCAATTGATATCGCCGATACAGCTGATAATACAATGGTCGAACTAGGTGCCTAATAGATTGATTGTGACATGGTTTCTGCTGATCGTCCACACAACGTCCAAGTCCATGTCAATCTCCAAGCAAAAAATCCAAATCCACACCAAACTGTTACTCTCCTAGAAGGCCGACGATCACATGTGGGCTTTACGATCACCAGATGCACGAGTTTTGCCGCCGTGATAAAAATGCTCACAACAAAATATTTTTGGAGCAAAGTCGTCGATCCATACTGAGAAGCGACATCCAGCTCCAGGACTGAGTCACAGTGTGCATCGTACGACTAGACTTCGAGCTGGAAGGAGATGTCATTTACAAAATACCGTTTGATAATCCACTAGATGGACCATCCGGTAAATCAAACAGATAATCCTACCAATCAAATGTTCATAGAAAACGGTGGTTGTTCGGAAGCGTACGACGACTTAAGCACAAATTCATTAATCAACAAAGATGTTAACAGGCTAAATTGCCAGATGTCGAAAAAAGTTCACACGTGTCCCATCAATTGGCCATGCATCTTCAGAAAGTCACGTTTGCTGATCTCGAAAGCTTTGGCCATTCCACACGAGGAACTCCAAGTGGACATGTGTCCACAGTCATTACTAAACGATTTACATTCGCCGCCTTCGATGTCACATTGGCCAATGTTAAGGGTAATATTTTTTTAAATTTTTGTGGATTTTTTCGTTGTTAACAAAAAGTTATGAATTACAGACTGGACCCGGCACACGTACCTTGAGCAGCACATACCTTAAATGTCAACTGGCAAAATCTCTACCGAAAAAATAATGAGAATCTCGGCGTAGATTGGAATTGATAGCCAATTGATAAATCTCACGAATGCCCTACATTTCGTTCATATTATTCTTGAAATTGCCATCTAGTCTAGAATTTACAAGAAAAGTGGCAGAAGAACAACGCTTACAATTCTAGAAATACACACCGCCAACATCCTAAGGGGTCGGAGTCCAAGGACCTGAAGGTAAATAACTATTATCGCTATTTTGGATATTGAAAACCTCACGTGACCAACTACAGACTCGATTTTAGCCCACCAAACTAAACTAGTAAAGGTATTTGGTTGCTCCCGTCCCAAAACCTTGTTAGACCACATTTTCCACATTTTATTTTATTTCACTGCATGTTTTTTTTTATTTGAGCACTTGTACCACTTTCCCAATAACCAATAACCAACACCGTTCCATTGTCCTGTTATTCTCCGAATCTTGAAGTCTTTAAGACGTTACATTGTTGTATCGCCGGTCTGACCTTTTCAGCAGTTTTCGCACAATGGCTGAAGTACACAGGATTGTCGTCAGGATTGTCAGTGTGAACGAACGCACTGATTGTCCCATTTAATGACCCGCAATAATGAGTTTTTTTTTTCCCTGAGACGACACATTCACAGACAATTTGCTCAACACGAAACAGAAAAGAAAGCAAAACGTATCTTGCACAATTCGTTAATACATCGATTGGCTTTTGTTGCGATTGACATTGGATGGGGCGTGGGACAGCGGGAATGCGGGAATAGGGAGAGTCAACACATGAACATGAACCTGCTTTGCCTGGCCGTCCTACCACTGCGAAAATATTTAACACTCTTTTCTGCAGTTGTTAACATAAAGCGAACGCCAGCGAACGAAGTTCACTCCTACGCACTCCTGTCGTTGCGGCATCTGGAAAGTTGACAGGGGGTGAGAGGGAGGCTACGTATGTTCGGTGTGTCGCAGTTTATTCCGACTCTCCGTTTGTTTTGTATTTGCATTTTTTGTTGTTGTTGTCAATTAAGAGTAAGAGGCTTCTGTTTTGTTGTTTTGTTTGGTTTTTGGGAAAAGATTTCCATCGCTTTCGGTTGGTATTCCGGGGCGTGTAGGTGGGAAGGGCCTCTGTCACAGCTGCATGTTAATGAAGCTGTCGGTAGTCAGCTCACCATCGTGAGAGTTTAGGGTTTTACTTCCATACAAGTGTGGATCAGGATGAAGCCTTTGTGGTTAAACTGGAGGTTACGCGATTTCGGTTGTTTATTTTAATTATAAATTCTCAGACATTATTGTTTGTGTTTGTTTGAATGTGGATTTTTCCACATTTCCCGGTTGGCGTATGAGTATTGGCTCAATTAACCCATCACCTAAAATTACACATGTATTTCGTGGTTATCCCAAAAAGAACAAAACAACAAAAAAAATGGATTTAATTATTTTTCGCTGACAAAACAATTGCATTTGACCTTAATTAAGCCAACAAGGACAAATGTGCGTTGTGTGTGTGTGTGCGTGTAAAACGTTATAAAATTTGAATTATTGACACACACAGTGTATGGAAAAAGTTATTTACTGAGATATGACTGTTTTCAGTTGTCGAATGAAATATTGAATTGTTGTCTTGAAAAAGGGGGATCACAGGATTCGTCTCCTTTTCTCTCTAGGACGCTTATTTGAAGAAATGTGACTGCTTCAAGTTTTCGAAGGAAATATTGAATTGTTTTATGGAAAAAGGGGATTTACAGGATTCGTCTGCTTTAAGGATCCGTCTCTTTTCCCTCTAGGGCGCTTATCTACAGAGATATGACTGTTTCAATTTGTCGAAGGAAATACTGAATTTTTGCATTGAAAAAAGTAATCACAGGATTTATTAAGGAATTGCTGTTTTGAGTTGTCGAAGGAAATATTGAATTTTTGTTTAAAAAAAAAGGGAGATCACAGAATTCGCAGTTTTTTTCACATTTACAGAGATATGACTGTTGTAAGTTGTCGAAGGAAGTACTAAATTTTTGTATGGGAAAAAGTATTCACAGGATTCGCTCTAGGACTCTTATTAAAAACAAGGGGGTATTGTGTTCCGATGTCTATGATATTTGTCCTTTTCTGAACTACAAAAATTATGGCCCCAGCTATGATTTATCTCTTTCAGTTTAATAGGAATATTCGTACGTATTTCTATGAAGCAATAAAATGGGGAATTCTAACAAACCAGTGAGTTCCAACCTAATTCTTCCGGAGAAGTTTTTCGAGGCCTAAAGATTACTCTCGTTGACGTGGTGAGAACGATCACAGAAACGTTTGATGTTCTTATGATGATCACAGACACACAACTACCTAAATAAAAAAAAACAACTTTCAATTTGATAAATCGGATATGTCCAAAAAGTATAAAATGTAAATTGTTCGATTTCCATGAGACTCTCTACACTAGAAGAACATTTTTGCCTGGAAGAGCTCTTGGTGATGACGATTTTCACAGAGACAAACTAATTTCCGATAATTTGTCTATGAGCGGACGTTTGAAATAAGTTTTGTGGGAGAAACATATAATATAAATATTAATTGTTGTTGAATTTTGATCGGTGTCTTCTGGATCTGGGTTGCCCGTGGATAAGATCAGGAATCTGGCCACGTTCGATGGATGTGTCCAGAGTGAACTTGGCACGAGCTGAGTGGTTTTAGCTGGGCAATCAAAAAGGTGTAGCGTAGTGTGAGGCCTTTGGCCACATGCGGGGCACGTGTCCGGCGTTGTGCCATCAGTCCTTGCCCAATAAGAATTGAGGCGGCTACACCATCCTGATCTCAGCTGAGTCAGGATCACTCTGGTTCGTCGCGGCATAGTTTCCTCCTCCAATGCCACTGCAGGAGGATGGTCTCCGAGAACAACATTCTCAGGGCGAGCGTTTATTGCTGCTGCGACCGAATCTCTGTGAATGTCGTTCAGACCTGCCTGATACGACTGTTGATCTAGAGGTTCTCTTTTGTACCTCTGCACCTCTCTCTCTTTAGATCTTGAAGATCCTTCTTCATATTCTTTGCCGGGGGAAGCAGCTCGCAAGTAAAAACTGCTTCGACAACATGTGGTTGTGATCCCGCACAGGTATGATCTTCGCTTCCTCATGCAGATGCCCTATCGAAGACATGAGGAGACAGCCCGTGCTGTTCTCAGGGCTGTGACTGCAATCCGATCATCATCTCTCTCTTGGGATTCGAGAGTGATTTAACCGTCGATCACAGCTTGCTGATGTCGGAGCCTAGGCTATATTGCTTCAAATGATCTAGCCACTTATTCCGCTTAAATTCGTCGACCAATCTGTTGATTTCCAGATTCAGTTCCATGGTCCTGGTATCGCCAGGACTAGTCCCGCTGCCTCTGCTGGGAAGTTTGGTCTTATCTCGGGTATTCGACCAGCAGGAATAAATCTTGCGGCTGCTGCGTTGACGATGTCTCGGAAACTTTTTGTGGATTGATCAATGAAGCGGCGATTGGTGAAATCACTTCAAACGTTCCCAATCGGCTTCGGTCATGTCGTGTTCTTTCTCCAGTTCGTGATACCAAGGATTTTCATGTCGGAATGTCGTGCAACTTGATAGTCTCATAATCTTATAAGGCATCGGATTTACGTTACATCTATACAGTCTGCTCTCTCCTTGCGGACACCTCTCATAAGCGGACAAAATGTTCAGTTCCTTGGGTGTCCGCTTATGAGAGAGTACACTTGTCTTTCCCACAGGTCGGGATATACACTTTAACTCAGCCTCTGCATTTTCAACATTAGTCTAATTTTCGCAGTCTCCGGCATTTAGGAGTTGAAACCACAACATCTGATATTTTACCCTAAGATTGAATCTGAGTTTCATGTCTAGCCAATGACCGATCACTGGCACATGGAAACAATAACTTACATCCAGGGATAGAGTAACGGATAATCAATGTTGAGTGTCTACTGGACGTCGTTTGAATTACAGTCGAGTCCGGTTATAACGAACTTTTGTCTATAACGAACACTTTTTTAAGTCCCAAGAGTTTTGTTTCTACCCCCATTTTACCCTGCATATAACGAACATCGCTTATAACGAAATAATTGGTCAAGTCCCTAGGAGTTCGTTATAACCGGACTCGACTGTACACATTTGACCATTTCCCTTAGTAGTATCTGTTTCATTGAGAACCATGTTTGTTCTGCTGTAGGATTGTTTGTCTTTTAAACTGTGATCGGACCTTTGGGAGTCCGAGACAGTTAACAACAACAATTGCTTTCACAGTTCCTTGAGGAAGATGGAGTTCATCGCGTTGTTCGCGATTTTGATGAATGTTCTTATGCATTTTCGAATCTAAATGAAGTCCCCTCACATTTTTTTTATTTTTTTGACTAACACTCAGGGGATGCCCCCGTATAAATGAAAATACATTTCAATGGCCACAACTCAATGCTGAACCATAAATTTCCAAGATTTTTTGGGTTTATGAGATATGACGGAAGAAACTGCTTATTTCTTAAATCGACAATTACACAAAAATTTGTGTATTTGTGGGTGAGGGCTGCAGTCATTTGTAAAGTACAGAAAACCATAAACCAATAACCGATTTGCTTCAACCGTTACCGCCGTGGGCCGTGGGTCACTTTGCTGGACTTAAAGTGAAACTTTTACAGCTGATGGGCAAAAACTTCTTCGTTTGCAAAAAAAATTTCACAAAATTTCCGAGAATATGCTTTTATTTGTGAAATATTCTTCTAAATGTGGGAACAACAGAAATTAACATAAACCGTAGGACATACCATTCATTCATCGTTTTATTCGCCTGCACAAATCCTTAATCCATTGGCTTAGTCAGGGCGGGGGTGGTGTGCCTTGAGTTAAGTTTCATTATTTGGTTTGGCTACTTTTCGTGTGTTTTTGAAATATTTCTTATTGACACTGTTTTTTGTTGTTTTGATTTCTTCTTACACTTCTCTTTTCATTGTTTTCAATAACTTTGATGGCATTTAGGATTCAATTGAGAACTTTAATAGCATTTACGATGTAACAACAACAACAACAGAAAGTGCAACTTTACCCAACCATAATATTATTGTGGTTTATTTCCGTTTTCTTTTTTGTTGTTCACTTCTTCTTTTTTTTTTTAAAAGGAAACTTTGTTGATGCTGTTTCTGTTTAGTTACGGATGCTGTTGTTTTGTTTCTGTTGTTCTCATACTCATATGTGAAGATAGATGAGATGGTTGAGATGAGTGTGTGCCTGTGTGCTTGTGTGTGGCAATACACATACACTCACATATTTCATACTCTGCGGTTTATATAAGGATCTTGTTTAACGGATGACTCGAGAGCAATAACAACAAAGAATATAACAACATCGTGAGCCGAGCAAGGAGAAGGAGACGAAGTCACGCTACTCACTCACACACACACACAGACGAAGAAGACAAATGTAAAATTGAAACAATCTAACACCGACACCGATAAAATGAAAATAGATTTTCGTAGTCACTCCTCCGCTTCGGCACGACACGGCTTCGTTCAAATTGTTGGGAAACACGCACAGTTACCCATACACTCTCACTTACGCTTGTTTATTTATCTCTTGCGGTAGGTGTGTGTGTGCGTGTGTTTATGCGTCTGTATGTGAGTAAATGTATTTGATTATGTGACGGCCAACACTTGATACTCCGCAATTTCGAACTTTACCTTCGGAAACAATTCTTAGATTTTTTTCTTTCTTTTGTTAACTTTCAAACTTAATCCTTGTAAAAGCCAATATTGAATTTATGATTTTTTTTCCTTGTTTCTTGGTGTTTTGGTTTTTTGTTTGGGTGTGTGTGTGTGCAAACAAACTGAGAGTGAATTTGCAGTTGGCGCCGTGCTCTTGACGGTCGTCCGTAGGGCGGTGTGAACGGTTTGAAAGTTGCTCGTAAACTGTATTCAATGAATTGGCCAACGTTGGAAGCCACCCATTCATTGATGTCGTATCGAGAGCTTTTGTGCGGCGAATCCTTGGCTTTCGCTGTTAGTTGTTGCCGGAAAGCTCTGGCATGCCATCACCATCACCATCAGCACCACCACCACCACTGACAACGAGTTTCTCTTCTTGCCAATTGGTTTTGTTTAACCAAATTTTTGGCATTTTTCTTCTTCTTGCCTATTTTGTTGGTATTTTGTTTTGTTTCATGTGGTTATTACCAAAAAATGTTAGTCTATATGCATGTGTACTTGTGTGTATTTAGAGGTGTGTGTGTGTATGTTTGTGTTTGTGTGAAGGTGCTTAACATTGTTTGCTTAGGATTTCTTGTTTATTTGTTTGGCAAATATTTGCTGAAATCAGCTGATTGCTTTTATCGGTTAAACTCTTCAGCACTTGATGATGGGTTATTTATTGCTTAGGGAAATTCAAATGCTTGTAATTGGCAAATTATCGAAATTGTATTCTAGATCACAAAACCCGCAAAATGCTGTAAGGGCTGGCAAAAAAACCAAATCGCCAACATAAAAAACACTTTACGAAAATGAACAAATTTGTTAAATCACATAAATCTAATTTAACATAAAATTGTAGACAGTTTTGTTAAGAAAAATCTATGAAAATAAAAAGAAAAATACATTTTTCTTAAGAAAGCACTTTTAAGATTTTCTTAATACGGCGGTTGAAATGCAATTAACAAATTGGCAATCCCATCGTTTGACTCAAAATGCCCAATTCTTCTTCATCTGCTTAAGCAAATACAAAGTTTTGCTTTTTTGTCCACAGACCTCACCTGCAGAGTCGAATTTGAATTTCCTTCGTGTTCGTATAACGTAAAGTAATATCTGATTTTAAATTTTATTTAAAAACTGACGTCATTATTTCTTCTTGATGACGTAGTCGAGCAATTTGACTACCAAATCGAGGTGGATGTTGTTCGATAGCCGACAACTTTTCCATATTTGTATTTCCACCAAATGCCTTCAATGTCGGTTTTGGGCAAAACGGTGAAGATGGGAAAGTTGTAGACCAACCAGGCCTAAAGTCAGACTGATGCCAGCCAATAATAATGTTGAACAGGGGGCCTCAGTCATGAGGGGATTTGGAACAAACTACAGTTGTTGTTGCTGTAACAATTCTGCCGAAAGTTCCTGTCTGTGAAACAAAATTATTAAAGCAATTTGTCTCAAGGGTCATTAAGGCCTCCGATTGAACTCGCCGCAAACGGACAACCCGTTCAACCTAACCTAAGGTCAAATACCTTACAGAGGGCAGACGTCCCAAGTCGTTTGCTGAACATTTCCAAGAGTGTATTCGGGAATGCTTTGAAGACCTTTCAAATATTGCCATGCCAGTTACTGACATCTAGAGTGTGTAGCCGAACTTACTTACTTATTTCCCTTAACATTCCATAAAGGAACAGACGGAACAGCCATTGCGTGTCGCTAAGGCATGAGATCCATTTTGAAACCTCATAATTAAGAATGGAGCGACCTATGTCGCACCAGGGTTTCCTTGTCCTTGTCCCAGGTGGTGCCTGCTAAGGCTTTCATTGTGGTTGATGCAGGAGGCTTGTGACGACAAGTGGAGAAGGTTGTCGGAGACTAGCTCAAGGATCTGCGGATACCACAATAGTTGGTCGCGATCTGGCAACAATTTCTACGGTCTTTTGCACACGATCTGCATTTGGTTACACAAAAATGAATCAGAGCTACCAACACTCTGAACACTACCTGAAGAAAACTTTTACTTAAACAAACTGAATTCCTAAAATGGGAAGACAAATTCCCAACATTGGGATTTTCCATAATCTGTCAGTTTAACCCATTTATTTTGAATTTGGGAATGTCACAATTGGGCAGGAGAGACACTTGTGGAAAGACTATTCTACATGAGAACAGTTTGGCTGAAGGATAGTGCGTCGTCCGATCAATCGGCCATTTGGCAATGAGAGGATGAGTCTCACGACAGTAGCGTCTCTCTCACTTTAAGAGGTTGGAATTGGGCTTGTGACCCCCTTTCACAAAAAACACCACAATGAAAGCAAAAATGAAAAAAAAAATTTTTTTTTTATTTTTTCGGAAATTTTTGCAAAATATTTTTTTTCAGAATTTTTTGCAAAATTTGTCTTTTTTATTATTTTGAAAATTATTGCAAAATATATTTTTCTTATTTTTTTTAGAAATTTTTGCAAAATATATTTTTTTTTTATTTTCAAAATAAATAGTTTTTATTTGTTTTTTAGAAAGTTTTGCAAAAAAAAATATTTTTTTTATTCTTCCAAAAATGTTTGCGAAATAATTTTTTTTTAGAAATTTTTCCAAAATATTTTTTTTTTTTTTAGAAATTGTTTGCAAAATATTTTTTTTTTTATTTTTTTTTGGAAATTGTTGCTAAATAGATTTTTTTTTATTTTTGCAAAATATAATTTTTTTTTCAGAAATTTTTGCAAAATAGATTTTTTTTTCACAATTTTTTGAAAAATATTTGTTTTTTCTCGATAGCGCGTCGTCCGATCAATCGGCCATTTGTCAATGAACGGATGCATCTCATGACAGTAGCGTCTCCCTCACTTTAACCCTTTCAGTGGCTTTGTCAAATATATTCGACACTTCATATTATGTTTAGCACGTAAAAAAAAATTAATTGCCACGGAAAGGGTTAAGAGGTTGGAGTTGGGCTTGTGAACCCCTTTCACAAAATGAAAATGAATGAAAAATGAAAGCCAAAATGAATGCGAATAAACGGACTCCACATAATGTTGACGGCCACCGCATATCCACGATTTACGGATATGCACTTGGAATGTACGAACATAAACTGATACTTAAAATGAACATCACTCATGTTTTCTTCCAACCAAATTGCTCAGACAAGTCTACACTCAGTCGCTAGTCCAGCTACAGCTTGTTGTACACTTTACTTAGACCTGAGAAAACTTCAATTCTGACAACGACTGGAATACAGAGTAAAGCCACTAACTTGTGCAGCATTTTCTTGAAATATTTAGGTGATTGTGTTCAGACATATCTGGCCACCAATATTGGTGTTTGACGCCCTAAAGAGCTTCATACAAAAGCTCTCCTCAAAATCGTTCGGAATCCGCCAGAAATTTGTAAGCAGAAAATATCGCTCTTCGTCAGGCATGGGTAGGGATCTCGTTAGTGCAGACACTCTCCATGGGCGTTCATGATCGATCTTTGTCGGTTCAACTTTAATAACTTTTGATTTAGTAAATATTTAGGAGATTTGTAAACTTGTGAAAATGGTTTGCGTGGCTGGTCAATATTTAGGAGGTACAGATGTTGTCTACCTGTATAATAGCCCAAATATTTATTTAAAAATATTGAAATTTAAATTATTTCTTTTTCAAAAAGCTCACACGAATTTCTATCAATATTGCTTGTGTTATGATTAACACAAGGACGATGTGCAGAAAGTAATTTTTATCAACCACATCAATTTTTTTTCCATTTTCACAACATCACAACATTTAAAGTAAAATTAAATACATTTTCAAATTCCTCTTTAAAATAGCAACTGTCGTGCCATCCCCCGACCACACACACACACACATTTAGACAGCCCTTTCTTATAATCAAAGCCCTTTGTTCGTACGCTGGTCTATCGACACATTTCGTCGGCAGTTGCTGGGCTCAAATCTATGCCGATGGCTTTATTAAAAACTTTTGATTGATTATCCTCAATTGACCCACACTATCATGGAGCATTACAAGTCTATCCGACGGTTCAGGCTCCATTGTGAAAATAAACATGAGTAGGTAGACGAAGAAGAAGAAGATAAGGAAAACCGGCAAAAAAAGCAGAAGAGTTGACCCAATGCAAACAAATTCCCAAGTAATCGAGTTCGTAGTTTAAATATTATTACAAAATACGTTTTGGGCAAAATGAAATATTTGTTTGAGGTTGTGAACCGCTCTTAGAAAAAATTGGAGGGCGGACCGTTCGTTCCTCCTTGCAGCCATGGCCAAGACCGCCATCAACATCACTCTTGAGAAGATATCAAATAACGGTAAACATTGCACAAGAAGGCAAAGTCGAAGCGGAAGATACACCTTGACAGCTTTTGAGATGTGACAAAGTGTCATTCAATGGCAAGTGTCCGCTTGTGTTGTGTTGGCTGGTGCTGGTGCTGACGTGAATAGGTCGATGAGAGGAGTTCGTATTGGGAACGAAAGGGCAATCCAGGCATGTGGTCGTATGTCGGTGTGTATTTGCAATTTGGCAGGTTTATGCGTGTACACAGAAATATTAGAAAGCCGAGTTATCGTTATACAATTCAAAAATATAAAAATATAAACGGCGAATGCGTTTCTAGTAAAGTTTTACATGGGTTAGAGAATATTTTTCGACTCGTAAAATCAACGCGCTCGACAAGATGAAGGGGGTCAGTGAAACATATCCAGCACTAACCGCGAAAAAGTCGACACCGCGCTCCTTTACCTTATTCAGACTTAAGGAATTTCCTTATTTATGAACTGCAATCATTTTAGGATCATCGGTACATCATTTGCATCGTTCAAAGTTGTATGGGTAGTGCCACGCCCTTCTACCCAATCACTTAACCATCTAACCCCCAACTTTTTAAATCTACAAACGAATGCAGTGCCTTGAGGCATTCTTGCCGGTTGTTCGGTTAATTGATTGCATTCGGTGATGTTTGGTACGATTTCCGTTCAATCAGAACATCTCAACGACTCGTGGCGTATACTTTATGTGGATTTTTTGAATTACAATTACTTATACGGCCCAAGACCGCCGGTTCATAGCCGGCTCCATTCACAGTGATTTCAAGTTGAAAAGTTGTGAACTATGAACGAAATAATAAAAACACACTGGGGTTGATAGACAAGAAAAGGACGGCTGCTAATTGAAATGTATTAAAATCTAATAAAAAAAAACTTTATATTACTGCAGGTCCATTCGTCTCTTGAGTTTTCTGACCCCTCACACGTACCAACCAAGTTGACCAACTTGAGATGAAATCAAAATATTTTGATTTTCATCCAAGCGACGACCCACCGCAGATCAACAAGTCCTCAAACGTTACAACTGGTTGTACAACTTGATAAAGTTGTACATGATGGGAGAAAATATCCTTCAAATCTCCCTCACGACTCCATTACTATTTTTATTGAAAATGTCCATTACTTTTTCACAGAGATCCGATCGATTTCGGATTGGAGCTCAGCAATTGTTTCTGGTTTAATCGCATAAACCCGAGATGTCACAAGACACCAAGCAAAAGAAATCGTACAGTGTTAAATCTTCGCACAACGAAGAAGTTTCTCCATGTGTTTGTTTCGGATTCACTGCTTGCCTTTTTATTCGGGGATAGAGAATAACTCTCATTTGAACGATAAGAACATATATTGTACTAATAGTTGTAGTAGGAAGCATTGGAAAGGGTACCGGTGAAGAAGAGAGGTAGCTTCCAAAATGATTTCGTATACATTGGGTTGCAATCAAAGCAAATACATGGCATGCAACTTTTTAAAGAACAAAATAAAACATTTTTTTTTTATTTTTCAGAAATTTTTGCAAAATAAATTTTTTTTCGAAAATTTTTGAAAATATTTTTTTTTATTTTTGCAATATATATTTTTTTTTTTTTTTCCAGAAATTTTTGCAAAATTGTTTTTTTTTATTTCTGCAAAATATATTTTTTAAATTTTTCGTAAATTTTTGCAAAATATATTTTTTTTATTTTTTCGGAAATTTTTTCAAAATAGATTTTTTTTTATTTTTTTTCACAAATTTTTGCAAAATATTTTTTTTTTATTTTTTCATAAATTTTTGCAAAATATTTTTTTTTTATTTTATTGGAAATTTTTGCAAAATAGTTTTTTTTTTCAGAAATTTTTGCAAAATATTTTTTTTTATTTCTGCAAAATATATTTTTTTCGGGAATTTTTGCAAACCTAGATTTTTTTTTTATTATTTTTCCTGAAATTGTTGCAAAATAAATTGTTATTTTTTTTTTTTTTTTAGAAATTTATGCAAAATATTTTTTTTTATTTTTTCACAAATGTTTGCAAAATAAATTGTTTATATTTTTTTTTAGAAATTTACGCAAAATATTTTTTTTTATTTTTTTCACAATTTTTTGCAAAATATTTTTTTTTTTTTCACAAATTTTTGCAAGATATATTTTTTTTATTTTTTCACAAATTTTTGCAAAATGATTTTTTTCCACAAATTTTTGCAAATAATTTTTTTCCACAAATTTTTTGCAAAATTTTTGCAAATAATTTTTTTCCACAAATTTTTTGCAAAATATTTTCACAAATTTTTGCAAAATATTTTTTTAAGAAATGTTTGCAAAATAAATATTTTTTATTTTTGCAATTAGATGTTTTTTTATTTTTTCAGAAATTTTTGCAAAATATTTTTTTTTTTAGAAATTTTTGTAAAATTGATTTTTTTTTAGAAATTTTTGTAAAATTGATTTTTTTTATTTTTGCAAAATAAATTTTTTTTATTTTTGCAAACTAAATTTTTTTTATTTTTGCAAAATAGATTTTTTTTCGGAAATTTTTGAAAAATTCTTGTTTCTGTCCGATTTCTTTCAAATTATTTGACCGCTCTTATTCCGATTATTAATGATGGAGGCGTCTCAGCAGGAGGCTTTTAAAGTTAGTGGCAACTCTTGAATTTGGCAGCTGTCACATATGGCAACCTTCGAGTGATAAGTCCAGTTTTTATAATTTTCAATGGACTTGAACATTTTGGTCATCACTACGAAAAAACTGCTCTTTTTTATTTTCTATTCGATTCATTATCATCTTCTCTTACGTTTAGAATACAGAAAAACATTCCGTCAAAAAGTGGACTTAACACTCGAAGGTAACGAGTTGCCCCTTAATTTAAAAACCTCTTACTGAGACGCCTTTTGCAAAAACATATTTTTCATGTCTATCAGCGTGCTAGTTATGGGTTTCATTATCAGCAGTGGCTTTGGTGGTATTGTTATAAAATAAATATAAATCTCCGGTTTCGTACAAGGGATTGTGCGAACCACCGATACAGGCAAACAGACGGACACAGCTCAAAACCCTGTAAAAACTTAATCAAACAGATTTTGTTTGATTTGAGCCGTACCACATGTTATTTATCCATCTCACCCATTTTGGGCAAGGTTGAAAAAGGTTGAAAAAAATTGAAAAACCTTTCAAGAAATTGTTCTAAATGTAGGTTTCAATTCACGCTACAGAAGATGTTATTTAGCAAAAGCTCTTAAAAGTTTACAGCTTTTGAAATACAGCACAGACCTTAACATTATTTGTATTTGTACTAAAAAGCTCTGTGCATCCAATAGATGTGGCGGAAAAGCTCATGTCCTTCGCACACAAAGTTGCAAAGTTCATTTTGAAAAGACAAACTAATAAATCCTCATCTGTGTACAAATACTTCCTTAATAATCGGACAACATTATAACGCCTCCTCGCCGACCCCCTGTTAATGGGGTGAGGGTGTGGGGGTGTGGTTGAGTTTGTGGGCTTCTTTTCTAGCTTTCCGTTAGTTGTCAGCAGAACATTGGAATTTTCCGAACAACATCTAATTAGATTACAATCGTAATGAAAAACTTTTACTACAAATTTAATCCGAATCTCAGATGCCACAACTCTGCAAACAATTTTATATCTACACAAACACAGACACACCCACACAGAGAGAGGCGTACATGTCTATGGACAACACTTCATTAATCATGGCATATCTTAGACACATGGCTCTACCGCAACTTATAGCCGGGGTCATATCTTCATCTTCATCTTAAGAATATATTTAGACTTTTCCGATTTAGTTGTTGTTTTTCCCCTCTCTGGTGTTTGTTTTGTCTTTTTTGTTGTTGTTGTTTGTTTGTTTGTTTGAAGGAAATCAAACCAAAATTAATTATCCAGCTTTGTTGAGTTGAATGTTATTCGAGTATTAATGCCGTGAATACTCTCCATCACCCCCGGGCGTTGAATTTGAAAGGATCCACCGTACGGAGTAGTTGGTTATTAATAAACCTGTGGCTGCTCAATTCCCTTTGCCACTGAAAGTGAGACGGGGCGTAAACCTCACCAGCAAGCGGGTTTTTCGTTACTCTTAAAAAAAAAATATTTTTATTTCGTTCACAGCCGAAACAATGTGATTTTAATAGACTTGTGGTTTGTCGAAATATAGAAGAAAAACATTATCGGGAAATTTGTGAAAATGTCGATGTATACAACTGGACTGGACTTTAAAGTGAGTCTATTTTTATACATAGAGTATTATACACTATTATTATATTGAGGGAACGATCTGTCGACATACATATGTCTATGCATCCACAACGATTTTTGTCAATTAAAAGAGACGGTCGACTGGAAGCGCAACTTTTTAAACAAAAAAATGCTCTGTGGTTGGTGGAGGCTACATTTCTAGCGGATGGACTGGATGCTTGCAAAATTCAAGCTACACTTACTTTGGAATACTAGAGTGCTGTCAGTACGTACGCATTTCCCCATAATAGTCCGTAGAGCAGGATCTACTGTGGACAGTTGAGAGCGAAATAGTTTCTCTTGAACGAACGAAATAAGACTTTATTGTCCTGAAATGTACATATGAATTATTACTTTTTGTTTATTTAAGCTCGAGTTAAAGTAAACAAAAGGCAATAATTCACATTCATTAAAAAAAAATAGATCTGGTTTTCTCTTCAATCGTCACCAGCCGGCTCTGAAGGCAAGTCCTTTTTCGAACGTAGTTTTACATGGCTTAGGCTGCAACTAAATATAAGGCATTGTCATGGTTTAGGGCAGTGCCCCGTCATCAGAGTCAGCTTGTTATGTTCTTGCGTACAATTTCAAATTTAAACCAAATCGCACAAGCAAAGTCTTGAAGAAATTCACTTTTAAGCGGATGCTCTTATTTTAATGTTTTTTTTAGGTTAGATTTTAAAATGTTTCGGACCCATTTGGTTTCGTTTCAATTTCAATTTTCATCCAAAAATTTATGGATTTTATTCAAACTCACTTACCGGATGTCTGTACAAGGACTTCACTTTAGAATTTGTTCAGATATCTGAAACTCAATTTCCCTAATATGTGGAGATTGAAGTTTATGGGCGAACAAAAAAACACGGTATACTTTTAGGCGTATTGGGGGCAGGTAATTTTGTAAATACTCATGGTGATTAACATCAACGGTTATTAATCCTCTAACGGGCATTACTTGTGTTTAAATTCACAATTACATGTCATAAAAAATATTAACCCTCTAACCGGCGATAATTAATGAAGACCGCCTCAGGAATGTCTTAGAGGGTTAAGTGGAAAAACTTTTTGTAACAAAGATTTAGATTCCTTAACCGAATTAATTTCGCTCTAGAATAGAGCAGCATTATTGAACTGTATGGGCTTTGGAGATCTTCTTCCGAAGTTCCATGTGACTGTTATTTTGCCAGTGAAGTCTCTCTGACAAGTCAGCCACGAAGAAGACAACATTTTCACTTGTCATCGGTGAGAAACCGATCGGAAGTTGGAAACCCAAATCACTTTTCAACACACTATAATAATGGACGGCCACAGTTTTTCAATGGCCGTGAGTAGACCTCTGCCATGTAATTTCTTTATCCGCCTGCATTTAAATCATCCCATGATCATATTCTTCCCCATCGACAGCTGCAGTTCACAACACTAGTGTACTTCAGCATTTGTGATTTCATTAAAAATCCCGTTATGTCCAATCAATTGATTTAAACCAGCAGAAGTGCTGCAGTGCTCTGGCAGATTGCATCTAACGCATGCGTATTTTCATGTTTTCTTTTTTTTAATTTCAATATCAAATTTTTTCAATTTGCACAAAACATCTATTTGTTTAAGTAATAAACAAAAAGTGACATACATATTATGATTTTGGTTTTTCATTAAATGCTGGGTCGAACACGCCAACCTTGATAACAAACCAAACAGGATGTGTCGATACGAGGGCGGAACATAAAATATTTCGAAATGATTTTGACGTCTAAGCCATGTAATACGGAATTCCTAGTGCAGGACTGCAAGTCGACGTGTGTGCTGAGGCCTCTCAATTAAATAATGAGGTCGGTATAGCTCGGATTCCAATCAATCTGAGATTTTCACCTTTAAAGAAGCAGCAGAATGGCTGAGACGTAAACTCCTCACCGCAGTGGGGGGATACACATATTCTCTGTTAGTTAAGGTGACATTAAATTGCTGCATTCTGTCTTCGTAGAGATACACTGGCGCATTTCTCTTTTGGGTCTCATCAACTACACCTTCTTAATGTAATACCTGTCTCGAGAACTGCTAACCCTGAGTCGGAGAAAGCAAGAATGCTTTGGTAAACTCTTAGTGGGATCCGTTCAACTGGGCGTACCTCAAAAGAGTGTGATTGACCTATTTGTTTTTTTTTATACGTTTATACGTATCCACTATTTGGATAGTTGTTTAAACAACTTTGCAAACCGCCCTCCTCTGTACATAAATTGCCTTAAACTATTTTATTTTGTTTGCCAAAACAGATTTATAGTTTTCCAAATGAAATGAACAACGAAAACCTTTCGAATTGATAGTTTTACATGGATGCAATCGTATGCACATCAACTAGGCAACAGACGACAGACAGAACAGGCTGTGTAAATGCAAAATAGGCTTGGCTTGACTGTTTGCCTGCCCGCCTGCCATATATTAATTTACATATTTAATTAAATCCAACAAGTCACAGTACTAATCAATTATAGACAAATTGCACACATACGTGTACACCAACACATACGCATAATTTCGGTAGCTCTTGCGAAATCTACTCGGACACGTTTCCTTGATGGAGTCAGTAGGGAGATTTCCCGGTCAATGGGATCGTGCGTCTGGTAAATGTGACATTCAACATGTTGCCAATGAAAATAATCGAATTCAAGACACAATACACGCACACCCAGAGAGGGGGAGAGAGAGCGAGCGAGCGAGGGAGAGATATAGATGACATGTGACATCTAAATGTGACCATCTATCATTGTTGGTTATTCCGTATTCAATACATGAACTCACAGTGACAACACACTTATGTATATAAATATAAATATGCACATTAGGCCGGCTCAGCCCATATGCGCAAAAACTATTTGCGTTAATTGAAGTTTGTTTGGGAAATACTTCGGAATCGCAAAATCTCAGAGCACATACTAAAAGTCTTTCAATAGGCCCAACGAGCATCACCCAGATGCGACAATTGTGCTTGTTCACATAGCCAACGAGTTGGAAATGGCCCTCATCAGTCAAGATGGTGTTTCGATGGAATTCCGGATCATTTTCATGCCTTTCAAGGACCCAATCAGCAAAGACACGACGACGTTGTTGATGATAAGTTCCGGCTTCAGTTCTTGTGTTAACTGAACTTTATAAGCCTTAAGACCCAAGTCTTTGTGCAAAATGCGGTGTAATGACGTTTGGGGAATGCCCAATTCCCAAGAATGACGAGGAATGAACAAACCGGGCTTTTCTTTAACACTTGTTCAGTTGTTCTTGAGCGACTTGCTCACAACAGCTCGAATTTGTCCACCAATTTCTGTATTGCGCTCCGACAAGGTGCTTCACGACGACCCGAAAATACTTTAGTTTTGCCAATTGTGACAGCAAGATTTTAACTTTTTTTGTAGTAAATTTTTAATAATTTCAATGCGTTGTTGAAGCGTGTCTCGTTTCGTTTTTAGTAGGGCGTAGTTTCTACTTCTCAAATGTCAAAGAATAAAAGCTTCAAAAGTGACAGCTATCGAAATACCGGGTGATTCAAATGACACCTCCTGTTGGAGAACCCTTTATGATTAATATTTTTTTCGGCTGCAGTCATGCCTAGCCAGCTTTAAACAATAGATCACAAACACTTACTGGGGCATGCAACCAATAGCAATATATCTCTATAAAATATTGCACATATTTTCTTAATGTTCTAATTTCTTCGAGCTAATCAAAAATTGAATTGTCAACATATCTCTATAAAATATTGCATATATTTGTTTAATGTTCTAATTTCTTCGAGCTAATCAGAAATTTAATTGTACTTTTATTTTTCCCCCCCTTTTTTACGAGCTCTCTGCCATCCATAAATATGATTCAATTGATGTCCTATCAAGGAAATTATGTGAAATGTTAACCAGAGCAGTCTGTGCATTTGAATGAGCCACCCTAAGGTGCAAACCTACTTAGTGGCACATTTATGCATGCATGCATAGACGAGTATGTATTTTATAAAACAATTCCATCTCATGAATGTGTCAACTTTAGTAAAATATTATTTTACAATTAGACCACACATGTCCCAACAAGTTTGCCACATTTCGCCCAAAAGAAAAGTCTCTCCTCCCCACCCACCCCCCTCAAATATTCATTCACCCCCCGCACGCACATGTGTCACTCCATCATGTACGAGTACATTTTACAATAAACATGTAACACTAGCTAAGCCACACATACACATCCACCACCACCACTGCCACTACCACTATCAAACTTAGAGACATCTGTGTGCATGTGTTTACATGCACATTTTAAAATATACAAATTTCACAGTTTACCACGACTGGTCTGCCATCGCCTTGCCCGCACACACACACACACACCCTCAAGTTCGAGTGTCTATTGTCTGTTACTGTTTGAGAGGGAGAGTGAGAGGGAGAGAGAGAGGTGGTGAGAAGGCATCCACGAACAGAATCATATATAACTCGGTAGTTTCATGGCCTCGGCCTGCTTCTCCAAATATGTTGTGTGTAATTGTGGTGCGGTGGCGGTGGGGTGCGGTGGCGGGGAGGACTAATGTACAACTTGAGTTCGTTGATAATGACCGTGTTTGTGGCTGCATTGCGAGTGCTTCGGTTTGGTGCTAAACATGAAAAGCAATTAAAACTGCATTGTAAGTCACTGCATGCCCTGACCATTTGGACACGAATGTCGCATCCTAATTCCGGCAGCTTCTCTAAAACAAACCCGCCCGCCCCCTCCCAGCAGCACAATCGCCTGTTGTGTTGCAATGACCAACAATAGGGTGTTGACCAAATTAACCTCTGGTAGTGATTCGAAAGTAGACGCCTCGTTTAGATGACTGTGGTCACCGCCACAATGCAACAGGGGAATTGAAAATGTTAATCATATTTTCGTGGCCAAAAGTTTGACGAAACTTTCACACGAAACTTTTGTCTGATGACGAACGTTATGCGGAAAACGTAAGGCATAATCATGGGATGCAGAGGTCGATGCACTCCGGAAATGCTGAGTGTTGCGATTCGATGTTCAGTTGAGACAATTTTAAGACGGGGATGCCAACTGAAAATGTGCTGGCATTTCGCTTCATTAGCGAGAGGACCTAGCGTGGAATGTAGATCGTAGATCGAGAGGGGGGAAGTGGCAATGTCAACGGCATTTTAAATTTTAATTTAAAAATAAAAGAAAAATCTATTTTGCTATTGTTATGTATTTTTGACCTATGTAGAACTATTAAAAATGTATGTTTTCCTCATTAAGATATTTCGAAACAGTAAACGTTCTTATTACATTACTTTTTCGGAAAGAGATAAAAAATAAAAATACACGTGTATCGGCGATTTTCATGTACACGTCAGAATTTTTTTTTTTTAAGTTTGAAGTATGAAGCTTTTAGTGGCCTGTGTGAAAACCTTTGGACCGATTTTTAACCCTTTTTCAGTGATCCAATCTAGCTGATTTTTTGCAGGCAGACTCGTGGAAATGTCTGTATCACTTCAAATTATTAAAAAAAATAGATTTTTATCAATTCTCAGATTTTCCTAATTTTTTTTTTAAATGGTTATCGTTTTTTTTAAGGTTTCAGTTCAAAAAAGATTTTTTTTTCGTAACGCTTAAGTAGTTTAAAAATTTGGAGTCTCTTCAAGTTATGCTAAGAAAAGTGAAAAAAATATTTTTTTTTCAAAAATAATAAAATAAAAAAATAAAAAAATAATAATAATAAAGTCGCCAACATTTACGAGGTGGAAACAGCCACTCAAGAATGTTTGATGGTCTTACCCGTTTTCGAACTCGGGTTCTTCTGTGTGATAGTCGCCCACACTACCTACCACACCACGGCCTTCCACTATCCAAATAACATGTGAATAAATTCTTGGTCGCAAAACCATAGACTCTGTCGACTCTGTCTCGATTCATGATCAGCTGTGCAGATGGTTCAATTTGTCAAGGACCCAACTTACTGGGCAATTTCAATTCACAATTTGACAAATTATAATGATTTTCTTAAACTGGAAAACATTCCATTGTTTATGTCTCCATTCCACTTGCAGACTGTAACCAATTTCCCTAATGACCTGGCGAGTGTAACCCTTCTGAAAACTCCAGCAAAACTCTCATGAAATATTTGCATGGCTCACAAAAAGTCCATTCTATGCAAATGTCTATAAATATGTATATGACAGAAGCGTACGGCTGCTTCGACAGTAAATTACTGTAATGACCCGTTCAGTGGCACCCGACCCTCCTAGGCGGATGGTGATGCAGGGAACGTGATATTATTCTCGAATAAAAAAATATTTTATTTTACAACGGAAGTGTGCGCTCTTTTATAGACACATGAAATCTCACAAGGAGAACGGCAACTGCGTTACGACTACACAAATTTGAGTTGAAAAATTTTATTAACAGAAAGTTGCCCATTTTCTCTCGCAGCCCTTTTTTTTTATTTATTTATTGGCATATTTTCATGTTTTTTTTTTTTTTTTTTTAGTTTAACATTTCCGTTGTCTGTTCCTCAACCCCACAATCCTACTATCTGCCGGCCAGCCCTGTCTGCTAACCCGGTTTGTTTTGTCAAGATATTTTTGCCAAAAGGAAATTCCAGTACGGGTTTCCTCTATTTCAGGCGCACGAATGGTGTCACACTTGATTTGTCGTGAACGTTAAGTGCGTGTTTTTATTGGCATATGAGTTTTCATTTATGAGCCAGCCCGGTGTTTTTAAAATCAAACTTTCCTCGGGTGCGACGACGATGATGTGCAGATATCACGATAAAGGTAAAGTATCCGTTTCCTTTTTTTTTTTTTTCTTGTGTTAAGAAATATTTGCGAAATATCCCAGCAAGAGTAGAGTGTATTTTTTGTTTGTTCTTTGATTAAAAAAAGCCAAGTTCAGTTGGCTGTAAAACTTTATGATATGTAGAAAATTAACCTATACCGGGTGATCCATTTGGCGGTTTATTTTGGATGTCAGTTGTGCGAATAGTTTGTTAAGGGACGTTTGTGAGGTTTCGGGAAATTGTGGCAAGGCACCCAGCCGAGGCGGTCACATGCATGAAATCGCATTTCATAAATAATGGACATGTGTGCTCTGTCGAATAAACCGTGCTGATAAAATTGACTTGATAACTTTTTTTTGGAATTTAAACGGAAATGGTTCCGTAGAATTACTATTTTTTTTAGAGAAATTTCGAAAAGGAAACTTATTTTTAGGCACCCTTTCGATTTGTTGTTGGGGGGCCTACATTGGCATTTCTTTCCCAAGCAAACAAGAATTTGCTGTGGTGCCACCCGGCGTATGATTAACGTACGTGTGTGTGTGTTTTTTTGTATGTTACTCATACGCACCGGGCGGTCTTTTTAAGCAAAACACAACAGCCTCAGTGTGCGAGTGAATTTGCAATAGACTTTGAATGGACATCACGTTTAAGCTCTTTCACATTTTCCCACATGTACGCACACATTGACAAACACTGGCAACAATTGGAATGAATTCGCACATTTTATGCTGATGTAATGGCTGTCAACACATTCAATTAATAATAAATGATCAGTTTGAGCGATTATATTGACAGCGTCTTGGTTGGACTCTATTAATTTAGAGGGGTCAATAAACAGACAAATCAGCAAATAAACTGAAATTAGGCGAACCCAGAAGGAACCCAGAAAGACACACATACTGCGGACATTTGCCGTTACGAGTGAAAGAATCCAAGAACTTTTTTCTAAAAATATATTGCCAACATAATTCCCCTTGTTTTTAAGTGTTGCCTACTGCGATTCCTTTCGTCATTCCCGCCAATGGCACATTTTTGTTAAAATACTTCCTAAATGTACATTTATACCGAGAGGTTGCTAATGAATCACCAGGTGTATACAATTAGCAAAGAGTTGTAAACACATTTCCTCCATGACAGATGTCACCTAGACGAGATGTTGCGAGGCAGCAGCAAATACCGCTGGATTTTGTTGCTAATGAAAGGAATAACGGCTGATTGCATAAACTCATTTCTATTTGCGGCAACACTTTGTGTTTTGATTATAAGGCACAGTTAACACTAGCGTGTCCCTTATCGGGTCATTATTCTTCACAACAACGGCAAAGATATCCCCTCTGGGATCAAAATTAGTCGGGTCAAAAATGAGTCAAGGTGAGGTGTATTTCAATATGTTCTTAAACAAAAAATTTTTTGATGTGAAAATTGCTGCGCGGCGCCCAGCCGTGGCAGCCACCTCAATGAAATTGTGTTCTGTGAAAAATACAATATTTTTTTTTTGGAATTTTTAAAAATAATCTTGTATGAAAATTAGTTTTTTGTTGGTCATCCTAATGCACACCGAAGTGGGCTGCCTCTCAATCATATCGAGTAAGTCCAGTGAACCTAGTTAACCCTCTTGGTTATGGGTTGAGGCCTACCAACCACCTGTGACACTCTTTCCGCCATGCTGAACCGAACTCTTTCTGCGATTTCGGTGGTAAACAACCAGCTAGCGCGAAAATCGCCGGACAATCGTTTTCGGCGGTCAGACTACGACACAAGTTCACCCACGCTAATAGGTTACAGACTGCGATGAGACCTAATTCCAATTCCAGTTTCAGTTCATCACATTCTGGCTGCTACCACAATCTATACAAATATAAATATACATATGTATATCAAAAATGAAAACGAAAACTACGGGAAATTCTAAGAATATTTCACCAAAAAACAATGGGTCTACAAGAAATCCCTAGCTTGCGCAAATCGATTTGTTTGTTTTTTTCAAAATCTTTATTTTTCAATGAATCCCCTTGATGTGTTTAGAGGTCTTCCCATTTTCCCCTGCTGATGCTTGTAACCAAGAATTTCGAAATTTGTGAAACAAAATTTCAAAATTAATTTATTCCAGGACACCCTATTAGTATTCGTACACATACGATACCGGTAGGGGCAACCTTTCCCGGAAGATGTTTGAATATTGGAATTTGACTTGATTACACGTTTTCGTTTAAACGTCTAATCAACCAGACCAAGCAACTGCTGATCGGTTACACGACAATCGGATCTACGCTCCGGAACGATCCGATTTTATCTCGGCCAAGGATTGTCAACCCAACGACCGAAAGTTGTTTCCCCAGACAAAAACAGCAGGACTGTTAACAACAACTGTCAACAACAACAGCTGTGGCTTGGCTCTCATCAGTCACAGCTCTGCTATCAACTTCTCTTCTCATCTACCGGCATTGAACCTTGAGACACAAATGCTATTGTTCTCCAAGTATCCAAAGTCCAAGTCCTAGGTTGTATTTTTTTTGTCGTATTTTCCCCCTCTCCGATTATTTCCCGATTGACAGCGATGACAGACATTCTCCCGTTCGAGAGATATATTTTCCCCATCGAGTCTTGAGCAATTCTAGGTGCATATCCATAACTCATACTACTTTAAACTTTTGAAGGCGCCGTCAACATTCAGGGGAGCAATGAAGACGTCTAGATACGACTGAACATCTAATCGTCTGCATTGCGTTTAACTTTTGTGGCTCGATGGCCGAGGCACACACGTCACATATTAGCTCATTTTTCCAATGAGTATTGATGACAGTTCAGTATTTACTTCAGAATAAAATCAATCCCAACGGTACTTGGCATTCAACAACTCCAGCGAGTTTATCATGTAAAGCTTGATTTTTTAAGCGTTTGCTTTTGGACAATTGCAGAAAGCCCACAAAATGTTTACAAGTGAATGAAATATTTATTTTCATTGTCATTTTCGTTTTCTTTTTCTTCATGCACATTTTTTCCATCTAGAGATTTTTTGAATGGTATCTATTCGTCAGATATCCGTCGTCTGGTCGCTGACGTTCGAACATTTAGCCGGTATACGCGGCCATCCAGGGTCTCTCATCCGTTCATTCTTCAATTTACCCTTATTCTAACCAAATTACCCTTTACGACCATTTCGTTTAAAAGATTTTCAAAGTACCACAGTCAGCCACTTTTCGTGCCATTTCGACAATCTTCTTTCAAAAAAAACCTCCCTCGACTTCTTCCCTCCATAAACCGATCTATAATATGTTGTTCGTGGAATGGCGTCAAGACATTAATTTCTGAAACGCTGTTCGAAGCTGACTTTAATCTGTAAAATGTATAACCGCCGTAACACATGGATTTCAATGAATCTGCCGGAGGGTTCCCTCCCAAGCCACTGTGTGTTTTGCCAAATCCCAAAATACCGTTTTGTGACATTTTGTTTCATTGAGTATTGAGTTTTTGCGCGGCTTCAGTGTTAGTGACACAAACCCAGTATGTCGTAGTCCTCATGTACAGCTCCGACTATTTATTGTCGACATATTCGTAGAGCCAAAGATCTGAGAACTTCCATAAATTTCTATTTTATAATAAGAAATACTTAAGTGCCATACAGTGTCATTGCGAGCCCATGGGCTATAAATTCTATCGTATGGTGGCGTTCTCTTGAAGTATTTATGAGCGAGAGAACGCGCACAGCCAACATCAGATGAAATTTCAACATTTACCTACCTACACACACACACACACATTCATATTCATTATGATAAAAATAAGTACAAGAGTATGTGTGTGTGTGAGTGTGTACAACATAAATTCGTATTTAAATAAGCAAAATACTCACACTCTCACAGATTTACGGGCTTTTGACAACAAATTACAAACGAAAGACAGAGAAAGTGTTCAGTTGTTGCCTGTCCTGGATGTGTGTCTGTGTGTGCGTATGTGTGTTTGCATTGTTATTTAAATTGTTTACTTACTACCTTTTGCAAAAGATAATCACGTTTGTATTTAGAGGTTTGCTTATTGTTAATACAATTTAAGCTCTGCTTGCTTTTGTTGTTAACTTTTAACCCAGAGACTGTGGCGTGGAGGGAAGTTGCCTGCGATCTGACAACACTGTAAGGCAAACTCCAACTACCACATAACCGACCGACAATGCCCCATTAGGCCGCCGGCAACAATTTGTAAAAAGCTGCTCACACAACATATTCGGTCTTTATTGAAAATATTTAATAAAAGAGACTGCACACACACGCGGACATTTTAAACAAGAGATTATTAAAGTTAATTCAAAACGTTTTCATTTTAATTTTTTTCTTTTTCCTTTGCTTCAGCACACGGGTGAATTTAATTGAATTTCCTCCCTTTCATGGGAGTACATTGGAAATATTCGGCTATTGAAGGCTGGTACTAAAGCACAGCACAACAAAAACCCCTGTAACGAACAATAATATCGTGGCTTCTTTTTAGATAACTGAAACGAGTGCCGGTAAGTGAAAATAACAATTAATGGCAGCAGGAAGGAAATGAAAGTGTACCGTACCGTATGGAATATAATTCATCATTCACTAAAACATGGAAAATATAAATCAGAATCGACATTGGAATGTAACTCGTGGCATTGAAGGACTTCAAAAATTGCTGAAGGTAAAGAGAGTAAAACAAGTGAATGAAATATTTATTGAGATGCATAAATCAGTTACTTTGCCCTTCGTTACGCTTCAGGTGGACTAGTCTGAATGTCCAATTTGGCACTGAAAGTTCAATACGAAAGCTGTAATATTGTCTTCCAAGACAGCTGTCGTGGTTTGTCCCTATAGACGAGAGACTTCATGTGATCTTACCAAAAAGTAGTAAAGTGGTAAAAGACAAAAAAAAATTCCAATTTTGTCCAAAGTCATGCCCTTTTTTCGGTCCTCAGAGTCATTTTTGCAAAAAAAAAAAGTGATCGTTTTCTCAGGCTCAAATCTTGCAAACCGTTTGATTTACTCTCTGAGGCAAAGTTGTAGCTCTTGTCATAAAGAATATGCGGATATTCAATTGTGAACAACTATTTTGTCTTCGACAAGGTCACAGCTAATAACATTCCAATTCCGTTTTATTTAAAAATAAAAATTACATCAATTCCATTTAATTAAAAACCTATAGGTATGATTGCTAGACTTTCAAATTAATATTACTCATACGCTCCAAAAATTGCATAATGCAATTCGAGAAAGTAAATGTAAATTGATACACTTTTTAGAATCATTCCTAGAAAGTTCATATGTTCTAGAAAGTGGTTTACTGAGATCTTAGGTACATTTTTGTCGTTGATTGTGTCCTTGAATTTTGAAGGCTTTGCTACCTATGGACCTGAAAAGGGGGGGCAATGGTTAAAAAAATCGATTTTTTTAAAGGTTGAAGATAAAGTTTTTTTTGATTTTATATGTTAACACCAACAACTTTGCCTAAGAGAGTAAATCAAAAATTTCCAAAATATGTTCCTGAGGAAATGATCTGTTTTTTTTGCAACTTTTATGTGCGACTTTTTCAAAAGTTCTCAGTAAATTCATAGTAAATGTGTATTTTTAGACACATGCCAACTGGGGTGTCCAAAAAAGAAAGCTTTTCCTTGGCTCAGCCTGATTTTGATACCTTAAGGTGTGAAGTGTTTTTGGGATTTTTTTGCAGATTTTTTGGGAAAATTGTTTAGTTGTGGCACAACCGGTTTTTTGCGATAAGTTCGAGTTTTCTAAGTTTATTGTATTTCAAGCACAAGTTGGTCAATAAAAAAGCATTTTCAAAGTCGTTGAGTCATGATTTCAAAGGAAAAATGTTCCAGCTTTAATTTGATGTACTTTTTTTGCTCCTTTAGCTGTTAGATATACAAGTTTTTGGAAAATTTAAAGCGGGGAAAATTCTAAGTAATTTTAAAAGAAAAATTATCGATTTCATTATTGGCTTTTCAAAGTTGTGGTCTTCATACCTTTGTGACCACAGATTCGATGCTGTTCTATGGCATTTCACAAAAAAACATTTCAGAACTTTTAAAAATTTCTTGACTAACTAATGATGCAGTTTCAAAGCTGAGAAAATTCTAAGTACAGTCGAACTTCTCTATTACGAACTTCCGTACAACGAAGTTCTCTATATAACGAATTTATTTCCAGAACACTGCAATTTCGTTAAATTTTCAGTATGTTTTGATCTCCTTATAGCGAATATTTCTTGACTACGAATTTTTTCTACGCCCGTAACTCGAATGCTCATGCGTTTTTGATCTCCGTATAACGAGTTTTACATAAACACATTTTCAACTCTCACCATACACACACATATTTTCATTTTTTATTTGTTTTTGTGTGTGAGATTCACATTTCTACTCTCTGTAAGTGAGAGAAATGTAGGCTCGCATAGTAGACTACACGTTACACAACTCGTGAAGGAGGTACCCACATTTCAGCAAACTTCATCAGCAGTTGAAGTACTACGCAACTTTGTGGAGATAAGAAATAGCGTGCCTGAAAAAGTATTTGCTTCTCTTAACGTGCTTGAAGTTTTTATTGCAGAGGAAAAATGGAAAAATCAAACGCAGACAAAAATTACCAATTATAAAAATAATTTTTTTTTAAAATAATTCTATATTACGAATTTTCTATATAACGAATTTTTTTTTTGGTCCCCTTGAGATTCGCTATATGGAAGTTCGACTGTAATTTGAAAAGAAAAATTATCGATTTTATCGGTTGACGTGTCATACATATGAGTGTCAAACCATTAAAACGACATTAACAATTGAAAATGTATTTGCACACATGTGTTTGTGTATCTTCTGATATTCTCTTTATCGTATACTTCCCATCACTGCCTTGCAACTGCCAGCTTCTACTCATTTGGTCGTTCCAATTTGTTGGTAGTTTTTTTTGGTACTCGTTGACTATTTTTCATGCCCGCTCTTTTTCTAGGCTTGCTTCTGTGCCGATGCCGATCCCGGTGCCAGTGCCCAGTTTATAGTGCTGAGCAAATTTGTTGCACCAGCGTTGATGTAATTTTTCTTTTTTAAGTAGCTCGAACCATGTAGAAACTGTATTGGAATTTCACGCTTTGCACGATAGTAGCCTGAGAAAGTTATCACTTTGACACCGAGGCCCCAAATCTTTGGGGGCCCATAAAAAAGGGCATGATTTTTGATCTATTATCCCGTTGTCGTGTCCGTATATGATTATATTTCCATGCATTAAAAATGTACACACAGTGTTAGTTACCAAATTACTTCAGGACAGAGATCGCTATAATTGGTCTCTATCGTGCTTGTTGTCAAAGAAAAGCCACTCGTCCACTGACACGATGCGAAACTGTCGCGAAAAACCTCTCAAACTTCGTTCCTCTTTGGATTGGTCTGAGCTGAACCGACGCCCGTTTGATCGCTTGCTCGGCTCATGAGTTCACTCGAGACACATAATTTCTCATATCACGAAATCGAACTGTAAGATTTGCTTGAAATCATTTTTTAAAAAAAATCACTTAATTACACCGTTTTACACACATTCTGTCCTATGAACCAAATTTACTTTTTCGGAAAGGGGATAAAAAATAAAAATACACGTGTATCGACAATTTTCATGTACACGTCAGAATTTTTTTTTAAGTTGTATGAAGTATGAAGCTCTTAGTGGCCTGTGTGAAAGCCTTTGGACCGATTTTTAACCCTTGTTCAGTGATCCAATCGAGCTGATTTTTGGCAGGCAGACTCGTGAAACTGTCTGTATCACGTCAAATTTTTTAAAAAATAGATTTTTATCAATTCTCAGACAGTTTAGTTTTAAATGTAAGTCGTGCACTTTTTCTCCCTTCCCCTTTAATGCTTTACCTGTGGAGAACTTTGATCGCTTACTGACCCTCAGTAGCTGAGAGACGAATGGTTTTCTTCGTAGCGAGCGGTCAGTGTTGTGCTCAACCCGCAACACACGACTGAGAACACACAAATGAAACGACAAACAGGATTGCTGTTCAGACACTGAGCGATTCGGGTCTTTTCAGTGAGGTTGAGAGCTCTGCTTCAGAATATTGTGAACGTATTCAATTCCGAGAATTTCGTTTGCTGTGTGGCACCGTCTGGTTGAAACTTCCATGTCAACAAATAGGAATTCGCCTATCTTTACACATTTGTTGGTATTCTGTACTGAAAATAGATTCAATTCTCAGTTGCGCTGACTCTGACTCAATGATAGGTAGGACATTGAAGATGTACGAACGTTTTCCGAGAAAGTTTTCTCTCGGACTAATCCTTAGCATTATAACCTCGGTATGTCTCCTCAACTCACATTAAAGAAAAAAAGTAGACGGACGCCTTAATATTCCCATGTCTGTCAGTTCATTATAAATATTTTTGTTTGCGATAATTAATTGATTGATTGATTGATTGACACAAAAACTGTTTGTTTACTCGCGCCACTCGGACTCGGTGGGCCGTAACGTGTTTGTTGCACAAATTCCGAATGCTACGTAGCAATAAGGCGGCTAATTAGTGTAATATTTACACAGAATGCATAATTTAAATATGTGTGAAGTGCAATTATCGAATTTTTCAATTTAATTTCAATACACATTTCCATTAGTGCACCTTGCAAGCGATGTGAATGGCAAAATATATTCTCCCAAGTCAGTAAAATATTCCCAGTATTTCGTGGGGTGAACGAAAATCCAACTCGTTCAAATGATGTTTAACAGAGTTCTGTTAAACGTAACATTGAATGTGTGACAGTGAGTTGGTGTTGACCTTGTCGCATGCTCCACTAGCCCAACTTAAATATTTGGAGTCATATTCACTGAGTGTGTGTGACTGACAAAATACTGTGTACACGAATTTATTACAACATAATGAGACTATTAACAAAGTCATGAAAAATCATTGATCCATTGCAATAACAACAACACCACCACAGAGCGTTTAATGTATTTAGTAGAAACACTACACTGAAAGAAAAGTTCGCTTTAACAACATGAAGTGGCTTCAGAAAAAAAACAAAAACCAGTGGTTCCTGTGGTTACAATGATCAGGATGCATGCCTGATTGTGAAGACTTGCGACTACGGTTCCAAAATTGCATAGGAATCGTACGTTTTCTTTCAGCCGTGAATCTCTCACCAAATTGCCTCAACCATTTGACACACACACACACTAATCTACACATCTAAGGGAACAACTTAAAACCAACTTATGTCTAATGAATGTATGTGCATGAGCATGTGTTTTTGCTCGCTGGCAGAAATAACTTTAAAGTTTTGTTACCTTTTCGTGACCACTTACCGTTAAGGAGTATAACCTTTTGAGGAGAATTGTTATTGCCGCCCCATAACATTAACTCATCTCGCAGAACCAACAATTTTATGACTGCAGAAACGACGTTCTCTGGCGTGTTACGACGCCCGTTCTTATTCTTTTTCTTCTCAGGTTTTTACAGCTGCATGTGCGATGTCCGTTTGAGGGGAATCTCATAAATGTGAAAAACTAACATGTCCCATAAAATGGAGAACAAGTGCAAGACACACACAGAAAACGAAGAGACCACGGGGGGACAACTCAAACGACAGGAGTCGGTAAATATGAACAGAAATTGTTAAAACAAAAAAAAAATAGTTTTTAGTTGGAGTATCTGACCCGCAGGTAAATCAGTGTAGTGCTTTGGAATACTTTTGAGTATCATCATAAAATTATTGAATAACCCAACGCACAATGGCGTCATAGCCGGCGATTAAAATGGCTGGGGGATTTCCGCCATAAGCGGTTGTATTTATTGTCACTCGTCCACTTGTTCATCACGACTCGCTATTTAAATTAAAGCTGGAATTAATTTATTATCAATTGAATAGAATAATGGAAATATGTACACTAGGGCGTACCTAAAAAAAAAGTTCGCCGTACACCTTCGAATATGAAGTATTATTGAAAGGTAGTTTCAAAATTTTTTTTTTTATTTTTTTATGCCGAACGTAGGGGTCGCGCTTTTTCATTTTTCTATATGCATTTATAAACGGATTTTAAAGTGTGATACATCGATGTTTTTGTCTCGACGAGGCCGATTTTTGTCTTTGAAGTCATTGAGCTCAAGCACCCCCTTCTGGTACTTACCCATCATATCTCAGTTGCTACTACCCTAATGTACCACTCTAATATCAGAAAATTAAAGCTCGCATCAAATAATAAAACTCTTCCTAAGGAAGTATGTCGATTTTCCCAGCAGAAAAAGTGTCGTCGAGACAAAAACATCGATGTATCACACTTTAAAATCCGTTTATAAATGCAGAAGTTATATAGAAAAATGTAAAAGCGCGACCCCTACGTTCGGCATAAAAAAAATAAAAAAAAATTTTTGAAACTGCCTTTCAATAATACTTCATATTCGAAGGTGTACGGCGAACTTTTTTTTTTTTACTTGTAACCTGGTACGCTCTAATGTACACCGGTGGACAAAATTGGGTTTGCAAAAGGATTGGGTGTGCAAAAGGATCGCGTATGAACTGCTGACTTTAACGTCTACTACACGACTGTCTACTCTCGCGTCTACTTTACGACTCCCTAGAGTCAGAATCATTTTTCAATCAAACTCATTCTCTATCTATTTGTCTCTCTATTCGTCCGTGGTTGCCATACGCTGAAAAAAATGGGCATTTTAACAAATTCCATACCACAAACAAACACGTTATAAATATCAAATTTATATCTAGAAATTGTTATGTTAGGTTAGGTTGAATGGAGGATCGCTCATGTACGTATGACCGTCTCATGTCGCTGACATACACCTAGGCCAGCAATTCGGCCTGTTGTGCGCTCCTGGTTTCTTCTACGAATTCCCCTTCCCCTTTTTCCTACGTTAGGAATTCGGTCCCCTCTATAAAGTTCCCTAAATTCTTTATGTCTATGGCTTTGACGGCCGATAGGTCATCTAAGGTGTCCTCTCCTAAGTGGATTTTCCTGATCTGCGAGAAAGCGGGGCACTGGCACGTCCATCTATGCGGTTCTCCTCATAACTCTTTAGTGGATTAGGGGAAATCAAGAAATCAAACTTCTATCGTCGGATAACGATGGGAGGGGTTTTTTTTTCTCGAAATATTAGAATTTTCGAATTTGCAAACTCAATTTTTCTGTGCGATCTTCTCACTGAAAAGGCGGAACAAAAAATTAAACGTAATCGCTCAGTGTCTGAACAGCAACTCTCTTTTTCGTTTCGTTTGTGTTCTCGGTATCGGGTTGCGGGTTGAGCATAACACACGAATCGATGGCTCGATGCGAACAGGGCCGTTCATCGCTCAGCCACTGAGGGCCAGTAAGTGAGCAAGCCAACAGTTTGTCGAAAAGGTCGTTTTGTTGTTGTTGCATTGGCTTTATGTTGTTGCCTTAGATATCTCGTCACTGGCAAAACATTAAAGGGGAAGGGAGGAAAATGCACGACTTACATTTAAAACTAAACTGTCATTCCGATTCAAAGAGGATAAAGGCGAAGTTTTTTAACCCTTTCCGTGGCAATTAATTTTTGTTTACGTGCTAAACATAATATGAAGTGTCGAATATATTTGACAAAGCCACTGAAAGGGTTAATTATTAAGTGATAATTTTTTTTTTAAATTTATTTCAACCAAATCGGACTAGTCGATTTCATGATAAAAGAAATTATGTCTCCAAAAAATTTGAGTGAAAAAATAAAAGTTTTTTAAAACCTTTCCATAGGAAATCAGTTTTCGGCCAGTTTTCACTCTGCGTTTATACTGAGTATACATAACTTCTTTATTTTTGAGAGTTTATTACTTACCTGCTTCTTTGTATTTACCAGCGATACGAATGTCAGTCGCTGCGATCTTGTGGCCCACAAACATTAATCAGATGGTGTCGTGGTGCTGGTGGTGTCCATATCGTCCCCCCTCGATCAAGATTAATTAAATGAACTTTCCCGATTTCGCATTCGAAGTTTCGCACGACATTTTCCAGAAATCGTCGTCTGATCTGCCCATTTAGGTCAATGTCGGTATACAGCTTATACAGATCAGGGGAGATCACTAAAATATTTTCACAAAAAAAAAATACAAAAAATAATAATGTTACAAATAATAATCCCCTAATTTAGATAAAAGCATGGCCATGCGTAATTTAATTTTTTTTCCGTTTAAAAAATAAAAAAAAATCGTTTAAAACAATTGTAAAACTCCAACTGTGTTAGACGTTCATGAAAATATTTTTCTTTTATTGGATTTTTCCGACCAGAATGACCCACCAGTTTTAAACATTTTCAGAAATGTTCTTTTGGCGTGCTCTACAAAGTCTACACGATGTCGACTTCCCAGTAGATTTCCACTGTAGCACCGGAGTTATTAGATTAATACAACAAAAATTGTTGTTCACGACTTCGTTAGCTCGTTATATGTGGGTGTCTGTAACCGACAGGTTGCTGGAATCACTCGGCGAGCAGTGACTGCTGTACAAATGGACAGCTCCACTATGAATGAACAGGTAACAAAGATTCAGTCGGTTGAACCGACTTACACACACCCTCGCCCATGCGGGATTTACTTTTGTAAACCTGCCGTCATTTGTCGAGAAAATTCCGCAGATATAAGACAATCTGTATTCCTAGCAATCAAAATTCCCTTAAGACTGCTTGCAACTTAGTCAAATAGGCGAGGTTACAGTGCGATCCTGTGAACAATGGACAAATACGATAGCCAACCAGCCGGAGGTCTTCTAAAATGAAAAAAACAACATGGCCCCCACCAAATAATGTCTGCCCTTCTGCCCGGTATGAGAAGAGTCTGTCCATTCTTTTGCAGAGCATAACATAATTGAGAGTTCTTCATAAATCAACAATTTGATATAAGCAAACATTAACATGTATGTGGGTGTATGCGTGTGTGTGTCGGCGAATTATAACTGGGAAAATATTGCAATTTGGCGAATGAAGATGAAGATGAACTGAATTTAATTTAATTTGATTTTTCCTTCGTTCTCGTCTCTAGGAAATCAAATGAGAACACTCGCAATAGCAACATATGCTAAGAACAGGAAATTATACGCACACTACAACAAATTCCCCCCCACACACACACAGACTACTCACTTTAATACACTCATTTACAATGCATGTGTGTGTGTGTTTCTATAAAACTCCTTCGCATGTCATAATCTGTTGCCAGAAAGAACATTTTCTTAGAAAAAGCACGAAACTGCAAGCAAAAGGCAATTGAATTACATGAATGTGTACTTTAAGAAGATGCAGAAGACGACGAACGAAAAAAGATTCATCGGATTGCGTGTTTGCTCCTTCTTGCATTCGCAACGTCATCTTCATCCTCATCGTGATCTCCATCATCAACGTCTTCATCATTGTCGGATGAAGGAGGCTACACATCGTTTCGTGCACTTTTCCAACGATTTAAACCACAAGTTCTGTTTTGGTAGCAGCTCGGCAGGAAACCCGGGTCGTATGCATGCATCAACGAATAAACCCATTCAAACTAACAAGAATTTCTAGTGTTTTATGGCTCAAAGAACATCATTCACAGTAACAAGTTTGTGGCTGTGTATTAAGGTGGGTGGGCAGAATGGCGGTATATTGTTCAATTCCAACTTGGTCATATCGAGATAAGAGAGTTTGTCTTCAACTCGAATGTGACGGCTGCCGTTCTTGGCGTCCTGCCTACACTCACAGCGTGATCGGACGATTCGTTGATGATTCAGAGAGTGACAATGTTGGCCAACACAGTCCTCACACCTCCCTACACTCACAACGGGATCGGACGATTCGTTGATGGAAAATCACCTCCATGATTTTCGATTACAATCTTTTTGAAGGTCTTCTGTAACCGTATGGTCTCAGGACTGGTGCACACTCAACTCTGTGAGAGGTCTGCTCATCTTTGACCACATTTCTCTCTATTTGTGGTCGTGTCGCTGCAGAAGACACGACTATGGGCCGATCTCGATTAGATTGAGGTGACTACATAATATTACATATTAGTTGGACCTGAAACCAACTGTAGAAGAAGTCTATGTTTTGATTAAACGGTCTGTCAAGGTTTGTTTCCAGACGCCCTGGAAGTTGTCTTCGCTGGATTTATGTGGTATCATTCTCTCTCCATGACATGGTCTACCATCAGAATCATGTAAACATTAGTGTCTCTTTTGTCTCATTTTTTATCCTTAATCCAAAAATAACTTGGCCGACCCATTCTAATGTTCGGTTACGTATATTTATATATGTTCTACAACAAGTATCAGCCAGTAAGGAATTGTGCGAGGTACTTTGGACGAATTTCATGTTACATGTTCGCCTATCTGAAGATGAGCTGGCAAGGATCTGCATGTGTATGTGTGTGTGTGTTTGGATACTCGAAAGTGTAGTAAACCAAACTTAGTGGAATTAACTGACATTTTCAAGTTTTCATAATTCCCCGAAGTGACTGACTACGGACCGACATGATGATATGCCAGGCTTGCATGTTCCATATGCTCCCCCCCCCTCACTGGATGACAGAGCCCTTAATAATGAAAATATTTAGTTGCGCGCCGGTTTTATAACCGGCAGGGGCGGGGGTATTTCAAGGAAGTCAAATGAAATGACGAATATTCTGTCGGCATCGTACTAATGTCCCCTCATAAACCGTGAGTATTGTTGTCCGTGGCACTTCTACGAATTGGAATGCAGAGAATGACACTCATCTCCATGAAAAGGCGAGTTTATCTGTAATCATCTGAGATGTTTACTCGATATGATTATTAATAATAATAATAATAATGGAAACAAATTAAAATAGTTTTATGACTATTAAGTGAGTGCATTTTCTGTTGGGGCAGATTTTAAAGTGTCATTTATTTTCATGGTCTTGTGTACACATGTCAACTGGCTGGGGAATCCTTCGTGTATTCTTAATTGCTGCAGGACTTTTATTCGCAGTGGTTTTTTCTTTTTTTTTTGGTTGGTTTGTTTGGAAATGTACAGTATGTGGTCATTGAATTATGGCCGCACAGACAAAACTGAATCGAATTAAAAAAATAAATGAATTTCCAATAAAAAACAAATGGATTCAATGGAAATTTTAAATTGAATTCAACAAATTCAATTCCTTGGCAATTTTCAAAAATTTCCCACCACAAAATGGCAAACCCCGAGGATCCTCGAACCTCTACCACATGAAATGTGGAGTGATCCATTGACCCTGTGTTAGCTCTCAATCGGGAATGTTTTGAATACAATTTTGCCAGATTTTTTTTTACTTCATTTCTACAATAAAACAACTGAATTTGCATTGTAGTCTCTTCTCTGTACGGATAAATAAGAAGTTAAACCTGCACCGTTGAATGTTTGTAATCACTGATTTTTTTGTTTATTTTTTTTTTTTTTTAATTACAATACAAACTAAATTTATATTCTAATTTTTGGGTCCAAGGGTAAACCGGGTGACACAGACCATATGTTTAGATTTTTGCAGCGACAGACCAAAGCCTCTGGTGCACGCTGAAAAAAATGGCCATTTTAAGAAATTTCAGCAAACAAGTTCGCATCAAACATATATATATTTTTCCATACCACAAATATAAACTTGTTTGTAGGTGATAAATATCAAATGTAGATTTATGCATTTTTGACTTAATTTTTATTTTTTTTTCAATTTGTGAATTTCTATATAACAATCCATCTCATTCTATCGGTATTGCTTTTATTTTAAAGAGCGTAAATGCAGAAAAAAAAATTACGAAAACAGTTGCAAATACACACTTATTCGCACCAAATGTTGTACTTTGTTGAATTTAATAAGTTCGTTGTCTGTTTTTCCCAAACACGCTATTGCTTATACACAAATATGTAATACTAATAGCAAACGAGTTACATTTACATCCAAATAAGCTTTGTGTAGAAGGAAATAAGCTTTACTTGCTACAAACACCAAACATGCGTTTTACTTGTGTGTAAACAAAAAAAAAGACGTATTTTTCAGCGTGTGGGAATCGAACCCACGACCCCCACGCTGATAGGCAAGCACGCTACCAACTCGCCTACCGGGGCGCTTAATCACTGGATTTTATTTACAAAAATATTTTATTAAACTAAACTAATCTTAAAGCAGGACCGAGAACGCGAAACGGGTTCTTTGCGTAACATCTTGTGGACAATTTCACTCATTATCACCCCATGTTCGTTCCTTTTCCTACCGTCTTATCACCCAGAAGAAAGTTTATTCCCTGGTTATCTTTAAAAAGCCAAGCCATGAAATACATGCATGATTTGAATACATTGAATAGTACAGTTTTATACAAAGTTTTCGACAAAATGGACAAAAAGCCATGTGAAGATTTACAGAAATATGAGCAGTCTCGTAGCGCTGGCAATCTGAATCTTTTCATTGCATCTTTTATTTTTCATATTTTATCTGCTAGGCAAACGTGGCGATGACTCTAAGGCGACACAGTGAAGCTCTGCCGGTGGAACATCGAGGAACTGGAAAAAGACTCAGACTTTAATGGAAATAATGAGATCAGCATCGAAATAAAACAAAGGGTCGTCGTGATACTTAAGACTAAGAAAACTACGAACATGAACAATTAACTCTGATTCTGATCTGTGCTTCTTTCTGGCGCCGAAACGTGGGCACACGGAAAAACAAATATATTTAAAATATGTTTGCATGCAAACACATATATGTTTGGAGACGGACCCCATCATATGTTGTCTGATACTGGGGACTAAGCAAACTACGAACTTGAACAATAAACGCTGATTCTATATGTGCTTCTTTCTGGCGCCGAAACCTGGATATACGGAGTAAAAATCAGTTAGAATGCAAACATATATTTGTTTGGAGACGGACCCCATCGTTTATATGTTACAGAGGCGTTTTTTTTCCTCCTAGTACTCGCGAAAACAGACAAAACGACCCGATCAGTGTTAACGAAGAGTATTAGCGTCGAATGAACGGTGCAGCTGCATAAGATCCCGACATAAACGTAGATACGTTTATCAATATGCTGCGTCTGGGACATCTGGTCGAATGAATTCAAACGCTACCCCCATAAAGGCGTGGGACGATAGGCAAGAACAAGAGTGCGGGGAAAGTTCCACATCCCTGGTATTACGAATTGAAGCAAGACACGCAGAAAGCCGGATATTATTTATGAGCAGCTCAAGGACCGAGGACAACTTGAGTAAGTACGTATAAGTATTTTATAAAAATTGCGCAGTCCAGTACATTTTAATTTAATATTCGGATAGAAACAGGTGACTGTGCAATACGAATTTTGTGCCCACTGAACATACGCCTCCAATAGATAGGGGGCTGATGGAGGGCTCAAACGATAGAATCGCTATTGGGAAAAGTATCTCAAAATAACGGGTGGCGCAAAAGTAATCCTCCTATCAGAAAATGCTATAAATTTTGCGATTGGCCCCTAATGTCAGTGGCAACTCTGGCGGCGGTCATTTACATGACATCATATTCTCGACTTGATGTAAAAAAAAATTAAAAGACCAAATAAAAATAATCCACAAGAAGAATCAAAGTTTTTCATTTTTTTTTTCATTACAGCCAAAAAACATCGGAAGTTTACTTTTGCGCCACCTTGTAGAAGGATATTAAAACGATATCTAAACGGCAAGGTGAATTACATACTAATTGGATGACTTAGATCATTTCCTAATCGTCAGTTTTCGTATATGGTCTCAAGCTATTCGTAATTCCCACAATAACCCTAAAACCTCAACCAGCTAAATTCATTCTTGGGAAAAAAAGAACATTTGCAAATGTCACAACATAATTTTTTTGCTTGCTCAATTTGTGTGAATTTATTTTGCTTTTTTTTCATTTTCATTTTTTTTTTCTTTTTTTTTTAAGTCCAATGTTTGAAAAAAAAATGCACGATTGTTCATAACTCCAGGGCCACCTACTGTATGTTGGCATATGAGAAATATGACTTGGGGTTGAAGGTCGAATTTAAATGCTCGAATGTCCAACGCCACCAGGGGCGATACGACTTTACAGCAACAATATTGCGGTCACAAACTATGATCAGCTGACAGAGTTCACACACACACACAAGCCAATCTGGCCATAGTCAAAGTTTGTATGAACATACACCACACACACTCACGCACGCTCTTTGCAAACTCCGACAATTATGACCATAAACGCTGGCAAAGTTTTAATTAAGCCTTGCAAAAATTACTGCAAATTTAAATAAAACAAAAACCATTCTTTGCTTTTGTTTGGCCAACATAAATTTCATTCTGAAAATGCCATTTATGAAATATTCCAAACACTTTAGAAGCTCACAGACTTCTCCACGATGGGGGAGGGAGGGGCGGTGGGTGGTTGGGTGGTCACATCCAACCACACAACATTTAATTACCCGGCCGGAGAGTGTAGAAGGCAAGACTGTGCACTGTGCCTCCCACATCCTAAGTCACTCTCGACCACCTGTGCATGTGCCATCTCCCAGTGCCAGGGTAATTTTAGTTAGCGTTGTCTGTTCATCTTTTTGAAAATCTTTTGCAAAAACAAAGAAACGGCAATCTCAGTGGAGTGGAGGGCAATGGCAACAATAGCAAAAAGTTATTCTTGAAAAGTTAAATGATTTAGAAATAAAGACAAGATAAGTTATAATTTACTCAAGCAAGAAATATTTTTCTTCTTCGGCTGTTGTTGTCTGAAAAGTCGTTTAAACACACACCCCCCCTACATAAAATTACACACTAGGGTTGCCACAAGGCCACAATATAGTGATACAAATCATATAAGAAATCCGATCTTTCATTCGAGTTAACGCCATTGGAGTTCTTTTTATGGGGTCCTTTGGACGGGCTCTGAGACAGCATCGGACGCAAAATTACCAACGTTCCGGTGCCAGAGTTGTGGCAAATTGGGTCCAAATAATAGATCTCTGTCGACGGACTCTGGGTGGTCATCGAATTTCACTCTTAAAATTTAACATTTGCACTAAATATTCGGTCCTTAATGGAAAGAATACTCGGGTTTAACAAAAATGAACTGAGTAAGCTAGTTGGGGTCATCACAGGACTCACTAGCCTAAGGGCACACCGATTTAGAATAGCATGTTGCCAGAGCGACGCATCTAGGGCATGCAGAGAGGACGCCGATACGGCGGAACACTTCCTGTGCCAGTGCCCTGCTTTCTCGCAGGTCAGGAAAATCCACTTAGGAGATGACAACTTAGATGGACTGCCGGTCATCAAAGCAATAGACATAAGGAATTTAAGGAACTTTATAGAGGCGACCGAATTCCTAACGTAGGAAAAAGGGAAACTGTAAATTTGAGTTGTATTCTTTTGGTGGTCAAATGAAAATATATTTCTTTTCCAGGCATCCTGTATGGAATTTGAAATAAAACCTTTATCCTGTCGTCTTTACAAGCCAATAACAATGTCGACCAACAGGATCTGTTGACAACCCTAATGGTAGATATCTACCATACATTGTGTGTGTGTGTGTGTGTGTGTCGATGTATGTGTGTTTATCGATAAAAACAACAACAAAGTTAACATTAAAATTATTTAAAGTACAAACTTGAACAGTTGCTGCTGCTGCTGATGATGTCTTTGCTTTGTTGTTGCGATACCAACAACAAATTTAAATTTGCATACAAAAAAAGAAAGAAATATGTTGCAACATGAAAAACTATTCGTTATGAAACTTTATTCGCATGCTGCGGGGGAAACGGGGGCAAAGGTGCTTTTAAATCTTCAAAAATGTTGTCATCCGAACATTTTTCCAAGAATATGACATTCTCTGTCAAGGATCTTCAAATACTTGGAAAAATAAATCAAGTTCACACACAATACATGTCGTTTCAAGGTTAAGGACATTTCGACATAGGATGGACAAAATGGTGGCAACATTTTTACTGCCAGTTTCTGTTAACAATTTTCAAAAAGCGAAACGAATACTTGTCAGTAATCAGAGCCCATGTTGTAGGGCTTTTGTTTCACCTATCGATATCTAACACATGTCTGAAAGCCAGAATAGAATGAGATCTGAAACCTCTTTTTATAACTCTTTCAATGTTGACGATTTGTAACGAACGAACTAATTCGTTCTATGGAAACCGACAGATAATGTTCCAAGCCAATGAACAGTGCAGGCTAGAAATTGTATTCTCGTTGGCCCACAAAACTCCCTGAAAACAGGACCTTATGGAACAAGGAACTGACTGACAAATAGAAATAAATTTCCTTAAATTCAGCCTGTGTGCTGGCGACTTTGCGAGTAACAGAGTAATCTCTAAGCCATGTAAAACTTCGTGCTCAGTGGTTGGAGAGAATTTACCCGTCTGTTTCTTCATTGAATGTTAGGGAAAATAAGTAAGTGTTTCGGATGTGGCCCATTTCTTTGAACTGCCTGCTTTAGAAATTATTTACAACCACTTCGATGGATTTGCACATTTACCTACATTTGATTTATTCAAGGGAATCTCGATTTTAGGTGGTTGGGCCGTCCGTTCTTGTTCCCTTTCTGGGTTCATTTGACCAACATGACCAAGCCAATAGTCGCCCAGTTGTGGTCGTAAAATCAGTTAAGAAGGAGAAGGATTTTAAAGAATCTGGACTGAAATTACCCAATCTCAACAGAAGTACACATTTTTCATGAATACTACCGGCGTGGGTGGGTCTGCCCACCAAAAAAACAGTGATGAAGGTGAAAAACGAGCCTCATTTCCACTCTAGCACGCACTCAAACAACTACAGAGACCACAGGCACCAAAGCCCATCGAAAGCCGCCCTCTCGCCTGAACTGCCAGTAGCTATCCTAGAGCATCAATCAAGGTTCTTAACCGGTTAACCATTGAAATCAAATCCTTTAACCTTTAGAAATGGAAGTTGGCGATGGGTAGTGGTTAAAGGGTGCATACAGACGTTTGAGGTCTAGACATTCTCTGGCCACCGTCGCCATCGATCAGTTACCTCAGAGGACGTGTGAGGCACGCGGGAGCAGTCACAGATCTTTGGATCACGGTTTGTTTAGAATTAGATATCTCAGGGCACACGTCCCCTGAGGAACGAGGGAGCACACAACGATCTTTGAATCACAATTTGTTCAGAATCATATACCTCAGGTGACGTATCTGGCACGAAGGAGCAGTCACAGATCTTTGGATCACAATTTGTTCAGAATCATATACCTCAGGTGACGTATCTGGCACGAAGGAGCAGTCACAGATCTTTGGATCACAATTTGTTCAGAATCATATACCTCAGGGGACGTGTGAGGCACGAGGGAGCAGTCACAGAGCTTTGGATCACTATTGGATCAGAATCCTTGCCTCTTCTTCGTCTTTCACAACCAGTTGTGATTCGCCAGAAACTGATTCTCCCAACGACCTCAAATGTCAGACCGCCTGAACGGAGATTAATCGGCAGCACTTTGAGGCGGCCTCCGATTATCTGCTGCTTCTTAGGGGGCGAACGATAGCGACAGGAACCCTTGATCTTCGAGGGTTCTTCGTGCCCATATCCCTGACGACAGAGGCTAAGCTAGGAAAGACCTTGATCGTATTCCCATGTCTCTATTAATGCAATTACTTTTTAAAGTTTACCCACGCCCAGTTTTCCCAAATCTCTTTCTGTAAATCTTGTTTGTTTTTTTTAAATGGATTCTTCATGAAACTAATAAAATAATGCCTGCAAATACTTTCATAAACGATGACAGTTCAGATTTCCATTCAATTGTTCCCCAGCGAATTGAAAATAATCCTTTGGCCTTTTTTGTCGGCCTTTTTCGGCCACAGACATTCTCACAGCATGGATTAAAAACGCTATCGCACTTCCGGTCAAAATACACATGTACAACTGAAATGTTGTTGTGGTGTTGAGTAGTTTGCGTAGAATTGTGGTTATGTTTTAAAAACATTTATCGGCATTTTAAAGAGTGACCTGACCCTACGTCTCTCTGTCTGCCGGTATAAGTTGTAAATTTAATGTTTTCTTTTTTTCTGTTGGTTTGTGTGCGTTTGGTTTTTGTTTGGTGATAAACCGACACACACATTTTTCGGGTCGTAAAAGCCCCAAAAAGCTTTTTCAGGTTTCCGAAATTAAACAATGCCAAAGGTTGACCTTTTTTCCTTTGAATGTGGGTGTGTGTGGAGGGTTTTTAATGAAACTAAAAAGCCGCTTAATGTTGTTCTACCATTAACATTTGTTGTATTTGTTTTGTTGTCGTTGTCGTTGTTGTTGTTGCAACTGTAAACAAACATTTAAAAACAGTGACTGGAAGAATGCCTCGAGTCCCAAGCACCTCAATAAAATTAAACGATTTGTCAGTTGGCGTTGTATGAAATGGTTTAGCCACCGCCACTCGAACACTCAACTGATGGATCTTAGGGGAATCGATTTGGAAAAGTCCTGCCACTGCCCAGACAGGCGGCTACTAATATTACGGACTGTGGGAACAATTTGATTGTTTAACACGTGTGTCATAATGTTGTTGTTATTAAGCCAACGAGACATTCATCCGGCGGAAGGAATAAAGTGTTGGTGTCTCTCTCTTTCTCGCTCTTTCTATCTCTTCTCACAACCCAATTATTGTTTTGTCATTAGGATAACTTCGTACTCGAATCGCATGGAGACTTCGTCGTAGTACATTTATAACGAAGATAAAGAAGGACTTTTATTAGGATTCTCAATGGAGTCCTTTGTCACTGTGTTTGTGTGTGTGTGTGGGTGTGAGTAGCTTTGTTGTGTCGTTGAGTATCGGATGCTTTCGTCCTGTGTTGCCGCCCACCCAATGGAAAGTGTTAAATAGGCCGGCTTATGGCTGAAAAGTAATGTTGTCGACATTTCTGATAAGACAACAACAACAACAACAACATTGGCTCGATCAAGAAGAATGTTCTCAATACGTACAATGCTGACGACAGCGACGACAACAGCAACGTTGGTGATTAACAATGTGTACACTTGAAAGCAATCAAAGATTATGTGACTGAATGACGCCAAAGTGTCAAGACCATAAACCACTGCACACATGCAAATCTGAGCGTAGAAATGTTCTATCGGGGATGATAAAGATGCTGTCTTTTGGTACTTTTTGGGCCTTCAAATGTTATCTGGCACTTTCGCAACTAACTCGATATTCCATAACTTGGAGCTGACAATTTGTTTAGCGCCTGCTTCTAAAAGGTGGTCCAAATACACATTTATTTTGAAAAAATTCAAATTCAAAAAAAAAATGTTCAAATTCAAAAAAAACATATCGATCCCCATCCGCGAAAAAGACGTAAGCGCCAAAAAAAAAATTTTTTACAGGACAGGGATTTCTGTGTAGTCACGCCTAAAGGCTTGTGGTCCTTCCGATACAATGGAACTTGCTACATCTTTGTGAATACAGGGTTCGCCAACAAAAGGTGTTATTTTTGTTTTCAAAGAAAACCAGCAGCAACATTCTCAGTTGTTCTTGAGCGACGTGCTGGGGTTTTATTCTTCACATCACTAGCAGCTCGAATTGTTCCAACAATTTCTGTATTGACATCCGATCAAGGTGCTTTACGACGAAGGTGCTTTTGCGAACTGTGACTGCAAGATTTTCACCATTTTTGTAGTGAATTTTAATAATTTCAATGCGTTGTAGCGTAGTTTCTACTTGTCAAATCGTCGTTCGTAAGTTATAATGTTCTATAACGCAAAATAGGAAAAATTGAGATAAGACTGATTTTTGGATCAATTTATCGAGATCTGTCGATCTGTGTAATCAGTTTGCTTTTATTCTTTATAGATTCCGAAATATTATACATCGACTTTGTGCTATACAATACTTTACTGACTTTTTGCAATAAAGAACTAAACTTTAACATGGATTTCCCAAAAAAACATTTTTGTCATATAGAACACAATAACTTGCGAACGACGAAATGTCAAAGAACAAAAGCTTCAAAAGTGACTGCTACCGAAATACCGACTGATTGAAAATAACACCTCTTGTTGGAGAACCCTTTATAAATCTTTAATTTTTAATATTTTTCGATTTTCTATCGAATTTCATTAAAAAGTGAGTTTCGAACCAAAATGATACTTAAGTCTTTTTCGCGGTAAGGGATCGATATTATTGTTTTATTCGAAAGAGAAAATATTCCTATTATTTATGGCTTCCTTGGTGGGCTTCGCATTCGGTCAACCTAATTTTCTAAGACCTGGAGGACGGTTTCTCGCTAGCCTAATATTCAGCTGAGCGACCTGAATTGTTAACCCTTTCATGACCGATGTTGCCTATAGGCAACATTGCACTTAAATGCTGCTAAGTCCCGCTATTTTGATTTGTTTGACCTGCGGTTTTTTGCATTTTGTAGCATTATGTGTTGTACAAGCTTGCGGCTATTTGTTCTATTGTAAAGGTCAGAGAATTATGTTTCAAAAAGGAAATCATTGGATTAGTCATTACTTTGTTTGTAAAATGTATCAGGCAACATCCTGTAACTGACCAGCCAGGATACCAAGGACTTTGAATAACACTAACACATATCTCACATACAAAAATTGTTTTCACCCACCCATTCTAATTCTGCCATTAAAGGGTTAATGAATTGTTGACATAGTCGAGACGAGTATGATTTCGGAACTGCATGCGCATAAGATAAATTGTGGTGTGGGCTGTGTGGACCAAAGATCGTCCAAGTCCATGTGCATCAATGTAATGGGGACCGTAAGGGTTGTCCACTCGCCTGCCAGTCTCACTAACTTTTTGCACAAACTGGCGTACACCGGGCGAGGTGACTCATTTCAGTTAAAACTTATTTTGAGTCAATGCCTAATTTTGACAACACACAATTGACTTTGGTTATAATTTTCCATTAGTTCGCAACGTTATTCGAGACTAAAGTGATTTATATATGATGCTGATTTTCTGTCACCATTTCGAGCAGCAACAAGCGGTCACTTTCAAAAAAAAAAATTAAAACATGTAATGGACCACCCGGAACCGGAAAACCTCTATTTGAAATTGATATTCCCAAAATGAGTATCTCTTCGATGCAGGAAAGTACTTTCTTCTTGTGTACCATCCCTGTGTCCCTTGCTCGTCCTATGGTTTACCTGGTTCACCACAAACGAAAGTTTATCTACTTCCATTCACCGAACATGAGCGTTCATGTGTATGCCAGCCTTTTGTTGTATTCGAACAACAGACAAATTATTCACAGAGATTCCGTCTGCTCCAGGGCCACTTGGCTCTGCTGTAGTGTTTGATGTTGACCAAAGTAAGCGACAATAACTTGAGTGGAGGCTAAAATGGTCGGTGGGCAGTTTCGGGGAAGGTGGAATCAAACGAACTAATAATTCCTGCTAAAGTAAACGACCTGGCACAGAAGGGTGTATGTGTGTGTGTGTGTAGCCCCAGCAATGGGATGATGTGTCTATTTATGTTGTCATTCCGTGTTTACCGCCTCGAAATATTGATCACGGTCTTTTTCAAATTTGTTGCTAGTTTCGGTACGAAGGAATTGGTTGGTGTTCCCCCTAAGCAGATTGGATGTATTTGATATAACTCGAATAGGGAATTGTTGTTTCAGCGAGTCTGCCACTGCAGTTATCGGTGAATATTTGGAAGAGGCCGCTTCCCATTTTAACGTGGTTCTGGTGTCGATCAGTGTCGTGGTATAATGGCCCACAGGATTCGGTGTAATATCACCACCGCTCTCCTCTGTACACGGTCCAGAAGCTGCAACGATGTCTTTGGAGCTCCTGCCCATATATGGGAGTTTTATTCCATTTTAGGTCGGATGGGGTGAATTATTTCTTGCACCGCTTCAAAAAGCCTAAACACTTGAATGCTTCTTTCGACACTTCGAATATATGGCTAGCCCAGCGAGCATCACCCTGTATCTTCATGGCCAGAACATCAAGAGTGTCTGATTCGTCGATATCCACACCACCCATAGAAATTGACGACGATGCTGGATCTGGTGAACGTTTGTGTGACAACAAACAGCACTGGGTCTTTTGCGCATTAAAATCTACTCTATTCATTTGGCCCCACTCACAAATCGTCGCCAAATCGCGGTTAAGTGAGTCATTCATCGTTCGCCTTTTGTCCTCGACCTCCAGAGGACCTGGCCGATGATCAAATGAGTATGACTGACAGAGGTTGCTGTCATCCGCAAAGGAGTAGATCGGGTTCACAGTCTGACCTGTTGGGTCAATGAAAATAAGAAATAGAGAAGGAGAGAAGGAGAGAGGACAGAACCTTGTGGAACTCCTGCGGTCAACCTATGCTCGTTGGAGGAGACCCCATCTATTACAACTCGTATAGAGCGATCCCTGAGAAAACTCGAAATGAATTGAGAGAAGGTATTACCGACACCAAATGCAATAAGTTTTGATATGAGTTTTCTTGAATTTTCCAACGAAAATCACCAAATCTGATACATATTTTGTATTAATATCAATTTCAATATCAATTAATAGTTTTTATCTTTGACTTTTATTAACATTTAACAGGATTTCAATTTCTTCACATTAACGGTGCTAGAGCGCATGACTTGATATCCGTATCTCTATTTTCTTCATTCTGTTTGTCATCCATTCTTCTGGCCTTGGTGCTGCTTATGAAGCACCCATCGTATTCTACTTTATACGTATACAGTTTACTCTCACCTGGCGGACACCTCTCATAAACGGACACTTTTTCCAGTATCAATGCACTTGAGTCCTCATTTGTACCTCTCTCATTCTCATGATTGGTTAACGCTTTCGAAAGTTATCGAGCGTACCAGCAGGACAGACAGACGGACATGGCTCAAATGATTCAGAAAGTCATAAATCGAATTTGGTTCAAAGACACCTGGGGTGTAATCTGGATAATTCTATGTGTTACACTTTTGAGCCGTATCAAATGATATATACCCTCCTACCCGTAGGGTGAGGGTATAAAAACACATTGAGCTCGATTTTGCACTGGTATACAAAAAAAAAAAAAAAAAAAAAACTTTACACCGACTCAAAATATTTGTCACATTTTTCCAATTTTTGGCGGTAGGCATTAACTTGAAATATATGTTCTCACTCTTTATAATTTTGCCCATTTTGGCCCCATTTGTCTAATTCTAAGTCAAGCCCGCCACATTTATTTACTTTTCTACTTCTCGCCCTTCATGATAATCTTTTAAAACGTTGTCCCCACACCCTCTACATTTAACCGGTCTTGGACCAATTGTTGTCGTCTTTTCAGTATTCCTGAATTGTTGTTCGTTTTATTAAACTTGTTGGTTTCCCCCACCTTTTGTCCCTTTTGTATCCCTTTTTATATTTTACCTGTCTTGGCCCTTCTTTTTCGCCTCTTATGTGAATTTCAAGTAGTTTTTCGCGCTTCCCATTCTTTACTTTTTTTGTCCCCTTTGCAACACAATCCCAACTGCAGTTGCAATGCATATTCCTATTGCTCAGCCTTTTGTGATTATTTTTCATTTATTATGTGTATGTATGTATGTCAGATTTGGACCCTTTTAGTACCCTTTGTCATTACTTACAATTTTTGCCTCATTCCTGTCGATTGCAATTGTTTTCACACATTTATGTTGTTTCTGCCTTAGTACCTTTTTTATCCCGTTTTGGTACTTTTTGGCCACTTTTTCGTCCCTTCTCTAACTGGTATCCACATGCTGTTGTCACAAATTTGGTTCACCTTTTTTATTTTCCCCCCTTTTTGTCCCGTTTTGGCCCCTTTTTCGTCCCATATCTAACTCACTTCCACCTGTTGGAAGATGTGTACGAATTACAATATCTGACTGTTTTGAAGGGTTTTCGGCCCTTTTTTCGCGCGTTTTCTCCATTTTTATCCCGATTTCCAAAAATCCGTTCTTAGCCGATTTCAAGACTGTAAGGGCTATATAATCCTCAAATTTCATAATTCTAGCTTCAGCTTAGTCAGCCAGTTACACATATTTTATATCCATATTATTAAGTCCGTTTGAATTCCTGGTGGGGGGGACATTGTGCCACGACAAATTCGTTCCAGTCATCTCTGTCATTCAGCCCGTCACTTAAGTTCACTCCAACTGCGTTCAGTGTACTCTATTTCTTCCGACACGCCTCTGATCCTGACGATTCCAAGCTGTGGCCAATCTGCTTTTGTCGTCAGATGCTTGCCCCACTTATGCGTTTCCGGCTGTGTACTCGTATCTCGACATGGTGTGTAATTTTTCTAAGCCGTATGTGAAATACATTCTTGGCGTCATTTCACAAAGTCTGGATTTCCTTAATACTCTTGTATTTTCAAAACTAAAATTTCCACATTCGTTTTACCATCTTTCATTGAGGTCCACTACATTCACTTTAAGTCTCTTCATTTTACTTACAGCATTCTTAAGTTTTCCAGCATCGCATAGAATTCGGACATTCCATGTTGCAAAATTTGTTTTGTTTAAGCTTTTGGAATTGTTTCAGCGTGAGAATCATTGAAAATCATTTAACTGTTGGCATACTCTTAATTTCGATGGAATCACTTTAATTTGTAACTCACAGATTGTATTTGCAAATGGCCACAGATGCCGGCAAATGTAAATCAATTCCACTTTTGGCCGAAACATAATTGTATCGCATTCCCCACTGGAGCTCTTCTCCGAGAACCCCTTCACATCAAAACTTTCGATGACTGGCACACGTACGGCCGACATTACTCGCACAACGAAACCGAACCGAACTGTAAACAAACCATTTGGGACTGCGATCCGATTTCAATCGGATTGTCCGTTGATGCTTTGCCTTTAATTTAATACGGGTGGTGGAGGGTGGTGGGTGGGGGGCGGTGTGTAAGACAGCAAAGTGTGCAGACAAATTAATCTGCGTAAATATATCATAAATCATTAATTGCCAGAGATATGGGGAAAATCAGAAACGAAAATAAACTCACAGAAAAGGGGACAATATTTCACTTTAACAAGGACCCGATACCAGAAACACCTGGTGTCCGCTGGATATATGATAAATGAGAATTTATCGTTTGGCTGGCTGCATTCGCCCTGGGCCGGGGGACATTTCTACGGCAAATTATATCCGTACGTGTGCACGAGTGTGTGGAAATTCATGGAAATTCAAATTCCCTTGTATGTTTTTCATTAGCATTGCCATGTTGTTCTCAATTCCCTTTCGATTGCTCTAATGTTTGTGTTTCCTTTTTGTTTTTCCGAGACCACAGAAAATGCTTCACAAAATGGAATAACTTTAAAGTAACTCTGTTGAAGACACTGCCCTTTCCCCCCACTTCAGCTATTTACGGGACAGCAGGAGATTAAAGTCACCGCGAGTGGTTGAATAGCCGATGACAAAACATATGTTTTGTCTTTGCCTCACCCTTACACGCCCTGTTGAAATGGTTAATTCATTCCATTACCAACTAATTAATCAGTCCAAGAGACGTTGTCTTCTAATTTAGCCACAGAACATGTAGAATGAAAACATTGAAGATATCTGTCCAACGATGCCCTGTGAACTTTTCACTCCGTCATCGGCATATCTTAAATGTTCGAAATAGGGTTGTCACATCGCACAACTGTTTTATCCGGTTAGAAGGATTTAACGTTAGAGAAATTCCACTTTCTTTTGTACCTGTTTTAATGGGAGTCTATTTCATGACAATTAAATGGGGGATTAGGATTATAAAGGGTGTCTATATGACAAGGAGTACATAGAACAGGGAATTATATGGTATTGCATGCAGGACCAATGACCTCTATGGCTTTGCCGGTCAATTCGCAATCTGTATGGACAGGGTTCTCCAACAAGAGGTGTTATTTTGGTATTCGAAGAAAAATGAAATTGTTTGACATAAATGATCGGATGTTTATTTCATATCAAAGAGGAATGTATGCCGTTAATAATGAACAAAGGTCTTGAATCGACGCTGGGCTGTTGGCGTAAACCTTATCTTTCACGTAACCCTAAAGGAAGAATTCGCAAAGTGTTTAATCACAAGATCTCGGTGGCCAGTTGTGATCACCTCTTCGAGAGATAACACGGTCTGGAAACTTGTTAGTTTCGCGAACTGTGACTGCAAAATTTGCTTCAGTTTTGTAGTGAATTTTAATAATTTCAATACGTTGTTGAAGCGTGTATCGTTCCATTTTTAGTAATGGCTTAGTTTCTACTTGTCAAATGTCAAAGAATAAAAGCTTCTAAAGTGACTGCTACCGAAATACCGAGTGATTGAAAATAACACCTCTTGTTGGAGAACCCTTTATGGAATGTAGCATCGTAGTATTGAAACCACATGTCGTCCGGAACTCTAGTAACTGTCATTGCTTCACTAGCCTCACTTTTAACGACGCATCGGCCAGTAGTGTCTCCAGATCAAAATCCACACCGTGATACGTTGTGGTTTCGCTTTCTTGTGGTCAACTCAGGTTGAAGTCCAAAAATTTAGCTCGTTTGCGTGGAGCTAAATTGTAAGTTGTCAAAATGCTGTCTTTATGTGGTTGGCAACACTTGACCGCCCACATCTACAAACAAAGACAAGATAGACTGATACCGTTCGTGGAATTGATGTTGCGTTGGAAACCAACGCATCCTTCGACTTCAGACCATCAGTGAGTTGTTGTTCAAACGTTCCTGGTCATTTATTTTTATTTACTGTTCTATAAACTTTAATTTAAAGATTTTTATTTATAGTTTTCCTTCAGAATTGTAACTGTAATCTTACAAAATGAAAATGCTTAGATTCTCGTGCTAGTTAGTCATACTCTAGATATAAGGCTAGGTCAAACCTCTAGCCTGCAAATGGAATGAAATATTTACCATTGTGTAATTTTGTAATATTTCGAATATTTGCCACAAACCGATTTTATTCATTAAACGAACTTAACCCGGTTACTCCCGGTTTGCCATAAATTACAGACCATTAATCATTGGCGTTATTGTGTTTGTCTCATAAAGAAAGAGAGCAAAAAAGGACTAGATTTGTTTTACATTTGTCTCAATTCGTCCACAAGCAAAACACACATAACAAGTGACATGTCAAAATGCCAGTGTGGCCGACAACATCAATTTAACTTTCTAATGACAAAAGACAAGAAAAAAGTCCACAAGGGGCGGTACAGACGGACATCGGTCCAAGCGAAAACTTGTCTCATTCTGTTTAGTTTGACAAAGACAAAAAAAAAAACAACAAAAAACCTAACAAACTAATTTTTATTAATGATTGTACTTTGGTGAACTAAATTGCTTCCCTCATTTAAACGTGTTCACTAAGCAGAGCCCACTGAACTCCTGAAGAAATGTACAACAACTTTGAAATACTTTTCACTTTTTTTTTATGCGAACAACAACAAAAGACTCAGGGAGACATTTGAATTTCGGAAAATTTGTTTACCGGCACAGGGGAAATTACACCAAAAAAAGAAAAAAGAAAAAAACTTGTGTCTTTTTAACGAGCCTTGGCTATCTTTACATCACACGGCAGATGACCCCACCACCCGCACCCCAACAGTGATGAAATTTCCAAACAATTTTAAGTTGAATTCGTTTTTTTTTTTCGTTTTCACAAAGCTACGAAAATGAAGACATTTTGTATTTATCGTAAATAACACACTAACAGCGTGTGTGTGTGTGTGTTTAGAAAACAAAAGCCAGTTGCCATAGCTTGACAAATGTACAAAAGTTTAAAACCACATTTACAATGGCTTAAGTCGTTGGGCCTAATGCTGATGCGTGGGCTGGCACCGAATCTGAATCTAAATCTGACACGTCACGACACACCACTTAATCTCAGCATACGATCGTCCACGCACAGGTGTGGAGCACAATTAAGCAACACCAGTTAAGTGGGTCACACACCCTCCGTAGGAACTGTCGCCAACCTCGTGCCTCTTCCGTTCCGTTTCACAACAGAAACAACAAAAAAAATGGTCATTACAAACTGATGCTGCCGCATAATTAAGAGATTTCCAGCAGATGGTTGGCATACATTAGCATTTGATTTGGCGAATCAACGCCTTTTGTCTTCTAATTGTTGCATTCTTCAGTTCCCTAAAAACATCGTGCCCTCTTTGGCACCCCCCCTCCTCCCCACGAAGGCAAGTGTGTCGCTGGTAACAGCAACACCAACGCAACTAGTTTGGGGCCACTCAAATTGGCATCGCACACTTCCGGTTGTCAATAAAGAAAAATGTCCCTTTAAATGGGATTTGTTGTTGTGGCTTTTCCTTTTTTTTTTTTTAGATTAGCAATGTTTTTTCATTGCACGTGTCCTTTATGGTAGCAAACCAAAAAAAAAAAAAAAAAAAAAACAAGTAAATTGTCGGCAATTTCCAGATATTTCTCATTCGAAAAGTAGCCACCAAGTACATGCCACTCGGTAATAACCATTTGAGGAACCGGATATTAAGGGAGGCCAACAACATCGCCTGGATGTCATAAATCAGCTGTAAGCTGAAACTTCGGCCATTTAGAAATGCTCATGTCTGGTAATTTATCTCGAAGTCTGTAAGGATTGATAGGGGGCTGCGTATTATGTCAATCTGTCGATTATTCTACGAGGGCGGTCTCAGATCTGGGTAAGGAATCTGTCTCGTAGTCTCAGATCTGTGTAAAAAATTTCTCTCGTAGTCTTATTTAAGCTCGATACACTTTCTCCAACGATCAAACGCTTCAATACAATGTATTTAGTTAGACATGCCAAGTTCTTAAAATGAATTTCCCTCCACCATAGGATGGTGTACTACCCGGATCTCTGCGACCCCCTACAATACGATATTTATTAAGGATTGGCTTACCCAATCTTACTCTCTGTCCTTTCTCTCTCTCTCCTTTCTATCTCTCTCCTTTCTATCTCTCTCTCCATTCTATCTCTCTCCTTTCTATCTCTCTCTCCTTTATCTCTCTCTCCTTTATCTCTCTCTCCTTTATCTCTCTCTCCTTTCTCTCTCTCCTTTCTCTCTCTCCCCTTTTCTCTCTCTCCTTTCTCTCTCTCCCCTTTTCTCTCTCTCCTTTCTCTCTCTCATTTCTATCTCTCATTTCTATCTCTCTACTTTCTCTCTCTACTTTCTCTCTCTCTACTTTCTCTCTCTCTACTTTCTCTCTCTCTCTCTCTCTCTCTCCTTCCCCCTCTATATATACCATTCTATATATACCACTATATATATCTCTCTCTCTCTCCTTCAATTTCGCCTAACTATCTCGCTCTCTCTCTTTCTATCTCTCTTACTTTCTCTCTTTAGCACCGTTTTGTGTTCATAGTACGTTATCTTCTGCAATCCCCAGTGCTCCATCCAAATTTTGAAAATCTTCATTACTCAAAAATTGTGCAGGAGTGATAACGCTTTCCTCTGGACATTGTATATAATAAAGCCCAATATCTCTTTCCAGTATAACGTCATCTTTTTTATCGTTTCAATGTTACATTTCTCTAGCAGATCTGCTGGTAAGAATTTCTCAGAGCTTTCTCACTCATATAAATGTCTGTTGAAACTAGGACGGTTATTTTTGACGAACGAAGACTTAATTTGTATTTTTCATAAGTGGACAACCCTTGCATGTTTAGGGTATACTACATAAGTTGTGCACGAAAAAATCTATTTATGATGTATTTTCAGAGAACACATTACATGTCATTTCAAACAGGATATTTTTATCTCTCTCTCGCTCTATCTACATCTCTCTATCTATCTATATATCTTTTCTCTCCCACTACCTACATCTATCTCTATAACTCCCTCTCTCTCTCAATATATGTATATATATATGTGTCTACCTATCTCTATAACTCCCTTTCTCTCTCTATATATATATATATGACTACCTATCTGTATAACTCCCCTCGTCCGCGGTGGTAATGCCAGGATAGGACACATTTTTTTTTTTTGGTCGTCTTCTATTTTGACAGCTACCTAAAAGTTATCAATGATCTCTCGAAATTATCATATCAGTTCATCACAGCATTTGCCGTTATGAGATGTGCGTTTGTCAAATATAATTTGTCCTCAAGTGAATTCAAGACTTGATGACACTAATTGAAAAAACTAAAGCCGCGCATACTAAAAATGTCAATATCCTAAAAAACTTTCCCACGGAAGACCTCTAATTCCTAGTACCAACTCCTTGGCTATTCTCTATCGGTCATTTTCGATGGCATTTCAGGCACCAATGAAGACAACTCCACTGTGCATTGCAAGAAGATCCGCCATCCGCCTTAAAGGCAATAAATATATATACTTGTATAGAATATATTGATAGTCCCCAACATAAAATAGACCACAATCCGAATGGGACATCAGTTTGCACATGAACGATCATAAAACATTTGCATTTGGAAGCTTTCTGTTTCGTTTTTTTAATTTTTGTCCTTCCTCTTTCGATTCATTGCAATGCAATCGGCGCTTCCTTCTGTTAACCCGAACCGCAGTGAGCCATCCATTCATTCGTCATGGTTTGACTTGCACACAGAAATTATAGCACCGGGATGTGGACCACAGCTCACCGAACGGAAAAGAAACGAGATAGCGAGCGAGTGACTGACTGACTGACTGGCTGGCGGACTTGAACAAATGAGTGGCTGACACACCGAGTGACGGATTGTTTTATATGATTTTATAAGCGGCCAAAGGAAACAACCGAGAAAAGCCAGATGAAGAACAAGATATTTTAACTCATTATGTAGTCGACATTTTCATTTTCATTATTATTCATTGTTCTTTAACGGCAGTAAGGACATTCGCTCACTCGTTGCTTCACTCAGACTTTGTCCTTACAGTTCAGTTGGACTGATTGTTGTTGCTGTTGTTATTCCGGTTGTAAAAATGTTATTAGTGTTGTTGTTCTCTTGTTCTTTTTTTATTGTCGTTGTCGTCATTTGCTGTTGCTGTTGCTTTAGACGCCGCCATCACTTCATTCTGTTGCTGCTGCTCTTCAACTTTTCATTTTGTTTTTTTTTTGTTTTAGTTAAAGAAACGACTTTAAAATTGTTTTATGGGATTCTTTTTGCCAGACCGACAACAATAACGACAAAACGAATGAAAAGTTTCGTGTTTTTTTTTTGGTTTTTTGAACTGTTTACAGCCTGTTTGTTCACCATTTCATTTCAGCGTTGTTGACATCACCATAAACTCATGGCCTTAAAAGGCTTTGGTTTTTTTCCATTGTTGCTGTTGCTTTTGTATGATTCGTCTTTGGCTGTCAACAGAAAAAATCAAAAAAAAATAATGTCCAATTGTTTCGGTCAACTACTAGAAGACGTCTGGGAGGGTCATCGTTCGTGGTGAATGATGTGGGGAAGTGTATTTGGCCTGGTAGGCCCAGTATTTACTGCAAATCTTCTACTCAAGACTTTTTGAATTTTAGACATTAATGACAATATTTGAAAAATATTTCATAAGTTCTGAATGGGTGCACTGGGGATGGAATGGAAATACGCCGGATTTGGGGAAACAAATTTTCCAAAACGTTGAAACCACGACAACTTTAGAATGTTGGTAACAATGCAGGGCACCCTTGTTTTAAAAAAAAATTACAGGCGTCTCATCCGTTCATTGTCAAATCAGCCAGACTGTTCGTTTGTGTAATAATCTTACTGCAAGTGTTTTTCCTGCCTGCTATGACATTATCAAATTTAAGGCCAACTTCTCTACTCCCTCTTTCCCCCCTCCAATATCCTTCTTTCCTATCGCTAACGCAGTGCATTGCATTTATAGGGGGGCATCCCCTGAGTGTTAGTCAAAAAAAAAAGGCGCTGTTCAAATTTCGTTGGGCAAAAGTTTAACTTGTGGCATTTCTTATACAACACACGAACAACGATGACCCGTTGATCGCTCTTGAGAGTCGTTTATCCTACTTTGGAATCCTTTTTTTTTGTTCAGGTCCCACCAATCGACAGCATTTCGTTGGGTCTATACACGTTATAAGCAAATCAACAGATTTGTGCGCTTCTTATTTGACAGATTTAGCTAAAGTTTTGTCGGGACCCAGAGTCCGTGTCACATGACTTCAAAATGCGGCCGGCCGGCCTCTTCCAATATCATCAAAATCGTACTGGCAGGAAGGAAATGTCCTCAATCATTTAGGGCACGGATTCTTTGACTACCTCATACCACATCGCCCACGCTGGCCATATCCTCTCACAACTAAGTCCACTGTGCCGGGTATACAACATTCGGCCAGGCCGATCTGAATTACTTTTTTGTTTTCACTTACACTTTAACACAACGTTCACAAAGAGAAATATTCCTAAAACGAAAAAAAAAACAACTACAACAGATATGAATATTTGAACAGGACATCATGCTAATTAGTTTCATAGAAAATTAAATATGCACAAGTATCATTCAGGATAATGCAGGACACCGACACGTTGTTGGTGCCTTTTGATGTCAGAGAATTTAAATGCGGGATATTTTTCATTTGAGTATTTGATGGTAATTGCCATTTTTTTAAACAACAATCAACTGTACATTTGTGAATTATGATAATGATTACAAATTAAATAAATAATTACATGCTGCATACACATTACAGCCAAATGTGTTGGCCCCTAAGGTGGAATTGATGGCGTAGGCGAACATGTGATCCAGCGTGACGGAATTCAAACACAGCGCGTGGTGTTGATTTCATGCGAAACGCTTCATTCGATGGACCTGGAGCGAATGGTGTTTGCTGTCCAAATGAAACCAAATGGGACCTACAAATTATGAAAAATTGCAGAATTTTGTTGGGGATTTTTTCATAATAAAAAAATCGACAATTTTGTATGAGATTTTTTTTGGGAAATTCTTCATTTTTTTGTGCATTTTTCATAGAGCCCAATTACACACGCCCCTCGGTCTTACGTAGACGACGTTCAGTTAGTTACTTACTTAGTTAGTTGGCAATTCACAACCTTGGTAGGTCGTGAGTAGGCCATGATTTTTTACAGATTTTTCCACACGCTTCAATCTTGTGCAAGTGCTATCCAGTTGGTTTCACCAAATTTTACACAGATCTTCGTGGACTTGATCCTTCCACCGGAGTGTGGGTTGTCCCATCAGTTGATTTTTTTTTAAAATTTTTGCAAAATGTTTTTTTGTTATAGAAACAATAATTGATGTATAATTTTCATCAATTGATGTAAAATTTTCATAAAATTGATGATTAAAGAAAAAAATAAACCATCTTTATTTGCAATTTAAATTTTTTTTTTTCCAAAAATTATTGCAAAATTAAGTTTTTTATTTGTTCAGAAATTTGCAAAATTGATTTTTTTTAAACATTTTTGCAAAATGTTTTTTTTTTATAGTAACAATAATTGATGTACATTTTTCGTAAAATTGATGTACAATTTTCGTAAAATTTATGAAACTCCTTAAAGAAAAAAATAAAACATTTTTATTTGCAATTTAAACATTTTTTTTTTTCCAAAATGATTGCAAAATTAAAATTTTTATTTCTTCAGAAATTTGAAAAATTTATTTTTTTTAAACATTTTTGCAAAATGTTTTTTTTTCATAGAAACAATAATTGATGGACAATTTTCATCAAATTGATGTACAATTTTCATAAAATTGATGAAACTCCTTAAAGAAAAAAATAAAACATTTTTATTTGCAAATTAGATTTTTTTTTTTTATTTTTTCCAAAATGTTTGAAAAATTAATTTTTCATTTTTTTCAGAATTTTTTGCAAAATTGAATTTTGTATTTTTTCAGAAATTTTTGCAAAATGTTTTTTATCGAAAATATAATTGATGTATAATTTTCATCAAATTGATGTAAAATTTTCATGAAATTGATGTACAATTTTCATCAAATTGATGTAAAATTTTCATGAAATTGATGCACAATTTTCATGAAATTGATGTACAATTTTCATGAAATTGATGTACAATTTTCCTCAAATTGATGTAGAATTTTCATCAAATTGATGTACAATTTTCATAAAATTGATGTACGGAATTGAAGAAAAGTGTATGAAAAGTTCCCCATCAAATTGAAGAAAAGTGTAATAGGTTGGAAAATAATGTGCAAATTCATCAAATTCATGTAAGAATTCATCAAATGGATGAACAGTTTTCTTTCAGTGTACCAATATTTTCAGCATGGTCTGAATATTTCTCCCTATGTTCAAATCGGTGTTATTTTGCTGAATTCTCTACACATTTACTGAAGCAGCATGTTGAACAAGTTGCAAGAGAGTTTAACATCTTATCTGAGAGTTCATATCACAATTATGACTGCTAATATCGTACCATTTAGAGTCATCCCGCACAGACTCAGTGGTTTTGCTGGGATACGAATGTCGGACAAGATTTCAAACGAAATAGGCCGTCGAAGGCGTAAAGCCGGCTTTTTTTTGGCGGGACTTCTTCAGGTTTTGCCGCAAACTGAAAATCTGGACAGACAGTTGTTTTAACCAGGCCTGAGGCCACACTGGTAGAAACCAATGATTCTGTCAGCATGTGGCTTTAGTCGTTCACATAATTCATGAGAGAACCTTGCACGCAATTTGAAGTAAACTTATGAGGCAAAGCGTTCCATCTCCCTTTTTATGAACAGGACACAGAACGCTGAGGTTACAATCGCCAGGCGTGGTTTCTTCCGGTCAGTTTCCTGTAAATACTCATCACCAACAGTCTGGATCAGCTCGGCCGTTGGGCCTCGGTCGACGCCTTTGACGATGTCCCTCGAAACCGACATCGGCTGTTAAACATTTTCATTAATTAATTTTTGTTGTCCTTTTCCGATCGGTTTTTTCCTTCGACGGTGTAAGTGGAGAATTGTTCCGCCATATTTTCATACCAGTAAGTGTGAGATAAGAAATATGATTTCAATTCTTTTATTTTTTTTGAAACTCCTGACCATCAGTCTAAGGTCAGTTGTCATTGCAACGATCTGTTGTTTTCTATACTTAAGAAAAGCGTTTTCCATTGAAGTTACGGTCAATTCGTTCAATTCATATCATGATTTGATTTCTGAGTTTACAGTTTTTGTCCCACCCACCTTAAACTGTTTCGCTGGAATACGGTTTAGAGGCTAAAATAGTCATTATTTCTACTTCGTTTGGTCTTCTAGCTAAACGTGGGTGGGGTGGGGGTGGTGTAAATTTTTTTCTGAAAGAAGACACGATGTGAACATTGTTCTGCCGAAAATGTCAAAATATTGAAATATTACATTTCGTATGCGAACTCAGCGGCAGCCACTCCAAGCGAAGCGTTTCTCCGTGTATTTTTTTTTTTCAAAAATCAACTACGGAATAATAAAATCTATTTGCCTACTCCTCCACTCATAAAATAAATATAGAAAGAAAAAAACCAAGAAAAGCCGGTCATTGATTGAGGCCTAAATGAACGAGGAAAACACGTGTTTCTGCTTGCTGTACGAGCTTTGCGAATGTTGACTTGATGGCTCGTTACTTGTTTTAGTCTTCCGTGTCTCAGTCTGTTTTTTTTTGTATTCCATTCAGGTCGATTTGTTTAAATATTTGTAAAATTTAATTGAGATAATTTTCCCTCGCATTCCGTCGTCTTCATTCAATTACAATAGAAAGCGACTCCGAACGAATGTTCATGTTCTTACGAGATACTCTGAATTTTCAAAAGAATTTCGCATCTAACGGAACTTAAAACTTTGCTGAAATATATTCTCACATGGGGGGGAGGGGAGGTGTAGTGCCAAGGAACGAACAGACAAAGGAGAAATGTTAGAGAACAGACATTAAACGCAATTTACTTCAAGTTCACATTGTGAACTTTCTATGGCTCTCAAAATGGCCTACAACAATTTCACGTCAGTTAAGAATTCTACCTTTAAATAGCTTAGAACGCCCACAAGCACACACGCACACACACTCACTCCCTTACACATTTAAGCAGAATTTATATGTTTGTTTTGTTGTTTGCGTGAGGGAAAAATACGTTATTTATGATACCTCAAAGACACGTTATTTATTGCAGCCCTCGGAATCGTCACCGTCTAATGGATTTTCAATGATTGCCCTGCAAAAGAAAAACAACAACAAAAAGAAGAGCGCACATTTATTTTGCAATTTGTAAGTACTTCTTTAAGTTATGCAATTCGTTGAATTCCAAACCCAACCCACCCACATGAGGTGGAACAAATTGACTCCGTTGATTGGATTTAGTTGAAGTACAGAGGGTGGGCCATGGGACACTGCACACTGTGTGGGTAATTATGGTGGAAGCGTTTTCGTGTCTCCGAATATCGAATTTGGTAAAACAAAACAAAAAGTAAGATTAAATGCAATTTAATGCGAAAGTGGCCAAAAAATAGACTTGGTTTTACGAACCGAACAATGAACAGAATTTAAAAGTAAAACTGAACAAAACTCTTGTCTGTAAGGCTGGACATTCCCAACTCATTCAGGGAAATGTAAGTAAAAGGCTTTCCAACAAGAGTTGTAATGTTGAATCACCCGGTATTTCGGTAGCAGTCACTTTGGAAGCTTTTATTCTTTGACATTTGACAAAAATAGAAACTACACCCTTACTAAAAATGGAACGAGACACGCTTCAACAACGCATTGAAATTATTAAAACTCACTACAAAAATGGTGAAAATCTTGCAGTCAGAGTTCGTCAAACTAAAGGATTTCTGGGTCGTCGTTAAGCACCTTGATGGGATCGCAATACAGAAATTGGTGGGAAAATTCGAGCTGTTAGTGATGTGAAGAATAAAACCCAAACACAAGAACTCAAGCCGGAACTTATTATCAACAACGACTTCTTCCTTTGGCGCCACAACATAGATAAGGTCTGCGCCAACAGATCAGCGTCGATTCAAAACTTCAAAGATAGAAGTCGTGAGGCTATCGAGGACATAGGGCAGCCAATTTGCGATTTGGTTAGGGAAAATTAGATGAAAAGGATACGGTCCTGTAAGCGTGGTCGTGGTGGCCCTTTGGCTCATATTGTTTTTTATTATTAACGGCATACCTTCCTATTTATTATGAAATAAACATCCTATCAGTTATCTCAAAAAATTCAATTTTCATTTGAATACCAAAATAACAACTCTTGTTGGAAAACCCTGTATATGTGACAGCTAAACGAGCCAAACTTATGATTTTAGTACATGAAATTAAAGCTCGAGCATTTTTCTTTTGAAATTATGACTCAACGACTTGGAAAATGTTTTTTACTGACCAACTTGTGCTTTAAAAAACCCGAATTTTTCGCAAAACCCCGGTTTTTGTGGCACCTCTAAACCTTTTCCAAAAAATCTGAAAAAATTCTCAAAAATACTTTTCACCATAAGATATCAAAATTAGACTGAGCCAAAAAGACTGAGCCCTGGTTTTGACATGGCTTAGAGATTACTCTCTCTCTCTAACTGGTAAAGTCGCCAGCAGTAGCTACCAAACCACGGCCATTCAGAAATAAAAGAATTCAATAATTGGCAACTTATTACCCTCTAGGACAATTACGGGTGTTATTCAAATTTGTATTTTGTCCTTGGTATCACGAACTGGAGAAGACAAGCAAAATACCGAAATGCTTGGAAAACATTTATTAAGCAGGCCAAGACTAACAACAGGTTGTAGAGACAACTAAGTAAGTGAGTAAGTATTTTGTCACAGACGAACTTTTCTTCGGTTTCCAACATAACAGGAACAGACAAGAGGATCGAGGACCGAGAGTCTAGACATGTGCGCCTGGCATGCTGGTCTTACATTTTTACAATACTCCCTAACCTTTTGTAACAGAAGCCTCTTAATTGCGCTTTTAAAAGATTCCCTCTGCTGGACGAGGCTCTTAAAAGAATGTTTATGAGAAATCATTTCAATCCATAAAATCTACCGAGAAAAGCATAAGTTCGAATGGCCTGTTTTATTGTCTTGACTATCCAGAAATCTTAAAAAGCCGAATGACCTTTAGACTGAACCCAAAAAAAATTTAAAACTTTTTAATTAGGATTTTGTTTAAGCCCAAAATGAAACATGAAACCTTTCATATTTCACAGAATTTTAAGGGTTTATTTGTGTTTATATCTGAAATAAGTATTTTATGTCTAGGCATTAGGAGTTGTAATAAAAAAAAACTTTCCTAACAGCGACCACTGAATCACAACTAAATAGCTGGGAGGTTGATTTAATTTCAGTTTTGTGATGTTACCTGCCTCCGTTATTGATTTTAATGGGAAAATTAAAAATAAATTTTCCTCGAAAATCTCAAATATCAACGCAATGATGGACGAGTCTATGTGGCCAATTGCAATAGAAAAATGGTTAAGTTCAGTTTATGAAATTGTGCTGGTGCTTCTTTGGCCGCGCACAATTTTATTACTTTCATTATTCCATTTACAGTTTTTCGTTTTTCTAATTTGTTTTCCATTCCATCTTCCGGCTGGACCCGAGGATACGATGACGAATGGACGGCGACTGGCAGCACATTTACTCGCACTCTGCTTTGCCGTCTTGGCCGGCCGTTTGCCGTCAGCAACGGATGGCGGTGGCGTCGTTGGGTTACTGATTCGAGCAATTTCATTTAAACACGATTATAATTGTATTACATGTACATCAACTTCAATTTCACTTTTCAATTTACAAAAGCCCCGTAACACACTTCTCACCCGCCACAGCCGCCTTCACATGCCGGTGGAAAGACAATGAAGGACGACTTGGCATTGGCTGGACGAAAGAGGGGAAACGAACGAACTGAATTCAATGCCAGAGTAATTTGAATGGAATTCTTTTCATTTATGGGCGACTCGCAGTAACATGTTTCTACATTACCGAAGAGGGAGTACGTTCGGGTCTAGGTCCCCATTGACTGGGTTGGCTGCTCTAATTGAGTTATGTTCTACTGCCGGTGGCATCCCGACCGGAAGCGGAAGTGCCTCTATTTCGTTATCCTTTTTTTTTAAGTCGACAACAACAGCAGCAACTCGAGGATGTTTGAACTGCCACTCAGAAAGGCTTCTGTTGCTTTGTCTCGCAGACAATTTTCATAAATTATACGAGTAACTAAAATCCAAAAACATTAAAGGCCTTTAATTATTTAATTATTCGCATAATTGATACAGCATTGACAGTAACGACTGAGCCGAGCACAGAGCCCCATAATTACCGCCAGCAGCAGCAGCAGCAACAACATCATCGACATCATCAACGTCGGCATTGTCGTAATTATTAAATTCAATTAAACATTTTCAACTCCTTCTGGTTCTTCGTTTGACTACAAACATAATTGCCTATGTATCGGGTGTAACGGCATCCTCCGAAGGCAGTTAGGCGAGCACAGGCAAAGGTCTGTGCCGCATTTGGTGTCCGGCGTGCTTGTCGGGAAACACTCACACACAGCGTGCCACGCCTCCCTCCAAATCAGAGACACACTGCTCGGTTTAACCCCAATTGTACTAACTAATTTCGCTTATTCCCCAGTATTTTTTTTTAAGTTGCAGCAACAAAACTTTACACACACACACAAACACACACATTCAAATGCAAACTGTGTATGAGAACAGCGTCGACAGCAACAGGTATTGAAGATGAAATAAGCCGAAATTTCCAACTTGTTTCGGTTTAATTTCCGCTTTTTTACCTGGCGGCTACGCAAACATTGTAGGTCACGTATGCCGCCTATTTGGCAACTTCGGTTATTGGGAAAGTTTGAAGAAGATTGTAAAGTTGTTGTTTTTGGTTTCGCAGATCCATCACTGGGCGGAATACTAATTCATTTGATGTGGTGCAATTCACGGTACTGCGGCCTGTGAGAGGTGTCAACTGGAAATGTGGGACTTGTTTGTACAGCCATTGGCTTTTTTTGTTGCTGTTAGGGATTGACGGAAACGTAACTTTGATAAGGTCGGGCGTGTGACACAAAATATGCAAAGCAGAGTTTTGGGTAGACTTGAAAAAACAAATGTGAAATTTCGTGGCTATCGAACAGAATTTTAAAAATATCCACATGGCCTGGAGATTATTATATTTCTAAAAAATATTATTTATAGAACTGTTGTTTTTGAAAATCCAACAAACAATTTAGAACAGAAAGAACACGTTTAAATTAAGATTTCTTGAAATGACACCCTTCACATTATAGGAATTAAAGGATTTAAGAATTTAAGTCTTGGCATAGGCGCTCCGGTAGGCGTGTTGGTAGCGTGCTTGACTATTCGCTTGGGGGTTTGATTCCCACCAGAGGTGTGTCGCTGCACAAATCTAGCCATATGGTCCCTTTCACTCGGTTTACCCTTGGACCCAAAATTATTATATAAATTTACTTGGTATTGTAATTAAATAAAAATCAAAAAAAAATCTTGGCATTGCGTTGAGATGAAATGATATCTTTTTGTGCATAATTCTGTTAGTTATAATAGAAAACTTCTCAGGAGAGCAAAAAGAAATAATTTTTAAAATTACGTCTTTTTTAAAAATATCAACTTAAGTTGTTATTAATAAAGAAAACTGAGTAGCGAATGATTTGTGCCAAATAAGAGTTTACTTTAATGGAAAGCCCTTTGAAAATGTCGCACTTTGACATCAATAAATCAAAATCCCCTAAAATGTACTTAAGCGGTTATTCGTGAAAATCTTTTCTTTACCAAACTGCCGAAGCGTATGAGTAATATTAATTGTATATGGATTATACGCTACCATGTCCACTAAGAAATATTCATTTTTGGACTTTAAAATAAGAAGTAACAGTCGGCAGTGAAGAATAATGTTCATACAGATGAATTCGGTTAAGCGGAAATCCACTGACTGTTTTTCCTTTTATGCGGGATTTTCAATTAAAAGGTCTTGGGATCATTGAAGCTTCCTTCATCTAAACAAACTTTTGAAATTGTTCGTTGAAACTAAGATAGATAATCGGATAATTAAAAATTTTTTCATTTAACCGAATTGACTATGTACAGAAACATGTGGCACAACTATTACAATGAATGTATTTAAAAAATTGAATTCAATATTTATGAGCTGGGATGAAGGTAGTCACTCATTTTCATTTGGTTGAGTTGTCTCAAAATTCTGGAGTTTCCAACAAGATGTGTTATTTTGGTATTCAAATGAAAATTGAATTTGTTGAGATAACTGATAGGATGTTTATTTCATAATAAAGAGGAAGGTATGCCGTTAATAATGAAAAACAACATCAGCCAAATGGCCACCATGACCACGCTTACAGGGCCATTTCCTTTTCATGAAATTTTCCATAACCAAATCGCATCTCTCCTCGATAGCCTCACGAATTTTATATTTGAGGTCTTGAATCGACGCTGGGCTAGGGTTATATAGTTAAGACCAAAAGTCGACTTTTCGACTATTACAATAAAATCAAAAGTCGACTTTTAGACTTTTCGACTTCTTAGTATAAAAAAGTCGATTAAAGTCGACTTTTCGAATTTTTTCTTTAGATAAAAAAAATGCAATATTTTGGAATAAAAACAAGTTTTCTTTGTATTAAAAACTTTTATATAAAAAAAAAGTGTTTATAAAGGTAATAACATCAGGTAATTCATGTAGTTTTTAAATTATATATATTCAAGTTTTTAAAAACTTTTAAAAAAAGTTTTATTTAAAATAGTTGATCAATATTCCTGGAACCACATGTCCGCATCTATTGATCTCAAAAAGATAATCATATTTAAATTTATTTCTCAATCGGCGAAACTAAATGAAAGCGGCGAAGAAATGAAATTACGCAATACGCTTTGTTTGGATGACAAGTAAAAATACATATGGTTATATTTGAAGATAAAATAAAAAGTCGAAAAGTCGAAAAAGTCGACATGAAAAAGTAGACTTTTAGACTTTTTTAAAAACAAAAAGTCGACTTACCGACTTTGACTTTTTTGTACCCAAAAGTCGATTAATCGATTAGTCGAAAGTCGACTTATAGAACCCTACGCTGGGCTGTTGGTGTTGAACTTATCTTTCACGTGACCCCAAAGGAAGAAGTCGCAAGATCTCGGTGGCCAATTGTGATCACCTCTTCGAGATCACCTCACTGACCGCAAACTTTTCCCGCAAAAAGAACAATGGTTTCGTTGCTTGTGTGGCACGTAGCGCCGCCTTGTTGAAACTAATCATTGTCCAGATCAATATCATCCAACTCCGACCATAAAACAATCATTTATCATCTCTCGATAGCGCAATCAATTCACCGTAACTGTTAATCCAACCTCATTTTCGAAAAAAGTAAGGTCAATGACCCCGACGACCATAAACCGCACCAAAACAGAGGCTGATCCAGAATAACTCTTGGGTTTTCCGAGCCCCAGATGCGACACTTTTGCTTGTTGACGTGGCCACCGAGGTGGAAATGGGCCTCATCAGTCAAGATGGTGTTTCGATGGAGTTCCGGATCATTTTCATGCATTTCAAGGACTCAATCAGCAAAGACACGACGACGTTGTTGATGATCGGCCGGCTTGAGGTCTTGAACTTAACTGAACTTTATAAGCCTTAAGACCCAAGTCTTTATGCAAAATACGGTGTAATGCCCAATTCCAAAGAACGACGAGGATTAGACAAACCTGGGTTTTCTTCATCACTTTGGGCTACAGCAGCAATATTCTCAGTTGTTCTTGAGCGATGTGCATGGGTTTTATTCTTCACATCACTAACAGCTCGAATTGTTCCACCAATTTCTGTATTGCGATCCGATCAAGGTGCTTCACGCCGACCCACAAATGCTTTTGCGAACTGTGACTGCAAGATTTTCACCATTTTTGTAGTGAATTTGTAATAACTTCAGTGCGTTGTTGAAGAGTGCGTTGAAGTCTCGTTCCATTTTTAGTAAGGGCGTAGTTTCTACTTGTTAAATGTCAAAGAATAAAAGCTTCAAAAGTGACAGCTATCGAAATACCGGGTGATTCAACATTACAACTCTTGTTGGAGAATTCTTTACGATTGACAGTTTTTTTTTTTTTTAAGATCATATATTTTGCCCAAGATTTTGGAATTGTCTCCAAAAAAAGGCTTTCGTAACCTAAATTGATTCGAATGTCTTCTTCGTAGTAGATGTAATAGAATGTATGATGATGGTCTCATAATAAATTCCATTGAACCTACTACGACATTTTCAACATTTCCTCGATTATCTCTTGGTTCGTCACTTCTCCTCCAACCAAATGATCTTTGTCGGGCAATTTCTTTCTTTCTTTCTTTGTGGGGAATAATAATTCACTGGTCAGCAGATACAAAGATGGACGGACAAACACACACATGATCGCTTTGTTGGCCAACTGATTATTGGCCATACAAAGTTGTTTATACGATAATTCTGGAATTAATTTACTTAAATGAGATTATAAAATTTAAAAACGTTTTGGTGGAAAACATTCTCAGCTACGCATCTGTGGAAATTCATTAGCGTCTAAAATATCTAAAATATTAAAAAAAAACCATAAATCTCCCACTGTTTTTCTTCTTGTTTTTGTTGTTATTGTTGTTTGTGTGCTCCCCACCGATGAGAAAAGAAGCGTACATTAAACTTGACATTGCATTCATAACACCTTGAAACACTCATCCTATAAAATCCCGTGTATAGCCATAGTCATATCCCCGTCTGTCTGACCAATATATTTTTTTTTAAAACAAAATTGAAATTTGTTGGATCCTGAGTACATGAATTTGAAAAAAAAAACAGTTTTGCAACGGGGTCAATAAGATGAAGGGAACTTATCTTTACTTTATCTTTCTGGAGATGTTGTACATGGCTTAGATATTGCTCTCTTACTCGTATAGTCGTCAACATTTATGAGGTGGAAAACAGCCGTCGACAAATGTTTGATGGTATAACTCGGGTTCTTCTGTGTGATAGTCGCACACACCATGGCCGTCCTCAGGCTTATGTTTTATATTTTTAGAAAAAATCAACTTGTGGAGCAAGAGGGTGGTTCGTATTACAGCGACCTCCTATAATCAAATGTGGTCCGGATCAACAAATATTTTTCCGAATTTATTAATTCTGAGAAGATCCTGTGGCATTCACCTGGAGTTTTGTCCTAGTCTGTGACCATACAACAATTCCATAAATGAATGGGTAAAGGGAAATATCGAAATGTGGTAGAAGTACCTCCCCTGTACTTCCCCGGTATTAACACCATACGCTGACATGTACTTCGGGTAGGGTATTTATATACCGGATTGTCCCACAATTTATCTCCGCAAATGGTTGCGGTTTATTGTGCCAATAGACTCTGATATTTACATTTCCAACGTTTCTTTAGCCAAAAGGGTGTCATGGAAATTCACATCATCTTCTTTTTGGGGGATTTTTCCCTTCCAAACGGATAATACGCATTCTTTTTTTTTTTTAAATTATTTTCATTAGCAGTTCTGTGTGTGTGTGCAAACAAAACATCAACATCGTGTGTGTGTATTTTTGGATTTGCATGCAGAATCTGATGGTTGAGACAACTTTCACACTTGTATGGGTTGGGGGGGAAAACCGCAGGCATACAAACAATCCTACAACGTTTCAGTTATTCCGCCCATTCCAAACACACACACACACATACCTCAAGAAAAACAAATACAAAGGCGTGAGTGAGTGTAAGACAAATAAAACAAACACAAACATCGAATCGTATGTGGCCTCCTCCCGCATGCCAGACTGCTCTACCCAATCCTTCGGACAATTTCCTTCTGCAATCAAATCTGTAGTTTTCGGAAATCTTCATTTATTACCAATTTTTTTTTGAGACACGTTTTTGTTTTTTATTTAAAAAAAGAAAGAAAAGTTTTAATTTATTTTTAAAAATTGTTTTTTTTGTTTTATAGAAATTTAATAATATCTTCTTAATATATATTTACCCTCGACACTGATTCACTGACTCTGTCACGCAGTACGTAGGAATTTAAATAGGCATTCTATAATTTTCTATAAATAATAATAATAAAAAAAAAATATTTTTTTTGTACAGAAATTGTGTTTTCCCCAAATTTTTTTTTTTCAACAAAATTTTTTTTTTTCCACAAACATTTTTTTTTTCAACAAATTTTTTTTTTTCAACAAAAATTTTTTTTTTAACAAAATTTTTTTTTTCAACAAAATTTTTTTTTTTCCCCAAAAATTTTTTTTTTTTCTACAAAATTCTTTTTCCATATTTCAACGGGCGCCATAGGCGCATTACAACTTAATACTTTTTATAATAATTCCCAATTTTTTTTGTATTTAAGTGAAAATTGGAAAGTTTTAGTTTATTTTTAAAAATTGTTTTTTTTTATTGAAATTTAATAATATTTTTATAATAATTCCCAATTTTTTTTTTGATTGAAGTGAAAAGATTTAGTTTATTTTTTAAAATTTTAATAATATTTTTATAATAATTCCCAATTTCCGAAATTTGAAAAAGTTCGAGAAAATAAAGACCCCAATTAGTGGGTGCTTTTTTCGGGGAACCTCTATCAAAAGTATCACTTCAATAATTAATTCAATTCCATCTATCAACTCTTTTTATGAAATACGATCTACTCATGTGGCTGTCTCGGACAACTTCGCAGTACAACCTATTTTTTTAACCATCGGGGAAATCCAACTGGATATACATTCACAAATACATACATAAATACGAGGTATGTTAAAAAAGTATCGCGAATTTTGTATTGTTTCAAAAAGTATTTATTTATTCATGAATGCCTATTTTGTCCCCTTCAGCGGGGACATTCAAAATGGCCGACCTTGTCAGCATAACTAAGGTCATGTCCCTCATGTACCAACATAACGCTACAAAAATATCAAAAATCAAATACACGTAGCACGCGAAAATTAAAAATTCGCGATAAATTTTGAACATACCTATGTACATATGATCCTTTTCAAATCCTTTTGTGTTATTTCACTCAAAATACCACGGCCGACTTTCTTTCTAATACAGAAGTCTAAAGAGAAATTAACTGCTTACACATAATTTTTTTGTTATTTAATTACAAAATAAAGTAAATTTATATTCTGATTTTGGGTCCAAGGGTAAACCGCGTGGCCAGATTTTTGCAGCGCCAGACCAAAGACTCTGGCGGTAATCAAACCCACAACCCCGGCGCTAATAGACAAGCTGGCTACGTTAGGTCAAAATGGGTTAATGAAAGTCTCTTCGATCAAGTTGCCATCTTTTTTTTTTATTCATTCCCAATCGTCGGTACATATTTTACACGCTCCAGTCAATGAGCTCTGTGACGTACAGTTTAAAGCCACCGTGACATGAGGTGGGTGAAATCGTCGCTGAAATGAGTCCTTAAGCTTCTTAATGTCCATTCATTACTCAGGGCGAATGCACGTCATTAATATACATTTTACCTCAACATCACATTCAGATAGAAATACTAATAAAGAACCAATCACTGGTCGGAATGGAAAAGGCTTTCTATATCTGAGTTGATAAACTTTTGCTCTCACGATTATTGGCCAAATTCCAGCAAACTAATGCGAAATAATAATAAAGACATTGTTGTTGTTTAATCACAACAGCCTTCCACTTAATACACGGCTAAGCGGGAGTGAAATCGTATCAAAACGTAAACGAATATTCGCTGTTATCACATGTCTCCAAAGCCTTTTGCCTGTGTGTGTGTGAGTGTGTGTGTGTAAAGAAACTCTGATTTCCCCCACACTGCTATGCGTGAACGTGATCGGGGTGTACAACGACAATAAGCCGCAGCATTCATAGACTCAGAATCAGATGTAGCTCCTGTCATGAGCACACGGATGTCGACGTGTGAAACAATAGCGCCGGTTTATAATGGGACTATCGAGGATGCCTACACCACAACATGGGCAACGACAAGCTTTGCGTGAGTACTAGTCCCCGCCGCCCACCCAACGTCCAACAAAAAAGAAACGGCAAATAAAATAAATACCAAATTGTGGAGGGACATTACTTTTGTTGATTTAACCAAAAGGTAAGCATTATGGCTTATTAGTCCATAACAAATAATAAACTGATGACACTGGCAAAACAAAGGGACAACCGAGGGACACTCGATTTGTCCAAAACTACACACACGCACACACATTCATGCCCAAACGACAGATTTTTAAATTTGCAGAAATCAAAATCGGACTTCCAAACTCCAAGCGCGGGGAAGGGGGGGGGGGGGAAAGAAATGACAGCGTGGACATTTTTGAAATGAACACACAAAATGAACGCCGACAGCTGCTGTTTTATTTTTGCTGTCAAACAATAAATTGGGCATCATTTTTCGTAGATTTTGTGGTGCACACACATTAATTTATCATCCCAGCTCGGAGCCGACCCAGAGATAGGTGCCCAATTTATCCTGATCCCTGTGTCAATACTTAGGTCATGGTTCATGTATCAGTTGGGGATCATGGCATCTGGTTGGCCACCCACAGGCGTATTGATTTATTTAGTTCGTTGTGGGATTTATATTTTTAGACTTTAGCCGCCCCCCCCCCCCCCCCCCCCATATACTCACATGTTTTCTATTTTATGGTGAAAAGTAGCATTCCATGGTTTCGATCCTGACAGTACATTAACACAGAATTACTCTCATTAAAAAGTCCTAAATATCGAAATGAAGACACCAGCTCATTTGGTATCTGAAATTAATAAACAAACTCCAAGGCAAGAGGTTTATTCCAAAATGCATTGGGAATTTGTCCGACCTGTCGCCTCGCCTCGCACGGACGTGTACGTGGTAAGTGCTGGACAACGGTTTGGTGACATCTGTCCAAGCAGCCGCTTATTAATGAGCGGCGAAACATTTCAATGGATGAAAGAGGGTTGAACATATTTGTCACCTGTTCTTGTGTGGTTGCTAAAAAAAAAAGCAATTACAATGATAAGTTAGGAAAATAAAATATGCACAAACCGAGGGTGTCGGGTGACCAGTTTGGCAGGAACACAGGAAAACATGTCGGCAGAAACTCAGTTGGGCTACTACAATTAAAAGTCTCCATCAGAGGAGCCTTCACTTCATTTTGGGGAAGGCATCCCAACCATTTTGTCCAATGATCTCGAAGGCACAGGGTTCGTCTAAGAGAATTCAAATTGAATGAATTCGAATCCAGGAAACACCGAAATGTACTCATTCACAAGGACGACAGGTAAGGTCTCCATGTTCTATAAGAAGCTCTTTTAAGGAAAATTAATTAACATATGTTATATATCCTGGAAAGGCCATCATAAAAGTGAGATCTCCACGGAAAGTCAATACAATCATAGAAAAAGTATGAACAAACGTGCTTGAACTGATAACATACGGGCACGACGGATGTTGCCAAATCGTCAACGATGCTCCAAATTTGTCAACACGGTTTCCTTGAATTTCCCCCATTTTGACAGATAATTTCAGAACCCAACACATTACAATTGTTCACATGCGTTGATGATTTGTCAACGTCTTTTTTCCTTCAGTGTATCAAATGTCGTCAAGTCTTAACAATGGCTTGAACTATGGGCCACGGTTCAAGTTTTTGAGATGCAGTTTGAAGAGAATAAATTCCTTTAATACTAAGCCTGCCCTACAAGAAGACAAGGATAATACTCGGGTTTAACAAAAATGAGCTGAGCAGGCTAGTTTGGGGTCATCACAGGACACTCCAGCCTAAGGGCACACCTATTTAGGATGTTCCGAGAACGACGAATGTAAGGCATGCGAAGAGGACGCCGAGACGGCGGAACACTTCCTGTGCCAGTGCCCCGCTTTCTCGCAGATCAGGAAAATCCACTTAGGAGAGGACACCTTAGATGACCTGTCGGTCGTCAAAGGAATGGACATAAGGAATTTAAGAAACTTTATAGAGGGGACCGAATTTCTAACATAAAAAGAAGAAGAAATCAAGAGCGCACAGTGGCCGAATTACCGGCCTAGGTGTATGTCAACAACATGAAACGATCATTCGTACATGAGCGATCCTCCGTTTCAGCCTAAGCTAAAGCTGTCCTAAGAAATTGAAGTGATTTCGTGTAAGACTTCTTAATTTTTAGCCTGAGCGAACTCCGTGATACCACATAAATATCGATACGTTAATATAAAAAGGCCCTAACTCATAAAAAATACTTATTACAGGAGAAGGAAAACTAGAAATTACACAATCATTGTCAATGATTTTTTTTTATTTTTTTAAATATTAAGAACTATAATCTGTGACTTTTTCCTTTCAAAAATTTTGTGTGGGTTAAGGCTTTTTTACTTTTGCAATTTTAAAAGAAAATGTATTAGAAAGAGCAGGAACGAATTTCCAAAAATTATTAGTTGGGAACTTTTACGTGAAGGTCCTGTTTCCTGTATTCTGGCACATTTTTCTTTCAAAACTTGTGTGCGTTTCAAAAGTAGGGCTTTTTTTCTTATGCTTATAATTTTTTTTATTTTCCATAAAATTTGATTGAAATTTTAAAAGAATCACAGAAAAAACATATTTTTGAAATCAATTACGAAGTTTGTATGGAATTCGTCAATTCAATTACTTTTTTAATTGATTTTCTTCCAATTACAAAAGTTGTGAACTCAATTACTCAAATTTTAAATAAGTAATTGATTTGAATTGACATGAAGGTCCTGTTTTCCAGTGTAGGATACTTTTTACGAGATGGTCATTTGTGTAAGCTTCAGTTTTTCCCTGCACGTCGTACAAACTAAAAACTCCAACGTCGTCTTAGCAAAGAAGCCATTTCTTTGAGTTGTGACGGTCTTGCCCGATACACACACACACACACACACATGACCCACTACTGTTAGTGCGGCCCACAGCTGGTTGCCGTTTTCGAAGAACACATACATACATCGTTATCACCAAGTCGACATGACACTTGGACTGAGGTGCTAATTATTGTTTTCTTTTCGCCATTTTAATGAATTAAATGCCGGCCGAAACAGAAAAAGGTTTCAGACTGTAAAACAATCTGCGAATAGTAAATAACCAGACAAATTATGAAGAAAGAAAAACAAATTCATTATTTACTTTGTAATGCCGTAAAGATACGCTGGTGTATAATGTTTGTTAGTTAGACGCAATTATATTTATGATATTGTAGCGAAATACTTTGCAGACGGGGTAATGGGATCCGATAGCCATTCATTTCAATATACAGTGGGCTTTCAGTTGGGACATGTATCCCTTGGACCACTATGGAATCAATGAAAGTAAAAGTGAACAACTGGTAATTTCTAATGAAAGCAATAAGTGGAAATTGCAAGATTTTAAAATGAACTGGAAATGAACAAGTATTTCATACGTATGTATGTCTGACAGACGGAGTTGCCTTCTCTACGATCGCAATGGAATTCAATGACCTGAAATCTGAATACGTTCGAGGGCAAAACTACTGAAAACGCAACTCAACAAATTAATCACATGTAAAATATTGAGATTAATTAATGAAATTAATTAAACAACAGCAACAGAAGCAGTCATGATTAATTTAAACTGAAGCCCAAGTATAGGAAGCCACAGCGCGGCACACGGCGACAACCGCAACCACAAGCACTCGTCGTATTAGCCCGTTAATAGTGGGTGGCCAATGAAAATGTTTGTTTGTCGATATTTCATATTTTGACAAGTGGATAATATTTTTCGCAATTCATTCATTCCCTTCTTCATTCATTGAAAACACACACAGAGACATAGAGAAAACTAAAAAAACAACAAACAACAGCAACGACAAAAAAAACTCTCATCTCCTCTCCATGTACTCACTCTCGGCTGTGTTAACTCACGGCACACTGCGATTATTTAACAGCGAAGCTGGAAAAGCGAACGCATTTTCAAATTCACGGACACGAACAAAGACGCAGTCTGATGTCGTTGCGGATATTATTTCGCTCACCTAAACACAAACATACACAAGCACACGTGCCCGAAGACAACAAGCACGTGTTGTGTTTACTTTGAATTTTCTCAGCCAAAGAGGACAACAAGAGTTCAGCTCAGACTCTCGTCGATGTCATACCAATAGCAACCACCGCCAACGCCACCCACCACCACATACATGCAAGTGTTCTTGTAAATCATGTGTAAAAATATCCCAAAACAAATGTTGTTCCCCCTATTCTCTTGCGTGTGGCGTCTCAGTCAATGTTATTTAACATTTCGTGAGAGCAGTGCGGCCAAATAGAAAATTCTGTTGTCTTTTACAGTTGGCCAATGATGCTGTGGGCTGGTTGGTCTCTTCGGTGTGTGTGTGTGTGCTACGTACGTTTACGTCTCTGCCAGCGATTGTATCGACTTATGAATGTGATGTGGAAAATTCGCAAATTCAGTTTGTTGTCATAACTCGGCGCGTTTAGAACGTTCAAATCATGGAGCTTTACGTCCGTACCGAAGATGTGAGAGTGAAATTCAAATAAAACTGATGCAAATGAAAAATATCCGCAAATTTTAAATAATTGCCAGCCGAATTTGCATGGTATTCAAAATAAACAAATCAAAGAATAATTTTAGTTTTTAAAAGTACAAAAAAAGAAGGAAAACATTTCCCAAAAAAAAAATCAAAAAAAAAAAAAATTACAAAAACAAAATAGTGTTTGGTGGCATTGTAATGATTTACTGATAAACGAATAATTGGTAATTCCGAGTAAAATAAGCGACGTAATCGTGATGTGTGTAGTTTTCGCTCCAATAGAATTAAGAAAAAATTTTGTTTTCCATAATTAAACATTCTGCATAATTCATCGAAAAATTACCTTTGTAGAAATCATGAAATGTGTTTCATTGTTTAATAATAGATAGATTATTTTTCAAAAAATTATTCCTATAAAAAACAATGAAAAAATTATGAAATATTTTGTATTTTTAAATGAATATTTAGAGGCGACCAAAAATGAACTTATAAAGCAAATTTTTTTTTTAAAAATATTTCATTTTTAGAAATATTGTTAAAAATACGAAATATGAAATATTTCAAAAATATAAATATAAAATAAATATAAATATTTCGTATATTTTTATGAAATATTTCATATTTTTTATGAAATATTTCTTATTTTCTATGAAATATTTCTTATTTTCTATGAAATATTTCATAAATTTTTTATGAAATATTTTATTTTTTTATGAAATATTTCATATTTTTTTTATGAAATATTTCATATTTTTTTTAAAAATATTTCATATTTTTTATGAAATATTTTATTTTTTTTATGAAATATTTCATATTTTTTTTAAAAATATTTCATATTTTTTTTAAAAATATTTCATATTTTTTTTAAAAATATTTCATATTTTTTTTAAAAATATTTCATATTTTTTTTAAAAATATTTCATATTTTTTTTTAAAAATATTTCATATTTTTTTTAAAAATATTTCATATTTTTTTTAAAAATATTTCATATTTTTTTTAAAAATATTGCATATATTTTTTTAAAAATACCACATATTTTTTTTTTAAAAATATTACATATATTTTTTTAAAAATATTGCATATATTTTTCTAACCGGCAAGACCGCCTAAGGTAACTGTGTTTAATTTTATAAAAAAAAATGTTATCCCTCTAACCGGCCAAACATAAATACTGGAAAATCCCTGCAACCTGGGACAATAATAATAATAATTTACACACAAAAAAAACTGGAATTATTTATTTTATTTATTTTTTTTATGAAATATTGAAATCGGCCAAAGGGAATTCTATGGCTGTGGCAATAAAAACCTACATCGCATGGTTTACGAACGTTTTTCCTTCAACATTTCATTAACGAACAAATGGGGAACTTCTGCGATGTGATTTCTACAATCGCCGATAAAGTGTAAGGACGGATTTTATACACGAAATGTCGCCAACGTGTGTACCTCGTTTGAACAGTAACAAGGGGCCTTATAACGGCATCCGATATCGACAGCATTTTCGTGTCGATGCTTTGACTTCTTTGAATCACGGCTTCCGATCAAAATTCTTTGTTTCTTCTTCTTAGTTTGTTATCATTTTACGCCGGATAGCTGCTGTCGACAGATTTCTCGAAAACGTCTGCCGTGGTCCATAATGCGAGGTTTACGATCGACAACTGTCCATAGAGGATGCCGTGACTTGGCCCCAGATGTTCTTTTCCGGGTATCAAGCTACGTTTCTGGTTTGATTGTGTCTCTCACATCAAGGCTGGCCCCAGCACATCTGAGTCATCTGTTAAATCAAAATTTAACATAGGAAACTATTTTGTTGGTGGAAAAAGAAGACCGACTCATATCGTGCTATAATTTTTTTTTTGAGTGTACAATTCCGCGATAACAATGCAATGCCTAAGGTTGGCCAACTTTCATCTTCAGACATCGCACATCGCCCCGTCATTTGACACGAGTTATTGTTGTGCAAAACACATGCATAACAATTGTAATCGATAATGTTTAGCAACAATTAATAACCAAAGTGTATTTGAAATTATTTTAAATAATTTGTTTGTGCAACTAAACATGTTAATGATGCTCACAGCATGATTTGAACCTACGTCACCACCGGCCACCGGTGCCATTAATGGCTGTGATACCTCAATGTGAGGCCTCTGTGTGTGTGTGTGTTTTTTTTTATTTGCGTAGACCTTTTCGCGATTGTTAAGCAATCGTTACGTCAACGAATAATAGGAACAACTTTGCGTCCTTTATATGGCGGTAATGATTCTGGCATTCGGGTTTCAGTTGTTTCCTCTGGGAAACAAATTCCCAGTGTGTTGCTTCCTTTGCTTGAAGCTTTTAATCGTTCTATGAATGGCGAAGTTCCTTGGAATTCAATAAAACAAACACTACTCCCTCTTTCCTCGTTTCCACGCCCTTATTTTCTATCTGTAGCACAGTGCAATGTTCTTTTGGGGGCATCAACTGAGTGTTGGCCTTAAAAAAAAACGCACACCACACCAACTAACCTGGGATGAAAATGAAACCCGTATAGAACATGATCACAATTTATTAATAATCGAATTACATATTTCGCTTAACATTCCCTGAAGGAACAGACGGGGAACTTCTCTCGAATCAGTGAGCTGTGTACGATACAATTTGTATACTCACTGACCGGGACTCACCTACTGTTCAAAGCCGGCTCCGAACGGCTAATGCTTTTCTGGAGAAGTTTTACATGGCTTAGAGAACGCTCTCTTACTCGTAAAGTCGCCAACATTTATGAGATGGAAAACAGCCGCTGAAAAATGTTTGATGGTCTTACCCGGTTTCGAACTCCAGTTCTTCTGTCTGATAGTCGCACACACTAACAATCGAATTAGTTAATAACAAAAGTTTATGATAAAAAGGCTCACATAAAATCAACAAATATAATTCATTAATAATTCATTTCTACATGTACCGAATGTCCGTCTTCTTTCATTTGCATGTACTTGAATGCCGGCAAGTTCAATAGTTAGGCAACTAAATAATTAAATACTTTCTTCTATCTTCAGTTGACATAAGTGTCGTGCTTGAATCGTATAAAAAGCTACCAAGCAGAGTCTCATCATCGCTATTTGGGTGAAATTCGAAATTCAAGTTCAGTTTCACTTATTTTCGATAAATCGATAAATGTCACCAGAACATCAAACACACATCAAATGTTTGTACAACGACAAACTGATGCAACTATCGCATAGATAAGCAAATACAATCATATTTCCAAAAAGAAAAATACAACAAAGAATTGTAATATTTTTGAAAACAAAACAACGAAACAAAAATATCCACCAGCCACCAAGTCAATCTGATGGAAAATATACAAACAAAAGAGAAAAAGAAAATCCTCTGGTGGCAATGGCAACGCATCGCACAAAAATGTTGTTATTAAAAGAAAACGTCAACTGACATGAAAAACAACAACAGCAACAACAACCAAATTCAACTAAATATTTAGAAAAATGGAAATATTAATCAAACAATAAATCAAAAGTGAACAACAACAAAAAATATACACAAAATAAATAAATAGAATTACAATACAACAAACACACGCACACACAAACACAAACACACACACAATAAAAACTGTGTAAATAAACGCAAAAAGTGGCAAAATAAATCAAACAAAATCATGACACCCCATCATTACGTGTTGAAAAGAAGAATTAACAAACTCAACTCGCGCCAACAACTATCGATTGGAATTCACTAAACAAACAGCATTCAGTCAGCAGCCCACCAGTCGCAGTCGCAGTCGCAGCGGCAACACCAACAGCAGCAGCAGCAGCAACCATCCAGCAAATCACTCAAGTAAGTTAAACAAACAGAAACATGTGTTGTCCGCATACGAACGGCCTGACCCGCCCGCCACTCCACGCCGAGTATTCCCGGAAAAACACACACATTTAGTGGCATTTAATTTGTCCTAGAGAACTTCTGCAATTGCTGTTGATCCTTCTTAAGGGTCAACAAATATGTTCATACACACTTTCATACCATAGGTATGTTGTTGTCGCACACATGTCATCTGTCAACTTCTGAGAAGTTCAAAGTTCATTCACTTGCACATTTTCGCCAGAACCGAATATCAGAATATCGAAACAGGTTACGAATTCTTATGTCATATCATTTCAAATCGATAATATTTTCGATAAACAACCTACAAATATATTAGTTAATATGTGAAATATTTTATTACAGAATTCCCAAACAATTTTTGGGAATGCATTTTTCAATTGAATGGAAAATTAGTTTTTTCTCTGTGTTTTTTCACGCTTAGCTACCCTTTGTTCGGTTTAAAAGAAGGAAAAGTTCTAAGTAATTTGAAAAAACAATTCTTTTCTACGTTTGGCGTTTCAAAGTTTTTGGACAGCCTACTGCACATGCGACCATTATAATGCATCAGGGTCTCTTTCGATAACAGCCAGTACCAAATCAAAGTTCTACTTTCCTCTTGGTAAAGGGTCGAGGCCCCATTTAAGGCCCCCGATGCTCTTACCGCGATTTTCGTTTAAACCACATCCACCACGATACTCCCCAAGAGGCCGGCACCATAGTCAGGCTGGACAAGTCGAGGGGGGCTAATGACTCCTGTGGTACTAGAATTAAGTCTCCGGTAAGACTTCGTAGCCAAAGACCTTCCTTCCTATTGAGTACCATAGAGGTACAGATTTGTCCAATGTGGAAGAATTAGACTTGGTGGACATGTGGTCGATGGCCCACCGCACGCGATACCATGCACCAAGAGCGAAGTGAATTAAACCGCCAGGTTACCAGAACAGGGCATCCGCCGAGGAAGTATTCCACCATCTCGTCTTCGTCTGCATCACCGCAGTGATCGTTGTATTGTAGATTTAGGCGTCGTGCTTGGTTGCCGTCCAGCCAGTGTCCTGTGAGTACGGATATCAGTCCGAAAATAACCTTCCTGTTGTAGGCTATGTGAGATTTGGATCTCTTCGGATTATATTCGGGCAAGGTTTTCTTTGAGATTTGACATCAATCTAAAGCTCTCCATCTGAAGTTGGCTTGTGACACATAGTACTACACATATAGTGCAAAATCACATCCTTACTATTTCATCAGCCCTTTCATTTTCATAGAAATTCCTGTGGCCAGGTATCCAAAGCAAAGTTGCCACAGACTAGAGACTCAGTCTCGCCAAGAGACTAAAGCAGAGCAGGTCACACAGGATTTTATAGAGAGTAAGACCGATGCACCTAGTAGTCTCTTAATGCAGTAATAGCGAGTTTGACACGAGTTTATAATGGTTATTCGGTTACAACAGTTTTCTTGAATTTTCAAAAAATAAAAGTTTGGAATTACTTTCCTATATCCCTATCCCCAGTGTCGTTTTGGAAAGCACACCAAGAGGCGTGACTGTAAGATTCGGCCTGGCTGAACTTGAAGAAGATGTTCCGGTCGAGAAAAAATAAAACCGAGTTTAACTAAAAATTAGTTCTCTCAATTAGAAATTAATTAATTTCAGCCATTTGCAAAGTAATTCCGTGTAATTCAATAAACTCTGATGCGTTTTTCCTGTGATTTTATATAAAAAACAAAATATCACTATCAGGTTTCACCTTAAGAGGACATGACTTCGGTGTGATGCCCATATTCTCATTTCCCTAACAAATTAAAATGAATGAACTTTCACGAAAAAAAAAAAATATTCAAATTTAACAAAATATACTTAGCGCTTAACACTGACATATTACGTATTACAAGTCATATTCGCCCTGAGCCAGCGAGAATATATTGGAAAAGCGAGAATATTCCAATGGTAGCCAACCATCAATCACTACTCTTTTGGGAATTTCATTATGCAAAATGTCAGAAACAAAGAAAAAAAAATGGAAAAGCCGTTAAATATCTGAACGAACGTGTATCGACAATTGAACGTGAGTTGGCAAGGGTCTTGCTGATACAGCCTGTGGTGGCCGGCATTCTACACTCGAACACAAGTTAGCGTTTCATGTTTTGTGAATTCCGGCATTTGGAGTTATCTACGAAATGGCCAGTTCGGATTCTTGTGTCTGGGCAGTTTTGAAATAATTCCACTTGGTTCTTTTTTTACAATTTCGTGCCATCTATGAATAGAGAAAAACCCCCCAAAAAAAAAAAATAGTCCAGTTTTGGCTAAGGCAACTAAACTTTAAAAAAAAAAGTAAATAATTTTCATAGAATTTTTCGTGGTTCGCCAGAAGTAAAGGATTATCCATTTTGCGTTTTCAAAAGTAAACGTAAATAAAACACATATAAAATATTTTTTTTCATGATACTTCTTTTTTATTATACAGTGTGAACGTTGACATTAAATGTGAAACACTACATCATTTAAATGACGACCACGCGAAGTGTTGCAAGCATTAATAATGGTGTCAAATCGCATGATCTTGGTGGCCAGTTGATGTCCACGCCACGACGAGAAATTACGCGGCCACGAAATGTCTCTTGCAATAAAGCCATACTCGCTGGAGTTGTGTGGCATGTGGCACCGTCTTGTTGAAACCACATATTCTCCGAATTGTATTCTTAAAGAGCAGGCAAAAAAAGTCGGTTATCATACGACCATAATGCTCCGAATTGAAGGTGACAGTCGTTCCCTCGTCGTTTTCGAAGAAGTTAGGTCCAATCACACCTTCGGACCAAAGAGCGTACCAAACTTTGTGACTTTTTGTGAATGTAATGGCCTCTCTTCAATTACTTGAGGGCTGTCAGAACCCCAAATACGACAATTTTGGTTAATTAACATACCCACCGAGTGAGAAATGTGCTTCATAACCATAAACCATAATCTCCTCTTAAAGCACGATATGTGGCTGTGCCAGAATCACCATTTTTGTAGTAGGTTTTAATAATGTTTACGCTTTGTGTGATAGTTAAGCGATCCATTTTCGTCCATGTCAGACTTCCAACTGAAAAGAAAAAAAAAATTGGTTTAACAACTTAGTTTGACAAATGTCGAATTCCAGCCCTATACTTTTGAAACCACGAACTGGATAACCCTATACTTTTCACTGAGCAGTTTCTCACAATGACTGCCCATGAAAATTACATACACTTCTTAGTTAAATACAATAAAATGTATAAATATTTTCCATAACCATGGCCAAACATGTATGAGTCCAATTGACGATTGCTTGACATTGCTTTTGAGTCGAGTCTGTTCATTACACAATTACAATTAATTCAGTTCTCCTGTGTGTTGAGTTACTTTTTTTAACACCACATTGGGCGATTTTTCGACATCAAATCTTCCCGTTGTTATTTAGCCTCACTGGGAAAAATTGTCAAGATATCTGACGAGATGAAACCCGTGGGTATTTTCATATTAAAATAACCCGTCACCAACTGTTATTCGATGCGTGTGTAAAGATACGAAATCTCGGTTTTTTACTCGTAACTCCAGATTTTGGAGGTGTCTGGAAAATTTCAAAAACAGAGTTTTGTTGTACTCAGCAACACCTACCAGAAAAATACTATCATTTCCCAGGTATATCGACATCATTCGTTTTTGTCGCACTGTGTTATCAATCAATATAAAGACCATTGTCCCATCAAGCTGTTACAAGCATAATGAGTGTGGACTCGAGAAAAAAAATAGGTCCGACCACCCACATAACCTGGACCTCACACGAGTCCGAGCGAATTTCGGAAGAGAAAAGGTCAGCAAATCGAATGAAGTTCAGGAGCTTCGGGTGGCCATTTTCAATATTGGAAACAGCAAATCCAAGACCCCAAGACGATCAAGAAATGCGGGAAATTCTAATAAGACAGAATCGAGCAGCCATCACACAACAAACCCAGGTTCGTAGCCTGCTATGAACATGAACAACATTTTGCAGCTTAATTTCCGAGTAAGATAGCGAATACTAAGCCAGGTAAGAGCATTAGCCATTCCTATCCAGCTGTAGAGAGTATGACCCGAACCGAGAGTATACAGCTTACTAATTTACAAAAAAAAAAAAAGTTCCCTCTGTTCCTTCATCACTCCTTGATTTGTTTGCAGACAATATTTCCATGATCCAGCATTGTGTTGATCGTGAGCACAAAATCAGTATTTGCCTAATATCTCTGTAACAGCAAAATAGTTGCATCAACCAATAAACTATATGAAATATATTTATGCTGTTCAATATACTCTAACTGTACATTTGTTGCGGCGGCAAACAACTGAGCGCTTAGCATGGTCATGGTTTTTTTTTACTTGTCTCTACCATTTTTATAACAAAAATAAGTGATTGTAGTCTGCCGTATGATTTCTTAAAGCATTAACAGTAATGATGATGAAAACACAAATGCCGCTGAAAATGTTGAATTGCCAAAACACAAACTCTGAAATATTTTTCATAGTTCAAACTGTATGTGTTGCAGTGCTTGAAATAGTTTCCTAGAGTAGAATTTGTGTTGTCGGTTGTTCATGTTCATGTTATGCTGGCCGCCGACGAAAGTTTACGTTTGAACTAGTCAAGTTAAACAAAAAAATAAAAAAATTTATGTTAGGAAAGTTATGAAGTAATTTAAATAATATTTTGATTCATTTTATTCACATTGTAGTCGGTTTAGGTTTTGTAAAGACATTAATTCGGTTCGTAGAACCAAATGTAAAGCTAATCCGAACTAAAAGTCTTTACTTGTTGAGTGCTTGTAAGACACTGATTTTATTTTCCAAAACTAAACACTCACTTAAATAATACAGAATTTGACAATACGTCTAGTACATGACACTGGCAGTACATATTCCACATACATCGAATGCTCCTAAACAAAGAAGCAATAAACTATATACATTTATACAAATACACTACAGACTAATACAGATTCCAAGAATACATAAACATTGAACAGTCGTAAACATCTGCGCATTGCATTCCCATGCAGTATTAGAGTAACGATATTCAATCGACTGAATGTGCGTGTGTGTGTGGCTTATGCTATTAATAGTGAACCACTTGAAGGGTTCGATCGTCGATTTCCAATTGCATGTATACGCGAGTGCAGCTCAGGCTGCTGATAGTGACACACTTGAAGTGTCATAACCCTATCGCTTGTACATACAAAGGGAAAGAGAAAAAGACTCATGTTCAATTCTGAACAGGTTTTGTTTTCCATAGGTTGTATTTTCTCTCCCTCCCTCTCTCTCTGCGTCGCCCTCCCGATCTACTATTTGATTGTATGGAATTTGTATGCATTAAAGTAATCACGCTAAAAGGCTTGAATTTCATTCACTCTTCCTATTCTTGTTTTAGAAAACTCACACACACATTAACAAATCACTCACACGGACGTGGACACGGACACGGATGCTATGCATACTAGGGTGCAGTGAAAACATGCTTTTTTTTTAATTTGAAAAAGTTAACCTCGGAAAGAGATGTAGTCTGGGGCCCTAATGAGGGGAAAAATAAAGAAAAAAATTTTAAAAAATTTTTAGGGGTCGCGCCACTCCCTCGAAATTTGGAAATTATCGCTATTTTGGCGTTGATTTTAGAAAAATCCTAAAAATTAACGACTTAACTTATTCGAAATTTAAAAGTTTGAGCTTGTTCAGTGCCCAAACAAAAGTATTTGAGGCAAATATGAGGATAATCGACTAATATTTGTAGCTTTGGTGGCGATTTCATTGTTCAGTCAATTTTCTGAAGAAGGGGCGATTTGACTTATTTTACTTTTTGCAATTTTTGAACAATGAGAAAATTTTTTTTAAATTTTTTCATGCCCTTATTTCATTGTTTATGCTATTGCAAACATTTATTGACATGAAACTTTTTAGGATTTTTCTAAAATTAACGCTAAAATAGCGATAATTTCCAAATTTCGAGGGAGTGGCGCGAACCCTAAAAATTTTTTAAAATTTTTTTCTTTATTTTTCCCCTCATTAGGACCACAGACTACATCTCTTTCCGTGGTTAACTTTTTTTTTTTGAATTTCACTCCACCCTAATGCATACATTATTACATATCTACAGGCATACAGACATACAGACATACATGCATACGTTGCTTCCAACGAATATGCATTTGTCATGGCTTAAATTTGATACGTTGGGTGATTTAGTTGTTGCTGTTGCGGTGGTGTGGCTCTGCGGTTTATTAAGCGTATTTAAATTACGTTTAGCAAAACAACTCTGAACGGGCAACGAGAAATGAAAATGCATTTCTATTGTAACGACGTCTGTCTGTTCCGTACGAACGTCCGTACCCGCCATCTTCGTCATGTAATTAAACAACTGAACAGAGTCTCCTCTGTGGTTTCCAGATGTGCTCGCCCTCTTCCCGCCGCGGCCCGCCCCTATTCCCTGTGTTTACACTTTCATTTACCCAAGAACAGAAACAATGGAAACAGTTGCTTTTAGTGTTTTTCTTCTTTTCGTATTTTTTTTTGTCACATTTAAAGAAACTATTTTCGAACCGAATGAAGGAAGACTCAAAGTTTGCCAACCGACCACATCGTAGATATAGTCTGAGCGCACAACCACACTGTCGCAGTTACACCAAACCACATTTACGCTGCTACACTGAGACACAGTGGGTGGATATGGTAAAACAGTTGAACTAATTTAGCTGTTCCTTAGCGATGGTCGTGAAAGTCGAAAGTTGATTTCCCACAGAAATTTGCGATATAAAAAGTGTTTCCGAGATGTGATCTCTGCAAGTACCGCGAAATGGTTTCCATTGAAAAAAAAGACGGCAGGTTAATTAAAAGGGTTTAGAAAAACTAGAGTAGAAGACACCATTGGGTGTCATGGAATACAATATTGTCGATTTTTTGTTATCCCAGTAAGATCCTGGCTAAAAATATTTTTTTTTATCAAACCTGTATAATAATATTTGAAAATATTTTATTATCAAAACTTGACAAAAAAAAATCAATTTGTTTTTGTAAAAACCTACATGCATTGCAGACAGATTGCGATTTTCCCAATAGAGGGCCATTATAGGCTTTTTTCGCAATGACGTCTAGCGTTGGTCGACGCACTTCCCTTGCTGCAAATAGATATACGCAGGTCAAAATTTTTGTTTTTAAATGATTTACATAATGTTTCCTCTAAAAATGTTTACAAAAAATTGTCATGAAAATTTTTACACAAATTTCGTTTACAATTTTTACAAACATTTTTTTGTACAATTTAAATTTAATTTTTTTTACAATTTGTACATAAATTTCTTTTAAAATTTTAACATATTTTTTATTAAAATTTTTACATACATTTTTTTAAAAATGTTTACCTACATTTTTATAAATTTATTTTTAAAAGTTTTACCTACATTTTTTTAAAAGTTTTACATAATTGTTTTTGTAAATTCTTACCATTTTTATTTTAAATTTTTACCAATTTTTTTTTTAAATTTTCCATATTTCTTTTTTAAAATTTTTACATAATTTTTAAATACGTTTTTTTTAGCTGTTTACATAATTTTTTAAAAGTGTAAATACATTTTTTTTTTAAATTTTTACATACTTTTATTTAAAAAAATTTCTACATAAATTTTCACCAAATTTGTTCTCTAAAATGTTTACATATTTTTTTTTGAAATTTTCCACAATTTTTGTTTCTAAAATTTTTACTTAAATTTTTTAAGTTTTCACATAGTACTTTTTTTTAAAAAAATTATAAAATTTAAATTTTTAAAAAAACAATTTCCATAATTTTTTTTTAATGTTTACATTATTTTTTGAAAGTTGTACATACATTTTTTCTTAAATTTTTAAATACTTTTTTTAAAAAAAAAATTTTACATAAATTTTCACCTAATTTTTTTTATAAAATGTTTACATATTTTTTTTGAAAATTTTTTATACGTTTTTACATACTTTTTTTAAAAAATTTTAAAATTTAAATTTTTAATAAAAAATTTCCGTAATTTTTTTTTTAAATTTTTACATAATTTTTAAATTTGTTTTTTAAATGTAAACATTATTTTTTGAAAGTTGTACTTAAATTTTTTTTTAAATTTTTACATACATTTTTAAAAAAAAATGTACACATGTAAATTTTCACCCAATTTGTTTTCTAAAATTTTTACATTTTTTTTATTCGTTTTTACATACTTTTTTTAAAAAAATTTTAAAATAATATTTTTTTAATATTTTTACATAACTTTTTCTTTAAATTTTTAAAAAAAAATTTCTTGAAAATTTTGTGCACAAATTTCTTTTAAAATGTTTACAACATTTTTTCACAAATTTCTTTTAAATATTAACATATATTTTTTTTACATAATTTTTTTTCGTGAAATTACATGAATGTTTAAATAAACTAATCGCCCATGTGCCATGTTCCGAGAGTTTTTGAATTCCCATACTTGTTTAGATTCCCATTTTTTCCAAAATGGTGTGCTCAATTCCGAGCGAAAGTGTGGTTCGAAAGAATAGCTTTGTTCAATATGTTACGAACTGTGTTCAATAACTATCAACAAAAAACATACGTTTTATTTGCAAATTTAACAATAAAATTAAGAAAAAATGACTGCTGGCTTGTTAATTGCCCTGGTTTCTACTAGAAGAAGACTAATGATACTGGAACGTGTTAAACGAGTTTCCAGATTGATTAACTGGTGTAATCATCATTCGTGTTGTTAATTTTTTAATGAATATGTCCACCAAATTATAAAATTTATGTTTATTTGAAGAAACCTTTTCAACAAGTAGAACACTCTGGGTAAATTTCGTCAAAAGTTGTTCTTGATAAAAGGAGCCTTTTTATTTTCTTTAATTTTACTAGAAAAGCTAATCTGAATACTCTCTTTTTTAATTAAATGTTGTAAAAACAAGTTAAATATTAACTCTGCGTTCTTTTTTAACTTGTATGTGCTCAGAAAAACACGTACAATCTCATTTCTTTTTCGATCCACAAGGCTATATGTGCTCGAATTATATTCCCAATATTTTTTTGGGTATTCGGAATGGAGCACACCAAATGTGGGAAAAAGTTTCACATTCGAGCAAACTCGAAATGCAGCACATGGGCGAATAATGCAGTTTGAAAGATGATAAAATTCAAAGTAATTTAAAAAGTCAATTGATGTTTCCCTTGGCTTTTCAATATTATGGACTTCAAATCTTTTTTTTTCACCATACGGCCCGTATACACATACATACATATATGTATACCCGGAATGCTAGAATACTCAAGTACCAATTTGGGAAACTTGCAGTTTTCAATTGAACAAAATCAACAGTATCCTAGAATCAGCTGTATCCTAGAATATGAATCAAGTCAATTTTTCTGGGTTTGCATTTGAACTGGATTATATAAACCTTACTTAATTCTCAAATAATGCGGCAATCTAAAAATATTGAAGTAAGACAGATTTAACTTAATGTGAAGCTTGAGACATTCTAGAAATACGGTATGATTTCTATGCACTTGAGTCTAGTTCAATTTCCATGAAACTGATGACAGGTAATTGTGATATAACAAAGAAAAAACTAAGTTTTTGTTGGAAGAACAAGAAAAAAGCACTAAACTTTGAATTCTTTATAATTTGCTGCATATAGAACATTAAATTACATCACCTCATCTAAACATGTGTGTGTGTGTCTGTGTTGTTAATGGAAAAGTGTTATCTGTACATGCAAAGTTCTGTATTACACTCCAGTAAATTGTTCGACTTAAGTTGTGCCTGTAAAAGCAATTAGGTGTTTTGTTTTCTAAATCTGAATTTAATGCAAAATCTACAGTTGACGGAATTTGAGATGGTTCATTTTATGCTAAAATGCCCTGTGGAAAACGGTGAGGAAAGTTCAACCAAACTGTAGTATGGATTTTACATTTTCGTGAGCATGAGTTATTCTCAAAGCGTTTGAAAAAATTGCCCATTGTGTTACATAAAGTTGGACCCATGACACAAGCAAAAGGGCGCATTAAGTTGTAAAACTTACACGGGCGTGAATAATTTGTTGCATTGTTTTCTGTTATTATTCTTTAAAAGAAATGGCAACAGCAACAGCAAACATCACCGTTTGACGGAGTCATAACTACAAATGTACAGAGGTATGTGTGTGTGTGGGTGTGTGGGTGTAAGTGTATGCATTTGTTCAAAACATCCAACGGGCGTAAGAGGAAACGAACGAACAGAAAAAGTAAAACAAATGTTAACACAAGTGTTTACTCGCAACAGTCGAGTCTTGAACTGCAAAAAAACACACACACACACAAAGACTTTATTTGAATTGGCGAAACTAACACATCACATCACACCCAACCGCATCGCATCGCATGGCATCGATTTTGCCACCGTTAAAGGAAAATTAAAAAATTATTGCTTTCGCAGAGAGACACACCCCCACCCCCCTCCCCCCACTCAGAGATCAGTTAGCAATCGTTAAATGCCGTCGCATCTATTGAACTGTTTTGTGGTTACCGAGCACTTGCAGGGCTTCCTTTCTCTAATTGAGTGCACAAACTAGCGTCTGTCTGACGCACTTAATAATTGCAGCTTCTTGGTATTGTGACTACGTGAAGTGTTAATTAATTAATAATGTCGAAAAGTAAGGAATGGGAGGAATCTGTACACTTGCACGGTGTAAATGTTACCAGCATAAGAAGGTGCGGTGCCCTGTAAGGCCGGCATCGAAGCTGCATATTGGATATTCGACGCTGTCGTCCTCGTCTCCGCCTCCGCAGCTTCTGTAGTGGTCATAGGCCGCGACTCCCAATCTGGTAGCATGTCTACCTATCAAACAGTGTCCACTTAATTCGGCCACCAGCCATAACAGATATGAGGGATTTCGAGCGACATGACCAGATTTACCTGCACAGAGAGAAAAATTAACCTTATATAATGTTAACTTAACCATAAATAAACATGATTTGGAGTCTACGTTATATATGGTCAATTTGAACATCTTCTTGTTGACTGGTATTTAACAATAATTATAGTTAATTTAACTACTCCCTGGTTGAATTTTTTAACCATGAAAATTGTTAATATAAAAATTTCATTGTTAATTTATTGAAACAATGCCTGCTCAATTTAACAACGAAATCGTTAATATTATTAAATACTACAGTGTTTGTTTCTGTTGTTCGAGATCGTTGACTTATTTCTATTTCTTTGCAGAAGTATAAATTTTCCAAAAAAGCTTCACGAATTATGTTTGCTTTGATTGCAGGCAAGGTTTCGGAAGCTGTTACAGTTCTTCATCGTTACCTATTTGCAATGATTTCTGCAGCAAATATTGGTGTAAAAAGTGTCCTAGCTCTAAGCGATTGAACGAGAACTACTGTTTAGTAGCGCATATCCTAGAAAAAGGAAGCAGTAAAGCATTGAAAACCAACAGCTCAACAAGCAGCATTTGGTGGTGGGTTTTTGAAATAGCGAGATAACGTTCTCACATGTTAAGAGAAAGGTAAGAGGGGAAAAAGTTTGGGAGGCGGGGAAACACAATCGCATTCGTTGCTACTTCGTGTAACATAATACTGAACTTCGTCTAACACAAAGCAGTTCAAGAACTTCGACACAACAGAGCCGAATGATCTTTGAATTGTTGTTTATTTCGCATATTTTTCAGCCTCTCTCTCGAAAAAAGCAACCTTATATAATGTTAACTCAACTATTTTTCATGTAAATTTGACCTTATATAACGTTATTTTGACTTTGTAATCAAATATTTACCATGAAAAAATTAACCAGACACATGGTTAAAAAAATCGTTGTACTTTTGGCTCGGTGTGGTCTGGACCCCAACCATCTATCGTTCGCCTGTCTGCGCGCTTCTATTCGGAGATTGACCTTACGTGACCTTACGTGTTCCAAATCCGATGAAACTTCTAAGGTTGTCTCAAATCGGGGCCAGCTCATCCTGCAATGTCCCTGTGCCCCGCCACCCACATTAGGTGATTGTCAAACTGCTTTGTCATCTCGTTAAAATCACATTTCACAGTAGGTGTTGATGTCCGTAATGGTTATGACGTTACGCCTCAACCACTGACCAACTTCCCTGATCGTTATGATTTCTGTCTGAAAAAAACGCTGCAATGATCTGGCAGCTTATTCGCTAGGTCTAACTCTAGTTTCTTTGAAGCCAACTCTACCATCCACTTTAGAACCATCTGTGCAAACTAACTAATATATTTTCTTCCAGTCCTTCCGGTCGGAAATATGCGTGGTGGAGCACTTCACAAAACTTACAATGGGTACTATAGAGTCCACTTCTCCTGTGGATTGTTGTAGGTTCGCTAAAATCGTTCCATGTCCAATGGAGTGCGAAGATTGTCTAAGCCTTACCAGTATATCAAGTGGTATCAGGTGAACAGTGGAATAGAGCCCCCGCTGGACTTTTGTCTCATGCAAGTCGATTTTTCTAATACCGGTCGTCAAGCATTATCGAACGGACAAGTGTCGCGTAAATCCAATATACTATTTTCGGGGATAAACGCCAGCGCTTTCCTATGTCCCTTTTACTGACGTAGAGGGCCACGGTGGCTTTGTTGATCATATCCATAATATTAGGTTTAAAAGTAGTTTTCCTATCAAGAATAACCCCCCGATACTTTCCGCTGTCTTTAAGGCTTATTCTATTGCCGCCAATTGTCAGTGGCTAAATTTTCGGAATTCTGTTGCTCCTACTGAAGGAAACGAGTTCGGGTTTTTCCCATGTTGTGATTCTACTAATCGGATTTTGGAGTACATCTCTGCAGTTCGAATGATATTTTCCTTGTACTGCAATCGCCAGGTCATCTGTATCAGGGACAACTCTACAGCCTGTACTTTCTAGCTCTCTTAGGATAATATTGAGAGCTAGATTGCAAAGAAATGTATAATAGAAAGTGGTTCAAGACAGCACTTAACTGTTTTAAAAGTGGTCATCTTTTTATGTGATTTACAGATTTACATTGTTCACAGTTTAGTGTGTGGTCCCCTTAACATTCCATTGAGGATCAACTGGGACAGGGGGCATCTGTCCAATCAGTCAACTGTTCACAAAATAATTGTTGCTTTCACGTCTTACTTATTTCCCTTAACATCCCACTTAATATAAATATTGATTACTATAACAGAGGATTGTTGAAAATATAAAGGATTTTAAATATTTATTCAAATAATGTTGGTCCTTTACCATGGACGACTCTTTCCGGTGTATGGCAAACTCAGTGGGACTGTGGAAGTCTTCATAATCATCATCACTTTGACTCTGTAGTCCAGTGCGAATTGCAGTTCGGCTGGAATCTGTAAGGTAATTCGGAGTCTTGCTCGATATTTGGGAGAGATATTGAGTTCATGATGACAGAGACAGAATCCATTGTTGGTATGACAGCTAGACTATTAGGGATAAACCCCAGTGAGGTGAGGTGTTTTTAGCAGTAGCAGAATGTCTCAGCCTGATCAGCACTAAAGTGATCAGTTAGTAGATCCCGAAACCTACATGATTACATAATTTACAGAAGTCGCAACGCGTCGGTATAGAAGTCGATTGGCAGCGTTGTACCAGGAGTTTTGTATTACAACATAATGAGAGTGTTGTTCCAGACGTATAGGGTACTTCTAGGCGAATGTCAACCAAATCCGATTTGCCAGGCGTCATGGTAAGTACCAAAACCATGGCCTTCTTCCACAGTCTCCTTATGAAACTTCTGAATCCAGTGTATCCCTTTCCTTTTCATTCATTTGCTATTCACTAATTTTTCGAAAGTGCATTTCGAAATTCGATCCTTTTGTCAACCGGGCTATTTCGAATTAAATTGGCATCAGAGCTGGCCCCGTTTACATTGGACTGAGTGGCGAGTTAATCAAAATCTGCCAAGTCATCGACATTTTCAAAGCCAAACGTTAGCAACTGATTAATTGATTTAATAATTGTTTGTGCTTTTTTTCAGTTGTTTGTTGTATTCATTTCATTCGATAATCTTTTTTGGGTTCGTTTTTTATTGGCATTTAAACAATTTACAGAATTTGCTTGAATTATATTCGGAATTCAGTTGCCTGTGCTCGGCGAGATGGATCATCTATGATGTGTCAGAGACAATTTTACATGTCACTGTCGTCGGTCTGTCGTCCAACATTTAGTGCGAGCATTTTGCATTGTTGTTGTAGCAGTGTTAAATATTTATTTTCGTATGTTTGCAAATGAAAGAGAATTGTTTTAAGTATTTTTTTTTTGTCTTTATTTGTTTGTTTGTTCATAATTCATTTGAGTGTGTCTGTGCGTGTGTGTGTGCATGTACTTGTTTTAAATCTACATGCCGACGTACAAAAGTATTTCTGTGAATGTTTGCTTGATTGTCTGTCGCGTTCGTATATTTAGACTTTTCTCTAAATAGTGAATCTGTTAAAAGTCTTTATCGGTTGTTGAGCGGGGAATGTTCGCCATGGCGAAGACTTTATTTATGAAAATAACGCCAAAAATTTCAATACGAAATGGTTCATTTCATTTATTAAGTCGGTGTACATAAATTCCTGAGAGTCTACACGCTGACAAATCTGTCGTTTGTAAATGTTTACACACAAGTAAATCTTGTGTTTGGAGGTTGTATCAAGTAACGCCCAACAAAGTTTATTTGGCATGCAAACATAACTCATTTGCTATTATTATTAAGTACTAGTAAGTTGTAATGCGCCTATGGCGCCCGTTGAAATATGGAAAAAAAATTTGTTGAAAAAAAAAAAAAATTGTTGAAAAAAAAAAATTTTGTTGAAAAAAAAATTGTTTCATGAAAAAAAAAAATTTTGTTGAAAAAAAAATGTTTGTGGAAAAAAAAAATTTTTTGAAAAAAAAATTTTTGTGGAAAAAAAAAATTTTGCTGAAAAAAAAAAAATTTGTTGAAAAAAAAAATGTAAATTCCTATGTACTGCGTGACAGAGTCAGTGAATCAGTGTATCAGTGAATCAGTGTCGAGGGTAAATATATAACAAATCACTCTTTATTAAGATATGAGCGTGTTTGGGAAGTGGGCATTGTATAAAATAAATTGTATCTCAATAATATAAATTCATTCACTTACTCCACAACGTTTGAAGCTTTGTAGTTAATAGAATTAAATCAATAAATTCACAATATGAATTGACTTATTTCGCACAATGTTTCTAGTTTCTCCACCTTCAGTGAAATGAAAGGTTGGGGGACAGTAAAACACCTCCTCTGCCCTTGCCCTGCACAGGGGATCAATAATGGGCTCTTATTTCTTTAGGTACCCTGGGCGACCTGGCCGATATTGGTTGACTCAGGAGGATTCAACAGGAGGAACTAGTGATTCGATTTTCGCTAGCTTCCGACCTCCCACAAGCAGACCTCCCACACAAAATGTCCAATGTCATGGCATTGGATAGTTAGTAATGGCTCTCATCTGTAAGACTCAACTCCACCAGACCTTTAGCATAATTTATCAGAATTGAATTGTTTCGTTTCGTTTCAGTTGTTTTATCTCTGGCGCTCTGTCTAACCTACCCCCCCTGCCAACCGCCAACCGCCAGCATTCCTGTATTCATCGTTATCAATTTCGTTTTGGGTGACATTTAAAAAGACAATGAAGAAACCGAAGAAAATACAAATTTACATATTTGAATTTAACGGAACTGTGACATCTCCTGGCACAAATACGAACGAACGAACGAACGGATGGCACTTCTTCTTATCACAACTAAAAAGTTGAGCGTTCATTCATTTCGAAGCTAAACTTTGACTGTTTCATTTTGTAATTTATGCACAGAATATTTACCAAGAGTGCATTGTTATTTTGCGATAGTTTTTCCGTGACAGAGACAGAGACACGTCTGTTTTGTTTTGTATTTAGTTCTGTAAATTCATTCAAAATGAATAATAATAGTTTGTGTTTTTGTCCCATTTGTGACAAAATATTTCCAATCGACTCGTTGGTTTTTCATTTCACCTGGATGATGATGCAGACACCGCGAAAAAGCCAGGTCAGGGTTTTCTGTGTGGTCAAGCATAAGGGCGCGATTTGCTATATATTTTTAATTTTTTAATATTTTGGGTCCAAAAACGTTGTACCAATTTTCTAATGAATTTCATTAAAAAGCGAGTTTCGACAAAAAAAATTACGCTTACGGCTTTTTCACGGCTCGTTTCATGACCTGCATAAATTGCTACACATATATGTGGATGGAGGATGGATCATAGAAATCTCCACATAAAAGTTAAAAATTGTGATTATTTATACAGACGTTATACTGTTTTTCCCCCCGCACCCTTCCCATTAGCAAGTTTCGATTGAAACAGAACAACTAACCCGGGGGGCCAACTGTGCCAAATCAACAGATTAAATATAGTTGAGGTAAATAAAAGCACATGAAATCTAAATATGTATTCAAATATATCTACATGTATGTGTATGCGTCTGTGTGTATGTGTGTGTAGTTCTGTCGATGATGTTGATTTGATTTAAAAACAGGAAACACTAAACTTGTCCAATTTATTTATATCAAACCTCTGGCCACCAGTCAGAATGTGTCAACACACACATACACCCTAAGCTAACAGCACAGACCCACGCACACCCACACTCACAGGCAAATGAATTTCCGCTTCCCTTGCCATTCGTTCGTTCGTTGTCTCCTGTTCCCTCCTCTTACTGAAATGCGGGTAACGGGTGTGACACAACGAGCACTAGTTTTTCATTTTGTAAAGAAATGTTGAACAAATCACATTTAATCAGGCCCATGTTAAAACATTCCTTATGGCAAGTCGATTGTTTAAGCAAACAAACGGTTTTCATTATTTCATCTCCACTTCATCTCCGGCTGCATGAAAATACATTTTTCATTTTTACAAATGCATACAGGGCTCATGTACCACATGAACAAGGGGGGGACAAGTGTGTGTTCTACATACACATGTACATGTGTACATTCAAATCGTGGCCGAAGGATCTGCCCAGATTTGTACAATGTTCCAATGGAAATGCTGTCTCCTTTAGCCAGATGGAATATTCCTCAACCTCAGAGGTGAATTACTCGTCTCGCTAATATCGGTCACAAATCTCAAGAAGTCAGGAGATTTGGACCTTTTGCGGGAATAGTTTAAGACAAACATTTTTGGGAAAAGTATTTGCCCTTCGCCGAATCGTGGCTTTCAATCTAAATTTTGAGATAAAACATACAAAGATGAGCAGGGCCAAACAGAATGTCTTTTATCCGACCATATACGACAGTACGACTTTCGCAGGACGTCTTAGGCAACGACAATTGAAATAAGACTTTGGGTATTGCCCATTTCCGATACAGTCGACGAAAAACACAAGACCAGTGAACCAGTGTTCACTGTTCTTCGCCATAGCCTAATTCGGATAAGTGAAATGTGTTTCAGTTAAACGATCGTAGTGAAAAATATTTGGCCGGCAAATTCGCCTACTTCGAGAGATTCATTTCGTAACATTTTAATAAACTTTGTTGTGTGAAAAAATGTGTATTTTCATACATTTTTCTTACTTACTTATTTCCCTTAACATTCCATGAAGGAACATCGCACACACCTACCACACCACGGCCGTCCACCATACATTTTTCTAGGTTTTTTTAAATGTATATGAATACGGGTGTTGGTCCATGGTGCTGATGCATACCACAGAGAATTACTTGCTGGGACCAATATTAAAATTTAGAAATTTATTAAACTTACTGGGGAAAACTGCCTAATTGATCAATTACACTGTGCGACAGCCACAATCGGTTTGGGATGAAACCACCGGGGAAAGTTATATTGGTAAAAAAAAGTCATACGTGTTCCAGCGTTTCGCTGGGTCTCATCTAGGAATCGAGATATATCGATTTGAAGTTAGTAAGTATCGTATAGGGGAATTTATCACGTTTTAGGCTCTTTTGTTTGACATAACTCGAGAACCACTCGTCCGATTTAGCTGAAATAAATTTTAAAAAACCAAGAATTACAATTCCCTTAATCTGTTCATATATTATTTTCCTTTACAAGTAATAGTTTCCAAGTTAAAAATAAGCGCATGAAGAAAAAAAATTTTTTTTTTTTTATATTTTTTTTTAAATACATTTATTTTCGTTTATTTGCTCCCTTTTCTTTCTTGCGTTTTGGATTTTTTATGAATTAAAAAAAAAAAAATTTTAATTTTTAGGCAAAAATAATTTTTTTTTTTCATACATTTATTTATAATTGCGAAACTGTTGCTTAAGTAGGAAAACGGTTTAAGAACAGATTAGAGGAATTGTAATTCTTAATTTTTCTAAATTTGTTTCAGCTAAATCGGACGAGTGGTTCTCGAGTTATGTCAAACAAAAGAGCCTAAAACGTGACAAATTCCCCTATACGATACTTACTAACTTCAAATCGATATATCTCGATTCCTAGATGAGACCCAGCGAAACGCTGGAACACGTATGACTTTTTTTTACCAATATAACTTTCCCCGGTGGTTTCATTCCAAACCGATCACTGACCCTTACCATTTGTCGCAGAGTGTTATTGGTTGATATGATAACCGATTCCCCCAAAAAAAAAAAAACGATGTCGGATTCGTACTCTAATAAGATGGCATAAAAAGGCAAAATAGAAGACAGTTTCAATTCGTCGTATTTTGCAGTGTGAAAGAAAAATTCTCTATTATTTTATGGTAAAACTGTTTTGTCGTCGAGCATTCAAGGAACCAAATGAAAAGAGAATCCAAAAAGACTTCATTACCATTTGTCGGTGTTGGACATGGCGAGAGGGAATAAATCCTTTAACCTCGCCAATTTGGCCAGCATTTTGTTGGACATAGACAAACAAATACTAAGCTGAGTAAAAGGTTTTTTTTTTCGTATAAAGTGTTGGACCGGCGCTGAGTGGGGATAACGTGGCCAACCACCAACCTTTGAAAATGTCAACGAAAATTGTCTTTTTTTTTTGGAATACAAAAAACATACGGTAGCATCAAAATTTTTGTTCATTAACCTGAAAACGAATAATCTTTAAATCGATTTAAACATTTGTACCAGCACAAATTTAAATGTAATAAATAAAAATACCGGGTGTTTTTTTTAGATGTGTGGTTTTCAATCTGGCCACACTTTTTTCGGAGTTGGTCAGCTGTCACAGGATTTATGGCCTGTTTGGTTAAATTGGTGGGCCGCTGTGAATCACGTATGTGATTATACCGTAAAAAGGCAAAAAGGCAACAACAAACATACAGGCTTCTACCAAGACTTCGTATTTGACAAGGTAGGATCTTGTTCAAACGATGTTGAACAATTTTAATCGAATTCGTTCTCAGCCCATCGGGTTGCACTCAATCGGTATAATTTGTGAACAATCTATTACCCTTACCAACCATAAGGTCCTAACTCGCGTTAGGACAAATCTAAACTACATAAATAGATCTTTTTTTTTTAATAAACATGAAGGTCTTTGAATCTATGGAAAACTAAAATGACTCCTGAAAAAAATGGTAAAACTCGACTTTGGCTGTTACTTGAATTTGAAACATTAGGTTGCTCTCACGACAGACTTAGGCTGTTATGACTTGCGACCACAGATATGCCCACATTGTGGTGTAGGCTACAATATATTTCTTTAAATCGAAGTGGATTTTTTTACTAATTCTGCATTTGACATTCTTTCCTACGTGACATTTGGCGAATTTGCCATCTTCCTTTACGTGATAACCGAATGTCTCCGTTTCTCTCGGTGAGCACCTCGGCCACCAAACATTTTATCATCTCGCAGAGGGCAATGAAATCGAAATGTGAACTAAAAGTCGGACCGGAAGTGTTTCGGCCATTTCAGTGGAAATACTAGTGTAACAAACGAAAAGGGACATGTTGCGATGGTCTCACTTCCGTAACTGTCACCTGCACTTACAACGAACTGGCTGTCGAAGGACAGCACTCCACGTGCTTTACAGGGAATTCATTAAATTGAAACTTTACTCACGATAATGTGAAAAAGAAAACGAAAGAAATAAAAAGAAAAACCGTTTGTCCTTCGGTTTCTTATGGTCTCATTTGGTTACTTCCTCACAGAATGTTCATGATCTTCCGCTGCTGCTATCTCAACTTTCGCAACTTTTAAGCAGTTGCGACGACTACAAATAATGGCCGGCAATAAAGTACTCGCAAGCATTTGCTGTCATCATCACCATCACGCTGGTCGCCTGCCACAACAGTCTTGGCTTTCTACAAACGCCGCCAAACTTTATTAATGACGTATGTACTTGTAGCTGTTGCTTCCCTCGACATGTTTTTTCTATTTTCCCGCATTTGAGAATTTTCCACCAACGAATTGTGATGTTTACCCTCGCGATGATGCATGACGATAAAGTTGGTTCCCCTACGCGACTTCTTGCGACGGCCGCATTGCTAATGCTCGATACGTGCACGAGAGCACAATATTGAATCTGACGCGAAATAATGTTAAGCAAAAAAAAAAAATACGACTATAGTCGTTTTTGATTGGTAGCTCGCTAAATGATTGTGTATGTGTTTTGAGGTTAATAATCTCATTGCTGTACAAAAACAAACAATTCTGAAAATGCTTCTGCTATTTAGAATAAATTATTTGTCTCCATAAAGCTTTCGCCTGGAAGATTTAGAAATTATAGGAAAACTAGCTTACCCGGCGGAGTTCCTCCTGCCCACAACACGTACTGACGTTGGCTCTACAACCTGTTGTTGGTCTTGGCCTGAGTAATAATTGATTTCCCAGCACTTTGGTTTTCCGCTTGGCTTCTCCAGTTCGTGCATGTCTTCTACCACTTGGTCCATCCCCACTATTGACTTAAATAGCAATCTAACATCCAGCGAATTCCAGGCCGAATGGGAGTGGGAGTTGCCACGCCCCTTTGTCCAATTATCACCTAATATATCGGGGAATCATCCGACTATCTGCGAATTGGCGAATTGGCGCGAATTCAAATTTAATCGCATTAAAATATGCGATGTGTGGAAGAGGCCACGTCCACTTTAAATATCTGATCCAAAAGTATCGCATCTCTCAATCTGGAACCAATATAATGGCAATCATAAAATATCATTGAAATCGGTTGGACGGTTTCGGAGATAAGCATGTCCGAACACAGTGACACGTGATTTTTTCCCTAACTCGAACTTCCACAAGTCGCTTTTTCATTAAGTCGAAGAACTTCTGGTGGCAGTTAAGGAGACAAATTTCCTTAAACAATGTTATAAGGAATTCCATAACGCAAAGTCTCCGTAAGTCGAAATGAGTTATGGAAGTTTGACTGTATTAAGATGAAATATTCAAGAAAAGCCTGACTTTCTTGTCATCAAACCATATTTTGAATTGTTAACACAGCACTGAAGTTATCGCTTACTCTCATCGAACACACCTATTGTATTTGGTTTGTTGCTTGATACACGATTTTCCGTATTCGACGGAACTTTGAAAATATGTATCAGCAAAATTCCGTGGTGTTCCTCCCAAAAAATAACCGAAAGATAACATCAACACTTGTTGTTCCTCCCTAATAGACGTGGCACTTAGCTTCCCTTGCCACATCAGCAGCAGGCACAACCACAACAACTTATTTCATAACCCATTCGTTGGTTCTCATAACGATTTGCTAGATATTCAAGACGTTAAATCACGTCTGCATCGTCGTCAGAAAACCACCAAAGTTCAGTTCCCCACCCCCCGGATGAGTTGGTTATAAAGCTGGAATGGAATGCAAAAAAGCAGGGAATCAGTGAAAGTGTTGTCAATGCCGTCCGTCGCCAGTTGATAACTAAATGTAAACAAATCATTTGGAAACTGGAAAAGGACCAAGCATATGCAATATAAGTTTAATCTGTTGAATTATACGTATTGTACTTCTCATGATTCAGAAAGATTTCCCTTGGATTTGGTGATTCCTGTCCCAAAAAAACTACAAACAATTCCATGACCATGGAATCCCTTCTACGTTCAGCTTTGCCAACAATGTTATTTTATTGAGTTTTTTGCCCAAAAGCAACCGGATATTTTAAACATACGCAAAGCATAAAGCGTTAAGAACAAGAGTGACCTAACCCATATTCGGAATTTTATATTGCAAACTATTCAATGTTTATCAGATAATGAAGAAGGCGTTCCCTCTTAATCCTTAGGGAACCATAGTTTACACATATTAAACCGTTGTTCCACATCTGTCGAGATATTAATGTGTCAAGTTTGCAACTGCTTTCAACAGTCACAAACAAATGGTTTTAGATTAATAAGAACTATCCTATACCTTGCCTGAAATTTAACGTTTTAAAACATTTCTATTTGGCAAAAGATATAAATAATAAATCATCTAGAACCTGACTAACATAAGCAAATGACGGTGGTAAATATCAATGGAAATTTACTGAACATTTTTTCAAATTTATTTCAAAACCAGAAGAGAATCGCCCCGGTAGGCGTGTTGGTAGCGTGCTTGCTTATCAGCATGGGGGTTCGATTCCCACTAGAGGCTTTGGTCTGTCGCTGCAAAAGTCTAGTCAAATGGTCTGTGTTATCCGGTTTACCCTTGGTCCGAAAAATAGGATATAAATTTACTTTGTATTGTAATTAAATACAAATAAGTAAATAAATAATAAAATCATAAAAACTTAAAAAAAGCTTTGTTAAGAAAAATTCAATACCAAATCAATTTTCCCACATTTTTCTTTGTCCCGATTCACACTAGACTGCAATTCCCAGTTTAAAGGAAAGAGGGGAATGGCAAGGAAAAACTTGCTCGTATTGGCAATTTCGATTTGTGTTTTTCGTTTTTTAATATTTTGAAAGTCATTTTTATTCGAAAAGGCAATAATGAAATCGAAAAATTGCCGAAAATCAATTTCCTTGTGTGAACACAAGTGGCACGTTCAAAAGGGAATAATGAAATTGCCGCAAGAAAAAATTGCCTAGTCGACAAAGCTAATGACCACAATTTATGGTGACAACAACTTCAATGTTAACACGAAGAAATGACAAAAGAAAGCCAGCCGACATCTATATTGCTGTTGCTGATCCACAAATATTCCCTCTTTTTTTGGAGAAAATCGAAGTCACCCGAAGTCATTCAATACAAGTATTGTTTAGTTCAAAGTTCATCTACGCCGCTTTTATCGGAATTCACCACATTACCTGCCTCGCCCATTCTGCCATCCCCTTAGAATCACTTGCTCATGATACACAAAATCCAAACATGTTTTTCCTAAATTCATATCCGATTTCTATGTCCACTGGTCTACATACGATTCTAAAAGTGTTTAGCTTTCTGTCAAATACGGCAACAATGGCTTAGTAATCGTGTGTATGTATCCGTGTTAGATACGTAAACAAAATGTTGTCACAACTCACATTGTTGTCACAACTAAACAAGTGTACAAGTGGTCTTAACACAATTTTTGAAAAAAGTGCAAGTTACGACAGTTTGGACGGCAGCCCAGCAACAATGTTTGTATGTGCGATGTGTGTACGTATTTATGTTTGCAAATATTCACACGTACACTATGGAGAATATTACAAAAATATTATGCATATGAATGTGTGTTTGTGTGTACACGTTCATCCTTTTACAGACACAGGCACACATCTATTGAGATATGCACACACGGCTGGCGCTCAACTTGTTGTGCCGAACAGTACGGCGAGTGGCTCGGCATGAATACGAAGCATTGCAGCAAAAACATAACAACAGCAACAAAAAAAACACTTGAGGGCTTCAAGTGTGTAATTTAAGCTCTCACTTTTTCGGTTGTTGCATTTTATTTTTGTGTTGCAAACTTTTACGCGCAGTTGTTGCAATTGTTGCTCTCACTTTATTGCCGCGTTCTGTTGTGTGTATGCGTGTGTTATCCTGAGTACTTAATGCAAGGGGGGATGGACATTGAATGAATCGGTTTTTTTTTTAGGATTACTTTGTAAAACAAACGTTCAATCGCAACATTCGCGCTGTTAAAAAAATCCCGAAGGCGGTGTCTTTAATAGTGCGATTGTCGCCCGTTACTTTGTCTTGTAATCAGCGAGTTGTGATGGCCATGAAAAGATGAGGTGGCCATTTCTAAATGAGGATTTCAATTAAAAACATCACGACTGTTATTTGTTTGTAGGTCATGTTCATAATAGATCTCATATTCATTTAATTGTTTTAGATATGATGCGGAAATCGTTTACATCTTTCATTTTCATCATTATCATCAACGCTTGTTGCTTGTGAGTTTTTTGCGACATTGAAATATTTATCACCCACTGCGTTAAATGGCCTTGCAGGGATATTATCTTTTAAAGCAACCGCCATGGCACACATAAATTTCGTCTGGCACTCGTTAAGCAGACATTGGGTACAAAACAAAACACTCTGGCATATTCGCCGAATACCGGCAGTGACACAATGATGTCACCCACTATTGACATGGACGAGAGGATTGTTTGTCGGCAAAGGCAGAAATTAAATTTAAAGATTTCTGTCAATTAAGTCGGGACAAAATGTGTAGTCTGTCGATCTTTGGAATAACCCTGTGAATCATTACACTATCCCGTATTCCATCGCCCCGTAGACGCCACAGATTCAGGTAATACCTCCAATATGAGTAGTTAGTTAGTCTGTAGTCTGACATTTTGCGGATAGGGAGACAAGTAGCCGATGATCCATCTAGTTGTTTCTTTCGAAAAATCATCTTTTCTGAGGAAGAGAATTTTCAATGCGTCGGCTATGTCAACAAGCAGAATTGCCGCATACGAGGATCGGAAACCCGGTTCGTGATCATCGAGAAGCCAGTGTATCCTCAGAGAGTGACAGTTTGGTGTGGATTTTAGGGCGTTGACATCATTGGCACTTTTTTTGTTTGAAAAATCTGCCGGAGATGTCATTTTGGTTACAGAGACATGATAAACCATTTTTTCTGTGGCCGCAGATTGAAGTCAAGTGGATTTGGGCAATCTTTGGTTTCAGGGGCACACAGTCAACACCTTAATTTATATTTTGCGCACCAAATTTCAGTAATCGTATCGTCAGCCACTTATACACTTACAACAACAAAAAGTGGATTGAAATATGGAACAAATGCTTTTATTTGTATCAACCTTTAGACGTTGTTATTTTTTTATATCTCCAAACTTTGTAAATTAAATTTTTCAGATGTTTGTTTATTTCAATTAGCTCAGAGTAACATCTGTTTGGCGAATATGATTTTCATTCGCCCAATCTTCTTATCGTTTTCATTCAAATGACCGTTTATATGAATTCATCACTAATCCCGGTTATTTGTGTTTCTTTTGCCATTGCCACCCACCGGTGGTCAGGGACAAGAAGCATGTGCAAGTAGGGCCAATTGAAACATTTAATACTCGCGCTGCTTATTATCACTTGAATATAAGAGGCACCCTGTCGCTCTTAATGTTTGGAGCTTGGAAGGACATTCACTAACTATCGTATCTCAAAACGGTGTCGGCTAATGCCAACACCTTCAATGGGCCAGTTAATATCACCAAGTGACATTCAACTTTCTATTGAAATTGAATCTGTTGAAATGCTTGTTGTACAGACTCCCAATGAAATAGATGCGCCATTTACTTTTGTTTTCCTTAATAATCCAGCAAAGGTACAAACTTATCCGCTCAGCAAATAAAAATAGCACAACACCGAAACAAAACAAAAATGAGAAGCACAATCCACCGTTGCCGCAACCAACTCTCTGCTTTGGTGGGAGGAGGGGGCAAACCCCCGGTCTGCAGGATGACACGCTTGCTCGAGTTGTAAACAACCAATTAAACACACCAGTCCAAAGGAAAACGCAGCCAAGTGATATAAAACAAACAACAATAACAATTGTAAACGTATTGGATTTAGAGTCAGTGGGTGATCCACACAGATGAGGCAGCACACCGATGAACAAATGAAAGGAATGACTCCTAAATAAATAGTGCTGTGCCAACAAATGAAGAATAAGAAAAATTACATTTATTTGTATGTGGGTCATCAGCATCGAACACACAAATCAAAGGATCAGACAATCCTTCGGTCACATTTGAGAATGTCGATGGCAATTCCGACGCAGCCTCACTTTGGAACACACTAACAGATTAAGGACAATTGTCCGTTTTTACGATCTCCCTGTTCAGGATAAACTGTAAACTGTTTTAAAGCGATTCGGATTTTGTAAAATAATTCTGCCTGGACTAATTAATCAGATGATAAAGGGGAACCCAGGGCTGTGAAGTCGGAGTCTGATAAATTTGCACGTAGTCGGATTTAGATTTCCCATGCAATACATAAAGTGTTTTGAAAACAAGTTAATCTGTAAATATTTTTAAAAATTTCAAATATTTTCGATTATATGAACTTTTTTATCTTAAGGATCCCCCCTTACTTACTTATTTCCCTTAACATTCCATGAAGGGACAGACCGGGAACTTCTGTCGAATCAGTGAGCTGTGTACGATATAATTTGTATACCCAGTGACCGGGACCTGCTTGTTTAAAGACATGGCCGAACGTCTAATGCTTTTCTAGAGAAGTTTCACATGGCTTAGAGATTACTCTCTTACTCGTAAAGTCGCCAACATTTACGAGGTGGAAACAGCCGCCGAAAAATGTTTGATGGTCTTACACGGTTTCGAACTCGGGTTCATTTGTGTGATAGTCGCCTAAGAAATTCGATCTGGAAATCAAACACTGTGCATGGTCCGCAAATGGACCCCTCTAACAAACACATCTCTCCAACCCTCCAACGACATTCGGGAACGCACTCCATAATGCCGGCTACACTCGATTTGGCCGCCAGACAACCTCTATTTTTCCTGAATCACATAAATTCGAATTGGAATTTTGTTTACTAATTTCACCATTCAATTGGAAATGTTGTAGATGAAAATTAGAAAATTCATCTGCCAATTAATGAAGATGACTTTGAACAACAACACCATCCGCTCTCTAGGCCACAATTCAGAGCATCTAATTGATATTTACCTCCTAATTAATTAGTTATTCCACTTGGAGTTCCACACAAATGATTTCCTGCAATTAACTACAAATACTAAATAAATAAATAAAGATAGATAGATTGTGCTAGCAAGTGGGGTGGGAGGGGATTTTGTGGAATTGTTTATATTAATGATCAATATTGAAACATAAAATTGCAAGTTTATTGTCTCGAAATCTTCAATGAAAATGAAACACACATTCAAAGTATTTTTATTGCACTTGTATAATTTCACTTTTACAATCCATTCGAATTCCAGTCCAAAGCCGATTTAGTTACGTTTTCTGTTCAATTGATAAATTTATTCATTCATTTATTTACGCCCGTCTTCCGGTGGCCGTCGTCTGAAGCGCTTCTTTATTGAAATCAATTCATCTTTTCATCCTAAAATACGAGCGATGGCCATGACCATCCATCGCTGCCTCAGACATTTCCGGTGGTAAACAAATGAGCAAAAAAGAAGAAAAGAGAGAAAATAAATAAATATTTGTACAACTTGCAAATATTATATGTTCATATGTAAATACTGATGTCTTAATAGACACGCATACACTCTGGACCATTCAAATAGGTACACAGTAAACCGATTACTTCACAAGTCGATAACATTACACATTACAATTGGCAATAACAGGTGGAAAAGAGTTGGAGATGGCACGAAAAAGGGACAAGACCGAATAAAAATGGGGGAAAAATAAATTTGCCCAATTGCCAAAAATAAAATCCCAAAAATTGCAAGCCCTTAAAAAAGACACTAAAAGGGTGCAACTAGTTACAGAAAGGACGAAAAGTGGCCAAAACGGGATAAAAAAGGTACAAACAAAACGAAAAAATCAAAAATGTGTTTAAAAAATGTGTATCGACAGGAATGAATGAACCAAAAAAAATAGTAATGCAAAAGGGGACTAAAATGGTCCAAAACGACCCAAAACCGGTACTATTTTTATAAAGGAGAATAATCTGACTGACTTATTCACGCGTAAACGTCCACTAAAAAATGGATTTTTTGGAAATTCGGATTGGAAGAGAAAAAACGGGAAAAAAATGTCTCTTACAAATACTTAAAAATACAAAAATCAAATATTGTGATTTTTGGTGGAAAATTAGTCCACAACTACACTTGGCAACAGCAGGTGGAACTGAGTTAGATATGTGAGGAAAAAGCGGACAAAAAGGGTAAAAAATTAAATAACAACAACTGATGGACCAAAACGGGATAAAAAGGAACAAAAACGCCGGGAAAATAAAAATGTTGAATCAAAATTTTGACAACTACAGGTAGAAATTAGTTAGAGATGGCACGACAATGAGGCCAAAACGAAATACGAAAAGGACAAAAAGGTAAAAAAAAATTGTTGGCAGCAACAAGTGGGTAATAGTTTGGGGAAGGGGCGAAAAAGGGAACAAGCGGGATACAGAAAAGGTACAAAGGGGGGGTAATACAAATGCGTGAAACATTTTTATCGACAGGAATGATTATATTTCATTTATTATATTTAACAGTTGAAATATATAAATGAAAGTTAATATAAAAAATAATCACAAAAGAGCGAGTTGTAGGAATATGCATGACAACTGTAGTTAGAATTGGGTTGTAAAGGGGATAAAAAGCTGTAAAATAGCTGTAATGGGGCCAAAGTACAAATAGAGCAAATTAAAAAAAATTCAAATTAGCTATTAAAAAACTGTAAGAAGGGTATAAAGGGATTAAGCAGGAGACAAAAAAAAGTAAAATATTCTAAAGAGTTCTAAAAAGGGCCATAAAGGCCTAATGCGTACCAAAACGGGATAAAAAGGGACAAAAGGTGGGGGAAAATTTAAAAGTTTAATAAACTCAGCTAACAATTCGAGGATACTGAAAAGACGGCCAAAATATAGAGGATTTGGGAACACTTTTTAAAAATAATCGTTGAGGGTGAGAAGTCGAAAAGAAAACAAAGTTTGTAAATTGTTTGGGACTTGAATCTTGCATGGGCCAAAATAGAGAAAATTAAAAAAAAGTGCAAACAAATTAATATCTACCGCCTTAAATTGGAAAAATGCGACAAAGGTTTTGAGTCGGTATAAAGTTTTTTTTTTTTTTTTTTTGTCGAAACCAAGGCAATTAAAGAAATGTTTTGTGTTTTACTGGAAAAGGGAAATATACTAAACAAAATACGAAGTAGCTAGTTATTGTTTAATTTGGATCACCCTTTATTAGATAATCAGGTTAACAGTTCTATGTTCACCCACCGAATGAATATCGCACAATCCTAAATGCACAATATTAAGTGTACGTTAGATAGATACATGAAAATCATTACCTTAATTAACTCCTTAATGAAGTTCTCTGAGAAATGTGTGAGGAGGAATTTACACCTGGAAAACAGAGAATCATAACGCACCCCACAAACACAAAAGGCTCACAACTCAAAATTCTGTCGCATTAACGCAACTGAACACAATTCTCTTTAGGTCATCATGCAGAACCAACGCAATTAACATAAAACTGTAACTTTTTCCACTTAAAGAAGACAGTGATGTGAAAGAAATGTTTGCAATAGTTAGACAGGTGGACTCTGTATTAATTTGTGGAAAAAAGTCAGTTTTGAAAAATTTTGAGTTGTGACCCTTTTGTATTTATGGTGCGATATGTGTATGGGAACAATGTAGCTGTTAATTGTCATGAGATGTGGAATGTTTCGAGCTTAGCAAGCCATTGGATTACTGAACTGCGAGTACTCAGATTATATGCGCCCGCCTATTCCTTCAGAAAATGTTTAGGGAAATACGTACTTTTCGGTCGGGTATTTCCATTTACAACATGACATGCGCATCTTCTATGAAGGATTCCATGAAATTTGCCGTGGTCGTATTAAACACGATTTTACTAGTTTTCACTTCCAACGGGTTAGATTTCCCCGATCAAATTAAAAAAAAAAAAACAATATAACTAGTTTTCTTTTTGTAAAACAGTAAATCACCTTATTTTCTTTTCACAGCCGCCACCCATCCCTGTGTACCTAAACAAATGCTGCAGGGTGTATGTAACTTTGTATTTATCAGAAAACTCCTCTCATGCAAAAAGGTTCTAAAAACCGACTGACTTAAATCGCAGACCACTTGAATGTGGAAAGAGTTTGTAAGCGACACTTGAAGGGCTGAGATTCGAAAAGGGATTAAGTCCAAAAAAAAATAAAAATTCGAGATATTTAGACAAAAAAAAAATATATTTTCTTTTTCTAAGTGTCCATAAAGTCTTGGGTTGAAAAAAATTTTTTCTTTATTTTCTCATTGAAATTGTAAATTTTTAAAAATAATGGAAATACAAACTGTTCAAACGGGCGAGTTCAGTTTTAAAAGTTGTTAAGTCAATTTATTCGGTTCTAAAATGAATAATATCTAAAATCTTGTTTTTAACAGTTAAATTAGAATGAGAAATCACGGAATTTTCTGATAATCAATAATTTTACTTAAATGTTTAAAGTGTATTAGTTTCTTTTTTTTGGGTTTTTTTTCAAAAAATTTAAATCTACTTTTTGAATTTCTTAAAAGTGTCAATTGATTGTGTTGAAAACGGGCAAGCCAGCATTGCCATGTGATTCCAATTTTTATTTGTTTGTTTGTTTTTGTTTACTTCTTCTTCTTCCTTTTTGTTTGTTTGTTAGCCGCTAAGCATTTGGGGTTTTTTTTTTGTTTCTGATACGTTTTGTTTGCCATTTCTTTGGCATTTTATGTGTATACAAACAAACATGTTGCGATTCCATTCGGATATTGTGTAAATAATATGGAACATGCCCAAGCATCCATAATTTGTTTGTATTCGAATATATTTATCTTCTCATAATCTGGCCATACATCACACACAAAGCAAACAAATATTTAAATAAATTGTACATATTTACTATGGAAAACGATTATTTAAAGTTCATTCACACATATCAATGGGAATCGTATTGATTGGAATCGAATCGAATTGAATCGATTTGAATGGCATGGCATGGAGTGAAGTGTAGTGGAATTGAATATGAACCGATTGGTGGTGGCCAGTATTAACTCTAGCAGAATATATAAACAAGTGATTCCACCAACATCGTGGCAGACAGCCGACATTTGAATATGGCCAAATTGGCCACAGCGACAGTAAATCAATTTGGTTGGCCCGACCAACCATGATAGCCATCACAAATTGAACGTAAGATGCCATAAGTGAATACACGAAACTTGCATGTTGCAGTCTATAAATGTATCGCAATTAAATGCGAATCCATGTCCGTCCCATCATCCGAATGTCTCTCTATGTTGAATTGCATTGAACGTTATGAAATGTTGCGGCAATTACCGACTGCGCCGGCTGTGCCTCAAATCGCCATCGTCATCGACATCCAAATGGATGTACATGAAACGAAAGACGGTAATTGCTTTGACTAGACCAACTTACCAACTCACATGAAATATAATTTTTTCATTGATTTGCATTGACATCGAAAACAGCAGCCGCAGACTGACAAACGTGTAATCGTTGATCGATAGTGATGGTTTGTCTATGTTTTTTGTTTTTCTTTTTCGGCTACATGGCCAAATTATGCCACCGACAAACTGGACCTGCATGTCGGGGCAGTGGCTGTTGTATCTGTCGCCGTAACAAGCAGCCAGCCAGCCAACCACACCAGCATTTGCAAATGAAAGCTGTCTCACTTTGGTTATGGACGGGGTACTCGGATGGTGTGGAGTCGTCTGTAGTGGGGTGGGATGCGGTGGGGCGTTGTGCCAGCAGTGTTTTTAACCATTACTGCCACCGCTTACTTATAATCTCATTAAGCGTTTTAGAGTGCAGTGCATTAATTTAGTTATTATGGCATTTACATACATTTGGAACATAACTACATGCCTTTACTTTGGTAGGGATGTCGATTGGGAGTTTTGGCAATTATTAAAGTATGGAATAGGAATTCATAGCTTAGCCCTTTCACCACCGAGTTTATTTCAAATCTTTTAGGTTTATTTGAATTTTGACGGCAAAAATGGTTATAAGGAAAAAAAAACTCATAAAAAAACCGCTAAAGACATCAGAACAAAATCTTTTCTGAGAAAAAGTTATAGTCCCAATTAATTTACATGATGACTTATTGGCTGGACTTTTTTTTTAATTATCTTTTTGGTTTGTTTGCAAAAGTCATGTGAATTTATACGTCACCTTTACCCTGCCACTACACGTACAATTCATTTGTTGTCAGTCTCTTCGAAACACAAGAAAAATATCGAAAATCTTCTGAAAAAAACTGAGAGTCTTCATGTACACGTGCGTGTTCATTTGAAAAATGTCGTCGCCAGAGTAACTTCTCTCACGAATTGTTGCCGTCCGCAGCAGCAAACAAAAACAGAAATTGTCAAAGGAATTTGGGGAAAAGTATGGACAAGCTAATTTGTTTTTATAAATTCGTCAACATATTGTTTTTCTGTACCTCAAATACGTTCGTCGAATTCCTTATGAACAATATTACTCAACATTGAACTTTTTGTAATACGACAAATCAGTCAGAACACACCAAAAATTAACCCATAAAATTACACAAGAAAATGTGTTGGGGAACGCCTGGGCCCAAATTTCACTGCCATCGAATTTTCGTTGCCAGTCGGTCGGCCAGTAGCAAAAATGTGTGGATATTGGTAAAAAACATGGTTGGGTTTGTTGAGTTTTTCGAACAATTACTGTCCAGTGTAATGACTGGGTTATGCAAGCGACTCCGTTTGATTTTTTTTTACGTTTATACTTGAGTCTTCCTGGTTCGAAAAATTGTCGAAAAGCAAAATGTGTCTAAAAGAAATTTAAAAAAAAAACTCAAATTTGTGACTTTTTTCCAGCCGGCAATCTGCTCTACACATTTTGCCCACAAAATTGTAAATCATGATTCTAAAATCAAACAAAAAGTTATCGTGTAAATCGGGCCGTAGTCGTTGGAACTTGAAAATTTAAAAAAAATTTATATATTTTGTATGCACCTGAAAAATAATTTTCCTTTTTATCCTTGAAAATATTTCGGCAGGTCGTCAAAACAGTTCCAAATTAAAACTTCAGTCGCACAACGAGAAAATATTTTTTATAAGAGTGGAGTAATCTTTGCAAACAAATTAAAAAAAAAAAAAAGAGTTCGTAAAGAATTGTGTTATTGGAAAAAAACATGTCCATACTTCTGTTACAATTGTGGTCTGTTTGTTGCTTAATCTTTGAGAAAAAGGTTAACAGAAAATTATAAACAAAAGTTTATAAACTTCTCTGAATTCGGTCTATCCCTCCGATTGCTTGCCCAACCGGTTGACTAGTCACCTAACAATAACACAAGAGATAGTAAAGAAGATCACTTTTAAATACGCTTTAGGTTTTTCAAAGCGGCCCAAATTGTTAGCGGCCTGCATCTATTTAAGAGCTGCATTTCTCCCGGAAATCCAATTATTTCTACATCTTGTTAGTTTGAAGTTCTCTTAAACACTTTGGAAATGTTTTTTTTTTCCATCTGCCCCATATCGCAAACCTAGGCCCATATTGTAGACCGGAGATCATACTGTGATCCAGCTAGCATTTCGATTTTTACGATTTTTTGTTTGTGTACAAAAAACAAATGTCCATACAAGTTTTTCATGGTTCGGAGAATGTTCTCCTAGTCACTGGCAAATGTTAGATGGTCTTATCCGGTTTCGAACCTGGGCTTGCTTGTATGATAGTTACACACACTATCAACCACACCAAGGCCGTCCACTTGACAGGCTTAATTACTCAGGAATTATGCACTTATCGAATCCCGACTATGTCGTCATTTGAGATTACGGAATTGACATCCCTAGCAATTCGTATACCTGCTCCAAGTATGTGTGTCTATCGAACGGATTTCCAACTGGATACAGATACTCGGCTGATAGCTGCAATTAAAACGAATTAGAATGCAGCTCATAACTAAAACACCGCATGATGAGTGTCATGAGCAAATGCTACTACAACATTTTACATCCATACATGTGTGTGTTAGATGTGTGCGTGCGCGTGTGTGTCTGGCCACTCTTTAGTTGTGATTGGCACGCAACATTTCGATTAGTTTTAAAGTGTGAGCACACATAATCGGAACAACTTATCAAACAGCCATCGCCCATGCCAATCAGTGATTATGTTATCCTTAATTAAAGGCCGGGAAATTAGCTGGGATGATGACCTTGCAGCGAATGGCCTTGCACACACAATAACCACCGAGTGTGACTAAAAACTACTGAAACAGATATTTTATTAGGCTACTTTTCAATTTAACGGCATTTGTGCGATAGCGTGTTGCCAATCGAGCAAAGACGTTTGTTGCATTTGAATATCCGGTATGTCCATATTTACAGGGGTCTGGTGTTTTTGGGAACGGTCCTTAAATATATTCAAGCCTTGAAAATAAGTACATATTTCGATTGGTGGAGAAATTCAATTTGAATTTTGGTACTCAAATGGATTTTGTTTCAAAAGGCAAAAAAGAAATTACGAAAACAGCTGCAAATACACACTAATTCCCACTCAAAAATTTTACGTTGTGCAATTTAATAATTCTTCGTATTCTTTCGGTTATTCTAATTCTTATCTTAAAGACGGGCAAATATAAGTTAATTGCGTATTTTTCCCAAACACGCTAATACTTCTGCTCAAATACTTAATAAGAATAGGAAATGGATTATGTTTGCAGCCAAATAAACTTTGTTTCGCAGCAAATAAGCTTTACTTGCTACAAAGTGTAAACATTAAAAAAAATACTGATTTTTCAGCGTGTGAGTACGGGAGAAAAGCTCATCTAGAGTGTATGTGAGACACGATGAATAAATGTAAACGATTTCTAGCTGAATACCACTCAGTTGCTGTCTGAAAGATCACACTGTGAGAGCATTTTGCTCTAAAAATCAACAAAAACAAAATAAAGTGAGGAAAAAAAAACACTTCACACCCCGAAACTATTTACAGATGTTGAGTTGCGATCTGTAGATCCAAACAGGCACACAGCCAGCAGCAAAAACATACTTGGTGGCTTTGTTATTTTTTTAATTTTTTTTTAAAAAACAACCCGCAGAAAAAAAGTTTTCGGCTTAAGAACATGCCAAAGCATGAAGTTTCATTTACTCTTTCCACCATACGCTGCTCTGGCTTCCCTTCAGCAGCATTTGGTGCTGCGGCCGGTCGTGGAGGTGGCGACGATGGCTGGACAGTTTGCCGTGATGATGGTCTTGAAAACCTTCCCCTCCCTTACCCCTTTCGTAGTTGCGAATTGTCCTGGAACTGAATAGTTGCAAAACAACAGAAAAAAAAATTAAAAGAATGGCAAACGCTTTAATGAGCCAGAGTTTGTGGTTAAATAAATGAAGAAAACTTCCAGATGCGAAGGGTAGGTACACCATTTCGACATTTGTTCGAGGAGTCTTTTTAATTAAAACAAAAACTGAAATTGTTAAAAATGCTCAAGGACAAAATGGCACAAACATTGAAATAAGTTGGTGTTCTCCTCCAATTTCTATTATGCCACGCCGCCGCCATTAGTCACAACAAAGGCTATAACCTACACATACAAAAAAAAAAGCATTAACGGGAAGATAACTACGGACGATGGGACATACTAACTATATGGTACCCTACTACATGTGCTATGATTTTTATGGAAATTTCATTAAATATCTCGCTTGATTGGAGATAACAAGTTTTTTTTTTGCATATTTCACTGAAATCTAATGAAATTTCCCATTCTTGCTCGTACGTTTGGCTACATCACAGCATGGTCGTATGCATTTCCCTGAGCCCCAAAACAAAAACCATTCGTAATATGTATCTCGATTCGAAAGTACCATCTCTGGCCAAGCAGTTTCCCCAAGAACCGAAAAAATTTGTTGAAATTTGCGTGAATTTCCTGAAAAAAACATTTACTTAACCAAACTGAATTCCTAAAATGGGATGACAAATTCCCAACATTCTGATTTTCCACAATCTGTCAGTTTACCCCTTGGTTTTTTTTGACTAACCCTCAGGGGATGTCCCCTATAAATACTATGCACTGTGCTGGCGATGGAAAAGAAGGGTATTGGAAGGAGGAAAGAGGGAGTAGTGTTTGTTGACGGTTGGCCTTGAATTTGATAATGTCATAGCAGGCAGGAAAAACACTTGCAGGAAGATTATTCCACATACGAACAGTCCGGCCATCGACTCAATTGAATGGGGCTAGTCTCTTGAGTGTCCGACTTTGTTCGTATCTAATAATTTGTTGTGTATATTTATTGGAGAAAAAGAATCGTGTTATGATGATCTGCCGATATGTCAGATAAGATGATCATTCAAGTCCGTGTCTGCAATCTCCGGCCACAAAAATGTGTTTGACGGTGTAGCGATCACCGTTAACCAAAATGGCGTTTAAATCAGCATTCTCAACGGAAAATGTGCCAATGATGTCAACGCTCCAAAATCTGCACCAAGCTATTACTCTCTGAGATTTATAGCTGTTATATTTCGATTGCGATTTTTAATCAATTAGATTAATTTTAGATGTTAAACAGATGCATCAACTACAGTTCCGCAATTGCATAGGAATCGTACATTTTCTTTCAGCGTAGTCCAGCAACACGACCTCAACCATTTTATACACTAATCTACACATCTAAGGGAACAGTACCAGCATGTCCTAGAATTGTATTCAGTATATAATTCTCTATTAAACAATTTGCGATAAAAAATTTGATTACATTTACAAATAATCTAAAAGTAATCAAGATTACTTCAAACTACTATAAAGTAATCAAAAGGAATCACTGCACAGGCGATTTGGACTAATCACACAAGACATGATCGTTAGTAATTGTACGCGCTTATCACGGAGGCGTGTATGAACATGGGCAAAAGGCTACCCACGATGTCATCTCGAATAAAGACAATAATATCATGGAATACCACAAGCTATTTTTTTTCAAATAAAGAAGACAAACAAAAGTCTTATCTACGTTATTCCGGTGAAAAACATACAACTCAACTCAAATGCTGGCTGAATTTGATGTGGACAAAAAATTGCACCACCATATTTGTTAATGACAGTTATCAGGATTACTTGCGATCAGTTTTTCAACACCTATCATTGCTTACAATTACAAATAGTCTCAAAGTAATCTGGATTACTTGCGATTACTATAAATAATCAAAAAGAATCAAAAGTAATCTCTAAAAGTAGTCTAATTACTTTTAATTCTTTTTGATTATTTATAGTAATCGCAAGTAATCCAGATTACTTTGAGACTATTTGTAATTGTAAGCAATGATAGGTGTTGAAAAACTGAATATAATCATAATTTAATCATTACTACTTACTGACTTATTTCCCTTTAACATTCCATGAAGGGACAGAGCGGGAACTTCTGTCGAATCAGTGAGCTGTGTACGATATAATTTGTATACCCAGTGACCGGGACCTGCTTGTGACCGGGCTGGTGCTTGAAGTTGTTGAGATCGACAGGATTCAAGTTCTCGTCAGTGACATGCCAGCCTCGCGAAATGTTTGCATAAACTTGCGTACACTTGGTGGGTGGCTCAGTTTGGCCTAAAAAGGTATTTTTCAATTTGTCAGATCTCTTTTATTCTCAAATTCTCTTTCAACAATGTATTTTTCAATTTGTCGTATCTCTTCTATTCTCAATCATTAACACAATGTATGAATTTATTGAAGCAGAGACAAAATAGCCCGAAATCTTTCGTTTCACAACATGTATGAATCTCTTTTTTTTTGTCAAGGTGTCTTTTTGATTTTGGTTTTACATAGTTGTATTTACTGGGACGTTATTAGGATATTCACACAGTTGTATTTATAGGGAATTTATAATAAATATTATTTGCCCAAAAGTAACTAAAAGGATGACAACTTAACTCCACTATTTCCACTTGTATGAAATAATGAAATATTTTAAAAATCTAAAGAATGCCAACCCCTATAAGTTCAGCTGGAATTAATTGCCCCCACGGAATGACAATCGGCCAGTGTAGCCCTTCCGTTCGACCACAATCCGACAAAGCCAACAATACCAACCACCTGAATGTCCAACCCGCCGTATGAGCAATAGGCAAGCACAAGCTACCCATTGGAGCGTATGATTGCTTTTTATTCTCATTTTCTCTACCGCAGCCACCGCAACGTATGAGCAACAATTTCGATTAAAAACGAAATTTTGTACTTGCAACGCAATACACACACACACTCTCACGGCAGATGTGGTCACGCGTTTATGATGCTGCAGTACACCTCAGCCACCGATGCACTTAATGACGGCCACCCTGCACCATGTACGTACGTTTGTGTGTGTGTGTGTGTGTCTAGTATTCATAGGTCAAAAAGTTAATCATTTTGTTAATAAGTGCAACTATTTACAGCAAGAACACGCAGTGAAACAACAAATATATGTGGCCGAGTAGTCTTGCGAGAGTCAGTGTCAACGGAGCAAGTTCTGCTGCTAACGATGGCTCCATTTATGAGGTGTCCTCGCCGTATCGCGTCCCTTGCACGTCCTACGTTACTCGCATCCATTTATTGCAGTTGTTTATATTTAATGGGGGGGGGGGGGGTGTACCTACTCTGGTTGTTTGTGGTGCGTATATATGTGTGTGTTTGTGTGTGACTGAGCCATTGTTCCACACAGTCATTCATTTACAACAACCAACAACCAACACGATGACACTTTTACATTTCTGTGCTTTTGCGGTGGCTGGCGTTGTCTGTGTCCCAGCCCGAGGAGTACAAATTGAAATGAATGGAAGGTATGTAAATGTGTGCCAACAAGCACACGCCTGACGACAACGTCTACACATATGTACATACATACAGCCAAGCATACCGTATGTACTATTTTAAATAGAAACATAAAACACTTTCGCCTCATGCGGTTGCATTTATTATGAGCTCAGTGTATGCGTCATCAGATTCTTTTTAGTTGTTTTTTTTCGCTCCCGCTATTTCGCTTCAGTCATCTCCTCTCGTCAACGCTCCAGGTGTGTTTGTGTTTACAAATGTACACACTTACATATATGTATGTATTTAGGTGTGTGTGTGTATGTGAACAAGTAAAAATAATGCAGCATTAAAGACTTTATTACGCCACAAAATTTTACAGAGTTTTTGGTATCGTTCTGTGTCAAATGAGGAAACGAACAGAGTGTACATTTGGGAACGAGGGGTAGCGTCGAACGAACAGCAACAGAGGCTTATTGAAAATAGTTGTCAGCAACATGACATGCTTTTCTTTTCCATCTTCAACACAAACTGTTTTCCACGGTGATTTTCAAAGAAAAGAAAAAGAAAAAATATGACAAATGCTTCAAAATACTTCATTGTCTCTGCGTTACATCCGCCACCAGACAGATTCATTTCGCCATTTCGCTTGTCAGTACTTTGAAGTATTAATCATGAAATTCCATAATACCCCCAATTGACTTTTGCGTATTCGAAGCCGCGGCAAAGTTCACTACAGCCGGCCTATCTGCACCGAAACAGATGTACACGACATTTTTAGTTTATGTAAAATTTCTAAAGCAAACAAAATTACAAAACTTATGATTTATGTAGCAGAAAACCCCGGTTTGTGGCACCTTTTCAAAAAATCTGAAAAAAATCAAAAATACTTAACCCCATATGCTTCCAAAAAATATACATGCATAACCCATACGTTTGAATCCAATTCTTGCCAAAGTATTTTATATTGTCTGTCTAGCTACATGATCGCTGGCAGCGAAATCTTCCAATAAAAGTTATTTATAGCAGAAACAATATAAAATCTGATTGAAAACTGATCAAATTGCCAAAACCGTGCAATTTCCGTTTAAGTTGTTTCTAAGTGAAATCTGAAGAGTCTCTAGAAAAACTTGGGATGTGTTTAGTTCGAGCTTTGTCCCGATTATTCTGGCTAAGATTGAACGATGAAAGTTCAACATAAAACGATTTCACCTCAAATAAACTTCGACATAAATAGTCCACATTCAATAAAATGTAGTTTGAATGAAGACACAGAACTACAGGGTGCCGCAAAAGTAATCCTCCTATCAAAAAATGCTATAAATTTTGCGATTGGCCCCTAATGTCAGTGGCAACTCTGGCGGCGACCATTTACATGACATCATATTCTCGACTTGATGTAAAAAAAATTAAAAGACAAAATAAAAATAATCCACAAGAAGAATCAAAGTTTTTCATTTACAGCCAAAAAAAACATCGGAAGTTTACTTTTGCGCCACCTGTTATTTCGACCTAATTTGGATTTTATTTCAAGAGAAATTTGCATGTACGAATAAAATCAAAACACACCAGGTACACATTTACATTTGGTGGATTAGATTGGTTATTCAGACTACGGTCCATCCTTCACTTAACATTTCAAGCCTGAACTGTCGAATAAGTCGCCAACATTTACAACTGATCACATCTAAGTGCCTGAATCGCTTTGTGTAGAACACACAGCCAACCACATGTATGCGCAGCGGTTTATTTTCATTCCTTTCAGAATTACCGAAAAACAAAGAATACGGAAAAAGGGGGGAACTGGAACCTGTAGAAGCCCCCCGAATGCTAGTAAATTTCCTTTTAGTTTTTGAGAACAAGAACCCTTTTCTTTAGTCGCCTTGGGGGTCTTTCGAGGACAAGTGCACCTGTGAAACAAATCCAAACGCCGCTGCATAGAGGACTTCCTCGTTTGAGTGCCCGTGCATAAATATAAGGATGTGTCTTTTATGATCTGAAAAATGTACCTTTTATCGCTTCGCATAAAATTAAGGCAGAACCTTTGGGCTAATTATCTAATCACATTTGAAAAATGGCCCCAAATAGGAAGCAATTCTTCATACTTTTGACTTTTTACAAAAAAAAAGACTTTTTCCAAATTACGAAAATCTATTTTTGTATTTTTTGGGTAATTTTTCATAAATTGTTTGGGGGATTTTGCATTGGGTAATTTTTAATAAATTGTTTGGGGGATTTTTCATAATTTCTGGAGAAATTTTCATATGGAGCGTGTTGGGGGATTTTTCATGTATTTTATTTGAATATTGGTATTCTTCATTTGAATATTTTTCATACAGCCAACAAAATCTAATAAAACATCTTGCCTCGTCTCTTACAAGCTTCCGTACACTCACAACATAGAAACCCTCATATGAAGGGTATACCTGTGTTTCGGTCCGGTCTCAATTATATCCACTGTTTGGTTTATTTTTGTTTCTATTTTATAGAAGACAAATGTATGCTCAGAGAGAGAGAGAGATTGCAAAAAGAAATGTCGTTGTCAGACTCCGTTGTTGACTCAATAAGTCTAATGAAGATGAAAAATACTTGAAGCTCAAATGTCTTGTTAATGGACAGACACTGTCATCGTCACCTGAGATGTACTCGCACGCGTGTAATGTACGTAACGTACGGACGACGAAATGAATGGCGGCCTACACCAGTAGTATTGTGTGAACACATCCTGGCGACGGGGCGGCTGGTGGCATCGCTGACATTTTACATTCTACATTTTCAGGGCGATTACGCAAGATGTTTGTCGATGCCTCGCGGGAGTGTTACCCATGCCGCCTGAATACGGTTGTGCACTTGTATCCATCAAGTTGTTGGTAATACGAGAACCATTGTACAACCAAAGTACACCACGTTGGTTGAAAATCCAACCCATCATCGCTTAAGTCACTTGTATGCCACATGGGAGTTGGGGACACGCCGTTTATTTATAACCTGATAGTTGATGGTCTGATTCAGTGATTGTGGGTATTGGTTAGAATTCTGGATGGATGTCACTGACACCAAATGGAAAACAGTTCTCAACCAACCGCATAATCGTTTAAATTCACAATTTAAAATCAAAAACATCTTCGAGAAATACGCAGTGATTAGGTTATGCCGCAACAACCACCAACACTGAATGCAATATCGAATAAACCGCAGAATCTCCCACGTTAATTGTGGCAACATTTTCGATTTTGTTACTTGTGGTTTTGCTGGATACTTTTGCAATTTCCAATGTTTTTAGTTTGCGTCTCACAGAAACGCTAAGTTCCCTGAACATTTCATTGGGGTATGAGTATTTCCTTTAGACACTGGACATAAAATCCATTTAAAAATTACCGAATTTCCGTGTGTAACGCATATAACCAACCACTGTATTGTCGCTTGAACATTCATGCTTCAAATCTACGAAATGCTGACACAACAATGCACTCACATCGAGATCGTAATGTAAAGTACAAATCAAGTACGTGGAATGTCGAGCCCTTACCGCGAAAAAAAAGACGTAAGCGCCATTTTGTCGAAACTCGTTTTCTAATAAAATTCGATGGAATATTGTCCAACGCTCTGAATCCCAAAAACATTAAAAATTTATAATTTCAAAGATATAGCCTATTCAATTGTTTTGTAAACGCCACACGCCTTTAAGCCTGACAGTGACTGAGCCACAACAAAGTAACGGATGTGTGATTCGTTTGCTTGTCGGGCCGAACGATGCAATTGTGACTGAGTGAATGATTAACTCACTTCTGTCAGGTTAAACAGTGTTACAGGGTGACCCTAGTGGAAAGTCCTATTACATTTTCGTATGGCGACAACGTTCTGAATAATTCGATAGAGCTGGTATTTATTCGTATCATTAGTCTATGGAATGCAAAACCTTACAAACTAGCTTACTTATTACCTTGTAGAGATGTTGATGCAGATTTCCCGTCCCTTCTAGGTCGTGACTTGAAGAATCTGGGTAAACACATGACAGCAGCATTGCCGAAATGACTCATTGAAACCTTTAACATCGATCATGCGACTTTCCGGGTAACTAGCCGCACCACGTTACTTTTGGCAGCATATTTCGACGAGAGACTTGAAGATGTTAATTTACAAAGGCCAGACTTCACGCTCCCCATGAAATCCAAACGACCGTACAAGGAGTTATATTCCGTTTTTATCCGGCTGTTACTGGCATAAATATTTGCGAGATCAGGTGGCGTGAAGTTCAAATTGATTCTTTTGACATTTCACAAATATGACTAGCCCAGCCAGCATCACCCTGTATGTGTGTGCCGCGAACATCAAGAGTGTCTGATCCACACCACTCGTACAGATTGTCGACAATGCCGGCTCAGTCGAACGTTTGCCTGACAACAATTAGCCCTGGGTCTGGCGTGCAATAAAATCGCACTCGTAAGTCGTCGCCAAATTGCCGTTGAGTGAGTCGTTCCCCGATCTTCATATGACTTGGCCATTAATCACATAAATATGACTGACTCATGTTGCGGTCATCCGCAAAAGAGTAGATGAGTTTCTCAGTCGGATCCAATATATGTTCATCGTTTTACAGCAATCTCTGAGAAAACTGGGTATTACCTTCACCAATTGTCAACAGGATTATCAACAAGTTAATACGAAACGTGGATTTCAATTTGCATCGAACATCACATACTTTCAGAGGGTCCGTTATTTGAAGTCGTTCGGATAATTGCAATCTCTGGCAATTACTGATGTTCGAGTAATTGCAATCTCTTTCAAATCCAATTAAATAGTTATATGGGTTCTGCACCATCTGGTCCATCACACATACAATTATTTATTTAAATTGTGTATATTAATTGTTTTGGATGTAATTTAAATGATTCTCGGGATTCAATTACATGAAAAATATGTCCAAATCCCTGCATGTATCCATGTTGACGCGTTAAGCGTTGTTACCTACTCGTCTCCCCCTTACCATGGTAATGCACTTCGAACATCCACAGTCACCTGGGTTGGCTGACATTCGGAAGAAGTCAAACTCATTCGTAAATGTGGATGGATTTCCTTGTTGCTCGCATGTTGTCGATGTGAGAAGTTCTTGTCAATCTTTTCGTGAAATCGAAACATAAGTGTCACTTAATACCGTCGGGGCTTCCTTCAGCACCGAGTTTGTTGTCTTTTGTTGTGGTGTCACTTTTGTTTTAATTGTTGTTGCTGCTGTTGTTGTCATTTCATGTCTTGTTCCGTGTTGTTCACATGCTCGATTGAATTTTCCACTCAACCTGATGTGAACAACAACATCAACAGCATCACGAACAGACGCGACAGCCAGTGGCTGCGACGCCAACAACAGCAACAAACTATTTGTTTTTCCACTTTAACGTCAAGAACGTCATCAAAATCTGAAGCGTGTAAGAGTGTGCACAGTGTTCGTACATATTGAATTTCCAATAGATCTGATGTTTTGCTGCTGTGGATATTTTCGCATACCCTACCGAACTCGTTCGCTCATGTTTGTGAGGTCGGGCAGTTGGTGAGCCCATCATCATTAGTTGGGTGGATGGCTGTGGTTTTAACTCAACTAGATGCATTACAACCGCGACCCACTGAGACCCATAATTGCAGAGTTGTTAAATGTTAGATCTCAGTCCCAAGAATAAAGTTTCTGCAAGGCCAGAAGTAAGAAAGGCTTCCCCCAGATGTTTTATTCCAAAAATATTCCAAATAAAAATACCTCATGTATGGCATCGATTCTTGGTTTTTTTAATTAGTCGGTACTCGCTTATCGACATAAAAGATGGCGCGCCCTGTATGTTTTCTCTATGCCATCTAGTTATTTTTGTGTGACAGGTACACTTAACGGTTCCACCTGTGTCTTACCCTTGGTCAGGGTCATCGCTCTAATTGAAGGAAATAGAAAACATATTTATTGTCTTGGATTAAGATATGTCAACCAAACGATATTAACTTTGCCTGTATAGTGTCGGCTTGGGTCGACTGTAGTGTATCCACAGCCATGTGTACGAGAACACTTGAATATGTTGTTGTTGTTGTCGTTTCAACGTTTCTTCTTGGTAATATGTACTTTTTGGCCAACAAACAAAACAAAAAACATTAAGTTAAACAATAATGAACACATTTTCCACAAATAAAACAACAACAACTCTGTGCGAAAATGAACAGTGGATGGGGAGCGAGCGGTTATAGCGAGCCGAGCCAACCGAAACCACATTATAACGGGCAGTTCGGTGGGTAGTGGCCACCAGGATGGCATTGACTGATTACAAATCAACCGATTTATTTTCGTTTAACTAAACGGTCCATTCCAATTATGCGGACGAGCTAAGAGATTCAGCCGAACCTATGCATAGTTTACAACAACAACAGCAGCAACTACAACTACAACGATGACGAAAACATGTTTATGGCCAAATTTAGAAGAACGAAAACTTATGTAAATTGCATGTGGAAACGTCTGAACGAACGGGCAACACACAAATGTTGGCCAGCACACTTTTTCGGTTTGTTAGCTGGCACCGATACCGACCAACCGACGGGGCGGGCGGGAGTTTACAGGAGAAGGAGGGACGGACGGTCATATTCATTTCCAACTAGTGGCAATATTTCTATGATTGACACAACAATGGCAACCGAATGATGGAACAACGTGTCAATAACCAAAAGCCAAACAAAACAAAACAAAAAAAACCAGAGGCCATCCAAACATTCGCCCGTTCTCCACTGAGATCAGCAAACAATAGCCGACAGACTGGGATAGGCGCACAAATTGTTTTAAATATGTCCAAATTAAAATAATTTACATAAACTCATGTCAATTTTGTGCATAGAGTCCTCATTAAATAGTGTGTTTTTTTTTTTTTTGGAATTAGTTGCACAGTTGCAAACGTGACCAACCAAACACCAGGCAACAAATGGCACTGAATCTGAATGTGGAACGTCAATTGCAATTCAATTTTCGACGGAAATGCCAATTAGCTCGGATGTCCGTCGGTCTTTCTTGTTTCCTCAGATATTGGAAACGGTTCCATTTGTGAAATAATAAATCAATATTTTGTAAATTGTCTCAATAAATTGAAAGGGAATTTTAATTGGATTTCTTTTTCCATCTCGTAAATGGTGGCGACTTTACGAATAGAAGCTAAATGTCTAAGTCATGCTACGTTTTTCGTGTCCAGCCCACTGGGAGAAGTTCTCTGGGATATTAAGTGGAGAACATAACATTAGGAAAGAATTGGAACTAAATTTTATATTTTCCTCACATTTGCACAAAATGCTTTAATCAATCAAAACGTTATTTGTGATATCTTACGGAAAACCTATTTTATTTATTCTTCTAGATCTCAGCGAAAGCAGACAACAGTCCAGAATGTCTGACGTTATGGTGAATTAGTTTCTCAAATAAAAGTGTACCCACTAAGGATGTAACATTTTAAAAATGTCAATTTAACATTGTCACACTTTCTGTGTGAGAAAGAAAGAAAGAAAGGGAAGAACAAAACAACATCTTCTTCATCAAATGAGAATGAGTTGAAAATATAGGGTTATCCAGTTCGTGGTTTCAAAAGTATAGGGCTGGAATTCGACATATGTCAAACCATGTTGTTAAACCAATTTTTTTTCTGTTAGGCGCCCCGGTAGGCGAGTTGGTAGCGTGCTTGCCTATCAGCGCGGGGGTTGTGGGTTCGATTCCCACCAGAGGCTTTGGTCTGTCGCTGCAAAAATCTAAACATATGGTCTTTGTCACCCGGTTTACCCTTGGACCCAAAATTAGAATATAAATTTACTTTGTATTGTAATTAATAATAAATAAATAAAAAAAATTTTCTGTTCAGTTGAAAGTCTGACATTGACGAAAATGGATCGCTTAACTATCATACAAAGCGTAAACATTATTAAAACCTACTACAAAAATGGTGATTCTGGCACAGCCACATATCGTGCTTTAAGAGGAGATTCTGGTTTATGGTTATGAAGCACATTTCTCACTCGGTCGGAATGTTAATAAACCCAAATTGTCGCATTTGGAGTTCTGAGAATCCCCAAGTAATTGAAGAGAGGCCATTACATCCACAAAAAGTCACTGTTTGGTGCGCTCTTTGGTCCGAAGGTGTGATTGGACCTAACTTCTTCGAAAACGACGAGGGAACGACTGTCACCGTCAATTCGGAGCGTTATGGTCGTATGATAACCGACGTTTTTTGACTGCTATTGAAGAATACGATTTGGAGAATATGTGGTTTCAACAAGACGGTGCCACATGCCACATAACTCGAGCGAATATGGTTTTATTGCAAGAGACATTTCTCGTCGTGGCGTGGACATCAACTGGCCACCAAGATCATGCGATTTGACACCATTATTAGGCTTTTTTTGTGGGGCTACGCGAAAGACCGTCTTTATGCAGATAAACCTTTAACTCTTGAGCACTTAAGAACCAACATTCGTCAAGTTATGGCTCAGATACCGCCCAATGCTTGCAACACTTCGCGTGGTGGTCATTTAACCCTTAATAGCCTGGTGGTCCCTTCAGGAACCTCAACTTTAGAGACTTGTTTTTCAAAATTGTTACATTTTTTGCGCAATGTTTATTCAGCAAATATTCTCTTTATAATGTATGCCATCTAGCGGAAAAGAAAATCATATGCTTTTCGGTGCTGAACACCTGATTTTTGACGTTTATCAGAAAAACACACAAAAGCAACAAAAGTGAACAAATCGTGCTTTTTCAAATTGATTGAAATCAAAACTTTTGCTCCAAAAGAACCATGAACACAAACAACTCAGCTGTACGGTATCGAAGCGTACCAACCGAAATGAACCCAAACCCCATTTCGAATGGACGCGTTCCATTTTCAATTTCTCTGCGTATATTCTTACGCTCTGAATTTTTGATACGGCCTCTCCAGTACAAAGATTGAAAAAACAATTTAAAAATCTGGGATCAAGCTGAGAAAGTTAAACAATTTGATGCTAGTACAATTTACAAATTAATCAATTATAGAATTTTAATTTAAAATGAACTTATTGTTTTAGCTCAAATGAAATAATAATCACAGAACATCTTTGAAATGACGACAAAAACCGCTACGGCATCCGTCGACATTTAAATCATTTTCTCTTGCCGCAGTGTTCTGTTTCTACACTCACAATTTTTTTTATTTCTCAATCTCTCAATTATAAATTCTGTCAACTATTGTTGGGAAGTCTCTCTCGGTATCCCAGTTAATGTAAATCTTCGCATTATAAACTGAGGACAGCACGGATAAGACATCAGACATTTCATAAGCAGGCCAAGACCAACCAACAGGTAGTACAGCCAAATTTGGAATGCAAGTAACAGAAACCCCTTTTGTGTGTCTTTAGAGATCGCCATACCCATATCTGATTTTAGTGCTGAAAATCGACGAGTATTTGTCTATGCCAATGAAAGAACAAGAAAGTAGAAAGTCGACAAATGGTGCGAGATTAAGGTTTGTAAAGAAATGCTGCAGAATTCTACCAGCAAGTAGGATACCAAGCTAAAGTCTCTCTCGTACATGCGTAAATTAGGTGTTGAGTGAGTCGGGACAAAAACATCAGAGTCAGACTCCTCTATGGTCGTCAGAATTATTTTCAAACAAAAAACATTCACATGCTCTAAGAAATTGTGTCATTCTGAATTGTTTTGGCAAATTTAAAAAAATAATAGTTTTCTAAACAAAATATTGTTTTGAAAATATAAATTAAAATGAATAGTAGTCCATTACAACCTCGGGTCACCCACTAGCACGAAAATGTATGTCGACATAGAAGCTAAAAGAAGAGTCTTCTGGCACCCCACAAACTAAGCAAACAGCAAACGACTTGTACGTCATCAAGACCGAGCAAAAGTCTAACATCATAAATAATATGTCAGGGAGAATCGGGCTAGACCATCGATGTTTCTCATTGCCCCGCTTCGTTTTCGAAATAGCTTTACATGAGCAACACTATAAACAATCTCTGTCGAAATTTCAACAATATTTTCTCCCAGTATATTCTCGCCATGGCGAGTCGTTTGAGCCCCACATTAAAATCAGTTTTTTTTTACAATCGACTTGAACCGCACACGATTAAAGTTTGACATTCATCTAATTCGGCCTTGAACAATATTCCGTCCGAAAATCAGTGTTCCATGCACCACAACACGCACTAACAGAACTGACTGACATCCTACGGTGCAGTCATCCATTTGATGTATCGCAATTATGTTGTCAGATTTCCGTCTGTGAAAGTTCACAGAAGACACCGGTTATAGCCGCCCACAATCGTTTAAGAAACATGTAATGACAACCTCCAAAATGGTGAAACTGCCTTCATAAATAAGCCGAACAGTTGCCGGCGAAAATCCATTCATAAATATTAAATGTTCCAAATAAAAATGATAAATTACAGAGAAACAGAATTGCAACTGAATATGCGAATATGAGAGCGCTGGGCCAGTGATTAATTTGAGGCCATCACAACGAACAGCCAAAGGCCTCCGCTCTCGTCTCATTTGTGTTTATTCCCCTTTCTCAACCCGCCCATTTGAGGCCATCATAACGAAAAAGCCAAAGGCCTCCGCTCTCGTCTCATTAGTGTTTATTTCCCTTCCTCAACCTCTCCCGCCCCCACCCAACAGATGTTGAATAATTCATTTTATTGTTTGTGTTCTGTTGTGCATGGCAGAGCTAAAAATTAACATAAATCAAAAACTAATGATTTTGGCCCGAAAATCATTCGAATTAATTGAACAGCGACAATTAAACCAACGGAATGGTGAACGATTTATGGACTTGGATTAATTAAGTTAACGCCTTTCGCTGGCCAGCATTCCAAATGCATTCCAAAACATTATAATTACTCGTCTCATCTCAAGAATTCCATTTCAATTTTCGTTTCTCTTTCGTATCATTGCAGGGTACTGGCAGACATCAAAGGAGGGATACGTGCAATCTAACAAAGACGACCAACATCCAATTCAGAGCGTGTCAAACAGCTTTAGAATGAAATGGATTTGCAACAAAGACTTGGTCTCCGACCAACAACACCAGACGCCACAGCCACAACGACGCCAGCAAATGTGTCAGCAGCAGCATCAGCAGAAAGAGAAATCACCGATTACACCAGCAACGCCAGCAATCACAATAACAATGGCATCGGAACAATGTACGGTGCCCTTTGTCGCCGTGACCAGATTACCACAGGTAAGGGGTCGGACGAGGGCGAAAAAGACATCACCCACATATGGTGTGAGGAGAGTGGTGAAGCCCCGGCCAATATTACGGCGAGGCAAGAGCACCCGCTGGCCCAAGCATTCCGTTGTATACTTGAAACATTCGAAACTTCCTCATCGGCGGCCACCGAAACAACAACAACAACAGCACACTACAGCTGTCTCAGCTCGGCACCTGTGTTGTCGACCAAATACCCACACCAGCATCAGCACGAACGAGAACACCGGCACCAACAATTGGATGAAAATAATAGCCTGTCAATGTCAAATGGAACTGATCGCTTGCCGAAGCTACTCATCACACCCAGCAACAGCAGCAACAACACCAGCCGCACGTCGCCCTCATCGATTGTACAGAAATGTGTGGAACGTATAAAAGTTATCGTCGATGATTTGCAACAACCACTTCAAGAATTCCAATTGTCCTTTAAGCATTACCCCAGGGAACGTCATCTGCATACGCAGCGGCATCTCGGCGTGATGGGCGGCGGTGTTACCGGTGATACACTAACAAGTATTACAACAACAAGTGATAGTCTTTTTAATGATAGTCTTAGCGATAGCGACAATTCCCCTGGATCTCCCCCCCTGGGCCACCTGTGTGAACGCACAGTTTTCTGTGACAAATCCCAAGTATTCTCCTCGCTTGCCGGTGAAAGTCTGGCAACGTCAACGCTTTACCATACGCCCGCAACGTCCATAAGCAATAAAGTCAGGTGTTTCGTGTACCACAACTTGCCCGAGGTGGCACGAAGTTCTTTCGAGACCCTGCATGATGTTATGCCCACATGGGGTGACAGTTCAGTTCAAGCCTTGCTGAATACTACGACGCCATCGTTTCCGAATGCAACAACGTCGCCCGATGAATTGTGGCCATGGAGTTTGTCGTTGCTGAATTCAACGGTGGCCAATTCCTCGCTGTCAACGCTAGCCGCCAGCAACAACGATTCCATTTGGCACAGTGACCTGATGAACCCGACCGCCGTCAAAGGATTCGATTGGAGTTTTTTATTTGTACTATTTTTCATATTCGCCGGTGGCCTGGGCAATATTCTCGTCTGTTTGGCCGTGGCTCTGGATCGACGCTTGCAAAATGTCACCAACTATTTTTTATTTTCGCTGGCGATTGCTGACCTGTTGGTCAGTCTGTTCGTTATGCCACTGGGGGCGATACCGGCATTTTTGGGTAAGTGTCTGTGAGAAATCTATGTAAACTGAATTGAAAATCATACAAATTATTGAGGAATTTCACAGAATGACAGTTAATGTGTTTATGAACTGACTTTTAGTTGCAAAGACACATTAGTTGGCTAATGACAAATTCTTTGATAGAAATCCAATGGTTCTTTCGTAGGAAGAACCAGGGAAAACTACGCATCTGACTTAGGACGTCTAACCACCAAATTGTCTCAAGTTTTCAAGATATCCCGGGAAAATATTCCGAACAATACTTTGTTTAGCCTTTTGTTGGAACACCATGTGTTTATAAGTGAACATACGATCGCTTCATTGCTAAGAATAGATGGCGCTGTCTGTAAACAACAGATGACTCCGAAGTTTGAGATCATCGTTGTATGTTACTCCTGGTGTAATCATCGGGGAAAGTTCCCACGTAATTCCTCCGTGCGTATATATGAGGAAGGAAATACGCACGTACGTGACTTTCATCAAGATCCCTTAGCTTTATCGAAAGTTACGAGACGCAAAATAGCTCCAATAGATGATTGCTTTGAATGTGAACTGTCTTTCAATAGTGATGTTGAATTTAATTTAAGTCATTAGCCCACACACAAATAAGAAGAAATAAGTAAAGCCTCTCAATGACTTATGCCCATGACGGCCTAGCTTCTTCCTCAATGCTCCACTACACGAATTAAAACACTAATTGACGCCAGGGAACAAATTAAGTACAGGGTTCTCCAACAAGAGGTGTTATTTTGGTATTCAAAGAAAAATGAAATTTTTTGAGATACATGATGGTGTTTATTTCATATTAAAGAGGAAGGTATGCCGTTAATAATGAAAAACAACATCAGCCAAATGGCCACCATGACCACACTTACGGGACCATATCCTATTCATGAAACTGTCCATAACCAAATCGCAAAGTGGCTGCCCTCTGTCCTCGATAGCCTCACGAATTCTATCTTTCAGGTCTTCAATCGATGCTGGACTATTGGTGTAGACCTTATCTTTCACGTGGCCCCAAAGGAAGATGTCGCATGGTGTTAAATCGCAAGATTGCGGTTGCCAATTGTGATCTCTTCTTCGAGAGATAACACAGTCCGAAAACTTTAGTTTAGTTTTGCGAACTGTTACTGCAAAATTTTCACAATTTTTGTAGTGAATTTGAATAATTTCAATGCGTTGTTGAAGCGGGTCTCGTTCCATTTTTAGTAATGGCGTAGTTTCTACTGGTCAAATGTCAAAGAATAAAAGTTTTAAAAGTGAGAGCTACCGAAATACCGGGTGATTCAAACTAACACCTCTTGTCTTTTTAATTGGACATCTGCACCATCAGAGCTACTTTTTTCTACAGTGGGTGCAAAAGTTCCGAAAAAACGGAATAGATTAATTTCGAAACGCCCTTCGAGACTTTTACTTTTAAGCACTTACTTTTCACATAATAAATTTAAAGTAGGTGGAACATCTCTATTAACAGAACTTAATAAAAAAATCACCATAATGCAATTCCCTTATTAAATTATAATAAATTCCCTTATTAATTAATAAACTTCGTCTTCCTATACATCCAGCTGAAATTAACGATGAACCAAAACGTATCTTTTTAATCATCAAACAGCTAGTTGATTTATTTTCTCTAAAAATACCGATTATTTTCAATTAATTCCAATTTTATTTTTATTTTTACCTTATTCGCACTTTAATTATAAACGATTTTTTGGGAAATTTAACATTTGGAACCTTCGATAAACTTTAATGTCCCATAATTGTCGAGTATTTACTGTGTACATTTGTAGGATCGTTTATGACAATGTCCCACTTTTAGGCTCAACTGATCCACATCCCACTTAGCATTTATTGTAAATTTAAGTATTCATTATATTGTCAAATGAATTTGGTGCCTTCTCGCCATTGAACCACCACCCAGAACCCAAGCGACCTTAAAACTTTAACCCTTAACGAAACGAAACAAACGAAAGAAAAACTTTCACAACAAAAGTATTTTATAACATTTTGTTGGTTTTTTGTGGTTGTTGTTGCCACTGCTGTTTCTCGTTTACACAAAAAAAAAACGAAACGAAACAAAAGTTCGAGTTTGTACACAATTTGTTAATGCAAATTCGAGTAAAATGTGAAATAATTTAAAAAGAACGAAGTTTACAATAACATTAAACTTTAATGGTTTGCCAAAGGATGGACAGACGACAAGCAGATGGCAGCCAGTAACGATATTACCAGGAGCACCCACAGACACACATACAATACGGTGACAGTGAAGAGATTTAGAAAACAAACAAAAACCAAAGTCCTTTTTAGGTGCCCGTATGGAGGGTGGATTGGAAAGCTTTCTTTTCTTTGGGGCTTCCCAAAAAAGAGTTTCAAAGATTCAAATAAAATTAACGTGTTTATTATTGATTTAAAAACGAATTTATTGTTTGCTCAACAGAAATGTCGGCACCCAAATGCCGCCCCCCTTCCAAAATAATCCCTGTAGGTTGGCAAAGGGAAACCGACATTTTAGCACTTCATTAATTTTGTACAGGATACCCAACTAACAAAGGCCATTTGCCACGGGTAGGTGACAGCGCCTGTCCTGTGATTTCATTCATATTGAAATCCCTTGAAATGGTTACTGTAATGCTTTCAACACTGACATCTTTACACACTCTCGCACACACACCCACACACAGTGTCTCTGATACTAATGCCTTGAGAAGGCAAGTGTGCCGCCTTGTCCCCCATCGTGTGATAATCTTCCGGAGACTTCGAGCGAATCTAAACACTTTTCAGAATTATTCTACTCATATATTACTCGTTCCTTATGTGTGCTGATTTTAATGACACTGAAAGAAACCGGCTCTGACGGGGGCCAATGAAGCCGTTTAACACCGTTTGTTTGTTTTACTAAAACTGACATACAACGATCAATAAAGTAGTTTATGTCGAGAAGAATCAAAACTCGAACGAAGAACATATGTGATTTGCACATCACTGTAGATATTGAGAGTCGGACCACGGGGATTTCAAAACATCGCCTCACGGCATGTGTTTCTTAGCTAGTCAGCGGCTATTTTCTTCAGTCGATAATACGGTTTAATGAAATTGAAAACAAGAAAACCAAAAACAAACTTCATACAAACTAAGGAAAGTCCGCCTTCTCTCTGAGACCTAGCAACAGCTATCGTTGATCCCTGAATAACTTTCTAAATCATAGACAAACCCGTCGTATGTGTGAAGGTAATGGCGTGCGCTTGACAAGTGGTACAGTTATCGACGCTCAGTGTCCCTGTTTGTTGTGCTTTCGTCAATAACGCGAATTCCCATCTAAATTTCATAGACCGAATATAATATGCAACGGCAAAGGTAAAGGTCGCTAAACCATCGACGAAAACCGTCCTTCTCTGGTTGTCTATAGGGTATCTTCGCTCACCCATTATTTCTCTCCAAACCAGACTTCAAAAACCAGACTTCAAACCCGATAATGATCAGTTGGTTGTTGGCAGTTCTTGCTCCTGCCGAAAATATCGTTAGTCTCTCGCACGATGCTAATGGTGAAGTAGTAAGTTTTTTCTTTCAGTGTACACATGTATCTCAATAGGTATATACGATTGTAATGGCACACTTTTACAGCCTTCAGACGGATTAGGTGTTACATTAAAGGATTTCTGCCAAATATGAAAACGCCAACTGCCAAAAACAAACAGAGGCGCGGTGAGAAATGGGTTGCCTTCGCATAGACCGTTTGCAGCTGTAGCTGACCACTGAACCTGAACCACGCGGTCCCAGCGTCACAGCTTCTACCGCTGTGCGATAGACGTGAACAGAAAGAAAAAAATCACAATATTTACGTTCATTCATGTCCACATGTGAATGGAACGAACATCCAAATGAATAGAGGATGTTTGCCAAATTAATTTGTTAGACATATTTGAAATATGGTACCAAGAAGAAGAAAGAATAATGAATATCCTTTCTGTGTAATGACGGCAAATATCCAACTCACACTAACCACACGAACTCAGCCGCATTTGAGTGTGTGCCTGAGACATTTGTGCCACAGGGATGGCCAACTCAAAATGATAGAAATTTCGTAGTCTACTGGCAGGCACAATTGTGAATAAAGTCATGATTGCAATTGGCTTCATTGAAAGATTCCATTGTCGGTGGCCATGGAACGATGTCGCCTACTCCAATACATCTAATACAGAGTAGGTCTAAAATGAGGCCATCTTCCATTACCAGAAAATGGGTGAAATTTACACCCCAACTATGGAATTCAATTGATCCAGTGGCGATTATTCGCCTGAACGAATTGGCCTTTCGTCCGGAGGTTTTTTTTTGGTGACTACACTAAAATTGAACCGACTCAGTAATAAAGCGAGCCTGATTTTTAATTGTATTAAAACAATGTAGAACATTTGTACAAGTGCATGAAATATTAGTTTGGATCGATAAATCTTGTCAAGAGTATTTCATGCAAATATTCTACCAGGCTACACTTCAGGTGATCCTTTGTGAATGTCCAATTTAGGGACTGGTATGTAATCAAATGACACCAGTTATGTCTATAGATAAAAGACTTCACGTACACATTTCGAACACAGCTTACAGATAATGTACGTGTCGGAAGAGTATTCCACATATGAACAGTTCGGTTGGAAGAACACATTTTCTGTACAGTGTGTCGTTTGATCAATCGGCCATTTTACAATGAACTGAAGGGAGACCCTACATTGAACGGATAACTGAGGAGCAAATACGGTAAAAATATCTATAGAACAGCGACATTCAAGCCACATTACGGCGTTGCTGAAGGGAGACAATAGAATTGGATACCCTAATATCTCCTGTAATCACCATCGCTCTCCAAAGGTGTCTTTGATGAAAAACACTATTGGTTTCGTTTCACAAGAGTGAGTATTTGAATAATACGAAAGAAACATGTTATACATGAAATTGTAACAATTGACTACTGTATTCTACATTATATTAATAACGGGTGGCGCACAAGTAATCCTCCTATCAGAAAATGCTATACATTTTGCGATTGGCCCCTAATGTCAGTGGCAACTCTGGCGGCGGCCATTTACATGACATCATATTCTCGACTTGATGTAAAAAAAAAATAAAAGACCAAATAAAAATAATCCACAAGCAGAATCAAAGTTTTTCATTTTTTTTTTTAATTACAGCCAAAAAACATCGGAAGATTACTTTTGCGCCACCTGTTAGTTGTTGTGTGTGTGTGCGCCGTTGCTCCTATCGCAGACCCTTCTCTTCATATGGATGCGTTATGGGGCCTCTGCTGTTATCACCTGCCCTTTTCCCCTTATTGATGTGTTTGATCTGTTTGCTCGTGCTTTTCTTATCGGTGAGAGTCGATTATCTAATTGCACACAGTCCCAAAATGTAGATATTCCAAACACACCACAAGAAACGAATTCATGTTTGAACGGTCTTTGTAGACCATGCCCAAAAATGGAAGTTATTCTATTCTATTTTTTGACGAATGCAGGTGGTGTAAATGTGTACTTGCTTTAAAAATCGTAAACACTTGAATGATTCTTTCGACACTTCGGAAATAGGGTTAGCCTAACCATCATCACCCTTTAACTTCATGCCGAGAACAGCCAGAGTGTCCTGATTCGTCCACATCTACACCACCCGTGCAGATTGACAACAAGCAGCAGCACTGGTCCTATTTGCATGGAAATCTACTCTCTTCAATTGAGTAGTGGAGAATGCAAAGAAATACCATTTTTACCCCCGGTACTGTAATTGAACATCGCTTTAGATATGAACTGGGACAACTGAAACGAATTTGCCCACTTTTTGTTGGCAATAAAATGCAACACACCAAACGACAACACCCTGCAATGGAGATATACGAATATCTCAGCGTATGGACGGCCATAAATATTTATTAATTTTATACACACCAAATCTAATACAGGACATGCTGGCACAGCAACAACGACAACGACAACAACAACTGTAACTTCCATGTTTTATACAGATATTTTGAGAAGCAGAAGAACAAGTAAATTGGACAAGAATCATTGAATCAGTATTAAGGTATTGTGTTCATCTATTATTGTATCCTGGACCGGGATAAAACTTTTTCACAAAATGGCAATACGAGTAGACAGCAACATAACAAGCAGCTATCATTGCTGGCCCTAAGAAAAGACTCCTAAATAGATGAGAAAAAAAGAAGAAGAAGAATATCGTATATGATTGACATCTTAATACAAGATTTGATTAAATATATGACTTTATTTATGTACACGATAATGTGAGCGCCATTGTTAGAAGGAAACTTTTCGCCAGACGGACAATAAGAACTTTAAATGCAAGTTGTCTGCTGTCTTCATGTATCGTCCGTACAGGCGTGCACACACATTTTAATCTGTCATGGATGGCAGACGGAGCACAGAAGTTGCTCGAGAGACGAGTGCACCGGCACATGGGACCATTTTGTGTGTTTGAAAAAAATCAAATCAATCCAATTCAATAGAAAATTTCAATCATAAAAACTTCCCATGACATGCAAAGACATGTACATACGTACATCGCTACAGTTTATTTGAATGTTTTGGTATCCTGAATGAGAATTCCCATATGTTAGTCATTGTTTTACACAAAAACATCCGCATTGAAGAAATCTGTCACATCAACATTATGCCTAGGCTGTATGCAACATGCCGCAGATACCGAAACCATATTGCAAACAGAGAACATTCAACAGCTACCAATTTGTGAGCAGCGTTTATCCTCCTCCCCTACCCCTTCCCTTCATATAATGAAATGAATACATGTTGGGTTTGTCATGACGTTTGGAAATATATTGGAATATAACTCCCATATATGGGCAGGAGCTCCAAAGACATCTTGGCAGCTTTTGGACCGTGTACAGAGGAGAGCGGTGGTGATGTTTGGGGATAGTAGGGTATCCAACTCTATTGTCTCCCTGCAGCATTGCCGGAATGTGGGTTGCATATCGCTATTCTATAGATATTTTAACGGTATCTGTCAGATATCCGTCGTCTGGTCCCTGACTTTAGAACATTTAGCCGGAATACACGGCTATCCAGGGTCGCTCATCCGTTCATTGTCAAATGGCCGGTTGACCAGACGACGCACTATAGAGAACATTCGTTCTTCAGCCGAACTGTTCGTCTGTGGAATAATCTTCCAGCAAGTGTTTTTGCTGCCTGTTGTGACATTCTGAAATTCAAAACAAATGTCAACAAACACTACTCCATCTTTTCTCCCTCCAATACCCTTACTTCCTATCGGCAACACAGTGCATTGCATTCATAGGGGGCATCCCCTGAGTGTTATATTATAAAAAAAAAATGGTGTTTGGTGGCTTACTAAAGAAGTTCAGCGATTTTGGTGCACCTCGACCGATGCCGTCCACCCATTGGACAGATTAGATTAATTTTGATTATGGCAAGTAGATGTCTGGAACCGCCATCTCCATGTTGATGCAGGAGCTCTGTTCGATTCGGAGCCACCTAACGTAATGGCGCAGTTTGTATGTGGACCCATCTTGCTACAAGTAAATTAAATGTTGGTTTACAAAAACATCCCAAACATATGTTCATTCCATTGGCCATGCGTTGTAACTATCTTCAATAGATCACCAACACACATACAAACTACGCTGAAGGAATCACTGAAAGTATTGGAGTAGGAGTGCGGGGGTAGTGAGAGTGAGAGGATGCAAACGTAAAATGCGAATAACTGATTCACTAAAAATTGAAAGGAAACAGTGGCACACAAAAAAGGGATTTCCTTTTGTTTTCGAATTCCCAACTTTTTGTTTCTTCTTTCTTTTGGCTAGTAGCCAATTTAACTAAATTGAACCTTTTGTTTCAGCTTCAAAACGAAACAATGAAAACTAAATTGAAAACATAAAACACGAGAGAAAAGCAGTTTTCTTGTTTCTATTCGCTCTGCATCGCTGGTACACCCCCATTACATTCCAACACATACGAGTTTGTAGATATTGTATTTGTGGTAGAGGTGGGAGGGGGGGGGGGGGGGCACCGTAATTCTTGAATGCTAAGATTTTGCGACACGCCAAATAACAAATATTAAGTTACACGCTTGGTACGAGTAAAGCAATTTTTGTTTTGTTTTTTTTTTCAGTAAAACTTTTAAATTGTATGGCAGGCTATTCAATGTGACTGGTTGCAGAGAATCGGATTATTTACTGCATCTCTTCACAATATCTTGTTGACCATTAGTAGGGAGCCTGGTGTAAATAATTAGACGCGGATTGCTTTCATTTCGTCATTCAGGGGTCCTCAGAAAACCAACAAGAACCCTAAGAAACCAAAAGAGACCAAGACTTTGTACAGATGTTCATAATTTTTCTTGTGGTTCCGGGGTGGGGGGGGAGGGGATTGTTATTAAAACAAATCAATCAATTAAAATGTTAATCATTTGAATTCCCTTACGTATTTCACATTATAAAATTGTAAATCTGCACAAGTTGTTTTTTTGTTGCATTAAAGACCAAAATGTTTTGGGTAGACAAAATGTGGGTTTCGGTTCTAAATCATAATTTTCAATAAAATCGTAAAAATTCAAAGTGATTACTCAAATGTCTATGGAATTTCTTTCATATATGTATATGGAATGTGAAACGTTGTGAGATATACACATGGTACAACCTGCTAAATCTAATGGATCACACTGTGATCTGGCGTATTGGACGGACGACGTATATAGCACAGTACATTCTGGCACGTGTAAAGCCAACACACACTTTGGCAGTTCTAGATATTCCAACCGAGTAGTGACATTAATTTCATTAAATCATGGTGTTCTCAGCGTTTCGAGTCGAAAGTAATAACTTTTATATTGCAGGTTATTGTTCTTGCCATATTAAAGGCACTGGCTTTAATAAGTTCCAAAATGAAAGAAGGCGGCATTTCATTTCAGACCAATTGTCAGCAGCTGCGACGAAAGCAATACAAAAGTTTAAAACAAATCTGTCAATTATCTCAACATACCTCCAATTACAACGAAATTTAACAACACTAGTAAAATATTCCGTAGCCATGCTCTTCTATTACACACAGCTGTATTTTTTACTGCGGAAAATGTGGGTTTTTTATATGAATTTATTTTCCAAAGCTTTTTGAAATATATTTATGTTCCTTTGCCATAGTAGTCGTGACACTCGAGACTTTCCGACTATGTACAAATATATACAAATACACATTAGAGTGGGTAGTAAAAATTGAGTGAAAAAAGAAAATAAGTTCGTTCGGATTAATAAAAATGAGCTTGTTGTTCAAATTGGCGTGCAATGAAAGTACTTTACCCTCATAGCTCAAATGCCATTAGAAACATGAAATTTCGCTAGTGAGACTCCTTCATATTCATACAAATTTAAAAACCTTTGTTAAAGGATAGTCCATCCCCCGTATTCATACACATTTAAAAAATCGATGAAAATACACAAAAAAATATTCACACGTTTTCTTAACAAAGGTTTTTAAATTTTTAAGAATATGGGTATATAACACTAGCTAAAGTCGGAATAAAACAATCGTTCTTTTTGTTTTGTCAAGGTTTCAAGATGTGGTTGGTTAAAGCACCATTGTACCAACAGGATACACTAGAGTCTAGTAACTAGACCTTCATGATTTCGATTGGAGCGTACATGGTGAGAAACTTTTATGAAAAATCATTGGTGAGAAAATATATTGCTACCTTAGACTACAAAAGTGCTAGTTGGCGGCTATAGTGTTCGACTATCACACAGTCGAGACCAGGTTCAAAACCTGGTAAGACCACCGCCTCGTAAATGCTGGCGACTTCACGAGTAAAAGTGTAATCTCTAAAACTTCAATAGAAAACATTAGACGTTCGGAGCCGATCTTGAACAGTGGGTCCCGCTCAGTCAATATACAAATTATATCGCGCAAAGCTCAGTGATTCGATAGAAATTCCCCGTCAGTGAAGCGAACTAAGTATGTTAGGTCTTAGTGTATTCAAAACGAAAGATAGGTTGGTAATGCATGGAATAAAAAATGAAAAATATTTGTTTCCTGTTTACGGAGTTATGAGCAAAAGTGACAGTCCATGGGTTGTCAAGAAACGAAAAACTTAGAACGTGTTTGTTTTCTCAGGTTAAATCTGGAAAACTGCACTTAGCACAGGTGGCGTTAAGGCGTACAATAGTTCACACAATTTTTCAGTAAATTATGGGTCGGTTGACCCTCAATAATCTTGTTTGTCCGTGTATTAATTAAGTAATGTGCTACAGTTCCAGATAAAAGTAAATGTTTCATTCCGTTCGCGATCTCTCGTTTATCTTCAATAGTTTGAAGTTGATGTTACAGAATTAGCATTTTCTTTATTAAGATAAGTAAATAAATAAATATTTAAATATATATATATACAAATAAGTAAATAAATACGTGAATAAATAAGTAAGTAAATAACTAAATCAATAAATAAAAAAAAATATATTTTCCTTGAGTGCCAGTTTTTCGAAAACCTCTGCCCTTGGACTCGGTTCCAAAAAGCAGACGAACTCTTTTCTTTTTAATGTGAAGGATTTTATTTTCATTTGCACATCCTTATGTTCATGTTGAAGCGCGCTTGCTTTTTAGTCCACAGGGAATTTGAATTTGTGCCCAGATCTTCACTAAGATTCATGTTTGGCTTCGAAAAGAAATTCTCCTACATTTCTTTGCAATTTGGCGAAAAACATATTCTTTCCACAGATTCCATTTCAGTAGAATCGGGCAGTTTTTGATCAAATTATTTCAGAGTTTAAAGGGAAAATTCTTAATATTTAAAAGTTAATTTGTTTATCCACTGAGAGACTTCATATAGAGGACATCGCCACCCCCTCGTTGTTCAGTGCTAGACTTCTACAGATTCCGTGGGTAAAGCCCTAATTGAACAACTACTCAGCCCCGGCAAAAGGTGTATTTTAAGTGCACATGCCGACAATAACAAGAACAACAGCATACAATTGCTTGGGCTGCAGTGCCAACGGACACCTGCTTTGTCGCTCTCATGATAACGCCAGAGTTGTGGCACTTTGTTCGACAGTCGCACTTTTACAACATTTATCATTAGCTGTGGCCATGTTCTCCGAGGTAACCTCGTATTACCAATTATATTTCGATCTGTAAATACTCCATTCCAAGGTATTTACAGATGTGTACAGAGTTCTTCCCCATATGAACTGAGAGTATATCCAGGGTCATCAGGAACATCGTAGGCTTTCCCTCACCCTCACCCTCCCCCGTAAGGGAGTGTATAGATAAACGGACGGGAACAACAGCACAGCAAAATGCCCTAAATAAAGTCTCATTTACATCAATATACATGAGCACGTGAATATCATAAATAACGATAATGACATAACGAAGGTATCGTCCGTAATGTCTACTGTAACATACTGTGAACGAGTGCATTCTGGAAAACGATTATTTGAAATTCAGTTCGGACTATGAAATTCTCAAATTCAAATTTCAAATATTCGTACCATAAAAAAGTTATTGCATTTGTCATTTTTTACACTTTTTTTAAGAACAAAAATGGTAGAGCCAATAGAAAAAACTAATAATGTTTTCATCATAAAGTAATGATAAATATTTAATATTTTTTATGTTCTTAAAATCAATTGATGTTACAAGAAAAACCGCTCTATCGAATGAACTGATTGAGAAATCTGACTTTGAATGTGTTCCCAATAACGAGGTTATTTACATAAATGTTGGGTTTAATGCAATCAATTCAATCCCAATTGGGCATTTTGTGAATCAATTTGAGACGACGTTGACTGTTTATCGATAATTTGAATAAACAAAAATACCTTCTCTAGCAGTTGAGTCTGTTTATTTATTGTGTTTGGTGCTTTGTGGGGTTTTTTCTTCACTGTGTTATCGGGTTATCGATAACCGATGACGTTGACAACTGCAATTCCAAAATACAGAAGTCAACACAAGACAACCGCAGTTGGGCGCTGATTATTTTATAACGTTTCATTTATTTATGTGTTTTTCAATTTTTGTGTTCACTCTCTCTCATAAATTTTTGTATACTCGAATTCCTAAAACTTGACGTGACCACTGGCTAGATTTTTTTCTCGAAAAAAAATCCGTTAAAATTCTTCCCATTCCTATCAATCGATCAAATTACCTTCTGAAATAGAAGATACACTGTTATGTTGCTTGCGACTGTCTGGTCAATACAGACACGCTATTAGTCATACATTGGACGTGATTTGTGAACCGTTGAGTGAAATAAAAATCTGCCTAAAGCCATCCAATTATCAGCCTGTAATTCTTTACTCACACTAACAAATGACATTTGACCGTTTTCCAGCCATACATGAAGTGTGGTCAGGTGTGTATGTGTGTGTGTGTGTGTATGGCATCGTACATTCAAACACAAGAGCTGGTACTTTTGTGTTTATGTATTCTTCCATTTACATATAACACACACACACACACACACATACAATGTATGTCGCAATCAGTCGTGACAGTCAGTTAGAATGTACGATATAAGGCCATGACATTAGCGAGCAGTTACGTTTAATAGCTTTCAAAGGGACTTCAAATCTGGGGATCTACAACGAATTGTCTTCAGATAGGACGTGATACATTGGAAACGTAACCAGTTGAAATTAACATTAAACGGAAGCACAGTGAATCGTTCTACGGACACAACTTGAAAAACTAAAATTTAACCACAATGTGATAAAGGACTGGCTAATCTAAGATCCAACTATGGATGAAGATTGCGCCTAACAAAGTCCTCGGTTTAAAGGCAACATATGTATATGACCATCAAATCGATGCCAGCGGGGTATTTGGGGGATTTAGCAGGCAAAATTATATTTTTCCATAACTACTTTCTGTTGGTTTACTGTGACTGAGATTAGTAACTTTTATCAATCTGATTAAAATGGCGGCACAAATGGACTTTACCGGGCGTAAGACACCCTGTTCTAATATTGTGAACAGGTACTGTATGTCCATGTACAGGGGACATACTCTCGTATGTGATGATGAGATAATTCGTTAAGTGTACTGTAAACCCATTAAGTATGCGTGATTCTCATTAAGCCAAATGTTCGTGTGTTGTTTAAAGCGATTTCCATGACAAACGAATTCATTGTGGAAGAGTTCTGTCAGCGACTTGTTTTCTTTTTCTGCTTTTGACATCATAAGCTTCAAAATTAGCATTGTGCCTCGTTGCCGACAGGAGCTGGTGGAGTTAATGAAGGAAAGGCATGAGTTTCTATGGCATGCCACTGCTTACAGCTTTATGGCTTAGAGCTGTTTTGGCTGTATGTGTGTAAATAAGTTTGCATGCCCTGCTATGGTGCTTCCGTACGTTTCTAAATTGACCACAAGTAGAAAACAAATTAATACAGACTTTATTTCGGTAGAGGCATTTTATGTGATATTTTCCTGTTAATTCGAAGAAAAAAAGGCACAAACTTTATGATTGGCATTAATTTCCGACAATTGTCCTAATGAATACCCCCGCTCTGGGGGAAATATTACATGACGGACATTTGTTGACAGTGGTAATTATCGCCTAATCGTATGCCCATTAAATGTAATCTTAAAAATGTTCTAAACTTTGACCAGACACATAAAACTGTTGTAAAAGTCATAAAAGAAGCCCCTGAAACAGCAGGAGGTGTTAAATCTCAAAACATGTACACAGCGAAAGAAATAACACTAATAGACAAAACAAAACAAAATAAGTCATTTTTACTGAATAGCAGTAAAAACAACACATAGTTTTGTCGAGGAGTAATTTACACACCCTTCCCGCCTGGAGTACCATTCGAACAGTCATTTTCCGTATAAAGTTACGAGGTTGACCAGGAATTGGGGTTTTCGAAAAATCGTATTAAAAAAACTGAGGTAATTTCCATTCAGTTACATACTCATATGGCTCTAGGGCACCGATATGCATAGTTGGATTTGGCCAATAGTCAAGCCCATTTACAGGGGTTCCACAAAATGATATGGTGGGGAGAATATTCCCATCCCCTGGCGCTGTAAATCCGGTCGTAGGTTTGTTCGCATGACGACCACGAGTTTCGAGATAAGTTTGACAATTTCGTGTTCCAATCCAACAGATTTGCTCCATATAATCACTGATCACATTATTATTTTGAGTGGCCACAATATCCTAACTCTGCTATTCCACGTACAATTAATTTGGTGGGAGTTGAGTGCACACATTTGCCCTGGAAACAACGGAAACATATCGAAAATCATCTGAAAAATCTGAGACACTACATGTGCACGTGCATGTTCATTTGAAAAATGTCGTCGTAAGAGTAACTTCTCTCAAGAATTGTTGCCGTTCGCAGCAGCAAACAAAAACACAATGTTGGCCGACACCACAAATTGTCAAAGCATTTGGGGAAAAGTAAGGACATGCAAATTTGTTTTCATAAATTCGTCCACATTTTTTTTTTTTTTTTTTTTTACATCAAATACATCCGACATCCTTATTAAAAATTAACCCATAAATTGACACAAAAAAATGTGTAGGAGAACTCTAACATTGGTCTCTGATGCATGTACCAACACTTCACTGCCATTAAAGTTTCGTTGGTAAAAAAAAGTGTGAGTGTGTTGAGTTTTTCGAACAAAAATAAATTTCGTTCCAAATTTTTTTTTTCGTGAATCGGTCGGCTTTATCGTCGTACTTTATGAATGGGCTTCCTTTTCCAGTACTTTTTATAATCGAATCAATTTGTTGGGTGATTCTTAAAATTAGAAATGTTAATCAAGAACCCCATTCATAAAGTACAACGACAAACCCCACCGATTCACGAAAAACCATAACTTGGAGACTTCCAAAAATATGATGCCTGCCATAGGTCGTTTTCTTGCATACGGCACCACAATTGGCAGACTCAGGCTATGATTTCAATAGAAGTTGCATTTCATTGACATGCAGGTGTTACCTCATGAGTGTAATGAAAAATCGGAATCGAATTTGTCCACCAGACGGTGCATTGTCGGCGGTAAGGGAAAAATATAAAATAACACAACCAGTAAAAATATAGGCTTCACTGTGGCAAATCCTCTTATGTGCCCATACAAAACATTTGAAGTTTCACAGTTTAGCTCCCTTGGCAACCCGCGGCCACCCAAACCGGATTATAAATTGATCACATACGGTAATTTGCAATTTTAATTTTAAGCTCTGGCTTTAGAACACACGATCTAGCAGTTGTTCTGACCTGATTCTGTACAGATTTGAATCAAGTGTTAACGTATAAACGGGATATATAAACGCATGCACCGACTTACTGTCTATAACAAGGATTCCAAGGAGGAGTATGTAAAATTTGAACTCTCCTTCGCAGTGTGTGTTTATTTTTTTGCTACAAAGTACTTTCGAAAGATAAGAGCGAGACAGAAGTAAACAAAACTTCAACGTTCATTCGGCTCCGTTTTGTGGAAGTTTTTGAACTGCTTTGTGTTGGACATTTTGTGTTCATTATTATGTTACACGAAGTTGCAACGAATGCGATTTTCATGGTTAAAAATTAAACCATGCAATAGGTAAAATAACTATTATTATTGTTAAAAACCAGTCACCCAGAATATGTTTAAATTAATCATATATAACGTAGACTCCAAATCATGTTTGTTAACCTTATATAAGCTTAATTTGTAATTAGAAAATTCCGAAATTTCCTTCTTATGTTGAATTAGAAACATTTTTTGGACGACCTTCTTTTTTTCTGCGACTCTTCTTATAAAAGAGGGCTTCAGACTGTTCAGATGAAAATTACCCCACAGAGAAGGTAATTTTCGCTTGCCTTTGGGGAACCGCCTGAAGCCCTGTTCTATAAGAAGAGACGCAGAAAAAAAGAAGGCCGTCCTTCGTAGAAAAATTAAACGATTTGTTTTCCCTTAGAATGGACAGATCATCCATACACCTAACTCCATTAATTTCTTAACAAATGTATCATTTTTCGTTATCATGCCTTTCAAGTTTAGTTAAATTTTCTTGTTTTTTTGCCATCTTCTTGCAGGTTATTGGCCACTGGGTTTTACGTGGTGCAACATTTACGTAACATGCGACGTGATGGCCTGTTCGTCCAGTATACTGCACATGTGTTTCATTAGTTTGGGCCGTTACTTGGGCATACGCAATCCGCTGGGCTCGCGACATCGCTCAACGAAACGTTTGGCCGGCATGAAAATTGCCATTGTCTGGCTAATGGCCATGATTGTGTCCAGCTCCATCACCGTATTGGGTAATTTCATGATCACCTACCTATAGTTTGTGTCCATTTGGGGGGTGAGAGTGGCATCCAACATCCAGCCAGAGTCATACATTTCTCTGTAATAACGGCATTTGTACGCAAACAATGACACTGCAGCATGGCCTCCCCGAAATACACCACAACGGATGAGCATCTCTCATCCCCTCACTCCCCCCAACCAGTGACAATTAATTACATAGTGTGACTTATTGACGTTGTCGTTATTTCTTTTTCTCCCGTTTTTTTTTTTTTTTTGTAGGTCTGGTCAATGAAAAGAATATCATGCCGCAGTCGAATGTTTGCGTTATAAACAATCGGGCATTTTTCGTATTCGGCTCATTGGTGGCATTTTACATACCCATGGTGATGATGGTGATCACGTATGCCCTGACCATACCATTGTTGCGGAAGAAGGCTCGATTTGCGGCTGAACATCCGGAAAGCGAATTATTTCGTCGGTAAGTTATTGGAATTTTGTAAAACATCAGCATGTGCAGGATTTCAAGTAAAGTTTTTAAGTATTGGGTGTGCAATGCAAACATTGCATTGATGTCCGGACCTGATGTACGATAGTCACACACAATAACTTCCACACGACAGACGAGCTCATATCATTGCTAATTGTAGGTGAAACATTTTAATCTCACAATATTCCTATAAAAACAAGTAAAAAAAGTGCCAGTCGGTTTTATTTGTATGGACCGTACTTTTGGTGGCGTGGCAACAACACACATTGTTCCTGGAAATATTACCGAGTGTTAAATTTAAGCAATTTCAGTTTATTATAGAAAATGTGATTTGTTGTTGTTGTGGGGATTTATGCTAAGCTGGATGACATTCTATCGTAGTGCGGTAGATAGTGTGAGTGACTATGACACTGTAAACCCAGTTCTGATAAGAACATCAACAATTGTTAAGCGTCTGTTTCCACCTCGTGAATGCTGGCGACTTTACAAATAAGAGAGCTGTGTTTAGGCCCGTCTGTTCCATCCTGAAACATTAAGAGACATGTCTTCAAGTCGTCAAGTTTATCTAATAATATGGGGTTATCCAGTTCGTGGTTTCAAAAGTATAGGGCTGGAATTCGACATCTGTCAAACTAAGTTGTTAAACGAATTGTGTTTCTTTTCAGTTGGAAGTCGGACATACAAATTATTAAAACCTACTACAAAAATGTTGATTCTTAAAGAATATCGTGCTTTAAGAGGAGATTATGGTTATGAAGCACATTTCTCACTCGGTGTGTATGTTAATAAACAGAATTGTCGTATTTGGGGTTCTGAGAATCCTCAAGTAATTGAAGAGAGGCCATTACATCCACAAAAAGTCACTGTTTGGTGTGCTCTTTGGTCCGAAGGTGTGATTGGACCTAACTTCTTCGAAAACGACGAGGGAACGTCTGTCACCGTCAATTCGGAGCGTTATGGTCGTATGATAACCGACGTTTTTTGACTGCTATTGAAGAATACGATTTGGAGAATATGTGGTTTCAACAAGACGGTGCCACATGCCACACAACTCGAGCGAACATGGCTTTATTGCAATATACATTTCCTGGCCCCGTAATTTCTCGTCGTGGCCACATCAACTGGCCACCAAGATCATGCGATTTGACACCATTAGACTTTTTTGTGGAGCTACGCGAAAGCCCGTCTTTATGCAGATAAACGTTTAACTCTTGAGCATTTAAGAACCAACATTCGTCAAGTTATGGCTGAGCCAAAAAGTGGTCCAAAATTCCCTCAAAAGAATCAATGCTTGCAACATTTCGCGTGGTGGTCATTTAAATGATGTAGTGTTTCACTCAACGTTCAAACTTTATAATAACAAATAAATATCATGAAAAATAATATTTTTGATATGTGTTTTATTTACGTTTACTTTTGAAAACGCAAAATGGATAACCCTTTATTATTTGTATCTGGTAATTTTCAATGATGTAGCCAACTTCAAGAGCATTCGACCCCTATCTGTGCCAAATTTCATTGAGATCAGACAACAACTCCGGCCTGTAGTTGGAGTTCAAGCCTCATATTTCGACAGGAGTTTTCCCAATTTTCGTCGAAACTTTCAACGACTCGAAAGTGATTTTATACAATAGTGAACATGTGTTCTCTGTGGATCTCCTGTTATAATACCCGTTGACACCTCTTCTCGTCAATATCGATTACTTCTGAACTGCAAGTCATTCAGTTCTGACACCCACAGATCCAAATTCCCGATAACAATCGGCTTTTGTGACGTGGACTATCCAAATTTGGAAACAAATTCAATTTGAAAATACAACAAGCAGAGGTTTTGTCGCCCCAACTTAGTAAAATACCATTTTCGTTCCAGCAAAGTAACCTTTTTTTGTTTGTAGAAAAAAATCAAAACTTTTCTGTTTGACGATTTGAAATAACCATCACACAAACACACGCAACAGCACCAATCAAAGGTTTCCGCTTGCTGTAGGTAGGCTGGACGGTACATTCTGCAGATACTATTTTCCTAAAATGGTGTTGGATTTGTTGTTAGACAAATCGCATCGAAATCATACAAATACTCGTACATATGTGCCCACTCACTCAATAGATTATTCCATAAATAGTTAGTGCTTTGAAGAGGGACAGCGTTTAGAATTATAGGGCACTGCAATTCCGTAGGGTTAATTGGCAGTGAACTTTATTTAATTTCGTTTAATTTTGGAAAACTTATCGAGTTACTCCATGTGGCAGGTACTCCAAAAATGGCTGTGTCACTAATAGCTAGAATTTAGTGCGGGCATCTCTGATCCATCTCTAATCAATGTATTGAGTACATGAGCAAATTGATTTATTATTTTTGCAATTTCATTCCATTGCAGCTTGGGAGGTCGTTTCACCATACGACCGCAACATTCGCAGCAGCAGATGCACAGTAGTTTCAGCAACAATTCGAGCTTTAGCAAGTATTGCATTGGCGGCAGTACGGGCAGCAGTGATTCCAATCGTAATTTCACCAGCGACTATGAAAAGCAACCGGCCGCCCATCGTTCCAATTCGGTCAATTTCTCTAATGGCAACAATAGCAGTTGCATATCGGGCACACTGTCGGCAGCGACACCAAGGACCAACAACACGACAAACACCTGTCGCACAAATTTTCGCAGTGGCATTCTGCGTCATTCATCTTCGTCATCTCTACGCAGCAAGCCGGGCAACTTAAAAGTTATGGTGGCCACTACCGGTGCCAGTGGCAGCGGCAGCGGCAACAGCATCACTAACAATGATAAACGACGCATATCAGTACACACTCACCAAACGGGATCGGCTCGCCACGACTCTAGTAACTATTGGCGTTCATCGCATGCTGGTAATGCGAATCTAATGGATAGGTAAGCAGCAATGCCTTACACCCTCACACCCACAGGCACATACAAACGCTGACGTTGAAGCAAAGAAAAAGCCAACGTGAGCAAGAATAATGACTCGACTGTACGACAGACAGACATGGCAAGGCATGAATGTACCATCACAGTTTCAGAATTGAAATTATTTTTTAATTACACTTTTTTACTCCGCTGCAAAAGAAGATTTATTGAGACAGAGAAGTCGTCAGTCCACCAGGTATTATTCACAATTTAAATATTCGTTTTGAATCGCAGTCTGGGAATTTTTATTCGTATCAGTCGTCAAACACCTTTTGGTTCGGAATGATTGTATTCAGCTACATAACTTTCTTATTCGGATATATAATTTAATGAAGAAAATATATTTCTAGAACTATTTCGACTAATGTCGCTTTCGAATATAATCGGTGTCATCTAGCCTAGTGTAGTCCTTGCTGTCCACGTTGTCCGGTCTACATATATGTATTTAATTTCTTTTCCAATACAAATAAAAGCTTTACTAACAAATGCATTTCAAATACCTTTTTAAAGTCTATAAATACGAAAGATCTCCAGACCCCCACAGACGGCTTAACAATAATTCGCAGGGTGATTACTTGGCTTAGAGGAATTCATTTCTGGGCAGACGTGAGTCGGCTTGCGATGTTATGGACTACCACCACATTTACCGTACGCACGAGTGTGATTTCCCTCCAGTTGGTTTTTGTGGTATTAATCTTTAAGCTCATCATGCCGACATTCCGTTCTCCAAAAGTCTTCTATTGCCGGGAGGACAATCTTTTGACGAATAATGCCAAATTCTTAGTCTCTATTAATTACTTTGTAATTTGTACAAACGTGTAGAAGTTTCCTCCTAAACATTGTGATAAGATAAGATTATTCACAGTACACGAATACAACGGTAAGGTTTCCATGCCCGAGTCAGATTCCTACAAATGAGCGTATATATTTCATTACACTGTAGTCCATACATCCCCACCACCCAAACTGGTAATAAATGACACCTGAAAGTGCATTTTGCGTAAAGTTTTAATTACTTGCGAACACACGTTCGCCCAGACACACATACCATATGGACGAGTATATGAACACCAACACTAAATGTGGGTAATAAAAGTTTTTCGCAAATGGAAACGTAATAAATTTATGAAAATAAATGTTTAGGAAACGTTCGTGGCGGAACGAAGTACCATGAGAGCAATTAAGCATTTCGGATTTCTTTAAAAAGAGAACATTGGAAAATAATCGAGTTGTTGTGGAATTTCTTCCATAGTTGTCGAGATCACACGACTAATGGAGCGGGCGCAATAGTTCAAGAGACATTTCTCAGGCTCGAATTAAAATGGGCTGATCTGACAAATTTGTTCATTCCCGATATGTGTTAAGTCAAATAGGAATCCAAAGTTCTTGGTATTCTAGTTCGTTTCCGGCAGACAGCAGAGGTACATTTTACAAACTAAACACTTATCCCATGATTAATGTTTTTTTTTTAATATTTTCTCTGGCCTTTGTTAGTTCGATTTTAAGCGTTTCAAAACTCTGTGAGAAACGATTATTTTGACAACTCCACTCTACTGGGAACAGTTACTGAGAAGGGCCACCGAAAGAACACATGGACAGATTACAATAGAACGAATAGTTGCAATCTTTCACAAGACATAATGCTACAAAATGCACTGAGAATCATATAAGTGCAATGTTGCCTATAGGCAACATGGGGCATGAAAGTGTTTTTCATAATAAAGAAACTTAGAAATATTTTTTTTTTTAACTTAGTCCCCTTTTCCACAGGCAAATTGTTATTTGCCAAATTTTTTGTTTTCTCTTTTAAAATTTTCGCTTGCTTTTCCACTAGCAAATTTTTCTTTGCTAAATTTGCGAATCAAAATACAAAAGAAAGAAAGAAACGTCAAAAGTGTTTACATTTTAAAGAATTTTTCGAAGAAGTGTATACATAATTTAAAATCGGTGCAATAATGGACAAGGAGTGTAAACATAATTTAATAAAAGAGATTTTGGATTGTACAAAATCCGCGTTTGATATGGAGTCAGCCGGCTGTGTGTCAGTAAAACGAATAGGTTAAAAAGGAAATGTCAACAAAATTGTTTGCAACGAACAGAGCAAAGCAGAATTTGCGTGTACCGCAAATTCTGAACAGGCAAAGTTTTGTTTCTCTTCCTCGCACCCCTCTCGCCTACAAACTCAGAATTTGCCAAATAAAAATTTGCCTGTGGAAAAGGGGACTTAGAAATATTTTTGGATTTCGGGGGTAAATTCCACTTGTTGAACAACTGAGATAAGCAACTGATTCCGTTCAGAACTTAACACTGCATTTACGGAATTATTTTTAATTTTGCTATCATGTTAGTTCATGCTCACGAAGCCATGAATTAGCAATTAATTTGGCAAATCACTTCAATATATTAATGGAATGTTAGGGGTAATCTCGATATTTGTATAACCTTCAACACTCTGGTATAGAATGTTATATGTTAGTTTCATGGTTCACGCCGATTGGCTCAGAATCACAAGCTGATTAAATTTATCGAATCAGCGGCTTCTAATGGAATTTGGTGTTGAAGGTCGTATATAGCACCCTAGGAATGTACCATGCCGTAAATACAATCTAAAAATTCTCCAGCTTTGTTATATACAACAATAAGCCATTTGTACTATCTAAGCAAAATGCTGATACTTCAATCCCTCTAATCTCTTCTGAAAACACGAAATCTGACCCCTAACACTCGCTATGTGCACGTCTTTGCATTAAATACATTTGGCGCTTTTCTTGTGTTAAATATTGGCAACCCATGGATTTTTACTCGGCGTAGTATAACCGCATTGCAATTCGCGTACATGAGAAAAACCCCTTCGGAAATGGAATACGAAATAGTAGAGGGGAAAAGTGAAAACTCACTTCATACTCACTGGCGAATAATAATGCATAAGGATAACTGCAGTTACATATTTAGGGCGGATGATGGCACTTATTCGCACTCTAAACACAGTGGGCCTTGGTGGTTGGGGGGGACATCGTACACACCACCGTGATGCATGCGACACATATGTGCTTATCATTTACATAAAAATACTCGTCCTAAGTATTCATACGAATTATGACAATTGGTTGAAGACAACACTGACAGAACAAACGGATGAAGCCGACCACCCGCATTGTGCACTACAGTGGCGGTGGTAGGAATTTGTAACTGTTGGACTGATAATGGGATTTTATTTAAATACATCAGCCATTGTGCTCATTTCCATAACGTACATTCACAAAATGACACATGTTATTGTGGGAAAGGCTCAAGTCATGCAGAACGGTTTTCAAAGGATTTATTTTGGCTACACCAATGAAAGCATCCGAGCGACCGCTCTCCTCGGTCGGTATTTCTTGGATGTCTTGTGTCATTATGATAATTAAAAGGTATACCGTTACACGGACACGACCATGTATGTGCCATCCATGCTGGTCCATGGTTGACTGATATTCAAGTATTATCGACTCAATAAAGGACACTCGAGTCGTGTAAATACTCACATAAATTGCATGAAACAACCATGAATTCTTAAAAAACAAAAAAAAATCGAGTATAAAAGCATCACTCTGTCATACGATACTGCACATACACATGTATACACACACACACACGGACACGGACACATACAGCCGCAGTACAGTGTACATGCCACCAGTGGATATAATGCACATTGTCATCGTTGTTCTCAGCCACGTTTTACAAAAACGAAAACTCATAAAATATGTGACAATGGAGAATGCACTCACTTCTCCTGCACCACATTTGACTACAGATGGTACTGCATTCAGCCCATAAAGTGGCATATTAAAGTGGGTCACCAAAACACCATTAACTAAAGTCCCCTAAATCATGTTGACACCGGTTTTTGCAAATAATTCTAAAACATGTTAAACTACTGAAATAGGAGGCAGTCGGCTGAACCAACGTCCATAGAGTGTCAATCATGACGGGCTTAATTATAAATCGTGTTCCGGACATATCTCGAGAAATGAATAATTGGTCGAAGTGGTCCATTTGTAAATGAGGCTGTGGCAAACACCTCCATTTTCAAAAGTAGTAAATTTAACGAAATATATTGCGAGCAACAAGAACGTTTTCAATCGTCATCCGCTTGTATTGATTTTCCGTATAAATTTAGAAAACTAATTTACCCACACATGGCGTGATATCGGACAGCTGTAGTTTGTTCAGAATTGAACATGAGTCTTTTTCTCTTTCCCTTTGTATGTACAGGCGATCAGCAGCCTGAGCTGCACTCGCGTATACATGCAATTGGAAATCGACGATCGAACCCTTCAAGTGGTTCACTATTAATAGCATAAGCCACACACACCCGCACATTCAGTCGATTGAATATCGATACTCTAATACTGCATGGGAATGCAATGCGCAGATGTTTGCGTCTGTTCAATCTTTATGTATTCTTGGAAACTGTATTAGTCTGTAGTGTATTTGTATAAATGTATATAGTTTATTGCTTCTTTGTTTAGGAGCATTCGATGTATGTGGAATATGTACTGCCAGTGTCATGTACTAGACGTACTGTCAAATTCTGTATTATTTAAGTGAGTGTTTCGTTTTGGAAAATAAAATCAGTGTCTTACAAGCACTCAACAAGTAAAGACTTTTATTTCGGATTAGCTCTTTACATTTGGTTCTTCGAACCGGATTAATGTCTTTACAAGTTTCAAACCTAAACAATCGCGACATTATGAATGTGAGTCATTCATTCCATGTCAAACCACACACCTCTTTCGATTTACTTTAAATTTGCCAGACGCATTAAACATTAAACAATATTTTACACCTGTTTCTAGAAAAAAATTAAAAATAATTTGTTGAAAAATTTATGTGCATATTTCCGCACTTTTTGGAGGTTACACTCTGACAAACGAACTTAAAAGTTCTACCTAGGGTTGCCCATTTTTTAACAATAGAACACAAAAATACGACTTGAGTGCAATGTGCAGAAAAAAAATTAACATTTATTTGTACAAACAAAATCACCAATCAAGTCAATTTCATTTCATTTGAACGTCCTTTCCGTAGTACTATGAACCTGTCATTTATCCAGAACTAAAACGAATTTAAAATGATCCGTATGGAAAACTTAATTTCATTCGGATAAACGAGACCAAATGTAACAAAATTAAAAAAAAAAAAGTTCTACGTATTTTTAAACATCCCTAGGGCATGTGCCAAAAATGTAGTCAAATCTTGAAGTCGAAAATGAAAAAAGGCTGGGAAATCGGGTCTATCCAGAAATTATGTTTTAACAGTTATAAAAAAAAACAAGGAGCCCATTGATCATCAATAAACAGTCCGGGAATGGTAGGAAAAAACGGTTTCCGATACTTGTCAAATGTCAAGGAAATGTCAAAAGTGACAGCTACCGAAATACCGGGTGATTCAAAATAACACCTCTTGTTGGAGAAACCTGTATAAGACATTTTCGGAAAAACAAAAAGGTTTACAGGAAAGAAATACCTGTATATAAAACTATATAGGCAATGAATTGGAAAACTTTTTCGTTAATCCATTAACCACGATTTTATTACGAAAGATTTGTGCATCATTTTTTTCGTGCGCAGTCCTTGTTAAGTGTTTTAGATGGAGCCAAAATAAAACATAATCATAATGATGTAAAAAAAACATAATCATTCTTATACTGTGACCCGGTCTAATGCATGTATAAGATTATATCGGATCAAGCGCTTAGTCAGCGGCATGAGTTACCAATTTGTGCAGCGCCCGCTAGAATTTGACAATGAATCAATTACGAAGGATTCACAGAAATCATTCAAATCACAGCAAAGGAACAAACTTGTTTATTTCCCCTGAAAGCATTTGGTCCAAAATCAAGATGTGTTCAAAAACTCAATGGACTTAACCATCTTTTGGAAACACAAAACATTTCATGAAACTAATCAAAATAGCAAATTAAGATTTTTTTAGAGGTTTGTGTCACAATCCCCGCGTCCGAGGCCATATTTGTGCCTGTACTTAAACGTTGTGTCCTGAAAACATCTAACCGATCAAACGACTTATCATATTTCGTCTACGACACCTGGCAATACTATGACCGACTTAAAGGTCAGCCGAAACTAGTTAAACCTCTGTCTCTGCGGCAAATGCTTCCTGCGGTGCGACCCAAATGCATTTTATTCAAATTGAAAATGAGGGTCCTTGCGGTCGATGCTCCCCCTAAAACGGCAAACTGCATTCTGCATTCTATGTTGTTATTATGACGAGCATCATATTTTACATGTTGCCACACGTTGAACGTTGCATATTCAGAATGTTTTTGTTAGAAAAAAAAACACGACTGTGCATACGATTACATTCACGCTGGCAGCAGAATCCATGAACCGAGAACACCATTTGATTAATGCATTTTTGGCAAACATTTCCCCCATTTAGTCGCATTTATGCACACATTTTAGGTTTTACGATATGACAGCTGGTGAATATTGCCAAAAAGTTATTCTAGACATTCCTAAGGCATGTTAATGGGCCAAAAACAGGCAGTATCAATTGACACAAACAACCGTTTAAATGCTTAACACTTGCTTTAGAGTTTTTTTTTTGTATCACGCTTCAACATTTATGAGCCGACAAGTTTTCCCTAATAGCACAAACCCTTCTTTCTCTATTTTTCGAATTCATTGTCAGTGAACCAAAAAAAAAAACAACACCAAAGTCCATTACAAGTCCATTTTAGAATCAGTTCGAAAATTACAACGGCCACAGATACTCGCAGATAAAGGAAATCACCCCACCAACAACCCTTTGTTCCATTTGGCCATAAAAAATAATTACGATTGGAAGGCTTTCAGTGAGAGATAGAATGACCAAAAAGTTACCCTTACCAATTGGTCAGCGTTGGAAAGAGGTGCCAGGCTGCCTTCTACACAGAACAAAACAGCGCCAATTTCAATCGAAAAAAAACATACATACTCGTACATACATAATTGGGCAACATATCGCTAACTCGATGTTCAATTGAAAATTCCATGGCAAATCATGATTAAAACAAGTGGGATATTTCCCGTCGAATAAACTGACTTTCATATCGATAACTGAATAACTCATGAAAAACTCTCTTCACCGGAGAATGGAAAAAACTTACACCCAGAAATAATACAGATACCCAGGCATTGTCAATGAACCTTTTTGGAATCCCTCGCTTAATTTTAATAAAAAACAACTTTTTATAAAGTTTTTTTCCACGCAACCATTTCAGAATTTAAGTCAGTTCGCTGCAGTGGTTCAAAGTTGGTCTGACCAGTGGTTTGGTTTTTGAAATAGTTTTTTTTTTGTACTCTTTGTTGGGAGTATCTCTCTAACCTTTGTGTGGAATTTCAAGTAAAATCACATTGTTTAAAATCAAGAGTTTATTGCATAAGACAATAGACGAGATTGGAACTAATAAAGAGGTATTAATACAAGAGTTGAAAACGGAATGAACAACAACGCATTGCAAAACGCATACTGTCAAGTTGGCAATGCAAATATATTCGGAAATCCAATTCTTGAGAACTCAGAATGACTCTCTTGTAAAAATATTGTTTTGAGTTGTGACACTATTGAAGTAAATGAGCGGTTTGTTTTGTGGAGTTCTATTTCAATAGCAACACTCCTGAACCGTCGTTCCGGTTCGGTTCAATTGTCCATAAATCGTAGGACAAAAATACTTTATTAAATGTAATTTATTTTTATTAAAACCAAAAAAATTATTCAAACTAAAGTAGACGCGTTCAGCGGAATCTTGTGTCGAAGGAACAGATAAAACATCATCAGCAATTGCGATGATTTTTCCAAAACTCCAACACAAGTTTTTTTTTTTTAAATTTTTGGCGGTTTTTCTCTCGTTCTGTTCACGGTTCGGTTTACAGACAAAACAATTTTTAGGTTTCGATTAAAACCCTTTCGGGTTCGATTCAGTTTTATCTTCAATGAACAATTGCAGGCAATCCTTCCCGCCTTATTGACACTCCCATTTTGTTGTTAGTCTGCAGTAAGAAAAAGAAAAGACCGTGTTGCCAATAAGTTTGAAAATCAAGTCCTTGTGTTCTGTTGTTTCTCGACAAGCCTACAAGATTCTGTCACACACCAACATAAATGAGGTTTAAGGGACACTTTGGGGGTAGAGGTTGTACGATGTAAAACCACTGCTACTCCTCATTCTATGACATCGATCTTCTGTCTAGGGTTTACAGATTCTCCGGATACGGGATAATTTCATAAAAAAATACGAAAAAATTTAATTGAATTTTCGCATTTTGTAGTTTACTTTGCTCGCTACCACTTGTGTATGACCATGTATTTCTGGGCTTCTTTTGATAGCCAGATCGTACTGGCTGTTTCACGATTCAAAACGACGATCGACATCGTGAAACAGGCAGTTAATCAGTTGGACAATAGTGCCAACGAACACCACTTTTCCAATTCCAACAAGTTTTACATTTCCGTTAATCGGGCATTTCAATTCAATGCCCATCGTTTGTGACCTCTCCGAATTTGAAATTAAAAAACAACTTATTTTTCAATATACCATAACCACTACATAGAGGCTGAAGACACGTCCGGTCTTGGCTGTTACGTAAACGGCCTCCTTGCATCTGCTTGGCCAGCAAAGGACGTAGGAAACGGAAACTGAAACTGAAACGAAATCTCATTCATTTGTCCGAACTACCAAAGTTAGTCGTACTTCCTTCCATTCAAATAATTTCGCAGGCAAACAAACAAAGAGAAAACAATCTCGAATATAAAATAAACATTATGGCTTTGAAATTGTTTGGGCCATTAAATCCGAGCATGCGAATCGGTCAGAGTAGAAAATGAAGCAAAGTGAACAATACTTGTCCATATTCGACAATCAATGCCAGTTCTCCGACCAAACGATTCTCTATTATCTGCCACTGATGAAGTTTAAATATAACCACTTATCTTTAGACTTGATTGTTTTTGTTTCTGTTTTTTTCTTTTTTATCTCTCAAACACAATTTAAGTTGCTAAAATCGTTTCCATGTCCATGCTTAAGAGTTTCCAAATATTTTCAATATGTGAAGCACTTTTCCAATGGGATGTGTGTGAGTGGGTCGGTTTTGTTTTTAGTTTGCCCAATAACTTGCCATTGCCGTAGTTTGTCCTACAGAAGGGTACATATATGGGCGATAGTCGTACGCATACTTGGTTGAGCGAACTTCTATAAATAGAAAAAGGCATGTTATTTTTGTAAACAGAAAAAAAAGCAACCTTTAAAATTACGCTTAGTGTTTAGAAACCAAACCTGGTAGTCCTTTGAAAACCCTCCATTTCCACTCTAAATGAACTCCTATGACATCGCCCTCCTCCCCTCGTTATGGCACTTGACTGTTTGTGACAAATGTTAACTAACATCCGATCAATAGTGCAGATAGATTATGTAAAACTGTTACACTCCCTGGTAATTGTATTAAACTTCATAGTTTTGCAAGTGGAAATGAAATAATGAAAAAGTAAATCAATTTCTATTTACAGCCATCCAAATAGACGGTCCTCGGTACGTCTGACCGGCGGCAACAACCAGTCCCAATTGGATTTTTGCAGCCAAGGGAATGACGACAGTATGCATCCCCTGCGTTTCTCGTTGCGTCGCAATCGCCGCGAATGCGCTGGCCTTGTGGACGATGGTGGGGGCATGAGCATAGCAACGATTGGCATGGGCAATATCAGCAATCACCATTTCCATCCGCACCATCAGCAGCAGCAAAATCACTTTAATGGCACTTGCGAGCAGGCAACACAGACGCCGTCTTCAATTAGCCGGGAGACCAGACGAAATCGTAGACTGAAAGTATTTCGATTCAATTTCAACAAGGTGGCAACGCCCACCATCAATTTGCGGTGAGTTTAATGTAACTAAATGTGTATGTTAAGCTACGTTTAGAGTTTTGATCGCAACATAAATTCACTCGCGATAGAAATTGCTACTTTTTGTAAAACATTCTTCCAATGGTTGACCAGGACCATGTCCGAACTTTGAAGGCTTCATACACGACCAGTATTTAAATGACTACGCTAATATTAGCAAAGCTACTGCACTGCCAATTTCGTCTGTGACTGTGAACAAAATGGTATGAAATACAAACCACACACAATATTTTCAATCGCTTTCACTTCGATCAAAGACCATACAGAGGGCAGACGTCTCAAGTCGTTTGCTGAACATTTCCGAGAGGGTATTTAAATAGTATTTGTTTTTGTTTAAAAAAAAAACATTATTTACTTTGGAAACCTTTCAAATATTGCCATGCCAAATAGTGACATCTGGAGTGTGCTTCCGAACTAATACATCAGAAAACGACTTGCGACGTGTGCCTTCAGTATGGTCTTTCCTTCGATCACAACAGAAACAGAACTCACATTAAATAGCAATACTTGTTTTGTGGAGAAATTACAATTAACTTGAAGCGCCCCGGTAGGCGAGTTGGTAGCGTGCTTGCCTATCAGCGTGGGGGTTGTGGGTTCGATTCCCACCAGAGGCTTTGGTCTGTCGCTGCAAAAATCAAGCTAAATGGTCTTTGTCACCCGGTTTAACCTTGGACCCAAAATTATTATATAAATTTACTTTGTATTGTAATTAATAAATAAATAAATACAATTAACTTCCAAAGTCACATCAGCAGTCAGGGCATTAGTCTGCTATTTTGACTGTGGCAGTTGTTTGTCATCTGACATTGAAGCTCCGCAGTTAAACAAGAATGCAATTTTATATCATTTTGATTTAATTGATGGACATTTTGGTTAATTTTCCATTTTTCTTATTATTTTTTCTATGCTGTACTGCATTCGATCTATTATCCTAAATCGTTGATAGTCGATAGTCGTAGTCTCTGTAGTCATTGGCAGTCACTTGAAGGCAATACTTGTTGCTTCCACCGTTATATGTCACAGTTATTGTACTTGCAACGACTATGGCCGCAGTCAATGGTGGTCTAGGAATGCATTCTGCTTTTGTTTCGCATTTCATTTAATTCCAATCATTTTCGTGGTCGTAAATTCTTAGGCATTTCAGAAACGGAAATAATTTAGTATAAATAATGTCTATAACATCGGAAGAATCGTATTGTTCTTATACGGCGGACTCATTCACCTATTCCGAACCAGGAATGGTGGTGAACGGTATCCGGGCCATTATTAACACTGACCCAGTCTTGGAGTCGGGCTATTTAAATATGCTGGAGTCGGAGTCGAGCAATTTTGCACTGACAGCAGTGACAGTGGGACTGTGGGAAAAATGTGTAACGTGAAATGTACATTGCTGATTTCAGCTCTTTTAATATTCCGCTTTCTTGTACGCATTTCGATTTTTCTGGTCTACTACACAAAATTTGCCCATACTGCCATTTTTGTAACGTCAGCAACGGCACTTTATTGTTTTCCTCGAAAATAGTGAAGTTATTAATAAAAATTTCATTTCATAACACTTCTGTTGTATGAATTAATTGTAAAGAGTACACACACTCGAGTGCGGTTATAACGAACTCACAGGGACTCGACAAATTGGTTCGTTATAAGCGAAATAGGGTGAAATAGGGTAGAAACAAAACTCTTGGGACTTCAAAAAGTGTTCGCTATAGACGAAAGTTCGTTATAACCGGTGTACGTTGTATGACTGTATATGAATTATTTTATACCTTTTATAATAACAACATAGTTCGTTGGGCCATTCAGTTATGAGATTCGTGCCGGCTGCATTGTCCACTTGTCATACTAATGCCATTTTTATTTTTGATTTTCACCCGCAGCTTCCTTAATAACCGTACTAAACGCAACAGTCTTTCGGCCAATGCTGTTGCCACGGAGCAAAAGGCCACCAAAGTGTTGGGTTTGGTATTCTTCACGTTCGTTTTGTGCTGGTCACCATTTTTTATACTGAACATCATCTTTGCCGCCTGTCCCGAATGCGAGGTACCCGAACATGTGGTTAACACTTGCCTATGGTTGGGCTATGTGTCGTCCACCATCAATCCCATCATTTACACGATATTCAATCGGACTTTCCGGGCGGCATTCATCCGTTTGCTCAAGTGCAATTGCGAAAGGTAAGTACGCCTCTGTAATGCCCGATCATTTGTATAACCGCTGTCTGTTTGTTTTTGCCTTTGTCGTAGATCCGGTCGTCCTACGCGCTATCGTTCGGTGACAGAGGGACGCAGTGCTCTGAGTCTGTGTGCCCCGTCCGCGCTGCCACTGGCCATATCATTCCAAGGAGCACCCTTAATGGGCACCGCTGCAACGTCCTCATCCAATACCAATGTTACAACGCCATTGAGTGATTTTCGCGGTAGTTACACCATAACCGATGACGAATGTTGATGTTGTCGCTGAGAGCCCAATTAACACTTCGCGTGATGTAAATACCCGGCATGCATTTTATTTCATTTATAAGGATTATCGTCATACACATACATACATACATACATAGGCGCCCGCACTCGTTTAATGTCATATTAACCAACCGTTATCAGAGATAATTTCACAGACGCAGTTGGTCATTTTCTCGCTGGTCATTTTCTCATGTCCATTTCATTGCTCGTGAATATCCAAAGACGCGCCGGCTACACTGACAGAAAGAGCTGTAAGTGACAGATTTTTGCTACGAAATAATACGACGAAAATGGCAGCCAGTTGTCTACAAGCCACTGAACATGATGTTGATATTGTTGTGTCGAGACAACGAACATGCGAACAGTTCCATTTCGTCGTTGGGGCCATGTCGTTCTTCGTGGGACATATCGGGACAGTTACGAAAACCGCGGCCACAAACTAGTATTTTTTAAATTTTTTCATTTAAAACTCTTGCAACGTAACATTTTATATCGTCTACTGCTCAACAATGATGAGACCAAAAGTGTAATGCAAATGCCTATGTGTCTGTTTTGAAAATCCTTTAAATGGTTTCGCTGTTTTGGTTTCGACAACGATTCAATGTTGCATTCCATCAATGAAGCCGCCTTTCTTTCAGTGTATCGTGGTGGTCTCTCCACCATTAAGTAGTGCGTATTGATGGTAGCTGTGTCTACATACATTATCATATTACCATGTACTTATGGCCATTGTATATTCCCGCCACTAATCATAACGACCATTTCAATAGTTACGAAAGTGTGTGTCTGTAGTTATGTTCATAAGTGTACTAAGTGTATAAGTTAGTAGAAGTATTAAGTATGTAGTAGTATGTGTCTCTCTATGTTAACATATAGTCGAATATTGTATTTTCTCGTACTCATGCTCATGCTCATATATCATTTTAATTGTTTATCGTTTTATTGGAATTATTCTTTTAATAAAAGAACAACTTGTATTCATACATACATATATGGTTTCTTCCAACAACACATTCATATGTCGTCGTTAATGAAGCAAAATCTTTAATTTGAGTTTAATTTGCTTTAGCCACGGTGAATGTAAATGGACATGGACCCTTCGTCCCTGATACCGACGCTGTATGTTGCTATGTATGTAATGTAATATAATTATTGCTTAAGTATTTTTTTTTTTTAACAGTAACAATAATTATAATAGTAATCGAAGAATGTCATATATTCGTAGTAGTGTCGAAAATACAGGGTGTATCATTGATCCTAAAATAATCAGAAATTAAATTAAGCTTCAATCGATGATAATGAAAATGAATAAATGTTAATTTTCAATTTACTTTGCGGATAAAGACATTTCGGTGAAACAGCAATAGGTGCTTGAGTGCGGTAAGTTAGGACAAATGCCCATTAAATTCGAAACAAGTATAAAATCACGATTTCGTAAATGTCTCCAGAAGAAGCATTAGGATGTCGGTCGGCGGGTATACAAATTGTACCATGTACAGCCCACTGAATTGTAAGTGAAATACGTACCTCAATTATCTGAATTTCTCAACAATTACGACAGTGGTTGTAGTCAAAATTTAACTGGCGGTTAAATTTTGACTACGATTTGTTCGTTCGTTACAAATCGTCAATATAGAATATATATATAGGAGATAGATATCGATGGAACACACGCCCAAAGGAATATGTTCACACTACTGACATTAATCCAGTTTTGGCACTTCGTAACGAAAAAGGCGAATGCGATTTACGGACCCCATTGGTCCTCTTACAAGCGGATAATTTAATGCACACTCCATTCTCGTCGTTAAGTACCTGTATGGAGGGAGTGCGTTCCAAAATAGTTGGGGCAGTACGAGTGCAGAGAAACATTATTGGTGTGGATATTGGAACTGTTAGTACTGATGGTTAAAAGTGAAGAATGTTTGGTAAGTATTAGTGCGTGTCGAAATTCATATGTATTCGAGTACTATGCTGTAAATCGTTGCCATAGTTCAGTACTTTTGTGGGAGGGGGACGAATGTCCCTCTAAGCTAATTTACAATCCCAACGATCTGAAACTATAAAACTTGCATAGATACATGTCACCAACATTTGTAACCCCCAAAGATTCTTGGGTTTTTCTAGAACAGAACAGAGAAATTCACCTGACTTTATTGTCTACGATTTTTAGGTTTTACAACAGTGGAACTTCCATAACTCGAACTTCCGTATTTTCTTTTAGTCGAAGCACTTCTAGTGGCCGTAGCAAATTCCCATAAATTGCTCTTCTATAACTTGAATTTATCCGTAAATCGAAGAAAAATAATGTTCTATAAGTCGATTTTTTCGAACAAATAAACCAAACAATAGATTAGTGATGGCATAGAAACGTTCTGACGTTTAAAATGATTAAAAAAAACAATGTTGTCCAGAAATATGTGGATGCCGATATTGCTAATCATTGTTCCTCCGGATCAATAACTTCTCAGAAATCGTAAAAGAGAAGCGAGGTTTGTTATACAACAAATGGTGAGTGTGACACAGCTTTAGCACTTTATTCGTAAACTATGTAGTCTGTTCTAAATGGGAAACAATTTTATAACTCAAAGCCTCCGTAAGTCGGAATTTTCTACGGGACTATTAGAGTTATGGAAGTGTGAGTGTGTTACATTTTTGACTTTTGTGTTTTTGTTGGAATAACGCCATGGTGATTCATTGACCTGAATTATAATCTCCCCTAAAACATATGATTGCCCTAAAACGAACTTTCCTCTAAATTTATATCATTAGAATTAAAAACACATGGTATTCTGTACTTCTAAAAATTACCTAATTCTCGATTAACAGTCCTTATAACTAAAGCTCTGTAAATTGTGTGATATCCTAGGTTAAGTCAATCACATTTTTATAATATGAATTAAATATATGTGATTGGATAGAACATAATTTAAAATGCATCACAGATCTTAGCTTTATTTTTAGGTGCTACTACACGCTGAAAAAAAACAGGTCATTGTAACAAATTTCAGGAAACAAATTATCAATCATCATATTCATCCCCTAAAGAGCGTAGAGGCAAATCAAATCACGAAAACAGCTGCGAATACGTACTTATTCGCAATCAAATATTGTACATTTTTGAATTTAATGAGTTCATTGCGTGTTTTTCCCAAACACACTAATACTTCTGCTCAAATACTTAATAATAATAGCAAATGAGTTATATTTGCACGCAAATAAACTATGTTTCGAAGCAAGTAAGCTGTAGGTACTTGATACAACCTCAACCTACAACACGAATTACTCGTGTGAAAAACCCTTAAAGAGGACATATTTTGCAGCGTGTACCCCTTGTATTGTATATGTGTTGGTGAAAAGTGAAATCGATGCCATCACTTGCGTGAATTTATCATCCAACAACGTTCCGCTTTAATTTATAGCCAAGGACTCAAATTACCAATTGTAAAGTAAAGTAAAATACAAGTTAATGTGAATGCGAATGTGTTTCACACAATACATCCGGCCGTATAAGGACACAAATGCCAGCAGAGACGTGGCCACAATATTGTTGATGGAACTGCCTTTCATACTGAATGAAATACGGCACTCAATTATTTGTTCATGCATATGTTACAACATACAAACGTACGTATGTTTTGTGTGTATGTGAGTGCGAATGTATGGCGAAATATAAAAATACCAACATTAAAAACAATAACAATTTGTTGACAAAGTTGCCGGCACATATTGTTGTTGTTATTGTATGACGGAGATAATGGCACTCGTTTCGTTCTCAAAGTAGACAAACACACACACACACACGTATGCACCGAAAGCACTGTATCTGCATCCGTATCCGCATGAAACCTTAGGCATTAAATGCACTTCCTACAACGTGCATTTCGTGCATGCTCAAGTCCCCTTTCAAATACTATCAAAGCAAAACACAAAGTAGCATTTATTTTGTTTTTGCACGCTCACAGAATGGCACGCTTTAGAATGCTATTGTACATGCAAATTATACGATTTGGGTTGTTAATTAATTAAAAACAACTTTATTGTTAGAGGGTGAGTTAATAACTAACTTACAATTCTACATTTGCTTAAAACTAAAGCCACTACATTATGCTGCGCCGCTGTCGTTCTGCCAACGTTACCATTGCACATGTTGCTGTTTGCTGACACTGCGGCTCGTGTAGCATGTTTGGTTATTCACCTTTAGTCAAGTTGCGAGGTGTAGAATATGCTGACATAGCGGCTCGTGTTGACTATGGGAATATGGGAGCATGAGGGTTTCTCATGAAAGATGGTTAAGTATTTGGTTGATCGAGTGCAACCAAATTATGAGGTGTCGAATGTGCTGATCAAGCGGCTCGTGTTGGGTTTTTGGTTGCTTTAGTGCAACAAAACTGTGAGAATGTGGGAACACGAGGATTCCTCATGATAACTCCTCCCCTTCTAAGTGGGGGCCGTCCGCGGTCCTCGTAACAACGTTCTTTATTGCATCTTCAACGGACCTGGTTATGATGATCTTTTTTTTTATGATGACCCTACGTCGTAATAGGTAAGCTGCCAGTCCCACAAGCGCAAAAGCACCAATAGTTGATAAACCTGCAATTTGACCCTGCTCGATCGTATGTTGTAAATGACGGATGTGTTGAAGATTCTGTCGGTTAACGTGGTGGAGATAGGGGGCGCTTAATATCTCGGTGTGTTGCGTTAGGTTAATCGCAGAAGCCCATGGGGTTTCAGGTTGCAGAGGAGTCGTTGAATTTTCGTTGTAATATACTGAGTCGTTGATTTTTACATGGTTTTTGAAAATGACCAGGTAAGTACCATTAATTGTAATAGGAGCTTCACTACTTTCTTCTACGATTGCCAGTTGATCATTGATGACTACCAATCCATCGCCTATCGGTGTAATCGGCGTGAGATTGTTGAATGTGGTGCTGCAGCTTGCAGTGTTACGTGTCAATAGTTGTAGAGCGCATGATGTGGCTGAAGACGGTAGACAAAACGTTGGTATCGTGTCGCTGCAGTTCCTCACCGCTAAGGTACGATTGTGGCATACCGCTACGGTGGATTCTTGTAGGTGGAGCATTTGATGGCCGTGAGCTACTGGTAAAATAGTAATTTTCTTACATCTAAGCTTAGGAATAGGATATCGTATTAGGAAGTATATTACATTATCGTATTGCAAAATCTTAATATTAGCTACAGCCATAACATCGGCCACAGAGAGGTTTGTGAAGTGCTCATTTTTTATTATGAAGTTTATCTCGTTACTGTCTAAAAGGATGGGATTCAAGACTCCATTTTTTGCGAATGTGATAGAAGTGATAAGATTGTCTAAGTCTGTTATTATTGCTCTGTTTCTAGCTAAGAGAATATCATAAAGGTGGCTAGTGTCTATTTCTCTTTGTTTTTCTGTTCTCAAGATTTTATTTACTGTAGTGGTGAGACTATTAATTTCTTTTTGTACCTCCGTGTTGATAGTAAACTGTCTGTCCTGGGAGTCAATTAATTGTTCTGCTGTATTTGTTAGTCTGTCAAAGTCATCCTGGTCTGGGGTCCCTGCGATGTATTTCAGTACCGTCCCTATAGCGTTCAAGCTTCTCGCTTGTCTGTGATGAGTATTTACCGTCTGTATTAGTCTACTTATCTGGTTTATGTCTGCGTCCAGCAACTTCCTCATGTGTGTTTGGGGGAAGTGGTCCGTAGCGTTAGCTGTCTCGTCCTTTAGTCGTTCGTACAGAGTCAGGTTGGTAACGTGTTTGATCAATTTATGCTGGAATCGTGCCAATGTGTGTAGGTCACACTGCAGAGCGTTTACTACATCTGCTTTTACGGCTTCCTGTAGATTTTTAATTAAATCGTCGTCGGTTCGGAATGTAATCAAGTGTCTTGTTTTTTTTCCAAAAATAATGAAAGTTCTTTTCTGGGGTTCTATGCCTTCCTCTACAAGTATCTGATTACGGAAGCAATTTACCGGCTTATCAGTTCTCTCAATCGTGTTGGTAGATGACTCTTCGCTGTGGATTGTTTCGACACTCATATTGTCTAAGGCATAAATGTGCTGCCTAGACAGCGCATCTGCAACTACGTTTTCCTTGCCTGGTTTGTAAATTAGCTTTGCGTTGCATTCATCTATGAAAGCTTTCCACCTTTTAATTTTCGAGTTCGGATTTCTGTCCGAAACGGCAAAGGTTAATGGTTGGTGGTCCGTGAATACGTTTAATTTTGATACGCCATAAAGATAGTTTCTGAGCGTCTTTAGTGCCCAGACAATGGCTAATAATTCCCGTTCATTAGTAGCGTAATGTTCCTCGCTACCTGTCAAAGTGCGGGAAATCATGGTTATAGGTTTTCCGTCCTGTGAAAGGACAGCACCTATAGCATGGGAGGATGCATCCGTGGTTAAATCGAACGGTTTTTGAAAATTTGGGTATGTTAATGTTACGTCTTCAGACGCTAGTATTTCTTTTATTTTATTAAAGGCTTTTTTCTGTTCACTGGTCAAATCAATTTTGATTTTTTTTGACTGTGTTGCAGTAACTCGGCCGTACTCTCCTCTCAGTATGTTCGATAGTGGTTTCGCAATCTTGGCGAAGTCGCGTATGAAGCAGCGGTAGTATCCCGCCAATCCTAAGAATGATCTTAGACCTCTTAGGGTGCTGGGCTCAGGAAAATTTCGAATTGTTTCAATTTTCTCTACACAAGTTTTAATTCCTCCTTGTGAAATTATGAACCCTAGGTATTCGACCTCGGTTTGGAAAAATTTTGATTTTTCCGCCGAGACCCTCATATTGGCTTCAAATAGACTTCGCATCACTACTTCCGTATCTTTTAAGTGGTCTTGCTCATTTTTCGAGAATATTATTACATCGTCTACGTAGACGAAACATCTCTTTCCGATGTGTTCTCTTAGCACATCATCTATCGCCCTTTGGAAAATGCTGGGCGCGTTCTTTAGGCCGAAGGCCAGTCTGCAGAATTCATATTTTCCGTTTTTTACAGAAAATGCAGTTTTTTCTCTATCGGATTCAGACAGCTGAATTTGGTGGAAACCTGATTTTAGGTCGAGTGTAGTAAAGAATTTACTCCCACCAAGATTGGATAGAGTTTCCGTGATTTCCGGAATCGGGTACCTATCGCTGATAGTTTTGTCATTAAGTTTTCGAAAATCTATTACTAATCGTTTTTTTTCCTGTCCATTTTCGTCAAAACCCTTTTTTTTAACGACCCATATTGGGTTGTTATAGGGGGACCTAGACTTTCGAATGATACCGTTCGCCAGTAGATCCTGGATTTCCTTATTAACAAAATCCGCAACGCCCAGTGGGTACGGGTACAGTCTTGAGTACACTGGATCTTCGTTCTCCGTGCGGATCGTCGCAACTACATTTGTATTATATGGGAGTGCTTCATTGGGGTCTGCAAAAACTCCGTTTACATTTCCAATTACTCTGAAGAATGCGTCTTTGAACTCCCTTGGTACCGACTTAGCCTGAAGTTGTAGATGATTCATATCCTGGCTGGTTATAAATAAGATAACCTCCTTTCCATGGTCATGAGTAATTGTGTTAGTTTTTAAATCAATGGACGCGTGTACCTTATTCAATAAGTCTAGGCCGATAACGCCGTCAAATGATGTCAACTCGGGTAGAATGAAAAAGTCTTCTGCTACGCCGAAAATTTTAATTTCGCATTTGAGTTTGATAGGGGTAACTCCATGGATTGATTTTACTGCAAATGAATTTTGGACCACTTTTATTCCCTTTAGTTCCGGTAAAGGTTTGATGTAACTCCTTGAAGCCCCCGTGTCGACAAGGAGTTTGATTTCTTTCCCTCCTATTGACCTCGAAATCCAAGGCAGGAGGGACCTTCCTCTTAAAAAATTAAGCTCATCGCCCTCAATTTCGTCTACGGCCTGTTCCACCTCTTCATCATACGTTGGGTCGACCATTGATTCATGTTCTTCGCCAAGATGATTCACACGTTGTAGTTTTGGCCCTGTGTATCGCCCTGAATTTGCCGCTATTTTCTGCATATTTCCCTGCGGCCTGTCATTATAGTCGTGACTTTGGTAGTTTGTTTTCTGTTTAAATTGGGATATTGAAGGGTCCACCTCCATAGGTTCGACGCGTCTATGATCAGAGTAGTTACCGCTGGTGTGTGGCTTTCGACTACTTAAGGGGTTTTGCGGTTGGCCAGCCTGATGCTGTTTGGTAACCGAATAATGTGGGTTCTTCTGTCCCACATTGTGATCCGTATTAGGGGAATTTTGGGCTGAACTTGTTTTTTTGTTGTATGAACTATCCGATCTATTTGCGAAATTTTTCGCGAACGCGTAGCGCTCATTATTAGCGTCTACTTCTTGTGCCAAGGCCAATGCAGAAGGGAGGTCGGTTGGTCTTGAAGCAAACAGGATATCGCAAAGAGGTTTCCTTAACCCTGATATGAAAACCCTAAGTGCATCGGCCCTATATTTTTCGTTTATAGTGTCTGCTACACTATTTTCATATGACATGATTGTCTTATTGGCTAACAAGGTTAGCTTCTTTTCTACCTCATCGTAGAAGTCTAGTAACTGCATCGAACCCTGCCTCAGCGTGGACAGTTCTTGTTCGATTAGGTATATCGGACGTTTGTCCGCGTAAGTAAAATCGAGACGGGCAATGATTGCCCTAAAACTTAATACGGTGCTAAAGGACGAGAGTACCGCATCGGCGGCACCTCGCACTTTATTTCTAAGGATAATTACCGCTTGATAGTGGCGTTCACTGCCATCGTATTTTTCGAATAGCTCATACGCATTGTGCGCAGCCTCGCGCCATGACACATAGGTGCCTGGCTGGCCAGAAAATTCCGGAAGAGATTTTATAGCATCTAAGGTGATATCACAAGGTATCAGCGGATTTATCCGAACCTTCGTGAACCTTTCGACTTTAGGTTTGTCGGTAGCAAGTCGACTGTTAATCGCAGTTATCTTCCTGTCAAACTCTAATTTTTGCGCGGCCAGTGCTCTGCTCACTTCTGCTCTAACTAGCTCACTTACTTGTTCAGTATTCATTGTTTCTTTTGTTTCTAATCTTAAATTCCCTAATAAGGGAATCACTCATAAATTATTCGCAAAAAAATGGAGGATTCCGGAAAAAAAAATTATTTCACTTAATTGTTTTATTTAAATTTGTCCTTTCTCTTTTTTTTGTTTTTATAAAAAGCGGGCACTTCACTTACCTTATCATCCTTAAAATTTAGTCTTAAGTAGTTTCCTGGATGTTGGTGTTGATTCTGCTTCTTTTCGCCGACCCAGGATGTTCGTTCCTTCGGGAGTCTTCAGATTATTTTCACTGTTGTTTCTCGCTGCCCAAGGATATTCGTTCCTTGGTGACTTCAGTTGCACTTTCACCTTCCACAAAGTTCTAATTTTTAGATTTGCTTTTGCGAAGTGAATTACGTTATGTTTTTTTTTTCAGTATCACTTTCCACGAAGTTCTAATTTTTTCTTTAGATTTATTTTCGCGAAGTGAACCACGTTGTTTTTTTTTTTTTTTTCTTTCCGTTTTTACAGGATATTTTTTTTTTTTTAGCTTTTGTAGTTTCACTTTCCACGAATTTCTAAGTTTTTTTTTTCTTTAGATTTATCGCGAAGTGAACCACGTTGGGCGCCAATTATACGATTTGGGTTGTTAATTAATTAAAAACAACTTTATTGTTAGAGGGTGAGTTAATAACTAACTTACAATTCTACATTTGCTTAAAACTAAAGCCACTACATTATGCTGCGCCGCTGTCGTTCTGCCAACGTTACCATTGCACATGTTGCTGTTTGCTGACACTGCGGCTCGTGTAGCATGTTTGGTTATTCACCTTTAGTCAAGTTGCGAGGTGTAGAATATGCTGACATAGCGGCTCGTGTTGACTATGGGAATATGGGAGCATGAGGGTTTCTCATGAAAGATGGTTAAGTATTTGGTTGATCGAGTGCAACCAAATTATGAGGTGTCGAATGTGCTGATCAAGCGGCTCGTGTTGGGTTTTTGGTTGCTTTAGTGCAACCAAACTGTGAGAATGTGGGAACACGAGGATTCCTCATGATAACTTGCATATGAACGTATGTAAGTATGTGCATTCTAAGTGTTTGATTGTGTGCCGACTTCAATTAAGTACGAGGTATCCATTGTGTTGCGACAATATTGATTGGACACTTTGGTAATTTTAGTTTATCTACCACCAACTTATTATATCCCCCCGCTACATCGCTTTGTCTGGCAACTCAGTGTCATTATAAATGGAAAATATTTGTTGTGCCAGCCAACAACAACATCACTGCATCAGTGAAAATATACTTAAAAACTACATGCCCTTGTCAAAAAATCCGTCTTTCATAAGTCTTTTCAACCGTTTATTTTAAATTAAGGCTCCTTTGAATCGGGTTTGAATTCCTTTCAACTTTTGCCTTACTCTTTCGTTATCTCAGCCCAGTTCGGGGTTGAAACCTCTTTAAATATTCTTAGACCTTTGCTGTGGATTAATACAAACTATAATATTTGTATTTATTTGTTAGTCCGACGGGGTTGTATTTGACCAAAAACAAAAATTGTAGCTTAGTCCTGCACGAGTAGAAAGGTATTTTTTACGTTATGGCTGCAATGTCAAACAGTGACTTCTACAAAATCAGAATTGATGATAAGTTTATTTACTCAGGAACTTATAATTAATAATGATTTCAATTTACACGAATATCTCTTTATTTCGATATCGAGTACGCACAAAATGCCCCTTTAAATTTCGAATCTAAACATGAAATCACATGATCAGCTGTTTGTCAGCCGATACCCAGACCTGTAACTCTACTCTAACACTGGATAAAATAGCTGCCATCGTCACATATGAAAAAAAACCAACTAGAAATTTCTGGGCGCCTGACATCAGAGACCAGAGAATTGGCTGCTTGTTGGCAGGTTGTGTGGTTTTTGATTTGCTTTTGAATAAAATTGCACAAATGCGACCGGACTTGTAAGAAGAATACCCGATATATCTGTACTCGTTAGAGAGTTATGGCATTCGCATATGCCCCAGATATCGGCTGCAGTAAATATTTTGGAAACTAATCTGTAGCTTTTTTTTAGACGTTTGCCATCACCAAGGGCTACAGTTCACTGGCGTAAATCATAATGGTAAACTAAACAGTTGCAAAGATATAAAGCTTGGTAGTTTATGTCATTGAATTTCAATATGTAGGCGTGAATGTGGGCGTGTCATACTATATACACCCGATAGCCTGACCTTTACCCCAACTGATGGTAAAAGTTGCATCGCAATAGCTGCAGTCGTTATCGAGTTATAGCGTTTTCTATTTGACGCACATGTAAAAAATTGCCCGCTACACATTACTGGGCGCCTGGTATTAGAGAATTGGTTGGGAGTATTTGATTTCTTGTCAGTATGTTGTGTTATGGCAAATAAGACTGCAATGCAAAGCATACTTTTAGGCCGTAATGTTTATATTAACGCCTAACATTATTCTAAATCAAAATGTGCACTCACTGTCAGCTGGAACAGCGATAGAAAAATTAAAAAATGTTCTGATACCTGGCGCCCATAACCACGGAAAGGGATTATTTATTGTGTAACCTAATTTAAAAATGCCATAACTCGCTAACGAAGTAAGCTATTGAGATGAGACCTGTACCCCGTGTTTGAGTAAAAGTAGGGCTATCAGATGCACATCATTTGTTATGGCCACGTTGGAATGTAATCAGAAAGATGTTTGGATTTGTTGGTTTACTTCTTCGTCGGGCATAGACTCGAAAACGGCTGGTTCGATATTTTTCAAATCTGTACAGAATGTATGGTGATGGCTATGACAAATTCTTGTCGTCATATTAACGATGAGGATGACCAAATCCAATTTTACCAGAGGGCACTGAACTTACAAATGAACAGCGTAGATTTCCATGCACGTAAGACCAGTGCTGTTTGTTGTCAATCTGTATCTGTAGATTTGGACGAAACAGACACGACCTTTGTCCTCAAATCAGAAGATGGAACCAAAAAGCCATCACGATTGGCACAACACCTATTTCTCGATAGCCTACCACAGGGATGATAACTACAATTATAATCATCTACGGCAAACCTAGTGGTGTTCGAAGATCAAATGGGTTTCTGTTATCGCCGGAAGCAAGATCGGCTTTGATAACATGGAAACATTACTACGATAGGCACGTCTCTATACGGTTAAGAAGAGATGCGCACATCACCACTGAACTAGCGGACACCATGGAAAGGAAAGAGTTATACATCCTGCTCGAACAACCTGTAAACGACAACCTTATTGGAAATATCCGTTTACTAACTGTGGACTTTAATGCTCAAATAGAACCGATTAAAACCAACTTAAAGCAAACACTGGGTGTATAATGACTACAACTTATGCAGTTTCCATTGCTGCACACCATTGCATTTATATGTATATCCAACAAATTGTGTCAAATATTATATTTTGGTCGAGGCATTTTTCAATTTGTTTTATTTCTCGTTTTGCCTTGTGCTCGCTTTTTATTTAAGTTCACATGTATGTATGTGTTCTTCATACATTCATACACGAATATTTGCCAAATGGAATGAATTGCTATCCGAATAATAATTCGCACGTTCAACCTTTGGCTGCGGGAATAGGATGTCTAATCAACCAATTGGGCTACGGTATGTCTGAGAGGATGTGTGGCAAATAGTTGACCACTACTCGAGTTGTGTTGATTTATGGGTTTGTTATTCCTGCCAATTACACATATGTACATACGAGTGCACACATCTGTTCATACGTGTTACTTTGTTGGTCGGTATAAATTGTTTCTTATTTCATTAATATGTATGTTTGTACAGACGTGTTCGAAAAAATAAGAACAGCATGTACGACGAAAATTCAACGTAGAATGTATAAAAATCAAGCTGTTTCTTCATATGCCACTATTTTTTTTTGGTACTAATTTCGGCAACAAAAAATAAAAAAAATATTTCTACACGCTGAAAAAAAATTGAATTTTTTTTTTTTTTCATTTTAACAATTTTCAGCAAACAAGTTCGCATCAAACATATATATATATTTTTCCATACCACAAATATAAACTTGTTTGTAGGTGATAAATATCAAATGTATATGTATGCATTTTTGACTTACTTTTTATTTTTTTTCAATTTGTAAATTTCTATATAACAATCCATCTCATTGTCTTGGTATTGCTTTTATTTTAAAGAGCGTAAATGCAGAAAAAAAATTACGAAAACAGTTGCAAATACACACTTATTCGCACCAAATGTTGTACTTTGTTGAATTTAATAAGTTCGTTGTCTGTTTTTCCCAAACACGCTATTGCTTATACACAAATATGTAATACTAATAGCAAACGAGTTATATTTACATCCAAATAAGCTTTGTGTAGAAGGAAATAAGCTTTACTTGCTACAAACACCAAACACGCGTTTTACTTGTGTGTAAACAAACAAAAAATACGTATTTTTCAGCGTGTACAGACTTCATTACCACGAAAAGCCCCACAATATACACTTAAGGTCGGAGTGTATTATTTTAGTTCCATCGGTCCACAAAAGCATTCTCCATACAATGTCTGGTTTTTTATTGAAACTTGTGCAAACTGATGCCTTCTTTTGAAATGGCATACTTTCAATTAGAGGTCCATTCTCGGTCTTCCGGCATAAAGTGTGTGTGTTTTAATTGCTGATGAGGAATTTGAAAGGTCCAGCTCATTTTTTATTTGGGTTCAGTTTAAAAAGGGATGTACTTACTATTCCTGTCACTCTCTATTGAACAAATTCTGATTAACAATTGATAACGATCACAAATAATCTAAAACTAATCAGGATTACTACGGATTACAAGATTATAAACAAAGAGAATCAAAAGTAATCAAAAAATAATCCACATATGAACTTTCAAAGGTTACGTTTGATTATATTCAACAATTGCATTTATAATATGAATAAATTCGAATCAAATAAATCAAAATTGTATTTTTTTTTTTGTGTACAAAATATACACACATTTACTTAAATAATAACACTCAACGTACAAATTTTAATGTAAAAAAATACAACTAAATGGATAAAAATATAAAAATTATATCGATTATTTGATTTATTTGTCGTGAGTATTTCGTGATGGATTTTTCATTGCAGTTCAAGCACAAATAAAATCCTGCATAAGCAGCCATATGTCTGAGAAACAATCTGGAAACACCGTGACGACATCGAATTTACCACAACGCCATTAAATGATTCAGACCCGTTTGTCGGTGGCAAAAAGTAATTTAAAGTACGTTCAATATATTCTAAAAAAAAATACAACATATGTGACGCGTACGGATATTCTACACAAAAATAACCTATTAAAATTGTATATCCTTAACTGCCAGTTTCCATAAACAGAATTTGTTCGTTCGTTACAAATTGTCAAAATTGAACGCGCAATAAAATGGATTTTTATGAGTAATGACAGCTAATTCTTTTGGGATTGTGTTCCATATGTCTGAAACTAACATATATCTGAAAACCCGAACACTTCCAATATTGACAATTTGTAACGAACTAACAAATTAACTACCTGTTTCTATAAAACGAATTTGTCCGTTCGTTACAAATCGTCAACATTGGAAACGTTATAAAATGGGTTTCAGACATTATTCAATTCTGGTTCTCAGATATATCTTAGATATCGACATATGGAACACAATATCAAAAGAATAAGCCCTCATTACTTATAAAAATCCATTTTATTGCGCCTTCAATTTTGACAATTTGTAACGAACGAACAAATTCATTTTATGGAAACAGGCAGTAAATCTTGCTGCAGTCCCAGGCTAAATTTCATATTTGAGTGTATTTTTTTTTAAATCAAACCTTAAAAAATATCACACGAATTTGTGTTTTATTTCGTAAGAATCTTGTAAAAACGTCGCAATCATTCTGAGGTGTTAAAAGTTGGGTATTGCTCTGCTACGATTATGGCTGAGGTACTCTAATGTACACTTGGCACATATTTCACATATTTTAATCTATATATGTATGTACATTGTACATACATACCTAGGACTGTTGGACAGAAGACACCTGCTGATACATTTTATACATTTTTATATTGCATACATTTAGGATTAGCAAATTCATAAAATTAAAGCCCACACTTGACTTGACTGAGGTGGCGTCGATCTAATTCAAAAGCAAGAACAAAGACAAAAACTGAAAATAGCAGGACTATTAAGCTGATTTATGATATTTAACACATACAGCCCACACACATACATTCGACCGTTGGCAACAAATTAACTATACGTTCGCGATGAATGATACATGGCAAATTGTCTTAAACTCCTGTAAAGACTACGCAGTGTACACACACACATTCCCACAAAATACTTTTACGTTAAAGTCGATTAAATCTTATCCTCTGGAAATAACCCGAAAAAGATACCAATACACTGTAACATAAAGTTAAGGCCAAAAGGCATTAGTAAATACAAATTTAACTTACGCCAGGAAGGAACTTTAAAAAAGTAAACAACATAAAATCCATACACATCCCTTGTTAAATGGGCGCTGTTACCCTGCAGTACAGCAAACAAACGAAACGAAAAGCGTTTTTAAAGAAAATCTCAGATTGCGCTTGAAACGGAACAAAACACTGGAAGCGACTAATTGTTTTAAATCTCCAAAAAAAAATGCCAATAGAGAAATATTATAAGAAATCAAAGCTAAGTTAAGTTAATCTACTGCACATATCACGTGTTGTACCTAATAATGATGACAACTGATTACACTTTGCATTACTTATCAATTTTTTCAAAAAAAATCGAAATTTTTTTTGTTTTTTTTTATAACATTTTTTTTCGAAGTTCTAAATCGTTTGCACTTTGATGTATTTTGTCTTTAAAATAAAGTAATTCTAACTATTTATAGTTTATATATGATTAGCCGTTACAGATTTATGTGAGAGTGCACTATCGAATACACAATAAAACCTGTGAAAATTATCGTAACATACTACTCACAGTGGGTTAATAGTTGTCCTAAAGTCTGGCTTTAATTTAATATCACACTGGTTTCAAAACATTATTTTATTGCTTAGAATTGGCCAAATAGTTTCAATGGACTTTCTGATCTTTACTTTTGATTCCATTTTCCGCCCAAACTGTTGGTAAATCAAAAAAAAGTAACATTTAATCGTGCAAACATTTGGTTGTGCAAAGAGTTGGTTGTGCAAGCATTTGGTTGCGTAAACATTTGGTTGCGTAAACATTTGTTTGTGCAAACTTTTGGTCACACACATACACCATTGGACACATAACAACGTTTTTGAAAATGATCGTGCATACAACTCTCACAGGGTTTATAATAAAGGGTGTTTTTTATTGGGGTATAGAACTTTAAGTTGGCATCACTTTTTTAACTGGCGGCCACTTTGTCAGCTGTCAAGTGATTAATATTTAGTTTGGTTTGCCATTTCATCATGAACAGGTTGACAAAAGAACAACGCTTGCAAATCGTGCAAATTTATTTCGAAAGTAATGGTTCAGTTCGCGAAGTTCAGTCCATTTTATGCCATTACATCCACAAAAACTGACTGTTTGGTGTGCTCTATGGGCTGGTGGAGTCATTGGGCCATACTTCTTCCGAAATAATGCTGGAGAGTCAGTTACCGTTAATGGAGACCGGTATAGAGCCATGATAACCGACTATTTTGTTCCCGAATTGGATGGCATGAATGTGGATGAGTTGTGGTTCCAACAAGTGGTTGAAAATTGGACCTGTAGAATTAGCTTTATTCGAGCCAGCCGCGGCGTCCACATGCCCGAAATCATATTTAGACATTAATGGCATAAAATTATCCTTCCAATAAAGCCAAATTGATGGACATTAAAACGATTTTCTTGTGTTTTATTTCAATTCGAAGTTCTATACCTCAATAAAAAACACCCTTTAGTCCTAAAGTCTTGCTTTAATATGATACCAAATAGTTTCAAGGCACTTTCGACTCTCTAATTGCAATGAAACCCATTTTCTGAGCCCCAATTCTTCCAAAACTATTCGTTCAATCTTAAAAATTAAAAAATCGTCTTGTTCAGATAAAGGTCCGCTATGCATAACCTACGTTTCAGCGAATTCTATATTTTTCAAAAAAATCCAAAAATTTGATGGGCTAACCCCATTGTTTTCTTTAGGCCAAAATATTTTTTTTAAAATTTCCAAATCTGCCTTCACAATGGTGTACTTACAACCAAATATAATTTATGTAACATTAACTATTACAGATTAATGGTCAACAAATACATTGTGAGAGGGCACTATGGGATACACAATAAACCCTGTGCAAATTATAGTACCATACAGCTATCAGTGGGTTAGTAATAGTCATAAAGACTAGCTTAAGTTTGGCCCTACTCTTATGGTGATACTTTATTCCGTTTCTGAATAATTGGTCAAACTGTTTAAGGGACTTTTGAATCTCTAATTTTGAGAAACTGCATTTTCTGAGGCCAATTTCTCCAAAACGATTTGTTCAATCAAAAAAATGAAAACGTCGTCTGGTTCAGATTAAGGTCCACTGTGCCTAACCTGAGTTTCAAAGAAATCAATTTTTTCTCAAAAATCCAAAAATTTGAGGGGTTAACCCCTTTGATTTTTTTTCTTGATCAAATTTTTTTTTTTTCAAATTTCTAAATCGTTTCACTTTGATGTATTCTGTCTTTAAAATGAAGTAATTCTGACTATACATAGTTCATATGTCAATAGGCGTTACACAAAAATACGTTGTGAGAGTGCATTATGGGATACACAATAAATCTCGTGAAAATGTTCATATTAGTATTAGTATTAGTATTAGTATTAGTATTAGTATTAGTATTAGTATTAGTATTAGTATTAGTATTAGTATTAGTATTAGTATTAGTATTAGTATTAGTATTAGTATTAGTATTAGTATTAGTATTAGTATTAGTATTAGTATTAGTATTAGTATTAGTATTAGTATTAGTATTAGTATTAGTATTAGTATTAGTATTAGTATTAGTATTAGTATTAGTATTAGTATTAGTATTAGTATTAGTATTAGTATTAGTATTAGTATTAGTATTAGTATTAGTATTAGTATTTTTTTTTTTTTTTTTTTTTTTTTTTTTTTTTTTTTTTTTAAATTCATTTAATTTTATTGTGTAATGATGATATCTAATACAGTTTATCTTAATATTACTAAACCCGCGAAGCCAATATGGCTTGTATGCAGGCGATTAAAATTATTTTGAGTTTGCTTAATTAATATGAGTATTGATTTGAATTCAGCTGTAATTCTTAACCTATTATTCTACTTTATTTTTTTTATTGATTATCGAAGAAATGATTTTTTATTAGTTTTTTTCTCGCTATCTTATTTCTAATGTTCAGCAGGTGAATCGGCATTTCGTTTAAAGTTGTTGGCAAGGATACGGCTAAAGAGTATTTTCCGTAGTCATTCCTGAAGCTGGGTACTTGGTATCTTCCTTCTGCTCTTCTTCTTGTATTTTGTTCGTGGTTTATGTGCGTTAGGAAGTTTGGGTTGTCGTAGAATTCAGTAACTATAGTGGTTTTATATATACTTTTAATTTTTAACAGTTTCAGATTTTTGTATAGGTTATCCATATTATATATTGTTTGACTATAGAAAATGTTCCTGTTGTTTTGGTTGGCAGTATTACTGATTTCGGAATTGGTAGATATGTTATTTTGATCTGGATATCTGGTTGTGTATTGCTGGTTTCTGTATATTAGTTTTACAAGTCTGTTTTGTGTTGACTGAAGTGTTTTGCAGTGCCTTGAGTTACCCCATGCCGTTATTCCGTGTCTTAAGTACGATTCCGTTAGGGAGAAGTATGCCTGTTTTAAAACTTTGTAAGGGGAACAGTTGCTAAGGTGGTACAAAGCATATGCTGATTTACGGAGTTTCTTCTGTAGGTTCTCGATGTGTACTTTCCACTTGAATAGGCTGTCTAGGTGTAGTATTAGTATTAGTATTAGTATTAGTATTAGTATTAGTATTAGTATTAGTATTAGTATTAGTATTAGTATTAGTATTAGTATTAGTATTAGTATTAGTATTAGTATTAGTATTAGTATTAGTATTAGTATTAGTATTAGTATTAGTATTAGTATTAGTATTAGTATTAGTATTAGTATTAGTATTAGTATTAGTATTAGTATTAGTATTAGTATTAGTATTAGTATTAGTATTAGTATTAGTATTAGTATTAGTATTAGTATTAGTATTAGTATTAGTATTAGTATTAGTATTAGTATTAGTATTAGTATTAGTATTAGTATTAGTATTAGTATTAGTATTAGTATTAGTATTAGTATTAGTATTAGTATTAGTATTAGTATTAGTATTAGTATTAGTATTAGTATTAGTATTAGTATTAGTATTAGTATTAGTATTAGTATTAGTATTAGTATTAGTATTAGTATTAGTATTAGTATTAGTATTAAATTTGCTTATCTAATTTTGAGCGAAAAAAAACATTTTCTGTAGACAATTTCTCCCAAACTATCTGTTTCATCTAAAAAATGAGAACATTGTATTGCTCAGATTAAGGTCCGCTGAGCATGAGACAAATTTCAAGGAATTCTATTTTTTTCAAAAAAAAAAAAAATTTTTTTTTTCTATTTTCCAAATCTTTTGTACTTGTATGTATTCTGCCTTTAAAATGGTGTGCTTACAACCAATTATAAATTATATAACATTAAGCATTACCGGTTAATGGTTAAAAAATAAATTTTGAGAGTGTACCACGTGTTACACTAGAAATCCTTTGAAATTGATCGTAGCATGTAACTCCCCGTGGGTTAATAGTAGTCCTTAAGTCTAGGTTTCATTTGATACAAAAATAAAAAACATTTTCATTTTACTTTCGCCGAGTATTTTCAAGTAAAGAAATTCCCCAAAATTTCGGAAAAGGTCAAATTGTCACACCTATGCACTATAGGTCAAACGGTCAATTTTACTGGCCAATAGTCATACAATTTAAAAATAGTATTTTATTTAAATCAGAGTGACTTCAGCTTTGGGAAGAAAAATGGAGCACAATTCAGGAAACAAAATTAACCGCTTAGCGACCTAATACATTGTAAGTCCCTCAAACCTTTTTGGACCAAAACTAGGTGATTCATATATTTAGTAACGTATGTATTATGGTTTTTATTTTTTATTAATACAATAAATTATTAAATATCATTAATCAATTTCCCAAATGAGATTTCCTATATTTAGCACGAATCAACAAACAAATTTCAATTTTCTTTTAAAAGCTTATATAACGTCAAAATTTAACATTGTCTGCGATCAATCTAAGGCAACATCCAATATGTTGAAATTTATCCCCAATGATAACAATATAGACAGACTTTTTCATTTTTTTTTTTTAATTTTTGTGTAAAATTTGACTTTTGACCAATTAAACCGATTGTCTGACCTATAGTGCTATGGTGGGAAAGAGTTTCAGTTTCACTCAGAAGCGATAGACAGAACTGGGGCGTGAACATTTATTTATTTTATTTTATGTAAATGCGCCATAATACGTTCAACGTTTGTACTATGGCGAATTTACATAATGTCTATCGCTTCTGAGTGAAACTGAAACTCTTTCCCACCATAGCACTATAGGTCAGACGATCGGTTTAATTGGTCAAAAGTCTCACAAAATAATGTATTACATAGTAATATTAATCCTAAGCTTCAATCCTATCCAAATTTACAATGTAAATACTAACCCCCGTATTCATAAAAATTTAAAACCTATTTGTTATGAAAAATTTATGAAAATGCAAAAACAATTTGTACACATTTTTCTTAACAAAGGTGTTCTAAATGTCTATGAATACGGAGGTTAAAGTTTAAATTTATATAACAAATTGGCTCCCCAGCCATAATATATACACATATTCATGAGTACACAAACAGTAAGTATGTCAGGAATAAGAACATTAAGTCCAAAAAAATCGCATACTGGCAAAACGTTGTGTAGAGATGGAAATGTGAATCTGGTAACGTCGATTATGCTGAGAATTTGGAAGCCATAGGCGTAAGTAGGCATGTCTGGCTTAGCAACAAACCCCCCTACCCAGAAAAATTGTAATGTCTTACAATGAAATGGTGTTTCTTTATTTAGAACAAATTGTGTTTATTTAGAAATACTTTTTATACATAACATATGTAGAATATTTCAAAGTGCCATGGGATATTTTAATTTCCATTTAAACTGTATTAGATTAATGAGTTGCAACTATGAACAAAACAGTTTTCAATTGTATGTACAGTGAAGACGAAAACGTAAGAATTAAGTGACAATGGATTAAAGTACAAAATATGAGTAATTGCTTAAAACTAACTTCTGATGATTTTTATTATAACTACATTGATTTATAATTAATTCTACCAGCTAAGAACATCAATAGCGCTAATTCAAAAACATCAATATTGATTTTAATTGAGCCTTCGTCGCATCCATTAATTTTTGAGCAAAAAGTCCATATCATTCACAGTCTTCGTTGTAGCCATGTATTGGTCCAGTTCTTTATCGAGTGCATCTTTATTGACGGTACCCTTTGTTGCTTTCCCTAAAGAAAAACTAAAATTATTGAAGTTTTTTTGAACATACGTCAGTTTTTCCTCTTAGTCATAATGTTACCCTAGCCGATTGAACCCACATGGTTCCTTTTTACCTTGATTGCGTGGACCACCACGTCCAACGTTGCCAGTGCGGCTGCGACTTCGCCCACTTCTTTGTTGGTTATTAGCTTTGGGGTTGGGACTACCTTTCTGGGCATTATTGGCAACTCCTTGGCGTTGTTGGCTACGTCCACGACGACGTTGTATGCCTTGATTAGGACCTCTTTGCCGAGCCTGACCTGGACCCCTTTGCCGATCTTGACCTGCACCTCTTTGCTTTGTCTGACCTGGACGTCTTTGCTGTGTCTGAACTGTACCTCTTTGCAGTACTTGGCCTCGACCTCTTTGTTGTAGTTGGTTGGAATCTCTATTCTGCACTTGGCCTTGGACTCTTTGTTGACCTACCTGACCCCTGCGTGTCCGAGAACGGGAGCGTTGTTGTTCATTGGCATTACGAATGGCAGACCTTTAAAATTAAAAGTAAATGGATAAGTTCGAGAATATTATGTTAGTTATTTGAGACGATAAATAGTCAAAACCGATCTTCGAGTCATAACGGTAAGTATGTTCATACTTTCATTTAATATCATTTATTATCTGGTAATTCAAATCGAATTTACAATATTCATCAAAATGATAAATATAACATCATAAACTTCTCGAAATATGGCAATAACAAAATAAGTATTAATAATAAAAACAGTTATAGTTATTAAAAATATGATATATAATAAACCTAATCCTAAATATCAAAAATATGATGAAAGCGTAGAAGTGGTAATCAGGAATACCAGAAAAGTTAAAAAAAAAACAAAAACATTAATCGTGTAAGATAACGATCTAGTAAATGCTTACGAAATGTAATGGTGGATTTTCAACTTAAACTATTTTAATATAATCGGGCTACTCTTACAGGAAACGATCGATTCATTAGCGGTGGTTACCCTTGGAATGATTAACTGTCTATTACGAGTAGAGTGACTGTAGACAAACGATTTCGCAAGGAAGGAGATTGTGTTATATAAATTATATAAAAATATATAATAATAAAAGGTGAACAAATTCAAAAAACGAAAACCCTACGAATTCATTCACAAAATTCGAGATATGAGTGTATGGTTTGACAGAGTATAAGTAACGCTCTATTAAACACTGTCTTCATTACTATCATATTATTTATACTACTTCCAGAGTACACCTGTAGGCAGTACAATATATGGGACACAATTAGCGCATGGATCAATTTGGCCTTTATCCAGCGAGGTAAATCTAAATTAGTGTTGTACAGTTGCCGAAGGGTAAAGTTTATATTTTTAGCAATGCTACGTATGTGCTGTTCAGAGCTTAATTTATTATCTAACACTACCCCCAAACACTTCATACTCCGGACAATCTCTATAGATGTACCATTATATTGCAAACATAAATTACCAGGGCATTGGGAAGAAAACAGTAAAGCCTTTGTTTTAGAAGCGTTGATACTTAGCTTGTTAGTGTGCATCCATAAGCTTAATTAGTCGAAAACATGATATAGTTTAGCTTCCAATACATCAAATACTGTATTTCTCCAAAAAAATAACAACTGTACATCATCGGCAAAGGAATACGGTAAACACCATGTTTTCAATCACACATACAATTAAGGAATGCTGCCGATGGGCGTTATTTTGGATTGCAACGAACTCGAATAAATAATGACTACAATTTAAACTATGTTTTACCAACCTTGAACGTGGACGATTAATATTAACGCCTGCTTTGATGGCCGCATTTCGACTTCCAAGATTTCGTTTTTTTTGCACACGACCATTTTCTACGCCGCCTCTGGGAAGACTGGCACTGCGTCTGTTTTTATTGACGCGTCTATTATTTTGAACAGCATTTGCATTTGTACCTGGACGCACGCCCAAACGGGCTTTGATAGGCAATGACGATTTAGGTCTCTCATATCCACGATTACGACTGAGCGAACGCGTCTGTACAGGATTACGGCTCCGACTTCTCGATCGTCCACGAACATCAGTACCAGTATTTTGATTACGTGAGCGTGAACGACTTCGCCCATTGTCTGGGACGCGGGTTAGAGAACGATTGCGGGATCGACTACGACCGACAATGCGGCCACCACTTGTCAAAGATCTGCCACCTTTCTCAACAACGCCACCACGTTGTCTATCCAAACGTCTTCTGGCAATACGTTGAGCTGCACCACCGACTAGTGGTCGTCTAGGTCCCAAACGATTGCTTAGACTGCCAGATGAGTTGGAACGACGCAAGGGGGTAGTACGCCTTTTTAAAACTTCACGATCAGCATTCATGCTATTTTTGTTTGATGAAGAACAATTGTTGAAGATTTTTAGTATTTTTGAAAGCTCCATTTAGCAGAGGAATAGGTGGGGTTTTGTTTTACATTGTACTATGTATGTTAGGAGTCTTAATGGATGTTTGCGCATCCCTCAAAAATGCTTGTATCATTTTAGTTGAATAGAATAGAATTGATTCTTACGTTGCAATGTTCGCCAGACTATTTGTCCTCATGGGCTTTCCATTAGCTCCGACGCGCAATGCTTTAACACTGCCACGCTTTATTCTACCATATGCTCCTCCAGGTCCTCCACCGACGGTACGCATACTTCTCTGTAAGATTCACACGCAATTATGTGTGAAGAAATATGAGTTTTATTAGATGTTGTTATTGTGTTCGGTCGTCGTCTTGTTCCTCATCATCAACTATTTTCTCTGTCAATATCATTTTTTGGCCTTAACCTAACCCAATTCTATTTTCATTAATCTATACAAATGTCATTCAACGCATTTAAATAATATTGTATTTCTCTCAATAGAGCACTTATCGGTACTTTTTTCTCAACTGCTTTTATCCAAAGTAATGCATTCTCTTGGTTAGCAATTAAAAGGGGGTTTAATTCCTCTATAGGCGTAAATTAGCTTCGTGTTCGAACACATGTTGTCCTTAGAGTTACATCGGATGCGTCTTAATTTTATTTACACAGAATTCGCCTAATTCCAAAAGTGATTCGAGTATTGCATTTTTGTATGAAATCGACCTCGTTCCGTTGTAATTGTACAAAATTAAAATGAAAAATCTCCATGTAGTTTGTGTGTTGCATAACGAGTAAAGTCTACTGTGTTACGCCTACCAATACTAAATACGTCGATAGATGCCGCTACAATTGACAGTTTGATGTTCACGCCTTGATTTTAAAATCTGGTTAATAATTTGAAATCTCCAAGCAATAGGTCTTTTTCCTTTGCTGGTTCCGAACTTGCATGACCAGCATTTCCAGTGTTATTTTATAGGACCTCCAAATGCAAAATAGGTAATGCAATATGGCTTCGGTATATTTACTAAAATTCCTTTTGTGTTCCACATATATTCGTAGTATAGTAGTATTGGATCTGCGTCGATATATAAGACAGGTACGTAGATTGAAGGCTGCTCCCTGTATTTATTTTTTTGCCATCCAAATATACTTATGTAAAAATAACTATATCTACAAATTCCCGGATTGTATCACGTTGGTATGAACTCAAATTTTTGACATGATATTCGCCACTTATAATACTGGATGGATCGGTGTGTAGATTAAAGAAGTAAACCTCTCTCCATTTATTATATGGCAGTCCCCTTGTAGGGCCATAAGATGGTATTGTATAAATGTTAAATTGTCCACGTTGACTCGACTGTCTCCAGATTTGAATATTCATTCCTGCATTAGTAGTTTGGTAAAAATTACAATATATAATAACTCTCTGGATGTGTTACGTTCATTTGAAGGATAATTCAGCTTGAAGTGTTGATGAACAGCTACCTTTTTGGTCCTGTACTAGTTGTGAAAAATGTGTACATAGAATACGGCTTCCCGAATTTGTTTTATTGTAGTTACAGCAGTTTCGGCAAAAAAAAATACTATATCTACAAACTCCTGGTTGTGTTATGTTGGTGCAAAGAATACTTTTCCAACAGATTGTTGTCTCCAGCAAACAGATTGTAGACTAATCGAATAGTTACAGTAGTTTCTCCAAAAAATACTATATATGCAAACTCCTGATTCTGTTGTTGGTGCAAAGAATACTTTCTCCAAAATTGTTGTCTTCAGCAAACACATTGTAGATTAATCGAATACTGTTTTTCGCATTTTTTTTAATCCAAATAGTTCAACATATATGGTTGACCACAAGCAGTTCCATGTTGATTATTTTTGTGGTTGAATAATTGAGAAGTGTAACTTTTAGCAGAATAATAACGCCTTCTTTATACCGAAGCAAAAAACAAATTATTCAAAAACTTAATTGCGATTTGATGGTGTTGATATTACAAACTATCGTTGAGATTATGACACAATGCCGTAATGAAATTGGCTATGTAAAAGCTTGGCATTTTTTGAGAGCATTAAACCAAAGTGTGAAAATAGAATAGAATTGGGTTTTGAGGGTTGCAAAAGGCAGACTTCTACACAAATTCCAACTTCATTCTAGAGAAGTTCTTATTTGCCGACATCAGTCGAGTTCACGAATCGTGGCATATCCCGTTTCATTGGAATTACTCATATTCGTATGAGTATTTCAACTCCTTTTCATTTTGTAAATTTTGTTATGAAATGTCTTTAAAACACATACACGTTTCAACTTCATTGCAGCTTGTAGCTTATGTTTCCTTTGTAGTTCAGCCAAAAAACGTTGATTTGCACGTGTTGTGGCATGGTCTATTCGTGGCAATGAACGTTCCACGCTGCGACTACGGCTACGGCCACCAACGGTGACTTTAGGCTGCGATGACATGGCCGTAAAACGCTCATTTAAAGATACGCCTGTCGAGTTATTAACATGAATTTTGCATAAAGTCGACGATGCCATCGTGGTCTTTTTGATGTATTGTGTTGTTTATTTTATCTGAAAAAATAGGAAAAGAAAAAAATTACAATAATGTGCTAGTTTGTTCGATATTTTATATGATTAACTTAACCATTACAACAATTTACCCATAATATACCTAATTGATTTTCTGGCTCAAAAAACACCAACTTGTTACCTATAAAGTCCTTTGGACTTTAAAAACAACCGGTGGAAATAAAAATAATTTATTGGCAAGAGGAACCATTATTTATAGAACACCATCTCATTCACGTGGATGCCGGGCCAACTTGGTAATCAAAAGATTACATTTACAGTCGAATTTGGATAAGCGCACGTCTTTTAATTTAATTATTAGTTACGATTTTTCTGTACTTCGCTTAAACGAAAATCCGCTTTATTGAAAAATAAAGACATAAACTATATGATACGAACACAGCATCCACATCGGCGGAAGAATGACTACTAAAATTATGCTTTTAAAACAGGACATACATATACAAACATTGCAAAATTTGCTAGAAATGTCGCTGCGTTGCTGCTAAAAGGACTAGTGTCCTTTGTCTTTTGAAATAGTATGTGATCTAAAAAACATTTTCAAACGATTGTTTAAATTTGACGCCGTGCGTGGACCGATTTTGTCAAAAAAAAATCGCTAATTGGCCTTTAATCGGGATTTGACGCGTCCGAACTATATCTGGGCCTAATCACGGCATCCTTTTCCGACATTATTGTCGATGCTACGTCTTCTTTGGAATACGTCATCCGATCGATTAAATAAATTGAATAAAGGAATATATGTTTAAATAAATAGAATAACACAATTTAAAGATCGGAGATGTTCCCTGTAGTCAACCGAGAACCATACAAACAACAAAACTTTTACAATGAAGAATATAGAATGTTTGTCAATGCCAGAATTCTCGAAAATAATTTGTTGAAAACGACTGCTGTGATCCATAAAGTGAAGTTAATTGTCTATTACGGATGCCCTGATCTCTTCCGGCAAGTCTTCGTCGCTAGTTCGTTCCACAGTCTATTCGACTTTTTCGACAGATATTTTGTTCAGACACGTCTGAACCAAATCTGAACTATACGACTTTTTGTTTTTACATTCTTTTACGTTTTTATTTTGTGTCCTGTTTTCGGTTTGTTATAAAACTGCTATCGAACGGGCATAATTTTGTTATTGTTCTATTTCATATCTAGCTGTATAATCAATGAAGACACCAATTTAAAATTCGGTCAGAATTTTGAACGACTAGGCGATATAAACGTAGGAATGCCGTAAGACATCGGAGTAGAATTCAACACCGATCAGCGATCTAGACGGCCAAGTATTAGTGAAGTATTTCTTGGTCCGCTTTAAAAAGCCTAAACACTTGAATGCTTCTTTCGACACTTCGAATATATGTCTAGCGACCACCCATAGATTAACGACAATATACGACAGTGGAAACCTTGTGTGGCAACAAACAGAAATGCGTCTTTTGTGCATTATGATCCACTCGGTTAATTTTACCCCACCCATAAATCGTCGACAAATTGCGGTTGAGTTAGTCATTCATCTATTGCTATCGAACGCCTTGGAAAAAATCTAGAGCCACGACCTAGCTTTCACCGAGGGCCCTGAGTTTTATTTACATTAAGATCTGCAAGACCCCTATTTCATTTATTTTTTTTTTCATTTTATTACTCCACGTGCTCGAAAAAATATCTGAGGCATCGAACTAAATAGGATTTTATCAAGTGGAGTGGTTGATGTATTCTATGCACATATTTCGAAAATATACAAGTTTTAAGTTTTTAAAACAAATGTCCTCTTTTCATGGTTTTAAATGACATCAAGTCATTTCTCGAAATTTTGCATAGAAAATGTCATTGAAATAATTTTGACGACATTCCGAATTTTCTTGTACCGATTTTTGATCTTTTGGGCGCTACTGATAAAAAAACAATGTGCATGATTACTGGTCAGAGCAAAACTGTCATAGATAAGCGACCGTAATCAAAAATATTACAAATAGAAATACAGTGTACTCTCTCCTTCAGTACCAATCCGCTTCAGTCCTCTTGTGTACTTCTCTCCTAAGCGGACAAACAACGTTTTATTGTCCCTTATAAATTGTTTTGTCAACAATTTGATTTGATGTTTGTTTGTCTACGACCGGTTTTAACCGTCAGTTTTAATAGTATAGTTAATTTACAATAAAGGATGTAAATTACAAGCCAAGAATTAACACATAAAATGCAAATAATCCGGACTGAAATGAGGAGTGACCCAGATTCTTCTGAATTTCTAAAAGATGATCGGAGGTACAAAGTCATTCATTTGTATCATAAAAACACGATTGTTTAAAATGGTTAGTAATTGACAGCTCATATGTATTTTAGCAACGCAATATACATAGCAGCCCTGGGAATATATAGAAAATAAAAATGCCACTGAAATGATAGAATTTGTTTAATTTTAATCCCCTCCCAACCTCCTAATACTGATCTTGCGTCGTTCACAAATACAAAAAATACGACAAATTTAGGTATGACTCACTAAAACTTAAATACCATGTCTGCAGCGAGAATGTTAGTTAGAAGTCAGAGTATTTTTTTTTTTAAACAGTGTCGCCGGAAAAGCTTGCATTTCAAAGCATTTATTTAATATCGCTGTCTGAACACCAGAAATCATAAACTGAGGTATTGAGGTTAGGACTCGTCGCTTTGTCGAATAATTTAAGGATACAAAATAATTACCTACCTTTTTCCGATGATGTAATGCTTTGTTCGTATGTATTATATTTTGTATGGTATATTTTATATATTTCACAAAACGATGCACAGACTTTCCGTACTATATTATAAGATTATTAGCTGCTTCTATTTCTGTATGTATACTGGTATACTGTAAAAAAAACTAGAGATGGCACGAATAACCGAGAACTTTGTACTAGTCGGTTATTTTTCCAATAAACGATTGTTTAATTGTGATTACTTGAGTAAGTAATCGATTAATTCCGATTTAATGGACGAAAGTGAAAAAGAGTTTAGAGCGGGGAGAAAAATAGAAATTATATGAGACACATCAATCAGGTTTAGTTGTTATTTGTTCTAATGTTGATTTCAATTTGATTTTGGGCGAATTAATACCCCTATTACGGTTTACAACTAAACTCAGTTGAGTTGAAATTGAAACAACTCAACTATAATACAACTTAACTCCTTTTTGGTATTACGAATTACAACTAGTTTCAGTTGAAATCGTATTGACGTTGCCAACCTAAAAAAGTGATGATTTGACAACTGATTAAACAGCTGATGGTATTGCGACAAGAAATTTAAACACAAAAAATAGATTATTGTTTGTGAAAAAATTATTATTGTTTGTGAAATCGTGCTTTTTGTTAATAAATAGTGAAATGGACATTTGTATAGATTTATTTTACAACGACGAAAGTGTTGATGAGAACATTGATGTTCTACGGAAACGAAGAAGTCTCCGGGATCACTCTAATCCATTGGAACTTCCAAATAGCAAGTAAGAAAAGGTTGTGGTTATAATTGAATGGCCTTTAAAAACTTTTTGCTTGCAGGTTTACAAGTTATTTTCGCTTAAATAAGGATGCATTTTGCTATCTGCTAAATGAGACGAAGGAGCTTTTTAATAAACCTGTGCGAGGTACGGCTATACCTCCTATTTTGAAGCTATGCGCAACTCTCAGGTTCCTTGCAGACGGCAGTTACCAAAAATGCAGTGGAAATGACTTCAATGTTGGATTGGCACAACCTACAGTATCTGTTTACAACTAGTTATGAAGGAAGTGTTAAATATAATCGAGCAGCATATGTCTGCGAAATGGATTAAAACCCAAATGACGGAAGAGGAGCAGAACGCTTCAATGCGTGCATTTTATACAAAAAATAGATTCCCGGGAATATTGGGATGTATCGATATCGATGTATCGGCGTGCTGTTGTAACTTTATTTTTTCTATAAATTTGTTTCAAATTGCAGATTAATTATTAATTAATTACAAATGTGTGCTTACCCGATCTCCATTTTGCTCTGATAATTTTTTTGAAACAACTGGCATTGATCAGTTGTAATTTTTTGATGAGTTTGTCAACCGCACAAGCACAGGGTTGTAAACGGTAATACCACAAAAGAGTTGTAATACGATAAATTACAACTTGAAATTTTTTGAATGGTTGAGTTGTTATCGATAATACCAAATTGTAAAATTTCAACTGAAATTACAACTCAACTGAGTTTAGTTGTAAACCGTAATAGGGGCATAAAACGCAATGAGGTGGGCCTGAGAAATCTATGCTTCGCAAATCTGTTTTTCCCAAGGCGGTTACAACAGTTACGGAAGAACGGAATACATTAATTACGAAATGCTTCTTAAAACTAGTTTTTAAGAAATAGGCTGTATAATTATGAATACAAATCTTCTTTTTTTAATTTTTGAAATCTGACGATTGTAGATTTTCGCAAAAAAAAAAAACCAATAACTAGTGTATAACTATAACTAAGTAGTGTTACAGTTCGTTTTTCAAAAAACGATAGAATATTTTATATTGCGGTTGCGTTTTTGTTTACAATATTTTTATTACGGGATTGCCTTAACAATCAAGCGCCTATTAGATGGTCATGCGCGGCATGACAGCATGGTATGTCATCATACCAAAATGCTCGAGTAATAGGCAAAAATTCATGTCTGACAGCATGGTATGTTAAATATCCAAACATTTTGATATTTTGGCATACCATCATACCATAATGCTCGTGTAATAGCTTTGTTGACATACACAGTTCAAATTTCATGGATGTTTGCCGAAAGTTTCCCAGAAATTTGGAATATTAAAAGTTATATTTATTACAACAAACAGAAAAAGAGGCTTATGATAAATAGAAAAAGTGGAAAGAGAAACGACAATCAATAATGTTAAATGTAAAATAAATACATTGCCATGCAACTATCGGCGTGAGTTAAAAAAAATTGCTGCAACCAACTCGGTGTTTCTTTTAAACTGATGTATGGCATGTCGCGCATGATGTTGTAATAGCAAAGCACGTTTTCTCATCATACCATGCTGTCTAAACAAATTCTTTTCGAACAAACATATGAGATCTGTCTAATGTCATGGATTTTCCTCAAGTATATTATTTTCTTATCTTCTAACACATGTAAGGGAGGATGAAGAGAATTGTCAGTAAACTTTATTGTAACTAGATTTAGTAGTAAAGATGATTGAATAAAAAGAACAATCCAATAAACTCAATAATTTTACATTGTTCATTAATTTTACATCGCCATCAGAACGTACAATCGGTTAATTATGATTCATTTATCGATTATTAATTTTTTTGGCATCACTAAGCTAAACTTGTATGTATACAAAGAGCGATGCCGACCGATAACTGAGCCAATTCGCCGCTGTGTGTTTTTAGCCAGCGTCGCCACCATTTTCACTTTGTACTACCACTTCTGAAGATTGTAAAAGATCGTCGGTTCTCTTGGTTTTGTAATTTACAGGGTGCTTAAGCGAAATATGATCATTTTTCGTTTGTTCAAATACCACTAACCAATTTTCTCTCAAAACGATTGCAATGAACATAATAGTAGGTATTCCAGACAATAGAACCATATACAAGTTGTAAGCCCATTATCTCAATGTCCGATTAAAGTGCCGGTTAATTAACTCTTACTTGCTTTTGAATCCGGATAGAAATTAAAAATCGATTGGCAATTAACCAAGTTACAGTACTTATTTTTTGTACTATTCGATTGCTTGACGATGGAATAAAACTTCCATGTATTGCAGCTCCTGGATCGTCTACATAGGAGAGCGGTGTGGTGATAGGGAATAGTGGGGTATCCAAACCTATACCTTCACCGGAATGTGGGTTCTGCATCATTATTCTATAGATATTTTAACGATATCTGTTCATCTGGTCTGAGATGTTTCAACATTTAGCCGAAATACGTGGCTGTCCGGGGAATTTCATTCATTCATTGTCAAATGGTCGGTAAGTGTTTTTTCTTCCAGCTATGACATTTTCAAATTCAAGACAAACTTCAACAAAGACTACTTCCTCTTTCCTCCGTCCAATACCCTTATTTCTTATCGCTGACCTGAACTGTATATCTTGTTTTTGTACCGACCATATTCATCGACTGCGCCAAAATCAAAAATGATAGTCAAAAGAAAGTTTTGTTGATTTTGTAGTCGAAGTCAAAGCTAACGAAAACATTGTGTTTTTTGTATTTCATTCCATTCTGTTTCGTTCAAGATTACAGTCAGTCGAGTTCGACTGTTGAAAATTGACAGAGCAATTACAATGCAATAGTCGATTTTCTGCTGCTGATAATAATATTAGGGTAGTAACTTAAACACTGGCATTAGTAACATTTTTTAGAATAAACAAGATTAATGTTACAAATACTTTGTATACAACCATTATCCAAGATGCACAAACAAATTAATAGGAAATTCTTCAAATATAGTTCGCATCATATAGGTACCGTTCTCCAAATATATTGTCCAAGTTTTAAGACATTACTCTATGTTTTAATAAACATAATAAATTGGTTGTTATGAATTGAAATCATATTAGATTGGATAAGGAAATGTTGTATTGACATAAAATGTTCGTATAATTATATCAAATAAAATTATGTACAAAATTTAATTTAAATTAAGTATTAAAAACTTAGCACCTAATTTGAGCCTGTGAATGTAAAAAATAAATTATAATAACTACTCTATATTGTAGTACCACCAATCATTGTGGTATTACACTGCCATTTTTGGTTTATGAGCCTCGGCGCGTTTACGCATTGCCTTCATCCTTTGGTTGCAATAGACTCGCATGAAGATTGCAAAGAATACCACCATTACTCCAAGTACACCCAGTTTTGATATAGAGTGATGATATATTAGACATGAAAGCAATATGGCAGCCGCCTGAAACCCAATAAGAGACCAAAATATAAACAACGGAATACAAATTAGAACAGCTGTTGAAATTAACAATAATCCGACGATGATCTTACGCCAGAATGTACTTGATACACAAGTAATCATGCATATACATGTAAGAGCATATTTCGTCGGTTTATTTGATTTACCTACCTGACGCAATGTCATTATGATTGTAAACACAACGGGACCGAAAACAGATATGGTATAGAAAATGAATAATTGGCCTACTGCTGAACTTATTGACAGTATAACAATATCAAACACGAACTTCGGATGCTGGAATAAATATCAATGAATGTCATTTGTAATATGATGGTTGGTATACCATTTCTACCTCTGTGGCAAATGTTAGGGAATCCATAAATCCGCCCTGTACACTCAAGGAAGCTGCCGTAAATATGGTAGAGAACAAATTGACTCCGCACATCATCTGTAGAGGTGTCATAGCATATGCCTTAAAAAGATCTCCTTGCCAGTTGGCGGTAAAACTATCGAAGACCATGTACATAGCCAGCAAAATAACTCCCGTTACCGTCGTTGTAACTCCGTTTGCTTTACTACCATCTGCTGAACCCATCATAAAGAAGACCATACCAAGAGATATGAGGACGGCTGTAAAATATTCATAACACTGATACTTGTTTTTGGAGAGTATTTTGCCCATTAACATAACGGGTATGATTTTGCAAGACTTCGCCAAAACTTGGGTGGGGAAATTTACAAACTTCAAAGCCTCATACTGGAACCAGGCACTCATAATGTTTGAAAACGATGCAAATGAGTATTTGTACAGAGGAGCCTTGTGTCGGGTCAACGGCCTTTTATACTGTAAGACTATGAGTGCGACAATGAATGCTAGAATGCGATTGGAGAATACCAAAAACTGAGAGTCCTTAAAATGTGACTTCACACCATCGAAATTGTAGTATTCTTGGGTCATGATCTTCTCTTGCAAAACGCCCCATGTTAAATAGGATACCATTAGTCCACCAAAGCACCAGAACAGCAAAATGGCCTCATGAGAGTTGGATCGCTTAGGAGTTGTAGCAACTTGGGTGGATGGAGCTGGTGTGGCTGCTAAAATTGAAGACGCATCCGGTTTTTGCAATGGTTCATCACGTTCGACATCAGTGCCAGCGTTACCCACAATACACATACTAACCGCAGTATGTATGTAGGTTTTATCTATAACAGTAAAACGTTATGCCGTAATTATTTATACAATGAATGCAATATGTGTATTAGGGTGTACTCGTAACTGATTTTATGGAAGAATAGGGATTAAATAATGGGTATCGAAGAGCTGATTATCACAGTATTCGAAACGCGTTTTTGTTTTAAATACCGACTTTAAAAGATCCTCACAGAAATTCACTACAAATAACATTGTTTTTAACAACTATTCACTGTAAAGTACATGTAAAATATTCTTGATTTCGATTTTAAATTTCCGTTGTAAAAAGAGTTTAATATGGATTACTATTTTTTTTGCAAAATGCACTATACATGAAGTTGTAAACCGCCGATATCCATGTGGAAAATATTTTTATCATGTTAGTTGGTGATTTGAAACTTCAGTAATCGGTTTTTGGTACACCCTTATGTTTATGCCTACCACTTTTTTCCAGATAGTTTGTACGTTGAACATATTTGTAAATTAGAAATCCAGGTACGAAAACGCAGCTATAGCCAAAGCAATTAACTACAAGTTTTAAGATCCATGAGTATTCCTTGGCTTGAGCCTCGACCAACTGTGACAGGGTTTTATGTGAATCATAACCTCCCAGTGTAGTCCGTAATACATCCGAAAAGAAGTGGATAACTAGTAACGTCAGAACAAAAAACCCGCTAAAATCAAAGACACACACATCATTATAATTATTAATTGGTATGGTTGTAATGTTGTCTATTCATATTTACCATATGATAATATCAGGCACTTTATTAGACATTCTCTTGCTGTACTTTTGTGAAATATGGATAGTTGGTGTTCCTTTCGCAAGACACTTTACTCCACTTCTGATTGGGGGTTGCTCGGCTTACACGTTTTCGCTTTTCTTGCCCACTTATTGGTAAATAATTAATTTAGCGTTGAGTTGAGCAGTCTCACACAACAAAACCGACCTACCAACCTTTCATATTATTTAGCATGCTGCTGTATTATTGGCCATAAAGTCAAGAGCTTGTGGCTGAGTTCTGTTGTTCTGGTAAAGTTCATTCACCGCTTAACTTCGAACTTCGGTAAAAATAAATGTCTTTAATATTTCTTTGTAAAACCCTCTCTTGAATGTGGTGTGGAGAAGAATGAATAACTTTGGCTGAGTTTTTGTTTATAATCTGTTTTTTTTTCTTCAAGAACAGCGCAGCAGCTTATCTATGTTTGGCTATGCTATATCTATATCGTTGTTTCTCAATAGATGAATGCCGTCGTTATAATGAACAAGTTTCTTCTGTGTTGATATTCCAAATTAATTCATTAATTCTACCAACAACACGACACACGTTCAAAGAAGTTTCTCGCTGAAACAGCTGTTTTTTGTTTAGTGATGTAAACAACATTGTTAAACAGGACAGATAAATGGAGCAAGTTGGTACCAAATAATTTCTTATATTGTACTTTTGTGTCAGTCGAAATAATAACCATGGAGTCAACTGCCTTCTACATTGGGATGGCTGGGAAATGGGAATGAGAATGGCTCTTTCAACAGTAGGGCATTTTGATTTTTTATTTGTTTCGAATACATTAAACACTGGTTAGATTTTCGCTTATTTTGTCTGTCTGGGCCAGCGAAATTAGAAATTATCGCTTAGATTTCGGTCTTAAGTGGGCGCGGTATTGCCAGCATAAAGATCAGTAGTGCCAACATTGACTATTCCACATTAGAATAAAATGTTACGTGGGATTATGACTATATTGTCTTTCAATTCAATATGATATTTCAAATCAATCGACATCTACATATAAGTTCTACGGTTTGAAGTAGGGTTATATAGTTAAGACCAAACGTCGACTTTTCGACTTTTCGACTATTACAATAAAATCAAAAGTCGACTTTTAGACTTTTCGACTTCTTAGTATAAAAAAGTCGATTAAAGTCGACTTTTCGAATTTTTTCTTTAGATAAAAAAAAATGAAATATTTTGGAATAAAAATTAATTTTGTGTTCACTTTTCAAATGTGTCATTAGGCTTGTTGTACTTTTATTGTACTTGTACTCCTTTTTGCATTTTAAGCAAAGTACTTTCGTATTATCAATTTTTTTAAAATATTGCCACACTGGACTTGGGGCCATATTAATTTAAATATAAGGTAAACCACTGCAAGGAAAAATATCTCGTCCACTATTTTACAATGTAACAAGTGTAATACATTTCCTTATATTTTTTGATATTGACACAGTGGAAATACAAAACTGTATGATTTCAAAACATAAACACAACCAAAGCGACATTTAATGTAATCGCCAGCCGTCTTTAATTGTAACCATCTTTGTTATAATTTGTGTGTTGCCACTACAATAAAATAAAACTTAAATGTATTTCTCAATCGGCGAAACTAAATGAAAGCGGCGAAGAAATGAAATTACGCAATACGCTTTGTTTGGATGACAAGTAAAAATACATATGGTTATATTTGAAGATAAAATAAAAAGTCGAAAAGTCGAAAAAGTCGACAGGAAAAAGTCGACTTTTAGACTTTTTTAAAAACAAAAAGTCGACTTACCGACTTTGACTTTTTTGTACCCAAAAGTCGATTAATCGATTAGTCGAAAGTCGACTTATAGAACCCTAGTTTGAAGGGCAATCCCTATATAATTGTTTTTGGCGATTATACAGTAACATGATAAGAATTATTTTAAGTCAACCTGTATATTAAATGTTATTTAACTATTTAAATTGTAAATAAAAAGGTCAATGTGTCACGAAAAAGTAAATACAAAGTTGTATTTTTAATGTTTTTCGACATATTTAGCAGATTTTCATGAATTATAGTTTTTGCCAAATAAAAAAATTGGTAGTTTGGTGTTTTCTTGATAAGTAAGAAGCGATAATAACTAGCTTCCCTGTAGGACGTGTCAATAGTGACAACGAGTGATTTTCGACTGACATTGTAAGACCAAGATTACCCCAGACATTGTATTCTTTTCTAAAATTTATCATTTTTTTCTGTAAATAATTTTGTGTGAAAATTTAGGCAATTTTCTAATTTAACTTGAATTAGTTTCGTTTGTTCAGAAGCAAATAAGCTTTACTTGATACAAGCTGCAAACATGGGATTTATTTGCGTGCAAACATTTTAAAAATATGCGCACACATTTTATATGTAAAATTAGTCATGGAAAAAATAGTTATTCGTATAAATATCTTTACAACATAATTAATTAATCAAATGTACTGCAAATAATTCTTTCTTCTTTCTGAAATGTATTAAATATATTTTTTTTCGGCCGGTTTCCGAAAAATTAATTTGTTCGTTGGTTACAAATTGTGTAAAATAAATACTTAAAAATATGGCTTCTGTTCCATATGTCGTTATCTAACATATATCCGAAAACCAGAACGGAATAATGTCTGAAACATATTGTTTAACGCTTCCAAATTTTACGATTTGTAACGAACAAAAAAAAAAACGTTTTATGAAAACCGGCAGTTAATTGTAAATATGTGTATGTTGTAGGTATAATTGTGGGATTTCTTTTTGGAAATTGTAGGGAAAAGTAGGGGATTGCTCACGCTTATGACCTGTTCCAAACCATTGTTCCGCGATTCTGTTTCTCCTTTGTTTATTTAATTTCAACAACTTTTGTACATTCGTTGTTTCGTGTGACCAAACCAAATAGAATCTTATCTCTTCTCCTATCTTAATTTTTAGAGATTCCCCAGCATTTGACAATCAAACACAGCATAGACGAAACACACACACACATCTGTTTAATTAGCACACAAAATGTAAACAAAAGACTGAGGGAGATTATGATGATGATTTGAAAAAATAACTAGCTCATTTAAGCGAGTGTAGGCAGAGAAGCAGTGCATAATTTAGTACAAGATGAATTTGACAGTGAACAACTTCGAATTGATATGGCCGAAGCTGAAGGAAGAGGATGGGGCTGTGGAAGAGGATGGAACTGGCGGCGGTTTGGAAAAAGTATTGGCAATGGTAGTTTTAGGAGTTGGTAGTTTTGTTTCGGGTATGTTACCAGCCATCATATCGGAATATAATCGTCGAAGGTTTCCATTGACGACTTCTTTGATGCTATGTTTTGGATCTGGAATACTTTTGGCAACAGCTTTGATCCATATTTTACCGGAGGTGAGTACAGTAAACCATGCAATATTGCAGCTAATTCTCAAAATACAATAATTTCAGGTTCGTAAGCAAATGAACTCTAACTGGGCGGAGATTTCTTTATGTGGTGGTTTCTTCGCAATATATTTTATTGATGAATTTATTCACTATTTCTTTGGGGAAGCTATACAACATGCACACTCGCAAGTGACAAACACAACCAGTGAAAACAATAGCACAGTTTCACGCCATAATTATGGAGCCGTCTCTAATGAGTCAGAGCCTTTGTTACATCAACAGCATACGTATGTATTTCTATTGCAGTTGAATTCATTATTCTAATAATTGCCGTTTTAGTGGTGAACAAGAGCACCCTCACAATGGCGGTACATGTCATAACTCTCAACATTGTACTGATGAAATTATTGAAGATGCCAATGCTCGAATTTGCCATACCACCCACGAACCATGTTCTGAATCGATTACGGGAACATTGGGTTTATTTGTTGCATTGTCGTTGCACTCAGCCATAGAAGGTTTAGCTATTGGGGTTCAAAACTCGTCTACAAAGGTATGAAAAGAAAACACGATTAAAAACATTTGTATATAGATCTTTTTCCCTGGTGCCTAATTTTCTGACGGATGAAAATGTCTTTCTGCATTTCGATTTAAGAAGAATATTATATGTCATTGTGGGTTGTTTAGTTTATTGACGACATATGTGTAGGGCAGACGATTTATTAACAGCCTGGTTTTATAGAATGTCTGTTGGTGAGTATGAGCTATTCTAGAGATGTTATCTTATTCCGAAAACAATGTGTTCGAATTACTATTACATATCGATTCCTAGAAAAGAAAATTTTACAGGAGAGGATTTTTTGTGGTCTAGAAAAAGGCGTGTGGCTCATACGATACAGTTGAATTTGGGATTATGAACGTTGGACAATTTTCTATCGAATTTCATTAAAAAGTGAGTTTTGAAAAAAAAAAATTCTTTTGTCTTTTTCGCGGTAAAGATCGATTTGTACTATCGTTTATGAAATAACAGAATTTACAAAAGTAACGCAGAGTAAGGGCAGAAGTTCAGTTTATCGCGGAGGGGAAAAAAAAGAAGTTAATCGACATGTAATGGAATCAGGAAATACTCGAACCTAAAAGCGGATACAGGTCATGCTAGACAAAAGATTTATGTTCAGTCCGTATTGTGGTTGATATTTTAAATAGCAACCACAAGGACTAAAGGTTTTATGCAAGTTAGTACTTGTTCCTACTTCATTGGAGTATTATTCGGAATCGAAACTTTTTTGCTTTACCTTCGACCACAATTTAATGCTCTCTATTTCAGGTTATTTTTCTTCTTGGGGCCGTGGCATGCCATAAATTTGTTATGGGTTTCTGCTTGGGTCTTGAATTTCGTTCCAATCCCCAAACGACAGTGAAGGCTCAAATTATGGGCATCTTAGTGTTTGCTTTAGGCGCTGTATTTGGCATAGGCTTGGGAATGCTTCTGGTAGACACGCCCAGTACATTGTCCACATCAGCATTACCTATTATTCAAGGTCTGGCCGGTGGTACTCTATTCTACGTTACCACGTGCGAAGTTATACCGCGCGAAAAGGCTAAATGGCATCAGAATCCGACACGTAAGGCAGCTGGGTTTGCTCAATTACTCACAGTGGTCATTGGATTTGCGACTATGACAGTGATTAACTTTTACCTCGATGGTAGGTTTGACATACTTGCTTTAAAATCTGTATTAAAACGGTTTCTTATCATTTTCATTTCTACCACAAGATGATGCTTGATAGCAGTATTGGCGATGAAGAGACGTTCAACTTAATCCAAGAAATTGTTTATATATTTTTTTAACAAGAGTTCAAATCAAATTTGTTATTAATACGGGTAATTCTTAATGTAAGAAATTGTTTATATATTTTTTTTAACAAGAGTTAAAATAAAATTTGCTAATGCGGGTGTTCCAATTTTTGTTTACATATAAAACATATATGTGACCATTGGACGTATTAACGACATATTCGCACTATATGATCAATTGGTTTTGTTTTTGTTAGATCCGACTGGTGGCGATTGATATTGCAGAATCTACATTTATGGACCGACTTACCTCATAATCGAACATATGTATGACTTGGTATGGCTCATTTTTTTCTCCACACAATATTTCAAACAAGATTCAACATCTAAAATAAAGACACAAGTGTATTTCAGATCCAATATCAAACGAAACTTCTATGCTTTTGAAAATATCGTCCATTGAAGAGAAGACCATTATTGATAATACAAAAGCATATGTTTAAAGAAAGGAAACAGAACAGAAAAATATCGTGTATACGTTATAGTTATACATTTAGTTGCTGACAACGAAGCACAAATATGATCTGAAGATACTATGAAAAAAGTACATAATTGTTTTAATAAACATAAATTAATGTGAAACTTAGATAGATCGAATTGAATTGCTTGCTCTAGGCAGTCTGTATGAATACATTTAAATTAGTTTTTATTAATGCTTCCAAAGGAACAGTTAACATTTGCCCACTGTGTATTACGTTTTTTTTTTTTTGGTTCAAAATTCTACGTACTTTATAACATTAATTTTGGAAAGTCCAAATTTATTCAGTATCAGGAGTGAAAGCTCTTGCGAATGGATCTCCTATGCATTAGTTGGTAGACATTTTAAAGTTCATTCATTGCTGAAATTGTGTAACAAATAAATCCAGATGTTATGTCGACATGATTCGATTTAGTTAAATAATTGTTATCATAGGTCAATTGAATTACTCATGTGTTGTTGCAGAACAGTGCCACATTTTTGGATATTTCGGATTAAATGCAAGTTTGAGCCGTTTCATTCAGACTGCGCCCTGCTTTGCTCATACCAAGCCCAAAGTGTAAACAATTTAATTTGGAAAACTTGAAGAGAAAGTGGGTTTGAGGGTGGGTTTGTTAAAAAATATTTATTAATGCGAAATAAGTTCAACAAAGATTTAATCTTTAGCTATATATAAATTCAAAATGTAATATAAACATATATATATGTATATATGTATATGGTTTTCACATATTCCAGTGTCTTATTTTAATTCAACTTAAATTAATTTCATAATTGCGTATAGTGGGTAAATACGAAGAAGTTTGTTCTGCCAATTATAAAAAAACCTAATTTAAAACAGAGAAACTAAAAAAAACAGTGCAGGACAACTTATAGTAAACTAAGATACGAAACACTAAACTCAATGCAGTTACGACCACATGTTTTGTGGGAACAGATTTTCATTATTAGTTATGAAACTCAGATATTTAGTGAGAGAAATTAGACTTGCCTACATATTCTGTAAAACGCAACTCGGAAGATCACATTATTTTCTATACTCATGTTGTAGTTACCAAATTAATTTACGCGAAAAAAAAATTAAAGATATTTAGACTTGCGTTTTGCAGAAAACGGGGGTTGTTGATTGATGCAATATTACTTACAAAGTAAATAGATCTAATGTTCATAGATCACCCCTTAAATCGGTATCGGTATTTTCATTTTCGTCCTCATCATCATCATCACCCCACTCGCTTATTAGACTTTTAACGCGGTCCTCAGAAGATATGGGAGTGTTAGCTAAAGTTGTAGAGGGATTTGTATCTTTCTCTGTAGAGATGGCGGTTGCAGAGGGCTCGTCTTTACTATCATCTAATTTTTCAAGTTTAACATCAAGGAATTCATCTTCTATTGCGGGCTCGTCAGTGGTTGATTTAGACGTGGTTCCTGTGGCGCTGTCAGCAACTGTTTCTCCTTGCGTGTCCACGATTTTCTCTGCATCATTTTCAGCCGTAGCACCTTTGCTGGCGGTGTCGTCTTCGTGTTCGCTTTTAAGCGTGTCAATTATGTCCTTTTTAGTTTCTTCAGCATCCAAATTTAGGGCACTATCCCCTTTAATTGGACTGTTTTGGTCTTCGCTTTTCACCTCATCCACTTTATCATCGTCTTCTTTTTTGAACTCAGTGATATTTTCCTTTTCATGTTTACTTTCCTTCGTTTCTTCTATTGGATTCTCAGGAACATCGTCTATCTGTCGTTTATCATCATCATCTTCTTTATGTAGACACTTTAAAGCCAAATCAACATCGTCTGCCACTATCGGTTTTTCGACATCTTCCACAATTTCTGGGTCTTCCTGTTGGAGTTTTTCTTTTATAGGCGGAGTCGATTCTTCATCTTCCTTTGGTTCATCTATTTTAGAATCTGGTTTGTCGTCGACATCATCCTTTTCCTTTTCTGTATCAATGGATGCTATTTCAGTATTGTCCGCTCTTTCAAGTTCTTTCTCGACATTTTCTTCGTTTTCATTGGGTTTCTGTTTTACTGCTTCTTCAGGCATTTCCTCATCTTCGTCTTCGGACCATTCTCCGGCAAGTTCCTTAAGTTTGTTACTAATATCATCTTGGGATTTGTATTCTTCCTTTGGTTCCTAAAATAAAAGAAACAAGATTACATTCATACATTCTAAATACAACAATCTTATAAGTGTGCGTTATTGACAAACCTCTTCCATGCTATGATGATAGTTACTACTAGCCTCCGTCGGAGTTTCTGGAATTTCATCAGCCATTTCGTGCTCTGATATTAAATTTTCAGCCCATTCCAAATTATCAATCGACTCCTTGCTTTCGTCTAAATGTTCATGGTGTACTTTTTCATCTACGTCTTCCTTTATCTGATGTTCGTCCTGCTGTTCGTGGTTTCCAGCATCAGTTTCCGGTTGACTTGTCGTATCTTCTTCAATTGCGCCAGGCGTATGTGATTTGAGTTCATTGTAAATCTGATTATCGTCATGCTCTTGATCATCATTCGTAGCCGTCGTCGTCTGTGATGTCTCATCGTGACTTATGGCACCCTGCTCCGATTGAGTTTCACCTCCAGCAAACTGTTGATTTTCGTTTAGAACCATAACAACACCCGATCCCTCATTCTCTTGGTTTAATTGTGACAGAATCTCTTTTCGCTGTTCATCGGTTAAAATTACTTCACTTCCATCTGCAGCCACAAATTTAGTTTCCACATGCTCCTGGTCATGTAGATATTCCTCCGATGTAACCGAAGTTGTAGATTCTCCAGCAGTAACATTCTCTGTTACAAACGAGTCGGTTTTTATTATCGAACTTGCAATGGGCAAGCTGATGTCCGATAGAATTTTAATTTTCTTTTCCGGCTGCTGTTGTTCTTCATGTTCTTCTTCCATTGTCATTTCATCCTCCTCGGGTGGAGGGAACACAGGTTCTATATTAGTATTCTCATCATCCGAATAATCGATAATGCCATCTTCCAATGCCTGTTTTTTGTGGAACGTTTTCATATGTGTATACAATTGCAGTTCCTCCGGAAAGATTTTATTACAATAAATGCACTGTTGTTTGTTTTCATCCGGATGACTGTCAATCAAATGTTGGTTCAAAGCATCGCTATCAATGCACATTTGATGACATAGCTGACAATCCGGGAATATATAAAGATTCGTCCTCACTTTATGTTCCAGCTGCATATGGAAGTGCAGTTCCCGCTTGGTCGAAGATCGCCATCCGCAGTGTTCGCACAATGCAGGATCTATTGCCTCTTTATGAGTATTAATAAGATGACGCCTGAAGCCACGGTACGAGGGTATGCTAATTGGATGACCATTACGACCACATCGCAAGCATAGCCATGGTCCAGATATATTCTCAGCACCTAATGCAATCAATGCATGCATCGTTTTGCTGTCAATTCGACGTTTTTGTGATGCTACAGCTGTTGCAGTAGTGGCCGTGGTGCCTGAAACTTTACTTGATGTCTCTCCAACAGTAGTGGTATTGTTGTTTGATCCGGATTGTTGCTTTTCTTTTCCAGTAACTGCTGTGGATTTTAACGCCCCTTTGGCTTCCACTTTTGGTAACGTTGGTAACTTCGGTGCAACTACAGTCGAAGACACTACGGCAGTTGTTTTCTCTGTTTCAGCAGAAGCTTCTTTCTTCACTATAACTTTTTGCGTCTGGCCACCGGTATTTGGCATGATCTTTAATTTAATATTTTTGTTACTATTAACCAAATGTGGATATTGACGTAGTACTTCAGAGATAATTTTAGCATGATTCATTTTTGAATTTGAACTGTCTTTAACCACAATGGTTGGAGGTTTATCTGGACCCTCGTGCTTGACGATTATGGTAGTAGTACCAGGGGGATCTTCTGATGGCTGTTGTGGCGAAGATGCCTGTACTGCAGATGAGGAAGAACTAGCGGCAATACCCGGTTGTGGAGCAGTTGGTATCAAACCCGCCATATCGTCATCATCATCATCATTATGTATGGTATCGTCGTCCATTATACCGGTGTCGTAGTCACCGTCATCGCCATATTCGGCTGCGATTTGTTTTCTCATTCGCTGCTGTTCGGCGAATTCTTTGACATCTTCCAAATTTGGCTTTTTAGCCGGTGGTGAAATGAACGTTGTCGGCGCTGGTCGCTTACTGTTATTTGTATACGCTTTCCTAAGTTGCTCAAATGGTGAGGTGGTCATAGGCTGCATGGGTGACTTTTTCAATAAGGTGTAACCTCCCCCACCGACATTTCCCTCCAGTTCAGATTCTTGTTTGATTCGTGTGAACGTAGTAGAACCTATTTGTTGCTTAACCGGTAAATTTCCAACGACTGCCGAATTGGCGAGCCGTGTGTAGGCATTTGGTGGGGCAATTCGATGCTGCTGTTGTAGAGCATTGCCACTTACCACAATACGTTTGTTTGGTTGGGTTTGTATTAAGGAGCGACTCGCAGAGGATATACCAGCACCAGCTGTATTTGGAGGAGTTACTTTACGCCTGGCCTTTGGACTTGTAGGCTAAGAGATATGAATATTTTATATGAAGACATCAATACTTCACTATATGTGAATTATATTTACTCACCGCTTGATTCTTTTGAGGATGCATCTCCATTGTACGTCTATGAGCTTCCAAGAGTTTCAGCAATACTGTCATATTCATATCTTTGGCTGTACGTAGCAGGCGATTGTACATTTTCAGCTCAAATTCAAGAGTACCAGTATACATGAAATTCACAATGGGTACCACAACATCTGCCTGAAGGCCGTTAGGCATAATGATGGCATCGTCCACGACTTCACAGGTCTGTTCCAACACATTGAAGTAATCTGTGCAAGCACTCAAAACCAACCGGTGCACTTTGAGCTGAGAATTGTCACGGAATTGCAACGTCAAATCGCAATAATCCGTTTTGTTGAAGAAATTCTGTAATTTCTGCAGGAAAAAAACTCCCCAATTGTCGACTTTAACAGATTTTATTTCACCCATTTTTGTGTCAGCGCGGCAGCTGTACGCTTGCTTGCGGCACAATTACTTGTAGATTTTGAGATTTCGTTTCTTCTCGCCGATAACTTTGGAAAAGCAAAGAATTAAGAAAACACAATTTAATTTCTTTATTTCTTGTTAAAAATTAACTCCTATATATTAATATATTTCCTTTCATCTGACGTTTACAGAGACAGAAACAAAACAAACAGCGCAAAAAATTACCCAAACATTCGTTATGACCGCGACCCCCTTAAACACGCACTAATCGTTGCTGTACCCTTTTTAGAGATTCTCGAAAATTAAATACGAGGCTTGTTGGGAGTATGAATAATTACCAGAAGAAGCAGACTGTCCGCTGTTGCTATTTCCTCCAAATGAATGTAAATGTATGTTTTGTCAAATTGTCGTCTACTGTGTCTTGTCTTGTAACTTTGCTCTTCAAGACGAAAATGTTTATTGCGAAGGCTTCCGCATCACATTCTTTCTATCCCGAACAAATGTACTGTGTTCGCCGCGTATTGGTTCCGACCACCTTGGATATGGAGACGAATTAATGGAATTATTAAATATTATTTAATAACTAAAACGACGGTTCAAACTAACAGCCCCGTTTTTCTTTGCACAATATTTTATCTTGGTTGTGGGAAAAATCAGCGTTGGTTGCAATGTTGCCACCTGAAGGGAATTTAGCAAAATGGCGACTTAACGAAACATGGCATTGGTGGTGTGTGTATACAATAAAAGAAACGAAGTTGAAAAATCTAACCCAGCCATTAGACAGGGCAGTAATTGTTCGAAAAACTCAACACACTCACACTTTTTTATCAATACACACACATTTTTGCTACTGTCCGGCCGACTGGCAACGAAAATTCAATGGCAGTAAAATTTTGGCACATGCAGCAGAAACGAACGTTAGAGTTCCCCCAAAATATTTTTTGTGTCAATTTATGGGATAATTTTATTGTGTAATTGTGTTTTGACCGTTTTGTCGTATTAAAAAGAGTTATATTTTGTGAATTGTTATCAACGAAGTATTTTTCAGACTTGTTTGAAGTACAAAGAACAAAATTTAGACATATTTATGAAAACAAATTTGCGTGTCCATACTTTTCCCCAAATGCTTTGACAATTTGTGGTGTGGGGTAACATTGTGTTTTTGTTTGCTGCTGCGGACGGTAACAACAACAAGAGAAGTTACTCTTGTGACGACGTTTTTGAAATGATTTTTCAGATTATTTTCGATATTTGGTTTCTGTTTCGAAGAGTATATGTGTGCTCAACTGGCAACAAATTAGATGTAGGTGTAATGGCAGGGTAATGTGAAATATATGAACGAAGAAATGAAAGAGTTGCAAAGTATTCCAATTCCAGAGTTGTATTTTCCGAATTGTGTAATCATCTCAAAATAATCTATTACGGGTATGTAATACATTTTAATCATCGGCTAGTTATTGAAATCAGCTCTTATATTTAGAAAGCGAAATCCATTGATAATAGTGCTATTTCACAAAACTCGCATTATAAGAGATCAAATACAATTGGAGCCGCTAACTTGGTGATAATGGGCTTCCGATATATATGTCAAAATCTGTCATAAGTTGACGTGGCATTGACAGCATAAAATATAAAATGTATATATTGTTTCCGAATTCTATCTTTGAGGTCTGGTCTGTTGGCGTAGACCTTATCTTTCAGGTGACCTCAAAGGAAGAAGTCGCAAGGTGTTAAATCACAAGATCTCGGTGGCCAATTGTGATCTCTTCTTCGAGAGATAACACGGTCCGAAAAGTTTAGTTTTGCGAACTGTGACTGCAAATTTTTTTTAGTGAATTTTAATAATTTCAATGCGTTGTTGAAGCATGTTTCCTTCCATTTTTAGTAATGGCGTTGTTTCTACTTGTCAAATGTCAAAGAATAAAAGCTTCAAGAATGACAGCTACCGATTCAAAATAACACCTCTTGTTGGAGAACCCTGTACATTGAATTGCAAAAGTCTAAAATCGCCGTTAGGCATAAGTTCAAAAATTGTTCGTGGGAATTTTTTGGGATGATTGAGTAATATATAATGTTTTTCTTCTTTAGTATTGACGCTTTTTTTTATAATTTTTATTTTTTGGTATATTTTATTTTGTTAAATAAAATAGGTCGAAAAATATAAAATACGGTTCTTGGTCCTTAATATCTCCGGCATTTAAAGGGTTAGTGGTCAAAGTGTGGTCTTGGATTTAATATTATAACCGCAAATACATACACTCATATAAGTCATATCTTGAGTTTGGACTATTTTTCCATAAAAATAACCAACCAAAAAAATTTAATTTGATGTCGCCTCGGCATGGGTTAATGGATCGTAGATATTTGTATGTATTTCGATAAGCTTTCCAACAATATGTCCCGATCCTACGCTCTGGGTCGTAGATAGGTCGTAAACGGATTTGAATAAACTCGAATTTTCTACCCAAATTCTCACTAATCTGAATTTTAATTAAACGCAAATATTTTCTGAGATCACCAAAAGTTTTTTTATATGTACTTAATATATATATACTTCAAAATATTTTCAATAGTTCGCCGTATGCTCAAAAATGGGAATAAATGTAATAAGAACTAAAACTAAGTGCGTCCATGCATTAATCTGTACGTGTAATTTCAGGTTGCTTTTGCTGCAGTGAAGGTGAAATTCGAATTTCACTTAATTCTAAGCGTAAAGCATCGACGTGCTCAAATAAGCGCTGTTGTGCCTTGTGGTATCTTTCGACGGTGACTTCCAATGCCTGTATTCGGACTTCTTGTTGTCGAATAATTTCTAATAGCTGCGCCCTATTCAAATTTGAATACTCCTTCTCGACAATTTCACCTAGTTCTGCCCCCGAAATGTCGGAATCCGTAGATTGTTCGTTGTGCATGGAGTTGGCATTACACTGCGATGTCGAAATACGTTGATCATCTTTAATATCTTCACCACTTGCGAATGTTAAGGAGTTATCATTTTTGTCATCATTATTAGCCGATAACCAATCAGATTCTATAACTTCTTCCGACATCAATACCTCTACGTCGGAATCAGAATATGTGGGCTTACGGTTTCCATGATATTCAGAGTTTATCAGCATCAACACTTCCGTTGATTCCTCGCAGTTACATAGACGTCTAGATTTCACAGGTGGTTTTCGTAAAACAGTAAAGTCTTCATTTTCACCCAAAACATCAACCGATCTCAGAAAGACTTCATCGCCCTCACTTTCAAAGAACTCTTTGTCCTCCAAATCATCATCGGGTAAAAAAATTTCATCATTATGTGAATCCAAAACACAAATGTCGGTATTGTTTGTACTAGCCGAACTGATGGTACTTTCCTGCAACGGGCCCTTGTACTGATTACTACTCGGAGTTTCCACTATATACTCTATACTCTCCGATTTCTCATTGGGTGAGAGTTCATCGTTGGAGTGGAGTTCATCATGTTGAAAATGGTCAAAACACATCGCAAAATTGAGTTGCAAGTCCACATCATCCATTCTGCAGGAATGTTTTGTTAATTAGTATCTTCCCGGATTTTTGGGAAAATCAGGAAATCAGGACAACTTATCCGCGAATTTTTATGGGATACGAATTGAAGAAGAAATGTGAGGTTATGGCAGAAACAGCTGATACTGTTTTTATTCCGATTCCCTTTTGCTCGCATCCGCCTCATCCAATTTCCCTTTTGCTCGCATCCGCCGCATCGATAGCAAATTAGAGATGGTCGCTAAGTTATCGATAAAATAGAAATCGATTTTCCCATCACTATTGCACATTGCAGCGGCTGGATCTGTTTTTCCGTTATTTTTTCTTTTCGTCGAATAACGTTTAAAAATAGGAAAGATTTGAGAACTTAAGTTGCTACTTTTAAAATCAACCCATTGCAGTTATGGCCAACGATAAACGGAATCCTAAGGGAAGACCTGAAAAACCCAAAGTCAAGCGGCGGCATTTGGCATTACGAACGTTTCCAACTTTTGGTGTGGGAACGAAAAGTTAATATAGACAAACGTTTCCAGGGAATGTTCACAAATGATAAATTCAAAGTGAAGTATACCGTGGACAAAAGCAATGCCGAAGCAAATACTACGAGCGAGCCGAACTCCATGAGGATAGTGGCGACGGCGAAATAGAGAAAGAAGTAGGCAAAGCCGATAATCAGGAGGCGAGTCTAGTTCAGAGGAGGAGCAAGACGTGAAAATGATGCTCTGACTAGTGACGATGAAGATGTGCCCAAAAGCCTGAGAGAGCGTCTCTTGGACCCCGATATTGATTATACCAGAGGCGAGGGCCGTTTAGTAACTGACTGAATCGTCAGAAGATGAAGATCCCGAAATGTACATTGATCATGTGTGGGGAGAACTGGACAATGATGCTGAAACGACTGATGGCTCGACTAAACTTTTGGCTGTTTGTAATATGGATTGGAATCGTGTTAGAGCTCTCGACTTGATGGTAATCTTTAATTCTTTTTTAACCACGCTGTGGATCCTTATTAAGTGTTTAAATATACCCTTCGGAAGAGATGCATGAACCGCAAGAGTTAGGGGGACTACTCAAGGATGACAAGAGATCCGGCAAAAAAGTAAGTTTGATCAAACATCATCGTATTCAGACAGAGACGATGAATTGCTTCAAGGACAGGATTGTGATACCTTGGAAGGAGATGACTATCATATGGAAAAGTTGCGTCAATATCAATTGAATCGATTACGTTACTACGACGCCATAGTGGAATGTGACACAGTCGCTACATAGTCTATAGCGAGTGTGATGGCATTGAATACGAGAGCTCAGTTACAAAAGTTGATTTACGTTTTGTACCCGACGATGATGATGAACCCAATGATATTTGCAGGGAACTGTAAGATGTCAGATGCCAATTTGGTGAAGCAGTATGAATCATACCAGTAGTCGAAATTATCAGCCCTATTGCGGTTGTCGACGTCGTTTTTGAGTCAACATCACTTCTTCTCGACAACAATTCGATCCCAAGTTGTTATTCTGTATCTGTCTGATAATTTTATTAAAAAAAAGTCTCATCTCTTGGAGTGGAGTCTGTTAATTTATTTTGTTTTGGTGTTTTTGGGGAAAATGTTCTTTATTTCTAATTCCGCTTCGAGTAAGAACACAATTAACAAAATTGAGTATAACATAAAAGAGTACCGAAAATGGAGTCCTCAAATGACCATATGAAAAGTGAGTGGTAATTTGACATGCATATTTTTTTTGGAACCTTGAGCTCGATACAATAGTATTTAAATTGAAAGCCGACATTTCATTTCGAAAACATCTTTTTTGTAGGCAACATTGAGACTATCGCCCATGGATTCTCTCATTGTTGGAAACTACTTTAACTTGGGACTTCGCTTGTCGTTTACCAGAGTCTGTCTGTCTTAATAACCCAATCTGACTCGCTAACAGAAACAGTAACGCTAAAATTATTTAAAATTAATTAATTGTTGACGAAGGCAAGTAGAACCAAAGTAATTGAAAATATTTTTTTATTGTTTAATATGTATTATTCAAGAGAAATCGTTAGTCAATAATTCGATCTTTCATTAATGGTCCGTGGGTTAGACTGCAAAACTATAGATACGGAAATTTGTTTGCTTAATTTAGCGATTCCAAAAACTGCGAAGAAGAGATAAATCTGCATTTATGACACGGTTGGTTGTGAGCCTTTTGTATTTAGGGTGCAATACGTACATTGTTTTCTTTCTTTTTAAAATAAAATAAAATTAATATAATAGTATAAATAATACAGAAAAAAAACGTTTAACAGCCGGTTTCCATATGGAACGTACGCCCAAAAGAACCAGGTTCCCTTACTGAGAAATTTCTGTTTTCTGGCACCTTCAATTTTAACGATTCATAACGAACGATCGTATTCGTTTTATGGAAACCAGCCCTAAGAGTTACATGTTTCCATAAAACAAATTTGTTCGTTCGTTAAAAATTGTCAAAATTGAATGTCCAATAAAATGGGTTTTTATCAGCGATAAGATCTTCTTCGTTGGAGATTGTGTTCCATATTCAATAATGTCTGAAACCCATTTTATAGCGCTTCCAATACTGAAATTAACAAATGAACATGATATTATAAAAAACTTAAGCGTCAGGCAAGTAATTAAGTGCACTATAGGTTAGATTATAAGTTTTTAATTCCCTAGGAACTCTATCTTGAAATGACCTTTCGGATAGCGCAATAATTCTGGGAATAATAAGTTGGTTTGAATGAGAAAACTAAAATAATTCTTTAAAAAATAGAGCATTGATTTTTGAACATATTATAGAAATGTATAAGCAAATGAAAATCTACAAAAGCAGACAAACCAAGAACTTAACCGTGTATGTAGTCATATGCATACTGAATCTCATGACATATTCCGATCTTTGAAAATGACTGGCTCGCCACCCTTAGTGCCCAATCACAATCATCTAAACTATTTTATATTCTGTATTCGTCAATTTGTATCACAACATTGGAACGTGTCTTTAAATTACTTCCACTTCCAAGATCACATTTAGGAGATCCACGAAATTTCTCTAGGATACCAACAACAACGGCTACACGACTTTTTTTATATTTCCTTAATATCGGCGCATGTAACGAAATTTTCAGTTAAGCCCAACTATTTATGTATGGTTAATAAATTTATATGAATTATCCTTAAAAAAATATAACAACTTTGTACATATGAATGAGTTAGGAACAATTATCTCATGTCTATTTGTTGGCATCAAAGTTTTCTTCCCAAGGCCGAGGACCTCTCTTATTTTCCCATTCATCAATGTTCAATTCCTTCACCTTTTCATAGACCTTTTCAAGTGTAACTTCATCTGGTTTCTTCATAGATACACCGTGTTGTTCCATTTCCTCTGGTGTAATAGTTTCTCTTTTTGAGAATTGGTACCTACAAAGCAAAGCAAAATTAATACACTTTAATTAATGTAAAGCAAATAATACCTTAATTTTGTGAATTCCTGAAGACCAAACGAACCTCCGACCATTAAGATTAGAAAGGGCACACCGTACTTAAACGACTTGTTACGCTTTAAAATACTTAACTTCCGTAGCAGCGACATTTCTTTTTTTCTGTTTTTACACTCCCAGAGAACAGAGCCGATGCAATTAGGACGGCTGAGACGGCCGTACAAAATTTAGCTAAACAGCTGTTGGTTAGTCCAGAAAGAATTGGTCGGAGAAATTTTAACAAGTTTTTTACATTGGCAACCCCACACGGATTGGTGGTTCTCCTTCGTAATGCGGCGTTTACACGACACATCTGAATGATCATTGCGTGTACGTGTAGAACGACGCTTTCAAAACGATACTTCAATTTTCTTCAATCAGTCATTCAATTAGAATTGCGGGAGCGATAATATCAATGTCTGACGAAATTGTAATTGATGTTTCCCTTGTTTTGACAAAGAGTACAAAATGTTTAAATTATTTATTAATATGTAACATATAGATTATTTCAATATATTAAAATAAAAGAAATGTCATTTTAAATTTTTGACACAAAATATTTGTTTTTCTGTTTATTTTCTTTCTATCTGCTTTTGGTTATATTTCTCGACATTTTCACTATAAAATTTAGGTTTAGCATCGCAAAATACTGTAACGAGCAGTTTTCTTTTCTCCGCACACATGTAGACGCAGAAAATTTAAATGTTTTGCGCAGGATGGGCGAATGACGTTTTCAATTGCAGGGTTCCCAACAACAGTTCTTATGCTGTATACCAATCTAAAACCATGTACTTGTTGTAGATACACATATAGTTGGCAATCCTTACAAGGGACTAACTAAGTCATCTAACATCTAAAGGGAAATCAGGCGCATGGCGTAATCTTTCTTTCTATGATTCTTGATCATGCATCAGATGTAAGCAAAGAGAAAATTTCTATGTATATACATATTACTAAATATTTATTTCGCATATTTCGCTTTTAGTTCAATTTAATAAAATAAGAAACTCCCTCTTAAAATTTGGACGTGTTATTTTTCTAGATGTACTTTATATTGTTCCTTTTTTTCTGAGGTCCGAAAGTGCTAGCAGTTTAAATGATGAATTTCATATATTAAATACAATATATCCAGTAAAGATAGATTTTTCCGTCTGTTTAGCCCTATCTAGATTTTTTATTTTGTTTAGCTTAATGTAGGATTTCCGAATTGTCAAGCTTAATTTGTTCGTTTTATAGTTATTTTTGGTGATCTCTGTTAACGTAAATTCACATACTCCCCCCATAAATTTCATGTTTTCCTTCCCCTGTCACAAACAAATGTCAAACTCTCAAACACAAACAGCTGCTGCTCAACAAATAAAAACATACAATTTATTTATTGCAATAGAAGTACAATTAAAAAATCGGGCTTTATTTCTTGAAAGATAGTAAACGAAACGCCAAAATAACGTCCACAAGTGAAATGCAACCAAAATTTAAGTTCGTCGAAGGTGAGAAATTGTAATGCAACACATTATAATCAGTTCATGAATAAATTTATTTAAAGGGGAAAAAGTCCTCTGCTTCCATGGACCTCTAATATATGAAGCTAAGGCTCTGAAGAGCACCATTACGAAGGACCGACAGCTAAAGTACTTTGTGCATTATGCTGGATGGAACAAAAAGTAAGTACAATAAATCAGACATCTAAAGCTGTACTAGTAATTAGAATGTTCCTATGCAGTTGGGATGAGTGGGTACCAGAGCACCGCGTTTTGAAATACAACGACATCAATTTACAAAGACAAAAAGAATTGCAGAAAGATCACGATGCTAAAAAGGAGAAAAATAGAAAGAGTAATTATCAACATAATTCTACATTTTACATGGTTTTTAGAAACATTTCTTATTTTCACAGGTACTCCGAAGGGGAAAAAAGGAGAATCTGTAGCATTAACTTCGAAAGAGAGTGGGGCAATAAGTAGTGGGGGCAGTGAGTCCAGAGCATCCACGCCTTCAAAAGAGTTAGTTACTCCTAACTCAAATAATGTGACGACAACTTCTTCCCGGGGTAATCGTTCTAAGCAAAATGCCACTCCCGTTGCTGTGGAAGTCAAAAAGGACGCTCCTGCAAAAGAAGACCCCATTAAAGATGAACCTGCTAATAAGAAGAAAAGGGGTACCTCAACAAGTTCCTCGGATAAGACTACAACAAATATTGCGGCTTCAACCAACAGTACGCCGATGCAGGCGACATCCACTGTCACATCATCTGCGATGACACCCAATACTGCCGTTAGTTCTTCAAATTCGTCCATTAGTCGCTTAGATTCTTGCGTAGAAAGCGAAGAGTCTTTTCTTTCCAAAATTGAAGTTAAAATAAAGATTCCCGACGAATTGAAGCAATGTCTGGCAGATGATTGGGACGCAATCACTAGACAACATAAACTTCTGGATATTCCTGCTAAAATCTCAGTACAAGACATTATAGATCAGTACATTAGTTTTAAGAAGTCCGCAAAGTCATCAAACGCTTGCAAGGAATTGGCCATATCAGATGTTCTAAATGGCGTTGTCGAATATTTCAATGTTATGCTCGGTTCCCAGCTGCTCTACAAATTTGAACGACCTCAATATGCTGAAATATTACAACAATATCCTGATATTCCCTTATCAAAACTCTACGGATCTTTCCATTTGTTGCGCTTGTTTGTAAAATTGGGCTCTATGTTGGGTTATTCAGCTCTGGACGAAAAGTCTATGCAATTGCTCTTGGTTCACTTGCATGACTTTTTAAAGTACTTGGTGAAAAATAGTGCTACTTTCTTTAGCATGTCAAGTTTTGTTAATGTCACGCCTGAATATCATCGTCATACTCAATGATTTTAGAAAACAAAACTACCGACTATTTTTGAAGTTTTTTCCTTCTGTTTGTAAAATTATCTTTAGTTTTGTTCTCAATCAACAATATTGTCCCCGAAAAGCTGTTTTGTTAAAACAGTCATGATATTCTTCCCATATTTTTTTTAGAAGTTGTAGAACAAATAAAAATTAATAATTACACCCACTGAATTTTAATTGGTATAGGTCGTACTAATGTTTTGTTGGAGAAGAGATTCTTCTGAAAGCAGTAGGAATATGTGGTACAGTATTTTTGCCATAGAATCAATATACATAATATCGCTGTAACTGAATATGTAAATCTACATATGTACGCTGTTACTTATGTACTCTGTATTGTCCAAAGTACAACTATATAGCAAATATGTTGTCCTTAATAATATTGGTAATAATCAGAAAATTAAATCATTTAAAATGTAAATTATTTTGCTATGCGTGTCATTTTTGTTGAATAGAAAGATGATAGAACTAAGACAAAGTAACAAATAGTTTATTGACTTCCATTAGAATACATTAAAGCGCTGTAAAATTGATGGTTATGTTGTTCAAATTACTGAACTTCAGTCAATGATTCTATTATTGGGAGGTCTATTGTTTGCTGCAGTTCGCCTCTTCCTCCTCATCAGAACTGCTACTACTTGTAGGATAAAACTCCTTGTAATCTTTCGGTTGACTTCGGGCTACTTGTTCCTCTTTTATATACGAATTTTGAACAAGAAGAATTTCTTCACTGGACTGGCAAGCAGCATATCTATTTAGCAATGTCTCATTTAATTCCAAAAACGAATGTCCCCATGAAAACTTTCCCACGTACCACTGGGCTTCAGAACGGAATCCGCAAATGTACAGCGTAGCGGCTATAGCTTCCACACAGCTCAGTTTGCACGGTTTGCCATAGTTGATGGGGTTTGCAGCTACAAGAAATGGTAACAGACGTGGATGAGGACTTCGCATTCGAGAAAACGGGGTCTCGTCTAGTTTTGCCCAGGAACAATCAACTACTGCTACACCTGATGAAGCCACAATATCTTTATCCAAAGGACTGACGCAATTCACACCTACAGGTGTCAAAACCAGACCTGCAAACTTCTGTCCTAAACGCAGATTCTCAATTAATCCCAAACGTGAGAGCTTGCGACCGGAACATTTTTTTGGGTCACAATGATTAAGATCCCACATTGCAATGGGGAAATCTGGAGCCGTTCCATGCCCTTCAATATCCGACGAAGAAGAGCTGTCATCAGATTCCGAAGCCAATTCGCACTCTCTCTGAGCAAATGACCGTTCGACATTACGATTACATTTGACATTGCGGTATGGACCGCCACTACGTTTTCCTGTACCTCGACGATTACGAGAGCTCATACTATCAGAAGATTAACGCGACTTGTAAAACGCGGTGTTTTATATTGTCATATGTACGCATCCCGTGTCAATGTGACTAACTCCGTCTAAAATAAACGAGGAAAATAAAAAAAAGATTATTTTTTATTTTTTCCCCTAGCAAATAAAAAAATAGTTCAGTATTAAGTACTTTGACTGATGATTCTTGTACTCGTTAATTATTATAGGAGCAAAAAGTATCAAATTGTGCATATATATATTTTTTTTATATGGCTGGTAATTTTTTGTCACATATAGCCAGTGTATTTTGTGCGCGCTTATAAAAGAACAACCATTTAACCAATTGCACTTAATTTTTTAAAATAAAACGATAAATGTTAGAGTGGAGTGACTTGACTCCAAATCGTACACTGCTCCAAGTGTTAGAATTTATAAACTCTTAATGTGAGTTAGACTGTTTGACATGCCGTTGAGTCAGTGTAGCCGGACAAGTGTGAACAATCCGGTATTGTAGTATGATATGGCAATATCATGCCCGAAACATATGTTTTATGTAAACAACACGGAGATGTTAAAACTCCTGAGCAGGGACGGAAAATGGATCATGTACGATTGTTGCACGCAAACAATTTCTCAAGTCGTTTGCAACAGTTACAAAATACCGCGTCGTCTCAAGACAGTATCAATGAAATCGATAAACGTCAATATTTACAACGGCAATGCGAGAACACAAGATTCGACACCAAACGACTCGTCTTGTGTCGACTTTGACTCCCGAAATAGGGCAGCACTATATCGAACATGGAGAGCATGGACAAGGGATTCCTAATTACAAGTATTTTGGTTTTCGGCATTTGTTTTAACCACTCATCGCAGGCGTAATATGGTCATAAGAATGGATCCTTTGGTATTTGAAAGGCGAATTCAGCACTTGGAGATAGTTCATGCAAGTACATAGCGACGAGAGCAACTGCGAACAGGCTTCCACTTCTTTCATGTACGACTTTTTGCGAAAAAACATGGTTTACCTGGCCGCCAATTTTACAAATTGTCATTCCATGGTCTATGCAGGAATCGGCAACAGTGATAAAACTGCGATAACCATTTCCAGGAGTGATCTTATCAAAATCATACTTATAGGCAAACGACTCGACCTGCCTGACTAATACATCCGACATAATAATAAAATCCTGCCATACCACCAGATGTCAGAGCCTCGTTAGCGTAAACAGGGGCCACCAGTGGTGGGTGAGGTTGACTTGGAAAGGAGTGGCTTTAAATTTCGCATCACTTTCCCATTAGAGGCCGATAATTCGGTCCACTCTGAAAAAAAAAATATGTACAATGTTAGTAAAAAGAAGGGAATACCGATGAAAAAGAATCGCACGAAAAAAAATGTTAGTAGGATGTACTCGATTCGGTCCCCGCTGGAAAGAAAAAATATATATAATGTTATTGAAATAAAGGAAATACCTATAAATTAAAGTTCACGAAAAAATGTTAGTAGTTTGAAAAATATATACAATGTTAGTACAAAAAAAAAGTACCTTAAAATTAAGGAAAAACCAACAAATTCCATGTAACGGTTCAGTCCACTCTGAAAATAAAAATATATACAATGTTAGTAAAATTAATCGGTATTTCCGATGAATTTAATTGCAAAAAACAGGTTAGTAGTTTTAAAAAAATATATACAAAATATACAAAAAAATATGTATCTACAAACAAATATATAAAAAAAAAATGTATCCAAAAAAAAAATATATACAAAAAAATATGTGGTAATAAGAGAAATGATGATGGTCGAAATCATTTAACGATGTTAAATTCATCATCCAGGTTCAGTGCAATTTACCATGAAGGATACCAGTAAGAGAAATCTCTGAAAGGTACCTTCCATGGTAAAATCGCACTAGGTTCCAAGTAGGCTTGTCCAAAAATCGTCTCCTAAGGTCCCAAAATGTTTCCTCAAATTGAACCGTACTGCACACTGTTGGATGGTCACTGTTTTGTTGATCTTTTTGCTCTGGACTGAAATCCATTGTGTCTATGACTTTGGATGTAGCTGTGTACAATTCTCCATTAAACACAGCTGCTACGTCGTTTGGTGTTTTATTTTGACTGTAGACTGCTTTCTTTTAAGTGGTGTTTTTCCAGCTTTGGACAGACCCTCTGATGTATTTTTGTTCGCATCTCTTGTCTGTAAAAATTTTGCAAAGCACAGACCGACGGACACGTATCTTCTACGAGAATAAAGCCTCTTAAGAAGCATCTCCATATGTTCATAAGTATATGGAGTACATCGTAGGCAACTGGAATTTGAAATTCACCGGAGAGCATATTTATATTGGGACAATCCGGATTGCGATGACGTTTCACGAATGCAGCATTTACTGCTGAACGGTCACACACAATCAGCTTTGGTTTCAGTCCCGCCACCTTGCACGCAGTGAACACAGCTGTTGTTTTTGCTGTGACTTCTTCAATGTAGTTGGGTGTTCGGTAGTATTCCACGTGCATTCTCCAGTTATTGGAGATACCTGTCACTGCAAAACCCAATGCGTTACTCGGTTGAAACGAGGAGTATTCGATGTCCGTGTCGGTAATATTAAACGCATAACAATTTTAATAACAATTTTTTTATTACTGCATTCATTGTCTTTTGTTTGTTTAATTACTGATTTAAAGTTTACGCTAAACCAATCTTATCTAAAACTATTTCGACTAATTGTTCCGAACTAAGGCTTTTATCGTTTTCCAGTACTAAATTCCACTGGTCATAGTCATCCAAACCACATTCAGACTCGATGTCGTCAATACCCGATGTATAAATCCATCCTCTTTCGGATCTTATGCTATCCGGACAAGTAAGCCGTATACTCAGCACTTTATCGCCGTAAGTATCTTTGAAGTATCGAATATCATTCTTCCTTCGAATATCGCTAACAACAATTATGTCAGAATTGGCTGAAATACAAAAGAAAGTCAGATTGTAAGTGTGACAAGTCATTTAGCTCACCCTTTGCCATGGCGGTTTTGCAGAAATATCCATAGTCTTGTTCGCGCACCTTATCACTCCAAACTATCATGTCCTTTCTGTATTTTTCTTTGTAAGGGCCATCACTAAGTAGTTCCTTCAAATCCAGCTGCATCTTTTGTGCCCATTCAGATTTAATGGGTTCCGAGATACGAACAACTTGGCAGCGTTCACCTAGTCTTGAAGGATTTCACATGTAAATTGCGTCCTACCCTGCGATTGTAAATTGGTGGCTCCTACCTTTTCTTTATGTGCTCCGACATATAATCCTTGCCACATTTCCTCTTTCCGCTTACTAGTATTATACGTTCGATAGTCATTTTGGATACGAATATACTGAAGTGATCTGTTTGACTTCTGACTTCCGCTTCTAGTATTATACGTTCGCAGGGAAATGATGTATTTGACCCTAATTTCACCCTAAGTTTTTGTTTTCTTTTTTTCGATTCTTTCTTTCATTGTTCGTTTATCGTCGATTCTTCCATGCATTCCATTCGTTCATTATGTCGGATTCTTTTCCCAATTCCCCTTTGCTCACATTCATCCAATTCCCTTTTAATTCCATACGTACTATTTCTGTCGTGAACAGTGGTGGCATTTTGGAAATGACCACATTAAATGTGCCCAAATAGGGCCATAGTATATTTGCTCGAAATAGTTCATTTTCGAAACATGAAATGTATGGCAAATTCCATTAAAAACGATTTTGAAGTCTGTTGTAGAAACTTATATTGCTCGCACATATTGTATAGAGTTAACTTAAGCAAGCCATGATTTGTTGTTGGAATTTTTTGACACAGCCTTTCTCCATACTAGGGATGTAACAAAGTTCGATTTCGCGTATGCGAATTATTCCCATCATTTTGAACATTCGCAAAAACCATTTTTGGAATATTCGCTTTTGCTAAACCCACTTTCGTTACATACCTACTCCATACACATGAAACATGTCGCTACCTTAGAGTGAAAAAGTCCACATTTAAATTTACGGAGTGATGACCGAAAGGTTAAAGTCCATGGGTGGTCAATAAACAACCAATTTAGAACGTATTTGTTCTCTCATAAAGGGTGTTTTTTATTGAGGTATAGAACTTCGAATTGAAATAAAACACACGAAAATCGTTTTAATGTCCATCAATTTGGCTTTATTGGAAGGATAATTTTATGCCATTAATGTTTAAATATGATTTCGGGCATGTGGCCGCCGCGGCTGGCTCGAATAAAGCCAATTCTACAGGTCCAATTTTCAACCACTTGTTGAAACCACAACTCATCCACATTCATGCCATCCAATTCGGGAACAAAATAGTCGGTTATCATGGCTCTATACCGGTCTCCATTAACGGTAACTGACTCTCCAGCATTATTTCGGAAGAAGTATGGCCCAATGACTCCACCAGCCCATAGAGCACACCAAACAGTCAGTTTTTGTGGATGTAATGGCATAAAATGGACGGAGCTTGCGGTGAACTTCGCGAACTGAACCATTACTTTCGAAATAAATTTGCACGATTTGCAAGCGTTGTTCTTTTGTCAACCTGTTCATGATGAAATGGCAAACCAAACTAAATATTAATCACTTGACAGCTGACAAAATGGCCGCCAGTTAAAAAGTGATGCCAACTTAAAGTTCTATACCCCCATAAAAAACACCCTTTATAAAATGTCACAAATCCCATGTGTATGGCTAGCTTTAGACAAAAACAGTCAGTTAATGTAGCGGATATATATATATATATCCGCTACGTTTTTGTCTAAGCTTTCCAACGACACCCATTTGTCTCTGAACTTTCGGGGCTTGTAACTCGAATGTATGAACCTGGCGCATTTTTTTACTCTAGTCAAAATCAAAAGCGGAGCTACCTTTGTATTTCGACATATCGTTCTTCGCAATCACTTTTGTGTGGTTCATTTCTTTAGCCATAAAAAAAACGTTTTAATTTCACTTTCGTGAGAGTCGAATTTGCATGTACCCAGTTTGATACTTAGTTCCATGATTAATTTGTACATTCAAGAACGATTTGTATTCATTATTACCCTTAATTTATTTCATATTTAATTAAAACTCATACATCGGATTCTTAATAAAAAAAATCAAACGTAGGGTGAGGGTATAAAAAGAATATTCGTAGGCAGCATTTTATGGTATGACCTACCATATAACCAGCGTAACTATGAAAAATTGGTTATTATCTGTGTGAATGCTACTGTCTGCATAAAATATATACAAAAATAACAACAAAAACCGAAATATAATGCGTTGCATCTTTTAACAAATCGTGTCATATCGACGCAGCATTGAGTCGTGGTATTGTCGTCAACCACATCCAAAAATAAATTGTAATTTCAAAAAGTTGTTTGCCTTGACCGTTAGTTACTTACACAGACGCATATTTGGTTGTACACACATCTGTGTATATATGCAAGTTGTTCTTCAGTATTGTCTAAAGTGGTTCACATCAGATTTCCTTAAGAATCATAAACGGTGATCTGGTAACACACAATTGTAATCGTGCACGTTACAGGCTGAGGTATCAGTCTTTGGCCAAACGAATTATCTGCTGCAATTAGATTGAAACGTCAGCGACAATGTTAATGAGCGTTAAAAGAGCAAGTTTCTCATAAATTGAGGGAGGGTAGAGTTTCTAATGCGGTCGACTACTGATAATTGTATTCCGCTTAACGGAAGACATTAAAATAACTGAAAATGTACTTCATTTACAATTCGTTCTGAGTTTAATCAAATGACTTCGCATAACTACAACTCTGCTTAACTTACAATATCGGATATCTAACAAATGTTACGCTTTAGCCAAAAACATTACTTAAACAATATCCTTATATCATACATTACATCTTACCTTTTTTTATTTGGAAGCAAAAAAAAAGCAATAAGGCGCCTTAATAATACCTTTTTACACCCTAATTAAATTGTAGTTAATAATACAAAATTTGTTTCTACAAAAGAACTTGTTATCTGTTTTTTTTAAACCCCGTTAATGTTAGATTGAAATTTCAAAGTGGAAATCATTTGTTCAGAGATCTATTCTTCAAAATGAACACAAAATGTTTTGTTGGTCCCTCAACAGCTTTTCATGCTCTCCTGAAAAAATTGTATTTTTAAATACATATGTAGGTTATTTATTCCAAACTCCACAGAGTTTTTGGTTAGGTCTGATTTTGTAAGAATCGTATTTTTTTCAATTCCATTCTTTCATCAATCAGAAGGCCATTAGATACTTTACCAATGGGTGTTAACCAAGCTCTCCATAATTTTCGAGAGCATCGAATATATTGCGGTAATTTGCAGGATTTGTTGCCTCACCTTTCTTGGGGATCAGTTGAACATTGGCAACCTTCAAACAACAAATCATTTGTAGACGGAAATATATAGTAAATAACTATATTTTTTTACGGATCTTATTACACAAAAAGGAAATGAGCGAATAGTCTAAGGGAAATATTATCTTGAGCGAGACTATTTCATAAATAAATTCATCACATCGCTGATGGACAAAGGATTGGTATTTCAATGTTGTTGCCAATTTCAGCAAATGGTGGGTTGAAAAAAAATGTGTCTATAAAATCATCAACATTCCGAAACTTTTGAAGTCGATGAAACGTTAATATGTATATGTTTAAAGTAAATTAGTATTTATGTTGTCCCTTATTATGGCCTTATTGTAAAGATAATGCTTATGTTTTAATATAATTGTTATTTTTAAAAAAATTAAGGAAACCTATGTATGTACTTGTGACAATTTTCATTTATCATGAATTATTAACAAATTTATTTCTGCTTTGTCAAGTGTTTTGCTGAATATCACAGTTATTTGATGCTGAATAGAATCTCTATAGCTTTGTATGTTGCAGTAATCAAAACATAAATATTCTAAATGCCTTTATTAACAGTTAATACATTCATGTATTGACATATGATGTGTTTTGTCAGTGCGGTGTTCTTTTCTGAGGGCTTTACCGCCTGTAAATAAAATACCTATTAGTTTTGAACGGCATACACTCGCTCTGTTCGATACATATTAGCAGGTAACTGAAAATAATCGAACAATCGCAGCAACGTTCGATCACAGATTTTCTGAACATCGATTAGGTTTAAGTAATTGGCGATATGCACTCAAATGACCATGTTTGACATTGCGCTCGGTTTCGCTTGTTAGTTGCAAGCGTCAATTTTTGCCCAATAAGGCAAGCTTTTCGTTCGACATCCATTTTTTTTTTGTTAAAAAAATAATTGAAAATTTGACAAAATACATGTTAGAGACAAACTTGAATCTTAATGGCTGTTTTAAAACTGATTATGAACGAACAGACTTTTTCTTAATGCACATACATACGTTTACTAGGCCAGTACAAACATACATACATAAAATGAAAACAGTTCCCATTCAATATCTTTCGGGGTGTCTGTATGTACATATATGTACACACGTATATATACACAAATATGTATATAAATATTTATTATACTCACACGGTTTCTAAAATTAAATATCAATGGGTAAGAAATTTTAAAGCGATGTGCAAATACTTTTCTGGTTTATACTCGGGGTATTCAGGCACTGACGGCAAGCGACGTAAACGAATTCACATATATAGGGTTATCCATTTCGTGGTTTCAAAAGTATAGGGCTGGAATTCGACATATGTCAAACTATGTTGTTAAACCAATTTTTTTCTCTTCAGTTGGAAGTCTGACATTGACGAAAATGGATCGCTTAACTATCACACAAAGCGTAAACATTATTAAAACCTACTACAAAAATGGTGATTCTGGCACAGCCACATATCGTGCTTTAAGAGGAGATTATGGTTTATGGTTATGAAGCACATTTCTCACTCGGTGTGTATGTTAATAAACAAAATTTTCGTATTTGGGGTTCACAAAAAGTCACTGTTTGGTGCGCTCTTTGGTCCGAAGGTGTGATTGGACCTTACTTCTTCGAAAACGACGAGGGAACGACTGTCACCGTCAATTCGGAGCTTTATAATCGGTATGATAACCGACTTTTGAAGAATACGACTTCTAGAATATGTTGTTTCAACAATACGGTGCCACATGCCACACAACTCGAGCGAATATGGCTTTATTGCAAGAGAAATTTCCTGGCCGCGTAATTTCTCGTCGTGGCGACATCAACAGGCCACCAAGATCATGCGATTTGACACCATTATACTTTTTTTTGTGGAGCTACGCGAAAGACCGTCTTTATGCAGATAAACCTTTAACTCTTGAGCACTTATGAACCAACATTCGTCAAGTTATGGCTAAGATACCGCCCAATGCTTGCAAAACTTCACGTGGTGGTCATTTAAATGATGTAGTGTTTCACACATAATGTCAACGTTCAAACTTTATAATAAAAAAGAAATATCATGAAAACAAATATTTTATATTTTTTACTTTACTTTTGAAAAGCAAAATGGATAAACCTTTACATTTCACAATTTGAAATAAGGCATTTACGGCGATATTCACCATGTCATGAATATCCCAATTACTGGTATTTTTCACGATATTATGTCTTCTACTTAAAAGAATATTTGATTTTAGAAGTTATCTGAATCTAAAATTGCACAAGGCAAATGTAAATCTTGATGGATTGAGGAGTCATATTGAGTCGCCCATATTTTAGAAGAAAGAAAAAAATTCTCTTCGAAAAGATAAATTTCATTAAAAAATTTGCATAAGGATAGATTCGTCGTCAGATATGGTTGTGTTCGGGATCCTAAGTCGCGAAATAATCGAAGTGATTATTCGTTTTGTAGGCACTTGTTTATTTCGAAAGAAGGTTTTAGATTAATTCAATTTCCTTAAATTTACACTGTCGTTGATTGTTCATCCTCAAAAAGAATATACAGTTAGTTAACGATAGACGGGGACACTATCAGGGAATCGAAGAAAAAGTTTCAGTCATCTTCAAAACGTTTTAAAGGGCAATGATGTTGCAATATGAAATTGGAATATTTTGTAAATTCGGTGAGGTGTCTCTATCCGACCACGGGATGTCCCTAAACCACTTAATGATGCCGTTAATATAATGAAATGAAATGAAGTTTCGATGTACAGTGTACTCTATTCTTGCGGACACCTCTCTTAAGCGGATACCTCTCATAACCGGACAGTACCATTCCGCTTCAGTCATCTTGTGTACTTCTCTCATAAGGGGACACCTCTCATATGCAGACAAAATTCTCAGTCATTTAGGTGTCCGCTGATGAGAGAGTAAACTGTATTAGAACAATGTGTGCAGGCATTTCAGTATTTTTCAAGTATAGTTTAAATTTTCAAAATTTTACTAAAAAATCGTATATGTATGTAATTAAAAAAAGTATACTAAGTTACAAAAAAAATGTTTTATTTTTGTAATGAACCATTATACAATTCTGATGTACTACGGTTTCCTGAGGTCGTTTTTTTTCTTTATGGATAGGTGTTTTTTTTAATTTGGCCACTAAAAATCATAAAAATTCGAAAATGATTATTTAGTAATTCGTTTTTTAAAACATACAATGTACACTTATGACCTGTCATTAAGTAGTACGCTGTGGATAGAAAAACGACGGGCGGGATAATTTGTTTTTTTCCGATATCTGTAGGAGTGGGAAAACGTACCTTCATTTGCTATAAATCATGTTCGGATATTTATTTTAAATAACTACGATGATGGTAGCGAACCGAACAAAAATTATTCTAATTCTCTGTGATTCTACTCAAATGTATATTTGTCTGCCTATATACAATTGAATTGTTGTGATTGTTCACGTCTGGCAATTGTTTTTTCTTCATACAGATGTACAATTCGATTTTTGCACAAATCCAATCTTTTCGTCTATGTTGTGTATTTATTTCTGTACAAGCAGTAATATTAATAGTGTTATGGTAAGAACGTATACCTGTTCTATTTTAATTATTTATAAATAACCAATTAAAACGCCGTTTATTTCGAAGGGGCTGAATCATATACCTACATATACGTATACATCGGTGTCCACATTTTTCGGTTGGTTTCGAGTGGCTCAACCGGTTTTTGGAAGAATATTGGAAAAGATTTAGAGGTGGCACAAGTGTGATTTTCGGAGGTTTTTCGTATTTCAATCACAAGTTGGTCAATAAAAACCATTAATTCTTTGAGTCATCATTTCGAAAGAAACATGTTCGAGCCTTTGCTCCCTAAACTTTTCGAAAACAGACAAAAAAAAAACGTTTTATAACATTTACAAATTTGAAATACTGTAAAGTTCGAAGTAATTTAAAACAAATATATTGATTTTACTCTTGGCGTTTCAATGTTATGGTTTTCAAACCTATGTTCCAATCATCTCGATCGTTCGCCTGTCGCTTAAGTTCGCTCCAACAACGTCCATTATGATATATTTCCCAGTCGAGCTGTCTTCTACATGTGTGGGCTGGACATTTGACACGTCTTTGGCTCTGAGGATTCCAATGTATGTTCATTCTGCTGATGTCGCCAGGTGCTTTTTTCAGGAGGCGACATGGATGGGTGATTGGTGTGTAATACGCCATAGGTCGGCATTTCTGATATGTTCGGGCCAAAATATATTGAGAGTTTTGCGGAGGCAGACATTAACAAATACTTGGATGCTGTTGATGTCTCTAGGTGCAACATTCTAAAATTCGCTTCCATATAACAGGATAGACTTCCCTTTTAGTTGAATATTTAGTGCGGCCCTACAGTTGGGACGATCGCTGTACAGGGTTAAGCGTACAAAATCTCTGTCTCGCCTTATCTACTTTACCGTTTACGTCCTTCGATGACGCGCCTGTGGCTGTAATGATGCAGCCTAGATACACCATGATACGGGCTGGTGTTGGATTAGGATGGGTTGTGTTGTGGATGCATTAATGTGCATCATTATCGTCTTTGCTGTATTCATTTTCAATCCCATTTTATACACTTCTTGGACCATTTTTGGTTTATCATGCATGCCTGTATATCTGCGTTCAAGAATACAGATATCGTCCGCATAGTCGAGGTCTTCCAGACGGCCCTGCAGTCCGTAGCTTATGCCTCTGTTTGCGTGCCATTTATCATACTTTATCATGCATGGAAATCCATGAAGTTCCTAGGTGAAAAAAAATTTAAAAACAATTCTATTTAATGCTTATACTTTGATCTCTCTCCAACTATGTTGAATAGGAGAGGTGATAAAACCCAAGCCGGTTAAACCCCTTCTGATTGAAATTTTTACCGGTTCTATGTATCTACGTACAGTACTAGGAAATTAGCATCAGAGTAGAATTTAACTATTACAGCCATGTGTGAGATGGTGTCAAAAGCTTTCTCAAAATCGATGAAAATTAGTTATACGGACTGATCGACGATATTTCTAATGCTGTTAGCGTGTTCAACGCAGGATCTTACGGGGGAATGGTCCTTGCTCTTGTCAAACCGCGCCGTTGAGCGCTATATTTTTCTACGTGATCAGTTTTTAGTTTTTGCTGCCCTTATACAGTTTCTTACAGTATTATACGCCAGGCTAAAGCAGAGTTGTGGTTTTGGCAATTATATATGGGTAATTCCACCAAAAGGTCTACCGTGATGAAAAAATTAAAAGTTATTAAAATCACATTAATGTAATATATGTATTACTATACAAAAATATTCAAATTTTAATGAAATTAAAGAATTTCACGCGTATTTACTCAAAAATTTACGAAAAACAATTGCAAAGTGGAAAATTGTAGTTTTGGATCATTTTCAGATTTTTAAATGCACATTTTTTTTTTTAAAATTTCCTTCGTAATTTCCTTCCTTATGTAAAAAGAGGCTTATTATAAATAATCTTTCTAAGAGCATAAGAAATCTTAAATTGAAGAGACGAATCAAAAGGAATGAAGAATAACGGAACTTTTTGGTTTAATTTGTCTATATGATAGTCATAGAAAAAATGTCACGTTCGACATGTCACGTTCGAACCAACCAAAAAATTAAATGTAAAAAAACTATCCATGATATTTCTATGAAATAAAGAGGATACGAAAGCTTTGTCATTTTTTAACATTTTACAATTTTCATCGATAACATATTCTGTTTGATTTCGCTGATTCTCATGTTTTTAAAGATGTTCACGGAAACTACTTCTGTTTTTGTCGCGTTCGACCCGCTCCCTGTTTTGTCCTTATTTTGTTATCACTATTTCGCCTGAAAAAAACTAAACCACCGGTGATAGTACTACTATGGACCTGTACGAATATGTATAAGATGAATCTAAAATATATTTTATTCTGACCTTTTTTGCACTTTGAATGTGTACAACGGTCACGTTCGACACCGTGGAATTGCCGATATCTTATATTTAATGGACCAACAAAATAAGTAGCTCAACAAACAAAATTATTATATTTTTCCGCTTGTTTAATTATAATTACTTTTTACAACAAATGCAGAGATCCTTATAATAATACAGACCTGCATATATATTGAATATTTGTCGGTTCATACAATCAGACACAAAATTGGTGCTACTGGCTTTGTACTCCAATGATTCGCCAAGCCGAAATGATCAACTATATTGCTAACTGAAACTTGGCAAACATTTACTGTCACGCAGTGCTGATGTCTGTTTTTTTATTTAATAATATTTCTTGAAGTGTTTTTAATTCTATATGCCCATCTATTTCAATGTCATTTAATTGTTTCGTTTGTAACATGGAGTATGCGGAAATTTAGTATTGTCCTTATGCCGAAACGCCAGCACGTACTCTTCAATATTTCTGATAGTGTGTTCTAGAAATGTTGATGATGACAGATCTGTCAACCAATATTTTTCTTACTAAAATCGGTACCGAATTCGAAATCCTTTTGAAAAGGTCGTAAAGACGCCTTAACGGTTTCAGTTTTTTTAGTTAAGTACGTTTTGGTAATTTGTGAGTTTCTGCCGTGTAGTAAAAGGTCTTTTTTATGGGCTAGCTATTATTTGGAAAAAAAGGAAGTCAAATTATGGCGTCGCATTTTTACGTAAATTAAGGAATATCCTAATTATCCTTACGTCGTTCAGCAGGTGACGGATCCACCAAGTTCACTCAAAAAACGCAACAATACAACTTCTCATATACAAAAGGAATTTGTAATATTAAATTTAATTGACCAAGTTAACATGTCCAGCGGATTAAATTTTTGTTTGTTTTAGTTTTGTTTTTGGTATCAGTAACGGAAAATTAAAAATAAATTGAATGGTAAAAGCTTCAAGATCTTGAAAGAAAATATATATGGATGTTTGTGCGCATATTTTTTGTTATACATATATGTATGTATGTATACATCCATGAATGTCTATATGTATCTATACACATAAACCCAAATATAAGGCAATAGTATTTTGCAATATAAAAAAATACGAATGAAAATTGTATCTATAGATTCCAAAATAAATACTTGGAAATAAAATTAAAAATATAAATACAAGCAGAGACAAATAGATCGAAAACAAGAGACAGAGAGAGTAAGCGTGAGAACGAAGGCAATAGTCAAAATGAAAAGATTTGAAAATACAGGGAAATTTTCAAGAATATCCTATATTCGAGAGCCAAGAACTTATACCTAGCCAGAGCACAACTACAAATGTATAACCGTACACATACAAATGCAAATGTACAAGATCAGGTAAGATGAGATGAAACTAGATTAGAGAGGGAGAGCACGAGGAAAAGAGATCAATCAATGGAGAGATGCAAAGAGAAATGCAAAGGTAAAAATGCACAGCAATGAGATGACGGAATATCCCCATCCTTACCCATGGATGGTGGTGGCAATAGAAATATGGATTTTGGGGATAGGGCAGCGAATGTTTGATGTTAACAATTGCACTTCGATTACACATTTGTTTGGCCCATTTGGCCGGAGATAAAGACCGCCATACGTCATTCGTAGTATGAGATACAAATGCTTTTACAAAATAAATGTATTTAGCTGTAGTACCGTACAAAACATAACACATGCGCATATGGCTTCAAAAGAAAGACGAAAAAAATAGTATTTTTTCTTCTTCCACCACAAGTAAACTTGGCGAACACACACTTATACACACGCACCCATACACAGACAGATACGCATATATGCAAGCGCTAACAAAGTCTATCCACTGAGATCGCAGCCAGTTGACTCAACGGTTTGCACACAAATTTTAGTTGAACATCACAATCCGTTCAAGTCGCGGATAACTCCGATATTTAGTATTTTATATTGTAAGTAAAATATTGAAGAAAAACCTCAAGAATATTTCATAAATTTTTTTTTTTTTGATATGTTGTCAAACCAATTGTCAAAGGATAACAAATTTGTTCAGTGTGGCAACCTTTTTTTCATTTTCGAATTAATTGATGATTTAACGGTTTCGTGTAGTGTTATAAAGTGATTTGATTTGATTAATTTCCACTAAAAAGACATTTTTCCAAGTTGTTGTCAATTAAAAATAGAACATTTATTGACAAAACCACAGGTAATGAATATGGTTTTGATCAATGATGTTTCTGTTAAAGAACTTAAACTAGTTTCGGTGAGGCCAAGAACCTTTAAAGCGAATGAACAAGTCAACAACTAAAACTATGTATTGATCCAAATTTGAACGATTGTTGTGAAAACCGCAATCGGCAGTTTACAATTTCAAAAATTGGTTTACAAAAAAAAATACAATTCAGTACTGTGACAATCTATCAACAAGAAAAACTAAGATTTTCTACAAAAAAAAAAAAATTTCGGGTTTGTGACATATTTGGAGATAGACAGGCAGACATGCATTACGCAATTTCATTTTGATAAGAATAAAAAAATGTGAACACGTAAATATACGGGCATTGTGTGTAAAAAAAGCTCTTGGGGAGTAACGGTACATTTTTGACAATTGAATAAGTGCCAAAAATTTACTAACCTAAACAATGTAGTCATATATATATCTCTCTATATATATATATATATGTGTGTGTGTGTGTGTATGTGTTTGTATACATGTGTATGTAGTGTAAATGATACTAAATACAAATGCCTTGAAAAAAGTTATTTTTAGCTTCTTCTATAATTGTTCCCACAAAATATCTTAAAATTTTCAAAACTTAAGGTGTGCGCGCAAGCAATAATGGGAAAAGCTTTCTGGGCTGAGTCTTGTATATGTGTGCGTGAGTGTGTCGATGTGTTTATACATGGTGCATATGTATGTATGCATGCTTGAATTTTAGATACTGTTCGACAGACGAAATATCTAAAAATAAATAATATATAGAGACAGACAGTATATGGACGACGTACATACACACAGTATACACACTTTTGCGGGATTTGTACCAAATTCTTTTAGGCTAAATAAATCCATGAATTTTTTTCAATTTCATTTCAATATACTGCATATGTATGGATATGTAAATGGATCAAATTTTGAATGATCTGACACACTTGCTGTGAAAATGCTCTATCACATATAACATGTGTTTACAGTATGCAGACAAAACGAACAAACAAAACACAATAACCTATAGAGAGTCCCCCAAAATACAGCGGTGACGATTTTGGGTGTGATTGGAATCGAAATTATACTAAAAAGTACTTGTTTACCAGCCATGCAATCACCCGTGCAAAATGTTAATTTGGCTTTGTTTGACAATCCGTCATGTTGTTGTTTTATGTTACCCCTCACTCCTTCCCTTCTGTCCAGCACCCCTCAAAGTCATTTGCTATAACGAGTTTACTTATGATATTGAGCTTCATTTCTTCTTTTCTTTTTCTCAAAAAAAAACCAAAAAAAAATAATAATAAAGAGGAACGCAGCACATCAAATTATAAGTGAGTAGCCATGTCTTACATGTTTAAGCCCTTGAAAGTCAGAAAAAATGCTGAGCTTGACTTACAAAGTTCTTGTTTACTCTGTCACGTTTGGAAATCGTTCAAAAATTCCAATGTTTTGATTCACATGTTTTTAGCTTATTCGAAAAAAAATATTTACTAGAAACAAATACGAAAATAAAAAATATTCGGCCGGGCCGAATTCCATGCTACATCATACAGTACAGCTTACAACACCTTTTGGGTGTAAGTACGCGGTCAAAGCGAGGTTTTCTATCTTAAATAAAGCCTCGATTGCTGAGGTACTACGTTGATGGACCGTTAAGATGTTAACATTGTTATTTATTAATTTATTTAAAGAAACACAATAAGCTGTTATAAATAAAAGACTGCGTGTGTCCAAGACCATCTAAAACACTGGTTTCCAGAAGAAATCTTGGGTTGCAGATCTTGCTACGTTCGTTCTATGTTCTATCTGGTGAATTTCCTCGCCAGGTTAAACGAAATAAATTAAAATAATACATATCTCCCTATTATTAATGAATCAAAACATTGTAAAATTAATCACTTCCATGACTTAATCACGTCTAATGTCTACTTTATATAAACCATCGAACAAGCTTAACACTCTACTTCTTATTGTGTATATAACTATGTTTATCGTTACCAGGATTTTTTAATAGATTTTGTTATAATTTGTATTTGCTTCTTCATTGTGAAAACATTGGGCCATTTAGTATTATTTTAACAATATCACATTTTGTGATATTACTATCAACCAGGAACATACATGCATTTTTAACACTTCGACATCGTCATTTTTCACTTTTCGATATAATATCGCAACACAAAAGCACCCTCTCAATTCGCAAGGGCTTTCATGAGAGAAGTCATATAAAATCCTCTCTATCTGTAATCAAACGATATACAAATATGACACGATGCGATTATTTATTTAATATTACAATTACAATTTATTGTTTATTAAACAAAAAATATAATGGAAAATGGCCAGTAGATTAGAGATGCTCCAAACTTTCTTTAGTTTCTCGCATTTTGTTCTCCATGTTTGATTTTTATACAGTAACAAAATCATAATGCATAACGGCATTCACAATTAATGATTTTATTACTCTGAGTTTATTATCCAATACGTTATATGTACATGTATTCGTAGTAAATGTTGAAATGAAAAGTGAATATGTTTGATAATAATCTAACATTTTCAATATTTTCTCTATATGCAGTTTCTTCTCAAGTAAACACAACAAACACCAGCCATGGATGCCATCAAGAAGAAGATGCAAGCGATGAAAGTCGACAAAGACGCCGCTTTGGAACGTGCCGCTACTTGCGAACAAGAAGCACGCGATGCTAACATTCGCGCCGAAAAGGTATGTACAGTACATAGAACCAAAATATGTACATATAATATATAACATTTGTAGATAGTGACAAACGCTAACAATATTTTCGCATTTCCATCTTTTTATTCTGATATAATAATAGGCCGAAGAAGAAGCTCGCCAATTGCAAAAGAAGATCCAAACAGTTGAAAACGAATTGGATCAAACACAAGAAGCTTTGACTTTGGTTACAGGCAAATTGGAAGAGAAGAACAAGGCTTTGCAAAATGTAAGTTTTTCTTTACTATTTTTTTTAAAATATATTTATTGAATTACCAATGAAGTTTACACGATACGATTTCGAAAACGTACTTAATGGCAGTCAAACAGATAATTCGCGTGTCGTGTGAACTTCGCTTAAGAATTAGGGTAATCTGGATACGTAGATGGATAAGTATCTCAGCGTAAATGTCGTATATGTGTGTTTACATTGGTTAGTTGGGATATTCATGAATTGACGTATATTGACCAAAACCCTCAAAGCCGAAAACAAGGCCGTAATATAACAAGTTCACGGTAGTATCGTTAATGCCGCATTACGACAATGTACGCCAACTGGTGAATACCGCAATTGTAATGTTTCACATATCGTCATTTATACCATGTTGTTAGTCCACTAATTGTAGTTGTGAAAACGAAATTGTTCGTTCTCACAACAAGTCTACATTTGTTTATTTTATGTACTACTTTTAAGATTTATACATTAAGTCAACTCAAAGATATGCACCCTTCCTAGGAACAACAAAACTTGTTAGACAATATAATAGAATGCACAAAAAATCCCATATATAATTTGCTAGTCAAAAATTTACCGTCATTTCCGTGAGTGGTATAAATAACGGCTTCTTATGCAATTTCGCGAATACGGCATCTCTTTAGCGTCAGTGTTGCCAACTGCGACAACATTTGAATGTATCTATTTTTAAACTCAAAGATATACAAGAGAACATTGCTGTTTTTTTTTTTTGGCCAGATAAATGCGAGTTTAAATATCAAATAACCTAAACAATAACATGCGTTTAATTATATGTTGATGAGGAGCATGCGTTGAGGTGGTTACTTGACTAATATTTATTGATAAAATGTTGAGCATGACGAAAAGAATTTATCAAGGACAAATGAAATGATGCCATTTTATAATAAAATGACTAAAATGTACTGAAATAAAATCGAAAATACCAAAAAAAAATAATATGTATCCGAGGTTTTATATGTATAAAAAGAGATGCATAGATATCCCTTCCCTTTCTGAAAAATGCCACGCATATGTGTGTATATATACATTTCGTCTTTTTACTCCAGAAATAAATGTTACGTATTATGAGTAATAGATTTTTTATATACGCAAAATTTGAATTTTCCTGAGACTGTTTTGTTTGGAATATGAACAACACCCCAAAAAAAAGCTGAGTATTTTCAATAAAGAGAGCAAGAGAGCGCACTCGCCATGAAAATTTGCTAAATGTGTGGGTTGTATAATGGACAAAGACGTAATTAGAGTGAGCACTTTATAGGAAATTGTATTCAAACTAACAAATGAGAAAAGTTTTTTCTCCTCTTCGCTTGCTCTTCAGTTAACTAAAGTAAAAGAATACGGCAACGTCTTATTGCTTAGACGGATTTTGTTTGGGGGAGCTATAACACAACTAGCAGCGCGCGCAGTCATCACAATAAATATACAGGCAGAGGGCCAAAGCCGCAATCATACTACCATCCAACAATACACTCCCATAGTTTGTTTCCCTTTTCAACAAAGCATTGAATGAAAAGTTTTAAATATTTGCGAAATATTTTATTGAAATAAAAAAAATAATATAGTTGATATTATTTGTGAAATTTTCCAATTGACGTACTAAATGACTAAACGATGATGATGGTGATGATCATGATGAGTATCTCTTGTTGAACAAGCCGGAAAGCAGAAAGTACAACAAAATATAATTAAACATTTGACGCTATGTTGTAATACTACACACAACCAACCAACACCATCATTAAATATTATAAAAACACAAAAGTGAAAAGTGCGCAAAATGTTATAAAAAGAAATTAATGTATGTACGCAAATAGAAAACCTTCCGCGTGTTAGTAGCTGATGATGCAGAACTAAACTTTTACCTGATTTAACAGAACTGATTTAACCGAAGAAAACTTGTCTTTATTTTTTCCAAAAAAATAAACTACCAAGTTTTCCCATATCAGTCACCAGCTACACCCTATAACTTCATATTAGACGTTATTTTTTCCTGAGGAAAATAACGTTATTAGTAAGAAAAGAAGGAAAATTACGTACCATACTTTTTCGTGGAGCACACAACCACAATTGGAATTCTGAATCACCCAAATTGACAAGCGTTCAAAGAGTATACTATATTTATTAATATAAATCTGTTTTATTAATAAAATTCCACAACATCTCCGCATATAATCCAGTAAAGTCCGCAAGTTTACAATTAACATCTGATGATTTTTATAAATCAATAAAACTATTACGCTGCCGAATGTATGAATGATCATCGTAAGAACAACAATTTAAAAATACAATTGAACAATTGCCAAAATCTTGACATTGCAGTGAATTCTGAAAGAAACTAGAGCAAATTCTTGTCAAATTTCACAATAAAATGTTTTAAATTCTGCAAGGAAAAAGAACAAGCACCGAATAAATCTACACAATTTTTTTACGAGGTATTAATATGGTGGAAAAAATATTGGTCGAATCAAAAGCGAACAATAAGTGGCAAATTGTATCATATGGAAAACCGAAACAATTACCAAAGACAATTACAAATAGCAGCAGTAGCCAGCAAAATAAGAAAACAGAAATTAATAGTAATAATACAGCAGCAACAAAAGCAAGTGCTCGTCGCAACGACGGCAAAGTCGAATCACCAGACAAGAGGTTGGCAATACATAAAGAAAATAACCAACCGTCGGCGAGTAAAGTCAAAGTAGTTGGCAGCTCCCGAAGGCGTTCCAATCAGCAAGAGATACGTCAGATTAAACGTGCTCACCGCCATCTACTGACTAGTGGGGGGAATGATAAACAACAACAACAGAAAGCGAACTGTCAAAAACAGCTGCCTTCATCGTCAGCTACAGCTACAAGAAGAAGAACACACAAATTAAAACATCTAAGTGGAAATACAAAGGAATATTGTAAAAATAATAAGAATAATCAGAACAATAATAATAATAACAATTCGCAAATCGCACAGGTCCAACACAAAGGTAAAACAAAATTAAAGAATACTAATGCAAAATCAAAGAAATTAAAGAATTTTACAAACGATCAAGATTCCATAATATCATCGCGTTGGTGTTCCATTGAAGAACAATTAGATTTGTTAGATAAATTACTATACTATTGTGATGAAGAAGAGAATGCCGCTCTGAAAGCTTGGTACGACTCCATAGACAGAGAACACCTTTTCGATACCGATTCCACTGACGACCCAGAGTGCAGAAGCGACGACAGTGATTGGAATTGGAGTGACTTGATGTCCTCCTCCTCGATGTCAGCAACGGGTCCTCCCACCGAGGAGGATGCCCACTCCACAATAAGTAATAATAGTTTGTCGTCATCGGCATATGCCTCATCGTTGACTCCGTCGTCACTGAAGAGACGTGGTCATCAACATCATCCACGATTTGCGGGAACGAGAAGACCAAATGTACCGCCCAATGTGCAAGAGATTTTAGCTGCTCTTTATAAAAAAAATAACGATATTGCATTGCAAGATCCACCAACCGATGTTGACACCACAGCATTGGATGATAGTTTCGTAAATTATGCCGATGAGCCAGAAGATGATCCAGAGATGGCTCAGCGCATTAAAGCATCACTAAACTTGCCTTTAACTGATTCAGTTACCACATCGATGGGGAGTAATAGTCCTACACCAACAGACGATAGCAGTATGTTGGATGAAGGATTGGTCTCAGCCCAGACTCTTACCTCAGGATCGTCTTCAGCAATACAGCCGCTGAGGGAAAAGAAATCTAAATCAAAACGGGATAAAGCGGATAAATCGACCGCCGATGCCAACAAAGAGAAGAAATCGAAAAGGTCTAAGAAAGATAAAATAAAACGTACCTCTGCTTGCCTGGACTCAGCTGACCTGACAACTAACGGATCATCAGTAAGTGATGCGGCGTCCGCAGCAACGGACGAGGGCATTGCCATAGATGACGACGATGTTCAATCGGCTGAATGGGCTAAACTGAGATGCACAAGCGAGGCAGCTGAGATTGTAGCCGAACGTGAAGCTCGACGCAATAAGAATCGATGTGCAGATTATCCAGGTCTGGCATTTGGCCGTTCCATATTCAGTTCCGACACGATGATGAAATTTAACATAATACGCAATGAGTTGCATAACATCATGAACACACAATTAAAAAGGGTAATTAGACAGTCAGTACCAAACTTATTTAATACAAACGTAACATTTATATTTTGAACTGTGACTTCATATTTATCATATTTGGCTGCAGTTCATCAGAGATTGTTCTTTGTATAAAACTATATTCAAATTGTTGTCCCTTTTAATGATTACTACGCTATACATAGGTGTTCCCAACTAAAGTATGCAAACATTCAATGCGGTCGAAGCGAATCTAAATTTCGTAATCATAGTGCTGATTTACAAATACATTCATAGATAGAAACGCCCGTAGTTAAGACTGGCATGAATTCGCAGCAGAATTAATTGATGATATATCTTTTGAAAAATTCGTATAGAAAACGCCGGTCGTCATCAATCTATATCTCTGTCGTTTGGTAAACCTGGACTTCAACGTCCAAATTATAAAAGGACGTTGTGCCTCCATTCGCAAACCGATACAAATTTCTGTTTGTAGAATTATACCAAGGTTACAAAATTAAATATTCACACTACTTAGTAAAACCATTCATGAATCCTCTTATCTATTGAAGAAAGAATTTTTTAACTGCATACACATTTTCTTAGGGTCTTATTTAGCGAATGATTACGTAGTGTTTCGAAGAATTTTCTTTTTTTTTGCTCCACATATATTTCTGTTTTATTTTAAGACGACGGAAGAGCGAAACGAAATGAGAAAAAAAGTTTCTGTGTATGGCATTCTTTTATATGTAGATAATTTGCCGGTAAAGCAATTTTGATTACTATACGAACGAACGTTTTATTGTACGCAAAGTTATGTGTGTGCGGAATAAAACAAAAAATTCTCTCTGACCGTTCTCACTTTTAGTATTGGCTTGTTCTTTGTAGCCGCTGCTGGCTCTAGCGATGGTTCAGAAGCAGTATACCTATAGTCTTTGAACTCGTTTTACACATTTATTATTTGTACAATGACCCACTTTACATTATTGTTCTGTAGACATGTCTTTGTCGAATACATTCTTTTGATATATTCATGAAGGAGAGAAGAGACAAATTCGTCCAATCTTTGTGACGATCACAGGCGGCGTTGTCCATACGACCTTCTCTTTGCAAGAGTAACAATGCATTGATGCATTAGTTGTTGATTATTGCTTTCTTCTCTTCGCTCGCTCATTTGATAAAATTCTTCCTGAATTACTAATGAGTGGTTAGAAACGTTTTCAATTAGTTTTGTTTCTCTGTCCGTGCTATAATTGAAACAATTACGCAATGTTTTGCCAGTTTTCTCACAAAATCATTCATGAGCACATTCATATACATATATATTTAACAATAATTAAATTACAAAATACCACATTGAATACGGAGTACATAGTCACGAAAATGTCATCGTATATTTGTAGTCTCTGCTTTGTTGGTCTTCATCGAATTTGACCGAATTGAGTCAATATAACTCAACCTGTAGCCTTTTCATTCCATTAATAATTAATTATTGTTTATGTCTTTTTATGGGTACAAATAATAGCAAATGGTTCTAGATGAAACCGCAGTCGTTTTTAAAAAAACGTGTTTCAGACTTTTGTGTCGCTACATAAATTGTATTGTCAACGACCTTCATAATGACGTTTGTATCCATATTAGCTGCAATTTACTCATTCAAGCACACCATAAAGTGTGTGTTTGATTTTTTGTTCGTACAAGTAAGTTCCAAAACGCTACATATGAGGAATTCACTTTTAATTTCTTTTCATTGCCAGTCAAGTGTAATCGCTTATTTATATTTTTTTCAACATAATACTATGGAAACCAAAATACTTTATATGGCCAAGTTGTGATTTATAGCAATTTTGCTCAGAAAAACAAACATTGCTATATTGAGCATGCGTAGCTGTTCGATTACATATGAACATGCAATATATGTATACCTCTGAGTACCGACTTACACTCGTATACATACTTTCTGCTTCCAAAATACGTTTCGTATAATATAATATTTTCCGTCTTATTAATGATTAAATTAAACAACCTGAAGCTTTTGTGTATGTTGAAGGCGTTATTATAGATAGAGTTTTGAGAGAAAATGGTTTTACGATCAAAATAGTTTGCTTACGCCCATATTAAGGTAGTTCCGCTAAGTTAATTCTAGGGAACATTTTTTAAATGTAGATAACGAGTAATCTCTGAGTCAACTTTAAATTCTCTAGAAAAAAAACTTTAGACGTTCGGAACTGACAGTAAACTTCAGTGAACGTGATATGTGCGTTTTACCACCAAACATGTCAAGAGTCCGAAAAGAGTTTAAGTGAACGTATACGTCATATACCTAAACAATGATTTGTATCCATACAATTGACTCATAATTTCTGAATGTGTAAACATCTCATCTTCCCTCGCTATCTCCACTAGTTTCTTTCATACTAAGAGAATTAGTCATTCTGGAATTTATATTAATATCAGTATGTATATTATTGAAACTAATGTTGAAGTAATAGGTATTTGTTAAAGGGGAATTATAACATTTTCAGTCATAATAATTTATATTTCAATCCGGCATTAACAAAAAAACAAAAGAGAAATTAACAAGTCAGTTTGGAGTGAATATTGCAATCGAAAGAGATAAAAATCTCTCCCGTATATGCTAAACAAAAAAATTCTGAGAGAACCAGAAGAATATACTCGCACAGAATATTTAAAAAGGAATTGGGATTATAAACCCGACTTTAAGGCTTTGAATTACAAGTAAAAATAAAATAACAGTATTGAAATTTATTTATTTCACATGGAAATTTCGTTTTATAGCAAACAAATTTATGAGTTCATTCTTTTCGGCTTATGGTTTTTGGCCCAGTCGGTGAATTGATTCTTTGAAAAACAAGAACAAAAATATGTACTACAGACACAAAGCAAAAACCATTGGTGTTTATCCAGTGTTGCCAATTCAAGGAGAAGTGTAAGCACGGTTTAACGATTTATTTTCGTTGGTACATTTCATTTCTTATTTCGTCTACTAAATTCTACAATGCTGAAAATACATATTATTTCGTACCAATAGTTATTTTTATGATTTGTGTTTTCACCATCAAATCATGGCAGGCCATTCGTTTAAAAACGCGTGTACCAAAAACGTACGCTCTCGAATATGAAAAGCACTAGAAAGTATTTTTGTGCTAAAATGGCAACACTGGGTTATCTTTTATTCATTTTTTTTGGTGAGAGGTTTCTCAAATCTAGGCGAGGCTTTTTGTTTTGTGCGTTGATATACTCATACTTTACTCTTTCTCTCTCTCCTTATATTTTCACGAAAAGGCCGATATGTTTTTTGTCAACGTAATCGTTTGTCACCACTCAAAAAATTATATGAGCTCATTCGCTGCAAAAAGTTCGAGACGTAAGCTTCGTTTTGTGTAGTTTTCGTGTTTGTGGGCATTAAACAAATAAGAAAAAATATTATTTTTTTTCAAAAAGTAGTGCTTATTTTCAACTAATAGCAAATAGTGTTATAAATTTCAAGCAAGCGATTAATACAGCGAGAATTGTGATTAAGAAAATAAAAATATATACAACTAGAGCCACTTGAAAAAAAAGTAAAGAAAGAAGAAGCAGATAAACCGGTGGTCGTTTTTTTATCTAACGTCGTTCCGCATTCTCAGTCTGTCGCTCGTTTAGAAAAAAAACAAGAAATTATTCAAAGGTGCTCAAAAAATATTATTTGTAGAAGAAAAGTATTTTGATCAAAAGAAAAGTAAAGTAAAAGAAAAAAAACAGAGATGACGACCAACATTCCACAAGGCACTTTATTGGATGTGCTAAAGAAGAAAATGCGCCAGACCAAAGAAGAAATGGAAAAATATAAAGATGAATGCGAAGAATTCCACAAGCGTTTACAACTAGAAGTTGTTAGACGTGAAGAAGTAAGTTGAGTGAAATCTACCATAAAACTAATGTTATGAGATAGAGCTCCAAAAATTCAAAGAAAAATTAAAAATAAAATGTAGGATTGTCCAAGAATATTTTCTTTTGCTTATCTGAGCAATTAGAGTGAAAAGGATAACTGTATAAACCGAATGCCCGAAAACCTCAAGAGAGAGAGCGAGAGAAGAGAAATTGAAGTATTTAACAACAGTGTTACTTTTGTTTAGTATCGTGAAGTTAGTAAAACAGGGTGATTCTTATGAACATGTACTGGCCTCGAAATGAAGAGTCAACAATAATCACGACGAATGTGTGTTGTGACATTCAATTTTGAGTAATTTATTTGTTGATGATTTCTTCTCAGGGAAGACATCCTTATTCATATCAATTGGTTTGCCATTCCTTGCGATGTGATTTAAATTGATTTGATAAATGTATTCCAATGCAAATATGGAATATGAATCGGTATTGTATCGTGAACAAATATCCATTTTATATCCCCTTTGTGCGAGAGGGTCAATAAAGAAAACGTTTCCACGCCAATGAACAATATCTCAGTTTATTGAAAAAGTCAGGATTTTTGAAAATATTAGAAGATGTCCGATACAAGGAATGAACGATCAAATTAATTGTTGTACCTAATCTATACAGGTTGCGAGGTTCGTGAAAAGTATCTATGTATGTATTGGAACATAACGTAACCGTAAGAGAGAGGGAGAAAACAGTTATTTACTTTTGATAATACAATACCCGCTTAAAAGAAGAAAAAACATTTTATTCGAATAACAACGCAAAGTATTTTCGATTCTTTCGCAGTCTGAAATTAATAATAAACAAAAATACAAATACACACCATGTTGGAGAATGAAGAAAATACGAAACGATACGAATAATTCGTCGTATAGATAAAATGGAATAACTAATAAAATGTTCGTTTGATTTGTTTGCTTTTGTTTTATGGTGCTCTAGCTTGGCTATCTACATACGTCGCCGAACAGACAGAGCGAGCACAACTGTAAAGTCCCAAAAATTTGCCCCATGGCAACGTTGCTATAATAACAGAGTCCGAGTGTAGAAGCGAAGAGCTCTACACTTCACTCCCTTTTTTTCAATGACATATAAATTCGTATGTGTGTATATCGTAGCTCAATGTACAAACATATATATGTATGTATGTACAATGCCTGTGTTATAATGATGACGTAATGTTTCAGCAAAAAGTGAAAATGATAAACAAAACTGCTGACATTCGGCCCTACTGCCGATTAGTGGCATATCCAAAAATCCATGAAACAGGATTCAACATCATTTGTGTAACAAAAATCTGATATGATTTGAGCATTGGCTGGGCCAGTTTCTGTGACTGATAGAAATCAAAACATAAAGATGTACGTATCTAGCAACATAGCGGTAACTTGAATAAAGTTATTCATTGAAAGTACATTTTAGATTTGTTCCTAAATGATATCTCATTGTTTCGGATCTTGAGCGTTAATTTTTTCTTGATATTGGATGTAGTAATATTGTAAATTCGATTTAATCGGTGATAAAGCTTTCAATTACAAGTTAATAAATGAAATACCAATAAACTCCTAATTGCATGAATGCCACGATTTGTTCTGTGCTCATTCCTCGAAGTTCCGTAATGTCAAATTGTGAGTTTAATTTTGTTTAACCATCACAACGGTGCACTTAAGTAGTAGGAACTGACTGTAGACATCATCTGCCAATTTCAGACATTTGTCGACTATCGTTTTGTATACAAGACGGACATATTGCTGGTAACATCTGGCTAGCAGATGTAGTAATGTTTAGTTCATTGCCTTTGTAAGATCGCCGCAATGCAGATACTCATCGAAAAAGCGTTGTAATGAATTCAAGTAAAATAGTCACCTGCATTTAATACATGATTTTTCAATTTGTAGATTGGGTATTGCCCAGTCTCAAGTTCCTTGTCACCAATAAGATTCATATTGCAAAACAAATTCCTAAAAACACTTGGAGTTATTCGGGATGACGAATAGGCTAGTAGTTTCTAAGCACGTTTGCCTTTGAAATACGGGTTTGCTACGTAAAGAACCAATAAAAGAATATCGTTTTTAGAACCGTTGAGACGACAGAGATACTAAAATTACGAGACGGCAGTCAGTCAACGTATACCACAATGAAATGTTTGCATACTTTAAAAGGATCCTACGAAAGCATGGTTGTTTCCGTTATATTTTATTTTACAGTTTTGAAGATGTCGCCTGAAAGAAATATTTGCTGGACAAATGGTTGGATCTCAATTTAAGCTGAATCATATTAGTTTTTATAAGAGAGCATTTTTACCCATAGGTTATAAATATTTATTATATTGGGCTTCCTAGGATAATTCTTGTATAGGCGAATTTTTGGAGCATATCTTTGAGTTGTATTTTACTAAGTTTAAACATAAGATATTCTATATTATGTATTTTCTGTATCTTAGAGATATCTATAAAAAAAAATATTTTCCTTTGAAAAACTTAAATTTTAGGCTGAATCTGAAGTTGCCGCTTTGAATCGTCGCATTCAATTGCTCGAAGAAGACTTGGAACGTTCTGAAGAACGTTTGGGTTCTGCCACAGCCAAGCTCTCTGAAGCTTCCCAAGCTGCTGATGAAAGTGAACGGTTAGTATTCTTAATTTCAATGCGAACTGTATTGAAATCTATTATTGTATTATATTTTGAATTTATTGAAAATGTATCATACGAAGTCTAAGTTATGCCCTAAGTTATTTTCCTGGAGAAGGTCATTTGTACCATTGGTTTTTCATTTTTCTCTTTTGGAGAGAAAATACTTACTATATAATATTACTGTTTTCGAACTATTAGGATACGAAAGGCTCTTGAAAATCGTACAAATATGGAAGACGACAGAGTAGCTGTTTTGGAAGCCCAATTAGCGCAAGCTAAATTAATTGCAGAAGAGGCGGACAAAAAATACGAAGAGGTATACAAACACTAAAAAGTCCTTTTAAAAATGTGTCTTAGGGTCATAGGGTGATCAGGATTATTCGATATTTCTTTAAAAACGAGGTTAGGTTATATCCTGGGTAATGCTCTCTTAAACATCGTCGCCGTAAGTGTAAAACTGCAAAAACCATCTTAGCTCCACTGTGGTTTTGATACATATGCTATTATTGTTACATGACATTAGTATTATATTACTAGACCTAAGTATGTACTTTGTAAGAGCCATGTTTAGTGGGCTCGTACTTTATATTGTAAATAATAGGAATGCAATAATTGTCAATCATTTGGTTTTGTTAAATCAAATTGGAAATTTTTTGTAAAATTTAATTATTGAGTAAATACAAATCATTGCCTTCCTACAATTATATAGTAATAAGAAAAAAATGTTATTTATGTTTTGTACCAGTTTGTTGATTGTGTACCATTTTCAAAGACAGAATTTCACGGAAAAAAATATGAATTATTGTTATGTCGTTGCTTTCTTGCCAAAAGAACGAATGAACTACATTGATTTCAGAAATGTGTCTTTGAAAATGTAGTGACATATTACAAATTAAGTTAAAAAACTATAATTTTCTTGTTTTCCTTTAAAACATCAACAACAACAACAACATTTTTGGATTATAAACAACAATATCGACTACGACGGCAACACGAAAAATAAATACCAACACCACCCACCAAACTACTGCCATCATTTGTGTCCGTGTATTGTGTATTATATGTGTTCCAACAACACACTTTATGTTTAACAACCACTGTGTCGAAATGTGGTCGATGAATTTACGATGATCTGAAATATACGAATCTGGTTACGATATAATTGCAATATACTTCACTTTATAATCTTGGATGTCTTCTATCTGCAACGCTAAAACGAACCACTATCCAGTGCTCGTAAGATCCTTGAGAATCGCGCCCTTGCTGATGAAGAACGCATGGACGCTCTTGAGAATCAATTGAAGGAAGCACGTTTCCTTGCTGAGGAGGCTGACAAGAAATACGATGAGGTGCAAATAAAAACCAATTTCAAATCATTACATATTGCCGATGCTAGTTGTTCATCTTCTACCACTACTACTACTACTACCAACACCATCAATGCAAAAAATGCCACTAACATCCCGAATGCAACTATAGATAAAAACCAACCAACTCCTGATACTCTACAACAAACTTGATTGTCCTTTCTACAGGCGTCCAACATCTAGAAGCAACATACATTCACATATTTTCGTGATTATGCAAACATTTACTTAGAAGAGCTTTGAATTGAAACTCAAGTCGTCAAGCGTGATACCACGTATGCATTGCTCTTCCGTAATCTTAGAGAGTCCATGCTGCTTGTATATTTACTAAAATTTTTAAATCAAGATAAAGAATTTTATCACTGTTGTAAAAAGGAGTTGGTTGGTTGTTCTTATTTGTGAAAAATTTGAATGATTTATGAAAACTTGTGCTGCTTAACAGAAGAAAAAAGTATATACCTACATATATATACTTCTTCATTGTAAACTATTTAAGATCTGTAAAAAAAGTAGAATTATGTACTATTGTTTTTTTTTTTGTATTAAGGAGGAACAATTGTATATATACATTAAATGATTTATACTCAAACCCCCGTATTCATAAAAATTTATGAAAAACAAATGTTTACACATTTTGTCCTAACCATAAACAGCTGTTACAAAATTGTTATGAATTCAGGGGTAAATGAATACGCATCTGTAAAGGGATTTCCGAAACAGTTATGGCAAAGAGCTACGAAATGAAAAAACGTAATGGTCACATTCAATATTTTTGCAAAATTGTAAAGAAGTCACCGCGTTTTTGTGCGTAATATTATTTTGGAAATTCTTTGAAATCTTGTTTTTGTATTGTCTTTATTTGGTAAAAAGTTTTATTATTTTGTTTTTTTTTTGTCATTTCTTTATACGTATGTATCAAAAATTATATTTATTTCCGAAAAACATATAAGATTTTTTTTGCTTTAATTAAAATTTGATTTTTTTTTTATAAAAATCAAAATATTTTTAATTGTAAAAACATTAATAAAGATTGATTATGATCTTCATAAAAAGCAAAATTGCACCGAAATTTGTTATTTTTTTCTACAGAGCATTACAAAGAGAGCATTAGTAGAGTATAAAAAGTAAAATTCTTGATAGAGCATGCAGTGGCGTTTATTGTCTTACTCCGCTTTAAAAAAAAGTACACCTCAGAACTATTAAAACCGACATGCCAATAACTTTTTAAGTGAATACTAAGCCGCAGTTGACTGAATTTTTAGAAATAGTTTACATTACATTGTCTGTGATGACACATAACGTATGCATAGTTATATAATTATCAAAAACGTATACAGATAATTCAGAACTGTGCCGAAACTAAATTATTTTTATTAGGCCTCGAAGATCTTTTTCTCGTTAGTATTTGATTCTTTTGGATATTTAAATCATCAAATATTTAATTCGAACACCAATTTGAAACTCGTACATTTTCAGGTCTTGACCACGAAACTTCAATTCAATATAATATTATTAAGAAATTACGAAATTCCCACAGAAACTACACCAACAGGAATTCCTTACTGTGGTAACTAGTCTCAATCAAATACATATTCCAAATGGACTAGGGATTTTGCTTGTTGTATGTGTAAGCACCGGCAGATTCGTTTTAAAGTATTCAAATAAGGTCATATCTCGTCCACTTATATGCAAGCTAGAGAAACAACTAAATAAAAAAAAAAAAAAACAACGGGTAGACGGTAGTTGACTAAACCAATGTTTGTCTGTTTCGTCTGTACAATAAATGAAATGCCAAACGACCCTTTTGCAGTCGATGCATTAGATTACACCAAATTACACTTTTACAGTGCATGGCTTGAGCTTCGAACCGTGGTCTGTAGGCGGTAGCCACCCTTCTAGACACCTTAAAATACAACATTACCCTTTTGGCGAGAATATCCAAACTAATTCGAAAGCTTGCATTTTTATTATTGCAGAACCCAGTCCGATCCGAACAACCACGTGTCCATACTTTTCGTGACAAATAACTGTAGTTAATGAACTCAATTCCTTTTATCAATACATCTTTTACTGTTGAAGCAGAAACTTCGAAAGTGATTCATGCATTCCCATCATGTTTTCAAACTGACGGAGGCGAAGGCATTTTGAAGAAGAGGCCTGTTGAAATTATTTTCGAAAAGAGTGTTTTTGTGTTATTATCATTTTTAGTAAAATAAACACAAACACACAGTAGGGCCGTGAGTGATATTGACCACAAGTCGTCATTCATTAAATATTTAGGGGCAAAGGCACTTTTCGTTGTTATCTACATCGTCTTTATCGTATAAATATTTAAATAACGAACTCAGTCTGAAAATATGATTCACTTTTCACATATACATGTATTGTCGCCGTCGCCGTCGCTGATTTATTTTACGAATTTCACTTTTGTTTTGTAGTAGTATGCCAACGCTTATTACTATTTAGCATTCACAGTGGTTTAACATAGATGATATGAAACAGTTCGTGGTCACAGGAATATTAACAACGATGGTGTCGCTAAAATACGGACACACATGCGGACAGAAGGGCATTGAACTCGTCCGACTAGCTATTTTTACCGTAGGTACGGTTGTGGTTATGTACCAAAAATAACCGAACAGCAACAAAAATGTTATTTAGTGACATATACTGTCCTTATGTTATTCGAGATGTACGAACACATTAATATTGAACTGTAATCTAGGCATATACAAGGTTACGTGTAGTATTTGGTCTAATGTGATGTGTCACTCCTAGAAGCACAACTAGAACAAAAGCCATTGCATCTGCTATCAAGAATATATATACCACAGGCTCCAAAGTAAATGCTCTAAGAAATTTGCCATAATTGTAATAGGATATACAATTTTTAATTTCTTTATAGGCACAAGTTTTTATAATCTGTCTATATGTGTAATTTATGTTATGTATTTTATTGTCTTTTTTTGTTGTTAAATATTTTGTCGAAATACTTTGTCGAAGTGACAAAAAAAAAAGGAAAAGCTGAAAAAGACTTTCCACAAATCCAACTAATGCTATTAACAAGCTCATGCCAAACAACCAACAAAGCTGACAAGTGCTAAAAAATCAATGCGCTATGATTAAAAAGTGCCGGTGCCGGCCTTATTATCTAAATGTTTTGTGTGTGTGTGCAACTCTCATCATCACCATCGAAGACAATTATAAACTTATACATGTTTTTTGTTTTGATCTTTCCTCGAAAATTGTTTTGTGAAACTTACATACAATATCTTAACTACACGACACAAAGGTTGCCCGTAAATTGGCCATGGTTGAAGCTGATTTGGAACGTGCTGAAGAACGTGCCGAACAAGGAGAAAAGTATGTTTTATGATGTGGCAAATATAATTTAAATATTTCGTTGTTATGTTAAGCCTGAACAATGTTTTGTTACCTATTGTTTCTTCTTAACATACCTAACCTCAAAGAGCAGACAATGTTGTGTATAAAATGAAAATCTAGCTAGCTAGTTTATAACAAAGCAACTCTTGTGTTGTTCTAAAAAATGTGAATAATCTTTAAAATAAAACACTAGAATGCAAAAAAAAAAGAGTAAAATACCGACTGTAGAGAGCATGATTATAGTACTACTTATGTACACATACATATATCATATGACAGTCATTATCAGTCATCAGTGTTCGAAAATCAGTAGTTCACATTTTTTAACCAGCAAAGTTGTATATACTAGACACTACTACATATTTTCTTTTGATGTTTCATTTTTTATACCAGTGTCATTAATATATATTTTTATCTTTTTGAATGTTTCGAAATGCGATTTGCTGCTAAAATGTTAATGCTAACAACCAACCTCCTGCCACATACTCTAACCTCCCCAAAAATCAAAAAAAAAAACCTTTTATTGCCATTTTTTGGATGGAATGCTCGCTCGCTCGTTTTTGTGCGTTTTTGTTCTTAACTTAACCAAAAGGTGGCCAGAAAACTAGTCCTCATGGAACAAGACTTGGAACGTTCTGAGGAAAAAGTTGAACTTGCCGAGAGGTTTGTAGCCGATTATTTTTATGCACTAACACCAAATGCTTTTATTTACTTTTCGTTCGTTGTTAGTTTTTTTTTCTAAATTATTTTTTAACACAAAAAGGGAATCATTTGTAACAGATGACTTAAAAGACAAATGATTTCCTTTTGAAACCCATTGAATGATTTCCTCTGATGTCATTGGTTGTACTCATTATTGTTTTTCTTTAAATTTCTTAGCAAAATCGTTGAACTTGAAGAAGAACTTCGCGTCGTTGGTAACAACTTGAAATCCCTTGAAGTGTCTGAAGAAAAGGTCAGTAGTTTTTTTACATATAGATTTCTTTTGACATTCTCTTATAACGAACGTGTCTTAATTGTCATGGAGTGGTTGTTGGGTTTGCTATATTGAGAGATTTCAACTCCTCACTTGATGACATTAAGATTCCTTACTTTTTCCAATGAACATTTTAAATATATTCTAAATTATATATTTTCTTTATTATTCTCCTAAAAAAAAATCACATCTATCCCCACTACTACACCTTTTGTAAAATATTACAAAAAAAACCAACCTACATTTATAATAAAACAAACATTCATTAATAATGTAATGTTGCCGATATTAATCGAACAAAACCATACCACATACATTGCCGTACAACTACAACAACAATAAATAGGCTAACCAACGTGAGGAAGAATACAAGAACCAAATCAAGACCTTGAACACCCGTCTCAAGGAGGTATATACAAACAGCTTAAGTGAAAATCAATTTTCTTCTTTCGAAAAGAAAACATTGATTTGCTCAATTTACAAAAAAAAAATAACTACACTTCCCAGAAAAACTGTCACAAGAAGAAGGATTACATGAAATCCAGATCTTAGGACCAATTCTATGCAAATAAGTTGGTCTCAAAGTCTAGGGGTTTGGTTTAAATGTTCTAGCATCAACTGTGTGTGTTTTATTGTTGTTGGTTAATCAAAGAATTGCGCCAAACGTTTTTATTATCATTTCTTTTTCATTTTCAATAACATTTTTTTTTATTAATATTTCTGTTTTCCAATGTTCCTTTTATTTAGTTTTTTTTTTATATTTTGTGTACTTGTTTTTAATTTGATTTTTATTTCTTTTTATTTTCATATATTGTTTGCTGCTTGTTGATGAATTTTATTATTTCATAAAACCTACTGCTTATAACACCAAAATAAAACCCAAATTTCCTCAATATATTTATTGCATGCTAAAATATTATTAATACTGCCAAAACAAAAATCTGGTAACTTGTTCCGGCTTCAACGAACGGAACGCCTTAAACCTATTTATCTTTAAATAACTTCAAAATACCCAAAGGCCACACAAAAAGAAGAAACATTCGAAACACAAATCAGAGTTTTGGATCATCAATTGAAAGAGGTACTATTTTTAAATAAATCATTAGGACGTATATACAGCATTTTATGGTGAAGGTATCGTTATTGATATTAAAATGACATTTAAAGGATAGTTCGGAACTTACCAAACAAATTTGGTTCTTCGATTTATGTAGTATTTAAAACAAAAGAATCCTTTTTAGGACCTTAAACATATACACATCATCTGTTTTTTGTGGAATTTAACAGCTAAAATAGATAATTTAAACTAACACGTATACATTACCTCTGGTTGCTAGTAATGATAACTCTAGAGCATATGGTATGACTCCCCTAAGCGCATCCCAAGTACAACTAAAGGAAAAAAAAGAAAATATTAAATTGCACAAATTGTTATTCTCAATTTTACTATTTGAAAAAATGTACATACACAATATTGATGAAACCTATTTCATTTGGTGTTTTTGGTTGTATATGATATACAACACAACCAGAATTTGATATTTTCTTTTTTATTAACACGGACCTGCAAATAAAAGAACATGTCAAAGAAACATGAGTATTTAACAAAAGCTGTGACACAAACTGTTGATTGTATTGTGATGGAAATGTATATAAATTATTATATATTCATTATGAAGAACTGTACACTTTTTGTATATAAAATTGAAAACAACCTTTTGTGCATCAATTGCAGAAACAAAGATTGGACCCATTTTCCTAACAAAATAATGGATATCATTCTCTACTCTAGATTGTTGAATTGAATGTCTTAAAACTTCAATGGAAAAATACACATAAGTATTTTTATAAGAAAATGACAACATGCTAGCAAGCATTGTTCCTTTAAACGTTTTTGAATACTCATGTTTTCTTTAGGCCCGTGAATCCCAAAGTCATATTGAACAGGAAATCGATAATCTGAAAAATAACGTAGCAGCTGTAAGTTTTATTTTTATTTGATCATGATAGCTAAATCAGAATGTTTCTTTGTTTTACCAAAGTAGTATATTTAGAAGTACATAGAAGTGAAACATATTAATGACTACTATTAAATACAATATTAATGATATCTGTCTTATAGGAATAAACTCAAATAGCCTAATGTGTATTGACGAACCAGTATAGTAAAGTACAAATTACTAAATACAATCACCATTTTTTTTATATATCCTTATTGATTGATTTAACTATAATTTTATTTGCATGACATGTTACATTTAATTAACGCTTCAAAGCATGTTTAGCATTAAATATGATAAAAAAAAATTCTTTTGATCTCATGTTGCGTTAGAAGAACTAGAGCCGCCAAACATTTTGTTTTGCCAATCCAATGAAAAATAAGAAACCAAGCCTTCCGTTAGCTACATGAATGAATGAACAATACAGCTATACCTTGCTGCTAATGTACAAAAAGAAAAATATTATATTAAAATTCGATTCTTAATTGTTTTTAGAATATTAATCGAAAATCTGACAGATAAATTTAACACTGGTTTGGTAGTCTGTTAATTTCAAATATTTTTGGGAAGCTTATGTTATTTTTTAATTTTAATAATGTCTCATCGACAAAGACAATAGATGGCACAGTGGACACATACATAATGTTGCTTAAATAAAAATGAATGTGATCGAAATTATGATCATGCAATGTCCAGTTTGTTATTTGCTTACATATATTGTCTCTGTCTGTTTTGGCATTTACCCCAATACTAAATACTTGTGCTAATAATGTTTTTTTTTTAAACAGGCTGAAGCTCGCGCTGAATTTGCCGAACGTTCCGTTCAAAAATTGCAAAAGGAAGTCGACAGGCTCGAAGGTATGTCGATACAAGAATATTTTAAATTGATTACAAGTTTCTAAAAGAATAGTAGCAGTTAAAAATAGAATCAGAAAATATATTTATTTATAGAATTTTATTATTTATCTTGTTTAAATGTAGGAAAGATATCAGTTATTAGTTCCCTTGTGTTTTATGTTACCATTTGATTTTAACAATTTTAATGACACTTATTATTTTATTTGGTTTTTATTTTTTTCTTTATGTAACGCTTAATCCTTTATTTTGCCTGCCTGCCAAATGTTTTGATATTTATGTTTACTAAAACTAAAATCCAACCCAATCAACCTATCCATGTGTTGTGTTGCGTGTGCTGCTTTTCGTTTGCAAATCGTAATTGTGTTGACAATCATGAACAAATCGATGGAACACAACCTAACGACAACATCATATCTCCAGATGACTTGATGAACGAACGCGGCAAAAACAAACTGCTTCAAGAGGAAATGGAGGCCACTCTGCATGATATTCAGAACATGTAAAATTGCAGAAATTGTAATTTATAATTATTATTACAACAGCAAAAACACTACCATACTAGCCTAAGGACTCATTTGATTCGAGGCGTGTTTCAAATGAATCCACGAACGAAAGGGAACGAACACAAACCTTTTAAGACAATACGCAGCGTAATTAATAGAAGAAAAATAGGTCGTTGTTCACTGAAGAAAATACTGTTCTTTAAATTCCAAAACTCAAACGACTTAGACTTGGCTATCCAAATTTAACATCTCTATGACGTCATTGTTTTCTACTACAAACACGCCGCCGTGTTTTACTCTATTTAAAATTAATTTAAAAACCATTCCTTTCATTTACTACTAATGTAAGACAAAGAGAGACATTTTAAAGCATTCCACCCACACCTTCTTTCCACACTTTCTTTTTATTGCCAGTAAAAGATGTCATTAAGTTTCGGTAAATCCGTTTTCTTTTTATTTCAAAAATAAAAAACGCTTTTCTGATTCCATTTCGATTAAGATATGTATGTATTTTTTCTGTATTAATATTTTTAATGTTGTAAAAACTTCTTTCCGTTTTTTTATATTCGATTGTGTAATATTTTTTAAGATTTCTTAAAAAATTTAAAAATTTTCCAAAAGGACAAGATAATCAAACGAAAATTTATTAAAAAAACGGCATTTCTTCAATCAATTTATTTTCAAAAAAAAAATCAAATCGGTTTTAATTAATTCTATATTTTTTTCTATATTTATGTATTTTTTTAAAATATATTTGTAAAGAATAAAATTAGTAATTATTTTGCATAAAACCCTGAAAAGACAATATAGTATATTTCCATTATTTACAACACCTTTTTTAATTATTTATATTATATACTACTATTATTTACAAAATAAAATATTAAAAACAAATTCCGCTGCAATTTGCACAAAAGAATAAAGTATTTTTGATAAAAAAAAATTGTAACAAATGGAGAGTAGCTTTAAATCTAAAAAGAGAGGGACTCCGACGAGAAAAAACTCATATTCTTCTGCTAATATCACGACATGGTTTCTGTGAGACTTATACATGTTTTTGTATTTTTAATTAATTTTGTCTATGTTCCCACCTCCTCTTATCGATCACCTTGACTGTCGTCAGTTTTATAAAATTGTGTATATTATATTATTATTTTTAGCTGCCTTTTAAAATTTATTGATATTTTATTTGTTTTCTCTTTATTTAAAACGTTTTAATTGTGCCTTCTATTTACCTTCGCTACGCCACTAAAATACGCAACTAACGCTAACAAACAATTGTAAATGAAATATTTAAAAACAATGTGCGCGACCTAATCCCTGAATAAAATCTCTTGTACCACTCAACCACACCCTCTTTGTAAATGCATTTAAACGTCACACTTTTAATGTGTATGAAACGCATCGCACCAATCGCATCAGATGAAATTATTGCTGAAAAGGAACATTATGCTATTATCGGAGACAGTCTGGACGCTACATTTGTCGATCTAATGGGCATGCCACCAGCTTATAACGATCGCCATCCTAAACCTCCTACCCCTAAGCTGCCTACACCAACTCCTTCAGAAGCTGCTGCTGCTGAACTTGCAGCAGCGACAGCTGCCGCAGCTGAAGCCTCTGAAGCTGCAGAGGCCGCAGCAGCAGCAGGAGAAGATGCCGCAGTAAAGACTGAAGGTGCTGCCGACGAAAGTGCTGCGCCTGCTGCCGATGCTGTACCAGCCGCGCCAGTAAAGGAACCAACACCACCACCTCCACCACCGTTTGAATACGCTATTGATTTGCCACCAGAGGGTGCTGAAGTGCCTTACGTCAAGAATTATGAACCTGGCTCAGAACCAGCCCCTCCAGCTGAAGGTGCACCGCCAACGGAAGGAGCGCCAGCTCCTGCAGCCGATGGTGCTCCTCCGGCTGAGGGTGCAGCCCCAGCTGAAGGTGCAGCTCCACCAGTTGAAGGTGTAGCTCCTCCAGCTGAGGCTGCAGCTCCACCACCAGCTGATGCGGCTGCTGCACCACCAGCTGATGCGGCAGCTGCCCCAACCGCTGATGCGGCAGCTGCCCCACCCGCTGATGCCGCTGCTGCACCACCAGCTGATGCTGCTGCACCACCCGCTGAGGTCGCAGCTCCTCCATCTTAATAACAATACTCTCTCCGAAAAAGTTATTACCAAAAACTGTGATGTTTATTATTTTTTTCAACGAATCATACAAGAAATCGGAAAAGTAATATGAATTTGTTTGAAATGAGCCCAAGACATGTGTGGAGTAACTAACATCGTTCCTATTCATTGTAACATTTCTTTCTTCAATTTCCACAATTTTAATGGTTCTTTCCAATGGCTTTCGCCATCCTCTCCTTTGTTTTCCTCTACGGTATTTGTTTCTATAGATATCTGATAGCCTCCTACGCTTCTTTTCTATCCTTGTACTATTCTTGATTGTATTTTTATTTCATTCTTCTTTCTTTACTACACATTTTACTTTGCTTCTTGCTTCTGTTCTCCATCATCTTTTATCCATTTCAATTAAAATTATATACACAAAATAAAAAAGATGAATATATTATTGAGAAGGAACGTTATTGTTTGATTGGAGATAGCTTGGACGAGGCGTTCATGGATTTGATTCCGGGCTTAGAAGTATTTTATACACCGCGTAATCCTAAACCACCCACACCTAAGTTGCCTACACCAACGCCTGAAGAAATTGCTGCAATGGAGGCCGCTAAAGCAGAAGCGGATGCTGCGGAAGCCGCTGCTGTTGAAGCAGCCGAAGCGGCTGCAGCTGCGGCTGAGGTAACTGAAGGTGGTTCTCCTAAAGCTGAAGGTGCTCCACCAGGAGAAGGAGCTCCCGCGTCTGCTCCTGAACCACCGAAGGAACCAACTCCACCGCCGCCACCTCCGCCACCATTTGAATATGCTATTGATTTGCCCCCAGAAGGTGCTGAAGTACCATTTGTTAAGAATTACGAACCACCACCACCCGGCTCAGAGCCAGTTGCTCCTGAGGGACAACCTCCTGCGGCTCCACCGCCAGCAGACGCTGCAGCACCACCAGCAGAAGGAGCAGCTGCTCCTGCTCCACCAGCAGATGCCGCTGCTGCTCCACCAGCCGATGCCGCTGCTGCTCCACCAGCCGATGCCGCTGCTGCCCCACCAGCTGATGCCGCTGCTGCTCCTCCAGCTGATGCCGCTGCTGCTCCACCAGCCGATGCCGCTGCTGCCCCACCAGCCGATGCCACTGCTCCTCCAGCAGCTGATGCTGCAGCACCCCCTCCAGCCGAAGCCGCCGCAGCACCTGCAGAAGCAGCGCCAGCCGAGGCTCCAGCATCCTAAACATAAATTTATTTGAATTCCATCGTATGACGCAACCGCTAACACTACTGCCAAAAAAACATTTCAATTTTGCCCAGCTTCTATGCATGTTTACAAGCCAAACATTTTTCAGCTCAAATCAATTTTAAGCATAGTTATTTCATTTTGATAACAACTGTGTAAATCCCAATATATAAATTGAAAATGATTTGATACCAATGTTCTATTAACAAAATTACTTGCTGCCGCCGTTTTAACTGCCGTTTTAAGCTTGAGGTAATTTCGTTTATTCTTATTTTTATATTTGTTTTTTTTTCTCGTCTGTATTAGTTATAAAAATGAAGAAAAGAAAAAATGTGTGTTTCGTCAGGATAATGTTTTTTTTGTTCTCTTATTTTTTTACATGTTTAATCGTTAATTTTTTTTATATTTTCAATCACTTTAAATAGACGACCTTGTCTTGGAAAAGGAAAGATACAAGGATATCGGAGACGATCTCGATACCGCCTTCGTCGAACTCATCCTCAAGGAATAAATGCACAACTTTTAAAAAAGCACAATGCTCTAAACCTACGATTTTCGTGTCCTGTTTTAATGGCAGCGCAGTTTTGAAATGTAGTTCTTAGAGTTTTTGGACGATCCTTCCCGTATTTATTTACTTATTTTTATTTGCACTTTTGGATTTTTGTTGTTTAACTCAAAAGTTTTATTTATTTATCCATCTAGCTACAATGTATTTATTTGTGAATTGAAATGTAATAAATTCAGTTGCCACTAAATTATATATACATATATGAAAAACAAAATAGTAAATCACCTTTTTATTTAAATTTTTAATAAAGTATTCTTTTCGTAATGAAAGTAGTGATGTGTTATTTATTTTTCGTGTTATTCTTTCAAATAATGAACACATTTCATTCCAGAGGAAGTCAGCAAAAGCAAAGAGAAGTACAAAACAATTGCCCAAGAGCTAGAATATGCCGAGCTAAACAATTACTAATCCATGCCAATAACACGGGGGAGGATACACAACTAATTCTGATGGGGTCCAATTCCCAAACTAGTCATTAAATAAAAATCATATTTACTAAATTATTTACAAAACAAAAAAGACAATTAACATTCCATATTTAAATAAAACATTTAATATCGTAACTAAACGACATCTGCCTGTTAACTTTAGTACACGAACGAATATCAACATAGTCACATCCATAGTTAACCTACATTTAATACCACCCGATTTATTTGCTCCATTCCATACAAACATGTGTGTATAATCAATAATACGTTAGGCCCACCAATATTAATCTGTGTATCACAATACAAATAAGTTGTATGCATCATTTGTGACATGTGTATGTACAGCACAACGATATCGTTCAATTTGCCTTTTTTAACTACGAAATAGTTTTAGCTTTTAATAAAAATAAATACGGAAAAAAATATATTTACGGCATGGAATTTAGTTTTTTTTTCACAATAAATAATTATTTTGTAAAAATTTGTGTTTTAATAAATGTGAAGTATCGTTTCATTCATTCATTGTGTGAGGAACGTTCTATGCGATTTCGAATAATTATGGAGTGCACCAAAAACTTGGCGTTATTCAGATATGCTGACCTTACTAAAAACCATATTTTTGGACATATTTCAGTTTACATTAGTGCAAGTAGAATGCCACAATTCTATTTAAAATATGTTTTTCCTTATCAATGTATTTTGGAACTTATATTTCCCGCAATGTAAATTCAAGGTGAATTGTTATATTTCAATTTTAAAAACGTTGATCTCTTTATCAACTAACAATAGTTGTTAAAGCAGAAGGTAAGCGCCTCAGTAGGTGCGTTGGTAGCGTGCTAGCCTATCAGCGTGGGGTTGTGGCTTTGGTCTGTCGCTGCAAAAATCTAGACAAATGGTCTGTGTCACACGGTTCACCCTTGCACCCAGAATTAGAATAATAATGTACTTTGTATTGTAATTTAAAAATAAATGAATATATTTTTTTAAAGAACGTGTCTATGTTTTATTTTAGGTCACCATTATCAAAATGCGTCCATGCTCCAAAAGTTATGGCATTCACAACACAAAATACATACGCAATTTCATTCATTATGATAGTTTCAACAAAATCAAATAAAATGTCATCAAAGGAATACATAATAATTATTATTCCACAAGGAATAAGGAAATTAATACTAAAACTAGTAACAAAAACCTTCAGTATGGTCTTTGTATCAATGTATGGAATGAATCGGTGCCCCTAACTATTGGAAATTCTGATTCTGACTAAACGAGTTCCCCAAAGTTGTACAGATAAATATACCACCGCCTCGCAATAGCGAATGACGTGTGTAGAACGTGAACGTAAGTACACATTGTGAACGTCCAGACAAAAATGAAGAGACAAGATTACAATCTGCGTTTGGCAGATTAAATTGGTGGCAGAGTTCATAGTGTAGAATGTTGTGATCAACACAATCAAAAGCCCTACTCAAATCAAGAACACCAGACTGTCTTTAAAAACGTTGACAAACGATCTTAAAAACCGAAAAATATGGGTTGAGTGAAATGTGCCGAAAAAATCACCATAAGTTCGAACACAGTTGGTCATTGATCAGACTTTCGAAGACTTTTGACAAAGACGGTCTAATAGAAACAGGACGATAGTTGCTGTTGCACCATTCATGCGCATCGTTCAGTACTATACGAAAGTCAATAGCGTAGCCGACTATTTGAATGTCGAAATTAGTTTCCAGCATGATACTACTTGTTCACATGTAAAAAGTATAAAGTAAATATATATTTATTACATAACAAATTAAAGCTTGAAATCCATACTATATTTTAAAATTAAAAATCTTTTTTGTTTAGAGGAAAAAACAAAAATAAGCCAATTCACTAAGCAAAAACAAATTGTACACCCACCAAAACGACTTTAAGGTGTCAAAGTAAATATCAAACTTTAATGAATTTACCCCCCGTATTCATACAAACATAATAAACCTTTGTTAAGAAAAATGTATGAAAATACAAAAACAATTTTCACACATTTTTCTTAACAAAGATTTTTCAAATTGTTATGAATATGGAGTTTTCTTTGTCACTTCTATGGGTACAGAATTCGAAATTTCCATAAGGGCGTTTTTGAGGGTTTCTTCGTTAGAAATGTGGTAGTCCTTCAATTGTCCCTTGATATGTAAATGTCCACAGATGTTCAACTGGGTAATACTTTTTTTTGTGTTGTAAAGCAACTATTCACTAACAATATGGGTCGAGTGCTTGGGCTTATTGTCTGGGACAATCACAAATCCAAACTCCACATATATGTACGAACAAAAGTTATGCTTTGCATAGTTCCCAAAAGTCGCTGAACTTTAAAAGGACTTCTACTTTTTGTCGCGTCCCTCCTATTGTATAAATGTGGTAATATCTTTCCAAAATATAGTACTCTTTCATCGTTTGAGAACACTAAAAATACAGATCGTCTTTTTCTGTTCTGTCCACAGGGCGATGACCATCGGCATTTACTTTAAATCGGCAATATACACATTTTAAACAAATTAATTCACATAAATGTAAAAAAAGATAATTTTTAGACCAAAAATGTTCATACTTCTAAATTGACAAATCTACTTTGTTTTTTATTTTATGACTAGTTGCGCCCGCTTCCAAAATCCAAAATTTCAAGTTTTATAGGCGAATTCCTAAACGATGTAACAAGAAGAGTGTTTACAATTGACAACAGTGTTTGGCTTCTCCAGCGAAGTTATGAAAATGCCTGTTAAGTCATTTCTGGATTTCGGGTGACGATATGTACATACATCTCATTTTGAATGTATGAATTTGTTTAAAGAAAATTGTAAAATTAGTTTTCGAGTTATGACAAATTATGTACCAAAAATTTTAATTCGTAAGATTATAGGACGCCAGAATTGCATTGGAAAATATGTTTGTTTATTTGCCACTGTTTGACCCTGCAACACTTTATCCATAGAATATATAATGCCACCGTTTTGTGGTGGAAAGTATTCTATCACCTTCATCTGATGTTGGTCATATGGTAAAAAATCATTAATATATGTATATGTCAAAGATTGTATGAAATGTGTCGTACATATATCCAATGACAATGTTTTATATATAACTTGTGAAAATATTTCTTTGGGTGAAAATGACGGAATACATTGTACGGTATCACTTCAAAGGTCTTCACATATTTGTGTAATGTCGTCATCAATGCCATCAGATACATTTTCCTCTTCTAAGAGGCGAGAAATACAGTTCAGTCCATTTTTGTTTGGGAGCGTGTGAAAATAAACTATGTTTGACCTTAAACATTTGTGTTTCTTTTAAATATTCTAGTAAAATTCAATTCGATAACGAATTCCTTACTAAAGAGTTTCATTTCGTTGGTTGTATTTGAAATTGTGGAGAGAGTGTAATGGGTTTAATACGACCTCAGTTAACATAATAAGTTATAATATATTTAATTGATCTGCTAATATATAAATATTGTCTTCATTGCTTACTATCATTTCATTTAAATCAAATCGGAAAGTTATTTTCCTATCGCACTAAGATACCAAGAACTCAAAAAAAAAAAATGTTGTTAATCATTGGTAAATTCTATAACTACTTATATAGCATTGCCCATCTTATTGTCAGACTACCTTTAAGGTAAAACACATGCATCGATATTTAAATTTTTCGTTATTTTTTGGTGATTCTGAAGTTATGGTGATTTCGTACTGAACCCGAATTGTTGTGTTCTTTTGTTTAAAAAAGTACAACCTTATGAAGAAATTGTATGTTCGCCACGCCACGATCGAACTTTTTCACACCCACCTACTTCGGTCAAATTGACATGGAACAAATGTATCAATACCTTGGTCAGCTTTAAAAATAATAGGTAACATCCTAAGTACAGCTTTTGTGGCCCTTGGTAATAACATTCTCTTGCTTTGGTGCAATTCCAAAAGTCTAGCATGGTCAAATCTATAGTACCCCTGGAAATACTTCGTAATAAATGATTTATGGCGTTGTAGATGACTTGGAGAAATCTTATTTTTATACATTCAGTACATTGCCAGTCCGAATGTGCTGAGATCGATCTGGAATTAGTAATGCCACAATATCTCAATGGAATCAGTAATCGTTTAGCCTAACCATGTACTCCATGGTCGTCGTATTTGCGGACAAAATCATGTAGACTCTGATACGGTTAAGGGGATTTATATGCCAGTATTCAGTATTCATTCTAGCCTTAACCTGTTAACAGGTTAATATCTGGCCGTGATCCGGCGTATTTATAATGTCCACACTATTCCATGGCACTCCCACATCTATCACGAAACATTTCTCCATATTTCTAAGCATCGGGTTACTATAATTATTCTTGCATTGGCGATAGCTCCGACATCTTAGCTGAAAATAAGTAAGAATGTGGAACAAAAGATTCCAGAAATATTTGATCGATCCCGATTCCTTTGTCTAAAAGCGATGTATCCATGAAACGACGTGATATCGTGCAGTTACTATTCATATTTATAGAACTCAGTTGCTTGAAGTTATATTAAATAAACTGTCTTGGTACAAAAATATTAGAGAAAACAAAAAAGTTTGAGCCCATACATGGTAGTAGTAGAATATCCTCAGATATTACAAAATCCCTTCCCCTCTTATGAATCTCACGCAGCGCCATATTAAATCGCATAATCGTTAAACAAATACAAGTCTGTAGTTAAAAAAAAAAACAAAATCCAAATTTGTTGATAGATCTATGATCAAATGAACTCAGATCGCAATTCGTTTTAATACTTGCAATATATTCCATCTTTAACCTGCTGGTAATATGGATGAGCTAGACCTTTGACCCATCCAGTACTAAGGACGACTGTTTCTGGCATTTGAACGGAATTTTGAACAAACATAACATCCTATACGAGTGTATTCTTCCTATGGCACATACGGACAATCGACCAGACTACGCATGTATTCTTGTCGTACTGGTGAGAGTATTAGAAATGAATGTGTTCCAATTTGAACACCCACATTATTCGACAAACAAAAATGTTCCATCCATTTGAGCACACACTAACACAGATGTATATCAAATTTCTATATTAAAATTCATACATACATATATATGAATATTTCATTCGTTTTAATAAATGCCCTACGATTACCTACAGAAAAGATATTATTTTTGTATTTTATTCCAACATTCCTTGTAAGTTTTCAATGAAAGACCGCTATAGGAGTCTTCACACAACTCTTACAGAATGACCTAAATTTAAAGTAGCAAGCTCGCTTCTATATAAATATGTATCGTAATGGCGTTAATAGAGACGAAAAAGAAAGAAAATATTTGAAAAGTTTGTTCCAAAAAAAAACAAGAAGAGGTGAAAGAATATTTGAAATACTAAATAATGGACTGGCTATATGTTTTGATTCTAATAGAAATTTCAAAAGATATACACACAATCGTGATCTATTTTTAAATCTGCAGATACACAGAATAATGAGAGAGCGAGTTAGATGTGAGATCGAAATTTGGGAGAATAGGAGGATATTTCAAAACAAAAAAATATACTGGGTTTATTTCCAACAGATACGTGTGTGTGTGTGTATGTGTGCATATATGTACGATATACACATCGAAACGTAGGTGTATTTTCATACACACATATACGTTGCGTGTATAATCCATGTGCATGTGTACGGCGGTGCACTGGTATTGGTGCGTGTTTATGTGTGTACACGAACAGCAGGAAAATGAGTAGGTGCATTGGGAAATTTCAATATACCTTTATGGGACTTTTTGTATTAGAATTTATCACTCTGCTCTGTTTATATGAAAAAAAGGCCTGATGTGATTGGAGAGCAAAAATTTAGGGGGATTTTTTTTTAAATTTCAAAATGAAACAAAAGCAAATCACATACACACATCGACTGAACATTATTAACACGTTTGTGTGTACGTAAATTTTTTTGCGACTGGGGCTTTGTGTGGTCGAAAAGTTGGTCTGCATCAGTGTTCTCGGGGTTTCGACAGCGTATAGTGTGTTTGGAACGCTAAGGTTAGTCGCAGTTTTTCCATTTTCAAAAATAAGGATATTCAGCATTTACAAAAAGAAATATTGTAATAATAAAAACTGGCCACGAATATAATAAAATACAAATTATTAAAATTAAATGAAAATAGATCGAATCATAATTATCTACAAGTGTGTGAGAACATACATATGTATGTATGTTCATGCTGTGTGAAAATTTTAAAGAAAAAAAAAACGAATATTTTTCAATTTCACTGCGAAAATGAAATTAAATAAAGAAAACCTGTGTGTGTGTGTGTGTGTGTGCCATGACATAATAACCTACAACAACAGTCATCTGGATATTGACTTCATATAATATTAGGCCTATGTCTACTAAGATGGCGTGACGTACATTTTTTTGATAAAAATTTTAAAACTAAAAAAAACAGAGTTTGATTTTGACAATGTGCAAATATTAAATATCTAAATGGGGAAATGGCGTTGACATCATACCATTGATTTGTAGTACGATACGATCGAACGATATTATGGAAAAGTCAGTATTTGTGAAACCATCGGTTACGTTGACGCAAAACCGATTCCATTCAATCAAACCAAGTCGTACGATTATACATACATACATACGAATATACGAATAAAATGCATTTCTTTGATTTCCTCTTGATCTTCACAAATAAGGAATTTTGTAATCGAATCGCTTTTCAGATTTCGAAAGAGCAATAAGAGTGTGTTTGTTAATATTCTCGCACGGACGATCACAAATACGTGCTTTACACACACACGCCCATAAACATACCCCAAACACACACACACACGTATAAACATGCACTCACGTATCCATATATACGTAAAGGTATATATATATATATACACACACACACACACACACAGTCAATGATTCGAATTCTAAACGCACACAATGAAACGTTTCGGGCAAATGAGCTTTGTTAAGTTCAAATTAGCCTTGAGTTTATTTGACGCCCACCAGAAATCATAATATGCCAACTTTGAGTGAAATATTTTAAAAATATTTGTTAATAATACATAAGTATAGAAATACGACTTTTCTTCAATTATATTATATTAAACATTAATTTGTTCGTCATTGCCGGGCGAAATTATAATTAAAAAAACAACTACGCTTTTGGCAACAGTGGAACACTGGTTAACTTCTTTTTATTCCGTTTGCGGATATACCGTCTAAGGAATCTACATAGCCGGATGTATGCGCACACGCATACATGCGTTCACATATAATATGAATGAATATATGTATGTATTTACTTATTATGAGATCTGTTGGCAACGAGAGGAAAACGAACGCCCAGACGACACCCACTGTGAGTTCGTGGTGGCCAAGCGAAAGCTTAAATTTCATACACAAAAATATTGATCGTATAAACAAATAGAACATTTTCCCAAATTCTGTTTGTCCGTGGGCACACGAAGCTATTTTTGAACATGAAAGCTTTCACGAGTGTTACGTAGGCACCCACACACATACAAATGCACATACATGTCTGCTCTATCTGTATGTGTAGTGGATGATCGGTGAGGCCGCATAACTATTCACTATAAACCGAATGAAATGCGTGGGCTTCACAAAAAGCCCCCGACGAATGAAATTAATTCAGAATGTTGTTTACACAACGACAATATAACTACATGTCCAGAAATACTATATACGTTCCTGTGTATACGTGCGGTGGTATAGATCGATGGGTCAATTGAATTATGTACATATATCCAAACCATTGTCCGAAAAAGACACATTCTGTTTTCCAATTGTTTTCAGAACATGGAAATTGAAATAGTATTCGACTTTCCAGAAATGTACCCACCGGTTGCTTAGTCAAATTTTAGTTTAGTGGTCATTCCAGGTAATAAGAAAATAGTTGCATTATTATTGGGTTCGCATCAATTGGCAGTAGAGTGTGGCTAAAACGTCTTAGAAGCTAACAAATATCGGCCATGTATATGGGTGTATTGCATAGGCTCTTTGTATGGTATAACACCGAAACAATTAGGCCCACATTCATAAATATTTAAAAAAACCATTGTTAAGAAACATGAGTGAAAATTGTTTTGTATGTTCATAGATTTTTCTTAACAAAGGTTTCTTAAATTTTTTATGAATACGGGGTTTAATATCTATGTTTTTTTTTTCAATTATTTATATACACAATGTTGCTAAAAAATTTTGCATTCTTATATTTTCAGTGTAAATCTTCTTTTCTTTTCTCCTTCCCGTTATAGTAGAGTAAAAACAAAACACAAACATGGATGCCATCAAGAAGAAGATGCAAGCGATGAAGCTTGAGAAGGATAACGCCATTGATAAGGCCGATACCTGCGAAAATCAAGCTAAAGACGCTAACTCTCGTTGCGATAAATTGAATGAGGAAGTGCGCGATTTGGAAAAGAAATTGGTTCAAGTTGAGGCCGATTTGGTTACATCCAAGGAACAATTGGAAAAGTCCAACCATGAATTGGAAGAAAAAGAAAAATTGTTGACTTCTACCGAATCCGAGGTAGCCACCTTGAATCGTAAGGTCCAACAGATTGAAGAAGATTTGGAAAAATCTGAAGAACGCTCAACCAGCGCCCAACAAAAATTGTTGGAAGCCTCACAGGCTGCTGATGAAAACAACCGGTAAGTGGTCGACAAATACAAACGCGCCATCATGGCCAATATTGTAGGTAGATGGCGCTAACTGTTAATATTGTGTGTGTGCATTGCAGTATGTGCCAAGTATTGGAGAACCGTTCTCAACAAGATGAAGGTCGTATGGATCAATTGACCAATCAGTTGAAGGAAGCCCGTATGTTGGCTGAAGATGCTGACACCAAATCCGATGAAGTATCCCGCAAGTTGGCCTTCGTTGAAGATGAGTTGGAAGTAGCTGAGGATCGCGTCCGCTCTGGTGAAGCCAAGATCATGGAACTTGAGGAAGAATTGAAGGTAATATAACAAAAATGCGTCCTTATTCGCTGGCATTTAAGATATTCACGAATTTCATTGTTGTTGGTAGGTTGTTGGTAACTCTTTGAAATCCTTGGAAGTATCCGAAGAAAAGGCTAACCAACGTGTTGAGGAATTCAAACGTGAAATGAAGACTTTGACCGTCAAGTTGAAGGAAGCCGAACAACGCGCTGAACATGCTGAGAAGCATGTCAAGCGTCTCCAGAAGGAAGTCGACAGGCTAGAAGGTATGTTGTTTGTGTCCAAGAATAATGGGCAAGTTATCTCTGGTCAGGAAGCGCTTTTATATCTCACTAACCCAATGACTTTTCGAAATAGTTTTTTTTTATTGTAAATATTTAAATGCTCTGCTTTTTAATATTATTAAAACAAAAACAATAATGCTTCTTACAGACCGTCTCTTCCATGAAAAAGAAAAATACAAAGCAATCTGCGATGATTTGGACTCTACCTTCGCCGAACTTACCGGATATTAAAACAATACACACACACACACACACAGACTTTGTTACCACCTCAATTTCAATTCATCCACCCACTTCTTTCTTTGTTTCTCACCCCACCAATTCTATGATACAACGTTTTGAAACTCTTCTGAAAAGTATTTCGCATTTCCTTTTTGAAGGAAACCCTTGGTTTACTTTTCCTCCGTTTCGACAATGTCCCATTCCACCCAAACTTCCTTCAATTCCCATACTACACCGTGTACAAACGCCCCTGCCAATCCACACGAACTCAGTTAATACATTTGCTTTTTTCCACACATTTCTTCCAAGAGTGTACTATATTTGAACACAAAACACTGAAAGAAACAACATTGTAAAAAAGACAGTCAAGTTAAACAGCGTTTATTGTAAGAAAATATCAACCTGCCTACGTTTCTTGTAAAAATAAAACAAAATCAGCAACCGAATGAGGTGATTGAATTCGACATTCGAATTTTTCAAACATGTATTGTAAGCCTATTTATAATTTTCAGTTTATTTATTTTGTTAGTATATGTGGCATGAATGATTATTCCAATCCAAACACTTTTATTTCTTCTTCACACACCAAACGCACGCAATCCGTGCACTTGCGACACTTAAAAACATTTTTGTTCTGTCACCGTCTCTGTCTCTGTCTCTGTCTCTTTTGTGTCAAATCATAAATGTGTAATCGCCCGTTTCTCCGAACATGAGAAATGTAATATGAATATGGAAATCGCGCTGTGTGTGGATGTCAAGTGGACGACAACACCTCATCGCCCTCCTCCCTGCCCACTGTCCCCAACATTTTAATTGTTTTGCTTTGCTACACAAACGTCACACCTCCTTCCCCCTTCACCAACAAAAACCAAGCATACATTCATACATATATGTACGTTCATACATCTAAATATATATGAAACACCCTCTAGACACCAACAGGCCGTACATAGATACAGGGTGGTGTGTATGACGTTGCATTATTTTCCAAGATGTTTTTCTTTTTTCTAGTGTATGTGTTTTTTTTTTTTTTTGTTCGCAATGCACAGAGAAAATATGTTATACACTAATTACACTACTCGCACTCTATCACACTATTTTTCTTTCACTGTTGTTCGTCAACTCTTCTTTGGCACCTTGAAATTACTAATACACCATACACTTTCTTTTTCTTCCAACTCTAGATGAATTGGGTATCAACAAGGACAGATACAAGTCGTTGGCCGATGAAATGGACTCCACATTCGCCGAATTGGCCGGTTATTAAAAACAATTTTTGGTCTCTCTGTAATATGTTTTCCACCTTGTAAAAAAAAAAATAAAATTAAAAAGAACCATACCCTAACACCATCATCATTACGATACCACTGTGCACACACACACACACACACACAACCACACCTCTCGCTGCTTCCTGTCCAAGGAATCCATATGTTGGTGGTGGCAGTTAGTAGGAGTGATCACTTCTGCATGTTGTGCCCTGAACTACAACCAAACATACATATCTATCTGCAAGTTTTACATGTGCTAAAATTGAAAAATGCCAAATATCGATAATAAATTTTTTTTTTGGAAGAAAATCATAATTTATACATAACTTAATAAAATCTTTATTTTAATTTAATTTTCTAATTAAACAAAAAAAAAAAAACAAATACAAAACTGCATATTAAATGTCTTATGATGTGGGACAAATACGGGAATTTGACAATTATTAATTTAAATTGAAAATGGACACTCACTTCTCAGAATATATCGTGATTTTTACCTAAATAATACGATTTCTAAAGGTTCGATTCTCTGGTTTCGCGATTCGATTGAACTGATCGATTTTTGAACAATTTGGTGTGATTTCAGAGACAAAACGGTGTAAACATGTTTGATTTATTTATCACCGATAATCTCGAAAGTGCTGATATTGTATGCTTGGAGTTTATTCTACTCTTTATATATAGCACCTCGAAAAAACCACCTTCCCCATTTGATCTAAAACCGAGGCAATGTTCACACCGGTTAGTGTGACTATGTACTTAACATTCCATGAGGATCCATGAGGGGGAATCTTCTCTCAAAATAGTTTATCTTAAGAAGTTTCACATGGCTGAGATATTACTCTCCTATTCACGAAGCCGCAGGATTTTACGAGTTAGAATGTCACCAAAGTAACGGTTTCTCGCTCTATATTTTGTGTTCCATAAATAATGGAAATAATATCCTGTTAATTTGTTTTGAATTAGAAAAACCCTGTAATGTACTTTTCAACATATGAAACTGGTTATTACACCACGTCCACACACGCAACTCCACAACTCCAATGCATTACTGTCAACAAATGTCTTTGTATTCATTTTGGCATGTTTTTGATCCATATGTGGATCTTAATGAATATTAAAACTTTTGGAATAGTGGACACTGCCTCGTTTTCCCATTACAACATTTCATCTTGTTCAGAATAACGTCCGCTATGCATTAGCTCAGTTAGAAAATTTGTCAAATAGTTTCAAGGGACTTTCGAATCTCTAATTCTGATGAAACCCTTTTCCTGAGCGCCAGTTTTTCCCAAACGATTTGTTCATTCTTAACAAGGTCCGCTAAGCATGAGCTAAGTTTCAAAGAAATCAATTTTTTCCAAAAAAAAATCCAAAAATTTGTTTGTTTTTTTTTATCAACATTTTTTTTCGAATTTCTAAATCTTTTAGACTTTGATGTATTCTGTCTTTAAAATGAAGTAATTCTAACTATATATAGTTCATATGTCATTAGCCGTTACAGATTTATGGTCAAAAAATACTTTGTGAGAGTGAAATTAACCCACCATGAGTAGTATGTCACGATCATTTTCACAGGTTTTATTGTGCATCCGATACAGCTAACGTTATAAAACCACATATCGGTTTTAATTATATCATTTTGAAGGCAGAATCAACATTTGAGATTTTGTTAAAAAAATAGATTTCGGTGAAATGTGGCTCATTTTAGAGTGCCATAAACTGAACAAGATGATGTTTTCATTTTTTAGATTGAACAAATTGTTTGGGAGAAATTGCGTTTAGAAAAGAAGTTTACTCAAAATTAGAAATTCTAAATTTCCTTGAAACTATTTAGCCAATTTCTCAGCAACGGACAAAGGTATCGAAATAAGTGTGGTGTCAAATTAAAGCTACACTTTAGGAATATTATTCAGATACCGTGAGTTGTTTCATTTTCTAAAAATTAAAAAAATAGTTTGGAAGGAATGTAGCTTCAGAAAATGGGTTTCTCGAAATTCGAGATTCGAAAGTCACTTCAAACTATTTTTTAAATTTTTCAGCAAAGGACCAAGGTATTGCCTCGAGTGTGGTGTCAAATTAAAGCTAGACTTTAGGACTATTGTTGACCCCAGAAAGTTGTATGCTACGATCATTTTCACAGGATTTATTGTGCATCCGGTAGGGCACTCTCCAAATGTATTTTTTGACCATTAATCTGTAACGGCTAATCTTGTATAAACGATTTGTGGTTATAATTTTATCATTTTGACGGCAGAATAAACAAAATTGCAAAAGACTTGGAATTTCGAAAAAAAAAAATGTTGACCAAAAAAAAAGGAAGGGGTTAACCCATCAAAATTTGAGATTTTGTTAAAAAAATAGATTTCGGTGAAATTTGGCTCATTTATAGCGTTCCATAAACTGAATAAGATGATTTTTTTGATTGAACAAATTGTTTGGGAGAAATTGCGTTTAGAAAAGAAGTTTACTCAAAATTAGAAATTCTAAATTTCCTTGAAACTATTTAGCCAATTTCTCAGCAACGGACAAAGAAATCGAAATAAGTGTGGTGTCAAATTAAAGCTACACTTTAGGAATATTATTCAGATACCGTGAGTTGTTTCCTTTTCTAAAAATTAAAAAAATAGTTTGGAAGGAATGTAGCTTCAGAAAATGGGTTTCTCGAAATTCGAGATTCGAAAGTCACTTCAAACTATTTTTTAAATTTTTCAGCAAAGGACCAAGGTATTGCCTCGAGTGTGGTGTCAAATTAAAGCTAGACTTTAGGACTATTATTGACCCCCAGAAAGTTGTATTTATTTATTTATTTATTCATTCATTAGTCTATGGTACATAAACCTTACAGACTAGCTTATATATTTCGGTGAAATTTGACTCATTTATAGCGTGCCATAAACTGAACAAGATGATGTTTTCATTTTTTTGATTTAACAAATTGTTTGGAAGAAATTGGAGATTCAAAAGTTCGTTGAAACTATTTTTCAGCAACAATTGTAAGTATGTACAACTAATACTAATATAATACTAATACTACTAACGATGTTTTAATTTTTAAGATTGAACAAGTAGTTCGGAAGGAATGGAAAATGGACCAATGGAGGCGTAGATAATATTAAATTTTACCTTCATCCACTTTAACTGATGGTTTCCAAAAGTGGTCGAAAGATACATTTGTATTAGAATTACCAGTAGAGCTATTTCTCCTCAGTATTCCATGTTTTATTTAAAGTTTGGATAGGTTCATCAGTGAGTTAAGTTTCACTGCCTGCCAGATTTGCAGATTTTGTATGTAAAAATTAATTTTAATTTTTTGTTTGTTGACACTAATAGAACTCGAGTTCGAAGCCGGGTATGACCATCAGCGGCAACTTCCACCTCGTAAATGTTGGCGACTGTACGAGGTACAAGTAAGAGAGCAATCTCTAAGCCATTAAGAACTTTTCTAAAAAGCATTAGCCGTTCGGAGCCGTCTTTAAACCATAGGTCCCGGTCAGTGTGTATACAAATTATATAGTACACAGCTCACTGATTCGTCAGTTCCATCATGGAATGTTAAGGGAAATAAGTAAAGTAAACACAAAAAATCACTTATGGAAAGGTACCCTAACATTTTGTCTATTTTGTAGATAAATTGTGATTTATACACAAGAAATTTATCGTAAAATCGTATATAACCTCCACATAAACTAGTCCCAAATGAAAGTTGGCCATTATGACCGTACCAAAGGCGGTCAAGACAACAATACGTTTTTCATTTGAATTGACTTACTCAAACACATTCTACTTAAATACAAAATCAATATGAAGTTTGTCATTGAGATATTCCCAATCGTCATAGAATTCGATGAGACCGCCATTTGATGATGGGTACGTACATATGTATATGATGTATTCGCATATATGTACATTCATATATACTTGTCAATAATTTTCGTACTCAGATGAATCTGTACAACATTTATTGTGAATGTACGATTACCCAACTCCAATACTTTGTATACCCTACTGACAACTTTTTCTTATTTATACACATCGATTAAATTTCGATTATATCTGATTTGATCTTGCAGTTGTAGAATATTCAATGCGAACATAGAATTCTATTCTTCACTGATATGTCTGGAATATTTTCGTTTATTGTCACTTAACAAATATTCTCTGAGCTGAATACTAAAATACTTCCCACTTTTGCTTCTATCTTAGTCATAATTCTACAGTCAGTATCAAATCTCGGACGACGTAAATACATACATATATTTTTGCAGAAATCGAATATGTGCATACCGCCGAAACATATTGTACAGATCATAATCGGGTCGGTGTCATAGTGTAAACTTGTATATTTTCCATTGTAAAAAACATGTGGGTTGCTAAATTAATAATGGTCTGTGATATAATGAAGTTTAATAAAAATGTATACTTAAATACGAGGGAAGTGTGACAATGAAGAAATAACAACATATTCAGGAATTCCTGCTTTAATATTTGACCTGGTGGGAACTTACTTATTATTCTCTATGCTCAATTATTAATGGAAGCATAACCGTGAAAAACGTTTTAAGCGTCATTGTCTGTATACCCTGTTTTTGACCGATTACAGTTTAGACGATTCTCTCGCATTGCTGAAACACCAAATCAGCCGAATTAATGGACGTTATCGCGATCAAAGTGCAATTAGAAAGTGTTGGTCAGTGGAAGAATGTTGTAAGTGGTGATACTTTTAAAACGTCCATTACGGATTCAGAACAAATTGAATTTTTTCGTTCAAAACGTTATTTGCGGTTATGCTTCAGTTGTCGCAAACTTATTCCAATAAATACTCCCTCATAAATTATAGATTTTACTATTAAGGATATTATTATAAAAGTAGAACAGACAGACTGGTTGAATGCCGCCAACACAAGAAGTATTGACAACGTTTTAAGTGCCGCATAGGTGAAGAGCGATCGACCTGGGGGAATTTCAAACCGAACAGTGTACACATAAATAAAATTATTAATTGTTACAAACAAAAACGCATCTGTATTTATTTCATTGCAGCAGCTAAAAGCTGTACTTGTGTTATTTACTTTAGTTAAAGATACAAGGTGCCCGATTTTTTTTTTATCGCAAATTTGAAGACGAAGATCTTCATAATGGACAGTTTGATGTTAAAACAGCTGCACTATACAAATGTTCCATTTTAAACAAGTCGATTCTTAAAAAAAACTATTTTTTATTAAAAATACCAAAAAAATATTAAAATTAATTTAATTTATTTTTCCAATCCAAATAATATGAAAGATATCTGGCGACGAGCCTTCCTTCCTTCCCTCTAAACCGTAAGAGTGCCTCGAGGAATAATACATTTTTTAATTGTTCATCGAATCGCGAATTCTATCAAAAACTATAAAATAATTTTTACAAAACTTATTAAACGACCTTCGCATGTAAGTATGTCTGCATTTGGCGAGAGTCGAGATGCGATAGTATGAGTCGAAACTTATAACGCATACTCCTTTCAAATCAAGGTTAAACAAGTTTTTTTTTTATTTACACCTACCATTCGATTGCCATGAATTGTGAGTACAATTTCAAAGAGCATCCATCCAACCAAAGGGCTTTACTATTATTCGAAAAATAAAGCAAACAACATCAACAAAATCATCATTCACTAGCATTTTGTGAATATGTCATGAGTAACATTAAATGGAGAAAGTTAATTTTCGCATCAACACCGCTACAACAGCCACACAACTCACACACCCATCCAGCGTACAAAACAGACACTCGTCGGCTTAGTTGCGCATGCGTGCAGTTCACTTTGGACCGCGAAGTAATACACACGACTCCCCGTAAGTCATTTCAATACGAAACCGAATTCATCAGATACATATTACGACGACCCGATGTAAAGATAAATAGTCGAAGAGAAAAGCAAAAAGACATAGAGATATAATATATATGTGTGTGTTCATATACTAGATATGTATATTCTTTTATTTTGATACTGAAACTGTCGAATTAAATCGAAAGATCAACGACTTTCAAATCAAAACAGAAAACAACAAGGCAGCAGAAAATGAAAGTGTTTGTTAAATTCTTAAAGCCACCACCGCTACACACGATGAGTACGAGTACAAGTCAACACAAATATATGAACATTATTACGATATGGAGCTGTGCGATGATATTTACAAGCTTGGCCAATTCCATATTATGCAATGCTGACGATAGTGAAAACAATACTTCAAAAGCGACCTCAAAATATGTGAATGAATCATCGTCACCGTCATTGTTGGAAGCACGCGAATTACTACTCGAAGATTCGGATGGGATGGTGTGGTCGCAGTTTTTAGAGGATTATGTTATAAGGTAATTTGTCTTTAACCACCCAGGATAATCGGCTCATGGGTCTGATCCAATGATGATATCAATGGATTCGTGAAGAGATTTCCCATTTGTTGCCATTTGTCCCTACAGGGGCTGGAGTTTATAACTTTAAAAGAATTCGTGATCTTCGTACTACGACCATATTTGGGACCTTTAATGAGAATATGTCTACGACTATCGTTGTCTAAAAATAAAAAAATTTTGTATCCTTTACTTTGTTATGAAAATTGTGTGAAAATTGTTTTTGTATTTTCAAACATTTTTCTTAATAAAGACTTTTTAAATTTGTATGAATGTATAACGCTGTCCAAAGATTTACTGTGTAAATACAGTCGAGTCAGGTTATAACGTACACCGGTTACAATGAACTTTCGTCTATAACGAACACTTGTTTAAGTCCCAAGAGTTTTGCTTCTACCCTATTTTAGCCTGGATATAACGAACTTATTTGTATTAGAAAATATTAAATTTTTCCAAGTCCCTTACAGGGAAACCTTTGCCCTTTCTTTTATCTGCGAAAGAGAATACTTTTTGTCCTAACAACTAAATCACTAAAAAACACGAAAATAAATATTTACAGAAAGTATTTTCCCTCTCCTGGACTTAAAGCCTTTATACCCTTAGGTCGCAATATGTATATGTACCTCACTGATCTGTATCTTCATTGATTGTTAAGGGAAATACCCATGTTTGGCTACCACTCCCGTCATCCAGTTATATAAATTCGTGGTCTTGTTCATTAGCCCATGGTATTCTCGTTTACCTGATCTGTCCAACTCGCCGTCATATATGTTAAGAGACGGTACATTTTGTTCCGTTCGCACATCGCTTCCACCACACATTCAATTTTGAAAATCTTAAATCTATAAAAGTGCTGAACCGGAAATTTCGTCCAATGCATCAACTGCAACCACTACCAATGACAACCACACAACAGCGGTAATATACGACTATTAGGCCCGTTCCACAATGGTTTTCGTCATTCAATATTTTCAGCATGAATTCGTCATTAAGGAATATTGGAGAATATTCTCGTTTTATAGTGCACTAAAAATAATTCAAAAATTATTAATTGTATATTTTTTCTTTGTAGTCAAAGTCATAGTAATCGTGCGTCCAAAGATCTTCAATTCTTTAATGAAAATGGTGGTGGATCATCAGTTCCATATCAAATGATGTTAAATCCTGGCATGGGACCCAATCCATCGAATCCCCAACAACCAATCAATTATCATTCGTCAGCGTACAAGCGGCCAGCATCGAATATGTACATAAATAAACGTATTGGAGAAGCTGGTGTGGAATTGGAGCCGCACAAAAGACCACCAGTACAAGTAGTAAATCCGCAATTTCGTCCCATGACAAACCAAATGACTCATCATCAGCAACCGGGATTTATACAGCAACTCTTTGGTGGTACGGGATCCGGCGGAAACATACCACCAGCACCGCCAATTGCAACTACACAACAGCAGCAGCATATTAGGCCAGTTCCTCTGCAACAGCACAACGCTCATAATGGGCCTCAAACATTTCGAGCTGTCTCGGAAAATGACTTGTATTTACTAGGAGCCATAGAGAAGTTAGTATATCGTGTAGACTACTTGGAGAGTAGGGTAAGAAGATCTGAGCAGTTGATATACTACCTTATGGCCGGCAACAAACAGCAAGAGGGTATGTCCATGACATTACACGGGAGACTTGAAAAATAATTCTACTAATTACTGTTTACATCTTTTATAGTACGCGACCCTTGCCCCACAAATTTCACCAGAATCAGCGATAACTGCTATTATATCAATAGCTACCAGCAGGTGAATTGGAAGACAGCCAATTCAGCCTGCAAAGCCTTAAATTCACATTTGGCCGAATTCGAGAAAGTGTCGGAAAATGAAGAAATTATGGCTTATTTATTGAATCAGCCGAACCACCGTGGGCGCGACTACTGGCTGGGCGGTTTGAATCCTGGCCTTTTGTGGATTTGGTCCAATTCAGCTAAGCCAGTAAACCCTAATATGAATCTCACTTCCATTGCGATGTCCCATAAAGAAGGCTCCCCGTCCAAAGACACCAATTCGAATATCATTGATCTAGACGGCAAAGTCATTGAAAACGGATCCAACAATGAATCAATTTTAAATAACACCCTTGAGATACCGGGCCAGGGCAGATGCTTAAGACTGTCGTATAATTCCGCAAAACACGCTTACAATTACCATGGTCAGGAATGCACGACAAGACATCATTATATTTGTGAGCATGAGGATAAAACACTAGACAATAAGATTAAGAAAATAGCTAGGGACCTCAAATTGTTCGACTGAACATTTTGTCAATGTAAATATTTAGTTTAATACGAGAATACTTTAGAACTGTTAAATTTCTTAAATTATTATATATGTATACAAATACAAATAAGATTCTACGCTACATAGTGTATTCGTCCATATCAAAAAAAAAATGGACTAATTTCCACTTCAAGAAAGTTTTCATGGCGCCTTAAGCTGAGGGAAGCCGATTTCCATATTCATTTCTACACGAAGTTGTACCAGTAAATTAGTCTTTACTTTGGTGTAATGATGAGATTTGGTATACGTATATATATATATATATATATACATAACAAATTTCTTGGGATATAATGTGTTAGGTCTTAAAGTGCATTTCAGCCTGTATTTGGTCACCAACAAAACAGAATGTAATGCCCACCAGTGTCAGAAGATTTAAGCAAGTTCAATTAAAGTCGTTTCCAACAATCAGACAATCCAAGGGCAAAAGTCTCAATGTTGCCTTCAAATAAGTTGTTTTCAAAAGGAAATGTCGGCTTTCAATTCAGATATTGTATCGGGCACAAACAAACCAAATGTACATGCCTAATTACCACTTACTTTTCATAAGGTAATTTGAAGACTCCAGTTTCGGTACTTAAAATAAATTAACAGACTCAACTACAAGAGATGAGATTTTGTTATTACCAACAGAATAACAACTTGGGATCGAATTGTTGTCGATAAGACGTGATGTTGACCCAGAAACGGCGACGACGTCGACCACCGCAATAGGGCTGATTATTTCGACTACTAGCACGATTCATACTGCTTCGCCAAATTGGCATCGGACAGTTCCCTGCAAATATCATTCAATATACCTTCGTCATCGTCGAAGGTGGTATCGTCGGGTGTAAAACGTAACATAAAATCAACTTTTGTAGCTGAGCTCTCGTATTCAATGCTGTAGATTGTAGCAGCTCTAGCGATTGTGTCACATTCCACTATGGCGTCGTAGTAACGTAATCGATTCAATTAATATTGACGCAACGTTTACATATGATAGTCATCACCTTCCTCGGTATCACTCTCCTGTGCTTGATGCAATTCATCGTCTCTGTCTGAATACGATGATGTACCGTTCTGAAAGTATTTTTGGACAATTAGGTTTGATCAAACTTACTTTTTTGCCGGAGCTCTTGTCGTCCTTGAGTAGTCCCACTTACTCTTGCGGTCCATGCATCTCTTCCGAAGGATATATTTTAACACTTAATATGAAGCCACCGCGTGGTAAAAAAGAATTAAAGAGTTGAGAACTCTAACACGATCCCAGTCCATATTACAAACAGCCAAACATGTACAATGTACATTTCGGGATCTTCATCTTCTGACGATTCATCATCCGATAAGAAGTCTGTTACTAAACGACCCTCGGCTCTGGCATAATCAATATCGGGATCGAAGAGACGCTCTCTCAGGCTTTTGGGCACATCTTCATCGTCACTAGTCAGAGCATCATTTTCATCAACATCACTTTACTCCTGCAGTATGGTCTTCTCCTCCTTTTCACGTCTTGCTCCTCCTCTGAACTAGACTCTTTCGCCTCCTCAGCATCGGCTTGGCCCACTTCTTTCTTTTTCGTCGTCACCGCTATCCTCCTGGAGTTCAGCTACATATTTGTCCACGGTGTACTTTGAATTTATCATTTGTGAACATTCCCTGGAAACGTTTATCTATTTAAACTTTTCCTTGGAAACGATCGTCCTGCCAAATGCCGCCACTTGACTTTGGGTTTTTCAGGTCTTCAATTTATCGTTTATCGTCCATAACTGCAATGGGTTGATTTTACAAACAACTTCAACTTCTAGTTCTCAAATCGTTCCTATTTTTCAACGTTTTTCGACGAAAATAAAAAAATGAAAAATAACGGAAAAACAAATCCAGCCGCTGCATGTTCAATAGTGATGGGAAAATCGATGTCTATTTTTATCGATAACTCAGCGACCTTCTCTAATTAGCTATCGATTCTCTTCTTCGCAACTGTGTGGGGTTGCCACTGTGAAAAACTTTGAAACTTTATTTCGCTCCAGTGTTGCCAATTAAATAATTTCTCCGACTACGGCTCAGCCACCCCGCCGTCGACATTGCTCCGGCTCGGTTCTTCGCTTCATGGAATGAAGGAATCCGATATGAACGAAAGGAATGAATGGAAGAATCGACAATAAACGAACATGATTGGAAGAATCGAAAGAAATGAATGGAAGAATCGACAATAAACGAACATGATTGGAAGAATCAAAAAAAAACAAAGACTTCCCCCATCACCCCAACACAAAGAAAATTAATTTTCCTCGCTCTCGACATCAGGTGAAAATCACAAAAATCCTTCATTCAATCTCTAACGTGTACTCTTTAATTTTTAGCCAAACTTGATAATGAGCTTGCCAGCCGCCCAAACTGCTACAACATCGCAGGACGCTTGTTATATCTCGTTACTGGGATTGGCAGAGTATTTTCGGACTTCAAATCCGCCAAACATCAAACAATGCATCCAATGCCTTCAAGCTTTGTTCACATTTCATCCGCCTTCAAAGGTGGAGGCACGAACTCATCTACAGATGGGCCAAATATTGATGTCATACACGAATAATATTGACATGGCCCGTGAGCACTTAGAAACGGCCTGGAAGTTGTCCGAACCTCTTCTGAATTTCGACGATGTCAAATTTGATACAGCTTCACTGCTGTCAGAACTTTACAAACGAACCGACCCATCTTTGGCAAAGGCTATGTTGAGGAAGGCCATTGAGCTGTCTCAGAATAATGTGTATTGGCACTGCAAGTTGTTGCTGCAATTAGCTCAGTTACACGCCAATGACAAGGAATACACGTTGGCTTCAGAGTTATTGGCCGTTGGAGCTGAATCATCTGAAGAGGCTAGTGCTACCTACTTGAAGGTGCTATTTTTACTCTCGCGGGCAATGATCCTAATGATCGAACGTAAAACGAATGATGTGTTGGCCTTGCTTAACTCTGCCGGTGCTATTATTGACAACAGCATAACCAATCCCCACCAGAAAGAGTATTTGAAAGTATTTTTCCTTGTTCTACAGGTGTGCTATTATTTGGCACTAGGCCAAGTGAAAACGGTGAAGCCAAGCTTGAAACAACTACAAATGTCCATACAGACCATCATGGCACCCAATTGGCCCGCAGATGAAGGTAAGCCATAGTATTCCATACCCATATGCAGTACATTGGAAGATTTTTCTTTCTTTTCTAGTAATCTTTGGACAAAGTCCAATGGATATGTTTGTGTGGCTTCCAAAAGAACAGTTGTACGTTCTGGTCTACTTAGTAACGGTATCACACTCTATGATGGCTGGATACATGGATAAAGCTCAGAAATACACGGAGAAAGCGTTGACCCAAATCGAGAAACTGAAAAGTCAAGACGACAAACCAATTTTGTCCGTATTTAAAGTGATTTTATTGGAACACATTGTGATGTGTCGCATGGTCATGGGAAATCGCGAACTGGCCATACGCGAAATAGCCGCTTGTAGAGATGTGTGCCTATCTTCAGGACAGCTAATGCGGAGGCATTCGGCGCAGCTTCACTGTTTGGTAGGCCTATACTCCATGTCTACTAGTTTCTTCGAAAATGCAGAAAGACAATTTGTCACCTGTGTCTCCGAGACTAGTGAAAGAGACCTGAAGTTATTCGCCAACTTAAATTTGGCTATAATCTACTTAAGGACAAAACGAGATCAAGATCTGAAACAGATTTTAGATGCTGTATCAACGGAAAATACTCACACCTATAGTTCACAGGCATTAATGGGAGGCTTTTATTATGTCCAAGGTCTTCATGCCTTCCACAAGGCGAGTTTTCATGAAGCCAAGTAAGTCGAATAATATAAAAACACTTCCAAATCAATAATTCTTTTTTTTAAGACGTTTCCTTCGCGAAACCCTAAAAATGGCGAATGCTGAAGACTTAAACCGTTTAACATCGTGCTCTTTAGTGTTACTATCACATGTTTTCCTAAGCATTGGCAACTCCAAAGAGAGTATGAACATGGTGACGCCGGCCATGCAATTAGCTTCGAAAATTCCTGATATACATGTTCAACTATGGGGATCTGCTATACTGAAGGATTTGCACCGTATGTCCAAAGATGTCCATCATGAAAAAGAGGCATATTCAAATCATGTGAAATATTCAGAAAATCTTATATCGGATCAGTTGAAATGTGTCCAGAGTGTTCATCACACATTGATTGATTGGTTGAGTGGGCCCCCTCCCAGCGGTGTTCCCGCAATTACTGCTGGTGCCAATGAAGAAATAGCGTCAACTTCAACAGCGCATACTACTTTCGTACAGCCCAACACTAACATCACGACGCAGCAGCCCATTCCTTCGACTTCACAGCAGTCACAACCCATGAATCAAACGCAGACGCCGTACGTACACCAAGCAGTAGGACCTCAAGTACAACAGCAACAATTTGGACAGTTCTATTAGTATTAAGTAATGGTGAAACAATTTCGAACATTTTTTCGAGACAGGTAAAAATACATCAAAACGCAGCCCCTATTTGTAAAAACTTAATAGGTTTAAAATTAAATAACTTTATAAAATATTTCTTTTTCGAAGTTATTTTCTATTTTTGTTTTAACTCATATCTTCCACAATAATCTCCGTCGATAATTCTTCATTGTCGTCAGCAACAGAATGATGTTGCGACTTTATAAAACTGTTATCTATATTGGAAATCGTAACAAAATGTGATGTGTCTCCCACCTCATCCTCGATATCCTCCATTAGTGTTATATGTAGCTCAGTACCACCTTCGTTGGATTTGTTAAGTGCGTCATTCATTTCTCTTCGCTTCTCATCTGTCATATTTGGATGTTTGCTTTTTATGTGCTGTCTTAAATTGGAGATTTTCGAAAACTTTGAACCACAATAACATTTTACTTCGCCAAATTCATGTGATCTTTGATGAAGCAGACAATCGCCTTTTTGTGTAAAACATTTATCACAAAACTCACACTTATATGGCTTTTCTCCAGTATGTGTCCGACGATGATTCTTTAGTACATTAAGAGCCGAGAATCGCATAGGACAAAACTCACATGCATATGGTCGTTCCCCAGTATGTTTTCGTTTGTGCTTTAATAAGGAGCTTGATGACGTGAAACATGCGCTGCATATTTCACATTTAAATGGATGATCACCAGTGTGCGTTCGTGAATGCGAGAATAGCTCGGCTTTCGTGACGTATGTATTCGAACACATATCGCATTTGAAATTTTTCTCGTTGGTGTGCCGCATTAAATGTTGTCGTAAATTTGAATTTTGGCGAAACGTTTTTCCGCACACCGTACACAGAAAAGGCTTTTCGCCGCTGTGTATACGTAAGTGATCCATAAGTGATGCTTTCATTGTAAATACTAGAAGAGATATAAAAACAATTAGGTAAATATAAAATCGAACTGCACTCATTCTTACCTTTCTTACATACATGACACTGATTACGTGCATTTCTATTGTGTTCCTCAATCATGTGTTCACTTAAATCTACAACACTGCTACACACTTTATTGCATTCCAAACACGTATGTTGATTGTTATGTGTGGTTTTGTGCGTATCCAAATTATCTTGCGATATAAAAATACGGTCGCATTGGTTGCACTAAAAGTACAAACATAATTAAATGGACATGATTTTGATTTTGACGCAAGGAGACATTGCTATCAACCTACCTTAAAGTTACTGGTCATGCATATGTTCTGTTTCATATGGTAAGCCAATGTTTTCCGTTGAGCAAAACCTGCTTGACAATTATCACAGTAGTATTTGAACTTTGTGTGAAGCTGGTCGTCGATTTTTGCCGAGATCGGACCTCTGGGTAACAAATGGGGGTTAGGAACATTTTCCATTGTTAATTCGATCTGATCATTCGATACGGTATGTTGGGTATTGGAAGTATTCTCTATTATTGGCATTTGATTAGGAGCCACGTCTTCTGCGACTATTTGTGAGTCGGTAATAGAATGCCTCTTTGCTAAATGACGCCTCAATACGTTTCGACTGACGAATGTCATTACACACAGGGAACATTTATATTGTTCTCTTCGTTGGCTTGAAGAACGTTGGTTAGAGAAACTCGTAGCCTTTCTTTGTCTACTACATTCATTAAGAATGGAAGTATTTGAATTATCTTTGCCCTTCATTGCGATTTCACGTTTTGGAACACGGTCATTTCCATTAAAATTCGGATTTTGTCCTTCGTCAACAGTTTCTTCTTCAATTGGATCATAAAATTCGAAAAGCCTGGTGGAGGGACTTTGAGTTTTGACTGTTCCAGTTTCCTGTTGTTGTTCTCCAGATGCCGCATGAACAAACAATGCTTGTTCGTCTGACGAATAAGAGTCATTATTAATAGATTCGACGAGGATGTATGTCTGCTGCTGTTCACTCTGTTCATCCTCCGTATCGTCGGAAATATGTTGCACTTCATCTTCAAAGCGTATCTTTTTCTTTATGAATGTTGGAGAATCTTTAGAGCGTCTTCTTTTTACAACAGTGGCATCACCTTTCTCACACCCCAGAAACTCTTCAGCTGGTGGAGGAGCAATGTTATTTAAATCTGTTTCTTCGCCAGTGTTGGTGGAAAAATTAAAAACTGTTTGTATTTCTCTGTCGGCAGTGGTTGGAACATCGGGGCTAATGGTGCCCAGTTCAGAGCCGTTCAATTCTTCCACAGACATTTTTGTTTGGATGGTTTGTACGTGTATGCTTCGTAAAAAATTCTCGGTTTGGACGCCAGCATCGCAATGTGTAATTTTTAGTGGCGTATCCAAGTATTCATTGACAGCAGCATCGGGAATCAACTGGCGCAAAGTTTGATTGGAGCTTTCACACTTTATTTTAAAAACATAGCAGCGGTTGATCTCGCTTATGCATGATAGGCACACTTTTTCCGGCATTTTATCATTCTGTTGAGGAGGCTGAAATCGCAAAACTCTAGTAATAAATCAATTTCCACAATTAATATCACTCACCATCAAGGTTATTTCCCTTAACATATCGGCCACACGACCACCACCAGACGGTGAACCTCCATCGAAGATTGAAAGAAGTGGCCCACTCAGGCCCAGACAACACCGGCATATCTTTTCAATATCCATATCACCAGGAGTTCTGGAAACCAGTACTTACATTAGTTTTGTTATTATTACTTATTATAATAATTTATTTTAATTTTTATTAATTTTTACTTTGCGAGAACAGCTGTTTGTGCCGTTTGTGTTCCTTTTATCGTGGGTACCGGTTACCGAATTGTAAAAAGTTTCATTTGCTAACAAAGGCTCAACTGTAGTTAACTGTAAGAGGATAACCACACAAAAAAAATAACAACAATAATAATTGTATTTCTTTTATTATATCGAAAAAAAACCGACTAGAGTTTAACTCAATACGCAATTTACTGTGATACTTACTATTTAATTACATTATTATATTATCTAATTATATTTTATATTATCTTTTGTAAAACTTAAAATTTGTTCACTAAATTCCTTGAACATATCGCTTTACTTCACAACGTAACCACTTTGTACACTGTTTCGTCAACCTTTTTTGTGACAGTTCTGTTTCAGCATATTGCTGTTTTGGTTACTTAGTTTTATAAGTGTTATTTAGTATTAAGTCTCTCTCATCAACAGAATCACTCTGTTAGTTATCGTTAAAGGCCGTGAGCAAGCCTTGTCATTTCACATACAAATACCCATTATATTATAATATACACACTCTCACTTCAGCAAGTAGCTTTTATACATTCGAAACACCGTGTATTAGAATAAGACACAAACAGTTCTAAGATTTCATTGTTTCAATTATCGATAAGTTCATCATTTTTGTAATCGAAAAAATATCAGTCTCAATAAAAACCAATACTTACATACTTACTGCATACGCAGCTTCCAACGATGACTTCAACGTCTCAATGCAGGTGGTGTTATTGGCGGAACATTTGCATTGGATGTTGCACAGAGCATCTAGTATCGTACGTATATCTGTTGTCCATTCATCTCTTGTTTTATTTGAATTCTGCAAAAACACCTTGTGAACTTTAGATAGGACACAGAGAAACTCTTTTGTTGCGGTCTTTGTTTCTGGATTTATATCCCATACTGTGTCCATGTAGCTGCATACAGTTCATCGCTACAAACAACCGCTATGTAGTTCGGTGTTTTTGAGTGGTCGTATACCTTAAGTTCTTTAAGGTGGTGTTTTGAAAACTTTGGACAGATTCTTTTAGATATTTTTGTACGGAGCTCTTGTCTGCAAATGGTTTCCAAAGCGCAGCTCGACGGACACGTACTTCCTACGACAATACTGTTTTTTTAAAAAACAGTTCCATATGTTCATCAGTATATGGAGAACGTCGTAGGCCACTGGAATGTTGAATATACCGGAGAGCATGTTTATTTTCGTGAATTCCGGATTGCGGTGACGCTTGACAAATGCGGTGTTCTCAGGCGCACGATCACACACAATCATCTTCGGTTTTAGACCCGCCTCCTTGCACGCAGTGAACACAGCTGCTGTTTTTGCTGCTATTTCTGTATTTTCTTCAGTGGGTAGTCGGAAGTACCCCGCGTGCACATTCCAGTGATTTGAGGCAAAAGTTATTGCGAAACCCAAAGCATTACTTTGTTGGTAAGAAGCATACTCAACTTCATTGTCGGTAATTTTAAATGCGTCCATCGACGCATTCTTTCGTCATCAGACATCTTCTCGATGAAAGGACGCAGTGCATTTAGTGATTCTGCTACTCCTTCTGTGGTAGTCTGTGGAGTGCGCCATCCATGAACTGTTTCGGATGGTGGGACGTAGAGCTGAAATGTATCTCCCATTTCGTTGTACGTTTGCAGTGAAAGATACATCAGCTTCTGTAAAACTACTCGACCTGCGTCGGAAATTGTCGAAGTAGCTCCACAAAATATGCCTGTTATTGTTCTGCAGGCAGGGCTACTATTGGCTGATGGCAGCGCTTCTTTTTCGGCCAACTTCAATGCCACTCTTTGGATCACGTCTTTTAATTGCTGGTTTTCTAATTTCAGCATGGCGTTTTCTTTTTCCAGTGCCTCTTCGCGTGTCTGCAGATGTTGGGTCGAGCTGTCGTTACAGGTCATTTCAAAATCCACACCAATTTCTGCAACATCATCGACCTGATATTCTATATTTGTGTTTATGTCATCTATAAAATAAATCAAAAAAACATGAAGAAATTAAAAAAAAAATTCAAAAAAAGTTAAATGTTAAAAAATAAGTTAGAATTTAAAAAAAAAGTTAAGAGTTAAAAAAATGCTGCAATTTAAAACTATTTAATATTTGAAAAATTTAAAAATATTTAAAAAATCTGCAATTTAAAAATATTTAATATTTAAAAAACTAAATATTTAAAAAATTTGCAATTTAAAAATATTTAATATTTAAAAAATCTGCAATTTTAAAAATATATATTATCTAAAAAATGTTGCAATTTAAAAAATATTTAATATCTAAAAAATATTTAAAATTTAAAAAATATTTAATATCTAAAAAATATTTAATATTTAAAAAATATTTAATATATAAAAAATATTTAATATTTAAAAAATATATATTATCTAAAAAATGTTGCAATTTAAAAAATATTTAATATTTAAAAAATATATATTATCTAAAAAATGTTGAAATTTAAAAAATATTTAATATCTAAAAAATTTTGCAATTTTAAAAATATTTAATATTTAAAAAAAAGTACAAAATTTAAAATTTATATAGATTAATTTAAAAAAATTAAATTTAATAAATATAAAAAAAAAATTAAATTTAATAAATATAAAAAAAAAATTAAATTTAATAAATATAAAAAAAAAATTTGAATATTAAATTTTGAAAAAACTGAAAAAAAAAAATTAAATCTGTATTATAAAAAATGTACTTGCCTGTTATCCTGTCCAAAAACAGTGTTGGCTTCGCAGTCGTATGCAGTCTTCTTGGACGCAGGAAATCTTCTTTCCTGAAATGTCGGCCACAAATTTCAGGAAAGGCAGCTATTTTTGTTGTGGAAGGAATTCCAATTAATTCCTTCCATGTTTGAATATTTTGTTTTTTTTATTAAGAAGAGTGGAAGTTCAGTACTTCCACAACTTCTTACTATGCAGCGGTGTTTTGGTTGTTTCTGCATTTTTTTTTTTGTTATGTATTTATTTTTTATTAATTTACACTTTATACACTATATACACTTTATATTTTATTATACTTACACTACACTAAATTAATTTAAATACTTACAAAAAATACTTGACTGCAACTTACTTCAAGAACGTTTCATTTCAACTAAATCATACCTTTGAATCATTCCAGTGATTTCAAAAATACCTGAAGATAGTTGTCCCGCTTCTTCCAATGATAAAATTCATGCTGAATGCTGACATTGTGCTGCTGTCTTGCTCATACATTTTTCAACGGAAAAATATATTATTTAAAGTTTCTTTTCTGTATTGCCATACCCATCCCATTTGTAAGGTTTTTGGAAGAATATAAGCACGTAATTAATCTCTTGAACACCAGAGACATAAGCGATTTCATACATCCTAAATTAAAAATGATTTAAAACAACAAAATTAAATACATTAGTAGAATAGATTTAGCATATGTCGCCTCTAAATTGTCCTGATATAGGATAAAGGCATTTTAGAAGATAGACGTCCTAAGCCAGATGCGTCTGTACAACAGACGGCCGAAGTTGTTTGCTAAACATTTCCAAGCCAAAAGGTTTATGTGTGTTTTTCTACGAAAATCTTTCAATTACTGACATCTAGAGTTTACAACCGAACTAATCAGCCCTATTGCGGGAGTCGACTCTTGTGTTTTGGCATTGTCGTTGTCAATACTGACGGTTATAGACTACTTTATGCAAATAGTATTGAATAGCAAACTTGTTAAATGCTTGTGGCCTTCATAAAAGACTCGGAGATGGGTGGCAGAAGGTAAGGAGATCGTGAATGTTAATGGTGCGTTATATAAAACACGGATTCCTGTCGTCGTCGATTCCCGCAATATGGCTGAATAAGTTTGCAAACAGTCTTAGGTACTTTGAGCTCTATATGGTCTTTGCCTAGTTGACATGCCGATGATCTGCAAAAAGACTTATTTCGCCTGCCCTCTTAATTGTCTTTGACTGCATTATTAGCAGGGTTTTTCATTTTATAAGTTAACCAGATTTGCGAATCTTCCTTTAGTTCTCGCATAAGAATGAAAGCAAACAGATAGTAATATGGCAAATTGCATCTGCTACACTTAAAACCGTTTGGAACTGACTGACAAATATGATACTTTTCTTGTGTAATATAATGTTTTCCCGTGTATCAAGTTTGCTCTTTTAGAATAAGGTATACACATTTTCAATTAAAGTCGACTTGAGCAAGAATGTTATTTATCTAGGTCTAGTTTATTTAATTTCGCTGGACAATTATCCAGTAAAGCGCATCGACTAATAAATATCAAGAAATGTAAAATTGCATATGTTTCATATGTTTTGTTGTGGACAGAAACATTTATTTCAATTAGTTGAAATTCTGAATATTTGACACATCGATTATTTAAACTTTAAAAATATGCTGTTAATGTGATACTTAATGTTAGATTAGAAAATATTCAAATATACATACATACACATACATACATATAAAGTACTTATCACATTTTTTTCGTAGAAGCTATATTAAATAAAATACATTTTCAGAAATCGCAATTATTTTCCGAAGTACGAGGAAACATTAGTATAACTTGGTAATTATACCTACATACATACATATATATGTGTTGTGTGAAACTACATTTACAATAAATAGTTAATATATCTCGAAATCGTCCAATGATGATTGATTTAGTAATTACCTTTAGGAAGTAATATTTGAACTATTTTATTGAAATTTGTCCGAAAGGCCTCTCGCCTTTATGGCAAACTCAGTGAGATGTTGTTGCAATAAACGTTTATTCACCTTCTCCCTGTAAGCAAGTATATATTTAAGTGTTGAAACCTCTCAATGATTCACACTAATGTTATGAATTACCTGATCACTTGTGTTACAAATTTCGACTTATCTGCTTCACTCACCAGAGGTGTGGGGAAATTAGACACATGCATCATGTTCTTTAACCAAACTGCCATTTCTGCCGGGTATTTTTTATTTATGCTAAGAAAGACATCAGCAAACTTTTCGACCTGTTGCCTAGGAGTTACACAAGCAACACATACAGTAGCAGTGCGCAAAATATCTTCTCCTGCTGCTAGCATTGCTTCTCTCATTAGCGTATAGTTTCGTGATTGCATTACGAAATGTGACAGAAACTGTATACTCGTTCGTATCGGTCCATTTTCCGGTAATGTCATCGCTTTCAGAGCATAGAATATGAGACGGTCATATGCAATCGCGTTGTCATCCAATGATTGAGGTATTTTCTTAATGATTTGCATTAAACATGCGTAAAACATTTCTATAGTTTCTGCGATATTAGAAAAACCATTCTCGGGCGTTGACTGTAATTTATAATGTATTACATTTCGTCTCCATAAAAAAAGCAAGAGGCCGCAACCATACTCATTTGCGAATTCGAATTTTTAATTAATTGTGTTAAGTACTCGATAGAGTGTTTCTCAATATCCCTATGTTTAGTTTATCTCTTCACGATATCAACTGTAATAAAATCTGGAGATCGTTTTGCAAAACGATTAAAAAATTGTAACAAACAACCCTTGTACAGTATAAATTCTGACTTTAAAGCAAAGTGTGGTTACGGCCATGGAATAAGAAATTTTTTATATGTAACCGATATAGCGATATATATAGGTTTAGATTACTTTGTATATTATTACCTCAAATAACTTAAAGCTGTGTATAACGAATTCGACCATTAGTTGTTGCATAAGGGATTTACAGTCGTAGTCCTTATAGAAAATAATAATGGCCTTAAAATAAAAAAATTGCATTATTAAATATATAATTTGTTGTTATTAAAGTAATTCTCACCGTTTTTGAAATTTCCAAGCTTGGCGCACAACATCTGGTTTGAAAAATTGTTACAATAAAGTAGCATAGATCCTGCAGCATTGGTTTAAAACTAGAGTTTAAATTTACTATGGCATGTTTAAGAGCTGCACATGCGGTCTATTCAGTAGAGAAATTTGATTAAAAAACATGATAAAAACCCGACATTTTGCTCTTTACCTCTAAAACATCCAAATCTTCAACCCATAATTCTGCAATCTTTCTAAAGATTGGCATCGTTTTTTGCATCACTATTAGAACTGGTTGCACATTCTGAACATCTTCGATTAGATCATCATCGTCCAGATCCGTGTTAAGTGAGGAAAACAATGTTGATACCATATTTAGTCGGAAGATTGTACGTATACGTGCTTGTGGGGTTTTCTAAAGTAGACAGTAACTGTACATATATGTGTAAGAAGTACGGTATTATAAACTTACGACTTCGCTTTGACAAATACTTGATAACTCTTCAAAGCATGGACTAACAATAGTATCCAAGTAGTTGGGTATCTTGTCTGGTGTTAGTAAACTCATCAGTTTACCTATACTGTACATAAGCCTTACACAATCAGAATTTTTCATTTGTCCTGATGCCAAAGTTCCTTGACAGGCGTTTAGTAAGGGCTCGGCATACGGCTTCATTTGAAGTTGACAATCCCGACATAGTTCTTTAAGACCTAATGTGGCTTGTGCCGACATTGATGAATTGAGACCCCTCACCAAGAGTTCAATTGCTGATGGTATATATGCAGGATTCCCTCCCAGCCATTGGCAATACGAACCTACAGTTTCCAAAGCTGTACCCAAAAGTTTTTCATTCATTTTTTCGTACGGAATTTCATTAAGAATGCGCATAAGTTTCGGTATTTGTGTTGTTTCCCGGCCATCAAAGTGCTCAGCGACCGACTGAAACGAATAAATACAAGCCTCTAACTTCGTCCACTGTGTTGGATTGCTGTGAAGCTCGGCAATAGTCTCATCTAATACCGCAGACAAAATATCCAAAATATTTTCATGCAGAACATCATAACAGTACATCTAGAAAATAAGCACAGTAAATAATAATAATCAAATGCCGATGTTGGCGGGTGAACTTACAAATGTGTCAGAGATATCCTGTCGATAACAACGGAAACTTTCCAAATCATCCGAACTCCATTTGTCTATGGAACTTTCATCGGGCTGCTCAGATTTTCTAACTAAAATTCGAGTCAAGTGAGCATACAATGGTTTGATATATTCCCAGCACTTAAGACGTTCATCTTCACTGCTCATTGCAAACACTTCATCCTGCAGGAGGTACCAAAATCCTAGTGCCATGCTACTGCAAGACTCTTCGACAGGATAGATCCCCGGCTTATCCGTACACTGCAGAATCTCATGAACTAGACGAGTGTATAATGCTGAAAGCTCCGGATCAGTAGTGGTAATACCACTCAACAAGAGTTGCGAGTGTCGTTCAACGGCCGAAACGAACAGTGTATAAATGTAGGAAACTATATCCTCATTGTTATTATCTGGTTTCCATTCCATTTTGGTTATGTTGCACAGCGTGTCCAAAAACATCTTGATGAGTACAAATGCTGTCTTCGGATGCAGATGACAATCTGGTTGAATTATAATGTTAACCAGTGTTTTCAAACATGTTTCCGCCAAATCATTCTCATCGGCAGACATACAACCATCACCATCTGGATCTTGAGTGCACGGCCAATAGCATTTATTCACAATTTTCAGTAGTATGCTCGAAATATTAACACAATTTTCGATTGAAAATCCAATATTTCTACAATTGGTAATAAATTTATGTAAATTTCTCAAAAATCATTCAATAATTGATAAGGCTTACTTCACCCAAGTGCCAACGCATTTTACTGCTCTTGTCATGTTATTAAAGGTCTCTGCATCCCACTCCCTTTCCAATTGCATTTGAAGGTACCTCTCCGTAGTTTCGATTACGAGTGGAGTCCTCTTCGCGACTTCTGCCCGTAGTGTCGTCCGCTTAACTGACGAATAAATTGCCTGCATCTAAAAATGTCAAGTACGATTAAGACCCATCATGCATCATGTCTACAATTAGCGCTTTTGTATTTCTTACTTCCTCTGGTATGGCCTGCAGTACCTCCAACATTATCCACAGCTGTGTCTCGTTTGTAACGTTTCGAATCTGTCGATTTTGGAAAGTATTGATAACGTCTTCTATTGCGCTTGGCCATTCACTCAGCATGTGGACAATGTACGCACTTAACTGAAAACCCAAATTACATACCATTATTAAACAGGCATCAATCTCAACATGTCTACACATACCGCTATGCACAAACGATTTAGCACTAATTTTGGACCACCAGCAAATTGAATAATAGTTTCCAAAATTTTTTGCTTCAATTCATCGCGATTCTCTGGAGGCACTTCATGCCAATACTTCATCAGTTTTGAGTGCAGCGTTATTGCCCCGAAAAATTGTACTTCTTGACTCTAAACGAAACAGAATTAATGCTAAAATGCAATATTTCAAAGCTAGAACTAGATGTCAGTTCATTTCATCGGTCATTACCTTTCCTAGTTGCATTAGCTGCCAAGAAAACTGCCATGCCTGTGAACTGGTCTGAGCCTTCGTCAGCCACTCATGCAAATGTGCCTGTTCTTGAGATGTAGAACGATAAAATACCACCACTGCCTCTTCAAGGCGAGCTATGTCAATCGGCTCCATAGCTACAATTTGATTTTACTTCCTAACTGAATTGTTTCACCTCTTTTGTGTATTCCTGCAAAATCAATTCACTCCGATCCGACTTCAGCTTTCAATTTCAACTGGATAAAATAAAATGTCTTAAGTGTCGGTCAGAGAATGGAGTCACTCCAAAAAGAATAACGGCCGTAGCGTAACAACTTTTTAAGAGCAGCGGCGGATATGATTTTTGTTACAGGTTTTTGGGGGCCCTGTTAAAATATTTATATTGTAATAGATTTCCGAGCAAAATCCGCAACATGGCTTTGACATATTAGGCATGGCTTTTATTTTAAATTACTCACAATAGTTTCGCAAACTGTTGCCAATCAAATGTTTCTTTTGTTTCATTCAATTAATTTATTGTATTTTAAAATCAATTAGTAGTTTTTATCTTTCAGTTAAATTTTTATAACTCTTAATAACTGAAGTAATTATTTCTTAGAATTTTTGCTAATTTAAGTAACATGATTTTTTTTTTTGCTGAACTAAAACAATAATATTTGAATTTTCCAGGTGGGTTTTTAAAAAGAGGCTTATGATGTGCTGAAAAATATAATCGAAAAATAGGGAAATATATGGAATACACTAATTTCGTTGTTTGTATATTTTGTATCTGAATATAACAGAAACAAAAACCCAAATTAATGATTAATTTTCGTTTATTGTTCGGCCGGAGCGAACGAGTCATTTGCTTTATGAAAGACATGGTAAGATAACAAGTTTTTGCAAACCATATGGGGTAGTTGCTACGGTAGACCAAAAACTTAAGGCGGCGCGCCGTGTTTTTTAGCCCAATCGACTTCAAACTATTCATTGAATTTATAAGGGACGCGTTTTTAGCGAGAGAACTGATACCATTTTTCTGTGCATTAATTATTATTCTCCATTTGTAAAATTTGTAATTTGTTCACAAAACTTCTATTTCAAGTAGATAAATATTTCAAAGTTGAGATCCTTGACGTTAGAATTGTTTAATACATAAAACAGCCATGTAAGTATTGTGGTTACCTTGTAAACGGGGATTATTCTGCGGTCAAACGGTAATGGCATTTATTGCAGGGCTCGGGATCGTTCTCCATCTGGCGAAACTTCAGAAAAGACTAAGGATACTATCAAGGAAAGCAAAGATGCCACGAAGGTTGCTAACAACAAGGTAAGCTCATCTTCAAATACCAACCGTGGAAGGGAAAGGGATCGAAGGAGGCGGGGCAGTGCATCGTCAAGCAGCGATTCTAGTGACAGGTAAGATGTCGAATCCTATTGGATAAAAAATGTTTGTAATTTATATTTTTGGAAAGTTCTTCGGATAGCAGCTCATCTCGAAGCAGTTCTGGATCAGGATCACGATCAAGTTCATCAAGTTCCAGTGGCTCATCATCCTCGTCATCATCGTCTACGTCTCGCAAGACCGGTTCCCGTAGTCCACCGCCCAAAAGACGTGAACGTTCACGTAGCCCTCTAGCCAAACGCCGAGAACGTTCGCGCAGTCCACTTCCGAAACCAGTAAGGGAGCGCACCCGGTCTAGATCGCGTAGTCCCCCGCCAAAACCACGAGAACGTACCCGATCCCGTTCGCCACCACCGAAACGTCGTGAGCGTTCTCGTAGTCCCGTCGTCAAACCTCGTGATCGTACACGGAGTCGTTCTCGCAGTCCACCTGCTAAAGTGAGAGATCGTTCTGCAACCCCTAAACCCACTCGTATACACATAGGACGATTGACGCGTAATGTTACCAAGGACCATGTCGTCGAGATATTCAGTTGCTTTGGAGAAGTTAAAAATGTGGAATTCCCTACGGATCGTTATCATCCAACATTTGGCAGAGGCATTGCGTATGTCGAATATGGTTCACACGAAGAGTGTGAAAATGCCATCAAACAAATGGATGGTGGTCAAATCGATGGCCAGGAAGTAAACGTGTCAGCTGTTTTAACGCCAAAAGTGCGAGGAGGCCCACAGAGACGTATCTCTCCAGTCAATCGCAGACCCAATGAACGTTGGCGTGCTTCTCCACGTTTTAACAGATTCAATCGAAATCGACGTTCACCGCCTCGTGGTGGACGCCGTTCCCCCCGTAGACGCTCACGGTCACCAATTCGTCGGCGCAGACGCAGCAACAGTTCAGATAGTTCCCGCTAAATAATTGGCCAAAGATGGTTTTCGTTCGAAGCTGAATAAAGCATTTTTAAATACAAAATAACCCTTTGATCTGCATCCACATGCTACATTTAAAAAATATTTAAATATGATTGTTCGCATTTTTAATAAGTATGTATGTATGTTACAAAAATGTATGAACACAATAAATATTTCGACTTAATATTCAATGAACAAAGGTACATTCGTCGGCTGTCAAAGGACAACCCTGCGGGTGATGTTCTTTAAAGAAGCACACGCGTTTCTTGATTGTTTGCAGTTTATTTGTTTGAAGCAGCTGGGGCTTGCGTATTTTCACAAAATCGGGTTTATGAAGTTCAAAGATTTCATGCTTGTTACGTAGCAAGGTCTTTAGTCCACCACATTCCGACTTAATTTCTTTTAAATCTTGCTTTTCTAGACTTTTTGCTATTTCAAGCATACTTAGCGATCTGCCTGTCCGCCATTCGGAAGTTAATATAACATTATTAGCACTAGTGTCACTCGTATTGTTTTCACTTATAAGAAGGGTGAATATTTTCATAACTATTTTATTGATAATGGCCTTGTCTATTTGAGTGCAATTGCGCACTATTTCCACCTTATCTCTAAATTTTACATCACAGTGAGATGCTGGGGCAGAATGACGCTGTTTTTCGCTATTAACATATTCTTTAATTTCGTTCACCTTGTGAAGATGAGCTGCAGACGAATACTCACGTCTTCGGCCAATGAACGCTATGCGTTTGGTGCTGGGTATTTTCAATCGGTCTTTCTCAGTTTCGAAGCCGCACCGTGAGGAAATATTTTCAACGTAATCGCAGAAGTCTGTGTAGCCCGATACGGAGGAGTTTCGTCGCTGAAATTTACTTCCCGAAAATTCGAATGCGCAACATGGTAAGAGAAAGTAACTCATTTGATATTGGCTGGTGGCAGCCAATACAGGAATCCATGGCGATAATTCATCTGAGTGATTGCCAATAAGCCAATCAACGTTAGGCGGTAGTTTAAATTTAAAAGGTTCTACAGTCTGCTCGAATAAATTCTGTCCCACCTTTAATGGGTAGTGGGACCAAAGCTTTCGAGATCTAACGTCGTATCCATACCCCGTGTACCCTTCTTCCATTAGGATGTAAACCAAAAGACCATTACCACAACCTAAATCGGCAAATGCCTGCGGAGAATGCTGCACTACGTTACTTTGCCACAATGTCATTAAATACGCAGCAATAGCTAAATCTTCATATATGAATTTTAGAGGATCCGTAGACTCCTTGGCGTCATTCCAAAACTAAAAAAAAAATGTTTTTATTATTTCTATAAGATCGATAAATTTCTGTAATCACCCTACCTTCAATGCCTTCTCACTGTATTTCTTTTTTAACTCGTTGTAGAGATTGTTGTATCTCTCAATGTCCAACAGACGCAATGATCCCCTCTCACCGGAAAACACTGTATTCAAATCTTCTGGAGATGCCACCACTTGAGCCCACTTCAGGAGCTTTGGCTTCAACACGTGCTCAGCCCATCTATCATTGACTTCACTGTCTGCCTGAGGACGTAGTACTTCTATATGCAGGCCATTATCATAGAACTTGACAACAAAATCGTCTACTGTATCACAGTCAAACGTCAGCCGAAAAGAGTTTTTAAGGAAATCTAGAAGAAATTAGGAAAGTATGGAATAGATTAAGATTATTTATGAGATTCCCAGCATCTACTTCATACCTAAAATTCCAACAGCCCCAAATCCGTCTTGACCTTTCTTGAGTAGGCATTTAAAATGAATTACGAATCCTTCAAAATCATCGGTTGGAAGGTTTTTGCAATTGCTCTGAATGCGGATACTTTTCGCAATTGTTCCGAATGCGCATACTTTTCCAATGCCGTTTTTTACGCCCTCAACTTTGCTAACTACACATGCACATAGTTTCCGATTAATTGTGTGGTAGTTGTTTAATAGAATCGAAATAGCCGTCCAAAATTGGCTTATGCTAAGGTCTTTCGTTCTATCATCCATTATTGTGGGAGGAATATTCCAATTCCCCTGTTCGAACAATCCCAAGAAGAGAACTGAGCCGAGGAAATTTTGGTCAGTGGCGGCGGGGTAGTCGAGCCATTCACAAAATTTGGTCAGAGAAATTATTTAAATGGCAACACTAGAGTGGAAAAGGGATCAAAACAAAAAAGAGAAAAAGTATAGGGAATAAAAACATACCGGTGAAAATACGAATTGATTCAAAAGTACCGGACAAAACAGCTGCTGAGTTTCAGTACAAAATTCTCGAACTCGAAGTGTTAAGATGGCGTGCTTGGAGCTCGGATGTTTGAGTATTTATTTAACTTTATGAAAGATTCCTATAAAAAGTAATGTTTATCAGATCAAAAAAAACACAAGCTTTTAGAAAAAATATAGGAAGTTAAAATAATATCGAATTCTGTTAAACGTAAAATAAATACTTTGCGCTGCAACTTCGCGTACGGTTCCTTCTAAACTGGTGCCCTTTTTCTCATCATGTCATGCCGAGCAGCTGGCATATAAATGTAGGCCGAGTACGAACTTGAGAGGGTAGTATCTTTTGAAAAATTTTGTTTTTTTTAATTAAAAAACGAGACTTGGACAGTGTGTTGGGCGCGAGTGAACGCAAATATGAGTCTGAAAATAACGGAATCCAGTCATAGTGCTCTCTTTACCCTACAATCGGTAGTAGAGAAAAAACAAGAGTTGGAAAACTGAGACTTGCACAGCGTGGTAGACGCGAGTGAACGCATATAAGAGTCGGAAAATAACGACATCCAGTCGACCATTATGTTCTCTTTACCCTACAATCGGCAGTAGAAAAGTAAAACGACTCAGCGCGTTGCTGAAAATTTTAAATCGGCTTCATACTCTTCTTCTTTTTTCATTTTGGTAGTGCTGAAAAAATGACAACAACCTTCATTTCTGACAGTTCTTCTATCAATGTTATGTAAGATTTAGATGCGACTTGTTTTCTACGTTAAGTCCTAAAATGTCATTCCTTCGACAAATTCCAAAATTGGTAAAGTGCACCCAGGCTCAGGGTCATTTTCAGGTAAGCCGTAATCCTTGTGATTTTCGGTGATGATTACACAAATATGATTTTAACGTGTGAAACATTTTTCCCAGTCCTTTGCTCCAGTACTGATTCAACGAAGCTATAGCAGCAATGTGACATTCGATCATCCCTCTATGTTTCCTGGAGCTAAAGCTCCTTTTATAGCTGAACCGGTTCTAACCATGCCGACCGACTATTCGCCCATACCAATTTATCGTGTTATGGACGCTGAAGGAATTATTGTAGATTCAGCTCAAGATCCCCAAATAAGCAAAGAAGTGGTGCTGAAAATGTTCCGTGATATGGTTTTACTTAATACAATGGACAAGATCTTATATGAATCTCAACGACAGGGACGTGTTTCTTTTTACATGACCAACTTCGGCGAAGAAGCTAGTCATATCGGAAGTGCAGCTGCTTTAGAGAACCGCGATTTAATATATGGCCAGTACCGAGAAGCTGGTGTATTAGTATGGAGGGGTTTTACCATCGAACAGTTCATTGACCAATGCTACGGCAATGACTCCGACATTGGAAGGGGCAAACAAATGCCTGTGCATTACGGATCAAAGGAATTAAATTTTGTAACCATTTCCAGTCCACTATCTACCCAGATGCCTCAGTCTGTAGGAGCGGCATATGCAATGAAACGTCGACCCAATAATGATGCCTGTGTTGTATGTTATTTTGGTGAAGGTGCTGCGTCCGAAGGTGATGCACATGCTGCATTTAACTTTGCTGCAACATTAGACTGTCCCATCATCCTATTTTGGTAAGCATATCTTTCGAGGCATTAGTTGAATGGTTTTTAATTTGCTTGTTTTACTCAAGCCGTAATAATGGATTTGCCATATCTACTCCTTCTCATGAGCAATACAAAGGAGACGGCATCGCAGCTAGAGGTCCTGCTTACGGTATTGCAACAATACGTGTTGATGGTACGGATGTGTTTGCTGTTTATAATGCTATGAAAAAGGCAAGAGAATATGTCTTACGTGAAAATAAACCAATTGTGTTTGAAGCAATGGCATATCGGTGAGTTGTTGATCATTTTTTTAACGTATGTAATTTTAACAATTTCTCTATTAAGTGTTGGTCACCATTCGACGTCTGATGACTCAACTGCTTACCGCTCATCTGAAGAAATCGAAGTCTGGAATTCGACAGAACATCCCATTTCTAAACTTAAGAATTACATGATCAAGAAAGGTTGGTTCAATGAAGATGAAGAGAACGCCTTTGTAAAAGACGTGCGCAAACAAGTATTGAAACAGATTTCGATTTCCGAGAAAAAATTGAAGCCCAACTGGAAGGAAATGTTCGAAGATGTCTACGCCGAGATGCCGCAACATTTGAAAGAGCAGATGGAAGAACTAGAAAAACATGTGACAGCCCATAGAGACTTCTATCCCGTAAAGGACTTCAAACCCTAAACACTCTACCCGAAATCGTCTTTTCCACCAAGGGAGACTTTTAAAGTGCATTTATTAGTTTAAGTAGTAAAAGTGTATATACAAATGTATATTAATTGTATAATTCACATGAGTTATGAAAATTTGCATTTATTTACTGTATATTTTATTAATTGGACAAGAGTTTATCTTACATTTTTCCGGATAATATAAATTTGAACAAAAATTAAGTAATCGGCTCTTTTTGAATCGGGTGCACTCAAAACGAGATGTTCGAATATGCAAATAAAATCTAGTTTGTCGGGGTTATGTCCCGAAATATATTACAAATTCTATGGAAATTAAGGGACGAAATCCGGTGAATGAAGATTTCGGGGCATATCCGAACGCAACATAACACACAAATTTCCAAAACGACTATGTGTGTATATACTTTTCGGAATGAACGAAACATGTTTACTAAAACATGTGAATAAAATCTTAGCGTACATAAAACCACTTAGCAAAGCGTCAAAAACCTCAAGGCAACATATTCCACTCGACAATACTAATTAGTGCGCAACTGATAGTCTCCATTTTGTGTGATGTAGCGCACCCAGGGTAATGCTTGGTAACCACTTTTTTCGATGATTTTCAAATAACGCACTTGTATACCTGAGGTCGTAAAGTACGGTATTTCAAAGTGAACTTGTATTGGAGGCTTGCCCTCCAAGCTATCTTCATTTTTTACGCTTGGTAGACCAAAGTGGGCACGCATTAAATACTCTTTGCCACCTGGGAACGACTTGATAGTCCAAATTACTGCATTCTGTTCGGGAGCGTACTTGCAACTACCAATGGTTGTCTTGAATTTCGGCGAATCTGCGTCAGCTGGTACCGGAATGATTATTTCAACGTTATTAGCAGTGGAGCGACGCTTAAACTGCGACTTGGCTTTGATCATGTACTCAACACGGGAGTGCTCATGGCGTTCAATAACTGATTCAATCCAAATCAGTGGTTTAACCTGCAATGAATAAAGGTAAACTCAGTATAAATTGTTGAATATTTATTCAGCTCGCGTAGGTTATTAAATTAATAATTAATATACAGACTGTCGGTACTAAGGGTAATTGGCATATTCACAATCCACACACAAAACCACCATTGCCACAAGGTAAACTTTAATCAAAAAATTATTTATAAACTCTACGCAGAAGTTTATTTTGCGAATCTATACCTTTTTTTCAAATACACATATACCGTTTTGACCGCTGATAGTAAAAAAATCGACAGGAAATAGTTTTGGGCCGGAATATCGTCACCAGATATTTAAACTAATGTTACTTTAAAAAACAGTAAACAAAAGATCAGATGATTAAATTGTGGACGCATTTTAAGCGAATCTTGGTCGGGGTTTCGTAAATATTAGGTTAGAAGGTTTTGTTATTATTAATATTTAACTCAAGGTGGAACATAAGGCCTCAACAAACAAGTTAAAATTTGGTTTATTTAATGCTGCTCAACCAGCCAGTAGGTCTTCTTTTTCTTCGGATAACCTATGGATTCCAGTTGAGAGTCGTTCGAGTTATGTTGTCTGGGGGCTTTCTCAACGTATGGCCAATCCACGTTCGTCGTTAAATTTCGGTCTTTTGAAATAGTTTTGGGCCGGAATACTAGCAAAAATTGCCATAGACTTCGGTTTATAAACACTTGGAGAGCATTTGAACTCAGGTGCGGAACTTTTGTCGCGATATGCGAGTGTTTGCCAGTGCGCTCAGACCAGATAAATACAAGGTTTAGCTCATCGAAGGCTTTTGGAAATCAATGCAGCACATGTATTAGGGAGTTCACCACTCCAATTTTATTTCAACGATGATACTCAAGGTGTACACGTGGTCAATGCTTGAATTTGTAGCTCTTAATCAAGCTTGCTCTTGCCTTAGGTTAGGTGCTAGAGATTCTAGAGAGGGTCAAGGACTCTGTTGGGATTAAGTGCTTGAATAGCGGACACAATTTCAGTTATCGCTGAATATTCTGTCCTGTTGGGATGTATGACAAGTCGTCTTTCAATACAGGGATCTGTTTGTCTTTTGATGTTATTAAGTGACCGTTCTTGTCCATAATAGGGTTAGTTTCTGCGATTTTCGAAATGCGTGTTCGCCTTGCCCGCTATCATTTCGTTGCAGGCAGACTTCGATAAGAAAAACCAAACACCCCTTTCTCTCCCGGAAAAGATAAGCCTCATCTCAAGTGTGGCGGCAATTTATCGGAAAGCTGACCGTCCTACTAAGCATAAACCAACAAATAGTAGATCATATTTCATAAACTCCTCGCCAAGTTTGACTAGGTTTGATGTTTCTAGAAGCTATGTACGCGTGTTTCGATCCAAGTTTCATGCTGAATGTTTTTTTTTACTAGTTTTAATAAAATTGTTTTTAAAAAATGTTCCTTCCATTAATTAAATATAAAGCTTCATTAATTTAAGAATGTGATATTAAACCACAAACATTTCAAAGCAAAATAGTACAAACAAAACAATTCCTATTATACTATTTGGCTTTGGAAACGTTTGCGAAATGGTGACTATATTGTTTTAACAATGAATTGTATTTAAGTTATTTGATTTTGCTTTCTGGAATGAGCAAAACGAAACAAATTGGAACGTTTTGAATATTTAATGATCAACATTTTATTCCTGTTCCGTTGCGGAAGTTGTTTTGTCTCATATTCGTTTTACCGATGTATAATTATAGACTCCTAAACATATGACAGGTTTTTTATCAGCTTAGCTCACTTCTACGACATGTTTAATATATTCTGCTATTGATATCTTATTAATATTATAATTATACTCACGTGTGTATTCAGTCGGTAGGACATTAATTCAAATTCTCCATCCGGTGGTATAAAGGAGATTGTTCGGTCATTTTCAAATCTTGAGAGACGAACGCACTGGTGAAATTTTACATCTTCCAGCTCAACAGACTTGGACTTTCCTCTACCTGTGCTTTCGAACAATACTTTGTCATTGAGACCTAATCTTAGTTCGGGCATACCTGAGAGATAAACTCTCATTTTAATGGCTCCCACAATTTCACTCCGAAGAACATTCCCATTAGCGTTTGCCAATAGATTGACGGACTCAATGACGTCCAAAAATACTTCATTCTTTCGATACTTGATCCCCTCCGAACGCCATGAAACAGCATTTGTTACAGCCACTGGTACAACGGGTTTAATCTCCAACTTATGTCCCTCCTGCGTTATATACTCCTGTAGTATTTTGGAATCAGTTGTTTGAGGATATCCAAAATCGATGAGCTCATCGAGTAATTCGTAAATAATGACAAAGTTATCTCGTATTGACTCCTCTTCTAGTTCCTTGAAATACTCAATGAATACTTGCGCTATCTTATGCAGGAACACGAACACCAGCGCAATGTTTACATTCTTATTTGGAGGAGTAGTTGAAACAATATATAAGTTGTTTGTTTTTATGTATGCAAAGATGCAATCTGCCGTCTGTAGTATGGGCGTGATCATGCCCTCTTCCTCCTTTTCCATTAGCAATGGCATGAATTTGTCTATTACCGCCATGTCCATATTATCCCCACGATAATTTCGGGATATCAACACCTTCCCCTTCACATCCAACACATATATTGCCGATGAAGACATACTTTCAACCAATACAGAAAAATGAGTCAGTAAATGTGAATTCACTCCTTACAGCTTTCGAAGCCAATATTTATTTTTTTTATTGCGTTTTCAATAGTCTATGTTGCGAAACTGTAAGAAACATTGAGAAAGCTGAATTTAAATGTTAAATAAATGTAAAAAATTTACTGAAAAATCTCACACGAAAACTTCCAAATCACACAGAAAAACTTACGTACGTCACTTGTCAGGCAATGACAGCTGGTTTGACTCCAGTGATGTCAAGTGAATTGCACTGAAAATCGTTATTTAGTAAATGAAAAATCGTTACATTTCAATCAGATGATTTTTAGTGGATTGAGTAATTAAATTCGCACAAAAGGGAATTGAGGAATATTGAGATTCTCAATTACACGTCTGAGAGCGTATTTACTTCAGGAATGATAGATCACGGGTGATAGATCCCAGAACGAAGACATTGAAGAAAATGCCGAGCAGGCTGAGGGTCGTTAATGTGATATTAACAGTACTTGATCCAATGGCCACTGATCCAAAATGCGAAAACCAGCCAAACGACTACACCTGCCACTGCGGGGCCAGGTCAAATAATAGTGATGATGATGCAGGAGATACGTATATTTTGAGACATATCACTTATTATAACCTCGTTAGTATATATACATCCAGCACGGCGATATACAGACGGAGAGAACAATCATCCGATGTGGATGCAGGTGACGGATGTGATTTGGATCTGGATGACAAACAGATGATTCAATCACTGTACGCACATCCGCCTCAACTGACACTAAAGCAACAATTTTTGGTTGCTAAAAAACTGGTGCTTTTTCCAGAATTCCGGAGAAATTGGGTACTTGACAAAACGTATGCTTGGAAATGCTAAGCAAGCGTGTTGAAGAGATAATACCGACATAACGAAGGAAGGCAGCTGCAATGTTGAGGTAATGGAGGAATTTATATACCTCGACTCCTCCATGAATAGATAATGCTGACATCAGTATAAAGCGAAGGATCTTGCTGTAAAAAAATGCTACTTCCAAATACGCCAACAAATCATGAACAGTGTCCTCTCTCGATTAACTGCAACAACATTATACAACACGGTACTTACGAAGGCAGAGAGTAAAATCTGTAGACCGATGGATAATAGGCGCCAACCAATCTTGAGCTATATCCCGACATGAACGCCATGTCGGCATAATGAATCAATAAACTATTTCCGGTGGACAACAACTTCCACAGTGAAGGCCGAGACTGTGGCGGAATAACCAAATGGAAGAAGATACGAACTGGAGAAGGCACGCAACAGACCGAAGAGGTGAGAAATAATTTATTAAGCAGGCCAATACCAATAAGAATTTATAATTTTAATAAAATTGATAATTGTTTCCAATACGAATCCATTCTCTTGCCAGTGCGATTTATTATTATGTGGTGACCAAATACATTCGAATTGTGGTAACAGTAACAATTGAGTTCAATGCCGAGTAATGCATCGGTTTTATATTAGTTAGTTCTTTCATTTGTATACAACATGTTACGAGAACGACGACAATTGGTTGAAATAGCTATCTTTTTGGTAATCAGTAACTACTATTTTATCATTAACATCACCGATGACAAATAATTGAGGTTTTTAATAAGTATATGCTTATCATTATTATTATCATGCAATTTGTGTAGCCCGAACTGATTTTCAACTAATCATACCCCCTGTTTTTTCTTTGTTAAACTGGGTCGCTTTCCACACAAATTAAATGAGATACAAATGTAGTGCGTATTGTCTTTATCTTGTATTAGTCGAAGTGTGGAATGTTTAGGGGAATGTATCAGATTGTATTAGGTTATTTGTATCCAATAGAACTTCCAAGAAACCTTTTAAAAAATAATAATTAAATCACCGAAATATTATTTATGAATAATAAAAGTAGCGACCCAACCTAATGTATTAGATTAATAACTACACGAAACTTCAATGATCAGCACTCGTCGTCGTTAACTGTAGATACAAGCAATACGATCAATCAACACGAACAAATAGGTTCGGTGGTCGGTCTATCTAATGTGCCTCGAATACTGGTGGGAATAGTGGTCTCAGTTCCATACCTGCTACCGTACAGCAAACAACGGAAAAAGTATACAATAGTACCTTACTACAGAACAGATCACTAACGGTAAATTAGAGCAACGACAACAATACAAAACAAAAACATTGAAATCTAACATCCATATGCGAGTACACAACGATAAACTAAAAAGATACAAAGAGTTACCGTGTAATACTCTCATATTCACCTAAAATTGAGGGCGAAACAACAACGCACTCATACACTATACCCAGTACAAGAACACCAATGAACTGTACATACATATATCTATATTGTGAATCAGTTACCGAACTGTTTTGAAATGATCGGTCTGTTGTCCGGTCATAGTTGTCATAAAAGGGGTCAGTTTCATAATTTCATTAAAATAAAAGAATGTGCTAATTGAATCATACAAGTTCAAATCGCCTATTCGTTTTTAGAAATTTACATGAATTATGGGAACAATAAAATTGTGCATGTGTGTCTCACATAGTGTGTGTGTATGAGTGGACATAAACTTAAGGCTCTTATCACAAAGGCATTTTGGAAGTGTTTTTTTCACAATCTCCATTATTTCTCCATTAATTTTAGATCAATTTCTTTTAGGAATAACGAACAGTCAGGATCGATATTATAGCAGCACAAAGAAAATGAGTGAATCAGCAACAATGACATGCGAACCTGTGTGGCTAGATTTGGAATATGTAACACAGATTATGAAGAAGTACACAAACAATAGCTTGTGCGTAATTAAGCATTTTAGCACCAGCCCCGCAACCGTCAAAGGCGAGAACTATTTTAGTGCTTTGTATGAACTTCAAGTGACATATGAAGGCGGTAACGATGATATACTAGAAAGGTCATTTATATTGAAGACCCGTTCGGAAAACGAGTTAATATCACAACTTGAAGATGACTTCGATGTTTTTGTGCGCGAAAGCCAATATTACACGGTGATAAATGAAGATATGGAAAAGCTGTTGGGAAGCATACATGATGACACGATATTTGGACCGAAGTAAGTAATGCCAATTAAATACTCTGCGGCCAAAATTGTATTTAATATATTATGGTACCCATTATGTTTTACATCCATCATCGGTTAAAGCTCTTATTTTCGAAATTTAATATATTTGAATGTCTTTCATGGTAAAAGAACAAGACATGCAACAACGGCATGGATGACTCATATTCGAGCGAGTCAGAAACCAAACACCAAACACATTTTTTGGTGAATAACCCCCTTAGGTAGAACTGACATGTGGGAATGATCGTAATAAACCAAAGATTTGTATTTCTTCCAGTCGAAGTATGTGACATAAGATGTGCCATTTTTTCTTATAAGCAACTATTGTTTTCATATAAACAAACAGTGGTGTTTTTGCAGAACTTTTTTATATGAGTAGTTAATTTATTGTTTTTGGATTTAGTTAAACTGTCATTTAAAGCGTTTTTATAAAAAAATTAAGCAGTTCTCAAGATACCGATCATATACATACTATTGTTTTAGATAGACTGAAATGAAAATAGCAAAATATTTGGCATATGCCATGAATAGCGATTTAAACTGACATCGATAAATCGAGAGTATAATTTTATTCTTGATTTGTTTGCTTATTAGAAATATTGGATACTGCTATCAAAACGTATACAACACAAAACATTGTTCATATCCGAGTTTAATGAAACGTTGGTCCTATCTTGCTAAAATAATTATAACGTGTTTTGTCATAATATTAGAAAATAGATTCGAGATTTGCTTCAAAATCGAAATTCTGTAACAGCTACGAAGAGAAATACATTTTATACTTATGCTAACAAATTATACTAACTTAAAAAAGGAGTGGCAACAGCAGCTTGAAAATATTGACGAAAACTAGTCCTGTCTTATGTTAAAGTGCGCAGAGTGATAAACCATTTTATGTTTAATTGTATATTAAGTCTGGTATTCTTTCAGAGCTGTATACGTGGACGAGCGCATAATTGTCATGGAAAATCTAAAGTTGAAGGGTTATAGTATAAAGGATATTAAAAAGGGACTCGATTTGAACGAATGTCATTTGGTTCTACAAAAGATGGCCAAATTCCACGCTGTCTCTATGATTTTGTACAAAAAGGTACTTATGCTCGCATTTACAGAATATAAATTTATGCAAATAATTAATTGTATTTTGAGTTTAGAATCCCGACATGTTTCGTTATCATCTACCTGGTAACATTTCGGAGCATCCGTCACCACTACATATGATGTACATGAGAGCTATTGAATCCACAATGGAATATTGCACAAGTCAAGATGATCTGAAAGGATTTGTACCCCAATTAGAAGTCTTTAGTAAAACGATCATAGCAAAATTGATAAATGTCTTCAGTCGCAATTTAAACGATCGCTATCATGTTCTAAATCATGGCGATGTCTGGATCAACAATTTAATGTTCAAAGAGAAAGACTCTGATGTTTTATTCGTAAGTGTTACTCGACTTTTCATCCAAATTGTAATGGTTTGGTAGCTGAAATTCGGAAAAGTTAGTTCGATTTGCAGTAGGAAATGGCACTTCCTACAAAGAAATGTGTACATACATAGTTTCACATAGTTATTGTATTCATAAACTGAGACCAGTCCATGTATACTCCAATTAACTAATTCACATTTTTCAATTTTAGATCGACTTTCAAGAGGGATTTTTTGGTTCGCCTGGAATTGATTTGAACTACCTGATCTTTACATCGTGGCAACCAGAAGTGTTCGAAAACCATTTTGAAGACTTGATCATGGTTTATCATGAATCTTTGTGTGCTATTCTGCATAAACTCAACTACCAGCAACGTATACCAACAATCGATGATGTTAAAAAAGAGATTTACAACAAAGGCTTTCATGGTAAATACTTTAATAATACTTTAATTTATAATGTAATTTAAGTTGAATTTGAATCACCGATTAATTGTTTTCTTTTTTTTATTGGTTTGATTAATTTAGGATTAGCTACAGCTACTTGCTTATTGCCCATATTGATAAACGAAAATCCGGACCTAGCAGATCCCGAAAACTTTGTCTTGGACACAGAGGAAGCCACTCAAAGCAGACGTACAATTTTTCATAATCCCAAATACGGTGAACGATTGAAACTCTTTTTAAAATATTTCACTGATATTAACATATTATAAAAAAGAAGAAAAAAACGTTGTTCATTATATAATTTCATTTGAATTTAATTATTAAGTTATTTCTTTATAAAGTTACGATTTCAGTTAAAGAACACCTTGGTATTCTTCTCGACTTATATTTTTTTGTTGAGTTCCTAACGACTTTTTAATATACTCCATTAGTCACCATATTACATTATAATGTAATACAGGGTCCGCCAAATAACTTCTTTTTTTGAAAATTCTATAAAAAAAAACTACTGGATATTTTCTGAAATTTTTTTTTTTCAATTCTTGTAAACATTAATTCGTTCAACATGGCCCGATAACGAAAATAACGAATTAAGCATTAGTTGAAAAAAAACGTTATATAGCGGAACCTTTATAACCAAACCAATTGAGTATCTGGTTAAATATATGGTTTCTAGAGCAACGGCACCTACAATTACAGATTCTAAGGTAGTCTTTGGAGGTCCAACTAGATGCTTACAGATCCGAAAGTTTGTGTGCCTATCGAGCTGGAGCCATTGGCAACTGATTTTATTAGAAACAAGTCCCTAAACATTTGTTTTTGGTGAAGCAAAAATTAATTAAAATACAAACCATTACTCCGTGTCTACGTATCTATGTTAGATATCAATTAGAATATTTCATTTCATTTCATTTATTTGCACAGATTTTGTAATTTAAAGCCTTACGGCCAATTGTAACAAATTACAATAAAAACTACTCCATGTTGAATACTACTGCTCAGTTAATTTAAAAACAATTAAAAATATGCGTATAAAAATACAGTGGAATTAAAAATAATATAGCTATACAAAATAAAATATAAAAAAGCAATTTACATATCAAATTCAAAATATCAGTAAAGCGTACATCAATCAGTATTGGAAAATGAGGAATGAAACAATCAAATTTTACAGTTCCCTAATGAATGAACAAATAATTCTTAAATAGATTACGAAATTTAAATTAAAGAAAAATATTGAAGAAGCTTTTTTCGGAATGTATTATTAGTCAGTGAAAATATTTTCAATGTACCGGGGAGTGAATTGAACAATCTGGCTATTCTAACTCGAAAGGACTTATCCATATGACCATCCGCTCTGGGAATGATTAGTTGGTTAGCACGCGATGAACGACAAAATGTAAATGAGTCAACAAGAAAAGCCGGAGTTTGATTTTTATAAATTTTGTAAAATAACAGAAGAGACCGATAATTTACGAAATCACGAAAGGAGCAACCCAAGAATTGATTTACATATGGGGTAACATGGTCAAACCGTCTAAGAGAAAAAATGTAACGAACTACTCGGTTGATACATAATCTAATTTTGTTAAAAATCCTATTAGGTGATCAAAATAATGAAGAAAACTAATTAGCAACTGTGGAACAAACGTCTGCATCCAGACATTCACATTTATGACAACGTACTGCATTCGATTCAGTGTATACTCATTTACTGCATCCGCAACTGATTGCACGTCGTTGCACACAAGCAAATACTTTACAATGTTTCATTTTACAAAACAAGACATCTACATTGTTTATTCGTTTCTAGAATTCGGTTTATTCGTTTTGGTTCGAAGTGAATATATGATGAAGACAGTGAGTACTCAGAGTATTTATTGTGGTTTCACACAAAAAAGTAGTAGGAAATGTTGAATTCGTACATACTTACGAGCATAGAGCTCATACGTGTTCATTAGAACTAGTGAACTACTAAAAATATGTTTATTTTTTTTTTAAATTGTAAATAAAAAATGTTACAAGAAATAATTTTGTATACAAAACGATCTAAAATACTGACGTCGTCGGGCAAGCTTCATAGACAATTCATCTGACTCTGAGTACAGTAGTGAAGAGTGCTATACCCTACTGAAGTTTTGTATCGCTCTGCGTATATTCATATCGCTTTGTATTAATGGAATATCATTTAAAGCATAGAATGTCGTTTCAAACATAGAATGTCGTTTCAAGACATTCATCGATCGTCTCCCAATTGTTTAGAACTATGCTAAAGCGCCCTTTACATGGTCAAAATGCATGTGTATGGATCACTCCGACAAAATGTTTTGATATTGTATCATGAAATTTTCACCGTGTAAAGGGCACTTAAGAATTGGCATTTAAACACCTGGGGTGACTTTGTCACGTAATAAAAATTCCAATATCGCAGTAACTTTGACAATTGATACAGTATTTCTGTATTAATTCAATCACAATAGGGCGAAAATTGCATTTTAATTTCATATATAAACCAACCCCTTGCGTCAGTTGGAACGTAGAGATTAAATACTTCTGAGGTTTAAAGTCATTTTCTATTTTTCGACATTATTCTCGGTAAAAACAATATTTGTTATTATTTTTTTAATGTAAACTTATCCTAATAATTAAAATAGTCGTTTAAAGCTCAACTAGATCTTTGAGGAATGGGTTGATTTTGATTTTTGGATTTGAAAGTGGCAAAATTAGTCCAAAAATTAGGGGAAAAATAGTCCAAAATTAACATTTTTGAGATACACTCTACTGGCTGCCCATGGTCCAGGCATATAATTTTGTAATATGCTCTTTTTTCTTCGAATAATTTCCGGTTTCGGAAAATACAACACTGCACATGTTTCTACATAACAGCCATTCACAATATCCACAATCGAGGTGAATGCTTGCAGTATAATATACTAAAAAATGTTCGTATCTGTCAGACGTTTGACGGACTCAGGTGTGTTAAGAAGGTAAAATCTGTGTTTTATTCCGTTCTTTTTACACAAATCATTTATTAACTTATTAAAAATGCAATAGTACATGTACAAGAAATACACGAATAAACAAAAATATATACATAGTGTGACAAGCAATAAATTCATGTGGTAATATAACTCGTTTGTGTGAATAAATATGAAATCATCAACGTAATATAACTGTTATAATGAAAGATTTTCGTTCGTTATTGAATACACAATCCGAATGAAAGAAAAAATGTAAAATAAGTGTATATAAATTATGTAAAGAATGTGTATTTGTAGAGAAGCTAAAATGAAAAATCTTTATACATACATAGTTCTTTATACACATAGTTGTAAAATATACATATGTATGTGCGTGTGGAAATAATGAAAAAAAAATCAATTCTTAACAAAGTTCAACAATGAAATTAAGTTTAAAGTCCCCCATCTCTCCCCCCCCCCCCCTAAATAAAAAAAGAAGAAGGAAGTGTATGTACCTTAACGTTATGGTTTGATGTGTGTAATACTTAATGGACAGACAGACGTCAGACGGACGAACGTTTGGCGTTTGGATGGCTGCTGGTTCCGTTGTATAAATGTGGATACATACATGTGTGCATGTATTTTGTTATTATATGTGTGTATACATGTTTGAGGTTTGTTTTTTCTTCGATTTAGTGTGAGGGCGCTTTAGTCAATATGTGAATACGGGTGCGGCGGTGGGTATATACATACAAGACAAAAAAATCGACGATATATATATGTACATATATGTGTGTGTGTGTGTGTTTCTCTCTAATTGCGAGTAAGTTTGAAGTAATGTTATCGGTTAATTACTTTCAACCAAATTGATAATATATTATGAGATATCTAGGCATTTGCGTCCAAAGAAATAGATATGTTATGCATACGCAATCAAAAGAATAAAAAAAACAGTGTCGAATAAAGCGAAGATATGTGTAGAGGAGTTCTCTTTATCAATTTATTACTACGGGTACGGGATCCACTTGTTTTAATTCACCACTGTGAACAATTCACAATGATGACTTCTCTCGATATAATGTGTGCGTGTGTGTGTGTTTGAGTGCGTGCTGCTTCTTCCCCAATATGTTGACATTTTAAAAAGGCAGACACATTTGACAATTCACCACATTGGATTTGTATAGTTGTTCGTGAATGGTTGGTTCGGGTATCGGGTATAAATAAACAACAGAGAGAATTCGTTTTTTTTGTTTTGTTATTTTCGTTTGGTGAACTAATGTTTAATAATTAATACGTACAAAATATATACATATTGTTTATTTCCATCAATATAAACGTACACACACACACCACTACCAGATAAACAGATAAATAAATGTGGACAACAAAATAAAAGTGGGAAATAAAAAAGGCGACAAACGTTCACTGGGAAACAAATTGTTCATATACAGACAGACATAGAATACATAGGTGGTACATAGATAAGCATGTACAAATTAAAGGCCAAAGCAAACGTTGTATATATGTATTAACAACCAACAAAGACGAAATATATATGTATGTATGTATGAAAAATTGTATGTACATGTATATAAAATCGAGAGAAGAAAAAAGCAATCAAAGACTAGAAATGAAAACGTGAATAAAGTGAAACAAGAAAATAATACAAAATAAAATTAACAATCAAAAGAATCATTGTTTAAACAGTTCGGAAACATACACACAACGCATCACTTCTGTGAAAATAATAAGTCGCCAGCCTTTGTGATTGTGATCTGATGCCTCCTTTGCCATTTCCGTTCTGCAGGAAACCATTGATACTACAAAACATTTGAAAAAAAAAAACCATTAAACGTTAAATTTCCAACATTACAACAAACAAACTCAAAACAACAGGAAATCAAGCTACCAACCACTCTCTGTAAGACAACAACGAGTATGGAACGCGTAAACATATGATCATCAAGGTGGGAACTTTTCCTCTTTATACTCCAAAACACACTCATTCATACGTACGCATACATGCATGCATAGTACATATTCGTACGCATATACATGTATGGCTATGTGTGTGTGTATGTATAGACATTGTTAGCTTTTGTTGTATGTACTAAGTTTTTGTTAGTGTTTTCATTTCTTCTTTTGTTACATTCACTTTGTTTCTTGCCTCTGTATATAATATACTTACTATGTATTTATGTATGTACATATGCATATATTGATAAGTGTAACAAACATACGTACGTACTGATAGCACAGTTCATAGATATTCTGCTTTTTGTTCCTTTTCAAAATAGTTTACTGCATTTGCCGCGGTTTTGCGGAATGGCTTCCACCTCGTAGAACATACAACATAAATAAATATTCATACATATGTATGTATGTATGTATGTATGTAGTTCTCTGAATATTGCCCTACAATTATAATAATTCGTACGATCTTAAGCAAATTATTGATATCCCCCCAACTATTTACTGGTTTCAGATTTTTGTTTTGTTTAGCTCATAGTAGAAACGTGTAAACGGCTTGCAATATCAATGGAATGGGTTCTATGTATGTGTTATACAAGCCGATATGCATACAAAGCCCAGGTTTAAAACACAAATCTAAAGGTTTTTTGACATTAGGTTTGGAAGTTGTACCTTATGTGACCATTATAGAATTGTATCATGGATGGGTGCGAAAAGTGTTCTTCCTGCTTTCACATTATTTAATCATATAATATGTAAATTGAGTCGCATCTGTATATGGTCTGTTTGGAATCATTCAACAGAATACATAGGTCTTTGTTTGCATTTTTAAATCGATCGTTATTCATCCATCACCACATACCTGATTGATTCGTCTTGGTTACTCTGAAATCATTCTTACAAATTCGTAAATCTGCTTTGAATAAGTACATACGTATTAAAACAAAATTATTATTAATTATACGCCTTGTAACATGTTGTTTTTTTTTTAAACCTTAGCTAAATATTTTTAGCGAGTGTTGTTGGTTTTTTGAAAATATTCGCTCATGTTGATTAAAAGTTACTACATATTTCATACTATATATTGCATGTGTGTATTGTATGTATACGTTTCACTAAAACATCCGTGGTAGATTTGCCTTCCGTACATACTAAATTTCAATATGTCCTCACATGAAATGCCCTCACAGATGTAAGCCATAAAAATATTAAAAAATCGGGTTTCAATTGAATGTACCAGAATCTATCAGGCTGAACTACAAAATGTTAACCTCCTACAATGTGCGCCAGTTCTTAAGAAAAGATGTAATAAAATCGCGTTTATACATTTAAAATTTTTTATTTTACAATGTTTTATGTTCTTCCTGTTAAACTAACTTAATGAGGGTTAGGTTTTTCATGAAAATTTAAACTTTTTTTGGAGTTGTAGCGTTTTTTTTTTTTGTTAACTTTAATATCTAGATTTTATATCGACCACTTATTTTGTTCGATATTAACAAAAGTTTAAAAAATTTCATATAAAACCAATTTTCGAAAACACGCCCTAGAAAGATGCGATAGTGATTTAACATTGTACACTAGCCATTCCTGTACAAATTATTTTACCCTGCACCCAAGCAAAAATTATTAAATAAAGTTTATATTGTATGACATTTTTTTAAACAAATTTAAGCAGCTGCCTGATTTTTGTGCACGTTAGCGTTAGTATTAACAGCTGTTAAATCTCAATGCGTTGCCTGTGTACTTTTTATCTTTTAAGTGTTAAATGTCAGCAATCATTTATAATCAAATTATACCCAACAAGTGCGTTATTCTAAGCAATGCCAATGAACCAAATGTCAGGAGTGAGAACAATACTTATGGCCACGCAAATTTAGAATATATGTCACACATATATTTTTCAAAATATTTTACTTTTATTATGCTTTATTGGTTATTATTGGATCGACTTCTTAGGAGTCTGACAATAAGTATATAATTCTAAACATTCAATACAATAATGAAAACAGGTATGGTATATTTTTGACCTCTATAGGTTGAAGTTAATAGCTGTATTTTTGTTCGGTTCTAGACTGTCGTTACATAGAGTAGATACCTCCCTGCGTTCAATTGTTATAACGATAGCAATTCGATTGTTATTTGTGCACTATTTTACTTTTATGCATGTATGGTGGAGGCAGAAGGCTTATTTTCAATCTAGACCTCATTTGGCGCTTATTTTTTCAAAGTCTGGTAGTGTTGTCTATCCAGAATATTATGATGAAGCTAACGTTTGTCTTGGTGCTTTATCCTGATGTCTTGAATTACATTTTTTGACTAGAGGTATACTCACTCTATTTGTCAGTAATTGGCATGGCAAACTTTGAAACAATTTTGGAAGGTTTTCAAAGCAAATATGTTTTTTTTAAAACAAATACTGTTCAAATATCCTCTTGGAAATGTTCACCAAACGACTTGGGACGTCTGCCCTCTGCATGGTCTTTGATTGAAGTATGTACGGAGGTACCCTAGCAAATTATAACGCTAAATTCGAATAAAATTACCCGTGCATATTTTTCTAGAAACCAGTAGGCAGCCCACTCGCATAAGACGCTCCATAAGTATGTGTTGTACATGTGAAATGGTGCAACTGCAGCACCGCCTGCGTGAAAAATCCCGTTGGCCTGTGGGCTGCTTAAATTTGTTTATTTCACTCAAAATTACTCATTCGTCCACAGACACTGTGAGCATTCATGTACTGTCGACTACGGGGTGTCAGACCAATTTTCAAGTGGCAGAAAGTGCAGGGACGGGAATACGTGTGTGTTGTAACTAATCGTTCGTTGTCCTCCGCAGCCAGTGTAGAAGTGTGTTTGTAAATATGTACACTGTACATACGTACGCACATGCATATAGCAAATATTGTATTTAATAAGCAGCTGGTGTTTGTAGTCGGCGGAGCACTTTGTCCGCATACATTAACATTTGTACCATCAGGTTTCCAGGTTTTTAAATGTTTGTTTTGTTTTCTTCTTCTTTGACGTTGTGTTCATGGATACTCAATTCTTGTCCTCTCTCCGCTCTCATTCATTTGCATTAACACAAAATTCAATGTATGGGGTTAAATACGTTTCGTGTGGGACTTTTGGGCTGGCAACCTTAAAATGGCAGTTGGATAATGTTTGGAATAAGCTTCGCAGTGGGGGAGCTACAAGCTTTGAAGTACAACACATAAATTCCACACTGTGGTCCGGGTCTAGCAACACTGACATTTTAAATATATTTCAAAAGAGCTAAGATCTGAACTGAAAGTACATTTCATTTTCGATTTTGTGCCACATATCGCATCGCACCCTAAATACAAAAGGGTCACAACTCAAAATTTTCCAAAACTGAATTTTTTTGCCATAAATTAATTCAAAGCACACATTTCTTTTACATCACTGTCTTTTTTAACTGGAAAAATACAATTGTGTCTATTTTTGAGTTGTGACCCTTTTGCGATATGGGTGCGATATGTACATATTCCAACCAAATCAATAAAAATCACTTAATACGTATGTATATCGAATTCATTTATGTAAGTATGACTTGTTCAATTTGTGATAAGCGTATTCGTAGGTAAACTACGAAACTAAACTGGAAAACTAAGTTAAATCTGAAAACAAAAAACACCTTTATCGCGTTCAATTTGTTTTATCACAAAGTCAGTCATTCCTCGGGTGGACAACTCTGCTGACATGTAACACATGGGTTAACGATTCTTCAGCAGTTATCAGTAAATCAATATTGTTATCGTTTTATTTATTCGACTAACGAATGCATGCACATAAGTGGAGTGTGAATACATATTTTTATTTTTTTTTTAACAAAATAAATGATCGCATGGTAAATACACGTACATATGTATGTACGTATTCATGTATGAATGTATTAGTCTTATCCAAAGAAAAGATGATGCCATGCATTCATAATTTGTGACTGCGTTTGTCCGCCATAACTCAACAAATTTTGTTTCCAATAAGAATGATTTACATTTAGAGCAGTGCTGTTCATTTCATTGAACAATTGTTGTCGCTCAATTCACATGTATTCTTACGCTCTTGCTTCAGTCAGGGCACACTCAAAAAAATTTAGTTATATGAATACATATAATTATTGTTTTTCAACCTCCCCAACATACCAACTATGAATAAAATCTCAATACAACTTGAGAACAATATTATAATAATAGTAAATCCACAATAGTTTCTCAAGTTCGCGCACAAAAATTGAGAAGAATATTATAAAAATAGTAAATTCACAATAGTTTTTCAAGTTCGCGCACAAAACTTGAGAACAATATTATAAAAATAGTAAATCCAAGCCTTTTACAATAAATTCTCAACTCTTTTTCAAGCTTGAGGCTTGAGATGGTAAGCTTATTATAATATTATTCTCAAGTCATTTGGTATGTTGGGTCTTACTGACATTATGATTTGGCTGTAAAGTTGGCAGTTTCATCTCTTCACTAACACAACTACATTTCTCCATTTGCACAGCACTGAAAATTTAGAGATAATAGGAATCGAGTTACACTCATATGTGTGTATGTACTATTGGTATCACGAAAAAGAGCTGAACTCGCTTGGGAGAGTATTTGTTTAAGTACTCAATTCGAAAATTGTACATTTTTAGTTAAGGTGGTCTTCTGGCAAATGAGCGATATGTGTTGTTCTGCTTTCGTGAGATTGTCACGCTTTAATAGCTGAAGTCACAGTACATATAGTACATGTACATACATACACACATACTCATACAGTGTAAAAGTTACAAAGTACTCGTGGAATATCATTGGCAAGATGTTACCATAGCAATACATAATTGATATGTACATACATAATCGTACATATAGCTAGGTAGCTATCGCACATGACTTTCTATGAGTATTCAGTAAAAATAAACTAGGATATCAACATTAGCGTGGCCCAAAATTATATGGAAACAACCTACAGCATTAATGAACATCTGATGCACTGGGTGACTCTTCTAACTTCATTCTTCTTTTTTTTAAATTATCGATCTTAATTTTGTTGTACTGATCCATTGGTTTCCCTTTAGAAATAGTTTTTCTCGTAAAGGAGGCCTGAAGGCGACCAGCTTCTGAACCGTGTTCAGTGGAAAGCGGTGCTGTTGATGGGCAGAATCACCGGACAGTGGTTTGTATGTCCCAGCACTGTATGTGTACTGTAACGGATATCCGTTGTCATGTTCGGGTTGTTAGAACTTTCAGCCCGGATACGAGCCTTTCCAGGGTGGCCGGTTGCTCGAACAACACACTATATAGACAAATCGTTCTTCACCAGACCCCCGGCCGTATAGGGCTGTACCTGGAAGTATATGGAAGTTATCGCGAGTGGCAACTGTGATTATAACCAAATCGCGAGGATACCCTTGAATCGGCAGAGATGTTAGATAGACTTCAATCCCCTAACAAGAGGAAAATTTCGATATCACATACATACGTATATCGTTCTTCAAATTTGGTAGCGGTGGGTTGGGCTGGATGGTCTCCATTTTCTTTAGCCTAAAGGTCCTTTGGCCGTTCTTGTGGGTTAGCGAACCATGTTTCAGTCCTTTACGGTGATTATCATGTAAAACTCATGACATATGTTCCTATGTGGAATACCCTTTCAGCAAGCGTCTTCTCAGATGCTATGCCCACTTTCCTCCCTGCAATACGCTTATTGGATATGGCTGACACAGTGCGTGGCATTTATAGGGGCCATCGCCTGAGTGTTCGTCAAATTAAAAACAATATGTTATCAAATCCAATGGTTGCCCCAGCGCATAATTATGCCAGTAGCGAATATAATTACTATTTTAAACCTGGCTTCAGATATTAAAATGTAAGTAGTGCGTTATTGCAAAATTGCAATTATCTGGGAAATACATTAGCCACTGTCACACTAAAACTGATAACATTGTGAATTTCTAATGTAAGTTAGTGTAGCCTTCGCACAATCATATCGGACAGTTTGAACTTTTCAAGAGTGTTTACGAGATTATTTCACTCAACATCGTAATCTTTACTGTTAACATTGCCAAAGATGGGGTGTTACTTTGTGGGAGATATTGCGCTGAGCCGTCCTAATGTCCATGCATACGTGAGACATTGCAACATACACAAACGAAAAAAAAAAAAAAAAAAAAAAAGTTAAAGCTCCGACTGGCTTTACTTTTAGTTTTGCTTCTTCCATTCTTCTTTTTCAAGTTTGACTTTATCGTGTTGTCTGAATACCTGTTATTTTTCAGTTTCAAGATTTTGAGCTATTTTTAATGTCTACGTAATGAACATGAATACGGTTGCGTTATGCAATTGTAAAAAAAAAACACCAAATGAATCCATTGACTTGGCTCTCTATTGTTAATGAAATTTCAAAAAAAATAACAGAGTTGTCCATTAAATTCTGGGTTAACATTGTAATGTTAACGTAGCTACAGCATTGGAGTTGATGAGTTCATGCCGTTTGCAGATTTACGCATTTTTACGCAGAATACAATTTTTGTAGTTTTCGTTTTAGTTGTACATTTGTACATGTATCAAATAAAGCAATCATATACACATAGTACATATGTAGAGTACATAACCTTGATGCGCATTTTCAATGTTTCGACACAAATTTTAAGTTTGCTGTGTGGCCTCATCTGATCGGCAATAGACACGATTGTATCGCACAAAAGAAGCCCAGGTTCAACTGCGATAGGAACCGAATCTTATGGAAAATATGTACGTGCATATGTGGGTCTAGTCAAGAGTATATCGCAACATTTTGACCATAATCAATACTCTCTAAGAAAATTAAGTTGCGGTCAAAATCATGTTTTTGTGACACCTACTATTGTAAAATTGTGAAGTAAAAGCCAGGGGAATCATGAAAATCAAATCATACTCGCTTAATTACTTAGTAAATTCGTAATATGGCAACTTGTTTATGAGTGCTGCCATATTAATCAAAACATTGAAGAAAAGATGCCGCTACGGCAAAACCGAAGTATTGATTTATACATTTAAATAGATAAGACGAGTATTTCTTTCATAATGTCCAAGTACAGGGTTTTCCAATAAGGGGTGTTATTTTGGTATTCAAAGAAAAATTGCTTTTTTTGTGATGAATGATCGGATGTTTATTTCATAATAAAGAGGAAGGCATGCCGCGTTAATAATGGAAAACAACATCAGTCAAATGACCACCACTACCACGCTTACAGGACCATATCCTTTTCATGAAATTGTCCATAACCAAATCGCAAAGTGGCGGCCCTATGTCCTCGATAGCCTCACGAATTCTATCTTTGGGGGTCTTGAATCGACGCTGGGCTGTTGGCGTAGACCTTTTCATTTCCGTGGCCCCAAACGAAGAAGTCGCAAGGTGTTAAATCACAAGATCTCCGTGGCCAACACGGTCCGGAAACTTTCAAAGCAAAAAATATTAGTTCACCAGGTATAAAGCATGCGATCGACAATCGCCAAATATTATGCGATTGCGTTCTCTGTGACACCAATTTTGCGATTTCAAATCACAATCGCAAATGTTAACAAAATGCTATTGTCAGGACATGGGCCACATCATCCAACTCCGACCATAGAAAATCGTTAATCATCTCTCGATAGCGCAATCCATTCACCGTAACTGGTCCGACAAGGTGATTTACGACGATCCAAAAATGCTCTAGTATTGCGAACTGTGACTGCAAGATTTTCACCAGTTTTGAGTTTTGTAGTGAATTCTAGTGGCGTAGTTTCTACTTGTCAAATGTCAAAGAAAAAACGCTCAAAAGTGACAGCTACCGAAATACCGGGTGATTCAAAATACCACCTATTGTAGGAGAACCAAGGAGAACAATCAATTTTGAAATGAATTAATTTTCTTTTTTGTTCTGTCCTGTACATACGTGCATACAATTTATCGAACGATAAAATTGTTTTGGTTGATTTGCATGGACTTTTTATGGGAAAGAAACAGCAAGGGTCAACTGTATGTGTATTTATGCTTATCATCAGCTACACATTTGATTGTTGGCGTATGGTATTAACAAAAGATAGTGTGCAAAAATCGAAACGAAAAACATTTCCGCAAGGATGTTTTTTGACATTGTCATTGAACTCGGTTGCCTAATTGATTTGAATACGAGTATTTTTCGATTTTTTCTTTAAATCTATAGATTTATAATAAAACCGTTAGGGCCTTAGAGATCGGTAAATATTTAGAAGGTAAGCGGGGATCATCTTGTTATATGTATGTAAACTTATAGAGGATGAGTCGTCTTAACATATGTACGTACATACACACATACATATATATATTCACACATATACACACACACACTCACACAGACAGAGACTCACAGCCAAACATTTAGATCCTTTACAAACGAGTTATATTATCCGAATGTGTTTCTTGTACAGAAATTAATAATATTATTGCTTTTTTAATTATCCGTATCTCATAATTCGTATGTATTGAATTCATTACACGCAATTGATCAATGTTTAGCATCAGATGATTGTTATTTCTTCATTTTTATTTATTTATTTTTATCTAATTTTAGATTGTTTTTTTTGTTATATATTTTAGTTGGTGGTTTTGGTAAATGTTTTCTTTGCAACCGTGCAGCATATCTAATCTTAAACCAAATCTTGCATTTAAACCAATAAAACATATCAACAACATAATAAGCCAAATATAACGTATTCTTAAAAGCAAACAAACGTCTCTCGTATTACATTGAATATTTATACATAATACTTATGATACTTAAATGTTTCCTCTCTCTCTCCTACTGTCTCTCTCTATCTATCTAAATTAAAATCAAAAATATCATGTGTTTTGTATTATACATATAAACCAATATAGAAGCCAAAAACAAACAAAAAGACCCCAAAATCAACAGATAATAGAAAATAAAAAACAATATCAAATTGTATATTGTGATGAATAGAATAATATAAAAACAAACAAAAGACAAGAAAAGAATGATAGCAAACGAACAAAAAAGTAAAAACTACAACCAATCATGCATTCGCCACTACTCTACTACCACTACTCGTACTAGTTAGCATCTGTTCTCTCATTGCAATAAAAAAAACAATGTAAAATGGTTTAGATAAACGTGCTCCCTATTGCCACCACTACAGCTACTATTACTACTACATAAAAAACACCGCCACCATTACCACCACCACCACCACTACTACTACTACCGTAACCAACACCACTACCACCACCACCACCACCACTACCACCACCTACCACCTGTAGCAACTACATACATATTCTAATATTCGATTAATTAATTAGACCAAATGGAAATTGACCGTTAGTATTGTTTATTAATTATTATTTTGTAAAATAAAAACATAAAACCAATTAACCAAATAATCAATATCTATAACTAAACTAAAATATTTAGTACATAAGGAATTCAATGTGAACCCATATATACATATATTGTTCTGTTTTCGAATTACTATTAAGCGATTTTAATAATTTCTCTCTCTCTTATTATTTCCCTAACAAAAACAATAAAACAAAAGCAAAGCAAACAAAAAACAAACAAACAGTAACAACAATAATAAACATTTTTAGTTTTCGCACATTCTTATTTGAACAATTTGCAAGGCACTTTTGTCTGTCTAGTTACATACTACACCCATACATACATACCTTATATGTGTACATTAATTAATTACATACAAATTAACAACGTGTGAATCTGTAACGATGACGAACACATAACCAATTTCCAACCAATTCCTCTCATTATTATGCGTAAAATAACATTGTACCACTGTTACTGTTAAATCATATGGCTAAACAAGAAGAAGAAAAAAGAAAAAATACAACACATAATACTACTACCCCGCCCTCCCCACCAACCAACCATCGAACACTAATCGTCAACTTATCGCAAGCAAGACATTATTACAACAGTACGCTTCTTTTCTCGATTTTTTTTTGCAACAATTATTCTACTTTTTTTTCTGTTTGTGTTCTTTGTTTCACGTTTCGTGTTCTAAGCGTAACATCGTGTCTGTCATTGCATCAATGTAAGTGATTTAACGAAAAGTGTTTATAAACACGTGTCCACCCGCATTGTGAGTAGACAAGTTTTTTTTTGAGAATTTTTGTGTTTACCTACTGATATTAACTAAGAAAAAAATCAACCATTGACGGAGAAGATTGTCCGTTTCGAAAGGTTTACATATATCAATTGTTTGCCAGGCTCCTGTGAGTAGAGAGAGAGTCGCGCAAGCAATGTCAGAAATGATTGTAACATCGGTAGGGATCATTGAGTGGGATGGCCAGTCTGAGTGTATGCTACTCCACTGGGCAGATAGTGTCGTCGTCAGTCTTGCCACATTGTTTCCTTATGACTGAGTGAAACTATAGAGGAAGCACTTGTTTTGTGATGATGAAGATTTCTTAGTCCCATTGGCGTTCCTTGGGATGAGAGACTTGCACTGCCCTGCACGTGCCCGACAGTCAATATGAGTATTGACATAATTGTTGTACATGTGATACAAATCGGATTGCCGGTAGATGGTATGCCACACTGTCCAATTTCTCTGAGATGATTGTACCATCGGTAGGGATCATTGTGTGGGATGGCCAGTCTGAGTGTATGCTACTCCACTGGGCAGATAGTGTCGTGAGTGTTGTCCATTCATAGACAATAGTTCAAAAATTAATTAGTCGTTGTCACCGGCTGTAAATGTAAAAATAAATAAATATAAGTTTATGTTTTTTTTTTTATATTCGAAATGAAACCCGACCAATTTAGAAAACATTTAGATCATTTTCGTGATGAAAAAAATGCATAATAACGGGAATTTCCATGAGCGTTAAGGGATACCTTTATAGTGATGTTGAGGAAAGTGGACGTAGGATACAGTTAACCCATCGAACTGTTTTCAGTCGCTATTTCCCCCCTCGCAAATGCTGGCGACTTTACAAGTAAGAGTAAGCGATGTAAAAACTTCTCTAGAGTCGCTTTAACCACAGCCCTCTGTTCCTTCATGGTAGGTTAGGGGAAATAAGGAAGTAAGTAACATGCCAATGAAAGCATATAAACTGCTGTGCCGATTTTAACATTCGGTCTGAGCATCGACAGATTTGTTAGCCATTACATTCCGAGCTCTGTTTATAGTTTTTGTTTTTTACCGATTCTTTTGAGTTACATAGACGAGTTGAACGTTCTATTTGAAAGAACGTACCTTGGCCTAAATGAATTGAATTCAAATTGAAGCACAAAATAATCGCTAACGATGTGTTGACGTTTAGGCGACGATACTCATCATTCACATTCGTACAAACATTCATAAACATATACTTACGTGTCGTATACACACACACACACACGAACATACATACTGAACTGAATTCGTTTTGAAATGCAAAAATAAAATTGTATCTCTTTTTTCTTGTATCCGTATCTGTATTTGTATTTGTAACTTTATTTGCATTCTACCCATAACTGCCATTCTGTAGTGTGTAATGTAATCGTAGTTGGATTTGAATTGATAACTAATAAATAGTTAATTATAGATACTATGTATGTACATTTCAAAATTTTTGACAAAATGGGTCTCTGTTGTTTTGTTAAAAGCGCCCGCCACCCACCACCACCACTGTTATGATTTTGTGTAGCTTTTATTACATATTTCAATAACCCCAACTGAATTTTATATGTGATCTGAACTCAATGGCTTTACATAAAAAACAAAAGTTTATCTACAAAAACGAAAAATATATATTCAAATGGAACAAGAAAAACCAAGCAAACACTCATAACATACATATGCATACATAAATAGACAATATTAATATAAAACCAAAAAAAACAAAAAAAAAACAATAATAATTTAGTAATGTATTCGTTTGTATTTTTACATACCTATCATACCATACTTACTTACTACTTACCACATACTACTTACTATTAATGTATATGTATATACATATATATTTATTAAGCTTATTGTTACAAATGAAATGTTTATGGTTACAAAAATATATATATACAAATTTTGCAAAATAAATTTAAAAACCATAATTTTTGGTTGTTTTACTTTTCTCTTTTTCATTACGAATGTTGCTACTGTGAAACTGCTACAACTCCTATTTTATCATACTCTCTCTCTCTCTATATCTATCTATCTCTCTCTCTGTCTCTCTAATTCTTGCTCTGTATCTTTGTCTGTCTGTCTGGTCTCTCTATCTATCTCCTGTTGGTCATACTGCCATTTGTCATGATTTGTTTTACCTTTACCTCGTTTTGTGTTACTCATTCAATGATTCTTACTACCCTTTTTTTTTATCTTTTATTTGTTCACAACTTCTTCTCACCTTGATTTTTTTGTTACCATTTTTTTTAACGTGTACTTGTGTCCTGGTGGTTTTAAATGAAATTCAGAAATCTGAAATCCTTTAATTTCTTTCGTAATACTGCACGCAACAAACATCATAAATAACACAACAACAACAAACAAAACAAAAAAAGACAAATCGAGTCTCATCATTTAGTTGCTCTCCTAACGTACAAACCAAAAACGAACACATACGGGTAGTTCCATATCAAATTAACCAAACAAACAATAATACTATTCTTACTGCATCCTTTTTTCGAGTCGGCTACATTTGTTATGGTTGTGGAAGCTTGTCAACAAACTATTCACAGTAATATGAATTCACTACTTTATGTGTGCAAATTCGGGCTGCCAAAGAATCAAATGGAAAAAAGTTCTGAAGCTGAATATCACCTTAAACATGGTTATGTAAATTCACCGTGGATGTCAAAACAGTGTCGATCTTAACATATCTTGGTCATGATCTTTTCAACTGAGATCCATAGATTTTGATTCTGGACTTAACTTACAGGTAGTTATTGTACAGTCAAACTTCCACCATTTCCCGTAGGAAAGTTCGACTTACGGAGACTTTGAGTTATAAAACTGAATAAATGTCGTTGGTATACTTTAAATTGGGCAATTCCATTTCGATAACTTTATAGTTGTGAGCCAGATTAATTCGACTTGTTCCCTCCTTATCAGACAGCAGATAGATACTTTTCTCAGTACCACAAATAACACTCTGTTTTCTACCAGCACCCTACTAACCAGCTAAATTTATTTTTAATTGCCTTTAGCTCAGAGTTATCAAACCTTCTTAGTGCAGAGCAAACATCAGTACTTTATCAGTACACTGGAAAAACACGAAAGCGATACCTAGTTTTCTTGTTCTCTCATTTGCTCTGTACTCTGTCGACATTTGCCAGTTTCTTGCGTCGTCCGTCGTCAACTACGTTACGTTAATCTGTCGAGGATCAGAAATTCGATTTACGGCAGATGCGATTTCATCACTATTCAGTGAATTCTAATTGGGCGTTAAATTCCAATTGGCCCTTCCCACAAGTGACTCTTTGCAATTACGCAAAAGCGACTTCTTGTACCCCTGAAGGGGTACGTTGACAAGGTGTAGACGACAGCATCCAGAGCATAGGCCGTGGACAACACTGTTTTAAAGAATATGTACAATTAAACAGCCTATAATAATAGAAGATCTAGGATCCCATTTGAATTTACCACCAGTGGGCCGAATAAATGCATGTTTGGAATCTTTCAAAATGATTGAAAACATGCTTTTACAAATAAATATCGCTAATAATGTTCGAATTGTCATTATTTGGGAGACAGTTGGGGTATGGAATTTCACCTGCAACGAATGATTGCAAGTTGAGGACATTTGCTTGGTTGATTTGAGGTAGTTTAACTAATATGTAAATACCCGATATACGCATACGCACTCGTACATACTTTACCTACCATCCATACCTTAGTAGACAACTTTAACAACCGTACCGTACCGTAAATGTAAAGTAAGTATTTTTTGTAATATTTTCATTAGTGTGTGATATCGTACTCGTATCCGTACTCTCTGCTTCCAAAGTTCTTTATTGCATGACCATAATACTCGTATGAAGTTGAAATTCAAATGATATTAAAAATGAAAATGAAAAATCACTGATCGTATCGTATTGAGTGTTGGATGAGGATGTGCAACCTGGGGGAGTCTGTAGTACACATAATCTGTTTGTATGTACGTTACTATAATGCTTTTAAAGGTTGACAAGGGTTATATTGTCTATCTTACTTTCACATCACATTTGTTGCCTCTTTAGTTTAACCTTTACATACATACATACGTTATATACATACATACAAACATGCATACGCAGTGTGTGTTAACCAAGATGATGATATTGCAATAAAACCGAATATATGATGTATGTTTTTGTATTGAAATTACAGTTACAGTTGTAGACACTTCCAAAATTTACCTCCACATCTTATAACAAGATCAAGATTCTGATCGACCACCCAACCAACCATTGCAGCTATTGTTCCGACGGATAACAACACGATAACAATTCGAACCGAAAGAGACAGGGACAGGGACGAGCGGCTAACGGGGATTGAGGCGAACGCAAGACGCAACTCGAGCCAAGAGTCATGATCAATTCAAATCACACGGGCACGACCCGCAGACCATTTTCACGCAACGGTCCATCCGCACGCAATCATCGAGGGCGCATACTTTTCTCGCCCCATCATCATTCGCATTCATATCAGGGACAGCTGCAGCAGCAGCAGCACTCTAACAACCATCGTTCGAATCATGGCAACAATGCCGGCCTGGGTACCAGCAACAACAACAATAACAGCGGGAGCAACAACCCGGGTGCATCGTGGTATAACAAGGACAGTAGCAGCAGCAGTAGTAATAGCAACATTGACTCTTGGAATTCCCCCGGGTAAGATCTCATCCTCTCGTAGTTAGCTCATTGTATACGTACGTACAGTTTGAACTGAAGACTAGCACGGTCGCCATCCACTGGGCAATTTTATCCACCTCCCTCCCCTCCACACATCCATTGTCAGTAATGTTAGGTGACAACAAAAAGAAAAACCAGAACCAAACACTTCCTACAGGTTACTAAAGCAATGAATTGTCATTCCCTCAATCGAATATTCGCAGAATCGAAAAAATAATATAAATGTCCCCCAAAAAAAATAAATTCTCGTACGCCAATGTACGGTGTAGTAAATGGATATGGAGAAATAGCCAGAGAGTAAACGGAAAACTGACAAAACTGTTGGCATCATGAAACCAAATTTCTTGATGTCATTTGGGTAATTTGTTCTTTGATAAAAAAAAAAGGTGGCTCCGATAAATTATTTGTACCAGAATTAGCGCACATCCAGATATCTAAATTCTATTATTTTTGATCAGAAGCGATCAGATTTCGGCAAAGGTGGTATGGTTGCCTTAACACTCCACTAAGGATGAAACGGAGAACATGTAATATAGAATTCTCAGAATCTATGTTGACAATTAGAAGTTCTCAACCGGATTTGAGGCTGGGTACGTTGTGTCGCACACACACACACAACCTCGTACATAACTATCTCACCTCTGCCGGTCATCTTTAATATAGTCCGAAAACCGAAAATGTTTATTAACAAAATTCACGATAAATAATAAAGTAACGGTGTAATTAGTTCGGCCACCAAGCAAGTCAGATCGAAGATGAAGGCAACACTTATACAAACAAAAAAAAAAACAGTATTCATAATTCAACGATATTTTTCAGAGGATGGTTTACTTTAATTTGTGTTTGGGAGTCACTGAAAGTGAATGTCGACGAAAAATTAAAAGTCTGTCAAGAAAAGTCCTCATTCCGTCTGCAAGACCTTGTTCCATCAATTTCAATTGTTAAAAAATTAGTTTACTGAGTTCGCCACGCCAGAGTGTATCGGAAAATGTTTCGGTTTGTCATTCGTCATCGTTAGTCGATCGGCATCGGAACATTTAACAACATCATTACCCTCCTTATCCAGCGTTCAATCCTCCTTCTGTATTTGTTAAACATGCAAACTATTGATGCCATTGTAGCCTATACTAGTCCGAGTAAACACCATTCCAACACATTTCCACATCCAACCATCCATTCATCCATCCACCCACCCATCATCACACCATCCACTGCTACAAACAAACAACAACAAAAGCTTCAAACTCCCACAAAAAAACAAAAACAAATAGTAATTCATTGTACTCATGATGCCATTGTAACTTCTTGTAATACTATGAAACCTCACTTAACCTGATGGCCACCAATGTACGAATATCGATAACATCCGATGGCGACATTACAGCAATAACAATCACCAACAACAACAAATCAACCTGCCACAGCAACAGCAGCAGCAGCAGCAGCAGTTCCATGGACAGGGTTACCACAACGGTCGGCGAGGTGCAAACATGCACGCCGATTTCTATAACTTCCGGCGAGTGGGTAACAATGGCAATGCGCCAAATAATGCGGGCGCCAGCGGTGGCATCATGATGTCACATCGCGGTGCCGACTTCCACCAGCAGCACGGAGATCGGTACAATCACATTCGGAATTATTACGGCAGCAATGGATCCAACTCAGGTTTATGTGATAGAAATAGTAACGTTAACAATTCGGTAAGTACTGGCCGATATGTGGTGATGCTCTTCCATGTCGTTATTTATTCGTTTGTTTCACTGCAGCATATGGATGGTTATACGGGAGCGGGTGGTAGTAATTCGCGGATTATGGAAAACGGCGAAGGGAGTAGTTCAAATTTCGCCGTGGTGAATAATCGTGGCAGTGGCAATGGCAACAACTCCTATAATCGTTCGCAGTACTACAATAACCCTGGAAGTCAGTACAACAATAACAGCAGTGGGCCATCGACGTCAGCTTCGGCCCTAGGGGCTGGTGGTGGCAGCTCATTGCTGGACGCTCCATCCGGCTCCGGGCTGTCGGGCTCAACGAGCTCATTGAGTGGGCCAAATATATTGAAATCAGACAGCCCATCTCGTAAGCGAAGACGTATTTCGGGACGAATGCCGAGTCAATCGCCGCCTGCTCTCTGGGAACAGAGGCGTTCACCTCGCATGTTGGTAAGTGAATTTGTCATTGTCTTTGAAATGTATTTATTACCTAGAATGTCTCTCTTAATTAGTTGCAACAAGGAAGCCCACCAATTCGACGTCCTCGTCTTAGGGACAATAGTTCGATAGCATCAAATCAAAACTATTTCAACAACGGTTACCACCACCATCAACCACCACAGCCACATCCACATCAGCACCAGCATCAGCATCATTTTCAACAGCAGCAGCAACAACAGCATCAGCAACAACAGCAACATCCAAATAGTCATCCAAATCCACATTTTATACAACAGCAACAACAGCCACAGCGTTCCCATTGGGATTTGAATGCAGCCGCTGTTGTCAATACCAGCTCTGCCCCCTCACTTGCCCTAATGCACACCCCACCACCTGTCCATCCACACAATCAAACACAAAGTCCAACAGCTCTGCCACCGCCACCACCTCTTATGGTTGATATAAATCAAGTTCCGGTAAGTTTATCCCTGCGACATGCGGAGCCCGTATGGGCTTCGATCTGTACCTATCCCGCCCAGCCTCCACCGCAGCAACCCCGTTTGGCGCCCTGCCATCTACACAGCATATATCCACAAGCGTTCCCTGCTCAAGCCGCCTGTAATTCGCATCCACATGCCCAGTTCACTTCAAATGCTGCCGGATTCCCAGCAGCCACCGGAACGTTGCAAGTCGCCCAATCGCCGCAACATCTAGCGGCGGCAACCGCCGTTGCTCAACACCAACAACAATCACAACAAGCGGCTTTAGTGGCCGCAGCAACTGTTGCTGCAGCGAATTACCAGAATACATCGCACCTAACCCAACAGCAACGCTCGGATGCTGCCGCCGCTGCAGTCGCCAGCTTAACATTGGATCCTGCTGGGGCACATCATCACCATCACCACCATCATCATTCTCAAGGTGTTGCGACCGTCCCACAACTACAGGCGACACCCATACATTTGACATCGATGTCTGCCGCGGCAGCAGCTCATCATTCACATTCCATGGCAGCGGCAGCAGCTGCTGCCGCCCAAGTCTCACAGCTTTCAGCTCAACCACAGCCAATTATTATATCCGCAGAGGTGAGTTCTATTCCACGATCACCATAAACAACAAATAATAATATTTCTTCCGTTACAGAGACGTACATTCCCTCCACACAGACGTATCACACGATTCTGGCCCGCCAATCATCCACACGGTCCACACAGACATGTCTTGCCGCCCCAGGCATTGGGTCCACAACCCACTCCAGTACAAATCCAAACGACTGGTATTATAAATCCCGGATTTTTGCTTAATTTCCTGTAAGTTGCACTCTATCATTCCATTAATGTTGGTCATTTACTACACGTGCTTAATTTCCAGTGCCATGTTCCCCTTGTCGCCCTACAATCAACATGAGTTAAACTCATCCGATTCCAATGAAACCGAAAACTATGAAGCCTTGTTAAGTTTGGCCGAACGCTTGGGTGAAGCGAAACCACGAGGTTTGGCGCGTAATGAAATTGAACAACTTCCGAGTTATAAATTCAATCCAGAAACTCATAATGGTAAGTCGAGGAGACACTATCAAAATGTGCAGTAACCAAACGGGAAACAATAATGATAAAAAAAAAATAGGGCTAACTAAAGCTGGTAGGAAGTGTAATAACAACTACGAGAGTGTAAGCTTGCACTCGATATTTAAAAAAAGTTGTAGCTTTAGTAGTTACTACTATTTTATTTACTTTTAAAATGGAGATGTGACTTTATTTATTGGGAAGACCGAATTATCTATGGAACACGATATCATTTATGTGTGCAACCCATTGTTCCAAGACCACCGAGTTGGTGTGAAACCAAAGATTGCCCCAAGTTCATATCTTAAACATCGGACCACAAACAGTCGGTAATCATGGCTAAGTCTAGGTCAAAGGTACGAAAACCCCAAGTTCATATCTTTAACATCGAACCACAATAATGGCTATAATGGCAAACTTCCACTCTCAACGGATGCATTGTATTTTCGAGAATGGCATGCTGTTTTTCGGGTTCCCATATGCGCCTATTTTGTTTGCCAACATAGAATTCTTTACAAACAATAATTTTCACTTTCTCGATGGTGAGGTCCAATGCTTTGGGAATCCCAGAATTAGAAGGATATTTCGTAAATAAATATCATATGTTTAAGAGAAATCTAAAAGTATGAGTGGAGAGTGGCAGAGCATGTGTACAATAAATGCAATTGTATTTGGTGGGAATACCGAACCTCGGATTAAATGTCGTTATTGAATGTTTTAATATGCACCTTATTGAGTTGGCCGTGTTGTTTCACTCTTCGGATGTGGTTTGCTTATTATCACCTTAGAGGCAGGGATTTTCGATGACATAATCATCCACCGATTGGATCTGCGCTCAGCACACCATATATAAAAAGTAATTCGGACCAGTTGAACTATGTTTTGAAGTATAACGATTTTTCAAAGCAACATCTAGCGTAGATCTTTCTATGGAATTCGAGTTTCCGTCCATTAGCTCCACTAGTTCGATTTTGAAAGGAGCTCAAGCTAATCAATTAATGTCGTAATTATGTAGTGTGGTTTATCGGTAGTAATTGAATGTCTCTTACGCCAGTCAATCGGAAAAGCAAATTCTTTCGAATTTATAATGTAAGAGGGTTACATTCAAGATACGGATTTTTTTTAAACTAAGCGGATACCCAAAGTACATGTTGTCTTTGTTTTATCTCTTTTAGGTGATCAGACATCTTGTGTTGTCTGTATGTGCGATTTCGAAATACGCCAAATATTACGTGTTTTGCCATGTTCACATGAGTTCCACGCCAAGTGTGTGGACAAGTGGTTACGGGTAAGTGTCAAATAGTTAAATAATTGTCATGAATGTTTTCCAGTTAATCAACGATTTATTTTGTTTCTTTGTTGTGTAGTCAAATCGCACTTGTCCCATATGTCGTGGCAATGCTTCCGATTATTTTGATAATCTCGATCAGCAACAACAACGACAGCAGACACAACAACAAACGCAGCCACAACTGCCGACAAATCAAGCAACAACAGCAGTCACAGCTCCAACTGTGGTGGTCACCGCAAACGCCAACAACAACAGCAATACAACTCAAATACCAACAACCACACCAACGGCTGCGATAAACATTAACACCAACAACAATGGGCCAGTACAAGCAAACGGCCAAACCATACCAACAACAGCCCACTAAGGGGAAGACAACTAACAATCACAGCAATATTGTCTGATATACAAATCAAAACAACGAATTTTTTCCCACTCTCTTTCTCTCTCTCTCTCTCTCTCTCTCTCAGCCTCTGTCTTTCTATCTCAACTCGTTGTCTACAATAGTGCCCAGCCATGAAATTGCAATTTCGAAAGAGAGAAAAAACAAACAACCTAAAGAGAAAGTGTCTCGTTGTAAAGAATATAAAATGCGACCGATAATAATCCCAATTAAGTGTACATCGTTTTGCAGCAGCACTTCAGATTTTTTATATTTGTCTTTATGTATGTGTAAAATCTTCACTGTGCCCGCCCACTTTCATCACAACCGTTTTGCAAATACATACAACAACTACTGTTCAAGCCCTCGTCGTATTCATCGATTTAAAACGTTACACTCTAAGACATACTCGCAATTCTTCTATTTGCACTTCTTTACGTTCTTCCAACATACTCCAATTATTCTGGGTATTATTACACCTGATTGCCGAGAAAAACAATTATTGCAATTTGCTTTAACAAAATGAAAAGAAAAACGAAAAACACATTTACAGACTTTTATGTACTAGCATGCAAAAATTATATTCGTAAACACATACTATATACATATTACACACAAAAAGAACACGAAACATACTATTAAGACTAGTTTAGTTTACACTTAGGCGTGTATGTCGGGCTTAAGTCACCGGAAGTGATTAATTTGACGCTTTTTCTCATTGTATTTCCGATCACAACGAACTTTGTGGTGTCTAATGTTAGAATGGTGTTGGACTATCTTTGCATTAGAGACAACAATATGATTACAGCCCATAGTGCTTACTGAGGTAATCACGGTTATGCACTAGCACGATCGTGATTATTATTTCCAGTGTAAACATTGCCAAAGTCAATTCCGAAAGTACACAATCTCGCAATTGAGTAAATCGGTGTGGAAGTCTTTGTCAATTTATGGTTCAAGAACAAATTCAAAACATGGAACAACATCCACCGTGAAAGTCTCCACAGTCTAGTCTAGCAGTTGTAGTGATTTTTTTTTTATATTTGAGCCAAGCAAACCCGTTCACCAAACCGTATCGTGATTAATAGAGTTTCATTTTAAACAATTTAACGAACAATAATACCAAACTGTAAACAACAAAAGCAATCTTTTCCAAAAACAAAAGTAATTTATAACACAATGTACTACGACGTATCTATTGATAATGTTTAAAACAAAAATAAAACACAAGTTCAATGCATCTTCTATTTTTCATAACAAACAAGAAACTATATACAAAAAAAAATCTTTTTTATTAGAGTTATGTTTTAATAAGAGCCTAATATTGCCGAGAACAGCAACAAAATTATATACATATTTTAAATTAAACAGCAACTCAATACCCGTAGAGACATAAATATTTAGAGCGACATACATTAACACACACACACACACGCAGACAAACTTCATGTCTAGGGTCGCCTATTTTTCTATTCAATTTTTTTTTTTTTTTTTGTTAATTTTAACAAAAATACAATATTAAATTGATACATTTTAAATCAAATGCGTTTAGCAAACACATATATTTGGTTTCATTCACAGATTTCCATTCAATAAAATAAAATAAATAATTGTTAGAATCAAAACTGAACGTGGATCGTAATGGCCACTTTAAATGTTAACTATGTATGATATGATTTGTAACTAGAACTTTCTGTGGGCCACAAATGTAGGTGTCAGTGAGAATATTAAGAAATATATAAATTTTCAGGAAAATAAATGTTCTCATTCATTCAAAGTCAGCACACCAGTATCGCCGAACGGATGTGGCTCAAAGCCTTATTCATATTCTCATTTATTACGTACATCAGTAAGTTGAGATAGTAAAAGAAGTACAACGATACTTATGATATAGAGAGTTAGAGATTAGTCCTTCACCGGTTTAGATTGAAACAGACTGGGCTTGGATAATAATCTTCGTAAGGGTGTTTTTTTCATAACGAAATGTAATATCGTCTTCTCACAAAATGTGACCCAGTGTTTGACAACAATATTCGCTTTAGGATGTTCCCTTTTAAATTGAATCCATGAATGGTTAATAAAATAATGAAAAGACCACAAATAACACCCGATTAAAATATAATTATTCAATACATAACTTACTTACATACTGACGTAATAAGTAATTTCCCTTAACATTCCATGAAGGAACAGACGGGGAACTTCTCTCGTAACAGTGGGATGTGTACGATACAATTTTTATACCCACTGACCGGGACCTACTGTTTAAAGTCGGCTCCGAACGGCTAATGTTTTCGTAGAGAAGTTTTACATGGCTTAGAGATCGCTCATAATTAACGAGGTGGACTTATCCGATTTCGAACTCGGGTTCTTCGCACACACTACCTGCCACATCACGGCCGTCCATAACCGCTCTTACTAATCTAACATTGCATTCAATTTGACGTAAAGTTGACATAAATTTAGAAATTCAATGTGTCTGGGGCACGTATTTAGAAAACGTTAAATCCCCTTCACTATTATCGCTGCGTCCAAACTTTTCTTCTTTTTTTTTGTTCTCTTGGTCGTTAATATTGAATTTTGGTAATGAGTTAAATACGGAGATATTTTCAATAAACCGCTTACGATTTTTAACATTATTGCATAATTTAATATTTGAAAATGTAAAATTATTAATTAGCAATGGCAATATTTGTGTGTAGTTAATTAGCATGTTGTCTCACTGACAGACGTTTTTTTTTTTCCATTATAATAGGCCTGTTCAAAGAGTCGTTCAGACTATATGTATTGAAAACTGAGTGTGTGACCCCTTTGGGAATCCTTCACATGTTTCATAACTGAATTTAGTTGTTAGTTTTAAAGTTCGTTTTTGTGTGCATGTCTACGATTAATGTCCCAATCTGAAGCTGTAGCTCGCATTCATTCTCTTTTCCATTCTCCCTCTTCCCACTTTCGGTGTTGCTGTTTGGTATCAAAGTTCGATTTAAACACACTTACGTAAATACATAAACAACAATATATACATATATATGTGTATATAATTCTCTTTATCTCTCTGTCTCTCCTTTTTGACATATTTATGCATATATAGACTTCTGACATTTGTGTATGTACTAGAGTAGATTGTATATAAATATAATTGACATTACACATAAACAATAACAGTGACAACTGAATAATTGATGATTTTAATGTTAAATACGAATGTTACGTGCGTAGAAGGAGACGTAGGCATGACACGCTCAAAACGTTTGAACAGAAACACCACAGAGAGGGACACTTTTTATAATGGCGAAAGGGAAAACAACAACAAAGAAGAAGTTGTAAGAATATTACTACTATGTACTTTCAAACACACACACACATATATATACAATTAATAAGATAAGCAAACAAATAAACAAGAAAATGAATCCTGCCCTCCATTTGCAACTTAGTATTTATGTCAAACTATAAACTTAAAAAAGAAAGGAAAGAAAATAGATGAAGAAAAAAATGGAAGAAAACATTTTAAAAAGTCTCTTGAGAAGAACTAACGCCAAATAAAACAACCTTTTTGCTTTTTTACTTGTGCTATAACAAAAGAAAAAAAAACACCTGTATTAATTACTACCTGTAATGAAATTAACATTAATAATAACAAAAAAAAAAATACAATTATATTAACACCATAACAATAATAATATTAATAACAATAACAATAACAGAAGCTAAGAAGAAGATGAAGATGAATAATGAGGAAAAATAAAGAAATATACTGTAACCTATAGACTAAAGATAATCTTACAAAGTCAACGATTTGATCTTAATCAAAGTATGTATCTCCACCCCTTCCCCTTTTTTGTAAAACACACCGTAGACGTATGCGTAATAAATACTTTCTTTTCGAATTACACATCACTTATACGCAATGTTAGTTTAAGGCATCGTTTGCTGCTCCTCTCCTTTTTATATTTACACACACATACATACGTGTGGTGTAACGTATGTCCTCTCTTCAGCCTGACGACGGCAGTCGTTGTTGTGTTTCGACAAAACTAAACACTGGTCGGCAACACAATGTCGGCAACGACAAACCGTCATCGGAGCGTGTGGGTGACACTTTTACATTTTTACTATAATTATAACAACAACAACAAAGCGTTAGTAATTCAATATACAGGCATATAAAGTAACAAAATCAAATACTATCTACTCACTGGAATAAAGAATTCAAAATAAAAATAAATAAAAAAACAAAAAACTATAGATTAAATGGTGTTTCCAAAAGACCATTTGTAAACGTGTTGTGCTTTTTCTAGATCTTAAAATTCATAATTATAACTTAATCAAACAAACAAAAACAAAACAATGTATTCAATTTCCAAATAAATGGTATTGTTTTATGAAAAATAAACCCGAAAACAAAACAAATATATATATATACATACTTATATATATATATATATACATACAATAAAACAAAAAAGGTAATTTTTATACGTGCACTCATAATTATTTACATGTATTTAGATTTATATACATACATATACAAAAATATGTCTGGCATGGCATATTATATGCTACATATACACACACATACATAGGTATATGTATGCATGTATATGCAGTTATAAATATGTATTTTATAGTTATAACAACTAACAAACAACCAAGAAAACCAAACGAAACCAAAACGGAGAGTCGTTTTTGTATTTTTAGAGAAAAAACACCCCCCCCCCCCCAGATCCAACGCCCCAACCCCCCCTGCACTGTTAACACTTTCCAAAGAGTTGTTTTGTGTTGTGTTTAGGTCGGATGATATTTGATTTTATTGCTTCTTTTATGTACTACATTCGCCCCGAAGCCCCAGCCCTCCGCCCCCAGCTCCCCTAGATGATTAACGAAAACAAAAATATATAAATTTTTGCTGTGATGTATGTTAAATTTAATAAAAAGAAAAATAAAAAAAAACTAAATAAAAATGAAATGTAACACAAAACAAACGAAGTTATATAATTAATCTAAAATCATGCAATTATGTAATTCCTCCTTTCAACTTTCTGTATTTCAATTCAAGTTTTGTAAGTGGCAAAAGTAACAACAAATAATTATTAGTCAATAAAAGAAAAATAATGCATACATACATTAAGACATTATCTCCTTGAACTTTGTTATACTTCCACTGTATTCAACAACTTATTGCATGTCTTCATGGTATTTGCTTTAATTACTTACGTATGTATTTATATCCTAGCACACCTCCTGCTTTCTCTCCCGGCCTCTCTCTCTCGCGCTCCGACACTCTCTCCATTTAGTGTGTGTTCTGTATTTTCTTTGCCGGTTGAATTTCGGGGAGATGCATTTTGGAAAATGTCAAAAGAGAAAATGGCCACGATCGGCATGGTTACGAAATATAAACCGAATTTCTTCTGTATTTACATGTATTTGTTAGGAAGAAAGTAAATTCTAACAATTGTTGTAGAAAGATGATATCCGACTTGTAACCAAACATTATACAATCTTTCACTCGATGAAGACGTTTTATCTAGTGATACATATATTTTTGTATCTTACCTGTCACCGTGGTGCATTCATGTGTCAGCTTGGACATTACAATTATACAACGCTGTCACAGATTTTCTAAGTAAGCGAAATAATTTCGTGGTTCTCATTCGGTAACGTTCTGGTTTTGATTCTACAAATTCCGAAGTTTTGGCTAAAAACGAAAAAATCTAAACATAAAATAAAGTAACTGAGAAAAAGAAGAAAAATAAAAGTCCCAACGACATTTGAGAGAAAGAACAGGAAAGAGATTTGTTCACAAGAAGAAAGTAGACTATGTAGGTGTTTCCGTAGCTGCTGTTAAAGATCAATCTCTGCTTGAAACAATAAAGGCAGAGTAAAATAACTTTTTTTGCGATTCATAAATATTTTTTGCTACACTATTACAGAGAAAGGCTGGAAAATTGACGTTTTTTTTAAGTAATTTTGAACCATCCAAAATTCTTTAGTGTTTTCAAGGTTTGCCGCTCAATATAACCAGCTGTTCTCAACACTTCTAGTTCATTTGTTTTCTGTACAAGGACAAAACAAAATTGATATCACTTATGACAGGACTGATTGACGATTCCTTTTTTTTTTATCGAACGCAGCACCAGAATCTATCATCACTTATCATTTATTTTAAACAAAATCAAATATTTTTCCTGCTTACTCTTTTGCGACTCGACACACTCGCACCCAGTTTAAGCCTCTAGTGCATAGCCCCGCCTTTATACGGGGTCTACGAAATAAAAAATGAGGGCTCAAAACAAAAAAAAACATGCATTAGAGGTTTAATGAATTCCAATTCCTCTGTTCGCATATTCCACAAGGCCAGGGGTGAAGGTCGGCAAATAAAATGTTGGAGGCCTCATTCCTGTTTTGGATTTTAAATGCACGAACCCAACAAGACGATGCATAAACATGGCATTGTAAATCAAGTAGTCTTCACACGAGTATAAAAAGTTTTTTTTTCGTATTAATGCAAACGAATAATTTTTTTTCCAAATATCTAACAATCTACGAACATGTAACAGCTCAATTAAATTTCATCTGATTTTCGATATTTTTCGTTGGTTTCAAAGACAATATGTCTACTCAACTTTACAGAAATTAATTAAAACGTATATCGGCAGGTTATAAGAATATTGGTGATTTTTAAAATATGGCACATCTTATCAGATATAAATGAAATCTTGCCCAACGCTGCATGTGGACGAGCACCCATGAAGGTGAATAAATATATCCGGTATGGAGTAGCGCTGACTCTTAAGCGATCGACTCAATCACATCGCATGTGGTCGCCCGATAGCCTTAGTAATGGTTTCATTCAGTTTGAGCAACTCAAAAATACCGGACAACAAGCTGATCCCACCAAACATCCATCTTGAGTCTTATTTCCATGAATATCGTTTTCGAAGACATCAGACAGTATCAGAGCATTTGTCGCCAAGCACTATTTTCTATGATCTTTAAGGCTTGACAATCAAATATTTTCCACACTACAACCGAGATTCACTTTTCTAGTGTGAATATGGGTGTGATATATTTTTTTATATAATTTCGCATACTGCTCAGCCAAAACTTTTATGAAGAGATGTCGAAGATACCCTAAACAAATTGTGTATGCGTCTAAACCTGGCTGTCTTATTAAATGTATTAGCAAAACATTGTTGTATGTTGGGACTGTAGGTACGAATACGGATTTGGATTTGTCGTTTTATTTGAATTGACAACAGCTATGTGTACGACGACTGCACCGTATGTAGGCTTATGACCCTTTTAATGCCGACATAGGCAGAAATGTTAAACGCCAGAAATGCATTGTCCCTTCAAAATTCTATAGACATAAAACTATAAAGAAGAAGAAAACATTAATACTTGATTTGAATAATTTGTAATGTATTCGGGTTACCTGCTCATGCATTCGTCTTTCTTTCTCCGCCGGACACAATCTGTGCTGACAACATTATTTCACTTCACATTGAATACTACTACTACAAAACTAATTATTATTATTATAACGTATATACGAAATATTACTAAAGATGACATAAAAACCTCAGTAATAAAATATATCCCCTCCCCACTCAATTAAACTTATATCTAAAAGTAAAACAAAGAAAATGTGAATAACAACAACAAAATACAGTGTACTATGTGTTAGCATCCCAAAAAAAGAGACATTTTAAATAGAACTTAATCAACAATTATGTAAAACATTCTTAATAAATCAATAAAATTGTAAGTTTTTCATTAAAATGTTACTTTAAAGGCATTCGTACTCAATCACGACATCGGATTTTTTTTTTAAGTTTTCTAGACAGAAAAGTGTTAAGGCGCAAATATGATCATGTCTATGTAATATATTCAAAGTATATTCAAAAAACTCAGAATGTATCTGTCAATAAGACCCACAGAAGAGATTACAATCACGAATCACTGTGTACTTCCGTGATTATTTCATGGAAATTGCTTTCAGACTAACGCTTGTCAAATCCCTGATTATTTCAATCACAGTAGCGTGGTCATCCCATTTAAATCTCAAATGTAAACTCAATCTTTACACTACAAATCAGAAATTATTGTTTTACAAAGTACACGAAGAGCCTTCAAACACATTGTCGAAGGACTGATACAGGCACATTATAGAATTTTGACATAAGTCCAAACACCATACATATGTACATATGACAAAATTCTGTTGTAATAGAAAAAAGTTGTTCAAAGTAAAAACAAAAAAAATTGTATTGAATAACAGCTATTTATATAGTGTGATAGGTTCCGTGTATTACTTTGGTGCAGTTTTTTTAATAATATATGGTTATCATTTCGTGGACAAACCAATTTTTTTTTTCTTTTCAGTTGGAAGTCTGACATTGACGAAAATGGATCGCTTAACTATCACACAACGCGTAAAAATTATTAAAGCCTACTAAATGGTGATTCTGGCGCAGCCACATATCGAGCTTTATGAGGAGATTATGGTTTATAGTTATGAAGCACACTCTGAGGGTATGTTAATAGACAAAATTGTCGTATTTGGGGTTCTGAGAACCTTCAAACCATTAGACTTTAGGGCTACGTGAAATACCGTGTTTATGCAGATAAACCTTTAACTCTTGAGCACTTTAGAACCAACATTCGTCAAGTTATGGCTGAGATACCGCCCAATATGTGCCAATCTAGTTTGTTTACATTTCACAGCGGTCGATAATACAGTGGCATAGTGTCATTACGGTTACTTCAAACAGACACAAATACTCTGAACTCATTTATCCGCGATCACGGATACAGTGATCACTCATTTTTATCATTTATACAGTGAATTAGAATCCGGGGTTACTAAGAACCAATTAGGGCAAATTAATGTATACTTATTTTGTTGCCTATTGGAATCGTCGAATTACTGTTTAAGAAGTTGCCGATAATGGCGGGATTTTCGCATGAATGTGGCAACTTTAGGTATTGTCTCTACTGTTTTTTTTTAACTGTGGCCATACTGTTGTACTTATGTTGATCCGGCAGCAACAATATTATTATAATGGCAACACTATTGATTGGTTCAAATTATTGGTTGGCAACGCTTATAAACGCTACAGCATCAGTGTTGGTAAATAGTGGCACATTGTGCCATTTTCGGCACAATCAACTGCATTTAGTCTCAGTGACACTGTTGAGTTCGAAAGTCTTTGGAAACAACTTTTAAAGCAGCTTTATAATATAAAAATAAAACACTTTAACCTTTCTTTACGATGGATGTTTTATTAAAATATTCCCGACAATTCGGTAGCGACGCTTTAAAACAATTTGTTTCTCCGTTGTTAAACTAGAACTGACCTTATTTTTACTTTTGCTGCCCTTGTAAAGCTGTTTGTTCGTTTGCAAAAAAAGACACTGCCGTTATTAAGCAATGCATATCATAGGGACCTGTACATACGCACACACATGTATGTATGTACATATGCCCAAAACGATAAACAAACAAGGGCAACGAAGGAATAGAACATAAATAGATATTAACAACAAAGAACAATGACCACATAAATAAGTGGAGTTTATGAAATTAGAAAATTAGTAAATAAGACAGTGGCGGCGTTAACAGACACAATCAAATCTATTTTGACACTTTTCACAAATTAAGTAATTTAACATATTGCGACGTCAAACTGTAGAAGTTATATATTGCCTGTATGTAAGTCATGAATTGAATATGTGGAATTGGTTCAAAGACACCTAGTAACTACTCTTATGTGAGGGTATAAAAACGTATCAGACCTAAATAATGGACCGATAGTCATAACAGTGGAGTTATCATATAGGAATTTAATAATATGAAATTATCATACAGAACAGAATCGCCAAAACCCAAGCCCGCTAAAATGGTATACATCGCCTTTGGCAACTCTAAGAAGATGTAATGGAGGAAAAACAAAAAATTCATTCCATGTCGTTCCAATTCTCAGATAACTATGCAGCGGGATGTTGGCAGACACTGGTGGCACTATTGGCCCTATTTGGGCACATTCAATTTGTATTGCGACACAAATTAAAGTTAAAGGAAGAATTACTGAACCGAGCCAATATAGTCGACGGCTGGTTAGTAAAATAGAAAATTTCTTAATTAAACACAACACGTCGAAACAGTCCATAACAAGTTTTTATGTTAATTTTAACCGCGTCAAATATCTGGAGCTAAAACCAGATTTTTACAATTTATTTTTATCGGAAATTAAATATTTGGAAAATATATATGGCAACGCTGGTACACAAACAAGGCAAGAAGAAGACTAATTTTCAGTGTCGGTGTATTTTGTCACTTCGTGTTTTTAGTCTATTTGAAAGAGTCATGGTATAAGGTTCGGAGAAGGCGTTCAATACGCGTTATACACAAAATATTTTAAAAGTAAAAATCCAAAAAAAATAAATATATTTTAAATTGAATTTCAAGTAAATAGTGATCTATCTGTTATAATTATTATCCAATAAATGTAATAAGTGATAACAAGCAAATCAAATTCAATCCATCACGGCGGCGCATACATATAGAAGAGATACTTATTATATACAACGTACGTATGTATGGATGTATCTAGATACATCAATCAAAAGCAAAAAATATAGTACAACGAGTGAAGCTAACCAACACACAAATTATTATTAAAAAGAAAAATACTAAAACAACAGAAGCCAAGCCAACGCAAAGACAAAATTCGATAAAAAAAAAAGAAAAGAAAACGGACAAACGCAAGACGTTGAAATTACTTTCAATAAAAACATTTCAACGGCTTTTTCTACTTGTTCAGGCGGAAACGACGGTGGTCAGCGGAAATTGGAATTGACGAAAAATTGAGAAAAGTGCTTTATAACGGTATTACAATCAATAATTCGCCTTTCCGTCGTGAGCCGCGTATGTGCTTTGGTTGTACTCTGCAATATTGACAGCAATTGTTACCACAGAAATATTTCTCTTCATCTAAAGTTCAAAGTGTGATTTTATTATTCTTCGGTACCTCCAGATTGAAAATTGAGGTTGAGACAGAGAAAACGAAACAATTTTTCTTCTGTACACCCAAAAAGATAGCAAAGAAAACAAAGGCAACTCAAGTGTTTGTGTGTGCGTTACTACGAAGCAAAAGAAGAAATATATAAAAAAAACGCTTTGTAAAGTTAAAGAAAAAATTCCCTCAAGTTTCGTAAATTTTTTTTGTGATATTCGAAAAATTTCCCAACTACGTAACGTCGAAGGTGATTTCTTCTTTATTTTTTTTCGTTTTGTTAATGCGACAAAAACAACAGCCGCAACTGAAGCTATAGCCATCTTGCTTTACTCAGCACTACTCGGTATTACAATTTTACAAGATAAGTGTGAGAAAGAGACAGCAATTGTTTATTTCGATAAAAAAAAACAATATAGCAACGAACAGATTAAAGCAAAGAAAAAAAAATAAAAACCACCAAACTACAACGACGGGGAAGCTAAATGGTTTACAAAGTTTCAAGTAAGTCTCTCATCTTTGTTTCTTTTGAAATTGCTCTTGTTTATTTCCCTTCATTTCACTGTTGCAAAATTATACGAGTTTATGTGTGGTGGCGTCGTTTATTTTAAGCGAGAAATCTACAGAGTTGTTTCATCTAGAGATGGCCAGTAGAAGACTTTACTTTTTTTTTTTATATAGAAATCACGTTTCGGTATATCAGTAAAACTGGCAACATAGCAACGTATCTCGCAGCACTCTCACACACATACACACACACACGAACACAAAATGCTACGTTGTCGAATTTCAAGCTATGCCCAAATCTATCGGAGGCCGTTTTATTATTCGCTTGCTTTTGTAAATGAGAAATTTATTGTCATGTAGCAAAACAAGTCTCGCTATGTATACGCATTGGTTTGGTTTTTCTCGTCCACATTTAAGGGTTGCAAGAAAATACATCTGCCCGTATGTATGTATCTCGGTACCTACTAAACCATACCCTCCCCTATACGTATTTCACGTTCACACACACACACTCACATTCAGGCCTTTGTTTTACTGTGACGGCGGACACCACACCAAATGAAAACAGGCAACGTCATGGAAATGTTTTAGTTAATTGAGCACAGTTTTTAATAATGCAATTTATGTGAATTAAAAAAATTGTGAAAATAGTGAAAAAAAAAATAAACAGTCGAATGTGTTCAATGGAAACTCAAAAAATACTATACACAGTTTTCGGTAAAGCGCAGTTATACATGCATATCAATACATAATTATGATGAGTTTAAAACAAAAATAAACTAAAAACAGATAAAAAAAAAATCCAAATGCAATTGTAAATCCGACAAGATCATTAAATTTCTAAATGGTGGAAATGGGTTTTTATAATGACCTGTCAAATTGTCTGAAACATATAGTTGTTATTTTTTCCCTGCATCTTTTAAGTATTATTTAAGCTAAAAAGGGCTAAAGTTGCTTCCTCGTATTGTGTTTGGCTCCAAAAGGGAATTTCAATTAAACCGAGTGGTTTAATTAATAGACTGGACATTTTTAATTTTGTCTGATCAGTTTTTATGATAGATTAAGGCGACATCAAATTCAATTATTTTTTGTTTGTTATTTTTATGGGAAAAATTTCCAAACTCAAGATATGGCTTATATGAGTGTATGTATTTGTTGTTATAACATAAAAGTGAAGAACTTTAGCTTTAATATGACACTAGGACCATTAACTTTTTCTTTCTTATTTAAAAAATAAATAAATTTCGGTATAGTAAATGTTTACCAATGGAACAATAATTGCGACGATTAAAACTACATTCATAATTTCAAAACATTTGTTACCCCTTAAAACGTGTAATCAGCATTCACTAATGCTTTTTTGAAGTGCCTAAGATTTTTTTTGCATATGAGGGCAAAAATTGTGTTCTGTTCTTTATTTTTAAATTTCAATTAAATGCCGTTATCAATCAATCCATTTTATTGCTTACAAATTCGTTTATCGTCAGTCACATAATAGGAATTTATCTTGTATTTTTTTATGTTTTTATGAGACAACCGTTGCTTCTACGTAATCGTAACAGTAACGTTGTGTAGAGCTAATTACCCTAAATACGTACCATATGTTGGATGTAAACAAACATAAAACTAATTTTCTGTTCCTATTTTGTATGAAAAATACTCTTGTGTAAAAGTACTGGTTATATGTAAAAGATTTTTCCTTTTTTGCATAAATTACAAAACATAAAAATCGCTTCATCGTTCATTGGATTTCTTTTGTATTTGCTGTTTGTTTTTTTCTCGCTTGAAACAAGTCCCCCTGAGTCTTGCTGAATACACAAATATATTTTCTTTAGATTCGTGCGTTATGTCCATGTACCTATTTGTGAAAATAACGTATCCGCTGACATGACGAATACGATCAAGTACGGCCTTAGGAGGAAATACATGAGCAGGGTTTAAAATGTTCATGTTTGTTTAAAAAAAAATACTATATGTACATGTGTATATTCATATCTTATCGAAATAATAGTTTTGCTTTACGTTCGTCTTCACCATCATATCACTTAACCGAACAACTTTGGGCGTTTAAGTGTTTTAAAGATGTTATATTGGTTTAGACGAAAAACCGGCATTATCTCCATTGTTTACTAGACCTAAGAGCATTTATACAAACTAATACGTTGTTTACGAACTTCGCAGCATGAAGTTTGATGATTTTCCGGCCTGAACACCTAAAAAGCTATGGAATCCAAAAAAACTACTATAATTTCTACTTCTGTGATTCAGATCTAACAAATTTAGAACAAGCAATCATCTATTAATTAGTCCGGTACAGACTTGTCACACATAAGTTAGAGATGTAAAACGAATTGTTCAGTGTGAATGCCTCATGTTTTACCCCGTGTTTTCTACTACTATAATTTGCATCTATGTGTGTATGCCAGGGATGCAAAAGTTTAACAGTAGTGCTTTTTAATAAATTTTCATTTGGCACGTATTTGCTACATATGAATATAATTGAATGTTTCGGCATTCAATTCTAATACAATTTTAAAAATGAGGACATGAATGAAATAATATTCGTTAGAAATGAAAAAATCTCGTTCCAATCGGTCCAGCCTCCTTTCACCACCTGTTTGAGGCAACCAAATTCATGTTAGGCAAAGAAAAGTTTACTAACAATTTAAAGAATAGCTGCAAATTTATAAATTGCGAATTGATGTGTGACAAAGCCAACGAAGTTGCAAGTATTTTCTTTTATTTGTTATCACAATAATACATAAGTGTGTTGAATATTTCTGTACTTTTCAAAATGCAAAAAAGGTTGTTCGGCTTATACCTTTTTGCATTTCTCTTCCTTTTCGTAAAGAATAGACAAAAGAATTCTCATGGCAAAATAAAACAATTCGTTTCTGTAATGTTCCAATAATATGTGGTTATACTCACATCAAAGTACATGATCTGGAAAAATCGTACGTAACAAATAAACATAAAGATCAAAACTGCAAGGACATGTCAAAATATGTCCAACGAAATTATTATTAACTGGCAATAGATGAAAGATACATGCAGTGTACCAATAAAATTGTTTTTTTTTCGTACCGTCGGGATCAAAAAAGTACATTTCTTGAGAGCGAAATGTACAAAAAGAAAGAACTAATTTTGCATCCCTGATGAAAGCATCTGTGGCAACCATTGCGTCATAAACTTCGCTTCAATGACAATCACTTTTTTAAAGGGAAGACATTAATTAAGTCGTAACCATTCTTTTTTAATTTCTACAAGAACGTATTTAATTAAAAACGAAGAATCGTATGTACAATAATCACAGAATTTGTAATAGTTTTGTTTTATTTAAAATTGCATTTGTAACATTTCCCGAGGAGCTGTCGAGCAGTTCGGCAATTACGTATTATTGCCTAGTTAGGGAAAATTCCATATCATGTGTATATACTGCTACTATATTGTTTTATGTAATGTTAACAAAGTCCTTTTTTCTTCTTCTCTTTTTTGATTTACTTTTCATCCCGATTGCCGTTGGTTCAAACAAATAGGACCACAATTAAATGCGCAATAGAACAAGACAAAGTTATTGCCGAAAAGAAGAAGACGATTTGGAAAATATAGCCAGAAAGAGATTAACGACGCCGAAAACACCAACAAAAAGTAGGAAGACGACGACGCGTCTGCGAGAAATCAATGCGAGAAGAAAAGTAAGCGTTAACTCTGCTAATATTGAAAGAAGAAAATTCAAAAAGATAAATCAACAGACTGATTAATTAATATTTAAAAGTAAAGAGTATAATACATAATAATTTATACATACATATAATAAAACAAAACGTACATACATATATATAGAGAGCTATATAAAACCATTTATATACTATATAAATAATACTGTAAATACTGTAAACGAAGAACGCCGAAGAAAAGGAAGAAGGCTGAGAAGAGCTGAGGAAAGATTAAGCGGCGTTTGCAGCAGGCCAAATCAGCCGCAGAAAGGATCATCCAAATAGACATAATCAGCATCAACCGAGCAGCGAACGAAGGATAGAAGAAGAAAAAGCCCATTTATATTTTAAATAAGCGTTGATTTTATTGTGTGTGATATTTAAACCTTAAGCATTAATTTAACAAGAAAGAAAAAAACGTAAGAAAAACAAACTGAAAGAAAAGCAGACGTAAACGCAAAATTACTCAAGAACAGCAGCAGAATTGAAAATTCGAATCCAATCCAAACAACAACAATAACAATTGTACTATGACATACTCGCACAATAGCGTTAGTAAGAATCTGAAAATGACAACAGCTGCAGCAGCAACAGCGGCGGCAACAATACAGCAGCGTTCGAAAAAATTGTCGCATGGCGGAGGAGGAGGCAGCAGCGGCGGCGGTTACGGCAGCAGCGGTAATTCACCACCATCTACACCACCCCTAAGTGCACATTCCAACAGTATTGCTAGCAGTACAAATTACCATCCCCATTATCAGCATCAGCTTAGCTCCTCGCCACCCGGATGTCCCATGTCATCGGCCATTTCGACCAGCTCCAATTGTAGCAGCAGTTCGGGTGTGTCCTCGTTGGGCTCCTCCGGCAACGGTAGTGGCGGTTACTTTGCGTCCGCACGTAAAAACCAGCAACGCAATTGGCAACAGCAACAGCAGAGGCGTTCGCCTCAGCAAACCAACGATGGTGGCAGCTTTTACAACAACAATCAAAACTACCACTACCAACAGCAGCAGACGACTGGCGGCGGCAGTGCAAGCAAGCGTTATGGCGGAGGAAGCGCTCAAAAGCATCGTGATGGGCAACGTTCACCTCAGGGAGGCCAAGCGGCACGCCAATCACCAGCCTCGATTTTGGGAGGCGGTGTTAGTTCCTCTTCCCCCATTTCAAATGGCGTCAGCAGCAACCCCAGCTCCGCTCGCAAATCACGCTCGAAGCACTCGAGTCCATTGTTGTGCGTCGGTGGTGGTGGCGGCGGCAAGATCTCACCTACTCATCCTCTCATACCCACCGCCCTGACTCACTTCGCTGGCAGCAAATGCTTCGATGCTCCGGCCCCAACGGCCTTGCCCAAACCGCCCGAACACTGGACGTTGAGCAAAAGCGAACAGAAGGTGGCCAGCAGCGCTGGACCCGGCCTTCAGAGTGTGCTGAGCGCCCGTTCACACAATCATCACCACTATAGCCACCATCATCACCACTCCAACTCCACCTCCTCCTCCTCTCATGCCGTCGATGCGCACACCTATGGCGGTCACGTGGTCAAGTCTTCGAAACGCAATCTCCTCGACGACTTCGATACGCACAATTTGAAATTGTTGCTCAACGTGCAATCGTAACCGCATTGCGGCCAATCATCATCACATTCTAACGCCAACAAAACTTAAAAATCAGCCCGTTTTGAAAACAACCAAACTCTCCGTCAAATTAAACAAACAAACACTATTTTTCAACTTCAATTTGAACTCTATCTCTCCATAAATACAAGTGCTTGTGATCTCAAGATTATTACAAAGCCACTCTAAAAATAAATAATAAAAGAAAAACCCAATAACAATGAACACTTGCATAAACATTAAACAATATAATTAATTAATTTAAAATGAAAGCAACAAGAAAAATGCCAAAAATGCAAAATTCATCATAATCATTAAAAACAAACAATCCCTATCTGTGAACACAACAAACAAACTGTTAATAATTTTATTTAATGTCAACTTAAACCAAAAACAACTTAAGGAAAACTTTAAAATCTACGAAAGTGCTATAAAAATACCAACCAAAATATCCGAAAGAAAACAGTCCGTGGAGATATTGACGTGATCCCCGAAATTATTATCCAATAAATTGTTTCGATCGTGATATAATATTGTATATATACATATATATTTATATATATATATGTATATATGTGTGTGTATATATATATATATATTGACTCTTGATTATGGGAAACAAAAACAAAGCTCTATTTGTTTAAAAAAACAAACATTTAATGGAACTGAAAACAAACAACCACAAAATGATACTATAGCAACAATCACACAATGTTAACAAAAACAAACCACGGGACAAAACAACAGCGTCGCTTAATAATAACAAATAAACGAAACATCATTTATGAGCCCACCAAACAAATGTATGAACTTACAACAAAAAAAACAAAGCAACAACAATTCTAAAACCACAAAAAAAAAGACTCGAGGCTAAATCCTTGGATTGAACAAACATACCAATAACAAATCGGAGCGCCCAAGTGCGCTCTATTTCTCTGTGATGATGGATGGATGGAGTCAAACCAATGACCGAACCAACCAAACCAACTCAAATACAAGGCCTTACCCAGTCTTCTGACAACCCCAGCGCGCTTTGACAACAATGTCCAGCAAACAGCAGAAAAAAAGCAACAGGCAGCAGCACACGACCACTTAGTAACTTTTGTATTATTATTTTTTAATATGTTAAGCGAAGCGGAAGATATGAATTTCTCAAGTTCAGAACACAATAAAAACTGTACACTACCCTACCACCTATGTACTACACTGTATGTTCACTTTGTGAATTGTTTTTAGTTTTTTCTTTTCCAAAAACAAAACATAACATTTTGATTAATTTTTTTTTTAATGTAGTATGTGTAGATTTTTCTCTATTTGTTTGCAATATCAATTTGTAGTGAACCGTGAGGAAGCTACAATCAGTCAACAGTCGTGTATTTATTTATATGCTATTTTTTATACAAAACCAACCCTTGACCCCAGACCCCAAATCCCTCGTCCCCAGTCTCTGAATCTTTCCCCCCGCCCCTTCCTATCTTTGTTTTTATTTTTTACATTAGAATTTGTATTTTTTTTTGTAAATTTAAATTTAACCAAAAAAAAAAAACTAGCAACAACAGCTTGTAAAGCAAATGCGGCCTCTTCTTGTTGCAATGGGAACTTGTTTTTATTGTTTTTTTAATTGTGAAGATTCCTCGCATACAACAAGGGGTTGGGCGGCGTTTGTTAAGTGATCTTTTTAGTAAAGGGAGTGTGAGCATCATTGTTTCTAAAACGGTTGCTGCACTGTCTTGTGTAATTAGAGAATTAATGTAATTTTGTAAATTTATATGTCTCTCTTTTTTTTTCTTACTTTTCATTTTCTTCAGTGCAAATTCTAATTTAAATCTAACTTCTTTTTTCGTTCTTGTGGCAATTATTTAAGATAATGTATGAGTAATGCTATAAAACAGAGAGCAACAAAAGTATTTATTTTAATACTATAACTATAGAAATTTAAATTATTTGTATTTTGATTGAACGATGATAGTATATAGTATAGTTAAGCTTCTTTTTCCTATCTTCTCTCACTTCAGTCCATCTATCCTTACTTCTCTGACCCAACCTCCCCGCCCCCCGACCCATGCCCTATCTGTGTTGTATACTATTTACTATATAAATATTATGATTAATATGACTTGTGTAATTTTTTTTTTGATTCTCGCAAAAAAAGAAAAAAACTACAAAGAAAAACAAACAAAATCTTTAACCCAGTACCTTGTTTTTTGTTAGCATTTAATATTAATATAAATTATTAAAATCCAAAATGAAACAAATGTTTATATTTGAGAAAGAAAGTACGAGAGAGAGAGAGAGAAAAACAAACAAAGTTAAGAACTGCCCAACTGCAACTTGAATGAAAGTGAGAAAGAACAAGACAATAATTGTTTTGTTAAATTATCTGTAATACACTAACAACGATACAACAACAAAACGCTGTTGCCAAAAAAAACAAATGGAAATTACTTTAATTTTGTCCGAATTCACACAGATCCAAATAGAGAAAAATAAACATTTACAACGCCACCTCGCCACTACCATCACACCATCATACATTAACTACACAAAAGTCGAGCCATGAAAAAAAGAAAGAAAAACAAACGTGGAAAAGAAAAACATAAGATGCACTTCGTTTTGTACAAACCCCAAACTGTATACTTTTTAATGTAAGAAACCCAGCAAGCGTATGTTGTTCATTTTAATTTACATTTTTGTACATTTTAAAGTTTTTCTTAGAAAGAGTCCCTATATTAAATGAAATTATAAAACGTGATATTTGTATGCAATCTTATTCTATGCGGAGAGCAGCGCTCTTCAATACCAATTTCAAAAACAAAGAATTTTGCATTTTTTATTTTAAGTTCTTCTCTTCTATTAAATACGTATGTATATACCTACCTACCTAACTATCTATCTATCTATCTGCTGTCTATGTCATTTCTCCCTAACAAGCCACCACATTTGATCTTGGGTTGTATAATATTATATTAACAAACAAACAAAAACAAAACAAAAAACTCTTTAAAATTAAAAAATAAAAAAAATAATTACTCTTAAACACCAAAAGTACAAAATTCTATAAAATGAAATCTTTTTCTAATTAAGAGAGCAAACAAAACTCAAGATCATCTCTGCTGGCTTGCGGCATCATTTGTTCGTGTTTAAATGCAATACATTTTTATTTTGCTTTTAGTTCTTTCTTTTTTCTTCCACAACCCCTACCCCCAATCTTTTTTTTTTGAAACCCTCTTCTCAGTATAACAAACTTTATTTCTTTTAATTTTTTTTAGTTTTATTTAATAACATAACAAATGAAAACAAGCTTTAACAAAGACTTAATACACAACACACAGATTTATACTGTTAATTTTTTTTTTTTTTTTTCATTTTAATTTGAGCAAAACAGAAAAGGTTTAAACACCAACAGAAACTTTTGAATTACAAAAAAATAACTGCTTAAAAACAAAAACCAGAAACCCCTAAAAAATATTCTTAGGAAGCGAAGCGCGCGCATATACTATATATATAAAGCCTAGAATTGTTGAGGTTGTTAATATTGAAGAGATAATTGTAAAAAAAAAGAAGAAATTAAGAATGAAATCAACTGGTAATTGAACTCTAAGAGTTCCATTATGAATTTATTTGAATACTACAAGCTCAGCCCGTTGCCCGCCCTATCGATTCATTGTTAATAATCTAAATGATTTTAGACTTACATGTTGAGTGTATTACAGTACAATATGCTCGAATATTAAATTTTATTTAAAACAAATCAACAACAACAAAATCCATTCGGTTTATTTTAGTTTTTTTTTAAACATCATGTACTTCCAATACTAATTATATAAAACAAAAAAAGAAAGAACAACCAAAAAACCAAAGATATTTAAACAAAATGAAATTGAGGAAGGAATTTAAGAAGAAGATTATTATGCGATTTTCAAGTTTTTCCAATACATACATATTTCCGATAAACCCAAAAATACTTCGTTGCATTTATAAAGAAAATAAAACATAAAACTCCGCAATTTCATTTTGTTCGGACATCTTTTGGATTTTGACTTTGTCAAATTGTTTTTAAAAAATTTAAATAAAATATGCAATTATGTGTGATAATAATACATGAGTAAAAAAGAAAGGAAATATCCCCCCACATCATTTATCATTAAACAAACAAATAAATATAAAATCAAACATGATGAATATAATACAACCAATTGTCTGATAATGAAAGGAAGTTGTCAAAATAAATGTTCTCTTCGATTTTAGAATTAATCTGTTCCGACACTATTTTGTTCAGTTTTTTTTTTTTTATTTTTTTTTAAAAGAAAACACACACCTCTCCAAAAAAGAATTAAAAATGAACTCTTGTAATCAAAATCATGGAGAAAAGAAGCAAACTAAAGTAATGGATTTATTTTTTTTTCTTTCTTTTTAACGAAGACATTTGGAAAACGATTATTTACAAAGAAATGTGAAAAAAAAAACATTTAAAAAAAAATCATTTTATTGCATACCATTTTAGGTGTACAATAAAATACCAAAAAAATTGTAAAACAAAAATATACTTTATTACATATTATTGAAAAAAAAAGAATACAAGAACACAACCAACCCCCCCTACCCCCAATCAATCAACCAACCACAGGCCGATTAAATTTAAAAATTATTATACCACAAACATATATTATTCGAATACACATAAAAAATAACCCCCCCCCCCAAATTAAAATGAAAATAGCCAGGAAAAAATGAAATATTCAAAAATAAATTCTTGTGGTGCAGACCTTTTGTGAAGGTCTGTACTCAATCAAACCAAAAAAAAAAAAACCAAACTTGCCTTTTTATTTATTATGTTGTCGTCGTTGTTATTATTATTTTTTCTTCAGTTGTTTTTCCTCTACTCTCAGTTGGGACGTTCTTTGTTTTACATAGACACCGGGGCGGGATCCTCATACATGATGGTGCGCTGCGTTTCTTGAGTTCTCTACGTTTCATAATTTCCCAATTGATTCTCAGTCGTTGACTTGTTTTGTGTTTGTTCAGAATTCTTGGCAAATTTGTAAATTGGCCTCCATCCAAAAATACATTTTTTTTTATGAAAATTTGTTGGGTTCTTTCCCCTCCCCTCCTACACTCCTCTAACCTTAATAATTATTAATGCGAAAACACAAACAGAAATCATTAGACGCCGCCATCACCATACTCCTACCATATACGCCGTTTATGTAACCACAAGAACATTTCATTTCATTATTTTATGTTAATATTCTTTTTCGTTCGGTGTATCTTTTGTTTACAATTAAACGCCATGTAGTACAAAATGAAGTGCATCCAGTGGCATTCGATAAATGGATTTCACCCAAATCACTGGGTGTTGATCTCTTCCGTTTTGGCTAAAGGCGAAAACGCCAAATTAGGAGTAATTTTAATTACCTTGTAAAGTACATGCTCCTGTGTCAGGTGTGGACAACTCCTTTCTAAGATCTCACTGCCATACAGTTTATAAATTCAACTGAAATGAAATGAAAATTGCACAAGAATGATAATATTGTAAAGTTAAAAATCTGATCACCGAAATAAAACATGTTTGCAAGGCAAGAAAAGCCAATATGAGCTACCTTCGCTTGATAACAGGTATCGTATGCCCTTATTTCAGATTGAAGATCCCATTTGAATTGGAGTTGGTGAAATTTAAACCATCTCATGATCGCTTGTCATTTGTTGTTATTATGTACATCATTGAGGCATTCAAATTTCCTTTCGCCGAGTCAGTCCTTTGTGCGTGATGTTTATCACATACTGGAGCAATTGTCAAATTGTTTAGCGGACAATTGTAATCGTTTGAATACTTCCGTTTATCTCTTGGGAAATATTAGACTCCAACTACTTAATTTGACAACTAGCCCACAACTGGCATTTGTCTGTAAGTTGTCAGTCCCACTGAAGTGCATCAACATTTAATTTAAAATAACAAAGACAAATTGCTCATTTGTCAATGGCACTCCGTAGATGGTCACCGTCAGCTCAGACGACGAGGCATAAGAAAGAACTGATATTTGTCGCTAAGCTAATTGTGTTTCTTGGAATACACTCGCAGAGGAAGCGACGATGTCAAATACAAACAAATTTAAAAATGACGAAGTGAATTCCATCCTGCAAAAAGTCACACATTTTTTTTAAATTAAATTATAAATACTTTACATGATAATTCAAGAACAAACTATTCTGTATGATGATGTTTGGTATTTGTTGTTCGCGCTAAAACGGAAAAGTCATCAACTAAATCCCTGGTAAAATCACTGGCGTTTCTTGTGGTGCCAAACTAAAAGGCACAAGTGTAAGGGGTAAATCTAGCTAATCACAAGTGAACTTGTTTTTTTTTGTTTGCTTTTTTTAAGCAATAAATGGTCAAAAATGCATCCACTCATTTTGTTCTGCCAACCCTGACATACAAAACATTAAAATTTACACGTGTTTCAAAGCAAATGCCTGTGAAGAATCGTTGATATTACTACAGAGACAAGAAAAAAACAATAAGCCATAAGCGCAGCCCCCCTCTTAATTGAGCAAATGGGCGAACGCCAGGCTGTATATGTGTATATTAGGGAACCAACCAAGTCCAGAAAACCAAAAAAAACACCAAACCGATTTGATATGAGAGAAAATGTAAACGAAAAAAAAGTCCTTCGACATTTCGCAAATTAGTGTGTAAAAGAAAAAAATAGAAAACCAAAAGAAAACAGATAATAAGGAAACGGAAAACAATAATAATTGGAAGTAAACTACTGTGGGTCAGTGCAAAGAAGAATATGCATATTAATTAAGTAGAATTTATGTTTTGGTTTGGAATACAATTGAAACGGATGTCTGTCGTCTAATCATACAATTCTCTGTGATTTTTGTATTTACCTAAACAGTTTAACACAATTATCGAGTAAAATATTGACCAGTGTCGGTCGGAATTCCAATACGACCGACCGACCCTTAAATACAAAAAAAAAAAAAAAATACTAAAACTAAAAAGGAGTCCGTTTCAATACGGATGACATTGCGCCGCCGCCGTCACATTACTTGATTGTACAAATTTAGGTAAAATTATGATGATGATGATGTTGATTATAATGAAAACTTAACAACTAATATAACCAAATTAAAATGATTTTAAAATATACGTAAATACGTATACAACATACATATGACGGATGGACCGATCGATGAATGAATGTACTGTAAATGTAATTACTAATCGTATAAATGAGAAAACAAAAAATAAAACCAAAAAAAAAAACAAAAAACAAAACAAACCAAACTTTAAATGTAGAACTGTAATTTTATCTTAAACAAAAAACAAGAAGGAAGGAAAAAAAAAACAATTAACAAGAAAAATAAATCCTTTTTTAAACAAAACATGCTATCACACAGTATCACATACATATAAAGGAATAATAGTTTAAACACCGAAGCTGCGTTTACACTGCAAGCAATGAAGCAATTAAATTTCGATGGAAATCAATTTACTTTGTAATGTAAACGTGGCACTATACATGTACTCTTACTAATTGTGTATGTGTATGGAAGTAATGCAAAATTGTTTGTTGCCCCACCCCTCGCCCGGCACCAGGCCCGTCCATTGAAAAGTCCAAGTATTTCGTTTTGTTCTCTCATTGCTTTTTCCTTTGATTGCCTGTTATTCATTAAAAGGTTGTGAAAACAAAACAAAACAAAACAAAAATAAAGTAAAGTAAAACTTAAACAAAATTAAAACATCTCAACCAGATGTTTAGAAAATCCTTCCAATAATATGAAAATCATTGATTTGCAAAAGAAAAATTTCGAAGCCACAGCAGTTACTGAACGACAACGGTATGCCTTATACATATGTAGTAAGTATGTAGTGTAGAAATGTTTTAGATGTTAACAACCGTCAGCCCTTCCTTCCCGTTTCATCGGTCTCGGAACGAAGGTTTCCCATCTTCGAGGGGTGGGGTGGTGTGGCATGTTGGGGCATATTTCAAATTCCCGTTTCGAAAGTAGACACTCGAAACTGAACTTGAAGCTTGGCTTTTCAAAACGTGCGCGCTTTTCATTTACGATTGTTTTTTTTCTTTGGTCATATCTTTGTTTTTTTTGTTGACAATTTTGCATTATTTTGAAAATAAATAATAGAAATAAAATACTAAAATAAAATTACATTTAAAAAAGAAAAAAAGAAAACAACCCTTAAACTTATATACAATGAATTAAAACGAATTGTGTGCGTTTGGTGTGCCATTATTAAGTATAATAACTACATACATACATGCATACATACATATGTCTGATGAAAATCTGAAAACTACATACACTGCAAATAAGCAAAACTTATAGAACATCTAAATATGTAATACCTATACATGTATACATACTGACATGCCATCAGGCCCTATCGTGTCAACCGCGTAAGGCCTTTGGAAGCAACACAACACAAAACATATTTATAATCAATCTCTCATAACATTATGAAATGATAACATTAAGAAAAGAAGACAAAAAAAGAAAACACAAAAACAAAAAGAAAAAAAACCAACCAAAAACATCTAATGGGTAAAGTGTAACCCCTAAAAAAAAAAACAAACAACCAAAAGATTTTATAATTTTTTATTTTCCAAGAAGAAAAAAAAAAGTAAATTAAAAACAACAACATATTAGCGTAAAGTCTCTCCAACATGAAATATCATACCTTAAATACCGGAAAATCAATCTTAAATGTGATGAAATCAAACAACAACCAAAACAAAAAAAAACTCGACAAAGGAGCAAACACAAGCCTACATACATTTGAATTTTCATTCTCATCTAAGAAGTTTAAGATTTTATAATATCTAGTTTTAAGTGTCATTGTCAATCACTTTAGTACGTACGTACATATTAGTATATGTGTGTTGTAGCTCAAAGTCCAACAACACAAGAGCCGACAGCATATTCGCATCGCCAGTAATAACAGTCCAGACCACCTCGGAACACAAAATCCAATGCTACCCCCCCCCCCCCACCCCCACCATCAAACACACTCACAAACAAACGCACACCCACCCACGCCCCTCTCCTCTCCCCCACTGTAATCAGTCAAATACGTAGACTTTACAACTGAAGTCCACTTACATGTACCAGTAACTGAAGTCATCCTTACATTCGGAATAATTGTGTAGAATCCCCGACCCACTTGGTTCATAATTCAGTTCAAATGAAATTAACTAACTGCCTGTTTCACGATTTCGATCGAACGTTGGACTTGACGATATACAGAAATAAGAATTTGTATTGAAACCATTACGTTTTCGTTCGACTTGACGTTCCAAAAGCGCAAGTCGATCGAAAAGCACATTCGATCGACATCGTGTAAATGTATGTGGTGAAATATTTGAAACGAATTACAATTACAATTTATAAAGGAAATTCGGAATTGTTGAAATGCAAAAAGCTCATTTAAAAGCTGTTAGTTTTGCTATTCCACGGTCTTAATACCGTGTACTCTCTCATAAGCGGACACCTAAGGGACTGAGAATTTTCTCCACTTATGAGAGAAGTACACGAGAGCACTGAAGCGGATTGGTACTTAAAAAAAGTGTCCGCTTAACAGACGAGTCCGCAAGGAGAGAGTACACTGTATGTGTCACCTTTTTAAGAGCTTGCTTGGCATGAGCCCAACTTTGAGGAAGTGCAATTCAGCTTAGTCGCAATAACTGCAAATGAATGGAATGCAGCATTTATGTTTTCTTGAATCCATTCCTGAACAATGAACAACCTCATCGTGCACTTGTACTTCAATGTAAACGTTGGACATTTCAAAGACAAAACGTTTACGTTTTTCTCAATTCCAAGTCTTCTTTCCTCAGTTGATGGAATTATGGACGAGCAAACTTCAGTCAAGTTTAACAACTTTTTCTTTAGTGAAATATCATCGTATACTTTCCTCAACTTTGAACTTTATTTTCGGTTTTTTTTTTAACGTGGAACTAAATTTAATGGAAAACTTGTTGAGCTCGACGAGGCTTCTCCTGTTATGTCATGATGGCTTCATATATTTATCACACACATTCACATAGAATTCCACACACACACATATGAGAATGGCACGCTTTTTGCTGTAAACTGTCCGGAAATGTAGAGGAAAACAAACAAACCAAGCAAGCAAAACACGTAAACATTGAATTCAACTCAAAGAAATGATTGATCCTTCTTATGTCCTTCCTACAAACATAAGTGAAAACGAAAATCAAGTTACATATAAAATGCCTTAAGTATTTTTAAATGAACAAAGTACCAAACCAAAAGAAAAACAAACACAAAACCAAAACCAAATAAAGCAAAACTAAGAAAAACAAAAAAAAAAAAAAACACATGGAAAAATATTATAAAGCAAGAAAACAAAGTGAAATGAACAAACATCATTCAAATCCTACTTAAATAAAACAACAACAAGAACAAATAAGACCCACCTTTTGAATAAATTCTATCCCTAATCTTGATGTACATACATAAACACATACACAACTACAAATGAATCACAGTATAAAAGGACACAAGACACAAGAGAAATGCAGAAATGCAGAAATGTTATAAAACAAACAGAACTGAAAGAGAACATGTTAGAGAAGAGACGGATGTATCCGCCCAATAAACTTTGGATCGTACTTTGATAGAGCTCCATTAATTATCATAACACACAAACATACACACAACTCCCCTTCCCCTACTTTGACACAATTGTATGTTAGTTTTCTTTGTTGAATGTTCTAACTTCCCCTCAACCATACATAACCCCATCCCACCTTCCCCAAATGGTTTAAAAAAGAGATTGAAGATTTGTTTCAAACTATCGTCGGCTGTCCGGGACGCTGCCAGAGTATTGCATATGATCGGGCTGGCCGCCATACATGTATTCCGAGAGGTACGACTGTCACTCCTCGCACTGTTCGCGTACGGTAAGTAATCCGGCGTCAACCATTGGACCAGCAATTTACACAGCTTCAAAAAAGAGGAAGGAGCCCCTACTAAATATGTCACTACGATTGTAATACTAGTCTATGGTGTGCTAGTCTATATCAGGCGCCTCCATCCAGTGCTGTAAGCCTGAATGGTCTATATATTCGCGAATCAGTTTAAAATTCCAAGACGATGTGGCCATCTTCGTCCCTTTGTCTGTGCGCAAATGTTTGCACACGACAAAAACAATTGGCTATCAAGCAGGAAATGTCGTTAACTAAGAACGATTTGTATTAAGTTGCAGACCGTTATATCTTCTGACCGATTGCGGGTACATGATATGTATAAAGATATTAAGCGACAATCAAACAACAAGTCCGGATTCATATCCTGGTAGAATTTTGGTTGTTTTAACCGACCATTTGACAGAATTCATTTTGCGACTATTGAACATAGTCAGTCTTTTATGACATAGGGACCGATAATAATTTCTCCGTTCCCGAAACAACAACAAACAGTACATTTTGTTGGATGTCAATATATTTTTTTTTTATAAACCCATTCATCTTGAAAGAGAATTTTGTTGCTATACGCCATTTTTCGGCGGAAGACGTGATTTTTCTAAACATTCTCTAAGGCTTGTCAGACGGATCAGTAAAAATGAAATCCGGAAATTTCGAAAGAATCATGTGCTCATGGCTTCTTTGTCCGTCATTGAATTTACGCCAGCAAAAAATCGACAGTCGACTACCATCTACATATTTATCAGTCCATACACGGCAATTAGCCGTTTCTTTGTGTTTTGGCTGCTTGTTGCTAAATTTGAAACCAGTTTCCCAATCGTTGCACGCAATACGGTCAATAATCAAAAAGTACCTTGTTTCGCAAATCGACTGTGATGGATTCATTTTTCGATGGCGGGTCGTGGAAAATTCCCCACGTCCACTGCGAAAATGCATTTCAACGCCGAATTTGAGAAGAAAGTATTGAGAGAGAGTATGGTATTCATTCTATCAACAATGAACAATTTCGACATGTGATGGTCTTGCACGAAACGAGCGCTACACACACACACGTAGATCTGATTCGGCAATGGACTTATGCTGTGTTTCATTATAAATTGATTCATGCTTCAAGCCATTTTTGTTTGTTTTCTTCAACAAACAAATTAAATTAACCCAAAAAAAAAAAAAAAAAAGAAAAAGCTCAACTAAAACTATTAATGGATAGAATCCCAGCAAACATTTTCGATCGTCTGAGATTCGTCCACGAATCGCCAGGAAGATGTCACAGATCGCGGCGATGGTCATCTGAGAAGCGTTGGCGAATCGCCGTTGTGAGCAGTTGGCTCTGTGATGCGATTCGCCATGAAGAATCTCAGACGATGCACATAGTAGCATTGCAAGCGAATCTTCCCAGAGCATTGCAAGCGAATCACCCCAGAGCATTGCAAGCGACTCCCCACAGCGATTTGAATGCAAATCGCCACCTCTGAAATACTAAGATAGGACGACGGAAATTTTTTAAATTTTTTACTAGTATAATTTATTAAAAAAAATTTAAAAACAAAAATTAGAAATTCATAAATAAATCAGAAATAAATTATTTTTTGGCACTTTTAAGACGTTTCTCGACTCGGTCCTTGGCGTGTACAAAATGCTGTTGTATTACAGCATTAATTTTTTTATCATCAGATGTGGAAAATTTACCGTGGCATATTTCTATTAAAAAAAATAAATGAATAACAATTATATATGAATAAAATAATAATATTTGAAATCCTTACCTCTTATCACCGATATAAATCATCCTCAAAATGTTGAAGGCTTCTCTCTTACTTCTTTTTATACACTCCATCATAGGATGGAGTATATACTAAGTTTGTCATTCCGTTTGCAACACCTCGAAAGAGTGATCTGCGACCCTATAAAGTATATATATTATTGGTCAGTGTAACATTCTAAGACATTCTAGCGATGTCCGTCTGTCTGTCCGTCCGTCCGTCCGTCCGTCTGTTGTCTGTTGAAATCACGATAGAGTGCGAACGACCAACGCTAAAAAGCTGAAATTTTGCAGGAAGATGTTTTTTGCCCATAAGCAGGTTAAGTTCGAGAATGGGCCATATCGGACCAAAGGGGAAAAAGTTCCCCTTTACGGGACTAAATATATTCCGGCCATAATCAAATTTTTCAAATATTTTTTTCACTACATCTAAGTTCTAAGTTTATATAATTTATAGATGGGGAAAAAATCCCAAAAATGGGCGTGCTCATGGGTTCCGTGGACCCTTGGGGCCCAAAAAAGGGCCCATGATAAACATGCGCATATGGGTATCGAAGTGCAACGAAATTTACTTTACGAATTTACGAACCCAAATATGCCTTTATTTTCATGATTTGCCTAAATTTTTTGATCCGGTTTCTGGGACTATCGGGTCACCAGCGGCCCAAAAACCGTCCCTTGACAAACATGGACATATGGGTATCGAAATGCAACGAAATTTTCTCGCGAACCCAAATATGCATTTATTTTCATGATTTGGATAAAATTTGTGATCGGGTTCCTGGGACTATCGGGTCACGAGCGGCCCAAAAACTCAGTTAGTTATACCCTCACCCTACGGTGGGAGGGTATATATCATTTGATACGGCTCAAAAGTGTAACACATAGAAATATCCACATTAGACCCCAGGTGTCTTTGAACCAAATTCGTTTTATGACTTTCTGAATCGTTTGAGCCATGTCCGTCTGTCCGTCCGTCTGTCCTGCTGGTACGCACGATAACTTTCGAAAGAGTTAAGCAATCACTCTGAAATTTGGCATGGCTTAATATTTTCCCAAAACTGCTTATGGGATAGCAAATGGGCTATATGGCCACACCCCTTCGGGTACCTCCATACAAATCTGCTATTTCGCCCACTTTATAAATCGTGTAATAATATCAACACGCCTAGTTGGATCTTCCCCAAATTTTGTATTTAGTAAAAGTAGAGTTAGACTAAGTTTTGGACAAAAAGTTGGCAGTCTGGCAAGTCCCCTTCTGGTACATGCCATACAAATGTGCCATCCCGCCTACCTTAGAAATCGTGTAATAACACCAATATGACCAACGCGATCTTGCCCAAATTATGTATTTAGTAAACGTATAGTAAGACTAAGTCGTGGACAAAAAGTTGGCAGTCTGGCAACTCTCCTTCCTGTACCTCCCATACAAATCTGCTATTTCGCCCACTTTATAAATCTTGTAATAATATCAACACTTGCAAGTTCGATCTTGTCCAAAATCCGTAGTTAGTAAAGGTATAACCGGACAAAGTTTCCGACAAAATCTTGGCTGTCTGGCAACTCCTCTTCTGGTACCTCCCATACGAATGTACCATCCGGCCTGCCTTAGAAATCGTGTAATAACACCAATATGCCCAACGACATTTTGCCCAAATTTTGTATTTAGTAAAAGTATAGCTAGACAAAAACTTGGAAGTCTGGCAACTCCCCTTCTGGTACCTGTCATACAAATTTACCATTCCACCCATTATAAACCGTGTAATACTTTCAATACGACCAACGCGATCTGCCCAAATTCCGTATTTAGTAATGGTATAACTGGACTAAGTTTTGGACAAAAACTTGGCAGTCTGGCAACTCCTTTTCTGGTACCTCCCATACAAATGTACCATTGCACCCACTTTAGAAATCGTGTAATTATATAAACTCGATCAACGATTCTTTCCGAAACTCTAAAATTAGTAAAGCTTTAACTACATACAATTTTCTAGTAAAAACTCTGCTTTATATTCCGTCCTTTTTGTAAAATCATGTAATACAATATTTTTCTAAAACATTCGGTATTCTAGGTTGCTATTATGACTTTTCATCAGATGTTACATCAAATGATGGTAGCTACTCACACATTTAACTTTCCGATACTTTGAAATATGAGACTTGTATGTTTTTAATGAGGGTGAGGGTATATATACATAAGTCGGTTTACCCGACTGCAACTTTTTCACTGGTTTTCTTATTTATTGACTTTTTAAGGATCCATGATGGAGGGTATATAAGATTCGGCCCGGCCGAACTTACTATTTGTCCACTTGTTCTTATTGTGCTGGCCGACAACATTGCTATTATATAAATAAAACACACCCGACACTTTTTAATTTCAGAGATGAACTAACAAACATTGTAAATTTCACTTGATATGTCACTTTGATTTTACAGTTATATTCTCTTCACAACAAGCAAAAAAAAATAATAAAAACCTATCGAATGTTCTTTTAAACAACTTCCAAATGTTGTCAGGAAGATTGTGTGTATTTCTCTAGGATTGCGGAACCATTGCTATGATGATGAAGAGGCGATTCATCGCTAAACAATTGTCATGTAGCATTGCTAACAATTCGCGGCAGCGTTTAATCTTCCAAACGACTTTAAAATGTACTTTGGAAGATTTGGGTATTATTTTTACGATCGTTTATTAATCCCCCAGATGATGTATAGGCGAATCAACTTCAAAGGATCTCTACGGCGAATCGCTAAGACTTCGCTCTGGCAATGGTTCGCCTCAGAATCTTCCAATTGTTTGCTGGGATAGGTCGAATAAATACGACGAATACGCAGAAGATTGTGTATGTACACACACACATACACTATACGAACATCCGCACGTAGGCAACTACGCATGTACATTAAAGTGGGTCGTAAAACATGAAGTCCCAAATTAAAACTTCGAGAGCGCACTCTATTCCTTCGCTTTATTTCGATGCCTACGTCATTCTATCTATTGAGGCGACAAACAAAATTATTAAAACAAACAACAGATGATCGACGACAGTGATGAGAAAGCAGTACAACACCATAAAAGTACTGAAACAAAAACACACACCAACACTCGCGGAAACGTGAACTAACTATTGTTGAGGGTGTTCACGTTTACGATATCGTTCATGTTTTCGAATCCTGCAATTTTGAAGCAAGACAGTGCGCTGTTTTGTCACTGGAATAAACTTTGTCTAGGTTGGCTTTCTGTCATCGCGAAATTTGCCTCGAAGTTGAAAGCTAACATCTTGTCTTGTCCTCGTTCACCAATAAATTCAACTTTACTGATTCTTTTTTTCGATTCTGGAAAAAGCTTTTCGACGCTGTCAATGTCGAACAGTTTGTGGCATCTGGTGTGCACTGTGCCGGTTTTATTATCTTTTGATACTTCCAATGTACTCTTCAGTATGTTGAAGAAATGGCTCGCTGAGCCAGCACCACCCTATCGAAGAGCTCTCAGAGTCATTCTACAAGGGCGTACATGTTATAATGGCGTCTTGATGGTTTCACACATAAATTCCCAGTGTCTATTGGCACCGATCTCCCATTGAGCCGCCCCACTCTAATACACATAGATTTGTATACACGAATACAAATCTATGTGTTGGTACAATTGAATTTTGACACAACACAACAAAAATTAACAACAATTTAGAAAATGTTGAACAATAACAAATTGTTTTCACATCCACCAAACAAAGAAAAAGAAATAAACAAATTTATGTGCATGTGAATGTGTGAGTGTTATGGGTCTATCTAGCGACTGATAACGTCTTTTGTTGTTATTTTGCTAACTTGCGAAAAGGTAGTTTTTGAACGCAAAACTAAAAGTTCAGACCTATCTAAAAACACAGCCATACATACATACGTATCTCTATATGTATGTACGTATGTATATGCAAATGTGTACATATGGACAATGTGTATATGGAAAGTTTATAGTATTCAGTCAACGGCCGAATCAATCAATCCACCAAAAAAAAAAATATGTTTCTCTTAGCTATTGAAAATATGGCATTGTGTAGCCATAGCTAGCTTTTGCCACAGAATATGTACAAACATATGTACATATGTATGTATATACGAAACTAAGTGTACATACCTACATTGAGGCCATACTTGAAAGCGTAAAATGCTGATATGTGTATGTCTGATGTACATACATATGTATGTATGTATTTGCACGTACACATGTTTTCGTATATACTTGGAAATTTATAAAAACACGCAACCATCGCGAAAAAACAGAAAAATGCTGATATACCTACGATAAATACATATATATAAGCGTGTATATTAAGCCGGCTCACCACCATCACCCCACCCCCCTCATCAACATGGAAACTACAGCCAGGTTTATTTGAAACATTTGCAAAATGAATGATCATTTCATGGCTTCGTCTAATATGTCGTAAATTGGTTGTTTAGAACATTGGTAAACGTAAAAAAGGCTCCGGACGGATGGGCCGGGTGCCTGCCAAAGGTTCATTGTTGTTCTGGACTTTCCAATCTGGTACATTAGATCCCCCGGCACAAAGAAATCTGAGCGAGTCGATTATACGGATTTGATGTCTTCGACTCATTGTAGTCGCCAAACCTTTGGGCGTTGATATTTGAGAGTTATATCACAATTAGCAGTTGGTGGGCAATGTTACTGATTCCTTCAACATGTCTAATCCAGTACGATTCGAATGGTCTCCACATGTTAACTCCTGGACATCAGCATATCTGACATCCATTTGAAAGCAATCGTAAATGAAATAACGATGTCATGTCATCTAACCAACTGGCGAATGTTGTTGTAGAGTACCAGGCTGTCCGGAAAAGATGGCTGCGGCTGCTATAAGCTGTAGTAAACGTCATATTGTTGCCGGCTTTGCAGTACGTGTCATATGGTGTTTGACTGTTAACGTATCAACGAATTAGTAGTCGGTCTGGCAACTCGGACTGTACGCATAAAGACGAGAGGGCTAACAGTTGTTCATTGGACCGCCAAGGCACGTGTTTTCTCAATTAATAAATCCAGAATTACTACAGGTTTGACGCCAGCAGACGGAAACCGGGCAATAGTCCAACTTTTTCTTCTTCTTATTAAACTAATTTCAGCTCACACACCGATGAAGATATGTTATGGGCGGTCGGTCCCGGACATGACAAAATCGCTTTGGGGATTTCAACGTCATAGTCACATTAGGCAGAGCGAGTAAAGAGAGAGAGAGAACATCTTTGGTCCAACTGTCGGTAAGTTTAGACAACACCTCTGAGAGGCTAGACATTTTTTTCAATTCAATTTCAAGTGATCATAATTTGTAAACCACAAGAACGAAAAATTGGCAACATAGCTGTGTATGTATATATTATTGTCTTCCATTATGTTGCTACCACAAGGACACATCGCCCATATTCTTAAATAGTGTCACAACTTAAGAGCAACAGTGTTTTTCAGAAAAGCCATTTAAAGTTGTCAATTGGGCCTTACTTGGCAAATATAGGGAACCAATCATAGGTTTCCCGAATAAACCAGAGCCCTGACATGTGTATGCCAACTTAAATAAGAGATTTACAGGGTTTTTTTGAGCAAACATAATAAAAAGTTAATTTGAATTGTGACACCATTGAAGTAAATGAGCAGGGCTGAATCTAAACTAGACCCAACAATGGAATAAGCTAAATTAATGCGATTTTTTAGCCTAAAATGAAAACAAAACATGTGCTTTTTAGTGAGGTTATCAAAATGTAAATGAATTTGAGCGGCCGCTACACATGTTCTGCCACTCGCACGGTTGTCGATATTGACAGAACATGCGACTGTGCTCCTCACACAGAACAATGAGACAATTTAAAAAGTTTCAATAAAAAAACCTACCAATAAATACTTATTAATGTCATTACTAGTAGGAGTTCATACTGAGTGTAATGGCCCGCCATTGCAATTGGTACTGGCTAAAATTTTGTGGAGAATAGTTTTGAAAGGTTTGCCCGCATTTACAGAAACAGTACGTATATATTTACTTATTTCCCTTAACATTCCATGAAGTAACAGACGGGGAACTTCTTACGAATCAGTGAGCTGTGCGCGATATAATTGTGTATACTCGCTGACCGGAACCTACTACTTAAAGCCGTGTCCGAATGGCTAGAATTACAGATTACTCTCTTGCTCGTAAAACCGCCGGCATTTACGAGGTGGAAAACCAGACAATGGGTCATGTTTACCAATAAACATAATAATATTCCGATTAAGAGCTTTTGACAGACATTGCCACTATAGGACGAAATTCAGAGTTTTGCTCTGGAATAGAAATACACTTGTTGCCATTTCCCGGAAGGATAGAATTGACAATAAATGTAAAGTAACGAAGCCGCTTTAAACTGTATATGAATTGATTATTGGATAAGTTGTGATGGAAATTGATCTCCAGTCTATGTTAGATTTCGAACGTTTTCCAAGGTTAGTTGAATCGACAAGATAACGAAACAAATGTCTTTAAATCCGTTCAAAGGTCCCCGTTGAAACTAGGCCCATACTGACACTTAACAAAAGTATACTTGGGCGATCTTGGAATCGTGTAGATCTAGCCGGTTCATGGTTTCGACGTATACACATACATACAGATAAATGTCACACCAACAGTGTTTTTTAGGAAGTTATACGTTCGACTTTAAAATTAGAATTTTTCCGAAACACATGTGAGTGCGTCATAGAACATTATTTCTGTAAATATTCACGGCCAGGGTGAACTATTCAGATAGTGGGGTGTGTTGTTTTGCCATCAAATACACTTTGATTGTTTTTCTCTCTCTCTATATCATATAAATCATACCACATAAATACACATACATGTATGTGTGTGTTTTAGTTTGAAACTATATATGTATATATGTGTATAGTTCAGGGTACGAAAATATCTGCTATATCAACACTGATCTGCAAATAAAAGTCAGTTAATTCGAGGTCGGAGAAAAACATGACAACGAAAATAAATATTCAATTAATAAGCAATGTCGCAACATTCAAAACAGTCTTATTTAAATATGCCATTAATAATGAAAAACAACATCAGCCAAATGGCCACCACACTTACAGGACCATATTTAATTTCATGAAATTTCCCGCAAATCTTTGAGGTCTTGAATCGACGCTGGGCTGTTGGCGTAGACCTTATCTATCACATGGCTCCAATAGAAGGAGTCGCAAGGTGTTAAATCACAAGGTCTCGGTAGCCAATTGTGTCACCTCTTCGAGAGGTAACACGGTCCGGAAACTTTTTCCGTAAAAGAGCAATGGTTTCGTTGCTTGTGTGACACGAAGCGCCGTCTTGTTGAAAGTAAACGTTGTCCAGATCAATATCATTCAACTCCGACCATAAAAAAACATTAATCATCACTCGATAGCGCAATCCATTCACCGTAGCTGTTAATCCAACCAAGGTCCAATGACCCCGCTGGACCATAAACCGCACCAAAGTCACACGTTGAGGCTTCTCAACAATAACTCTTGCGTTTTCCGAAGCGACAATTTAGCTTGTTGACGTAGCCACCAAGGTGGAAATGGGCCTCATCAGTCAAGATGATTTTTCGATGGAATTCCGTTGTAATACGGTGTAATGGAGGAATGGACAAATCTGGGTTTGCTTCAACACTTTGGGCTGTAGCAACAATATTCTCAGTTGTTCTTGAGCGACGTGCACGAGTTTTATTCTTCACATCACTAACTTTTCTGTATTGCGGAAGACAAGGTGCTTTACGACGACCCAAAAATCCTTTAGTTTTGCGAATTGTGACTGCAAGATTTTTACCATTTTTGTAGTGATTTCAAGTTTCTACGTGTCAAAGAATAAAAGCTTTATAAGTGACAGCTACCGAAATTGCGGGTGATTCAAAATAACACCTCTTGTTGGAAAACCCTTTACAACTGTTTACGGGAATTTGTCTCCTTAAATTCCACTAGAAGTGCTTCGAAAATTCGACTCATGGAAGTTGCACTGTATTTTTTTTAATACACCTGCTTGCGGTTTACTCTTTATTGAATGACTGTTCGTCATTCCTCCATCTCAATTCATAATTCTGCAATTTTATCTAAATATTCTACAACTTATTTTTATAATTTCTTTTCTCTCTTCCGTTCTGCATTCTTTATATTAATTTCTATTTGTAATTTGAGTTCATTCGCGATTAGGGTTTTTTTTTATTGTTGTTCTTATACCTCGTACATATATACATATAAATATGCATGTGTATAGTGTATTTATGATAATTTATATATTAAATAATCCATCTAAATATTAGCTGAGTAAACAAACAAACAGCAGTTCTATGAAAACCGTATAGGTGTGCCGCGTCTTTTGATAATTTGAACACATTTTCACTTGCTCCCTGTAAAAGAGAGAAGTACATATCAGCTAATAATATAATATAACATAATATAATTGAATCAAAAATGACCAAACGCCAAAATTGTGTTTTTGATTGATTCTGTTAAATTAGTCTAACATACATGTCTCTGGAAAATGGTACACTTCAATGTCCCAAATTTACAATTTTATATTTTATTTTACAACGGTATTGGCTTCTCCGGTAAAGTTCTGATTAGGTCATTTTGTCTTTCGGTTGACGATATGTATATTAATGAGTCATGTCCCTAGTAGATCCTTGAAATATTAATGTGATGTACAGTTATGTGAAAAATAATAGGGACCATAGTATTAAAGATGTCAATTTGGGTAACAGCAAGTGAACTTTGAATGTAAACCTCGGCTACAGCATCAAACGAATGACAGCGGAAATGTAAAATATGTTAAAGTATGTTCCTTTTTTCACCTACACTCAAGGGATGCCCCCTGTGAATTGAGCAGCTTAAAAATTCATCTGGACTATTACATTTTAACTTTGCCGCGTTTGGATCCATGACGGAGGGCATACAAGATTCGGCGCTGCCGAACTTAATGAAATTATGTACTTGTTTACGAATATTTAGTTTTGCTAACAAAATGTTTAACAAATAGACAAAACAATTTCGACAAAGTGTGTTCCAAAAACCGTATTATTCCTTTGGCAAATACTAGTCCGTATTAGTGACCCTGGTATATGCAATCCATTTGTTTGGCTGGTTTCAGTTCAGAATACGTTCGTATTTAAATTATTGGCATCACAACACACGCTTTCTTCTTCTACTGCCTTCTGCTTCTGCTTGTGCTGCCTCTTATCTGTATGGATTCATACAAATTTGGGGTACTGCGCAGTTGTATTTTCCAATTGATTCGACAACATGTGCCCGCACAGTTAACGCCGTATCGAATGTACGAGGGCAGAGAGGAGATAGCTTTCTTGTTTTGAACGGCATAGGAAAGTTTCGCTTTTTCAATCGAAAGGTGTAGCAAATCATTAAACTCGTTTAATTCGTAATTTTATTGTGTGTGCTGGTATAAACTAGTTTGTTTTTGTTATTGTCGTTGTTTGTTCAAATTAAACGTTGTTCATTCCCACCTTACAGCACCAGATTACGTTTTTGTCACGTACTCCAAGGGGGAGAGGGTATGTTTTGATTACGATGTCATATTCTCATATTTGTTGGCGTCGTGTGAACCCTGAAGGCTTCGGATAAATAAGGGAAATCTGTTTTGAGAAAGCATGAGCACAAATACAAGTATCCTTCTGTTGCGAGTATTTGTGGTAAACAACATGGGAAGGAGAATTTCGTTTGCCAACTAACTGGTGATTAAAAAAATTACAAATTAAATCTAATTATCAGACCTAGGCATTTGTTGACATCTTAGATTGTCCAGCAACATTCGCGAACAAAATTGCAGGTCCTTTTTCTCTGGTCATATCTATCGCAATATCTTTTTCAATATTTGTGTTGCCACGCCCGTTATGGCACATCCGCTACAAATGATCTAATTCGTTCCTTGTTACATTTGTCCGAATAATTACAAATTTGGGCAGTCTGTTCACATGCCCGACAACCTCCGTTTGCATTGGATGCGTTCGGCGGGTGGAATGTGTAATTTTATTAACTACATGTACGTACATCCGCTTTAGAGACAGGAAGGGTATTTTTAATTTTTATCATCTCTCACAATGTGTACCAAAAGTTGTGTACCACGCGGTGAGTTTACAGTTGTACTTTTTCAAACTAAGCCCAAACTGTATGAACCAAATACCTTTAAGGCGTACATATGTATGCATGCAACTTTTGGACACATTTTATATAAGTTATATCAAAAAAACACATATACATATAGTCCCCAACCGATGGAAATTTGAAAAAAAAAAATAAACGGCTGTTGTTTGTTTATTCGTAGAAGAATTTTACCTGTGCTAAAAATAAATACGGGAGGCGGGAGGCAGAACGGCCAACAAACAGTAAACATTACCCCACACACACACAGACGTCGTATGTATATTTGTTGCTTTCTGTATTTATTATTATTCGTGTTATTATTATTATTATTATGGGGAGAAAAAAAAAAGAAAACAAAATTAAAGCACATACGTACGTAGATACGAATTTTTTTTATAACGACGCTGTCTGTATGTTCGGGTGTTTGTGTGACTGTGTTTACGCGAGAACAATTTCATGTTGATATGAATACACACGTATACATACTTACACATGGACGTACGTATGAATGGATGTGTGTAAGGAATTGCGCATTAAAAATACGATTCCATCATGTGCGAAACAGTTTTTTTTTTAGTTGAAGAAAATAAAAACAAGTCTTTTTTTCCAGCGGCTATCAAAACAATGCTGGGTTTGAGGGGTGTTGTGGAGAGGGGGCAGACACGCACTTTTTTTGAACGCTTACATAACATGAGAGCACTCATTGAGAAGTGGGGATGGAAAAGTCGATTTTTGAAATGGTACAACTTTTCGACAACAACAACATATGTGGCAATAGCTTGCAGGGAGTTGAAATGAAGAACTGTCGTTAAGACCATCAGCGGGCGTAACAAACTTCGAAAAAGAACGGTAGCTTAACGAGTCGGAGAGTAAATTTGGCTGATGTTGTTTTTCATTATTAAAGGCATGCCTTCCTCTTTATTATGAAATAAACATCGGATCACTTATCTCAGAAAATGCCAGTTGTCTTTGAATACCAAAATAACACCACTTGTTGGAGAAACCTGTATTATTAATAACTAACTGAAATCAGGGACGTGTCACGCTCTACTGTTAATAAACCTTTAATGTCAGCTGGTACCCTGTTTTCTTCTGGGAATCTGGGTTCCATAGATTGTCACGTGATATTTTAGAGTAGTCGGCATAAAAAATCTATCACAAGTATGTACATACGTATCTACACGTCTAGGAAACTAAATTGAATCCTTCGCCAGGGGAGGAATGTGTCCATATTCAGTCATTCTTGTCATGCGCATTCATTGGCTCACTGGAAATACCCATAACAATCTGTTTTTTGATAGAGCCTGTAATTGGCCCTTACTAATAGCACTGATAACCTGACGGACAATGAATGAATTTTTTCCTCACCTATTATTTGTCAATCTATTCATTATTGGGACGTAGTAATTACATGCATACTTTAAGTCGTCTGTTAATCGCGAGCGTTACGGAGACATGTTACAGTTTTTTTGTGACCTCGATTGAAAACATTCACTTGGACAATTTTTTTTCCCAGCCGTTTCGGTGATGGCAATTGGCTATCTCGGAGATGCGATATTAACGCCGAGTTCTGTGAAGGACCGATATTGTGCCAACAATCCATTAACGATCAGCCCCCAAGGCAAATATCGAGCAAGCCGTTCGTGAGATAGAACCAGAGACCCTTACCAAGGTCTTACCTCGGCAGCCACGTGCATGAAATCGTATTCCATTAACAATGGAAATGTTTGCTCTTTTGAAGTTTTTAAGGAAACTTGTAGTAGGGCCATACTTTACACGAACATGGGTATTTGTTTTTTTGTATAGAACACAGTTTCATTCAAAAACAACTGTTGGTGCACCTTTGTTAATTCTATCTCGGAAATGGTATCCATTAGAATGCGGAAAACATTGTGAAACTAGTTTGAGTGTAGACCCAGAGATCTATCATGAATCACGACAGGTCAAACGTATAAATGCAATGAAAAAATAAACCGTGCGCTTTACTTTAACTTCACCACAATTAATTAACATAGAATGTATTTTATAATTCCACAGAAAAAACAAAAACACATTTCCCTTACAGATGTTAATTTAATGTATGAACGATGTGGCAACCACTGCTGTTATAAAACAAACACAAATCCCGTTACATGCCCAATGATGATTCTGCCAATGACACGTGTGGGCAACCATGTGCTTAAGAAAACAACACGCTTTTTAAAACTTGGCAAAAACGGACCGAAACCACATGTAGACATTCAGACATTCGAAATAGCAAACTAGCTACAATGCTTTACTAAAAAAAAAGTATGGGGTTCCTCCTTTGGAACCCATTGGAAAAATGAACTGTTTTGATATTTTACCTTGGACCACATTGAAGATATGTGTGAAAGGGCGGAATGATAGCAACGTACATGTACATATGTATGAATGGTGTCGCAACATATTGTAATATTATCAAAGAAACAAAATTCCAGGTAATGGGTGTCTGCTAATAATAACACGTGTTGTTGAAAAGATTGCTAGAACTGACCGTAACCACGTGGAGAAATTCGTCGCGGCATACAGGCTCTATGCCGTCTTCACCGGCCACAATGTGGGCTGATGGTCCAGTGGTACTCGCGCGATTATAACGATTAAGATGTTTCTTCTAACGTTCTCGAATGGCGTGACTCATTCAAAAAATACATACGAGTATGTATGCATGAATATTTATTTCATTAATTTGTATGAATAAATTCAAGCGTATACGTCGATATTTACGTACGTTTTGCTACAACATCGTCACAACAATGACGCGTTTTATATTGGAAACAATTAAAAGATTTTTGTTGTTACGCCCCGACTCTTTCATGCTCTGCATAAACTTGTTGGCTTTTCCGGCAAATGACAAATAATCATGAGTCATTTTATGGCAACTTTTGTTATCTACGCACATACACATGTATGTATTTCGAAGCATAAAACTATTTAACACGTATTTGGGTGATTTTTTTTTATTCATTTATGTGTATTTGAGATGGTAAAACTCAAACGCTTATAATGTTTAACATAATTATCAGCTGTTCGATCGCTATGGCAAATTTCAAAAAATATCATCGATATAAACGGCTTTGTATTCAATAAATCTTTTCTTCCGAATTTCTCTGGGAAATTGTGAATGCTAATTCATCGGCGATATAGACACCGGAAGTTCTTGTTACGGTTTTATCACCTTTTTCCTTCATGGGGGGTGGGGGGAGGATATTCGGTCGGGCGGAGCGTGAATTCACGGTCAGTTATTCCTTGAACTGTACGTTTCAAAAATAATCACTGAAAATAATCACTGATAGTCCAGAGATTCGTCAGCAGCATCGTTGTGATTATGATTAAAACGAACAACGCGGGAAGTGATTCGTGTCATTGTGCAATGGTTTACTGCAGCCGGGTACTTTCGTACCATGGATCAGCTGATATGTACGATAGGACTCGGTCCCTTGTTCATCATGTGCAACGGTTCATTGCAACCGCGTACTTTCGTACCATGGATCAGCTGATATGTACGATAGGACTCAGTCCCTTGCTAATCATGCAACATGCTTCGAATCCATACCGGCCATTAAAGACTCGGCCACGTTGTGCCGTTTGTAGGGTGTGCCCGTGTTTTATTTCTTTGCAACTTTGGAAATAACATATTTCGACCTTAGTCATTCACACACACACATATACATACATATGTACATTCATGTTTGTTTTCTAAATCGATCATACGACGCGACGTCTGAATTTCGTCTGCATATGAAATGTGTACATTAAAATTCGCCAAACGGTTGTTAAAATTTTTCCCTAAAATCACTTCCTCTGGCGTTACATGATATGGGGATGGGATTTGGGAATGGGATTTCAAATAAGGATGTTTAATGTTTACTGACTTTCTACGGCTCTCTGACGTTGGCTCGCTGACTTTCTATGAGTCTTCGCCGTAATGTCGTTTAGTGACCTTAAATGCTGCTGATCACGAACGAACGAACGGGTTGTTGTTTTCTTTGAATTGTGTACTTTAAGATATACATACGTACATATATAGGTATGTATATACGAGAGTATTTCAAATTCAAACAACTAAAGCTTGTCTATTGTGTCGTGCTATATACATGTGTATATGTATGTATGTGCACCTAAGCATACATATGTATGTCCATTGACAGGAAGGTCAGACAACACCTCAACACTAAAAATATATTCAAATATGTACGTTTACAAAAACCACAGAAAACCAATTCAATTCACATTCGAAATAAAGCCACAGTGCTGACTGTGCTCACTGGATGTATCGCATTCGCCACCAAGCTCTGTCTGGTGTGGCCGGCTGTAACACGAACCACCTCACAATTGTCTCTTTTTGAAATGGAGACACTCACGCACCCTACGGTCACCTACCATTCGGAATGCGACCACAATGTACCGTAGCGCACGGCCGTGGGCTGTCGAATCTTTCTCGGGTACATTTTTACATATTAAGAGATCCCACTGTTTCGAAATAGGTCAGCACCTTACATCAACTGAAATTCTCCAGTATTGGAGAAATATTTTACTTTTAAGTATTTTACTTCCCGGTTTATGTTGGCTCAACAAACTGTTATTGCTCTGAGTCTTCACTTATCCGTGCATGATAATGTATGCATTTTGTGGAAGCCTCAATTTGAATACTCAATTCTACTGAAAATTAAAGGTACTAGGTTTCTTTACACTTTAATCGTGTTATGGTGGGGTCGTCTGTTTTTCCCCCTATCATTAGTTCTTAATACAGTCTTCTTGTAGCTCGAAATAATACCGGGTTCTCCAACAAGAGGTGTTATTTTGGTATTCAAAGAAAACTGGCATTTGTTTAGATAAATAATCGGATGTTTATTTCATAATAAAGAGGAAGGTATGCCGTTATTAATGAAAAACAATATCAGCCAAATGGCCACCACGACCACGCTTACAGGACCATATTTCATTTCTTGAAATTTTCCACAACCAAATCGCAAAGTGGCTGCCCTATGTCGTCGATAGCCCCTCGAAATCTATCATTGAGGTCTTGAATCGACGCTGGGCTGTTGGCATAGTCCTTGTATTTCACGTGGCCCCAAAGGAAGAAGTCGCAAGGTGTTAAATCACAAGATCTCGGTGGCCGATTGTGATCACCTCTTCGAGAGATAACACGGTCCGGAAACTTTTTAGTTTTGCGAACTGTGACTGCAAGATTTTCACCATTTTTGTACTGAATTTTAATAATTTCAATGCGTTGTTGAAGCGTGTCTCGTTCCATTTTTAGTAATGGCGTAGTTTCTACTTGTCAAATGTCAAAAAATAAAAGCTTCAAAAGTGACAGCTACCGAAATACCGGGTGATTCTTGTTGGAGAACCCGAATACTGTGGGGAAATGACGGATATTCTTGGCTAATAATGAAATTCTCCAAAGATACCTTTCGAAGATTGGTGGCCCACAAAGACATTCATAAAGTGTTTAAAGCCTAGAATCGATTATTTTACAGAATTCAAAAAATATATTGGCTGTTGACCGGTGATAATCGATTCTGAACGACTGTGCGCCGGTACCAAACAATCGTTGTACATAGTTTGTATGTCCATATACTATTTATGTACTTGCATATATATTTTTTTGGAATCGAGTGTATACACATGCATTTACTTAATTTATTTATAAATTTGTAATATTAAGAGATAATGATAAGAAATGATCTTGATTTGACCCCTAATCGTGAATACGGTCACGCACTCAAAAGCGAAACAAGCAAATTTCGAAATTTATTAAAACGCATTTATTAAAACACACTTGTATACATAATACATATCTATCTATCTATATATATATATATATATATACATATATACATGTGTATCTGTATACAACATGTATGTAAATAAACCAATGTAAATATACATATCTATGTATGTAGGTAGGTACATATACGTTAGGGTGGAGCGATTTTTTTTTTTTATTGCATTTCGTGTATTTTCAATCGATGATTCATAGCCTAAAAATTGAAAATGTAAGTTTTTTTTTTGAAAGTTATAATGTTACCGCTACTGGCATAAGTTTATTTTAAATGTTATATGTGTTTTATGTCCATTACATACAATACAAAATAATGGAATATACATTAAATTAAACCAAAAAAAAAAACAAAATTATTCAATTTTCACAATTTAATTTTTTGTGAAAAAACTGAGATTTGGTCTCTGAAAATTGTATTTCCTGCCTTCTACTTTATCCTGGTACGAATGACGCCATCTCTAGATTCTGGTCCACATACAGACATTGAAACCTCCGTCACCAGCTTGACACATCTCTCTACAGCTTGGGGGTGACTGATTTTCAGATCATCTCGTAAATACAAAGATGTTTTAACCATGTTGAAAACGTGAACTGGACCAAACCCTCACGTAAACCCTCATGATGAAAGTAGCTAGTTCCTTCACAAGTATTTCCAATAAACATATGACTCTGTTTTTTACCCCGTGTTCAGAACAGTTCCATCACATCCAATTGCTACAAAAGAAGAACGAAATACAAACGATTTTTCCAAAAACTCGAAAATATTTTTCTCAATTGTAGTTGCTTTTCCCGAACTAATTGCTAGATGACCGAGATACCCTGAGCCCGATTCAGATATTATTGAGATATGTTCTTCAGTGATACTCTTCCTTTGCTTTCATCATTCTTCTGTTGATGACTAATCGTAGGCAACGATGCCTTTTTCCATATTTTTTCTATATCAGTAGCAATAGTTATACAAATTTCTTTAACTGCGGGGTCTTTTCTATTATTGAATTCAAGCTGATCGTTTCTTATCCAAAAATAATATTTAATAACGTCACAATATGTTGGCAACATATTCTCATTAATTTTGAGTGGACCGACAAACACAGAGCAACGCAAACTTTTGCGAGTTTTATGCATTTTGCACCTTTCTTGTCGGCAGCGGTGTTGCAAGTCTATTTAGTTATAGCGCCTACCGATATGGTTGAAATTTAAACGGCTGATTAAATAGGATGGCTTTCAAAAATGTCCATACCAGTCCGTCGTGTTGCGATATTGCATAACGTTGAATTATGTAATAATATTTGTAGCGTCGACCAGATACAGTTGTCATAGGCGTTTGAAATTTAAACACACATACTTTACAAAAGTACTTACCGGTGCGTTGTATTGCAGTTTTTGTACGAAAACTGCAATTGCAAAAGGGGGATCAAAAAGTAAACTAACTTTTGCTTAAAAGTAGCATCTATTGTTAAGCTTTCAAAAGAATCAGAACGATCTATCGTTTAAATGTTTTTTTTTTTTCAGTTTATAAAAAAACCTTTTTTTCACAAAGAAGATCGTTCCTGCGCCACCTCAAGTTTGAGTCTCAGAAATTTGAACTTTTGCACAAATGATGCTTATATGTAGGGTCATCGACTAAAAACATAGGAAAAGCTAAAAAAAAAGAAATTCTGTTTTACTCCGCCCTAATATACATGCGTCGTATGCCAGTTATTATTGATCCGAATTGAAGTTGTTTTCAGACTGCTCGGGGTATGGTCGTGTGTCTGTAATAAAAGAAAATACATACATATGTAGGTACCTCAAAAACGATACCGAAATTGCTGTAAGACCAGAATCTGCTGCTATGCCATGGCCCACTTACCCGCTATGGGTTAAGAAACACTGAGCGTTCTCTTTTTCTTTGGCGTTCGTTGCTGTTTCTGTTTATCTCCGTTTGTCGTAAAGTCGACTTTCGAGTTTCTTTTGTTTTGTACACATTGGAACTGGAACTACAGCTTTATGTAGCTTTATGCCTGTGTCTGTGCCTCTGTCTGTGCTTCATTTTTATCTTCATCAGCGTCATCGTCTGATTTCTATGCTGTTCATTCTCGCCAGTCTACGAAAATTCTGTTTTTTAAAGTCGCCACAAAGTGAAAAAACACACAATAAATTAAAAACATTTCGTATTTCAACTAAAAGAAGAACAAGTAGGGTCAGGGTTATCTCAGTGTATGCATTGTGTACCGTGAACCCGTCGTACCCGTGTATCTATAAAATACTTGTATGTAGTACAGCATGTGTTGTTGTGTCTCTATGTATGTGGGTAATTTCAACAAATGATTACATATGTATGTATGTATGTAGGTTCATACAGACACTCAAGGTGGCCACTAATGAGGGTGGTTGGGTAGAAGCTTAATCAAAAGTCGTAGTTCCCTTCAAGACAATGTGGTGCCGTGAATACATAATTGTTATTTGTGGAGGAAACGGTTTTCAAATTGTATTTAACTGTTTATAAACACGGCACGTACTGACTGACAACATACACACTGACTAGTCCTAGGGTGTCGACCAGCACCTTTGGAGGTTGTGAACTTTTTACAGTCAGAATCATAATCGAAAAGAAGCCAGTACGTACTGAAATCAATGCAAGTGGGGTTTTAATGGACGACAGCCTCATTCCTATACACTCAGGTGTTATCCGTTTACGATTTTAGTTTCCGATCAGTCAGTTCCCCGTGTCTTGTTTCAGCGAATGGTGAGCGGAACAGGGGTGTCCATATGAATTGTCGTACCGATACTCCGATTTGCGTCGCTAATTGGCACCGTAGAACTGTTGGTTTTCATTTGATGGGTTCCATGCTAAACTAGAAACTCTTCAACTATTGATCCAACACACGACCTTCGCATAAACTATATTACAAAGGGGTAAGCAGTGTGTGAACCCTGGTTCGAAACCTCGTGAGACCATCAAACATTTTTCAACGGCTACGACCAGCTCGTAAATTCTGGCGACTTTACGGGAATAATAGAGTAATCTCTATGCCATGTACAACTTCTCTAGAGAAGCGTTAGCCTTTCGAAGACGCGTCTTTAGACAGTATGCCCCTGTCAGTAAGTACACCAGTTCACTGATTCGCGAAAGCTTTCTTCATGGAATGTTAAGGGGAAAAACAACCAAATATACTTTCTCATTTCCATTTCGCATAATTCTCAGCACAAACTCTAGGCAAAAAGGATAACTTACTATAATTATGAATAAACACGGCTTTGGAATGTGTTAATTTGTCAGTTCTTTCCATTTCATCCATGTGGACTTTACACTTCAACTTACCACCAATGGTGTGTATGCACTTGGTAATGAGAGTTTTTGCCTATGTTTTTGTAATTGTTTCCCTTGCAGACCAACGAACGCCACTGTGCAATGTTCTCGTAAAAGTAACGTATTTTAGGGCACACATGCACATACACCCATATGCTCCGCGATACACAATTGAGTGTGAGAATTTCTATTGTGTTTCATGAAGCAGACCGACAACCAACCCTTAACGATACGCTATCGATTTTTCCCATTCTGATAACGATGTTCGAGTTAATAATAATCCGGGTAATAATACACATGCAAACGCCAACGAAAAAAACGCACAAACACATTCATATACGTACATATTTATAAGTTGTGCGTACTTCTAAAAAATGCAGTGGCATATGGTTTTTTTTTATGTTTTCACTTTGTACGTAGGCACAAATTGTGTATCCCTTAAGATGACCCTCCCTACGTCGGGTTTTTCTTTACATATCTGTGTTATCGTCCCACACACTGTACTGGGGGTGGGGGTCCGACATCAGCGGATTATACAGCCGAACAGATTGTCAGCATAAGTTTTATATTCGGCCAATGTATATGCATGTGTATATTAAGACGGTATGGGATGGAGACATCTAAAATCAGACAATTTTGGTACCCATTTTGGAGTTCGCGTAGGGCCTTTAACACTCTTCGCACAACCGTTCTTCATGTGTATGGCTTTTCAATACTTGGTCGGACTAGTGGTCGTGTCGAGTACAACAAGGATTTGTCTGTGAAATAGGCGAAGACATGTCGCGCGAAATTTTAAACTCAGCACATTTTAAAAATAATTTTTTTCAGTAGTAAATCTATTTAGTACTACGGACGCATTTTTTGAGATAAATGATCGGGTGTTTATTTCATCGACGCTGGGCTGTTGGCGTATACCTTATTTTCCACGTGGCCCCAAAGGAAGAAGTAGCAAGGTGTTAAATCACAAGATCTCGGTGGCCAATTGTGATCACCTCTTCGAGAGATAACACGGTCCGGAAACTTTTTAGTTTTGGGAATTTTAATAATTTAAATGCGCTGTTGAAGCGGGTATCGTCCCATTTTTAGTAACGGCGTAGTTTCTAGCTTCAAAAGTGACAGCTACCGAAATACCGCATGATTCAAAATAACACCTCTTGTTGGAGAGCCCTGTACTTTGCGCTTCAAAAAACTACAGATAAATATGCGTATATGGCAACGCTGGTTACAAATGCAGCACCATGTCTTGCTACAGGGTGATCTGCAGAATCCACTGTGCGTCGTTGTACACCAACGAATATATACTTAACCAACCAATATCAGGTTTATTGTAATCAATTGCATGATTATAAATATTTCGTGATATTTTTACAGTAGACGTTATTTGTTGTTTTGTCGGTTGTATTTCATGATTTTATGTAAATACATTCACATTCAATAGATTATTGTTGCTATTCGCGCTTTGACGTACATCGGCGTAAATGTCATACAGTGATGGAAAAAACTCTGCATACAATCTAAGATTATCGGGAGAATTGATAAATCCAAATGAATTTAACCATCAAGCCCATATTTAAAGTAGAAAAAACATTTATATTCAAAAATAATATGACACAAAACACCTCCATGAACCAGACATCGTACATCTATAATTCGTTAACATTTTCCACAGCAGAAAAAACACTCATGATTAAATTAAAGAAAAAAATTGGTCACAAAATATGCGCTTAATATTTTGTACGAATTCTTCAAAATTTTAAGAACCGCAGCGTGTATGTAGATTTTTTTTCGTTGAAAACGGAATGTACACACCAAAGAAATAATCCCCTGCCTCATCACTCCGTACTGTACTCGTAGTATCAAGTAAAAACGAGATATTTTGCTTTGTTCTTAAGGCTTTTTAATTAGATGGTTTAATTGGCAATACAAACAAGTACTGTCGACTGCGGCTAACTACAATCCGCTTAAATGAAACATACCGCAAAACTGAAACGGTTTGATTTTTCTATTAATTCCAATTGAAAACATTCAATTAGCTGGAAATCATTTCAAAATGGACTCTATGAATTCATATCATCGATTAAGCTAAACTCGCTCTTGAAAACAGATTTATGTTTTCCAACATCCAAACATTGATTGCGAAAAATCACATTTCAAGCCGGTTGGGCCGGGGCGAATCTCATTCCAGTACAATAGCTTTCAAAACAATGTACTCGTACATAATCAACATATTTCACCATTTATCGAGTTCACCATTTACCGAGAACAGATTTTGATTAATCCTTTGGTATATGTAACAAATAAGGTCAGTTTGAACGGAAAACTTAAATGCGAAACAGGATTTTAATAGGGACAGTACTCGTGACAAATTGGAAATCAGATTCATCCGTTTCTACCGCCTCGTCGATTGATGATGGATTTTCTCACCCAGTACGACTAGAGTCCAAACATAACTGTATAGGTACAGGATGTTTTTTCCTGTATGTACACTCCTGAAAGTAATAAGTTATGCATCTGTGTGCTGTGGAGCAATTGAAATCGTGAAGCACTTCAGAAGGCGGATGACGTTCTCAAATGTCAGAATAATGGTAGAGAGTTACTATCCTTTGAGTAGGTACCAACACACAAATTCGTTGTCTGTCCTTGGGTCTTTAGTTAGAACATTTCTGTCGAATTTCTTTTTCCCTTTTGTACGTACATGTGCAGTTGTACTGCCGACGTCAAAAATAAGTGTACACACTAAAATGTCTATATTCGGTGGGGAAATTCCAAAGCAAATTAACCTGACGACTTTAATAATAATTGGTATAGGTAGTTATTCTGATATTCACTGGGAATTCTTAGAGTTAATACCTATTAGTGGGAAATTCTTTACGGTTTTTGTTTTACGATCGTTGAAATGGAAAATCTCAAGGATTTGTACATAATTGTTAGCTTTTATTTGATTAACCAGATTTTCGCAACGCCTTAAATTAAGTCTTCATGTTCGCCTGTCTGACCTCCGTCCTTAAAATAAATGACAATAATAGGCACATGATTCATACAAACAAACGTGATGGAGTCCAGAAATATCGCTATTTTCATGAAATAATGAAAATGACGAAAGCCAAAATCATTTTTCTTTAGAGAAGTAAAAACAGTTTACTGGCTAACCAGACCTCCAGATGTGAACTCTTCGAACAGTAAAATGTCCGCCAGCCCATAGTACCTATCTGAATTATAATAAAGAGATTTCGCATTATATTGAACAATTTTTGATTACAATTTGTTCAGTTCGACAGAATTTTGATTGTCAAAGTCATTGTATATTTTTGTTTTGTTTGATTACATACAATACGTTTTCGTATTAAACATTTAAATCATTAAATTAAAGTACAAACAGCGAAACAAAGAATTTTGGGGCTCTCAAAACAAGGGTAGTATGTTTTTAATTAAGTGATCTATTTTTAATGTTTTCTTTTTTACACATTTGGGATATAAGTAATAAGTATGTATTATAAGGGTCAATAATTTGTCAATTTTTTTTATTAACTTATGTTGTTAAATACGTTTTTTTATTAACTTATTTAATCATAATATTAATTCTGTTTGTAGAAGTCTGTAACTAGATAAGATCCAAGAGGCTCAGTTACCTACTGAATTTAAATACATGAAATTAAACTGTAACTGTCTGTGTCACTTATTGATAATTTGTCAGAATTTAACAATCAAAATACGCAGGGTTATATCTGAGTTTTTGTTGTTGTTCGGCAATTCCCACTACCTTATTATTGTGCCATGCCATGCGTACAATAATAGATTTTTGACGTATAATGACATTACGCGGAACGTTTAAGCGTCATTTAGGTTGACCATTTTTGACACAAACAGCAACATTGTGTTCATTGAAACCAAATACATTTGTGGACCAAGCTAAGAGGTTTCTTGTCTGAATATAAACAGCATCGGCTAAATGAAATAAAGGTGAGTGGAAAGTCATTGGACGAAATCTTTAAACATTCCTATGCCAAGGTTTTAATTTATATTTTGGTTTTCGCCGGATATGTTTTCCTATCCTTTTCGTTGTACTTAGTTTTCGTTTTCTGTGTATTCTTCTTAGGACTTATTTTTTTGAACAAACTAAGCCCATGGTATCCGTATCTGCGTCTTTCTGATATTATTTACGTATGCATTGCTTCAACTACCATCAGTATTTTGATGTATTCTTCAAATATCCGTTCAGAGAATATATAAAATACTAATGGGCGCAATATACAATCTTGCCTGATGACTTTCGATATTTCTGTCAGCTCTGCGTTGACCTCGACTTGTGCTGTTTGGCATTGCAGACTTCTAATGTACTGTTTTTTCTTATCCTTTAGGAAACCAATTGTTTCACTAGTCAATGTCAAACACATGTTCCTCAGTCTTGTCTGCCCAAGAGGAGGGCGAGACCGACAAAGGGTTTCTTTCAGTGCCGTTTTAAGAATTCCAAGCAAAATCAAGTGATGATCCAAGTAAGTGTGACCAGAATATAAATCATGAATGATATTCTAGCCGCTGACACTTCCTTCATTTCTTTTTGTGTATGCCTCCTGCACAGCACAGCACATTATATTATTTTCACTACCCGAATGATCATAATTATTTGTATGTACATGCGACTTTCCCAACGAAATGTTCACTGCATGCATCGATCATGTATGTATGTCACGCTGTGTGTATCTCTATATTGACTCCTGCAGCGTAAATACGGACAAACTCGACGCAGAAAACTTCAAAAATACTTTACAAAATGTTTTCGCTTAGCATGGGCGACAACTCTACGTATAGACACAAATATGTATACGTAAGTGCATGTGAACATATATGTATGTATATACAAGACTTGTACATAACAACATTTCTACCCATATTATTCCAAAGAAACAAACAACACAAACTGAAACTGGTTGATATCACGAAATGCAATGAGTTCAGAAACAGATATACACACATACACAGCGAAAGAAGGAGCACACATATGAGTGGGGACGGACGAACGAACAAAATGGTAGGTACAAACTCACATCGAGAGTATGGTCATAGCCCAAGCATCATCTCAAATATCATCAATGCGAAATGTTTTTGTACACATAACCACCGTGTACGTAAGTACGCGGAGAAGGAATTGGCAAGGCCTTTCCATAGGAGAACAACAGCGTCAGTGAGGCCTTACAAAAGACTTACCCGTGTGAGTAGCCTATTCTGTGAAGGCATATTTTGTGTTCTTAAGTTTCCGTCTCCAGTATCCACCCTAAATTCATACCTAACTTCTATGACATTTGCACCTATTATACAGAGGAATTGGGTCGGATGGAATGTCTAGAGTAGTATTAAAAGTGTTCGAGTCCAATAACTTCAACTTATGGCGGATGCTAGTTAAATTCAGGCTCAATTTCAGATGTGTCTAAAAAGAAGTTCACAAACCTTAAGAATATTCAACCAACCAACTCTAGTTTTTTTAGATGAGTTGGTGCCGAATTTGGCATACAGCCTCTTATAATACGTTTCGAGAAATTAAGATCAGCTTCAGTGATATCGTAAACGAAATAAAAATCTCAATTAAAACATAGTTGGACATCTTTAGATCGATTCATCTCAGGATTTATGTCAATCCGTAGAATGAAAGATGGATCTTGGTGGAATAATCTTCGGCAACCCAAACCGACTCTATGCCAACCGATACTTTTCAAATGTGGCTATTCAATTTACCACAAATGGTTGAAAATTGCAATACCAAATTCTTGAATAGATAATAATCCATGCGAAGGATAATAAGCAACATGAAATGCGCATAGCATAAATATGATTAATGCCGCTTAATCTAAAACCGGCATTCCGCCGCTGTTTTGTCTGTATGTACAGAGTAAGGGGATATGGCGCATAACGATTTAAACGACGGCAGATGTTTCCATATTTTCTCTACCAGACCAGACCAGCTTGCTTGCTTGTTTACCAGCATTTTCCTTCATTTGGCTTTACGGTTATCTACACGTACACATAGGGTATATACCTGGATATACATGCACAAACACAATATACGATATATACTTCGAATGCGGGTAAGTACCATGCATAATCCACGTACGGATGTGTGCATTTAAGGTACGGGATGCCAATATATACATACGGCTGTGTATTTTGAGACAATATCAGTCGGTTGTGTGTGTGTATGTCTGGCCTGCAGTCGTTTATGCCCCCATCTCATCCTACAGGAAAATATGTACATATTTGGGTATGCATGTGAACTCATTTTAGGATAGTGAAATTTGTTAACGTATGATTTCGGACCACTGAATGTACCGGCATTACCCCAAATCAATTGAAATATGCATGTCTGGTGATTTGGGCAAAACGTCCACCGCAATATCGATGTATACACCATATGTTTGGGGCGGATGCATGCAAACATAATTCAGATTTGTTTGGCAGTTGTTACGCCGATCTCATCTCATATTCCAACATATGCACGAGTTGATGTTCCTACCAATTTATCGAGCTGTGTTGCATTTTTTTTTGTGGTCCATATGTGTTCCTATAGTATAGGTAAGAGACTCAAATTTCGTAACATGCTGCCAAGCATGAAACATGGATGGTAAGAACGTCCCAAATAAAATCATATAGAAACAGGACCGTGTGGTATTTTGAAGTTATATAGTTCCGCGACGGCGGATTTTTTCACTGGTTTTACTGGAGGTTGAACTTTGTTCGAACGCTGGATGCTTTTCGTAACATTTATCCTCAATGGCTTCCCACAGACAATAATTCAAAGGGCTCAAATCACAGCTCCGAGACGGCCAATTGACATCACAATTTCGGCTGGTTATTTGATTTTCAAGAACAGTGTGTAAAATATCGATGATTGAGTTGGCTGTGTCACATGTGGTCTTGCTGAAACCAAATGTCGCCCATGTCATTCTATTAAATTTTTTTGGGGGGAAACATCGTTGAGCACCGTCGCTGGTAACGGCGGCTCCTTGCTCATTTTCAAACAGCTCGTATGGGTTCTCTAAAGCCGATATGCGGCAACCCAACGAGATGAAAATGAGCTTCATCTGCAAACACCATTTTACGGAAAAATTCGCCATCACCTGTCAAATAATCTTCAGCCGATTGGGTGAAGCGAAACGCAATGCCAAACATAAACCAGGAAATAAATATGAATATTATACTACTACTAGTTCAAATTTAAAATTAAAAAATGGCTCACCCTTTAGTTGCAAATACTTCGGACTATGATATTTCTATTGTTAAATCAATGTCATTATTCTGATAATCAATGAGCTTAAGATAGAGCATTACTTATAACGGGAAAACATCTACAAATTTTTAAAAAACATAATGGTAGAGACTACTGAAGCTGCAGGACAACCGTATCAATTATTGTTTTAGTACAACACAAACAAATGCCACGTCAATTTGATTTAATTTATTATTTGCAAATGCTACCAAGTCGATTAAATCTTTGATTTAAACAATTGATCACTTCAATAATTTGTCGATATCGTATTATTCAATCAAAAATCTGATGACATTGCACCACATTGTTCTATGTTATCTTATCTTATCTGCTGAGAGGTTTGGTTTTCTTCTATAAGACAATTATAGGTCGGTTTGACGAATGCACTTTTCACTAAATTCTTGTTTCTCCGACAATGAGGAATTCTCCTGATATACTTTATACTCAGTTCTTTTTTCAATACAACTGCAAGAAAGTAGATCAGGGGTTTAATCACGGCATCCGTTATCGACAACAATTTCGTGTCTACATAATTGTAGATGCTTCGACTTCATCGGATCACTGCTTCCGATTGATTTATTTCTTTTCCACATCATCAGATGTAATTTTGTATTTTAAAATGTAATTTAATTGTATTTGTAAAAAAAAGTTCGTATTAAGAGATTACCGCGTTTCGCTGGAGCTATTTAGATTTTGAAACCTTTTATCAGAAAGTGGGTGATTTGGACAGTCAATACTTTATAAGTTGTTGGTTGATTCAGTTTATAAAGATTACGTCACAAACATTTCACCCGAAAACGTTCATAAGACAACTCAAAACTGAGCTATTTGTTTGAATGTCATCCGGTTCGTAACCATACGATTATAGTGAATATGTCTCGGTACCACACAATACCATGAAGATTTAATTGTTTTCTGTTCAATTGTTTGTTTTTAAGAAGACAAACAATAGTTTCTCTGTAATCGTACATTCTCCGCGTATCGTATATATGTTAGTGTACCTGTATCTTTATGATGGCCAGGTACATAGATTCTACGTAGTACATGTGAATGCATAGAAAAACATTCGAATCCGTTTTGAACACATGTCGCGAGTTAAGATCTTCTGCAGAAATGTTTTCGTTTGATGCCTGCAATAAGAAAGTGATTTTCCCTATCCATGAAATGTGTACATTTAAGTAGATAATAAAGGAAATGTGTACACATGTTCGGGATACGAACTGAAGCAGTTCATTTAGGCAGACACACTTATGAGTATTGTTGAATGTATTTTGAGTATTCGATAGGCAGGTGAACATGAAAACCATTCTAGAAATAATCCTACAGCATGTAGAAATATACCTGTACTTTGTGTAGAGCGTAAAATTAATAAACCCTACAGCGTACAACGAATCGTTAAACATGTTTACTTCGGTTCGCTACATTTTCCTTCAAAGGTGTAGGAAATCTCCAATGATAGGAAGAAAACCGAAACTGAAGTGATGTGCAAATCCAAAAATAATAAAAAATAACTTACAACAAAACGAAACAGGACCTTAAAACCCAAATGAATGACCGATATTAATGCTGTCAAGGCAATGTAATGATTACATACTTTATTGGAGTTGCATTCGATATAAAATAGACGCAAAAACTAAAAAAAATCGATGTACAGGGTTCTCCAACAACAGGTGTTATTTTGAATCAACCGGTATTTTGGTAGCTGTCACTTTTGAAGCTTTTATTTTTTGACATTTGACAAGTAGAAACAACGCCATTACTAAAAATGGAACGATACATGCTTCAACGCAATGGTGAAAATCTTGCAGTCACAGTTCGCAAAACTAAAAAGTTTCCGGACCATGTTATCTCTCGAAGAGGTGATCACTATTGGCCACCGAGATCTTGTGATTTAACATCTTGCGAGTTCTTCCTTTGGGGCCATGTGAAAGATAAGATATACGCCAATAGCCCAGCGTAGATTCAATACCTGAAAGATAAATTCTTAAGGCTAAGCGTGGTCGTGGTGGCCATTTGGCTGATGTTGTTTTTCATTATTAAAGGCATACCTTCCTCTTTATTATGAAATACAAATTCGATCATTTATCTCAAAAAATTTAATTTTTCTTTGAATACCAAAATAACACCTCTTGTTGGAGAACCCTGTCTTTTAAAACGGAAGTTATTAGCAATATTTAAATAAACTTTAACCATCGTATAACGAATTATTACGGAGTACGCCATGTTGCTCTTCAAAATTTGGCCTTGATAAGCGACGTACATATGTATTTCAAATCCATTCAATGATATATATTTGTCCTAACAAACTTTGGAAGATTTTTAATATTTTGTCGAAATTTTGAATTGAGGCAGGATGTTGAAAACTTGTCACACACCATTCCTGTGGACGATAGATCTTCATATGCAATTTAATCCTAAGCGGAGCTGTAAACCATTAATTTTTTATAATCCTACTAAAGTCAATGGATGAAAAGACATAGGATTATATTACCCCTAATAATATAATTTCAATTTGAAATTTAGTAAATAAATTTAATTATAATTATTCTAATTAAACAATTCCCTTTTTATTTGCGTTTTGTAAAATGTTTTGTTGATTTACATAAACAGTGCTCGTATATGCAGTAAAAGTGAACTAAGAATCCAGTCCATATCATATCTAATTCTTAGAATATTCTTAAGAAATTGCTTCAGGGCCATGCAATTCATATTCAAACTTTAAGGTTATTATTACTTATTTTCACTTATTTGGAATAATGAATTCGGGATTCATCCATACTGTATATCGTTCTTGCTCTAAACGCTTGTTACATCTATCAGTTGTGTTTGAACGTACGCTAGCCAGGTCTCGTAAGCCGGTACTACTTCAAGTACAATTTGTGACTGCAATTCGATCAATTTGTACTTTTCTAAAGTCAATTTCATTAGCACATATTCCAATGATCTCTCTCCACCTTCTGTGACGTTGGGCGGTGCACGTAGGTCGTCGACCAACTGCACAAATTCCTGCAGAAGTATGAAACGATTGTCAGCGGTGTTATCAAATGCTGCATTAACTTTGTGTAAATAGCGCGTCATTAGCTTGAACTTCGTGGCTATATAATCGCTACGACCGACCAAATCGTATAAGTCACTTTTCATTTGAGTCACCGCAACACGAGTCGATTCTAGCTTATCGCTAGCTGTTACATTCAGTTTAGCTTGCCTCTCCCATATGTCTGCCAAAAAGGGGGCTGTTGTTGTGAATGTCTTTGTCCCTCCATCCCTGTGGTCCCTCGGAGATTCATCGCCAATTTGTAGAGTTGTATTAAATGTTGTCTTTTCCAAATCAAGTCCAAAATCGAATCCTATACGAAATATAACATTTCCAGTGGATGCCTACAGCGGATTTTCAGTACAGTACTAACAACAACAAAAATCTAAAGTTTCTCTTATTTACCTTGAAGAATATAAAGAAGTAAAAGAACCAATTTAGTAGTACACACATCGTGTTTCAAAACCTTTATGCCAAAAGCAACTGAAATTGTCTGTTTTCAGTCTGACAACCATTGGTACATTTTTTTAAAACTATTCGTATAATCCAGTAGTTATCAGTCGCCTTAAGGTTAAGGTCAACAATGATTTTGTGTTTCTATAAAAAAAAGTCTATTGACGTCACTCTGAGTACTGGCAACAGACGAAGACGCGCCAATTTATAGTAATCGTTGAACCAATTAATCAGATCGGCATAAAATTTGCGAAATATTTGCTGCAATCGAAATGGAAAATTAATGATACACTTTCCTTTAGTGGGGGTAATATAAAAAGTAGAGTAATGCCGAATATAAAATATCTAATTTGATAGTGCTCTATAACATTTACGCGAATGCAGGGCATTGGAAAACTCTTCTGGAATAGATAAAATGTTTGCGGTTTCATCTGGTTTAACTGATGTTGTCGAGAATAACTTGGATACATTGAACTCCACGGTACAGGAATGGGCTAGATCGGCGAAGGCAGTTATCGAAGTACTCCTGTCTGTAGAAAAAGGAACTATCAGTGTGATTCCATTCATCTTGATGAGTGTAAAGTTAATAGTTCTCAATGGAGAATTTTAGGCTTTACTTTGAGTTTTAGGCATTCTACAAATGTTACAGGGAACTTTCGTTAGAACGATTTCGTTCAGTCTACTCCCTTTCTTAATCGTGGAAATCCGGCCTTTCGGAGACCGCACTATAACGATAACTTCAGATGATCTGAATGTATTTTCTTGGATCGGTTGAGGGTTCGCAAAGCTATATTCAACACCCGCCACTACTACGAGGATACGGATCCTGAGAGATGCAACTTTTGTGGAGATATTCTCTACGTTTCCCACATTCTTGTGGAATGTAGTATTTCTGGAATTCTTGACAGTTCCGTGCATCGGATTCGGTCCGATCTCAGCTTTCATGATTTGTTGTTCTATTCTAAATTCTCTCGTTTCCCATTTTATTTCATTGAGCGCACAAGGTCTAAGTTACCCGGCGCCTCTCGTTATATTTTATGAACATTGTAAAATATATTGTAAATAAATTTCTCGACCCCAAATGGGGGGAATTTTCTACTAGATTGGGATGATTGTGGCAAATTTGTAAGAATTAAATTTGACCGATGATTAAGATGTACCTCTTGGACTTCTATCGATGCATAAGTAATTAGTAAAATATTTGCTAATTAAATGTTCTTTACAATAAACTTTTTTTTACTATATTCATACAATAATCGATACAAAATTAGAAATAGTTTAATATTGTTTCATTTTCATATATAATTCTTAACGTCATAGACTTGTAAATAATGTTCTTCCATAGGGAAGCAATATTGTAGAAAGCCCGAGCTACCGGAGGTCCATTCAACTATTCCGAAGGTTAAACTAAATTGAAAAAAAATATATATAAATAAACAAAAGAAGTGTTACATTTACAATGGGAAAGTCTGTAATTACTACTCACAGGTACAACTAATTTTGATATTTCTTTAGAAGTTTCAAAACATCTATTTTAAAATCAAGCTTCAGGGAATCCCTTATTTTAAGAATACTCGGTTTTATTGAGTCAAAGAAAGCACGATCCGTGTCAACCTCTACAGCACTGTGCACCGAATGTATTTGCAGAAATGGAGGAGCTCCATTGCCAGGACTGGTTTCTGCCTGATGTATCGATTTGCCTTGGTCGATGCTTTGATTGATGGTAGTTTGGCAAAAGAACATAGGATCAAACGCTGATCTGTTGACGTTATCTTCATTCATTTCGGTACCCTGCGGAATGCTTCCATTTTGAGTCAAGAAATTTGTATTAGAATTTACATCGTATATGTTTTCTGAGCTATGACGTGTACTAGTATTGGAAAACGTTTCCGACAGTTGACTCGTAGATAATTTTACATTTTGGTTGGTTCTATGGTTATGGTCTATGAATCTATTGATTGCCGATTCAGAGAGACATTGTCTTCTTCCTTCAATGACGTTGTCAACATCTTCTTCGTCCGAGTATTTTGTATCTTTAATGTTTATATTATTAAACTTTATAAAGAAATCCATTTCTTTTCTAAAGGTATACGGTTCAAACTTTGGATCCCTCGCCTTCTTCCTTTGGACGGATCTCAACAATAGTGTAGTATGATCTTTCCAATTCTTCTTTAATCTTTTCACTTATGATTGTGGAAATATTCAAAAATCAATTATTGTGAGAAAAAGAAATTCGAAAATATTGTTTTCTTACGTATACGTTGCTGTTCTGCCTTGGGTAATTTATCAAACTTTGGATAAAGTGAGACGGCCATTTCCTTCCATGCGATTTTCCTCTGTGCGACAGATTCGGCATCATCAAACTCGTTGTATATAACCTGAAATGTATATATTATATAAAAACAAAAAAATGACGGATATATACAGTAAAATAAAAGGAAAATCTAAAAGAGTGGGCATGCTATTGATAACCTATTATTTTCCCTTTATCTGTACGGTATTATCTTTTTTTCTTCGGTGATTCGGTTATATTACGCTGAGATTAAGGGACATACGTGTATTCCGCCTTATTGTGATCATGACTAACGATTCCACCGTAATTAAGTAAAATCATTCTTTCAAGTGGGAGAAATCTAATGAACGATTACGTATTTTTCTTCTTTCATAAATTGACGAAATAATAATATTTACTGAAATATGTTCGAAGCAGTACCCAGTTTCTACAGGAAACACTGCAAAAATATTATTGGTTATCAAGATATTGAATAAAATGTATACCAGTCATACCACTTTCATCTCAAAAAACTATTTTGCCATGTGTTTTGAAAAGTACTAAGGACAAAATTTCGTTTCTTCAAGAATAATATCAGTTCATAAATGGGTTTCAATTGTAGTTAATTTTTAAACCGTGAAAATGCCCAAAGATATCTTTTTAATCTGGCTATTTCTTTTAATAACGACTTAAAAAGAATTGTGTGCTTCTTTTTTTGCTGGTAATTTTCACATACAACATCTTAATACTGTACAAAATAATTTAGAGATCAGCGGCATGAGTTTTGGGATCGTAAATTCGAACATTAATATTGTTACCGTATTTTCATAATTCTCAAATCAGGATGGAAAATACTTACATATTTCCCACCAATATTTTATCAATATCTGTTTATCTGAGTTGGTTGTGCGTTAGTTGCACACTCTATATAGATATGTACCCTAGTAATAGTTTGAAATATATAAAGAGAAAAGCACGAATGGTCCTTGATTTGAAATTTTGCTTTTATAAACTGTCATGGATGTCAAATCTAAAACAAACAGATATCTAAATCATTGTTCCCTCTTACCTTTTATTTTTAAAAAAAAGTAATTGGATTTAGTGAAAGTTGAATTAAATACCATAACATATTTCCCTTGTATTTGTTGACGATATTTATTTAGAACAATTTTAGGAAATTATTTCTCCGTTCAAAGTTGCACGGATTTTTGAGATTCAATCCAATATGACAGATGAATATATATGTTCTCGCAGAATTGAATTATACTCGCAGCTTCAATCCATAGCTCAAAATTAATAAAAAAAAATTTCTTACCGGTCTCTCCTCAATGGCTTTCAAAAAATCTGTCACAAGAAATTCCATAGATCCTTTGCTTGTATTGATAACTTGTTTTAGTTTCGAGGGTCTCCCAATATGAAGCTTTTTTGTATTTCTTGATCTGGACATCATAACTCTTCTTCTTTTAGAGAATTTCCTCAGAAGGACGCGCGTCGTTGTAGAACCCTCTTTCCTTTCCATAACACAATCAATAACACAGCAAAACAAAACAACAGCTGCTGTTTAAATGCAAACAGAGATGCCAGATCCAAGATATTGCGAAATGTAGAAAGGATTTGCAGAGAGATATATGAATATCTCTCTTGGCTATAAATTACAATTCAAATAATAAATGAAATTTGTAGTAGTACCAATGTATGACTGTTTAACGTCGTTAGACTATTATATTAAATAATAAAATGTGACAATCGCTCTGTACTGATTGAAACATTCATTACCAACTGTGTATTGCCAAGGATTCCAATTTTAACCATATCGCACCCTAAATACAAAAGGGTCACAACTCAAAAGTCTAGCGCAACTAAAAATAAATCTCTTTAGTTCATGGTGCAGAAACAACGCAATTAACAGTAAAATAGAAATAACTGTATTTTTCCAGTTAAAGAAGATAGTGATATGAAAGAAATTTTCACAGTAGTGTACTCCGAATTAATTTATGGAAAAACTGTCAGTTTTAGAAAATTTCGATATGTAGGTGGAACTGACGAAATCTTGTGCCACTGCAATTCTAATTTTGTTCCATAAACGAAAGCATCACGACAGAATTATTGAAGCCATATTTTGTCGCATTTCTTTAAAATGAAGTACATGAAACGTAATTTCCATTGGAGCTACTGTAAAAACGTGTGCACCGTTAATGAATCCATGAACATCAAATATTCAAAATCTGGCTGATACTGCTTCTACTGGCATTGGAAACCATACCCAACTAATACATATTGAAACTTCCGCAGTACATTAAATGTTTGATCAACCGCGGCAATAACAAAATAATAAATTACATTTGAAAATTGAGTAAAGATTCAGTCGCAATATAATTATTTAATAAACCATGAGAGAGGAAGATATGGAAAGACTATGCAAAGTGTCGTTCGCATTCTGGATGTAGATTTTTAAGATTTGTTTATTTTTGTTGCCATTAACACAATTACAATTAATTTTGATATTTTTTCAGAAGTTCCAAGACATCTATTTTAAAATCAAGCTTCAGCGAATCCCCAATTTTACGAAGACTCGGTTTTATTGATTCAAAGAACGCATTATCAACCCCATCGTCCAAAACACTGTGAACAGAATGATATTGAATAAATGGAGGAGCTCTGCGACAAAGATTGGAAATATTTTCTTGCGGATGTGCTGATGGGTCCAAATCAACGGTTCCATTGGCTGCAGTTTGACAAGAGAATATAGGATCAAAAGCCGATTGACCGGTGTCATCGTCATTCATATTGGGATCCTGCAAAGTACTGTAATTTTGAGTTCTATTGCCAGGTAAAATATTTAAATGTATAAACATTGACAGGAACCTCAATATCACTTACCTCATGCACATCCTCTTCATCCTCCTCATCCGAGTATTTCGTATCTTCTATGTTTATATTTTTAAACTTTATAAAGAAGTCCATTTCCTTCCTAAAGGTATACGGTTTAAACTTTGGATCGCCCATTTGCTTCTTATGAACGGATCTCAACAATAAGATCTGGTTGAATCTCCAGTTTTTTTTTAATCTATTTGCTACTTAGGTAAATGCAAAGAAATACTAGCAATAGATAATACTTCCAAGAAAATGTCAGAGATTATATTAATACTTATGGAGTGCTGTTCGGCTTCAGGTAATTCGGTAAAACGTGGATAAAGTGAGACGGCAATTTCCTTCCATACCTTTCCCTTATGTCCCGTCGATTTGGTATAATTGTTGTATACCAGCTAAAAATAAATATGATGTGATCTAACATACAATATAAATATGCATATATTTGTGGTATGCAAAAATGTTCAATGGTAAAATTGTGCCAATAATTGTGTGCGACTGCTGAGTGTCCAAAGTGATGGAATTTTCCATGTACATACAAACATGAATATTTTAAACTGGTGCTTTCCGAAAAATATCGCAATTACTGAATTCGAGTTAAATTAAGTAGCCTATCCGCATTAAACCATAATCGAGCAAAATTATCCCACACTCAAATAAACAATTCTGATTCTGTTTGTAGCTTCGATTGTGCGTAAATCTTTGCTTCTCTAGGACAAGTCTGCATTTCCAGCCTTTGGCCTTTATATTATTAAAAATATTTTTTTATTTACGTTAAGAAAAGTAAATATACATATTATTCAAGCACAGGATGCAGGATATCCAAGATGCAAATATACAATTTTTAACTTATCAGTATATTTTGATAGGCCAGATCCAAAAGTTTTCACTATGCTAGCATCGTGAGACGAATCAAATACATCTGTTTCATTTGAAGATAATTCCAGGTTCCGACTACTAAGGCGTACCTTAAACTGACCAAAGACCACTGTAGTTCACAATGGGATCGATTCCCAGTTTTTTTATTCTTTGATTTTGGGCAATTCTGAGCAATATGGCAATTTTGTAACTTCGGTTCGCGCCATTTTAAATGTTCTATTCTTCAAACAATTCAGATTACCGCCAATATGACCAATATTATCGCCAGAATCACATTACAAGTATAAGATATAATGAACATATTTCATAGTTAGTTGTATACCATATGAAAAACTCAGGTGATGGTTGCCGAAACAACGAACATTTGGCAATTAACCACCAAATAATTGTCTTACCGGTCTCTTTTCAATGGCTTTCAAAAAATCCGCCACCATAAATTTCATGAGTCCATTGCTGGTGTAAATCCTTTGTATAAGATTCGGTGGCTTCCCCAACTTATACTTTTTAGTTTTTTGAGACATTGCCGTTCTTCTATAACAATAAACATTCACTTTTGCGGACAACAGACACACGGACGACTACAAGGAGACGACAGATTCTTCCTACTGAAAAGCAAAACAAACAGCTGCTGCGATACTGATAGGGATGCCAGATCGCAAACATACAAAAATGACAAAAGTTTGACATAAATATCATAAACATATGTCAGCAAATCGATATTTGCAGGAGGTTCTAAATAAAAATGCTTTTTGATTTCATATAGACATAAGAAAAACTCAATTAACCATTGAATAATATAACAATGGAAAGAAAGACAACGAAAAACCTTTGGGAACATTAAAACATATACAGGGTTCTCCAACAAGAGGTGTTATTTTGAATCACCCGGTATTTCGGTAGCTGTCCTTTTGAAGCTTTTATTTTTTGACATTTGACAAGTAGAAACTAGGCTATTACTAAAAATGGAAGGATAAACGCTTCAACAACGCATTGAAATTATGAAAATTCACTATACAAATGGGGAAAATCTTGTAGTTACAGTTCGCATAACTAAAAAGTTCCCGGAATGTGTTGTCTCTCGAATCACAATTGGATTTAACACTTTGCGACTTCTTCCTTTGGGGCCACGTGAAAGATAAGGTATACGCCAACAGCCCAGCGTCGATTCAAGACCTCGTGATTTGGTTTTCAAGATTAGTGGATTTCATCAACAGACGTAAATGTATCAAATAAAACAAAAGTTCACTGCTTGTCTGAAATTTTCTTCCACACTGTTTCTTTCTTGTAATTGTAAGTTGTACCCATTTATTCCGATTTGCTACTCCCTCGTTTTGTGATTAATTTTAAATCGTTTCAGATCTTTTATGCTTCTAAGTTCGTTTTTACAGTTTTTCTAATTCGCGGAGCAAATATCGAAACAACTAATATCGAGTTTTTTCATATTTAAATGGATTTCCATCAGTCTAACTTTAGCCGTTTGGTGAATTAATCAAGCAGTACAAGCAATGTGTGTACTCATATAGTTTCGTATTAGTGAGGGGATGCAGTTTAAATTCATTCATTTTTCACAGTGTACAATTCAAGAACCGAATCTGTGAAAATAACGGGCTTTTCTGTGAATAAGAAGCAAAGAGTGATTAACTCTAATTCTGGGCTGCATTAAATTCCATTTGGTAAAACAAAAAATTTCATTATTTCGAAAGAGACCTTAATACATAGAAATATTCAACGAACCATTACATACAGTTTGTTACGCCATCGGGTAATAAACCAAATAGTCAATACAGAACAAAACATATTTGATCATTTTTGTCTCAATGGATTTAGTCGGATGTGTATGGAAGGCACTCATGTTACTTTCAGTTTTGTTTGTCTTCACTTCGCACTCGCACAAGAAATTTAGTAAAATTTGAACTTGGGTGCGAAATGTTTGTAAAAATTAAACTGGAGCCACAAAGTTCAAAAGCCCTGTCGACTCTGAAGGTAAATCATCAAAGGATCAACTTTGTGAATATTGAATAACATCCAATCACCATCCAATCAGAATATAACATATTTTCCAGTTGACGATGATGCCACCGTAATAACATTGAAAAAGGAAATCGAGCAGTATGTGAAAGTACCTGCCGAAAGTCAAGAAATTAGAACACTGACCAAATCCTTCGGCAACAGTCGAAAGGTTAAAGAGATTTTCGATGCTAAAGGCGCCTCTATAATGCTCTATGCCTACGACGAACTTAACGATTACGATAAGGCACAGTTTGTTTGTTTCCTGCAAATCTATAACGATGAAATGGCGCTGCAACAGCAGGAAATGGAACAGCGGACGTCACATAGAACTGGAACTGCTGACAAATCATCAACTGCAAATAGTTCGTCATCATCGGTAACATTGGTAGCTGACACCGAGTCTGAATGTTCGTCTGAGGAATCTGAATTGGAGACAGCCAGTAGTAACGACTGCTCCGAAATTAATTCGGATGGTAGCAGTGCAGAGTCGGACAATTCAATATGCCCTGAGAATGGTAAAAAACGTTCGAAAAATTTCAAAAATAATAAAAACCACAAAAGGTAAGTAACGCATAAAATACATTTGTAAGTACTTAAAATCTGACATCATAACCCAACTACTGCAATGTACATACATGACTGACCAAGCTCTGTCTAATTTTGCACCAGTTAGGTTTTTGAGTTATGGCCGATAAGTATATATATATATGTAATTTATTCTCATACACATGTACACTAATACCTGTTGTCATACATATTTAGACTGAAATCCACAACTATTATCAACAATTTATCTCCAACGTTATGCAAATACTTGGATGAATTTCCCCGGCTTCCATCCGAAACGAAAAGTAATATGGGTCAGGGACCTCGAGAAAACAATTCCCTAACGACGAGCACAACGACAAACAACAATACTAAAATTCTCCCCGAAGTGATGCAAGAACACCCGCCGGAAGAGATTTCCCCAAACAAGACATCTGTGCTATCCAACGATCTTAATAGATCACAGTACAATGTAACTTCCACAACCACTGAGGTTTGCCATCCCTGTCGTGCAATAAATCCTGAATATCGGCAATACATCGTGGCCGTTTCAAAAACCCACAGTATTATCAATAAAATCCATTGTGAGAAGCTGTTAGAATGGTTCTTTGATAGATTTCGTTCGTGCGAAACGTCTGCTCAACTGCAGTTTGAAAATAATTCTGCTATATCTCTTTTCGAAGGCAAACTGTGGATTGCGTGTTTGAACAAACAAACATTCGAGTGGGTACGCTCATGTCTACACCAATGTACGATTGAATCATTTGAAATCGAATCGCTGACTGAATGCAACCACCTGGCCGAAGTGGTCATACCACAGGTTGCTAACAATAAAAATTTACTCGATATTTTTCATCTTCTAGAGCAACAGAATAACAACTTGAGCACTCTGAAGTGGTCGGTCACAAATCGTAGAATTCTGCTGCCTGAGGATAAAAACTACGATTCTAGGACTGTGTCAGCATTTTGTACAAATGAACTGCTTTGTATAAGTTTAGATGCTGCGAGCAAGGAATTGCTGGAAAATGTCAATTTGAAACTTAAGTACTGTTTCTGGCAAATAGTGTTTCAATTTGTAAATGTGTAAAATATGTATGTAATTTTGTTTTAAACACTGAATTTAATAAAAAATACTTGAAATTGCCCTAAACGACGAATTGAATTATGACTAAAACCATATTAATAAAACATTAAAGGGCACATATTTAATGAAATGAAATGGGTGTATATCTGGGACAGTTCTGGGTGTATATTAGACTACGCGTACATTCAAAATTACAAATTCAACATAAATGTCGCCTAACACACCTACATTTCAAATCTGGATGGTAATGATTATTTTCTTTCTGTTGATGTTGGCTGAGGAGCACATAGCAACTCCGCATAATCATACTGACAGTGGTAATTTTTGGCTTGTGTATTTCTGAGCGAACGCCAGGGCAGGCTGAGAGTCGCCGTTATTGATCCTTAACTACTCCAGACTAAGCAAAGAATCTTACATCTCCAACAATAAGGTTAGTTGATATGGTTACTGTTGCATTTTAGTAAAACAGAACATCAATCTTAATCGTTCAATCTTATTAACAGATTTCAGTCTTATTTCCGAAATATCTGTACTCGTTAGAGGGTTGTGGCATTCGCATATTCTCCTGATATAGGCTGCAGTAAATATTTTACAAAACCTAGCTTGAACTTTCTCTAATTGGAAGCTTAACTTTTCATAATGGGCAAACCGCTAGCAATCATCAGGGACTACAGTTCACTGACATGAATCATAATGGTAAACGCAACAGTTTCGAAGATATAAAGCTTTCTAGTTTATGTCATGGAATTTCAATATGTAGGCGTGAATGTGGGCGTGTCATACTACACACATCCGATAGCCAGACCTTTACACTAACTTAGGGTACAACTTTCATCTCAATAGCTACAATGGTTCTCGAGTTATGGGGTTTTTAATTTGAGTCAGATGTAACAAATCACCTACTACACATTTCTGGGCGCCTGGTATCAGAAAAATGGAGAATTGGATGTTTTTCACTGATTGATGGTTTTTGAACATGCGAGTGTGTGCGTGTGCCTGTAAAATAGACTTCAATTCAAAACATACTTTAAGGCTGCAATGTTTATATTCATGCCTAACATTATGCTTAGAATTGCTGTCAAAAATAAGGAATCACTGTCAGCAGAAACAGCGATAGATTAATTTATAAATTTACTTATACCAGGCACCCATAAAAACGGAAAGGCATTATTTTTCTGTGACCTAATTAAAAAACGCCATAACTCGGTATCGAAGTAAGCTATAGAGATGAGACTTGTACCACGTGTTAGAGTAACAGCTTATGTCAACGTTTACGTTTTTTTTTTATTGGAACTTGATATGTAAAAATTTAAGTATCTTAATGATTTACTCTACTCAAGTATTATTACGTAAATGCTGGCTACTAATATCTAGGCCATGTAAAATGTATCTCCGGGGCCGAATATACAAATTACATCGTGCTCACTGATTTAGAGAAGTTCCCCGTCTGTTCCTTCATGGAATTTTAGGGCAAAAAAGAGTATGAATAAGTATTTATTCAACTACAGACAATTACTTTTTGTTTAATTCCACTTTGTATTTTTTTAATTCTTTCTTAATGCGCTCGTTAGCAAAATCTACGACATTTTTTACAAACACGATAACAAAAATGTAATAGAACGTTACATTTTTATCGTATACGACCGTTTTTAAACAACTGGTCGGTATCAAGACGGAATTGGTATGTGATTTTTTTGATTTAAAATGTATTTATAAAATTATATGCTTGATGAATTTTTTATTTATTACAATATAATAGTTTTTTTTTTCACAAAAATAGTAAATTAAACTGATTTCAAGAGCGTTCTTATGGAATCGGCAACAATCCATATTGTTTTACAAAAAAATCTAAAATGAATTCCAATTAATTAACAAATGGAATGCCGAATTGGACATCATCAAACAGAACACAGTCGACACTGATTTAATGATTTAAGTAAGTAAGGCTTTGATATTTTTTAACAAGTTGCAAAACTTCTATTTGGAAGTCAAGTTTCTGTGACTCATCCATTTTGAGAAGACTCGGTTTGATAGATTGGAAAAAGGCCTTGTCGGCTTCATCGTCAACGACACTATGCCTAATTGGAATGTGAACAAATGTCGTTGCTGTGGTAGATCGGTCGCGAGTGCTTGGGTCACAACTGTTTTCCTCCTGCTGTTGTGATTCATCCTGATCAATACTGCCGTTCTCAGTAGTTTGGCACAAGACCATCGGATCCAAAACTGATGCTCCGGTGTCTTCTTCTTCATTGCCTTCGGTATCCTGCTGCAATTTTTTTCCTCGTTTAGGTTTTCCTACAGGCTCATTTACGCTTGTGGATTGTATATTTGAATTTCGTTGGCGTAAGCGTTCTGACCTAAGAGGCGTACTAGTGGAAATCTTGTCGGGAGTTGGGTCCGTTGCTACTTTTGCTTTCTTGCTGTCATAGTTATTGTTTTCCTCTGTGAAGCTACCGTTTGTTATTTCTGTTTTGACAATACCGTCGACTTCATGGTACTTTTGTTTACAGGGGCTTTGTACGACTTGTGCTTCCTTCTCAATGTCCTCTTCCTGTTCATGGCAGCCAATGTTGTTTGGGTTTATATTTTTATATTTTGCATAAAATTCCATTTCTTTGCTAAAAGCATATGTTCTATTTGGTTCACCAGACTGTTTTGCACGAACGAATTTCAGCAAATTCATTTGGTGTGCATTCCAACATCTTTTAAGTTTTACAAGTACTTGAGCCAAAAGAAAGAAAAATGAGTTATTAATACCATCCAATGATTGTCAACTCGAGTCTTTTTACTTAGGCTCTGCTGTTCGCTTTCTGGTAATTTTTTAAATTGTGGAATTAGTTCCTCGCCTATTTCGGCCCACTTTTCTTGTCTCCGTTGAAGTATTTGCGTACCATCTATGATGTCCGATATGAAATCATACACCGCCTACAGATGAAGTAGTCGGGTAAATATGGAGTAAATTTGGAGTAAACGTAACCTCAATTAATATTCTTACCGGTCTCTTCTCGATGGCCTTTAAAAAGTCGACCACTTTATATTCCACAGTGCCCAAACTGGTTTTAACAATCTGTGTTTGTTTCGCGGGCCTCTTAGGTGGTGGTTGCTTTACCACACTCATTTTTTTGGTCTTGTATTTCATAGAAACTATTTTTACTTACTAATTTTTACTTACTTCAATTTGTTTGCTAAACACCAACAAACAGCTGCCGCATTAAATGTCACTGAGTTGCCACATACCGGAAAAAGGAAAACATGCAGTTTAGTTGTTTCTTAAACAATTTCTCTTTATTGTGTTTTTTTTTAATTTGTTTTAATAATGACAAAGTAAAGCGTTGTTAAACAGTGTTTAAATGCGTTTGATGATTAAGATGTGATTTTGGTAGTAATGGTTCACTTTTTTTCGAGCGAGTGTATGGGTGTGTGGAGTGAAAGACATACAATTAAAGGGGGGGAACGTTAAATAAAAACGAAATTATTGATTAAACGTAAACAATATGAATACGACTGGTTTACATGGGTCTACCCATGCCACGGCCCATGGGAGCCCCAGCCATTGGAGCATCTCCAGACTTGGGACTTTTGATTGTCTCGTCAACAGATAGAATCATGCAGGCGGCTTCAGCAGCAGCCGTCAGAGCATTTATTTTAATTATTGATGGTTCCCAAACACATTCCTGGAAGTTGTCGGCAATGTCTTCTTTAGTAATATCAACTCCATACCATTGGCCACCTGCAATAAACAAAAAATACACATTATTTCAAACATCTGGCAACATTCTACATAAGACAACTCTGTATTTAGTATTGCGGCCCTTTTGCGGAGCAATCACATTTAAATAAAGAAATATTTCAATGAAAGAGACAAATATATTACAGTATTACGATTGGAAAAAGAAGGCAATATTGCATGATTCTCGTTGGGCATATGCACATATGACTGTTTGTGTGTGCCCGAGTACGTTCATATTACACGAGATTTTATTCAACAATAAAACAACATACAACAATTATATCCACAGAACAGTGAAGATGGCATTTGCCAATGATGCAGTGTATCAACAAACGACAATTCCGTCCGAATGGCAAACAGTCCGTGTTAAGAATGAAAAATTGGACGAGAATTGTGACGTTGATGAGATTGATATTAAACCAAATTTGGAAGAATTAAATGCAAGTGCCATGGGTGAATTGCCTGTTCCTCCTCCGGCAAAACGGTATTTAGTAAACCCAAAGGTTGCTGATGCTATGATGATGCAGCCGGATGAAAGGAAACAAGTCTCATCATCGACTGCCAATTCAAATATTTTCACAGAGCCGTTTGTGAAAAGCGACTTTGATTTGCAGGAGAGTGATTCAGATGAAGAAGGCTATTCCGATATAGATTTAGATGAAGACGAGATGATAGAAGGTTGGTGGACACCACATATTGTGAAATAGTTATAAATTAAAACATATTTTCTCTTCATATTACTCAAAAATTTGGTTCAAGTTTGACTGAATATACTCTACTGGGCGAGCTCATTAATGTATATAATGTATATTTCATACAGCACTAGTATTTTTAAAATTTGATCTTTATCTTTAGCCAAGCATCAGGTTTTTGGAAACTCCATATTTGTCTACTCTATGTTAAGTGGTGAAATGTAAAAATAAAATTGTAACGTTTTTCTTTTTGTCTCGTTTTTCTCTGTATTTAGATGATGATGACAATGATTGCTACGATCCCACTTGGAGTGATCAACCTATTAAACCTCGCCATATTTTCACGTTTGAAACACCGCCATCGAATGTTGGGCTGGACGATCGTCCCAAGACAATTCACACGACATTCTATTTTGAGAAATTTTTGGGATCCAGGGACGACTTCTTTAAGCTGTTAGCGTATGGAACCAACGTGTCGGCACAGAAACTAGTCACCGACAGATCTAATGCAGGTCAGACGTACTTGAAGGAAATTAGTTCGGAAGAAATTCAAGTTTTTATGGGCTTATGCCTGGAAATGAGCAATTTGAAGTTATCGCATTTGACGGAATATTGGAATGGTCTCAGCCATTGGGGCTTTAAGGGGTTTGGCGAGAAAATGAGTTTCAATCATTTTCAATTGATTCTGAGAATGCTAAATTTTGACAAACTTGAACCATACCGGACTAAAGTTGCAGCAGTGCCACCAACGGCCACTCCAATGACTTCAGTTCAATCATTGATCAACTACTTCAATATGCGTATGGACATAATCTACACATGCGGATCAAGATTGATTTTGAACGAGCCCCTGATATTTTGGAAAGGGAAATTCAACTGGGCTGGTAACTACAGCGCCAAGTTTCGATGTAATGCATTGAAACTGCATTTGCTCAACGAACCGTCTGGTCTGATATTACAAATTCTATTGGACGTCGATGTCAAAGAGAGGCGGGGGCATACCAGCAACTCGAAGCTCTTGGTACAAGAAAGAATCGACGCAGCTCTGGGCGTTTTAAAGGAAAAACTAAACCAAGGCCAGACAGTGTTCACCTCGAAGTATTACGGCAGTTTTGCTCTGGGTTATGAATTGGCCAAGCTGACTACTTATTGTACCGGCTATTTGGATAACCAACGTTACGGCAATTGCAAAGAGTTGGTGTTGAACAAAATGCCCCAGAACGTTTGTATTACCACAAAATATGCCGAATCTCTAATGATGGGCAAATGGCGAAGGCGCAACAAGAACGTGTACTTCTTTAGTTCCGACTGTCTGGCCATACACAACCACGAGGTGAAGAGGGGCGATGACTTAAGGCCAAAATTAATTAAGGAACTTGACTGGCTGTTGAGACCCCCTAACAATATCAGGGATGATATTACGAACTATCAAGTTTTGGTGGATCACAGAGATATGTCATGGTCTTCCAACATGATCATATTCCTTTTTAATCTTATGGTGTACAATGCCTACATTCTGTATACAATGCACGCCCAATTCGGCCGCGGAAGAGTACTGGAGCCGCATCTGAAGGATATGTCGAAACTGAAGTCATATCATGAATTTAGGCAGGACGTCATTCAATCTCTGCTGAAAACTAATACTGATGACGGCAAACCTCAACACACAGATGTAGAAGACAATGTCAATGACGACGAAGACGGCAGTACAGACCATTCGGGGCGATCGCAGTTACTGAACATCGAACACATGCCAATGGTTATACCCAGACGCAAAGGCAAGGTTATGAAGAAAAAATGTCGCATTTGTCGGAAAGGTGGCTTGCGAACATTTTCCAAACTGTGTTGTGAACACTGTCCCGGGATGCCGGGCCTGTGTGAGTCACCTTGTTTTCAAATTTGGCACGATCAGCTGAAAAAATCTCTAGAAGCCGGCAACGACATTAAGACCAGAACATTTGGAACGAGTTGTGAGAAAACTATTTACTTTTAAACGGAAATTATTGGTGGAGTTGCAACACAAAACACTGAAATATTTATCTGAACATTATCTGCCATACATGTAAACCTTCTTCTATGTCTCTAACTGTGAGTGTCAGTAGGCCACAAGGAGTGCTAATTTAATAAATGAATTAACTTTTGAAAGTAGATATATTTTTTAATTGGGCTTGAGAAACAAACAAATCATCTATAGAGATAGCAGTTCCTATTTGAGTGTAGAGGTCTGCTAATACATATGTGGGAGACACTGATCATGAGTCTTTTCCTAGTTGAATTTGTTTTTTCAAATATACAGAAAATAAAAATATTATTTTTTTTTCGATTTCTGTCGACAACGTTTTTAGACCTCAGTACGTTTATTTTCAGACTTTTACATTTTTTTTAATTCAACATAGTTTTTTTTTAACTATAAACAAAAATATAGAAAATAAAAAGTAGTCAATTCAGCAAGAAACGTACTTTAATTAATTAAAAAATAAACTGCATTCGGGAATGTCTTGTTTAAATAGCGGAGGCATACTAGAAGCCCAGCCAACGAGCGACCGACCCCGAAAAATATTCAAACGAGCAGGACGTTCAGTTATTCGAAAAGCGACCTGGAGCATTGCAAGGTTACTCCAAGGTGATTTGACATAAACGTTTGCGATTAAACAGTGACATAGCCAACTGATCGGAATGATTAGTCGCTAGCAAAAAAAACAACTGTTTTCCACTAAAAAATTTTGGAATCCTAAAGTTAAACTTAATAAGCGGCGACCAGAATTTTTGGAAATTTAGACTGTCATTGAAATCAGGACCATGGCTGGGATGCAAATATCACTTACAGTAACGATGTGATTCCTATATAATTGTATAACACCTGCCGAGCGACAGGACATGAACCCAATTAAAATACGATTCGACACGTTTGAAATATACCTCCTCTTTCATAAACAACGCTACCACCTGTTCCTTTACTTGGTTACTTTTGGATCTCTATATAAATATATTTGCGTAGGCATTCTATTGACGTGTAACGAACTGAGCCCTTTATTTTCCACAGTTAGCTCAATTCAATGCAGACATTTTGTACATTTGTGTTTTGTGAATTAATGTTGTTGGGAAGCCGACAAAAGCAGAGCTGCGGAGGGGGAATTTGAAGTAAGTAGATTACAACGAATTTGGGGCCACATTAGTTGCAATCTTCTGAACAGGCAGTTTAGAGATCGGTTGGGAATGTTTATGCATTTAATATGTTCCAATTGTGTGTGGTATTATCGTTATATTCTCACTGTTTTACGCTTTCTATGAATTGCAAAAAGGCATCAAAACAACAAATTCATATTAATTATAAACAAATGCAATGACGCGCACATTTGTTGTTTTCCAATATAGAAATATTTTGATTTTTGCAGAGATAAGAAGACTTGTTTTAAACTCAACTGACAGGCAGGCATAAAAGTAAATACACACGATGAAATAAAAATTAAAAAAAAAACGAACAGATAAAAGTAATCAAGCTAAAGAACAAAACAAACCAATTAAAAAAAAAACAATTTTATATTCGTATGCCAAAGATTGAAGGGAAGGTGTACGTGACTTAACGACAAAATAAACTTGTTTTCATTTAATCGAAGTGGTTTTTATGAAGGCAAATTTACAATATTTATACATTGTGTGTACGCTATTCTCTACAACAATAACCCACCTTGAAAGTTCATGCTAACTAATAAAAACGAAAATCAATTAGAAATCGTAACGATAAGACGGACAAATGGAGTTGAAGAGCTCGCTGCTCCCAAGGAAATTGTGGACATAATTTGTCTTGGAACAAACCTAAGGCAATGGATATATGTATGTAAGTGGCATTTGCAGACTTTGATCACTAGCTAGTTGGGACACGTAAAGGTTTTAAAGGTTAAAAAAAAATTGATGGGTTCCAGACAGGGAATGCATCAGCTCCCAACTACAATGCATCAGCTCCCAACTACGGTCATCGATGCAACTGCGAGTAAAATACAACTTTCTGTCACCTAAAAACTGTTTTCACAAGCGTATATTTGTAAGAAATGTAATACGTTGTCTATCTGCAAAAAAGTTCAGCCTCCAAAGAATAGAGTCGTAGCTTAGGTAGGCGACCTGGCAAGATACCCCTCGACCGGCAGAGATGTACTTCAGAACATGATCCGTATAGTCTTAACATGTATATCAGAGAAAGGTATCGGTGAGAAACAAAAAGAAATTAATACAAATCGGAGCTATAGGTTAGGTAAAGAAGGGTGTTACATCCGACGATGCACCTCCACTTGGAGACCCATAGGGTCCATTGTGAATCCCTTCTATGTGTTTGAAGAAAGTGGATTTATACTACTCTGCCCACACTTAGTTGCTGTTTTTGTATATTTTTTTTGCTCTGCTATTGGTTCTAAGAAATAAAAAATTCAGCTTTAAGGAGACAATAAACTTTGTCTCAAAAACATACATTTTAAATAAACATAAAAGCAGAAATAGAAAATATTAGAAAACGGACACGCGTACGAACTTATTATTGGCGGGGTAGTAGACAGTAATGTTAATATGTAGAGACTAGTTGTTGAAAGATTTTGTGAGAGTCACTGGAGTACTGTTTGATGTTAAGTCCGCTGTTTCTTCAGTCTATTGGGTACCCGCATCCCCTGTCCATCCATCATATATCTAATGTCCCCTAGATCAGCCAACATTTCAGTCTGTGGCTTTCCAAACTTGGACAATGACCATTCCTCCCCATTCTCGCACATCCTGCAGAAAATTCTGAAAATCTGTTATCCCATCTGCTGGTCCTCGCCCTTAATGAGCAGTGGCCTGTGATGAATCCTATTGCAATTCTGAGACTACTTGTATCCAGCCTCATCAGTGCACTTGTTCTGATCCGAGCTGTGTTTGTACAGTACATTTAAGCAGAAAAACATACGGAAGTAGATAAAAAACAAAGTCAACGTATATTCCGTCTTCACTTTTCGACGACACACGAAATATTCAAATTGTCAACTGATCCGCAGTATGTGAAAAAACAAGTGCTTCAATTTATTGTCAGTGTACTACATATTATGGGCCGCTTTGGGCAATCTGTATTTAATAAAATCCAGTGCATTTAATTTTAGCAAATTCTTGTTTTAAATGAAGCAAACGATATTAAGATGTTATATTCGAAGAACTTTAACAAAACTTACCTTGGGCATGTTTTTGTCGAAGCTTATTTAAGATGTTTGTCGCATCAAAGCCAGCATTGTCGCACAATTGACGTGGGATGATTTCCAAGCCCTTTGCAATAGCAGCAATAAGCAATTGTTCCTTGCCGGCAATAGTGCGAGAATAATCTCTCAAAATTTTCGACAACTCCATTTCGATAGCGCCGCCACCTGTAATATAAAGTAGAAAAATGTTTAAAAATTAAAAAATCTGTTTCAGTCGGAAGTGGTGAGTGTGATATCTTTTTATTCTATTTCACCTAAGTCTTGTAGCCATCATCATTTAGTTGGCTGTGTTAATAAATAAAATACTTTGCTATTGAAAAATAAAAACTTAGTTATCTTCTTACGAATGTTGCTTACATTCATTTGAGTATACACACATTGTTTGCGAATATGTCGATCATTACGTCATAAAGAATAAATCGATATGGCCAATACTGTAAGACGCAAAACGTCAAGAACTTGTTTAAGTGCAATAAACGCATTCGTCCCAAAGACATTGCAACCGCAGCAGCTGCAGCTCTGAAAACTATATCCATATATGTACATATATGACGACTAAATACATGTTTACAATGCAATATCATTTGCCTCCAAGTGGCCGTACGACAGCAACCACTACTGTAATTATTGTGGAGGTCAACAAACTTTTCATGGGTGCATCACAGCGCATTTCAATTGAAATAACAAACAGGCAACAACACGACGTGCAGACAACAAAATCAGAGAACTTCGATGCTTGAAACTTATATAGAAGAGATAGAATCAGTTCGATTTGAAAAACTTTGGAATAATTCCCCGTAGTGACCACTTCTATAGTATACGTATGTGTTTCAGAACAAAGTGATACGAGCGTCAGTCAAACTGGGGGACACATATATAGTATTTGGATATACAAACGGCAAAACAGAAAACAAGTTCGGAATATAACAACAGAATGATTGTCGTCATGCGACTTTCGTATCAATTAAATAAAATAAATTCCCCGCCACACTTCAAATTCTTGGCATATATATTTATATACAAAACGTACGTATGTCGTTATCGTCAGCTGAAATGCAGCTATCGAAAGTGGCTGAAACAAATCAAACTGGGATTAAGTTTGATTGATGCCAGAAAAGTACGTTATTGGATGACTTAAAAGAAAACTAAGAATTTACTTTGAAATAAAATACCAATTAGATTACAAAAATAACATCACACTAATACTATCACCTAAATGATATTAAACTGATCGTACCAAATTGTTTGGGCCGAATTTCAAAAATGTCTTCATATTTCTAAATATTATTATTGGCTTTCGGAATTACTTTCCTAAATTAAATTATTCACTAAATGTACAAATTAAGAGTCAGAAAAAAACAAAACGTTACTCTCATTATGCACACGTCTAACCAGGTTTCTTGTGCATGTGTCAGTGTGCAGTGAATGCATACCTTTATAATTCTGTACTCTTTCACAGTGTGCTAAACGACGCACAGGTCTGCCAATGTGCTGTTTTAATTCTCATTTGTGTTGTGCTCGCTGCGGTATATGTTATTTGTCTGTACGCCGATACTGCCTTCCTTGTCGTGGGGAGCATAATTCTCAATGAACGTTTAGTGAGAGTATTTATGCTGACACCACAATATTTTAACCCCTGTATGTGTGAATTTCGCAGAGATTCGAAGCGTACGGAATTTTTGGACTACCCTCTTACTTTATAGAGGGTTTTTAATTAAATCAATGTCAATTGATGGCTATATGTACTAGGGTTATATAGTTAAGGCCAAAAGTCGACTTTTCGACTATTACAATAAAATCAAAAGTCGACTTTTAGACTTTTCGACTTCTTAGTATAAAAAAGTCGATTAAAGTCGACTTTTCGAATTTTTTCTTTAGATAAAAAAAAATGCAATATTTTGGAATAAAAACAAGTTTTCTTTGTATTAAAAACTTTTATATAAAAAAAAAGTGTTTATAAAGGTAATACCATCAGGTAATTCATGTAGTTTTTAAATTATATATACAGTAAAAGCTCGATTTTTGCAACCCCCGATTATTGCAACTCCCCGATTAGCGCAACCGTCATTTTTTTATATTACGGTCTTTATAAGTGCAACTTTCGAAGAAAAAGGTCGTGATAAGTGCAACTTTTTTCTGATGCACTGAAATCAGGAACTTTGTTTGGAGGTCGCGGTTAAACCAAATGCTCCCCTTTCAACATTATTCTCTGTTCGACTATGTCCACTGTGAACGAGCGTACAATAACTGTTATTTTACCTTTGCCTTCCTGTTATTTTTCATCCCATATTCTTAAATTTCAATATTTCAACATATATATTTGGGGCTCGGTAAGTGCAATAATCTCAGTTAATGCACCAGGCCTGATTTCCTATCGGTTGCGCAAATCGAGCTCTTACTGTATTCAAGTTTTTAAAAACTTTTAAAAAAAGTTTTATTTAAAATAGTTGATCAATATTCCTGGAACCAAATGTCCGCATCTATTGATCTCAAAAAGATAATCATATTTAAATTTTTTGGGGAAATTTGGCTCCGAATTTGGGTAGCAATAAGTCCTGCATGCGAAAATAATCTCTCACACGGGACAGAAGTGGCAACGATTGACAACGTTTTTTTCGCAACTTTTGCAATAAGTGGGTACTCGCTTTCTATTGTTCTCCAAACAAGTAGTGGATTAGGGTTTGTTTTACGACAAACTGACAAGTAAAAATACATATGGTTATATTTGAAGATAAAATAAAAAGTCGAAAAAGTCGACATGAAAAAGTCGACTTTTAGACTTTTTTAAAAACAAAAAGTCGACTTACCGACTTTGACTTTTTTGTACCCAAAAGTCGATTAATCGATTAGTCGAAAGTCGACTTATAGAACCCTAATATGTACTTGGGAATTGTGTTTGATCGGCGGAATTGATGTATATATAAATATAGTAAATAACGGGTTGGGCCGAAGACAATCTAGTGGAAAGGTGTTCTACGTTACTGTAGATGAGAGTTTCCTTAAAAGAAATAGTAATGCTTGTAAAATAGTTGAGAAAAGGTGCTACAGAAAGAATCGAATCTGTTTCCCGTTTTTTATATAGAATAATTGAAAACCAACGAATGCCGTATGCACAATCCGCCTGCCACTTAGGTTGTCCGATGTCGACGAAGGAATTGAGGACGACAGATTGAACAAGACGCACTCAGCTCCACACAAAAAATTAGAATTTATAACTTTTTGCGTTTTACTTTGCGGCAGCGAAAAGATTTTCATAAATAAATGCATGAGTTTTATAAGACGCATATTCTGGACACCCATAATCTCGAATGTGCAGCTTAGGAGATCAACAAACAAAGAGGTGATTATCCGTGAAATAACGTGATGGGAGTTGAGAGTTCGAAGAAACAACTTCTAAAACAGTCTTGCCAGAAAAAGGTAAGAAAAAACTTGATGACCTAAGTCTTTATGTCAGGGCTGCCCAACTCATTCAGGCTCAAAGGCCAGTGAAAATCAGAGAAAATAAATAAAATATGAAGTCGTCTTCTATTACATACTGGGAAAATGTTTTTGATTGATACACAAATGCTGCTCAGATACCGAAATATTTTAAAGACTGTTTACATGCAACAGAGTGAAAGACCAGTAAAGCATTTTGTTGAACCGTGTTCAACAACTTAGACTAAGTTATATTTAAGAAAATGAATTCCTAGAATCCTTGTAATACTCAGATGGAAACCCTACATCGGTTGACTGAAAAGGGTTTCACTCAAACGCAACCAAGGTTCCATCTTGAGTAATATTCCAATTACGGTTGCTGCTGAATATACGCACTTGTGTTACGCGTTAGCTTACGCACTTTCTGTACAACAGCAACTATTTTTACTTAAAAAACAGCAAGCAGAGCGGTAAGAACAACATCGTTGGAAATAAACCAAAAACCTTTAAAACTGAAACCAACCTTTGTCTGTTTTTTCCCCCTTTTTATCTGAAATTTGGGAACTGCTTGAATCCTTACAATTCTGGGAGTTTCTGAAATTCTGATACAGTCCACTTCTAGATCCACCCCGGAATTGTACACATTTTAAAAAAAGACTTCAACTAAAGGCTCCAACATCTTTTCAACTTAGCTGCTAATAAAACATTCAATTCATTTATAAATCCTATTTATAAATTCTTCATTAGTTTTTTTTTTTTTGAAAACGCCGTCTGGTGTTTGTTTGTATAACATTACAGAAGTCTGGTTGAATATCGAATAAGAAATTTATCACTGCAGCCAAACGTTCAGAGCCGTCTTGAAAAACATTTATTGACCAATCTCCGACATCCAGCGGAAATACCACATCTTTAGTTCATGACATCGGATATGTTAACAATAGGCACATAGATATGGTGCCTTTCAAATTATATTTGGTAAATTGTTTTTTGCATCACCAGTAATTGAGCTTTAGTCAGTAAAACTACACTCCTACTACAACGATTTTTCATTTGCGATACAACACAGAGACTCAATATTTAATACAATACGTACATACTATTTATGTATGTAATTTTCCCCCAAGCTTATCAATAACATTTATTTTTTTCTTTGTATATTTAATTGTCTACTGTTTCTAGTTGCTTCCCTTTTTACGGCTTATTTTTGTTTAGATTCATTGAATTGAGAGATAAGTCAAGTTACGCGCTTATAAAGTTATTTAAAAATAAACTGCTGATAGGACGACCTCTTAAAAGTGCAATGGACTTATCGCACTACAATGTGTGCAATAGAGTTTATGGAAATATTAGGGGTATTCACAAATTTACATGAAACGTAGGTTGATATTCACAATATTCCTTAAAAAAATCAAACACAATTATAGGAAGTATTGAAGGTTTTTTTTTGTTTTTAAAACTACACAGGCCTTTGGCGAACATACAAAAGTGTAGAAATATGTAACTGAAAGTAATGTTAGGGACAGCCAGAGGAATGACGTTTGAACACATCAGTTGTTGAAAAAAAAAAAGTTTAAGGACTGCAAAATACCTATATAGTGTTATTATAAAGTTATAATAATAAATTGAAATACATTATATTTTTTCCCAATAATGTATTTCCATATTATGTTTTGGCTGATTTAGTTTTATCAGTCAAAATGGGACGGTCGTGGTGTTGTAGGTAGTGTGTGTGACTATCACACAGAAGAACCCAGGGTCGACACCGGGTTCGACATTTTTAGCGACTGTTTCCACCTAGTGAATGTTGGCGACTTTACGAGTATCCGCGTAATCTTTAAGCCATGTACAACTTCTCTAGAATATTAGCCGTTGGGAGCCGGCTTTTAAAGCAGTAGGTCCCGGTCAGTGAATATACAAATTATATCGTGATTCGTGATTCCTCAAGAATGTTAACGGAAATAAGTAAGTAAAATAGAAAATACAAATACGTAATTCAAGTACATTGTACTCTCTCCTTGCGGACACCGCTCATAAACGGACACTTTTTTCAGTACCAACCCGCTTCAGTCCTCTTGTATACTTCTCTCATAAGCGGACAAAACTCTCAGTCCCTTAAGTGTCCGCTTATGAGAGTACACTGTATATTGGAAACATTAGACCATTTGTACCTGATCGTAAACTCATCCACTTGCACATGCACGTATATAGTGGAATCAACTCGCCGGAAGCGATAAAAAAAAGTAGTCGGTGATTGCAACATTTAAGATTGTCATTTGTTGAATCTGATTGGTCATTGCAAAAATTATACGTAACTGCAATATATTGTTACAAATTAAGCTGTACTATTTGTTCATTATCTCGCGGAACACTCACAAGATCAATAAAATTAATCGGTACTGAAGTTAAATCAATACATTTAACAATGAATTACCCTCGATACAGGTAATGTTTCTAGTACAGAGGATCGTGTCTGTCTATAATTTTACAATAACAATACAAAGAAACTAAAGTCAATCATTGTGAGAGAACGAACTACAGATTTTACAGTATTTAGCTTCCATAGCATTAACTCGAAAATATCGGCATGAAAAGTGACAGATGGTCTTGCCAGGGTTTAATCATGACTTAACTATTGTAATAGTATTTGTGACACAATTTATAACGACACGGTTGCCCACGCACTGGTGGTTGGGTTGTTGCTGTAGTTGTTTGTCAAACATACATGTACACAACCAAAAAATTCAAAACCGAGTTTCTGATGTGAAATAATTAATAGTGATGATTTAAGCTACGATTCATTCAATATTACATTTGACAGTATAGACAATGCAAGGGTAACACTTTCTTAAATATTTAGGACTAGTTTTGTTATTGGACCGGACAATACATACATGGTAGAAGGTGTGGGCCATCTGGTGCTACTTACGAGACTATTTATGTTTCGACAAATCCGCTTCAAAACTTTTACTTCTTACATCGTTTGAGACCTGCACATTGCTATGTCTGTAGGGAAACTTTCGAGCGTAACCGATAAATTGCCAAAGTCATTAAGTGTTTAAAAATAAATCATATTGGTGAAACCTTTATAAAAATTATATAATCATCATTACGCAGTAGCAATATTACAGAAATGAAGTGGTTAGACATAAGTGGTAGCAGATAAAGTAGTTGAAGGAAACTCCAGTCTTGTTCCTTATAATACCACAAAGTCAGTAGTGTCGACAGAATTCAAGTTTTATAAACAAAGTCAAATAATGTCGAATTAGGATTATATTCACACCAATCGAACTTGGACAACGATAACATTAATCAGGGCCAATAGTCTGTACTTAAAGTAAACTATCAGACAACTCGATCAAAGAACTTAAACAAACAGAACCCTTTGACAATATACGATTTAAATGAAAATACGATAAAACAGACCAATGATTACAATAACGAAAGTAGTAAAGAGTGCTGTTTGTATAACTTACCGGCAACAACGGAGTCATGCTTAATTGTACGACGAACAATCATAATAGCGTCGTGTAAGGAACGTTCAGTTTCTTCCAAGAATTGCTCAGCACCGCCACGCAATATTAAAGTACAAGTTGTGGCATTAGGGCAACCTATAATGAAATTAATAAAAATAATTTGTCATTAGATCTGATAAATTAGCCCCATTTAAATATATGTACCTTGGAACACATTGAAACGATCTCCGCCAATTTGAATTTCTTCGAAATTTTCGCAATGTCCCAAGACGCTTTCTTTGATATCATTGGCTGTAGTCATGACGGCACCACCACAGGCTTTCATTGTGCGCTTAAGATCCTCCTCAGGAACGCGACCAGCGCAGAATATGTCACGATCAGCAAAATATTGTGTGGCTACATCACCAATTGCCAATTTGGAGAGCACAACATTAGCTCCAGACTCATGGATTTTAGCCAATTTGTTGTAAAGGATTTGCCATTCGGCATCAACAACTTTCTGGTACTCTTTGACATTGTCGACGCGGACTTCGGCATTGTCACGTTCAGCCTTAAGTTCCAGTTCAATATTGAGCAAAGCAATCTTACAGCTCTTGTAGGATTTTGGTGCCATTTCAAAGCCAGCATATGAGAAGGTTTTCTTGAAGGCAACTCCGGGAACCAATTGCGATTCCTCCAAAGAACCTCCACTGATTTTCTTGATCCCGATCATGTTCAATGGTAGCAACTCATCCAAGGTAAGAACAGCTTCAACTACCATTTTGGAGAAGAAGTCTTTTTGCTGATGAATCAATTTGGAAGACATGGCTGTGGCTGCACATTTTTCCAACAAAGACCGTTGCTGGTCTTTTGACTGTTTTTCAATACGTACGGCCATGTCGTTGATTTTGTCCATACACAATTGTAGAGCTTTGCGAACTGCTTTAATGATAATACGGGGATGGACACCCTCCTCGACGAATGGTTTAACTTGTTTGAGAATTTCTCCAGCCAACAAGACAACCGATGTAGTACCATCTCCAACCTATGGGAAATTACAATTAAAAAATGTCGGCATTTTATGTAGGAATTCCGAAAATCAACATGAGTAGGGGTTGACATGTCTTTGGTTAATAGATATCATAGAAATCACAAAATGAACATACATATTAACACAATTTGTTAAAATAATCGGTACCAGGAAAAGCTACATCTTGTATTAGAGGATTGCACCTATATGTCCCTGTACTTACACTGAAAGGCGTTATTTTTCTAAACCGGGCAATGAATATGGAATACGTTTGATCATTCTATGCACGACCACCTTACACATGCTAATTTTCAGCAGACATGCATCATTCTGCAGCAGATGGTATAGCGTCATTTTGTTGTTTTTAATGTCACACCCTGTTTAGACTTACCTCAGCATCTTGAGATTTGGCAATATCAACCAATGTCTTGGCAGCTGGGTGCACGATGTCCAACAATTTCATGATGGTGGCACCGTCATTAGAAATAGTCGCCTTGCCATGACCGTCCACAATCAGTTTGTCCATACCACGGGGACCCAAAGTGGTGCGTACAGCATCCACTATCGTTTGGCAAGCATTGATGTTGCTAACCAACTGTGGTTTGCCCTGCGAGGTATCGGTACCTTCCTTCAGTAGAACAATCTGAGGTTGCTAAAAATCAAACAAATACAAGAACATTTTATTTTTTTGACAATTTGAAAATTTCTTGGTGAGTCACAAATACTGCAGACTACAGTAAACAAAAACATGGCATGCGGCGGCAGCTGACACACCAACATTCAGAGATGACATACCGCACATACGAGAAACTTCTCTTTGAGGTTAGGTTGAGATGACTACCAAACACTTTCAAGATTTTCACGCCAAGTACTTCATATTAATATCGAAAATTGTGCAATATAATAGTTTTCAACATAATCTATTGACTTTTTGTGATTAGTTGTAGTTTCAATAAGATTTTATCCAGTTTCTGTCCAATTTGCAAACAGCTGACGGGTGTTGTTTCCATGGAAGTGACTTCCACAAAAGTGGCCATCTGGACAATGGACGACTTCAATATAATAAATGTAATTGCGCTTATATTTACCATTTTAAATTAATTGATTATTTGTTCGTTCTGTAATTAACTGGAAATTAACGACGAATTTTGCAACAGCGGTACTTCTCACGAGGAAAAAGTGAACAAAGTGTGTGACTTCACTTTTTGCTCTCTCACATGAAAACAAAAGAGACAGTTAATTGCAAGCTGTCAAACGGAACACAGTGTTGTATGGCAGTTGTCTCAGAGAACAGAGTTGGTATTCATGTACAAATAAATACAGCTCTGGTCGGTGGTAGTTAGGCTCAGTGTTGGACGGATAAAATGTGCCCTAAATATGGACCTTTTCTCCAGTAGAATTAAATTTTAGTCTGGTTTTTATTTTGGCAACAACAATGACAACGAATTTAAAAAAATGGCTTCAAGTGTGTAGTAGAATGTTGTATTACTCACACACATTGTGTAAAGATAGCTTAGACAAAATCAAAGAACATGACTGTTTGACCAGTTGTTTTAAAATTCAATTTGATCTTCCACCATCCCACATAAACCAGTCATAACAGTATATAAGTTCCAAAGTTTCAATTCGCAATCGCTATCGCTCTTATGTAGTTGTACCCTAATACAGGATTTTTCTTGCTTTGACAAAAACACTACGCAATTAAAAGGCAACTGGAAAGACGCTAATATTTTTTTTTTACAATAAAAATGCATGTAGATTGTTTTAAATCATCCTATATAATAAATATAATTTAACTTCCGGATATTGAAAAAAGGGCCAAAATAGTACTGATTGATTGTGCCACTTACGACATGAAGTACCACGAATTACCATCTCTGATTATTCTCACTTCAGTAATCAGTTTAACCAAAAAGGACGAAATATTTATTTGCAAACGAATAAAGTGAATTAAAACCTTGTAAATGAAAGTTTAAGTGGCATTTTGTGTGGAATTTATCTAAAACTAAAACTGAAAATGGCAAATGGAGGACTACAAAACGTAAGTAAATAGAAAAAGCAATCTCAAATAAAAGAAGGAACTTCATAAAAAAGCTAGCAAGAAACGGTCGGTCGGGGTAGTAACAATTGCACACCAATTGAGGGCGGGAACAAGTAATGTTTTTAGCGCACTTCTTAATGTCGGTGTCATTTTTCATGTACAAGTATGTGGTATATCTGATGAATCGTACGTTATTTTGATAGTGACCGACCTTTCCCGCTCGAAATCTTGCCGGAAAGTCGACTGAAACGTTATTGGAAATAATACAAACATATTTCTACTGTATTGTTCAAACAATACTGTTATCCTAGTAGACTTCACTCTGCGCAGTAACGAAATGTGGGTGTCGAAACAGAGTGAGAACATCTAAAACTCCATCATTTTTATCTCAGCATTTCACGAACTGATGTGAAATTCGCATAAAGAGGACGCTTATGGGGTCTAAAATAATCTGCTTCGTTGTCGCAGATCGAAATATACATTTCCATCATCTTGAGCTGCATATGGAGGACCGGTAAACTCGCACATGATCGTGGAGAACCCAATGCATCCTCAGCGGGAGCTTGATATAGTTTTTAAACTAACATTACTGTTTAAATCCGGCTCCAAAGATTACGGTTTTTCTAGAAAAGTTGTACATGAGTCGTATAGTCAGAGGTGGAAACGATTGCTTAGCAATTGTTGATGTTCTTATCAGAATATGAATCTGTGTTTGCTGTGATTGTCAAACACATACTCACCTAGGTCACAAATGTTTACCAGATCAAAAGTTATAGTCTGTTTGCCGATTCATATCCGCCCCTGTGCGAAAAGGGCCAATGTCAAAATATTCACTTTTGAGAATGTTGCAATTGAAGATATTTTAAAGAATACTTCCTACAAAGTTTATTGTAATCAGAGGATACAAGAAGTTAAAGAAGTCTATCACGTTCCTCTTTAATAGGATCATCATTGCGCCTCCATCGTTTGGTCGATCTTAGCGAAGTACCGATTATGAGCAATTTACTTTTCTCCGAGCCTGTGTTTTGGTTTTTACAATGGCTCCTCCTAAAGCACAGTTTTGAAGGCGACACTGTGTAAACCATTTAGATAAACATTGCTCAACATTTACATAGCGTCATTAGCAAGCCGCATTCTTTAGCATTTTAAAAACGTAGAAGAGTTCTTTGATGTTTATTAAATTGTTTAGCAATGCCTGGCTAAGATCTGTCAGCACAATCAACGGCATTAGTCAGAGATATTTTTTCTCGTATAAGCTGTAGGAACTATATCCCGACATGAACGAGTTATAGCGCACCAAAATACAGCTGTGCTATTCATCGGTGGAATGAATAAAAAACACTCCCGCCCGAAAGTTGCTGGATGACAACTACGACGGTAAGTGCAGGCAGGGAAGATCGAGACTACGGAGGATGGGCCATGTGGAAGAAGACAAGCAATTCTTTGGTATGACGAACTGGAGATAGCACGTACAATTCCGATGTGCTTGGAAATCATTTATTAAGCAGGCCAAGAAAAACCAAAAGTTTGTAGAGTCAACTTTAATAAGTAAGGGTGTACGCTATATCCGTCCATTTTGATTGATCGAAAGATGTTGCTTCAGCAATAGGTCCGCTATCAACTGGCAAAGTTCGGAAATCCCTTACACAGGATATTTAATTCGAATTTCTGGACATTGCCAACATTCGGTTGATGTAAGTAATGTTTTTCATTAACCGAAAATGCACGAAATTGTCTCGTTCGAATCGATGCACAAAAGCACCCGGTATCAGTCACAGTGTGCTACGATCGGCTAGAGAATACATTGGAAGCGACTGGATGTCTTCTGTCTAACGCTAATTATTCTTCGTGCATCTGCCGTTTGTGAAACTTTATTTTTAGAGATACGAAACGATTTCAAACTGTGCATAGGAATGCCGAATGCCGCCACTGCCGCATCCCTCAGCGGTGGAACACACATCTTGAGCACAACCAACGATGCAGTGTGTTTGTTCTTAGTATGTTTTTAAAATGCGTGACGTAAACACGCGTTAATTCTCGCCATCCGACAAAACAGAGCGACGAAGCATTCTCGCCACAACAACAAACCAACAAGAAACAATGCCGGCAGAAGAAAGAATTCTTCGTGAAGCCACATTTTAGTCGCAAACTGAAAGTGCAATAATTGAAATGTTATCGTACCAAAAATATACGGACATATTTTATAAAAAGAACAACAAACGCCAAAACAAAATGTCTAAATCTAATTCTACGTATAAGGAATTGGAGATATAGACGATCGGATACAAGCGTATACAAATCCAATCTACATGAGAGCGGTCCGGAGGAAACCTTAGGAGACTTTACCGTGCGAAAAGTCACATAAAAGGCAACAACGGCCAAACGCGAAAACTCAAAACGCAAGACATTTTAGGGATGCATTTCATTTTGGCCCAGCGTCCATTTTGAATGCCGAACAAGTTTGTTGCATTTATGTAAGTGCTCGTCAAGCGGGCGGCGGTGCGTTTATTTTGAGATGAACTCGAATTTGTGCTCTAATTTGAAAACAGTGAACATTTCAAAACTATTTTTAAACCTAACAACTCACGACCAATAACAACAAAGTGTCTTCCTCTTGCAGTGAAGTTAGGGAAAATATACACCCATGTTCATATGTACACCTACCTATGTGCCGCAATTAAATTTTCTAATACATAACGAGATAACACCTCTCGGAAATGAAGCAACGATGGACTGCCGGCTGTTCAAGTCTTCACAATAAATGTTTATTTAAACAACGTGCAAATTATTAGAATATACAGGAAAAAAGAAAAATAAAAGAAATATTTATCAGCGGGAGAAGGGAATACTCGTTTTTCGCTCTCACGTAAGAAGCTTTTTTTGCACCCTCCCGCCAATGGTCGCAGAAAAAAGCTCGCTTCGAATTAGCGGTTTCTGTTGTGCTCTCTTTACATCTCCTTCATTCATTCATACTCATGGTAGCGTCGTGTTGCCAGATGATTTCGAAACGAAAAGAATTAACGGCCAGTTGTGAAAAAAAAACATTTTGGACAAAAGAAGGATATTTAGCGAGAGGGGGCAATTATTTCAGTTGGTCTCTTCGATAATGTATACGGGTTTCCACGGTCTTTCCCTTGTAACCTTTCTCGCTCGAGGACACATGTTTGAGTCCATTCTGTTACGTCCAACTATGTTCATGTGGGGATGTACATTTTCTGTAGATGCTTTAAGCCCCCAGTAGTCAACCAGTAAACGTAGCAAGTAATCAGCTGACACAACCTAGCTTATGGGAAATATGTGTAAGTGGTTAGTGTGAGTTATAGAAGTGTGCAAAACTGTGATTTGCCAATTACAGTGAAAACTGTGATTGCGATTTGTCAATCACAGTCATTATAAACGGTGATTCAAACTGCGATTTGTACCGTAGAGCGCTCAAACCTTGAAGGAGAACAAAACAAATGCACTGCAAACAGAAACAACTAAAAATTACGGTTGAACAAAGTAACAGAAATATATTAAGTAAAACAAAAAACAATTCATGTTAGAAAAAAATAACAAAAACAAAAATTCATGTAAATTTAGTCATTCGGAGCTGGCGTTGTACTGTAGGTCTCGATTTGTGAGTCGTGATATGACCGAAGTTCCTCGATGGAATTACGTCGAAAGATATCTAATATTTTCTATCCCCCCTCAAACTGATTTCATACTTGGCCTTTAGTCACCTATGCATATCTAAAGTCGACAATTTCTAATGAAACCTTTCTGCCGATGTTTTTCTTGGTGCCTCATTAGTGCCCGAACCCGACCCATCAATTCCGGCAGCGTGAACTAGCATCACTTTTTAATTGGTCATGTAAATAGTCGTGTAGTTTTTCCTCAAAAGAGTTTTTAGTTGTCTCTATAATTTTTTGTTATGCACCTCTTATTGATTAAAAGTTAAGCGATTCAGTCAGTACCACGGAACAAATATTGCACCTTAAGATATTTTATTATGAAGCTATGTGGACGTAGAGTTTGCAATGAACCGAAATCCATACTAAAACTTCTTTCTTCATGTACACACAACCATTTGATGCGAATGCGAAGAACAAAAATATGTTACATCTGGCAGCGCTGTTGGCGAGGCAACAGAGCAACAACTACGGCAGACTGGTGTGGTTGTTGATAGCGATGATAATAATGATGATATTGATGACTTCTGCGGTTGTTGTTGTTGTTTATTTATTTATACAAAATACAACAACAATTTCGGTACTACGAGCCAGCCAAAGCTTCGCTGGTCAAATTAGTCAATCGGTGTCCGACCGAAACGAAAGATCTCGCTTTCCCTACAAAAAAAAATTAAAACACTTTTTTTTTTTTTTTAAATTGTAGAACACATTTTCATGAAATTAGAATTTAAGAAAAAATACAAAACAAGTGTAACTTACGAACAAAACCATATCGAATAAAACATAAAAAAAAACCCACAAAACTTTAAAAATTCTTACAAAACTAAAAAAAACAACATATTTTTCTGCGAAACTACTTCTACTTATAACGAACAGTTCATTTGTATCCTAACGGTATTATAACGAATACATGAACGACAAACACATACATACATAGCAGCTTATTTACCTGTAAATGCGTAACAAATTATTTGCTGAAAAAGAAAATTAATTAATTAATTAAATAATAAATAAATAAACCACAAATGTAAACGCCGTTCGATAAGCAAAGAAAAGAAGAAGACAAAAATACAACAAAAAAAACTAAAATTGAATATCGAGCAAAATTCGTATTCTGCAAAAAAGAAAGAAAAAGAGACCATTTCATTAAAAAAAAGAAAGAAAAAAAAGTGACGTCACTTCCCGCAAACGGAATTTATTACTAATGCACATTTTCATAAATAAATACATACACACATACGTGTGTACATATGTATATAGCGGATACACACCGAAATATAGCAGCAAACGCTAACGCTAGCAGCAAATGAATTGAGTGTCATTGAGCCAACCAAGTGTCAAATGAAAAAGTGTCAATTACTTAGTTAATTGAGACAACGAAAAGTGTCATAAACTGTTATTGTAAACATATATCACGGATATCAAGGATTATACATCTAAGGATTCAACCAGTTTCGGTAATTATAGTCTTACAGTCACAGCCCACCAAATAAAATTCTCAATTACTCTCAATCGGCCCAGTCGAATTCGCAAATAGTCCCCATACAACATTCCATAGGCATAACTTCCCGTCTATTCGGTCGGACCAAGTGCCAGCCAAATCGTAAGCTTCTTAAAACGACATTTAATCTAATAGGACGGGAACGTATTATTAAAGATACCGAGAAATATCGGACGAGTATCAGAGACCGTACCATGTGAGACTTGAGACTGACTTTATCCAAGAGTTATCGAAATAGACAGCACGTACACAGGGAACATCTCTCAAATAAAATCGATATACAGTACTGTTCGCTCATCAGACACCCATTCGCTTTGTAGCACATTCCGGATAAGAGCACTTAAGCACGTTATGGCTGCATTTTATTGCATTATCTCATTTAACTGCACTTTGCTTAGATGCACTTTCGTCCTAGCAGCTGCGATGATTGTGTTTTACAATTCAATTTCCATATATTCGTAATATTATCTCACTGAAGTTGCTCTTAAGTCCTTGGCCTCTGTTCAGAATTGAACAGGTGACTTCTGTGTCACTTGGTCAGTGGCCTAAGTCACGCACGCACATTCAATCAAACGGAAATCGATGCACCAATACTGCATGGTGTTGTATTTTAAATATTGAGTGACGGTATGGGGCAATCGATGTATTTTGAATATATGCTGTCAGTGGCATGTACTAGACTTATTTTCAGATTCTAACTTATTAAAGTGAGTGTTTTTTTGGGGATTAAAATCTTAGTGTTTTGCAAGCATGCTACGCGTAAAGAGTTGTATTTCTGATATCAGCTCCCTACACTTGGTCCGTCGAACCGGATCCTCTTTACATTTGGTCCTTCGAGCCGGATCCTCTTTACAGCCACAAACTAATAACTAATGTCTTAGACTGGCGTTGAACGAACTGGTGGAAGGTCTTCATTCCCAGATGATGAAATGTTATGATCTGCAAATAAATATCACCTGAACCACAATATTTTCACCAAAACCGAGATCAATTATTAGTTGTCGCAGAAGAATATTAGCTACAGCACTTAAAACGGACGATAGTTGGAATATTGGCTCATCTTTGTACATCTGGTAAATGAAGGCTTGTCCGAAGATCACAACATATCTTTATTTCATCCATAGCAAGAGGTTACAACATTGACATTGATGGTAAATTCCTCCATTACATGAAGTAAATTAGATTGTGAGAACCACGAAAATTTTAACTAATTTTTTTTTTCAATAATTCTATTGTAACGCTGCTTCAACGATTAAAAGTTTGCCAGAAAAGACATTTTGTTGACTGCACCAAATAGTGTGCTTTTCAGAGTGGCTTTATATTGACAATTTAAATTGAATATCATCAGTTGGACTAATGTTCGATAGTATCAAACAAATCACTTGGTTATCAAAAGCAAAAACGTGAGATAATGCAGGTGCCTCATCAAATTTCGTTGGCTTCAAAGAATGAAGGTATCGACGATTGTGCTCTTATCGAATTTAAAATTAGAAAAACAAAATATACAGTCGAGTCCGGTTATAACGAACACTTTTTAAGTCTCAAGAGTTTTGCTTCTACCCTATTTTACACTGGATATAACGAACCAATTTGTCGAGTCCCTAGGAGCTCGTTATAACCGGACTCGACTGTATTTTTTTTTTAAACTGTATGTAGGAAAGCTTTCCATTTCCATTTGAGAACTTGTCATAAATTTCATATTTCTAAAAGAAATTGTCGATTAAATGAGTTTCGTTTCAATGATATTTGAAAATTAAAAATCGGGCCGTGTGATCGTTTATTGTAAGGCGGCCACGCACACGCTATCTGCCTATTGGCAATATTCCAAATATCTGTTTCGAACGGAATAATATATCGTTGATGATGGATGTGCGTAACATATGATTACTAATCTACTCGAGGCCCAGTACATTTGTTCGAAGAATGACATAACTGAAGCCAAATACAATTTGAGATCCTACAGACACAAAATCGTATTCGAATAGTATGAATTTTGGTAGTCCTCGGCATTATCGCATTTAACGGTTACTATTCATTCATAAGTAAGCTCGTATGTGTTGAAAGATTAACGCTGTAAGTCGACGTCTGTTTGAAATATTAATTGTGATTTATTTTAATGAAAAATAAACTTGATTTACTTATATTGATTGATTGGCTTTAAAAATAGGTGGACATTGAAATGACGTCAGCAAGTTGAGTTGGATGTTTTCCCACAAAATGCCACCATATCTTGATAATATTTCTGTAACTGTGAAATAGTTGAGTCTACCATTTTGTGGATCCAGCAATTCTTATTCTTTGTATGCCTTATTGTAATGTTTAACAAATTTTTTATACGAAAATAACAAATGTTTTTGCTTTTAAATGCAACGACAGAATTTTTATTTCGACAGATTTTTAATTGTCCAACTCATTGTTTACATTCCAATTGTTTGTTTAGTTTTTTTTTTTTTAAATGTCGAATACATTTTCGTATTAAACATTTAAACATCAAAGAATTATAAAACAAAAAACAGAACAAAGAAGTTTGGGACTTTCAAAACTATTAAAAATAGAGTTATAGTTGTTTGCTAAAAACTGTGCCTTGGTTTGTAACTGTCCGCTGTCTGCCATTAATATATATCAGAATTTGACAATCAAATCACCCAGGGTTGTATTTCGGTTTTTGTTGTTGGGCAATTGCCACTACGTTCTATTATTGTGCCATGATACACGATAACAATCAAGGTGGCAGCAACATTGAGATTTCTTGTCCAGCGTTCGTACCAGTTGAGTGTTAGAAACGTCACTAACTTGGGCTACTGTCTGAGACTATGGATGGCTTAGAAAGTGCGCCTCCCTTCGGGTTTAGCTGTTTGTGAAACTGCAGCAGATTCGGCACGGCTTTCTCCCGCGGGCTGAGTTAAAATTACTTGAATCTTCCGCCAACGGTGGCTTTACATTCTGCGACCATTTCCTTGGTAAATGTTTGTCTCGCCAAACCTTTAAAAAATGCGATGTTTTTATAATGTACCATTTGAATTCACGATCTCCTTACCGTCTGTCACTGTTCTGGGCGGGCCAAAAGTAGCTAACAGCTATGACGTCCCATTGTTGTTTCAAATTACGGGGAACACTGCTCCTTCTTCCCATCGAAATCCTCTTGCATGCGAAAGATTTTCAATCTCCACAAGTTTCCCCAATGGTTTGCATTTGCTATTTGAATTTTTTTTTACTTTGAAAAACAAATTTTACAAGTTTTTAGCAAAAATCATGACAATATCAACATTACATTTGGTTGGCAGCTCCGAATATATATTTATAGTTATCGATAACGGACGACATTGACCACGGCAATGCCAAAACACAAGGGTCGACGTAACTAAGATTTGAAGAAAACATAGAAAATCTGTAAAATAATTATTTTTGTATTTATTATCAATAAGTTCAACAACGCCGGGATGAAATTTTTGTGAAATTTCTTCTTAAAACATTAAAGATTTATTTTAATAATTCCATTCATTAAAATGAAACTCTGTTTTAGTTATTTCCTATTTTTATTGAAATTAAACTGGTGAGTTTCCAAACAATTTTGTAATCCAATGGCCAACTACTGTGTATGGTGTTGGGATTTTTTTACTTTAGTTGATGTCAAATTTTATAAAATTCAAAAATCGCTCTCACATGCACGAGATGTCCCATCTCTGTTCCATTAGTCATCAGAGTGTCTTAAATAGTGTGATTTATCTAAATACACCAAACAAAAAACAAATACATAGATGTACAGCCATATTTTTTGGGTATCCCAAAGATGACTTTGTCACATTTTGGTGGAAGTAGCGAGAGCGGCACACACAGACACACGCAGACCATAAAATTTGTAATAGGCCCGGGTGATTTGCAGTTAATAATTTCTGGTGGCGCGGCGCAACCCTTTCAGCCAAACCATAACGACGGGGAAACTCTTTCAAACACAATTAGGCAACATTGAGGAAATACAATGAAAGACTCGTGGTGGGGAAAAAAAACACATTCGCGCTCACTTCACACCGAACATCCATCCACAGCCCCATCGCCCATCGCAGCCCCACAAATGTTCCAAAATCAAAAATGTGCTAAACGGGAAAACGAAAGGAAAAAGAAAAAGAAACATTCTAATGGACCTCGTAAACTATAAATAAAACAATATTTATTTACATTAAAAGGGGCCAGAAGTTGTGCAGAAGCCGAGAAGACGAGGGTGGACACACATACACTCGCTCCATGGTCATATACATACATGTATAAGCATGTGTTTGTATTGTATGTGAAACAGATGTTGTGGGGCATGTAATGGCCAATGGACGATTTGTCTTGTGGAGTCTTATGTCATCCGTATACCATCATCATTTCCTCGGAAGGCATTAATGAACTTGAATTTCTTTTACATTTATAGAATTTCAGTTAGAAAATATCATGGCATGAGAGGTCGAGGGATATGTTCCGCTTACAGTTCCACTTCCAGCTCCAGCCCCATATGTTGCCACATAACGAATTTAGGTTAATTGTTTTTAATTGACAGACATCATTTGAATTTTGTCATTTGTTGTTGGCATTGTTGGCTTTGTAGATCTTTATTGAGTTTTGCAAGACTAGTTTCTCGTTACTCTCGTCTTGTCTGTATTTGGTTAAGACAAGACAAGTGTGTGTGTGTGTGTGTTCGAGCGAACGAAGATGATAATTGATCCGAATGTTTCATATGTATGAAACCAACAACAAAAACAGGCCAACTAAGCTTCCAAAAGCAAGCAAAGTCGACGAATTTCCTCTACTCTTCTGAGTAATGTTCACGGAGATTATGTACCTACGTACTACCCGAAGAGCAGTGACCAGCGTAATGGCCTAGACAGACGACAGCGTTAATGCGCATTAGAAGACCTAATGCATATTGAATTGTCCATTATCCCATTAATGTTGATCGAACTGAATTTAGGTATTTCAATATGGCAACACTATCATAATCATTCACACTCAACTGTTATACTCCCGAGAAACGGCTCTTATCAAATCAGCTGTTGTCAAATTGTTTGCTATTTGTGTCGAAATAAAATGGAATAAAATGTCAGCAAAGATGAGTTATTTTAGTAATCTCAGCTTTTTTTCAAACAACTTGTGATTTTTCACTAAACGTGCTTTCATTTTATATCGATGTAAATGCCAACACAATTATTGACAGACAGTTGTGTAGAAACAGCTGTTTATTTTTATTATTTTGAACGAACGTTGTGCCAAAAAAAACACTCCGTGAATGAGAATCAAAATTTAATTAAGTAGCCCCATTTTGTTTTTGATGCCATTTTTATTAAAACTACCACATGGAACTAACTGCACACAAACTAAAACTAAAATTTATTAACAGCCTGATTCTGAATAACAATTCCCCGGGAATTTTTTCCCTCATCCCTGTTTCCCTATTCGAAATAAAGTCTCCCCGGGAATTGTTTGTCTTTTCCCTTTATTTTAAACGAATTTCGAAAGTGGGAATGTCAACAAAAGGGAGAATGTGATGTGATTTTTCGGGAATTATTTCGCCAATAAATCGCAAGTTCTGTTTTTTACAGTTTTTTTTTTTAATTTTAACTTTTTTTAGTAAAATATATAGAAAACAAGTTTAATCTTAAATTTGTTACAAGTTGTTTCCAATAGTATGACAAATATTCAAAATGAATGAGACACCCGGATGTCATGCGTCCACGTACGGAATCTTCAGCTCATGATTACAGACCTGAACATTTATTTTTTATTTTTCATTAAAAACCAATTATTAATCATTCCGATAAATATCTGGAAAATGATGGCATCAAGGATAGCACATTCTTTGAAACTTTATAAATTGCAAAATGTTAGCCAACCAAAACAGCTGACGCAAAACGGCTGACTTCAAATCATCGAAATTCTCTCTCCCTTGGTTTCGAATAGAATGATTTTACTCTCGGGAAAACTAACATCCGAATCGGGCTGTAAAACCAACAACCGATGATTGAGCAGGGATGAGAACGTAGTACAAAACCATAAAAGTTCTGAAACAAAAACATACACCAACATGTTGATTATAAATGACTTGCATGTCTTCGCAATATTGTGAGAGTCCTTCTCTGTCCAAACTTCTTTGGTGATTCCATTTAAGATTATGTCGCAGTACTTGGCCCAGAGAGGAGTATTTTTTTGAAGGTGTTGCATCCGCTATGACAAAATCCGTATAACCCATGCCATGGTGAAGGGTGCAGACAAACTCCTACACATTTGCTAGAGCAGGTTTCAGAATTTAGCTATTGCAAAATATTAATCCGCTGCTGTTCGAAACGAGTAGTTATCCATTTGTTTACTTTACACACACACACACACACCTATACCCATTTACACATTTGTATGGGTGTGTAAATACATGTACTTTGTAATAGAATAGATGTGTGAGGAGAATGTAATAATTTGTTTATTTTAGCCATTTTACGGCGGCATCCGTTGTTGTTAACTTTTCAAACTGTTCATAAATTTAAGTATTTTGTGTGTGTTTTTTTTTGGTTTTTGTTTTTTTTTAATTTCATTTTCTATGATTCGATAAGTTGACGTCAAAATTTGCCGGCGTTCCGTAAGTGTTTATGACTCACTAACGAAAACTTAAATGGAAGCTGTTCGGTCGGTTCCATTAAAACATTAAAGATGTTTTAAACTCACACACACACACACCCGCAGTCACACTCTCCGATGCTGTGCATAAAAACGCTCCAATTTGTCATTCAGTGACAAAAGTCCCCATAAGATTTCGTTGCTTCCATTAATCTGTGGATATTTTCAGATATATTTATAGACATTTGTCGCCACATTAGGGTGGGCTGTAGCGTGCCTAAAACTGAAATAGGACAATCAATCAGTCTGATTATTTTCATCGTGCATTAGTAGAGGGATACAAAAAATGCACCGAGGGTGCCATCGAACCGGATAGCAAAGTTTATAAACTTGCCACTCCGAAGCCAATCTCGAGATGTATGTCTCGTTCGTAGTAAAACCTATAGCTGCCCTCAATTGGAAAAATCCGCATGCCACTTAGGTCGTCTGCCCCCTATTGTCTCCGTTAAATTCAGCGATGATACCTTAGAATTATCAAAAATTCCAAATACATTTTTTTAATTAATTTCGCAATTGAAAATCATAAAAAGGAAAAGATCTTTGAACCACTTTGAAGATCTACGAAAATGGAATCTAGGACAGGTTCTATATTGTCCCACTGAGATGAGTAAATTCATTAATGAAGTAATGGCAAACAGTGCGCAGATGCGATCTTTTGCTATAGATTTTCCCAGTTCTTTCGAAGAATACGTGCCATCCCCGTTGACGAGTATCATCCAAAACATAGCATTGAAGGATTATTTCTTAGGGTGATTTCGTTTGAACAACAAATATTATCTGCATGTTGCACTGAATCCGAATTTTTGAGTTCTATTGTTAATGAAGTGCAACCCCTCCCAACAGATTTGAAGTTCTATAAATGCCTCCAATGATTGGAAAAATGTCGCACATTTTTTGCACTCTCGCCAGACTGTTACACCGTAAAACAGCTGATGTCTACTCTGTTCTCATTTCCAAAACACCCAAGCCAAAGTAAACGCGAGCATTCAAAATGTGAATGCAAACGACGTCGCGATGGTTTAGGTTGGGACGCTTCGAAAGCTGACATTTTTGTTTTCGAAACGGTGTCAGTGATGAAGTTATCATTTATTGTGAATTGCAATTAAATAGGTAATTGGTAAATTTATTGGTACGGTGCTTGCCTACCAGAGGTTTTGGTCTGTCGCTGCAAAAATCTAGCCAAATGGTATGTGTCACCCGGTTTAGGCCCTAATAATTGGAATATAAATTTACTTTGTATTGTAATTATAATAAATAAATAAAAAAATATGTAAACAAAATAAATAAAAGAAGTGCATCATTTTTAGATCACAATATCGTTGCTGCATTGTTAAAATCATCCACATCTGATGACGCAGATGGAATTTCTGCTGTATTGTTTTGTTTTCTTCTCTTTAATTGTTGCACCCAAAATGGTTCGTTTGTTAGCACAGAAAGTGTTGACGTTTATAAGACAATGTCAGAGGTCGGTAATTTTCTTGCCTCGTTCTTTTATTGTGATATCGCAGGTTCGTAATAAATACACCGAAAAAAACATCTTTAATCTTTAGCTGTGTGCTCTTTTTGAGCTACTAAAGCTCTTACGGCTATGATGATTTCGTTTGTATAACAAACAGTTACATTTTAAAAATGCTGGGTAACATTTTGTTCGTCTACAAACGAAATCATCATAACCGAAAGTGCTTTAGTAGCTCAAACAAAACACACAGCTAAAGAGTTTACACCACCCTAATGTACCTGTAGACATGGATAGACGATTCATACTGCGTAGTCTTTAAATGCCACTCATACATTTATGTATGTATTGTATGTATCAAAAAAAAAAAAAAAATTCTTTTTTTCTATTTCTATTCAAAAATTTCATTCGATTTGGGTCAATTCTCAGAGCGAATTGTTCAACATTGCGAGAATGCGAAATATTTGATAAGGAAACAACAACAAGGATGTGTTCAAAATAGTTTATGTTCCGTTCCCACGTGATATTAAATTTGAACAAGATTTTGACGCAAAATCAAAATAATTTTTTTGTTTGTTAATTTTAAAAATAGTACAACAGGTCTTTTGAAATTGTGTTGCACAAAAACTCGCAAGCATCACAATCCTCGGAAGTGTTCCTTCTGCGGACATTCTATGGTTGTAGCTACTTTGTTTTAGGTGTGATGCACAAATATCGGGGGCGATGACACAACGCCAAGTTGTAAGACGCCAGCAATGGTGACTTCTGGGCCATTAATCAGTTGGAGTAGATCTAGAATGGATGGGAAAGCCTTCTAGAAAGCTTTCTATACGGGATGGGAAAACCTTCTCCAAGGGATGGGAAAGCCTTCTGGAAAGTAAATTAAGTCCTACTTGGAGAGGGCTTTCAATGTCATCCATTTGTTTTTGTTCTGTTTTTTGTGGCTTGCGTTTTCGGAAGATCTTCAAGAATGTTTGTTTAGATCTTGTAAGACCTTCTGTGAAAATTTCACCGAGAAGTTGTGGGTTAGTTCATTGACCAAAGATCTCAATGTAATCCACCCCCCACCCATAATATTGACTATACGTTGAGTGATCCCATCACTTGCCCATACTACGTACATATTTCATAAGCGATTCTGATTCGTTTTGTTAGTTTAAATTTCTTAATAAACTTTTCTAATATTTCCTGGCCATTAAATTCAAAACAAACACACACAGCCCACAGCCAACAACAACAACTACCGAATTTGTTAACAATCTGGAGAATATTTTGGAATTTCATTGCAAAAGATCTTTGAGTGGGAGACGGCGGCGAGGTCGTCGTCACTGTCAGATATTTGTTGGGTGTCTCGTGGTTGGCATTTCACCATTCGATCGGATATTTACGATGCCACCGCATTATCACTGGCACACCATCACTGGGGTCATAAACGATGGCATTCAATGGATTATAAATAACAATGCGTTGCCATCGTCGTCAGCACCGCCATTGCTGATAAGCAGATTCAATTCGCTTGAATTGAAATACAACACAAGATGATTTGTATTCTTCGCCAGAAGATGGTGTGCGAATAAAGTGGTCAGGCCTCAGGCCTGGACAGTTGCAGTTCGGCAAGTGTGTACAGTGTAACCTCCTAATAGAGTTTTGGCCCCGATCGAAGAGAAGTAATACCCAAATTGACCTAGTGAACATTTAATCCAAACATGATTCCATAGAGATTTTCAGGAATCGCTGAAATGGAAATAAATGTGAAATAATTTGTCGATCATTCAAACTTGCGGTACAAAGCTCAAGGCCTTTTTATTGGCCGCCTATTGAATGGATAATGAGTCCATATTAACATCATATTCCTTGAAGAGTTGCTGCAGAATGAAGAGGACACACGATCTTTGGCTACTCCAAAGCGTTTCTAGAAAATTCCGCATTACGGAGTGTCGACACCATTCTCAATTATTTTAACTCACTTTGCACATCAGCTGACTTGAGGACCTTTTATTTGAAAGGAATAACCAAATTAAGAAAGTGGTGGACAAAATGTTTGGACCTAAATGGAAACTACGTTGAGAAATACATCTTTTGTTTGGCAAAATAAAGTTGCAGGTGTTGTCAGACTCTTCTCGAACTGGAAGACACAAAATCCATTGGTCCTGTTTCGCCTACAGCAATTCCTCACAAAAATTCAGCCACCGGCAATGTTTAATTTAATATTTTCGAGTGGAACGATTTTTTTTTTTCATTATCATAATTATCCCAAAATTCGGAGCATCTGCCGTTTAGCGGCGTGATCTCAACACTTTGTTGGCCCCGCCAAAAGTTTGTCCATAGTTGAGAGGTTTCACTATACGCATAAATGTCGCCAGCGATGCTCAAATTAAGTAATTGACATTCCATGAATAAATAAATGGAGAACTTTACTCAAATTAGTGGACGATACAATTTCTGCACTCACTGGCCCGACATTACTCTTGTCGAAATAGAATCTCTCGTGCTGCAGATGATCCACATTCGACGGCAGAAGTGTGCGGTGCTGTCTCCCATTTAAATCGCATGTAGTTTGCACATACACTTGTGGTCAGCAGAGTAGGCCAAAAGTCGAGATGAGTTAGCATGGACGACAATAAAAATGTGGGTTAGCCGCACCTTAGCTGTCACCGGTTGGTTATCCGGGCTGAAGAAGGTTACACGCATACTATGGGACACACTCGTTTGCAAGGGGATTCGTGTGAAACGAAGCTGAGGTCATCCTCATCATCATCACAGCGGACACCATCGTCACTATTTAAAAATAGTTTTTAGCAGCAACAAACAAAAAGAAAAGGGTGTTTCCTTGCGGTAATTAGATTTAATTTAACTAAAAGCTCAAGTACATACATATCTACAATGTAAGCGTGTGCGTGTGTGTGCGATTAATACACACGTAAACTTGAAAATGTGAAAATCCATTACGATCAGCCACGAGGTCAAGAGCTTTTTCAATTTTTAATTTGGAATATTTTCGAGAGAACATTCGAAAGATATTCTGGCAGTTCATCTCACACACACACACACATACATGATAGACGCTCGTATGGACTCTCAAAGATGTACTAAGTGAACGTGCAGACACACACACAGACACATGTGTTTCTGACTAAGACGGTGTGCGAGAATGGCGTCGTGTAAACGAGTTGCAAAATGATTTCATTCTTTTTTCCTGACCTTGTGGTCCGAATATGACAATTGCCTCTTATTGCGATCGACAACACAGAGCAACAATATTTCCATTCTCATGTAATTTTCACGCTCCATGTCCGGTTAGAAATTATCCGAAATTCAATTTTGATTTCCCCTCAAGTCACTTTAAGGCTCTCGTCCTTACGAGTGGCAACGGGAACAGCTGTTATCAGCCAGGGTAAAATCACACGATCATGCCGTTTCTACCAACGAGCCTACCCTCTAGATTGTCTTTGAGTGTCTAGGTGGAAGGCAGACAGGCGGCCTAAATCGGTTTGAGGCTGTTTGGTTTGCTTGCAGGCGAATTAGTATCGCTGCAAACTACAGAGGTGCGTTCGCCCTCTATTGAAAAGGTTCACATGTGACATTTGCCCTTTAAAGCGAAGAAATTACATCGGCATCTTTTTGAAATAGGCAGTTGGCAACACTTGCGTCTAGGAGTGTTGCCAACTTACAGAATCCTGAAAATATTTGCCACTAAGGCCCAGTTAATCAGGTATGTGCTGGATATCACTAGTGATTGTCAATCACTGGTGACTGTCAAATCACCTTAGTGAATATTAGTTGTGCTGGACTTCACCAAAAATTCTATGTTTCGAATTTCTTTTCGAACACGGAAGAACATATGTTTGGTCTGTAAACTACACATTTTTTCGTCTGCAAACCAAATGTGTTAGGCATTTTTCAGATTTTTACAAAAAAAAAACAAATAAATTTAATTTAGAATGCCTGCCGCCTATTTATTTAGCTTAATATACTTAAAAAAACAGCAAATAAAAGATGAGCGTCTTAAAAAAAGATATCTTAGAGACTCGTCCAATCCCATGGACATTCCGGATAAAGCGTAAGTATTGAGCGTTCGTATGATCATTCGTATATTTTAATGCTTTGTGTTTATTTAGTTTTGTGGCCTTTTATCGGCTGGACAAAATGGCATTCAAAATGATTTTGGATAAAATAGCACCACATCTTGAAAAATGCACCATTTCTGCTTCAGTACAATTAGCGGGCGTTCTAAGATTTTTGGCTGTCGGTTCCTTCCAAGGAGTAATTGCAAATGACTTAAATATAAGCATGGCTCGTGCAACATTTTGTAAAATACTTTGGAAAATAATGAATGTTCTTGAGGAACAACTATGCCGAGTATGGATAAAGTTAGAGATGAGCCAAAGTGAAATAAATGCCTCCAAATTACATTTTCACCAAAAATTTGGTATTCCTGGAGTCATTGGATGCGTGGATGGAACTCACGTTCGACTTGTAAAACCCACTACAAATGAGTCACTTTATTATAATAGAAAGGGATACTTCAGCTTAAATGCAATGATAGTAAGAATCTAATACATTTTATTTATTAATATTCAAAATGTAACTGAGCCTTAACATTGATTTCAGATTTGCGACTACGAAATGAAGATTCGTGCAGTCGATGCATGTAGGCCTGGGTCATGTCACGATTCGTTCATTTGGAATATGAGCGACGCCCGACCGTATTACTCCCAGCTCTATCAAAATGAACATCGAAATTCTTGGATACTAGGTGATTCAGGATATGGTTTACAGCCTTATCTGATGACGCCTTACTTAAATCCTCAGTTGAACTCCACAAAGCACAGGTTTAACCAGCGACATACTTCGGCCCGGAATATTGTTGAAAGGACAATAGGCAATCTTAAAAGCCGTTTTAGATGTCTCCAAATACCTCTGTACTACAAGCCTTTGAAAGTTGTTAAAATAATAAATGTTTGCTGTGCACTACATAACATATGCAAACATTATAATGTCGTAATCGATGAGGAATTTATTCCTAGTAGAAGTGATGAAACGCAAAATGAAGCAGATCATTGGGATGATTTACATGTTGATGAAAGCGAAGAAGCAAGAACAAACCGAGACAGAATCGCTAATTCGTTGAGATAAACTTCATTTGTCTACAATTGTACATATGTATATACATACATACATGTATAAACTTTTTATCATCCCATATCACATTAGCCTTTTTCAGCAATCTACAATAAATACTTACAAACATTTTAGAAACTAATTGCTTTTAATGTTGAAATTAAATTTGAAATTCACCAATTCACATAACAAAAATTAACCAATTAATTTTTTTGGTACATACATAAGACAAAACAAAAACAGAATTCCAATAACTAACTAAAGTGGTAGGAGGGAAAGACAAATAACTATTTTGAACTTATTGTGAAATAATACCCAACTTTAACTTTTCCAGTTGGATAGTCTCCAGTTTAAGCTCATTTCTGGTTTGAATACTTTTTTCAATTACAAAATTGTGTCTTTTTATTTCTTCCAATTCTTTTTTTGCGTCTAGGATTCTAAGACTTACAGACGCCTGCAAATATGGGCCACTAAGGCCCAGTTAATGAGCCAATGGGCCACTAAGGCCCAGTTAATGATCCAAGGTTGATCTTCGTTTTCCGTTTAAACTGAAGTTAAACTGCAAAATCATTTCATCAGTCAAAGTTTAAACGTAGTTTAACCGTTGAATATTGGGTGTTTAAACCACAGTGATTGTGATTGTGACATCACTCAACGAAAGAAGAAGAAAGAAATTCCACAAATAAAATAAATTACATAAATAAAGCTGCGTGTAATTTTGTTGGTGATGGAATTGGATTCCGTCCACCAACACCAATTCCATACTTGTGTCTTTTGCCCGTGCCAAAGTTCATTTAGCCGTGTTTTTTTAATTCTCATTTTTTTTTGTAAAAATCTTGTTTGACCAAAATCCACCACAAGAGTTTAATATTATTTTAATTATTCGCCGGAACCATATGATTTCTGATAAAAGTGTGGATTATTTTGACAGACTACTCAAAAACGTATTTGAAGTTTAAACTCAGTTTCATTGGAAATTGTGGTTTAACTACGATCTCATTTATTGTCCCTAAGTGTATTTGAAGAACATTTGGCATTGCAATCAAGTCGTGCCCCTCTCAAAAGCCCATTCCCCTAGGCTGCCAACTCCCTACTGCAACGTTTCACAGGGTGAAGGGTACATACGATTCGTATATAAGAACGCTTTCTTTTTCATGTGAATGAAGGATTTTTAAAACACGACTTGTAACCCTTGTATTTGTTATTAAATTAATACGAAATAGTTTGAGGTATCCTTTATAATGTTTTCTATACCTAATTATTATTTATAAAAAAAAGTCTCAATAAACTTTAACTTGAATGTTTTTCCATTGTACATTTTGAGTTTGTACAAAGACGACAGACGTATGATTAATGTCTGCTGATAGCAACAATGGCCTAAGACACATGTGCATCATCTGATGAAGGTATTTTTCATCCATTTGCCATTCTTCTTTTAAACGAACTTCAAATCATGAAATATTTAATGAAAAAAAAGAACTTAACATGGAGAACTGTGATGAGTGATACAATCCGAATCCGAATGTGGGTTTAACACACATTTGCTTTCTTCATATGATTTCAAAACTGAATATTTTCTATTTGATTTCAAGATTCCAAATTCGGTGTTATGACTTCAATCGATTTTTTTTCTCTGCATCGAAATTGCCGTTATGCTCTCATACAAAAACAAAGTTCGCAAAGTCGTTTAATCGAATTTGAAGTCATGAATCAGATTAATGAATTCGGTGTCGACAAACACCCAGAGCAGTACAATTATTCGCCATCAAGTATCACATACTTCGGCATTGTCATCATCAATGCCTAGTATGGGAATTTATTATTGCCCTGCAACGATTGCAACTGATGTGCAGCGACAGAGACTAGTTGGAACTTGTCGAACAAGATTTTGAAACTGTCTATTCGTACTTGGATTCTAAAAATTATCTCCTCCCAAACTGCATTAACTCGCACATAAATGCAGAAAATTAAACTGCTTTTAAGTATTCTAATATGGCAACGCCAGTCATAATCATTCACAATTAACTGTCATACTCCCGAGAAACGGCTCAAATTGTTTGTTATTGTGGCGAAATAAAATTGAAAAAAGTATAAAAAAAGATGAGTTATTTTAGTAATTTCAGCTTTCATTAAAATGAATAACGATTTCTATTCATTTTATATCGAAAATTATTGACAATTGTGTACAAACAGCTGTTACTAAATGCTGAACAATTTCGTCGGTCGTCGGTAGCATTTTAATTTGCATTAGTGAATTTTTAATGCAGATCTCTTCTACGCTACTAGGACGTCTGTCCACTAGATTGGCTTCGTGTAGGACTCTACTTTGGCACCTCCCTCTGTGGCGTATGATTAATATTTGCCCCTTTCACATCACTCATACGCCCGATCACTCCACACACAGCACTTACAGCTCCTAAATATCTGTTGCCCTGTGTAAATTGCAGGGGGAGCAGGTGGTGGTGATTCGAGGGGACAACTGACAACGACAGAGCTTTTCAAATTGCCCCTTGCTGCGGTCTAGATGAGCATTTCGTTTACGCTCCTGTTGCACTTCTTTGTTCTTCTGCACTCCCACATACATACATGTGATTTTTGTCAGACTTGCTTTAACGGCCCACTTTCCATTTCATTTTATTCCAATTTGTGTGCTGTCAGCATTTACTCGCGCGTTTCTCCTTTAATACACGAATAATTTTCTTTTTCTTTTTTGAAAAACAAAAACATTTCATCCTTGCAGGACAGAAACTTTTGCCAGCGCGTATGCGTGTTAAACGCTCATAAAACAATAGTTTTATTTTCGGTTAAATTTCGTAGTGTGATTTACAGATACATTGGCCATAAATTGACGTCATTGGAGGAAACAAACAAATAAATTGTCGGCGTCGCCGCATGTTCCCTCCATATGTCTAAAGTGAATGAAGTGAATTCATATTAAATCGATACCCCGGTTTTGCCACAATTCCTTTGAATGGCAAATGAAAATGCGCAAATACGAATATAAACAGTGCCCGGTTTCTGCTATTCATCGAACGGATTTGTTTACAAACCACGCGTCACCGAGAGGGAGTCATGAGTAATGATGGTGGATGGAAGGGCGTTTAGCAAAGCCCCAACCAAACTCCAAACCCACAGTGGAAAGTTCACTGTACTGTGGCCTGAAGGGTGAGCCTTGATATTCAAAACACTTGCCTACATAAATTTAACGAAAAATGCAGTGAAAATAAAAACATGTTGAGAAGTTTATTTTACACATTTCAAAGAATAATAAACTAATAAAATAAATTGCGTGAAAAAGTGTTGAAGAAAAACAGCAATTGGAAATGCTGTTGTTTGTTGTACCCCCGTATTCATAAACATTTCACATCGTTTTTCGTAAATTTTTATGAACAATTTTCAAAATGTCGATAACGAATTTAATGTCAAATCCTTCAAATGAAACACAACACAAATACAATTTAGCGTTCGTCAACGAGAATTAAATTTTTGATTGTATTCTTTACAAAATATCGATGTGGTACGCGGAGATGTGTTACTGGGTTCATGTCAATCAGTCTGACCATAAGACATCCACTATTTGATATGTTGCTGCAGGAGCGTAGTCTGTTGGTGGTATAAGTCTCTGTGGATTACGATTATGACTGCTACATCACAGTATTCCTTTTAATTTGTGTTGCATATTTTTAGGCTGTCGCCTAATGCTCTCAACCGCACAAAACCATTCATAAGCAAAACAATTATTAAATTACATTTGTTTGTCTTTTGCCCTTTTCTTTTCAGTTAAACGCCATACGTGAATCCAACGAAGTGCCATACGGAAGAGGAAAAGAGAAACGGACATTGGATGATTACACACACACAGTTGTCAACACACTCGTGCATATATGTAGCAGTGCTTTAAAATCTTTTTTACATTAAAGAAGATACAGCAAAGACAACAGACAAGTCAAAGCTTCCAAAGAAAGCTTTAGAGACCAATCAACGAGAGAGAGATAGAGAAAGTGAAAACTTTCGCCAGAAAGCAAAAGGTCGGACGAAACCGTAAAAAAAAACAAAAAAAAAGAACAACACTTTAACGAACTTCATACAACCGCAGGGAATTTGTATGAATTACCACAAAGATGGCAGATAAATTGAAAACGACCTCTAGTATATCGTCAGATACACAGCACCAGGCTTCACCTGCCCGGCCCAATAGCAGGGAAGCCGAATTGTTGACCAAGCTGGCCGACAATATACGCGACAGCTACAAAATGGTCAAACAACACAGACAACAGCCAAAGTTGTACGATCTAACAAACCAAATGAAGCGGCAAGATGAGAGCTCTACAGCTGGCCGTCGGAGAGGAGGATGCGGCACGGAGGAATGGCAGGAGGTGTGTTCGCCCAAAAATAAACTCAAGCGCAAGAAGACTCTGTCGGCCTCACTAACATCGGTGACCGATTCCGTCAATCAAGAGAAACGCACTCGCATCGAGGGCATGCAGTTGAACTGCCGCGGCAAACTGAACCTAAAGGAAAACATAAACACCGCTCCACCCAGTCACCAGACATCGGCGCCACAGACCAAAATGGCGAGTCGACAAGACAAACTGGCCAGTAAACCGCCCCTGCCGCCGAGTAGCAAAGTCAACACCAGCGAAAATAATCCGCCCAAAGTGGCCGGTGTCCCACCTCCGCCCAGACTCAAGCGCAAGCTTCAGGAAAATGTTCAGACCATACAAAAGCTGAATGCCCTCACCGAGCAGTTGCGTTTAGAGATCAATGAACTGAAATCCAACCTAACCACAGAAAGGGGAGCTGTCAGAGTATTACGGTAAGTTCATAAATATTAAATCCCCCCCCCCACATGGTCGTTAATAATAGTTGGCTTTCCCCTCCCCCCCTCCCACCGCAGAGCTCAAAATGAAGCTGAATCTCGAAAATGGAAAAACGAGGTGAAGAAGCTACAGAATGCCGTGGAGCTTTTAAAGAAAAGCGGCGTTAACAAGAAGAGCGACGTCACGCCTGTAAATGCCGACATCTTGCCACAGGCCGCCGCAGTGGGCGGTCTCGTAAACTACGAAATTCAAAGACTGACAAATGAAATCAATGCCTTAAAGGAAGCCAACAAAGCTTTGGAAGAAAAGAAAGTGGTAAGTTACGATTAAGCTTTATTCTGTTCTCATTGTGTTCTAAGCATGCATGCGTCCCCCGACCCCTGTCCAAAAGCTTGTTTGCGTTTGCATTTGCGTGTGTTCAAAATAAAACTTTTGCATTCACGATTTCCAAGAGAAAACATATCGAAGCGAACACCGAGCCGCAGGCCAACAGGAAAAAGGCAGCCTGAAAGTGAAACAATTTCAGCACCACAGGCTCGTCATCGTTGCCGATGTGCAGCATGCTGCTCCTGCGTGTCCTGCGGAAGGCTGCACTCATAAGCCGATCCCAATAGTTGAGAATTCCAAACTCCTGCGCATTGCGTATGAGACTGTTGATGTAGCCCAAATATGGCGAGCCATACGGCACGATGAACACCGCATGAAACGGAACAATGCACTGGCTCATGGCATGAAAACGGGGCCGTCCATTCACGCTGTGTCTGCGGGCATTGGCCCGAAACACCGATATGTGATATTTCTGCAAGTAGGCATACGACAGGTTGTTGTCCTCAATCAGATTCATGAATTGCAGATCCGGCACCACTACGATTTTCTCTCGCAACAGCGCTTCATACGGCTTCTTGGGGTCCAGATATCGATGCAAGTGTTTAACATGTCTGGGCAAGGTGGCCAGCGGGTACGACGATTCCGCCAGCTCCTTGAGAGTATTCACATCGGGTAGATACTGTCTGTCCACCAGATTGCTGGTCAGATTGCCCTTGAATGCCGTCGAAATCAGCAGGCCATAAACCAGCCAAACACCCAGAAAAATACGCGACGACATAATGGGCCTGTCCAACTTGGCCACCGGTGCTGAGATAATGCAAGCCACCAGGTTCAACAACAACTTGTTCCCAGCGAACATGTTGCGATATGGCACCAGGCAAAACAAGTACGCGAGAACCAGCGTAACGGAGATCAGTAGCCATACGTTGCGGCTGAACGAGCGAAACAAATTCCAAAATGTCGAGGCTATGGCCGCCTTAGGGACGAGCACACACAAATCGTCACGACTGAGAACTATCGTGTGTTCGACGCGCCCGTAAAATGTCGCCAACGACAGAAATCGTATATTCACCGCCACATCGTCGATTTCCTCCATAGTTTCTTTGAAGCACATGTCCCGGCTAATCGAGGTGTTGCCATACGTGTCGATGCGATTTACGAGGCGCGTGGCATTCAGACGTTCGGCCAAATAGTCGGACATCATGCCGTCGGCACCCAGAAGCCTCCCACCGCCGGAAAAGATCGATCGTATGCCATCCTGATACATGCACGTGCGTAACGGTTTCAATCGCATATTGAGCATGCTCTTCGGATACAGTTCGTCCAGAGCCACATACTGGTGGCCGCCGACCGATTTCCGTGTGAACTGCTCGCTAAATGGATCATAGCGATAGATGATGATGCTGCCCTCCTCACAGTAGATGACCACCACGTTCAGGATCCACATCTTCCAGAAGTTCTCGAAAGTGCTGAGCAGCCATTCCTCCGTTACGCTGTTGGAGTCCTCAATCAGAAGCATTATGAAGGTCAAATGTTTGGTGGCCGATTTCTTGCGTATTATACTCAGTTCGACCGTTTGCGAGATGTCGCGCAGCACCATAACCAAATACAGTAGAATGCCATCGTCTTTGAAAATTTCCAAAGCAGACGATCGGAATTTATTTCTGCAAACCAAAGGGGGCTACTGTGTAAATGCGAACGTAAAATCAATGCAACAACTCATAATTTACCTTGTCACCACATGCGATATGCCGCAGTCGTTGAGGGATTGCAAAATGTGTCCAGGATAGCTGAGAGACGTCTCATTTTCGAAGTACACATGAACCACCTTCACGTGGGAATCGCAGAACGTGCGACTGGTGTAGTCGACCAGCACCTGTCGGTCTGGGTGCTTCGACGCAATAATGTCCGAGAGCTGTTCGTGTTGATGGCCGCCGACCAGGCAGCAGAACCACAGTATGCGCCACATACGGAAACAACTGTTGCCAATGGACGAGCACCATCCGGTTTTTATAGTGAGTACACGGCACTTCGGCTGCAGTGCAAGTCTAATGGCCAAATGTCATTCAATCGTTATCACGCTGTGGCAATCTCCAATTCTAATTCCATTAATGAGTTTACTCAATAAACAAGAAGATGCGTGTGAACTTCTTGACTGCAAGACGCCTCCTCGCCGGCCCGCCCACCGCATTCTACATGAACGTAGTGTTGGCGCGTCCACTCACATTATATACTAACCACTAATCCCAACCGTTGGCAATGTCAGCGTCTGTCCCTCTGTACTAATACTAAGTTGCATGTCTCGACCCCACTCATTGTCGTTGTCGTGGTCGTTGTGTGTTGCGTTTGATTGAAATATTTGTCCAGTCCTGCATTGATCCGTTCGCTATTGATTTGAGATTTGTCCGATATTAAGAGGCGGAGAACACGTTGTCTTCTATTGCAGATTAATTGCGACGCTGATAGACGAAAAGCAGCTGATATACGCGAATTAAAAGATTCTTATGAAATCCGGTTGACTCAAATACAAAAATCTGCCAAAACTGAAATTTCACGATTGGTAAGTTAACAACATGGACCGTACTGTGTGGTTCGTTTAGGTTGATGAAAACATTTACCGAACAAGTAATTTGAAATAATGTCGGTGCCAGGGCGCGTCAATGAGAGTCGTTCGGACTTTGATCATTCTATGGATGGGATTCTCTGCGGTAGGCTAAGTAGGACACACAACTTGTTGAAATGGACTTAATGATGCAAAAGTGTTCCAAATGTAATAGTCTATATCGAAAAGTAATAAGTCGTCCGAACAAACAATACAACATACGAATAAGTGACATGAATGTTGTGACCATGATTTATTTTTTAAAAAAAACCTATTGTAGACAACACAAAAACGAATACAAAATTTATAAAAAAAAAAATTAAAACAATTGCAACATTGGTTTATTCCGAACAAGGTTTTTTTTTTTTGGACTGACAAAATTTTCGAAAACTTCAAAAAACAATATCTACAAAAACTTCTTTGATTGTTCTATACAGAACCAGTGAATCGAATGAACAAGTATTTCAACAAAAACAAAACTTTTTCTGTTTTAATCGACAAGCAGACAAAGCTTGAGGACTTTAGTTATGTCTGATACGATCAAATAACGAAAAATCGTTGAGCGTCAATCTTTCATGCTCTGAAAGGTTCTCATCAAATCAACTCCATTTCTGTAGACAACCGGTCATGATTTGACATCCGTTCAAATGAAATAATTAATCTTTCGGTGTGAACACCCCTAATAGGAGGATTTACAATAAGACAGCAAAAGGACAGCTAGTCCACTAGAAGGATATTTGCAATCATCACCATCAAAATCGTCCCCAGTAATCGACCGGTCCTTCTAGACTTTTGAGTTCCTGCATTCGCACAAGTATCATGTCAACACAATTTGCGAAAACACCCAACATTGAAACATTTTAAATGGCCACACTACAATTCTGAATGTACAACTCTGGGCAACTCAGAAATTGTGACACAGGGTGGCACACTTGAATCAAATCACACACAAGGTGAATCAAATCTATTCGCAAGTTGTCTGTTGCGTAGCATTTTCGAAAAAATCTTTTTTGTATTTCTTTTTGAGCGTTCAGTCGTTCTAGGCCGAGGTTACACGAAGCGAACGGAATTCGTCCTGCAGTTTTGGCATTTCTGAGAGTTGTCCAGCTTTTACCCCCTTCCTGCTGTCAGCAATCAATACTAAAGCTGTGCAACGAATTGAGTGAAACTTATACGCAACCACCGTGTTACACACATGTTATGTGACCTAAAGCCGTCGTCGTCTAGGTCCTGTCCGCCCCTCTTCTATTTGCTCAAATCACTGAAACACATTTCAAAATGCACCGAGTTGTGGCATTTCAACATCATGAGCCTTCAGAAAATATTTCCACTCAGCATGTGGTCGCAATTGTTCCTAAGTCACAGCGCCAAAACCGAATACACACAGCCATACATATGGGCATATACACACATATGTACTGGTATGTATGTGGCCGAAAATGATACGTGAGAAAATGATTTGGCTTTATCCCTGAACATTAGGTTCCGTGCTTGTGACTCATTCATACTGTGTACTGTATACCCACAAGACCAGGACCGGCCGGCTGAATGGTCAATATTGTTGGAGTGGTTCCCATTCATATGCTGCCATTCACGTGCACATGCATAAGTTGTTATGTGTGCGTGTGTGTGTGTGTGTCTGTGCGAGTATGTCCGTGTGAATGCATCGTAAAGTCGGAATGGACATTAATTTGTTAAAGGCCTAAAGCTAAACACGCTGAATTCCAAAGGCCGAAATGTTTTGAAGTTTTCGTTCGCTTCTTTTGCATAGAACAGAATTGTGTTCAATACACGATATTCGGTTAGGCCGGTTGAAAAAAAAAAAACTACAGAAGGTGTAACAGGAAGCAATGAAACATCACAATTTAGATTTCCAACGGGTCAATGACCGAAATGCTAAATCAATTGTTTTCTTATCAAGTCTGAGGCGTTGACGTTCATACATTCAACGGATCCGAGGTTTATGTTTTACAAAAAATCTGAATCTGTATTTCTTGTTGTTGCTGTCGGTGATCGAGGTGACGACAGGGTGTCCACAAACACACCAGTGATGGCATTTTAAAAATGAAAGTGATTTCGTGTTGCAGCAGTCATACTCGGATTCTTAGGTCATCTCGAATGGGCTTCTCAGGTGTACCGTGTTATGCTCGTTTTTGTGAACGTTTAACATTCCTTTGAATATTCACCAATTGCCAGAACTTCGTTTTTGAGTATTGGTTGAAATGTAAATCATTTCGTTTGGCAGGTTATCGATAACACAAGCGGCGACGATAACTCAAATTTTCAAATATATACGAATCATAGTTTCTTTTCCAAACAAGCCATCGAGAACATTTAATCCACGATTGTGTAAAATTCAGTTTCCCACAAAACTGAGGTTAAACTTCAAATTTGTTTTTGAGTGGTCAGTCAAAATAATCCACACTTTCGGCTGTTGATGTGGCAACACCAGCACTTTTATCGGAAACCATATGTTTCCGGCGAATAATTAAAATAATATTAAACTATTGTGGTGGATTTTGGTCAAACAAGACTTTTACAAAAACATATGAGAATTAAAAAACTCTGGCACGGGCAAAAAACACATGTATGGAACTGGTGGTGGTGGTGGTGGTGGGAAACCAATTACAGCATCAACAAAACTACACAGCAGCGTCATTTATGTAATTTATTTTATTTGTGGAATTTGATGAACCAAAATAAATTTGATTCTTCTTCTTCTTTCGTTGATTGCTGTCACAATCATATGACTATTAAACTGTGGTTTAAACTCCCAATATTGGTCGATTGAACTGCGTTTAAACTTTGTCTGAAAACATTATTTTGAAGTTTTACTTCTGTTTAAACGAAGATCAAACCCATCTAAGGTCCACTAGATCAATTTCAGGCCACTACACATGACACTTTTTCGATGTAATCGATAATCAGTATATTTACCGTCCAGTTGTCTGTCTGGCGTAGCGATTACACAAAAAAAATCTAAGGCTTTTGACATTTCCATCCTTTTGAAACTCGTTACTGTTCAGACAAATTGTATCGTGTGACACGGCCTTTCTTGTTTTATCAAAATCAATTGCAAGCACATTTAGTTGGAAGACGCAAATCAAATGTGTAGTGCCGTGGTGTGGTGGTTATCATTTCCGACTTATCGGAAATATCACCCAGAGAAAAATGTTGATGGTAGTGTAAATCACACGATCTTTAAAGTCATGCCACATCTACAGGGATGTTTATTCCATAATGAGGAAGGTATGGCGTTAATAATGAAAAACAACATCAGCCAAATGGCCACCACGACCATGCTTACAGGCACATATCCGTTTCATGAAATTGTCCATAACCAAATCGCAAAGTGGCTCCTCGATAGCCTCACGAATTCTATCTTAGAGGTCTTGAATCGACGCTGGGCGGTTGGCGTAGATCTCGTCTTTCACGTGGCCCACAAGGGAAGAAGTCGCAAGGTGTAAAATCACAAGATCTCGGTGGCCACAACATGATTTTCTACATGACTAGATGATTTTCACCATTTTTGTAGTGAATTTTAATAATTTCAATGCGTTGTTGAAGCTTGTATCGTTTCATTTGTAGTAATGACGTAGTTTCTATTTGTCAAATGTCAAAAAATAAAAGCTTCAAAAGTGGCAGCTACCGAAATACCGGGTGATTCAAAATAACAATTCTTGTTGGAGAACTTTGTACATTTCGGAAAATAATGCGTTCTGGCAACAAATTCTTCGATAACTCCAATGTAATGTAATGTAAAACTGTGTTTATTATGAAATTTTTTATGAAATTATGAAATTTTACCAAACCAGACGTGATTCCCATGGCACAATAACTAAAAGTAGGCTCATCCTAACGGCTGATTAAAATTTTTTCATTTTCACAGAATTTTGATTGTCAAACTCATTGTTTACATTTCAATTGTTGGTTTAGTTTTTTTCTTCAAGTGTCGAATACATTTTCCTATTAAACATTTAAATCAATGAATTAGAAAACAAAAACCCAAACGAAACTATTAAAACTGACGTTGGCTAAAAACTGTGCCATGAGTTGTAACTGTCTGTCACTTATATATCACAGCATTTGACAATCAAAATAGCCAGGGTTGTATCTTGAGTTTTTGTTGTTGGACAATTGCCACTGCGTTCTATTATTGTGCCCCGATTTGTATTTGCCGATCTGGCAGCAATCTTTTATTCAATAGAGAAAATACATTTTCTGATTGTCAATTTAAAGTCCTAACTGACAATTAGACAGTTAATATTGTTTCTATTAAATAAAAGATTGTTGCCAGATCGGCAAATAATAAATCCGCCACGGATTTATACAAATTTAAAACAGCTTTACAAACCACTGTGAAGAAAGATGTGTGCAAATTGTTTTTGCATATTCATACATTGGCCTTTCAACAGACTTTTTTCCCTCGTATCTCTTTGTATCAAAATATTTGTTAATTCGAATGTGTGTTTTTTTTTCTTCCCCTTTCTTTTGTTTATTTTTATAGCTAGAGGAAATTAAAACCAAAGAACGCAATATTGGGCAATTAAGAAAGGATTTACAAACATTGCAAAATACTAAGAATACAAGCAGAAATGCAACGACCATTAATAATTCAACGAATAAAACGACGACGCTTAATTTAAATAAAAAACCAAAGAATAGTAATAACAACAACAACAATAATAATAATATTATTAATAACAATCTAACTCCACCTACTCCTTCTGCTGGCTGTGCCAATGCTAAAGTTAAACAGCCGCAAACCCAGGAGCCCCAACCCACAAGACCACCCACCGAAGGTGGTGACGGAATTGCCGAGAAGAAAGGACATGCAACAGACAACAGCACCAGCAACAACAAGAATGCAAGCAAATCAGAGGTGGACAACTCAAATGAGGTAAGTGTTGCATGACGTCATTGATATTTGTTTATGTTATGGTAAATATTTGAGATAAACTCCAGAAGTTACTTAAGATAATCATGAAGCCAGGAAAATGGTTTTTCGATAGTCGGTGCCTGAGTTTTTCTTTTGCTTGAACATCGTTAAGATAAAGTTGACTCCGGTTATCGGAAAATCGAAAGACGGAACAGCTGATTGCGAAATCACTAATCAGCTGTTTGCTGCTTGTCACATTTCGGCCAAAAATTATTTTAAATATACGCCCTGTGTTTGGGCTACACAGCATTGACTGTGGATCTTAGTTGGCTTTGGCCAACGTTGCCACGATTTTCAGCTCGAAGGGCTGTGGCAGAAACCACCAGATGCACCACCCGGTAGTTGTTAAATCAAAGCACCAAACACCATTGAAATCGCTAGAATTCAGAAATAGCCAGCCAAATAATGTCTGTTTTGAATGGTTTTCATTCACATGAGACATTTCTCTGTTTTATCACCTGTGTCTGTCGGTCACACAGGTGTGTGTGTGTGTGTGTGTACATTTCGTTCGAGCACACAAGCGACAGTTCTGTTGTAGGTTCGATGGTGCCGTCGAACCAGCACATCGAACACTCAACGAAACACACACGTTCGAGACAACATGTCGGGCATTGTTGTGCCCGCGAATTTTGCTCAGTTCTCAGTTGAGTTTGTGTAATGCTCAGGTGCGCATGCGCGACGCGTCATTGTTAGAAGTCTCTGTCGAAAACGGTGGTAAAAAGTGAAAATTTGTTCGTCGATCAACGCAAAAAAAAAAACAAAATCAAACACATTCAATTAAAACCAAGTTCATATTTTTTTTGTTTGTTTTCTTTCGAATGAGTAAAAGAAAGGTACACACAAATAAATAATAAAAAGAAAAACAATGCAATTATGTATTGACGCCAAGCAGAGCGCATTCTTGCTGGTGCAGTGAGTAGAAGTGTTGTGATTGTTCGCCCATTCGAAGCCCAACGCGACGAGACCAAATAAAACCGAAAACCAAAATCAATAATAATAAAAAGAAAACAAGAAGAAGAAGAAGCTTATTGCAAAACAAAAGAGATTCTCGATTTTCGGTGTGTGTCTTCTTCTTGAGAAATATTTGTGAAATTTAATTCCAGTAAGACACGTTTCTTTGCCAATAAAGCGGTAATAAGATACCTAAGACACCAACACCAAATCAAGCGACAAGTTACCGAGTGCATTTTTACGCCCGAAAAAAAAAGAAAGATTCACACACACACACACACACATATAAATGTTCCACCAAACCAGAAAGAAAAACAAAATGAAGTAAAATCTGAAGGAACCACTTGAAAATGTTTATCTTTTATTGTCGTCACAAGGCTCCGTAGTTTTGCTTAAGCAGCCCGGGGAGTTAACGTTTTGAATTTCAATCATCATCATGATCGGTGGTGCAGGTTCAGATGGATGTGCGGACGGTTGGATGGATTCCTGTTTTCGGGACAAATTCAATTTGATTCACATGCATGTAATGTCATACTTTAACATGCGGTTTCCATCATCGTCACCGACAAGACAAAACAGGCCGACAGACAGACGGACGGACGGACGAGGATTTATGTTTTCCTGTTGTTGAAAACACAGACACAAAAAAACAGAGCGATCTGAAGACGGCACCTGCAGTTTAAAGTCCCCCCCCCCCCCCTCCTCACAAAAAAAAAGGACTTAACCGTGGGGAATATGAACACAGCCCCATGCACATTTCCCGGAGGTTAATGGTGTCATTGTCTTCGGCAAGGCATGGATATGAAACTCAAGTGCCGACCGCCCTTACCTTAGGAAATTCAATTAGCGGCAGCACATTTTCATGCTACAGTTTTTTCTTCTTCTTCTTCTTTTTGAACGAAGCACACATTTGTAAAAACAAATACGAAATCTCCCCCCATTTCACCATTTGAGAGAACGCACTTTTCCCCCTCAATGAAGCATTCAGACAAGGGCAGAGGTATTTCTCGGAAAACAGTGACATGTGTACGATGGAATTTCTCGACTCGCTGATCGTGACTGTTGGAAGGCGGCTCAGAAGGACTAATGCAAATCTTTTCTGGAAAGGATTTAAGTGGCTTTAGAGCTTACTCTCCTACAACCAAAGAAAGGACCCCTGAAAACTGCCAACTCCTGGGATCCAACCAAAAGTAGTCTGCGTTAAAAAAGAATTAGCAATACTTGGGTTTTGGATAGGAGATTTGACGTTTAACAAGTTTAAACCACCATCTTTAACGTATTTCCCTTAACATTACGTGAAAGAACGCATGAGAAAGTTATCGCAGACTCCAGAGAAGGTTTAAGGGAGTTAGTCGTAAATTTGTTGAATCCTAGATGTCGTCAATCTCACAGATACGAACAGCCAATACTCTCTTTGGCGTAGTTTTACATGATTTACTCGTAAATTTTCTGAATCCCAGATCTATGAGAAGTTTGAAAAAGTTGTGTCCGACAATCCACCAGGGATGGCATAAGACAGAGTTAGGTGGTTGTGAGAGGGCTGCGGCAGGCAACACTAATCTTGAGCATGTATTTGGCTACTCAAAAGTTCAAGCAACTGTGTCGTAGCATCTCATCGACAAAGGTGACCAACTTTACTTTAAATGATACAAATTGCTATGACTTTGCACGATTGACTGGAACCGTTTTATAAAGTCCCGGCCTATGTAAACTTAATCGATAATAGGAGTCATATTAATCTGTAGCTCCAGTCGGCTAGAAATACATATTAGTCACTAGATGTTTGGAATTGATTAACTAATTGCCGTGTTTCGTTTTGGTGTGTGAAAACGCTGAATGAATCTGCCTGTTGCGGTTCCGACAGATTCCCAGCTTTCTCAGCTGTGATTCATTCATGCGCTCACATTCATATTCGTTTCCATTGTTAGAATAAACGCACACACACACACACTGTCGTACATGCGGGAAAGAAGACCCCTCATGAACGTATAACTTTGTCTGAAACTGAAATGATAACTTTGTGATCTGTCTCTCTCTCGCCCCCTTTTTTTATTGAACAATAAAAAACTATTAACATATTCCCCCCATCCATGGGCCGGCAAGTGAATAGACCGATATGTCCTCGGGTGGGGGTGGGGCAGAAATCAATGGTAGCAGCAGAAGAACGGTGCCATTCTCGGCCAGCGAACACATCCAGCCAGCCATGAAGTATGACAACATTTGTCAAACATATCAGTTTTCAGAGATTTGCCAACAACAACCTGTGTGCGTAGAGACGCGTAGCTGACCATCTCCATGTGGGTACGTTCATGTGTAGGCCGTCTGTCGGTCGGTGTGATGAGACGACGGATATCTGTGACATCGCCTAGCTGGCCGCCATCGATATCGAATGCTGGTGTGTGTCTTATGTTTCCAACATGTTTCGCAATTGCATCTCCATTTCAAACGTCCAAGACGACGACACAAATAATCAGCCGGTCAAATCGATCTCATTTCCACTGACACTATTACCAAAGTCCATCAATTTCTTTGGCCCGCTGTTTTGTTTTGTTCGCAAAAGCGCAAAATAAAAACAAAGTAGCGATTAAATAATGTTGCCACTACAATGTACACAATACAGTCGACGAAATAAACATAAGATCACCAAGTGTTTGTCTTTTCAATAGAAACCCCATGGATTTTTCGCTGCCTAATGGAATTTTGTGTAAATTAAGTTCCAACATAAATAAAAGTTAACGAAAATTAAGGAACATCTGCATTTTCCTTAATTTTCTTTGTTTTTGTGTGCAAAATTGACCTTAGATTTATTTCGCCGACTGTACAGCTGCCGCTATTAACACAGATTAGAAACTGCAACTCCAGTCGTTTCGTCTTCGGCCTTTGTAATGAGGTAAACATACCAAATACACATGTACATACATATGTCTGTATGCAGAAAAGTACTTTGCAAAACAAAACAAAAAGTACCTACACACACCACACTGCCCAGCCAGCCGACAGTCAGCTACACGAACTGACCAATTGAGGTCAGTGAAAAGTGTTTGGATTGTTAACGACATCGACAGCAAGTATTGGCTGGCTGGCTGACTCGCTGACTGACTGGTGTTGAATGTTTTGGAAACAATTCTTTCCGTTTGATTTTCTAACACTTTGTATGGGCTAAAAGGTACCGAAATACAAAAGGGTGACAACTCAAAATGTGTCAAAACCGACTGTTGTGCCATAAATTTAAGTCAGAGTAAACATCTCGAACTACTGCAAAGATTTCGTTCTCTTCTGCACCTTCTTTAACTGGAATAATACAGTTAAGTGTATTTGTATAATTTTGAGTTGTGTCCCTTTTGCATTTAGGGTGCGATATGTATATTCCGTCCGGCCACAGATGGACACATACATACATTTGTGTGTACATCAATCCGATGACAAAATGTTGTAACTGTCATTTGAGTTTTCCACAAGTGAGCAAGTAGACTTCTCTCGGCCTTCATTAGAGTAGTGCTGCAAGAAAAGTAAGCAATGTTGACGGACATGTATGTGTGTGTGTGTATGCCTCTTCGTATAACCGTTGTACTCTTATGTTGTTCACACAAACTTGAACAGCGAACAAACCCTTTTTTTATTTTGTTGTTCATTTCTTCGGAGAAGCTGTAAAAGTGCACTTGTCGCAAAACAATAACAAACACATAACAACAACAGTCGAAAGCCAACTTAAATTTTTATGCAAATATGTTCGTGCGTCGTTCATTTTTCTTGTTTTTTTTTTTGCACAAGTTAAACAACGACAAAATATTTAGAAAATTGTGCTCATAACAAAACAACCCCTGATTAAAGCAGGTTTAATAACACACACACACTCGTAAATTACCAGGAAATTGTTGTGACCGCTGGACAATAAATCGGCTCCAAATGAAATGCAAAAGAAGTGTGAAACAAAGTCAAGTAATGTTTATTGACAGAGCACAAATCCATTAGCAAGTGTTTTTTTTTTTAACCTGCAACAATAATATCCATCACAAAAACAAGAACAACAACAACAATAACAATACGTTGGGAATTAGAAGTAACACCACATCAGCCCCTCCTACCCATGTGAGAGCATCCAAAAGGATGTCCTAGTATTAGCAGCAAAATGTATTTACAAATGGATTTTAACGATACGACGACAAATGAAATAAAGGTAGGTCGACTGATCGCTCTTGCTGGCTCTCTGAGAGCGATGAGCAGGAGAGTTAATGATAAATAGCAACTTACTCCTGTATTAGAGATAATCAAATTAGATTCGATTTTTAACCAGAGAGCAAAGCCGATGGGAAATTCTCGGCGGCGGCTAAGCCAAAATACCGACGGCGGCGGCAAAAACTCGGTCATAATTATTAATATTAATAAGAATTGGAAATTATTAATTTATCGATGGAAATTGAAGAAGCGTATGCCGGCATTCCAAAACACAGACTTCCTACATCACATTCTGAGGGGAAATCGCTGCCTGTTTCACATAAACCAAATTTGTTCGTTCGTTACAAATCGTCAATCTTGCAAGCGTTACAAAATGGATTTCAGACATTATACAATTCCGGTTTTCATATATATGTCAGATATCGACATATGGAACACAAGTCCAAAAGACTGGGCTCTCATTACTGGTAAAACTAAATTGTATTGCGCCCTCAAATTTGACAATTTGTAACGAACGAACAAACTCGTTTTGTGGAAACAGGCAGTTAGTTTTCTTTATATTAGAAAGTAATATATATTTTTTATTTAAGCACGAGGTCTTGTTTTGTATTAATTTTTTTTGCTTTGTTTTCAAAAATATTTTTTTAGTTGTTAATTTAATTCCTGAAGATGTCATTCGACGAAATATTGAAAAAATAAACATTTAAATTAATATAAAACAACAAAACCTCAAAGTGAGATAAAACAATGAAATATTAGTGCATTTTTATTAAAAAGTCCATATTCATTACATTAATAATTTTCCTTTGAGCAACGAAAAAGCAAAAATAAAATGTGTTAAAGACCTGGTTCTCACTCTGATCGAAATTTGCATGTTACGAAGGTTTGTCACAGCTAATATAGAGAGAGCATCAATTAAAAGAACCTTATCTTATTTTACATCCTATAAAGTTATAACGATATGCAATAAGAAATGATATTCATATATATTTTTTTTAATATATATCGGCTAAGCCAATTGTGTCGTCTAAGAATTTCTGCCGAAGGCAGTCGGCGGCGTCTCAAATAGCTTCACAAAGGTTAGCTGCGGCTGCACGCCGCCTGTGAGCCGCTCGACTTCGTTCTCTGTTTCCCACGGCTATCAAAACTGCAATAACTTTTGATTTCGTAAACATCTTGGTGTTCTGTAAAAAATTGATCGCAGCAAAGGCTTGAGTGATTTGTTTACGAAAATCGGTCAGTGAAATATATTTTTAAAATATATTCAAACTTTTATAATGTCGATTTTGGAGAAATATTTAATTTATTCTTAATTTACTTAGCTCTCTCTAGCTTGAACTCATTAAAAAATTCTAAATTCAAAATAATTGAACAAGGTCGATACAAAATATATTTAAGATTACAAAAAATATATATTTAATGTTTTTATTTCTAATTGTTCAATTGTGAGTGTCCGCTTCAACGCTGTGGTGCTCACTATCGTCATAACACGTTTCGTTTTGTCTGATTGAGTTTTAAACATGAATAGAGGCTTAATATGGAATTTGTACTTCCAAACAGCTGTTGTTGATTCTGTCCAAAAAGGAAATAAAAACTAACTAAAAAACATTTTCACACATTTTTCTTGGCAATGGTTTATAAAGCTCTTATACATTTTTATAAAGTTATAACTTATCATTTTCTCGTCATGTTAATGTCTCTGATTTGCTGATTTGCAAATGTCAAAAACAAATCATCAACACATTAATTATGGTTTCAGTTGACAGCTGTCAAAATGTCACCAGTAATATTTAACAAAATATTACCCGTTGATCTGCATTTTATGTCAGCTGAGTGCGAACAATTTCCCAAATATATTTTTCTACTTCACCTTTTTTCGAATTGAAAGCCGGCGGTATTAGAAATGGACGGTGGAAATATAACCAGCACTGCAATGATTTTGATCTGAACGTTCGCTAATTACAGAGTGGTGAAAGTTATAACCCCCTAATGTTGGCCAGACGCAATTATGTAAGTCAACTCCAAAAGCTCCCTTTGATTGTGGTCTATTGAAGTGTGTGGCACAAATTTCTGGCTAACTGTAAAGTGGCGAATTAAGCACCGTTTAATTTAATAAAGTCGTTTTGAGAGGTAATTTTTCAGAAATTTCATAAATGACAGCCTCAAGGCTGATATGATGCCCAGTGATACCAAAGAAATAATGAGAGAGAGAGAGGGAGAGATTGACAGAAACTTTGCTCAGCCTCTCAGCTGGTTTGACTAATTTGCCATGTAAACAAATTAATTTTAAACTGTTTTTGAAAAATCGCCTGAAATCTCAAAGAAAAAACAACAACAACAACAGTCGTCATAGGCAAATTAAAGCGTATTCAATGATGAAGCGTTTTAACGGTTGTATTTCGGTGCTATTCTTCGGCGGTTTCACCGTTTCTTCATGGATCATAAATTTTGAAAAGAGTGGTTTTTATTGATTGCACCTTAAAAAAAAAGACGAATACAGCTTTCTTTCGTTCTTTCTTTGGGGCCTCATAAACTTAAATAAACGGCTAAGCCATGGAGTATGTAAAAGATGAAGATGGAGCAGAATATGCGAAGAATATTCTGGGCATTTATAAGCAGCGAGTATCTCGATTATTTGAGTTTGGCAATATGTTTATCTTTTGGATAAAGATGAAATTAAATTTTAATGAAGTTGTGACCAGGTAGTCCGTTTTTTTTTCATTCTGTTTTTTTGGGAATTTGTTTCTATTTTGTTGCTGATCAATTTCTTTGCAATTTATCACCTTTTAATGGCAGAGGGGCAGGCCCGGTTTATTCCAATCGTTACCCCTATTGTTTTCATCTTCTTTGCCGTTCGTTCATTGGTTTTTGTTGCCTTTCTGCTTTGTCTTATTATTATGATTATTTCTATTATTTATTATTAACTGTTTATTATTATAATGTGAAACATTTCTATTTGTTTCTGTTGTTGTTGCTGTTGTTGCTGTTATAGCATTTGTTTATTATCATGGAATTCACCATCTCATCCACGAGTTTGTACGCTTGTGTGTCTATGCGAGTACGTGCTTCATGTTGCAAAACATTAACAAAAGAGTCGTGCGAAAGTTTAAATATGATTTTGCTGCAGCAATCCAAAAACAACAACAACAAATGTTTATAAAAGATATCGTTTTTTTGTACATAGACATATGTGTGTGTGTGTGTGTATACCTATTTATACACATACACATAATATTTATGTTTGTAGTCGGAGTCAAAAATAACAACAAAAATATTTCAAGTACACCCACATGCAAGAAAAGACACACAAGTAAATCAAACAACAACCGCATAAAACCAACAAACAAAAAGACAGACAAACAGACAGACTGACAAAAGGCCAAATACTCGTATTTACACATACGAATGTGTATATTTGCACTTGTTTCACTTTTCTGGCTTTTGGGTTTTTAGACAAAACTATTGTCCAGGAGCGTCCTCACACATTCATGCCTGTTTGTGAGTCGCGTGGGGGGGCGGGGGACACCTTGAAATAAAGAAAACACAACAATTTGAAATGCAAGTTCACGTAGTGGCACACACACACAAAATCCATGAGCGAACAAACACATTTTGCGCAAACATTTTTGAGTGAGTTATTGGAATCGCATTCGTTAACATAAGAGACGGCGACTTGTGACGGTGCTTCCAAACAGAATGTGGCTCCCGAAGAGAAAAGTACATTTTGGCGTTTACATCTTCGCTTGCTGCAGTGTGCATTAGAGAAATGTGTAAAGATCTTCATCACACAGAATTCATTTGGCCAAACGTTTGATTTCCAGAATTTATTCTATCTTAATATATATTTACCCTCGACACTGATTCACTGATTCCCTGATTCACTGACTCTGTCACGCAGTACGTAGGAATTTAAATAGGCATTCTATAATAATTCTATAAATAATAATAATAAAAAAAATAATATTTTTTTTGTACAGAAATTGTGTTTTCCCCAAATTTTTTTTTTACCAACAATTTTTTTTTTCCAAAACTTTTTTTTTTCTTAAAAATTTTTTTTTTACAAAAATTTTTTTTTTCGAAATTTTTTTTTTCAAGAAATTTTTTTTTTCATAAACATTTTTTTTTCCACAAAATTTTTTTTTTTCAACAAAATTTTTTTTTTTCAACAAAAATTTTTTTTTTCAACCAAATTTTTTTTTTTCAACAAAAATTTTTTTTTAAACTAAAACTTTTTTTTTTTCAACAAAATTTGTTGTCCATATTTCAACGGGCGCCATAGGCGCATTACAACTTACTAGTATTTATATAATTGAATTGTCACTTTTATTAATGGGCCAACTTTGGGTGTTGTTTGCGTTTGACTGGTAAAATGGGTATCTTCCTTTATTTGTATTACAGGCACAACTTCGACTATCAGCCAATAGGAATACACTACGCGTGACGTCATTTTATCAACCTGCGCAGAACAATTTTTGACTCTTTGTTTCTATCATTCTTGATAGTTACTTAACACTTCACGAAGGAACAGACGGAGAACTGCTCTCGAATCAGTGAGCTGTGCGCGATATAATTGTGTGTACTCACTGATCGGGACCTACTGTTTCTAAAGCCGGATCCCTAATGCTTTTCTAGAGAAGCCTTACTTACAGCCTTACTCGTCAAGTCGCCAGCATTTACGAGGTGGAAAACAGTCATTGACAAATGTTTTATGGTCTCAGTACACAGAAAATACATATTTTTGAAATCAATTACGAAGTTTGTATGGAATTCATCAATTCAATTACTTTTTTAATTGATTTTTTTCCAATTACAAAAGTTGTGAATTCAATTACTCAAATTTTAAATAAGTAATTGAATTTTTTACTATTTTTTACATGGATTTCACCAAGAATTTCTAAGTTCAATTACAACATTAATTGATTTCCAAGCCTAATTTCAATTACGACAGTAATTGAACATTTTTGGCCCGTATTTTTTTCTGTGTAGGTGTCGAACCTGGGTTCTGCTTTGTGGTAGTCGCTCATATAAATATGCCTTTGAATCTCCTGTCCAACCACCCCTACGCCACTGTCACATAGCAGTCGTGTATTTCTTTGGTCCCAACAACTTTTACATTTAAATTTATCGGTCATGGCTTTCAAAACAGCAGTCACATAGACAACAGCAAACAAAACAAAACAAAAAAGGTCCAAGAAAGATTTATTGATTTCAAGATAGAGAAAAAAGGGTAAGGTACATTAATGGCCAACACACATCTCACCAACCTCCCCTTAACCGAAATATGAATCCAATGTGAATCATGCACTGAGTTCACCCTACTCCACCCTCCCTCCTCCCCTCCACACACTCGACCAATAGGGAAACCTAATTAAGAATCAATGTGCATACAAAATATTGTTTGCCTTCCGCTTTTGGCACTTTGTTGGTGTGTGTGTGTGTGTGTGTGTGTGTGTGTATTTCGCAATAAACCAAATAAAGTTAACATTATTAACAACAATTTGAACACAACAACAATAATAATAATAATAATAATGTGATTAATAAACAAATCCACTTTCATTGTCGACAATCGGATGCTTTCGCTTCTAGGAAACGACACTCATTTTTGACTGTATTTTTATTTGCCGGGGGGCGGGGCGATGGTGGCCAGAGGGTGGCTTGGCGGAGGTCTTGGGCAATTCGATGCAATCGAACGGTGTTGCATCATGAACTCTAAGACGCTATCGTACGCTGGCTTAGTTGTGCAGCGGTCACGATGTCTTAATAATGGACTCGAATGAAATGAAAGCGAATGTTGTTGGTTGTCCGGTCGCTGGACATGACGAAACGAAACGTAGAGACGAATGGAATGAGTGAATGAATGCATGCATGAATGAGTGATGCATGTGTTTTTGTTGTTTGCATTACGTGGTCTGCGTGTGTGCATCTTCGATTTGTTTGTCTTTTCCATTTGTCTGGCTGGCTCTTTAAATCGGTGGCTTTGACGTTTGTTGAGACCCGAAATAGATGCACGTCATCCCATCCAAGCGTCTGCAGGGGGAAAAGTGCGTGTTTGGTGCGTTTGTTTGCTTATTTGTTGCTGATCGGTCGGGGTTTTATTTTTTTTTATTTTTTATTAAAAGCCACCACCGGCCACCATTAATTGTTACGATCTAAAGCGTGTTAGCGTCTCAAGACAAGACAAAACAAAGCATCGCTCGCTTGGCTTGGGTCATCGTATGGAAAATATATTTTTGATGGAAATCCAGCACAGCCTCATCGAGAGTTGTTTGAAAATTGAAAGTTTTGTTGTTAATAAAACACATTTCGTGGCTGTTAAATGTTTTCTGTTGTTGTTGTTTTTTTTCGGAATGAAAGTAAAGACTTTTTTTTTTTTTTCTTTTGTAACTAGCCAAGCCAAGTCAAGCCAAACCAAGTACACACTGAGATTATACAGATGACAGTGATCTGTCATTGTATGTACACATGTGTGTTGTCTCTTTTTTTTTTGTAACAGACTTTCTGAATGTCTGTCCCCGTGTTAACATCACCGAGAGAATGGAACAGAGATCTCAGGATCACACGGCTTTGTGGCGCAGCATGGAAAGCCACTAAACCGCCACAACCGAAACTGGTTTCATATGAACTTTGACCGGTCCAAGTGAACAGAATTCATTGTGGATTACTGGGTTATATTGAATGTAGAGGCTAAGGGGAACCCCGACTAGATTTCGTCTGAAAGTCTGACCTTATAATTTTGAGGGCTCCATCCAATAAAATGTTGGCTTCATTTTGCAAAAACTGTTCAACGCTTTAAATTGTAAATTGTATCTAAAGAATTACTTTAAGTTTTAGGGTTAAAACCCCAAGTTTTTCCGATGGTAATTTGTGTATTAGACTACGGAGAACGTTGGTGCTCAAAGCCCTATTTCTATGACTAAAATTATGTGGCGTTAGCCTGTGACATGCGTCATTTTGAATTCGACCATCAGCTAAACTTTTCTTCGAGTTTTTCGTGAAATGTTGTAAAATAAAACCGCCAACGTCGTTGTTTTCTAAAACTCTTTAAGTTTTATGTGAAATAAGTAGGAACATCCCGTGAAGCCGCCGACGGGAAACATCTCTCAAATCATATCGCTCATTTACTTCAATAGTCTCACAATTCAAAATTCTCTGTATTTTCCTCCTAGCTTAACATCGGTAGACAAATGATGAGCATGGATAAATTTCAGCGACTGAAATAATTGAGATTTGAAATATTGTGATGCTGAAGAGATGACATTTAACATTTAAACGTATCCGATAGTGATTCGTTGGCTGTGCGTACAGAAGAAGACACAGCTCTGCAAATCTTTGGTTAATTAAACTGTCGTTTTTTTTTTTTAAGTTTTGCCCTGAATCTGAATGAATGAAAGTCAAAGCAAGTCCATTACAATGAAAACATGGAAAACAAACACTAACGATGACAAATTTGTCCAAGTACTTGCAAGAGAATCAGCATTTGCTCGTATTCACTGGCAGAGGCAAGACAATGTTTCGGTTTCAGTTTCTGTTTCTTTCTGTATTTTTTTTTTTTTTGTTTTCGTACCTCTTGGTGGCCATAAATCAGTTTTACAAAAGGGGGAGAAAGTACGATATGCTTGCAAGTTATATATTTGAGAAACCCATGGATGGATGCTCAAAGAAAAAAAAAACCGAAGAAAAGCAATAACTCTTTGAAAAGTTTTCATTCATTATAACAACAAGTGAGAAACGATGCTAAAAACCGATAAAGATTTCAATTCAAATTGGAGATGTGTGTTTTTGTGTCTTTGTCTTCGGCTCGGATACCGTATGAATGGACATTTCATAACGCACCAACATAAATACAGACAGACAGACAGACTGACGGACAGACAGACATATGAACACACTCGTTTATCGATCGTTTTGATGAGACTTAAGCAAACTGGACGCGTGTGAAGAAAATTGTTTGACTTTTAAATTGAGCTCTCGTTTCAAAGCGTTTAATTTATGTGATTTTTGGCTTTCGAGCGTTTTTCTATTTCTGATTGCAGCTGTCACATAACATTTTAAGGTTATGTCAAGATTTTCAACTCAAACTCCCACGGTCGATTTCATCTCGTTGGCTTACATGCGTTCACATGTGTGTGTGTGTGTGTGGTCGTCAGTCATATAAAAAAATGAAAAAAAAAACAAAAAAAGATCAATATGTAAATTAAATTGAAACTTTGAGCCGTTGACAGTCACACGTTTGTGGCCGGCTAGCGTGTAATTGTTAACCCCTTTCCTCCATCTGCGAATGGAGACTGCAATGTCATCGGGGCACAAGTCAATAACCTGAATACAGTAGAAGCAGCTGACAACACAGGGTGACTCGAATATCATTTTGATTGTTACCCAAAATAAACCCACCCACCATTCTCTCTCCATGCGGACAGCATAAATTTACATATCTGCTCACACAAAAATATTTATTTGATGTTTTAATTGAAACATCAGTGAAAGAAGGTGGCCACTTCAGCCGGCACCTATAAAGTTGGCATTAGTGACTCACCAGAGAACACTAAACGACAACTTAGGCCGATAGCTTTAGTTGCTAGTGCTTATTTCCTTTTAAGTTTATTATAATTTTAAATTGTAATAGATATAAAAATAAAATAAAATAAAAAAACGACAACTTTGCAAGTGAACGTTCTTTGACACATTCGATCAGCACAGTGACCAGTGCTTCTTCGATCAGGGTGGCCGTTTTTTGAAATATCGCTCATCTGTCGTACAAATATTGTGACCGTGCCTTAAGTGAAACAGATTTCCCCCATAAAGCTGCTCTACCTTCAGTTTAAGTGAAATTACTCGAAATCTCCTGCACATGGCAAATGTGTAATGGGCGCATCTAATTGTTTTCGCCATCTAATTATTATTTTCTCAATTTGGACTTGTAATCGATGACTTGTGGATGACAAATAAACCAAAAAAAAAAAAACACCATTTGACAGTTCTGGGTGTGTTTCTATCGGTCACACTCGAAAGGCAAGGGGGGGAAATGAAAATTATCTGCCGACAATTGCTTTTTTTCTCTTTGGATTTTATGACCTTGCAATGCAATTAAAACTGAGACTGAGAAGGAAATCTGAACAATTTCACATAACGAAATCGAAGGCAATAACTCAACGAAGATCGTTGAATTTGTTAACATGCGTTTAGTTGGTTACTCAACACAAGCCTGAAAATCGCTGGCATAGTTTTTTGGTTGTTGTGGAATTTTTTTGTAGACTTTTAGTGTGTGTCGTTGTTTGCGGTGATGTGATGATCAATTTCATACTCGCTGTCTGGCACACATGTGGCCACTCCAAGGCGAGAGATGGGCCCTTTCCAATCGAAGGTGCGGTCGGTCGCTTACGCTGGCTTCGCTTACGCAAGTCTCAATTTGAATGTAATTGATAGCCCGCAGCGGCTTAACCTTCTTTGCGTTGAGCGTGGTGGATTCCGCGTTCAATTCGATGGTGTATGCCGTTGGCGTGTGTGTGTGCGTCCACTTATTTAAATAAAAAAGGAAATGTAAATAAATATACGAATAATTACAATAGTATTTATTGTATGCATTGATAATTTACGCATAACTTACATAAGACATTTCTCAGGTGGATGAACGAAACGTCATGACTCTTGTGGGTCCTCCCCTCCCCCCTCTCTCTCTGACCTTCCTCTGTGCGAGAGTATGCAAATCCATGATGCATTTTTGCCCTTACTAACGGCACGCAGGCTCGTTTTCATTCACCCCTCTCTCTCTCTCTCTCTCTCCCTCTCTTTGTCTCTCGCATCATAATCATCATGTTGTCATGCAGAATATCTTTCAACTGCTGTCGGTGTACGCTGTTCGGCCGCCGCATCTCGAGACGAGATTATTATGCAAATTTAAATTAAAATCAAAGACGAAACCAGCGGCTGCAATGGCGTTGAATAAAGAAATTATGCAATGAAAGACAAAGCAAAACTGCAAGCAGCAGCAGTAAAGCGTGCATTCAAGGGTTATGAAAACATAAATGGATTTTTAACACTCTTTTATCTCAAACAAAAACAACAACAACAACAAAAATGCAAACATACATCTGTATGTGTGTGTGTGTGTGTGTATTTGCATACGATGTTCAGCAAACTGCAACATGGCATTTTGAAAGAAACACAACAATTTCCCATTCACATGCAATGTGTTAATACACTTTTCGAGCTTCATTCAATTCATGTCATAATAATGCCAATATTAGACAACAACAGCAAAAGCCTAACGAAACATGTGTTAAAGTGTTGTTGGTTTTGTTCAAAGACACTCCCTCCCCACCCGCCATTCGCAGCCGCCTTTCCTTTTTACCACACACAAGCAGAGGGACGCATGCGCTTACACTTTCAATGGGTGTTGTTGTACAATAAATAATTGTTGTTTGTTAACAATTTGTGTGTTTTTTAATCCTCTGAATCCCCGAGAATCCCCCCACCCCCTCATATTTTAGGAACGTGGTGTGATGGTTGGCGTGTGGACAAACCCTGGTTCGTATCCTGATAAAAGCATGGAATATATTTCATTGACCGTTTCCAACGTGCAAATTCCAGTCACTCTTCAAATAAGAAACTAAGTAATCCCAAAGCCATGAAAACTATCTCAAAGCATTGGCTGTTTGGAGCCGTCTTTAACCCCATACATGACCAAGACATTTTACAAAAAAAAAAAGTTTTTTATTTTATTAAAAGTCGTCCTGAGTTCGAACTAGAGGTCTGCACAATTCCATTTGTATTTGCAGTGTACACATGTACCGACGAAGCATAAACACTTACTCGAAGTGACGAAAAAACAAATGTTCACATTTGTAGGAACAACAAAATCTTCGAATAACTACTAGTTGTTACTCGGCTATGGTCTCTGCCAGCGAATACATGTTCCTCTTTCTCTTTTATTCGAACATACCGACAGCGATCTTGTCGAGTACGTCGCCACAGCGAAAGTGATTTCGGTACTCTATGTACAACGTTCAGTATAACAAATAGAAGGAACAGTTGTCTATGATTTCTTATCGCCTTTCAGTGTCTAATGAAAATGAATACTCTTGAATTTTTTGTAAAATACTGAAGTTTTCTTTGAAGTTATGTAATTAATTGTTTTTAAAAAAATTTTGTTTTAATGCTTTTGGTGGAATAATTGACTGATTTTAAATATACGTATGTATATATTTCAATTTTAAGTTTTTACTTTTTTTTTGTTACCTAAAATTCTAAACCTCTGTGTATATTTACTTGATTTACTTAACATCATAAAATAAAAATGATATCTAAGCATAACCATAATATAAATATAATATAAAAATTATATCTAAGTACAACCGTAAAATAGACGAACATTGGTACTGAAGTTTATAACTCTGATCAAACGAATAATTTGGTTTTGTTTAATATAAAAACATAAGTTAAAAAAACTTTATTGTTTTATTTTTAAAGGTCACGACATAACTCTTATATTGCCATACAGCAAAATAGGTGGTATTATATTTTATTTAAATTCAAAATAAAGTTTAGTTGCACAACAGTCAACGTGTCAATGTTACCTACTGTATATCGCCACTAAAACAACAAATGTTTGAAATTACTGAAAATCCATGCACAAAATACCAGTTCAATTTTAATTCGAATGTCAAAACCATCATCAACGAATTGTTAATACTCGAGGTACCACGTGAAGTGAACATCATATTCGCAGTACTTTTTCTGTGTTGTTCTCATTTGTATATTTGCTTTTTATATGCTTTTTTCGGAACACATTGTGCTGCGGCTACATACTCTTCTGTATTTGATATACAACCGTTCTCTTCACTTCATTGCTTGCGCTCTGAGAGAGCGAGTATGTACTTACTCGTTTCGAATTAGAACTTCATATGTGCAGCGAAAAGTTATTCGTTGCAGACCTCTAGTTCGAACCCTGTGATATTTTTAACTTTGCGAAATCCTTTTCTTTGTCCCATATGACAGCGCTGCCTATGAATGGCATATAAGTCCAATCAAGAATGATAGAAAGAAAGATTACGCCATGCTCATGATTTCCCATTAGATGACGTAGTTTGTCCCTTGTAAGGGTTGCCAACTCTATTTGGATGTACAACGAGTGACGAGTTTCAAATTGAAACACAGCGTAAGAACTATTGTTGCCAGCCCTGCAATTGAAACCACTTTGACTAACAGCCAATAGGAATACACTACGAACATCCGCGACGGCACAGAGGGGAAACAACTCTCAAATCAGTGAGCTTTGCTACTGTTTAATCCATTCATAGGCAGCGATGTCATATGGGATAAATCAACTTGCGCATTTTTTTGTTCACTGCCCGGAATGACGTAGTCTTTGTTTTGTATCATTCTTGGGCCTGTCTACAGTCAACGGCGCGGCTCAAGCCCCAAACTGTCGTCTCCTCGCATAATAATAAGTTCTGCTGTAAATTTTTTTTTATCTACTGAGATCACTTTCATTTACTTCATTTCACTAATGCGTATTTTTTGGCCAAAAATAAACACTTGACACAAGTAACACTGGGTCTTGCGTACTCTCTTCATCTGACCCCACTCATATGTCGTCGCCAGCCCAAATAATAAGTCCAATTGTGCCTAAGACATGCACCGAGCACCGGCGATTTGTTAGTGTCTCGTCTCGACGACAAGTGACCACCTAGTCAGCTATCGATTTCCTTTGTGTAATTGCCAAAAAAAAAAACGCCCCAATAGTCGGCAAAACCATTTTTGTTGTTGTTGCCATGTGTCATGTGCACTGGTTAAGGGTTCACGGCTTAGACAATGGCCGTGTTTCGACTTGGGCGCCCAGTCATTGCAATGACGAAATGATATGCAAAACTTGACGTCATCAGTTGATTCGATCTTTGCCGCAAGACTTTCTCCAATAATTGTCGCAATGATTGATGATAATCATGAGGCGGCGCTTCCTCTGCAGCCAAGCGAGCTGCATCAATTCATTCATTCATTTAGCGCAACAAATGCATAGGAAATTATATGTTTGCATTGAACATTTGTCAAAAGTCCGTTGACAATCGTATTTTCTTCGTCTGTCGGAGATTGCCTCCGTCCAGCTAATTGACCATCGATCTGACTAAAATGAATGAGAGGGGGGGGGGGGGGGGCCCAATCTCCGCTCAACAGCCATTGCCCTCTGCCCTTTTCCAAGTACATTCAACTTGCATTTCATCAGGTACTACTTTTTCCCTCACCCTCCTTAGACGTTATTTTTTAATTATACACATGTATATTATGGTAAAGTAAACCGAAGCACATGGTGTGGGGGGGGGGGGGGGGAGTCATAAACAAACAAAAAACTATAAATTATGTTGGTACGTACGGCCAATATGTGTTATCAGTTGTAATTTTCGGGTTTTTGGGAAACCAGCGAAAGAAGCGAAAGTCATTTCTTGTCTGAGATGAAAAAGCAACAAACTACAAGTTTACATACATACGAAACATAAATACTTAAAAAGCAGTGAAACACACGTGTACATTGGAGTGACTCACGACAGCGACTGCTGTTGTCCACTGATGGCAATGAAATGTGTGTTAAAGACGATTACGAAGGAACTTCAGCCGCCAGCAATTTCAACTAAGCCCCGATCTTCTGCAGACCTAGAAAAATTCTGATTAATAAAATTCGGAATTATAAAGTGGCAAATGATCGCATTAAAAGACTATCGAAACTTATTGAAGTACATATTAATTAGATGAATTAGGAAAGTAATCACTTTAAGACAGGGACAGGAAATGGAGGGTAGTAAATGAATTCATCCGATTCCGGATTTTAAAATGGGTTAATTAAATAAAAACAAAGAAAAAACACACACACACAACTGGAAGGAATCGTATAATAACCCACTACATATGAATCGTTCCCCAGGTCGCAAACCATAATGACCTACCTCGAGTTAGGATAAAATCGATCGTTTTCAGATGTTAGTAAAAGAATACTTTTCCGTAGAATCTGCATCCAAAAGCAAACATAGCCGACTGCTGATTTCCAGCAAAGATAAACTGCAACGGTAAACTGCTCTCCTCAAAACAGTTTAAAACTGATGTAGGCAGTTAAGGCTTGTGGCCACAGCTATGTCCTAGCTATTGACTGATTTTATTAATCAGGCGGCAAATACCATTTCTGAACTTCTCTTGCACGCTGAACAGACTTTATAATTCTTTGAGACATATTATATTTTCCTTAGGGTCCAATTGGTCTTGACGTTTGACGGTAGATTCGGCAATTCTGCAATTTTTCTTAAAGAATATAAAGGTACAAGTAATTTAAAAAGGCAACAACATAGAATACGTCGTACTTTGGAAGCATATAGGTCAGGTTTTTTTAAGTTTTGTCAAAATTGGCCGCTCAAAATAATAGGAGTGTTCACAACATTTGTAACAAAACTTGGTAACAACTTAAGTACTACTTTTACTACTACTTCAATTTGAACTTTAATAGGCTACTAAATTTATTAATACTTAGTTGCATGGTCTGTGCAATTACGGCTGCACAGCGCCTCGGCATCGAGTCAACAAGATGTTGGCATCTTTGGTCAGCAATTTAACTGCAAGCATGACTTCCCAAACTTGAGATACGCTTGTTGGCTGGTGTTCACATCGCACCACAAATTCTCAATTGGATTGAAGTCGGGCGACTGTGCTGGCCACTGAAGGACGTTTATATCGTTTGCCTGGAACCACTCTTTCGCCACTTTGCTAGTATGCTTTGATTTACGTCGATTTACTCACCCGCTCTCAGAAGCGGGCAACCCATTCGATTGATTATTTAGAACATCTTTGCTGAGAGTACTGAGTAAAATATTACTCTGCGTAGATAAAACACGGATGCAGTCGAACAGCTGATCTACAAGTACATCTCTAGCAATCAAACAGCTGATCTCCTATTACACCAGCATCTACTTATATTCCATCTTTGTATAGTAACTGTGATGGTAATGCCATCCAAATCCAATGACACACATGGCAACGCCATCAGTACCATTTAGGTGTGGGCTTTCACTTGTGAACTCAAACTTTTTTTTTTCCCAACCACATTGGACAAGGCCCATAAAATGAACCATAGTGTGTTGTATTGTTTTCCGCTGCCGCATAGGCTGAGTCAGTCTAATGTCTGGGCATAAACAGTTTTTTTTTTGCATAAAGGTAGGTCGGCATTCATGCACGGACTGCAATGATCGTCCGGGCATTACTTTTTACTTAATTTGGATACACTTACTTTTACTGATAACATGAGGAGGCCGCACAGCACAGCAAAACCAGAAAATACTTTTTTACCTCACTAAATGGAAACATTAATTTGCCTTAAGTTGACTTTTGGGAGCTTTGTTTCGGGGAGATATCGAGAGAGAGAGAGGGAGGGAGAGATAACCACAACGAAAAATCCCATCAACTGGCAGGAGAACCTAAACTTTCTCCCTGAGTGACGGGCATGCGTGCAGGAATCCCTTTGGCGCCGCTCTATTAATGGACGCTATCGCTATTGTTTAATTACGAAAGAAACATTCGTTTGCTGTCGACCAGAATTAAGTGTTTCATCATATCAGCGCATGATTGAATATTCGCACTTACGGCAGAATTAACAACGACCGACCGACCGACCGCCAGGCAACACTCATATTTCCTTTAACACTATAAACCCATATATGAACCGACCACGCACAACTGGTTTTTCCTGATGAGGATTTTGCACAGATACAATTAACCGAAAGAAAAAAAAATATGTTTTTTCTCATTACAAACGACAACAACAAAAACACCAGCAGCTCCTGGTTAAGTGCGGTAATAATGGGTTGTTTTGTCGCTCGGTCGCCAACTGAAATCCAGTTAATGGACTAACTACGCAATCAATAATTGTTGGCAGACCGTTGGCTTGGTACTCGAAGTTGCATAAACGTGTCGTACGCACTTTTTTGTGTGTGTGTTTATAATGACCGACAGACAGGCATCGGCCCATACTGTATATGAGTACATACTGCATATGTATAGTGTGTACACGTATGTGTGTACATGTGTAATGTTGCACACACTTCGTTAGTTAGGAGTGCAAGTGGCTGCTGCGGCTGTGGTCTCTGAGGCAGACTTTAACACGTTTGTGCCAGATTGCATAGTTACGTGTTGTACTCGCACTCGCACTGGTTCCATCGTTTACACGGCTCCGCTGAGTGGACAAAGGGTACGAGAAGGGGAGTTCTATTGACATTCGATGGCGTTGTGTCCGAGCGCTGGATTGACTGGACAATTCGAGCCCAAGAATGTGTCAATGTAATCGTACCTTTGCATTATACAGGCTTTTCCAACAAGAGGTGTTATTTTGTTATTCGAAGAAAAATGAGATTTTTTGAGATAAATGATCGGATGTTTATTTCATAATAAAGAGGACGGTATGCCGTTAATAATGAAAAACAACATCAGCCAAGTGGCCACCACGACCACACTTACAGGACCGTATCCTATTCATGCAATTTTCCATAACCCAAACGCAAAGTGGCTGCCTCATGTCCTCGATAGTCTCACGAATTCTATCTTTGAGGACTTGAATCGACGCTGGGCTGTTGGCGTAGACCTGCTCCTTCGCGTGGCCCCCAAGGAAGGAAGTCGCAAGATGTTAAATCACAAAGATCTCGGTGGCCAATTGTGATCACCTCTTCGAGAGATAATACGGTCCGGGAAACTTTTCCCATAAAAGAACAATGGTTTCGTTGCTTGTGTGGCACATAGCTCCGTCTTGTTGAAAGTAAATTTTTTTTTTTTTTTTTTTTTATTTAAAACTAGTAAGTTGTAATGCGCCTATGGCGCCCGTTGAAAAATGGAAAAAAAATGTTGTTGAAAAAAAAAATTTTTTCTGGAAAAAAAAAAATTTTGTTAAAAAAAAAAAAGTATCTTGAAAAAAAAAATGTTGTTGAAAAAAAAAGTTTTTTGTTGAAAAAACAAATTTTTTCTTGAAAAAACAAATTTTTGTGGAAAAAAAAAATTATGTTGAAAAAAAAAATTTTGTGGAAAAAAAAAATTTGGTAAAAAAAAAAAATTATGTAAAAAAAAAATTTTTGTTGAAAAAAAAAATTTTGTAAAAAAAAAAATTGGGGAAAACACAATTTCTGTACAAAAAAAATATTACTTTTTTATTATTATCTTAATACTAGTAAGTTGTAATGCGCCTATGGCGCCCGTTAATTTGTGGAAAAAAAATTTGCTGAAAAAAAAAATTTTGTTGAAAAAAAAATGTCTGTTGAAAAAAAAAAATTTTGTTGAAAAAAAAAATTTTTGTGGAAAAAAAAAAATTTGTTGGAAAAAAAAATTTTGTGGAAAAAAAAAATTTGGAAAAAAAAATTTTTGTAAAAAAAAAAATTGTAAAAAAAAAAATTTTGGAAAAAAAAATTTTGGTAAAAAAAAAAATTGGGGAAAACACAATTTCTGTACAAAAAAAATATATTATTTTTTTTATTATTATTATTTATAGAATTATTATAGAATGCCTATTTAAATTCCTACGTACTGCGTGACAGAGTCAGTGAGTCAGGGAATCAGTGTATCAGTGAATCACTGATTCCCTGATTCACTAACTCTGTCACGCAGTACGTAGGAATTAAAATAGGCATTCTATAATTCTATAATAAATAAATAAAAAAATAATATTTTTTTTTTGTACAGAAATTGTTTTTTTACAAATTTCTTTTTTTACAAAATTTTTTTTTTCAAATTTTTTTTTTTTCCAACAAAAATTTTTTTTCTACAAATTTTTTTTTTCCCCAAAAATTTTTTTTTTCAACAATTTTTTTTTTCCATATTTCAACGGGCGCCATAGGCGCATTACAACTTACTAGTTATTTATAGAAAATTATAGAATGCCCATTTAAATTCCTACGTACTGCGTGACAGAGTCAGTGAATCAGTGTCGAGGGTAAATATATATTAAGATTGTTTATCTTCTTAACCTAAGTTATCGCACAATTTACAGAGTTTTAGTTATTTCACTTTTCATCTAGAATTATTGAATATTTTGTAGAGAAGGAATATTTATTATTTTAAATTTTATCAGATTCAGAGGAAAATTATATTTTAAAAACCTCTGATGTAACTGTTGATCCAACCTCATGCTCGAAAAAGTAAGGTCCAATGACCCCGCCATAAACCATAAACCGCACCAAACAGTCACACTTTGAGGATGGAGAGGCGTCTCAACAATAACTCTTGGGTTTTCCGATCCCCAGATGCGACAATTTTGCTTGTTGACGTAGCAATATGGGCCTCATCAGTCAAAATGATTTTTCAATGGAATTCCGGATCATTTTCATGCATTTCAAGGACCCAATCAGCAAAGACACGACAACGACCAAATCTTAATATTTTAAAACCCAACCGACCACATTTGGTAGAAAAAGCCCAAAACGGCAACGCTGACCACGATCACAACAACAGATTGCTGTTTGTACGTTCTCCGTGTACAAGCGTGAGAGATTGAGAGGACGGAGAGAGTGAGAGTGCTGGAAGGAGTGTGAGTGATCACACAGTGGGAAGGAATGTTACTAAAGAGAGTGTTGATAGAGAGACAGTGTGGAAGATTCAGTGATAGAGTGTTGACTAAATGTCAGTGTAAACAATTTAATAATGCGACGAGGCACTGAGAATGCATCACATTTCTAACAACTTATTTATGCGAATTTTATTAAGTCATTACATATTAGCTAAAATTCTTGTCGAGAGTAATAAACTATCATGTCAATTGTAATGAGTTAGGCACTTATCGCTCATTTACTTCAACAGTGTCACAATTGAAAATTCGCCTTTTCTTTTTTGCTCAAGTAAAAGCTGTAAATCTCCTATTTGAGTTGACTTTTGCTCTGCGTGCATTATATACACATATGTCAGGGCTCCACTTAATTCAGTTCTTCTGAAAAAAAACATGTTTCGAGTTGTTACACTCTTGAAGTAAATGAGCCCTCTGAAAAAAATGCCCACTTTACGTTGGGAATTTCCATGTACGTATGTAAATGACAATCTTCACAGGCAAATTCATTACACATTTGACATTTACAATGTCGCTGGAAAAATGTTGCGGTACATTTTGTTGCAACATGTCGTTGTGCGGAATATGTACCATGTTCCATGGCAGCCATTATGGATGCAACTGGATACCGGCTGGAACACGAATATGTGTGGCAACCGCAGAAGGAATACGTACAGCATGAGAAACACACAATTCCACTTGGCTGAACTTGAGCTACTGCAGCCGTGGCCGCAGCCGTGGCAAACGCGACTCGTCGACATGTACACCTTAACATTTGTGCTCGTATTCCATACGTTTTGGTGGACATTTGACGATGTTTCCTCCATGTGCACTTATTGCTTCAGCGCTGTGTGGTGTCAATCTGTTGCTGCCAGTCCATGTCCATGTCCCAGTCAAAGGGCTCCTTCACTGCAGGTGTAATTAAAGCCGGGCCGGCAGTAATTCCTGTTGTCAGCGATAACAAGAGCCACTGCTCGCTACGGATACGTTGAAGTTTGCCGTGTGGAACAAGTGAAATGAGATACGGACGACGTATGCGACGAGTGCATCTGGCGGTGGCCAGACTTTGCTTTCATAGATTTGCCACCAGAGTCTTGACTAGGAAATGCAACAGCTATGATTGTTGGCCAACACGAGTGTGCTCATTCGTCTCCGTATTGCCAAGTCGCATCAATTGTCTGTAGCTGAACTGAAGGTTGTTTGCTTCTTTATTGCGGTTTCCATCAATTCGATCTTTTTTGTTTTTTTCCATTTGCCTTCTTAGAATTGCAGCTGCAACATATTTGGAAGCTGCATTGCTTGCGATTACATACATCTGTACCTACTGCCTTGGCTTCGGATTTATCGCGCTCAGCCCTGGCTGGCTGCGGCGGTCCCAGTGTTGTTCATAAATATTTATTGCAAAATATCTTATTTTCATTTTGTCGTGGATTTCATTTAATGATCCATTCGAGTGCCAAAATTGTGGCCACACATTTATGTGATTGAGCTGTCGTGTTGCAGCAATAGCTCGTACCGTTTTCTATTTTCTTCAATGGTCGAGGAAAAGGTGTACATTAGAGTGAGTCGCACCATAGACCTTGTCAATGGTAAATTACACACAATTGGTATGATCTGAAACATAAATTGGAAAATTAATTTTGGGGAATTTGGTATTTGTGCAACCAATTAGACAACAAATCGTTAGGTGTGACCACAACTGCAGTACATTCCCATGACGATGATTCCCTGTCGGAAAACAATTTACTAAACATCGGTGACCCAGTCTAATGTACTTACCCATATGTATGTATATGTTCTAAACTGATACCCTCATCACCATCAACATATGTTTAACTTATAATTTGCATTTAAATTTCCCCCCGTCAGAGTCTAACAGAAAACGGAAATTGGCACGAGCTTATTAAAGATGTGAACCCCAGAGATAGAGACCGTGTAGTGTAGACCATGAATGGAAAGCATCCAATGGATGGCTGAACGGGCAGCTTGGATGGATGGTGGTGCATTTCATTTTAATGACAGGATATTAACACTCAACAAACACTCTAACAGAGACAATTACCAACATTAACAATGTGTAGAACAGGCACATGGCACACTCTGCCTGGTGGAAACGTTGTCGGCTCTGGAGTCGTTAAATGATAAATGTTATCGCCGCTAAATATCGAATGGGTTTACTTGGAGTCTTCGTAAAATGCGGACAGCATTTTTAGATTCGTTGAGGGCAGGTGTCACTAAAACAGAGGAGAGACTTTTATTTATTGTCTTTTTTTCCGGAAGTTATGGGGGGTTGATGGCCAAAAAAGCCCATCTGGCCATCATTCATTGTCGTGTATTTTCTGGGAATTTATGGTTTTCACTTCATTTCGGTTATGTGTAGATGTCTTCACTCTACCACTTCCGGTATTCGACTGCAGCGTCGTCATTTGAAAGACGACCGACCTTATGTCAAAGATCGTGGCATTCTTTTCAAATTTTTCATAAAAAAAGAAAAACAAATGAAATGAAAATATGGAAAGTAAAGAAGGATTTGCTAACTTCTTGAAAGCCCTTCGGAAATTTGTAGACGTTTTCCTTGGTCAGGGGCATATCTCCAAAATACTCACAAAATTGAAAACCAGATTTTAATTTCTTCATGGATAAAATAATCAAAACTGTATTTCCAAATTATTTACAATTTATCTGACTGAATCTGCAATGTAAAAAGCCACCCGCATTGTGTATTAATCCACGGATTATGAACATCCGGCCGAAAATACGACTTTCGATTGCGAGGTTCGTTATTGCCAGTATGATCTGAATGCAGCTGACACTGTGAAAAATAGCCATTAATAATCACTCAATGAAAATAATTTCGTACAAACTTCTTATTTTTCAGCCATTGAAATATTTTCATAATTTATAAGGAATGTTTCTCATGGATTAGAATAATTTTAAAAAATTATTTCATAATTTTTATAAATTATAAAAATTTATAATTTATAATTTTTATAAATTATTTCATAATTTTTATAAATTATTTCATAATTTTTATAAATTATTTCATAATTTTTATAAATTATTTCATAATTTTTATAAATTATTTCATAATTTTTATAAATTATTTCATAATTTTTATAAATTATTTCATAATTTTTATAAATTATTTCATAGTTTTTTTAAATTATTTCATAATTTTTGTAAATTATATCATAATTTTTATAAATTATTTCATAATTTTTATAAATTATTTCATAATTTTTATAAATTTTTTCATAATTTTTATAAATTATTTCATAATTTTTTTGAAATATTTCATATTTTTTTTTAAAAAATCTCATAACTTTTTTGATAATCTCATAATTTTTTTTTTGATAAATCTCATAATTTTTTGAAATATCTCATAATTTTTATAAAAAATCATAATTTATGAAAAAAATTATAATTTTAAGAAAAATATTTCATAATTTTTATGAAAAATTTCATAATTTTTATGAAGTTCATAGAAGAGTTCATAAAAATTTATAATCTTTTTTTTACAAATTAAATGGAATCCATAAATTTATGAACAAATTCATAAACATTATGAACTATTTCGTAAACATTAAAAAAAAATTATTTCACATTTTACAAAATATTTTGAACTACTTTATAAAACCACGAAATATGTCATAACAATTATGAAGTACTTCGTAAAAAATATTTCATAAATATTATAAAATATTTCATATTTTTTTTGATAAATCTCTTTTTTTTTTTTTGATAAATCTCTTAATTTTTGTTGAAAAAACTCGAGATTTCTTTTACAAAAATTTATAATTTTTTGAAATATTTAAATTGTATTATGTGGTTCATGATTTTTGTTTATAATTTTACGATTTGCATTTAATTTTTTTTTAAAAAGATTATTAATTTTTATGAGCTCTTCTTAATTTTATGAAATGTTTCGTAATATGGATTTATGACATATTTCATAATATTTATGAAATAATTTTCACAAAGTACTTCATAATTGTTATGACATATTTCGTAGTTTTATAAAGTAGTTCAACATTTTTTGTGAAATGTTAAATAATTTTTTGAAATTTTCCATAATTTTTACGAAACAGTTCATAATGTTTATGAATTTGTTCATAATTTTCTGAATTCCATTTAATTTTTTTTTAAAAAGATTCTTAATTTTTATGATCTCTTCTTAATTTTATGAATGGCTTCGTAATATGTATGTATTTATTAAATATGGGACAATTGTGAGTTGTGACCCTTCTGTGTTTAGGGTGCAATATGTAGATCATGTGGAATGTTTTGTATTTTTTTTTTTATGAAAATTGTAAAATTCAACGTTCATGAAATGTCTTTTTTTTTTTTTTGAAATATTTCATAATATTAATGAAATTTTGCATACAATGCATGCTGTTGTTCATAATCATATTTATGAAATATTTCATATGTGTTATCACACAACGTAGTAGATCGTATCAACAACAATTTTTTGTTTGGTGGAAAAAATGAGAAATATTTTTTCTTTCAGGGTACTCGCCTCGTAATGCTCTCTCGTAGTCGTCGTACAAAGAAAACTTAATCAGTGTCCGCGATTAGTATCTTTCGCTTCATCATTCGCCAGTGAATCGATGGAGATACCGAAAGACAGACAGACAGACAGACCGACATACGTATGTGTGTCGGTATGTCCAGATGTACATGTGTATTGTGCGAATGGTTGGGTAGAGATACACAAGATCTATGATAATGCATTGACGGTTATGTATCGATTTTGTTTTATGTCTAAAGTGAAAGATAATGGCCAATTGAACAATAAGAGTAGTTATTGCAGCAGCAACAACGGTTGTTGTTGTTGGCTTTATGATATTTCCCCAGCGTCATAAATTGGCCACCAGTCGCCCGTGTCTGTCTGTGTGGCCAATGATTTCCTTCCGCAATGGAAGAAAGTGCCCATTGCATGGAAAAACAAATTAAATCGAAATATGATCAACCATCCCCACCCCTCCCCTTGACCATGCGAATCTAACGAATAAAAGGTCTGCTGTACTAATCACAAAGTGAATGGACATTCAATAGCAATGGACGGTGGCATGGACGGTAACGCAAATGGCCGGGACTTTTTGCTACAGATTACGCAATTTGGTAAATCGAACAATGGCACACGGACACACGTGCATATGTACGTACGACGAGTACATGCCCCCGTCGTTGTACTTCACTCAAAGACCGACTTACTTGACTATGTCGGCCTTGTTGTTACCTCATAGAGCCACACATAACCGTTATGTTCGCATGGTCCGTCCACAAAGTGATATCAAGATTGGCGATCTGCAAGAAGAATTTCCAGCACATCAAAAAAAAAAAAAGACAAACGGCATGTATTCCCCTCAGGTAGACGGCTGGGCATGATTCTCATAATTTTATTTCTGCTGTGGAACGATCACAACAACATCAGGCTTCGTTGTGGTTGTGTATGTGAAACCCCATTCAATGGTTGCTACTCATACGCCCCCCCCCCCCCCACTTCATTTTGTCCGGGAGTTTGTGGTCGCTGTTGGCGTGAGACACCCGTACTAAGAGATCATTCAACTTTGATAAGAAAAACTTCTGATTTACACATGATTGACGACGTTCATGATTTCAATGCGAATTGCTTGGTCATCTGCGTTGATTTTTTTAAATTTTACACACGTTTTTTTTGTTTTGTTGGCTGGTTTATGGGAGATTTGCGTTTGTCTGTCTGCCCGTCTCATTCGTATTTTATTCATAACGCAAAATGTGACCGCGAATGAATTGCGAAAACGTTTAAAGCGGCAGAGACTTCTTTTGGTGATCGCTCGGATGATAAGTACGCGCAATTATGCGCCCATTTCAAGAGAACAACAACAACAACCCAAAAACGTTTCCAATCAATTTGTTTTGGGTGTTGACTATGCAGATTGACTAGGGGAGAGGTTTGTACGGTCGAACATGCAGCTTGTAAAAACACGAACTGAAGTATTCCCGGGAGATTGTATAAATTACGAAGTTCGAACTCATCGACATCACCATGAGATCGTAATTAATTTTTCACCATTTCAATTTTAAATGTAAAACGTAACTTCATTGTGGAAGGACCCATACGGCCATAGGTTACAGCAAGAATTATGGAAATATCATTGTGTCATTCTTGGGTTAAAGTACACATTACACCCTGAATACAAAAGAGTCACAACACACACTTTTTCAAAACTGACTTCTTTGGGCCATAAATTAATTCAGAGTACTCGAACTACTGCAAAATATTCGTTCACATCAGTATCTCCTTTAACTGGAAAAATACACTTATGTCTATTTTTGTGTTAATTGCGTTGCTTGTGCACGATGAACTAAAGAGAATTACTTTTAGTTGCATTCGAATTTTGAGTTGTTGCTCTTTTGTATTTTGGGGGGCGATATGTTCGCATGTGGTCATTGTGCTCAGATTCTCTTGCATTTTCAACATCATAACAACAATAACGACATCTCTGCAACTCTCCAACTCGAATTGACCCACCGAGTGTGTGTGTGCGTGTGGGAGATGCCGGTTTGAGAATGATTATTGTTGTTGTTGTTATGATCGATTTGTTCTCGGTCTCTGCTTCAATCACATAAAGCAGAGCCAGACCAAATCAAACAAGCAATTCACTTTGAAGACGGACAACATAAACTTAGCTAGACTTTTAAAGGAACAAATCCACTTGCAAATTAAAAACCAAAAACAAAACATTTAAACAAAGACATACAGAGAAAAACACAAACTACACTTATTGCATTAAATGGTGATTTATTTTGACAGGGGCCGTTTTATTGCCCCGAGAACACACAAGCGACGAATAGTGTCAGATAATGAAACTCTAAATGGCATTGCCATTGTTTAGAATCAGCGCCATCCTCACGTTCACTGGATTGGATGTTGGTGGTCGATTCTGACAGTTCAATACTGGCACACTGTTTGGTATTTCGGCCAATATCATACTAATGGCACTTCTAATGTTGTCTCCGGCAGCAACAATCGTGGTTGCCCTGTCCCCATAGAAGTGCCCCAACAGCAAATAGTCTAGTGTTGTCAAATCACATGAAGTGGGCGGCTAAACGTGAGTTTAATTGCTCATCAAACTCGTCGCTCAATTTTTTATGAGGTTGCCACCTATAAATGCAATGCACTGTGTTAGCGATTGGAAAGAAGGTGGGAGGAAAGAGGGAGTAGCGATTGATAATCACCCCTATTCTGCACTACAATTACGTTCCCGCATTACGTTACGCATCGATCGAAAATTTGGATTCCAACATAAAACGTAATCGAAAGAATAAGAAGAAGATATGTGGGTATTTACAGTAAGCTCTTTGTCTGTGGAATGTGTGAGATCGAAACAGAAAACCAAACAATTTTGTAAACATTGTGTGAAAAAGTTGAATGTTGATTGAAAAAGTTGAAAAGTTGTAGTGATTAATAAAACAAAAAATATTTAGTGTTAACAAAATAAAGACAAACGTAGTGAAGGAAAAAAGGCAGAACATATACGTAGTAAAAAAAACAGAACGTAAGTGAGAGGACCTGTAATAAATGAAATATAACTCACAAAATAATAGAAAATATTAATCTCTACTCCATTTTATACTTACATTTTTATTATTTTAATTCTACTTTTTATTTTATTCACAAATTTGATCTCTTTCCGCCACATATTTCTTAACGTACAAAAACGTAGCTACGATTGTAGTGCAGAATACCTACAATCGTAAAAATTACGCAAACGGAACGCAACGGAATGGAACGCAATACCAAAACGGAGAAAATCCAATCGCGATTGTAGTGCAGAGTACCTAATTTGCCAAAACGGAGAAAATCCAATCGTGATTGTAGTGCAGAATAGGGGTGAATGTCATAGTCGACAGGAAAAACACTTGCAGGAAGGTTATTCCACATACCACTTGTCAACGCAGAGAGCAGATGAAATGAAATTGTTTTTATTTACTATGGCTCTTCTGCATTTTTGTTTTTGCTAAAATTCTGTATTGAACAGAAGAACATTGAGTACACGAAAGAAATTGACACAGAATCACAGAATTGTAGCAAAAACAAAAACGTCCAAACAAACACAGAATTTTAGCAAAAACAAAAATGCAGAAGAGCCATAGTAAATAAAAACAATTTCATTTCATCTGCTCTCATCTCGCTCTCAGTTTTCAGCTCCCGCTATGGCTACGCAGAGCACATCATTTGATTTTTGCCTGTTTCTATTGCTATAGTTTATGACGCGACATAACTACAAGCAGAGCAGAGCATATACTTTTTCATTTTTCGGCTATGGCTCTGCTACGGCTCTGTTCAAAGTGGGAGCGGTAGCGAGAGCATAGCAATATTTGTTAAGCTCTTGCTGCTACGGAGTAGTAAATGGAATCACTCGTTGTGGCCATCATCTTCACTGAACAGCACTACACCGTTCAGGGTGTAACTTTGATGATGATTGACATACCCAATCGATCCTTATCGCCATAGAAAATACAGGGTTTTCCCTCTTGTTATTTTGCTATTCAAAGAAAAATTCAATTTCTTTGTGATAAATGATCGAATTTTTATTTTTTGTTTATAATTTGTAATGGGTTTTTAATGATTTTTGGATAATTTTTTTTTTTTTTTTTGGCGATTTTACCAAATATGAACTTTGTTATTAACAATATTCTTAATTATACTAAATTTAGCCACGCCATGAGTAGGTCTGATGATTGGACATTTACGCTCATTAATTTGGCTAAACATTAGGCTCGCAAACAAAGTCCGTCCCACACAGCAAACCTGTCCCTTATGATTTTTTGAATTTTGAACACCCAAAATGGGCCTTCTCGGTATGTCTTTGTGTGTGTTTTTTTTTTATTGGAGGTCATTTAACTCCAAATTTGGAGATGTTTGGAAAACCGCAGCAGTTGCGACGTTATGATTTCATACAAATTCTTGGGTTCACAAATACATTGGTGTCTACAAGTGTCTCTATGTATGTCTGTACATATTGCTATGTACTTATCTGTTCTTATTTACATACATATCGCATATTTGTAAGAGTACTCGTCTGTAATACAATTTATGCAATTGGAATGTTTTGGATTTTTGTTTTTTTTTTTGGTACGGAAAATATGTTTTTGTTTTTGTATGCAAATGCATCTATGCACGAATTGGTGAGTGTGTGAATGTATCTGCATGTGTGTGTGTGTGTGTGTACGTTATGGTCAATAGACCATGAGACGGAAACACGGACAGCATCGCCGCCACAATAGCTGATATTGTGTGACAGACAAGTCAGCACTGCGATCTATGATCTATTGTGGTAGAAATGGCCAAAGTGGTTGGGCTGATATCATGGCGCTGGCGCTGACTCCGACGCTGCTGGTGTCAGTGTCGGTAATCATGATCATGATGATGACGGTGATGATGGTGGTCATTAAGTGAACGCTTTTCCTACTTGTCACCCAGCCAAGCGACCAACAGGAAATGAAGGAAACACAATATTTGCTACTGTTAATCGAAACATAATCCAACTCCACCACCAGCAATTACATCATAATCATTTGTTAATACTCACCGTTGGTAGTTAAGTGATTGAGTGATAACAACAACAACAACAACAAAATAACAAATATTATTCAAATGATTGACTGACGAAACAAAACAAACGCAAAGAAAAGCGACAAATTGCAAAGAAGAAGAAGAAAAAAAGAAAGCACAACACATCGGATATCATTTCGCGTTATTTGTTTCGCTGTGTCTTCTGACAGGTGTTTGATGAATTTCAAAATCTTTTTTTTTCTTTTCTTTTCTTTCAATCTCAAACTATCGCCACACCTGTAACATTTCCGAAAAGTGTTACCTTGGCATCGGTACCTATAAAATTATATGATTTTTGTTAATAACACCTTTGGCAACTTTTACTTTTACTCGAAATCCGCAAATCCGTCCAAAGCAACAGCCGAAATCATTCATCTCTACCAGCCGAACAAACACTTTACTTTTTGATTCCATCGGAGGAAAGTCAAGAAAGAATTCTTTCTTGCCTTTGGTGTGACTTTCTCTGGGCGACGTTTTGTCGCCGCCTTCCCTTCGCTTCCCACAGCTGTTCGCTGCAATAGACTCTGCCAATGCTGGCAGCCGCTGCCGCAGACAAAATGCCGCAAGTGTCATAAACCCAAAAATTCATTCAAATCGACGAGACCTTTTGACAGTCGACGAGCAGCGGAGAAAGAAGCGAGAAACAGCAAAGACAAAATAAATTAACCACTTTCTGTGGAAACACCAAAGAATGTCTGAATGGATGGCTCAAATGCCAGTGGCATTTTAAAACACACAAACACACACATATGTGTGACGTCTCATCAACTTCCGGCAACAAATATTGCGAAAATGGTAAAATTTCTCGCTTGGCTTCGGTTTGGATGGCGGCTCACATGTTTCGAAAAAGCAAAAGTGAATAACATCCATGCGTCCATCCACTGATGGATGGATCGGTGGCACTCCTTTTCCATTGCCAATTTTCAATTTCCAACTGGTAAATTGGCCATTTCTGGACAACGACAATTTGACGGATCTGCCTAGAAATGATGGCAACCCGCTAACACACATTGTGTGTGTAGATTTCCTTTTTTTTTTTATTTTTTTTTATTTTGACGTTCGCTCTGTCCGACATTTAAGGCCGGCCATCACCAGCAGTTTTCCTATGTCCAAATTTTCCCATCGATGTTGTGGCGTATTTAGAACACAACGATGATGCGTGGAGACGGACCAATAGACCAAGAGCTGCCCGAAGCCATACAAGTACAATACAGTCGTCGGCCATTGTATTACGATGAAGAAATGATCATCGGATTCGATGATCAAATCAAATTCACAACAAATCGGGTAGAAGATTAGAAGAGTCGACCGATCGGATGTTGATTGAGAGAAGCTAGTGTGGACCTTTTGTAAGGCAAACTTATGGGCGATATTGAAGAAAGATGTTCAAACGGTTGCGGATTGACGAACGGAGTGAAATTTGGACGGATAGACGGTCGGAACTAACAATAAAGATACGGGACGAAAGAATGAATGGTCAGACAGATGGACCTAATAGTTAATGGACAAATGTAAGGACAGTTGTTCCATACGGTGAAGTTTAAGGAAAGACTGACGGGCTGATGCATACAGACAAACCAGATGATGAGATGTTATAGGGACAGACAAAACGATAACAATTGGGTGAATTGATTAACGGGCGGGTCAACAGACAGACAACACGGTGAATGGATTAACGGGCAGACGACCGTTCTGTGAATTTCACGTATCGGCATAAAAGGATTGGACGGAAACGATCGGACAAATAGCCTGGAGGATAATTGAGCAAACAATCCATTTTGGTTCATCAATTTAAAACGGGAAACTCCGCACCACATAACACAAAAAAAAACAATGTTTTTCCCGATCCCAATTCAATGGGCAATGGCTGTGCCTACATGCACATTTTCATAGGCTTACTGACAGACAGACAGCCTGTCTGTCGCTCTACCTTAAGCATCATTGATGTCACCAGCAGCAGCATCAGCAACAACATCTCTGAAACGGTCTTTGATGTGCTCGCATTAGTGTGTGTGTGTGTGTGTGTGGAAACACACGTGAAGCCCCTTTTATGGTTCTCGCCGAGACGTGTGTATTTGTGCCTTTACGACTCTCGCCAACATTTCATTCATGGCCGGCGACCGGTGCAGCGTCCGTTTCTCATATGAAGCGGCAGCGTAGACGCCCAAGAAGTAAAAGTGTATGAAAGGCATGAATGAAATTCCATGTGGAGCATCCAACCATTCGTTTCCATTGATCGTTTGCGATTTTGTTTAGTTTTTCATTCCAAGAGAAATTCCTCTACACACAACCATAAATGAGAGAGCGCACACGCATTCAAGAATTTGCAGTGCTGCGGCAGAGGCAGCGGCTGCACCAGTTGCTGCTCTCTACTACGTACTGGAATTCATTGTAGGGGAAGTAATTTCAAGATTTTCTTTCCTTGAGTGGTTTTGTTCGTGTGCGTGTGTGTGTGTTTACGCACTTGCTGACCCAGTTAAGCGAGGAGTTGTTATTGTTAGGAGCCACTTGGTGCTGGCAGCCTCTGGTGGAATGAAATCGAGTCCACAGAGTGACGGAGAGTGAAATCGGTGTCCGAAAGTGAATTTCAAGTGACAGTTTTGGCCAAGACTGAAAGAAATTCGGCCGATGATGGATGGATGGGTTTCTAAGATAAAGTTTCCTTTTCTGTGGCACTTTTAGAAATTGACTTAAAGTTTTTTTTTTAACAACTGAACACTTTAACACACACACAACAGTTGCAACGCCTTCTTATCTATTTAACCCTTTCAGTGGATTTGTCGAATATATTCGACACTTCATATGATTTTTAGCACGTCAAAAAATATTATTTGCCACTGAAAGGGTTAATTGCAGCAATTGTGTTTATTTGCAACTGTTCCTTTGACCGTTCTCATTTTCTGATTTGGACTAAGAGTTTGCAGAATGCCAGAACTCCTCAAATTATTCCACAGACTGTACATGCGGCTCCTATGCCAATTGGACGGCCACAGTTCTTAACCCTGACTTTCTGTCGGTCTGCCCTACCAACAGTACACTCGTCTACATGTATTTAGTATTCAGATTGCATTTGAAATGTTTCTTGGTAAGAGCAAAGAACTCGCTGACAGACATGCGTGTTGTGAATGATTTGTGTGTGTGTGTCTTATTTCTGGCCAATTGGAGTGCGTTACTTGTGTTCAGCCGGCCGTTGCATAATCGAGCTGTTTCTTACGTTTACCGTACGCAAAGCGTAATGAACAGGCAGCCGTCGGATTGTTGGGCTGGTGGCGCTGTTGCTTACTGTCATCAATACCTCTGAAATGTTCCAACGGACAGTGACATGTTAGCCGGGTTTTTCTTTGCCAACATATGAAAATGTGTATTGACCAACGAGTACAGTTACGCAGATAGAACTGCGAATCGAGCAGAGTGCCGGCACATAATTTTCAATTCGATTTTTGAACAAAACAAAGGCGGCAGGAACGATTTTCCGCTTAATCATAACTCACGATTTTCCGTTGGGAAATACGAACCTTAAGCCATGAACTAAGTGTAGTGGGGCAGGGAAAATAGTCAGACTCATCATGCATTTCTTTCGCCGTCTTTATGGTGAACGAGCATTAAACCTACATATTTGATACACTCCACGAAATACAAATAGGCTAGCGAACTGTCTTGGATTGGAGTGTGCTTGAGCACAAGCCGAACAGTTGCACATGAAGCTAAGAGGCCATGCGGTTCCCACAACGCACCCATGGGTCTAATCGCTCTCAGGCCCACACTAGAACTATTAATCTCTGCTTTGGAATGTATGTAGGACGTTACTGGACGTCACCAACTGAGATGACGACACCGACGCACTAATTACGACATTCCCTTGACACGCGAGATTGGCAACACTGACCTAACTCACACACAACAACAGACAGAGATGGAAGAGCAGTCCGTTTGCTGAAAAGATGTGGAACAGAAAACACGTGTTGAGAATTCAAGACGTCACAAATAGTCGATGTTACTGCAAGTTGCATTGACAACGTTGTAAATATTCCAATTAGCCTTAAGTTGAATAAATCGGAAAGCCTGAATTGAAAGTGAGAGTGTTTTATTGAGAGACAGAACGGAAGAAAATCCACATGTGTATCAATAAATTACTCATCATTTATGGAAAGAGACCGTGTGTTCTTGGCACACACTGGGTGGGGAACATCTTCAAGTGTTTAATCCAAAATACGCTGCTCAGATGAACGTGGAATCACCAGAGACATCTTCAGCTACAGCGACAGTGTTTTTTTTCTCAAAGAAACGCCTCTTGAGCACCTATTTGACCCCTGTGGATGCCAGTCATTGAACGTTGAACTTGAAATCGTAGAACGATGGAGAGATAGTTTTATATTAGTCCTTTATTTATCTCCAGAGCGATGATAGTCCAGCTGCCTCGTGTTCCCACTTAATACAATACAACCGTGACGGTAATTTTTCTTGAAAGAAAAGGTTATCTGGTTCAATTTCTATTACATTCTTTGTGTTTCACAATCAAAACCGATGTACCTATATTAATTTCGTTCACTGTATGCTGCACGAATAATAATCATAATAATCGTACACTTGTGGTTTAAACACCGGTTTCAGTTGCAACCAGAAAACGCTTAAAACACTGGTGTGGTGGGGGCGCATAGCGTTGGGGGGGGAGGGGTAAAGGGTAGCACCTTTTGCACTTGATCTTGTTAATGAACTTTTACGTTTTACGTTTTGGTTTCGGCAAGAGCCGTTTCTTCGTACCAGCAACCTGGTGCAGGAATGACTACAAGTCAATGTGGGCTGCTGCCAAAGCCTTTTGGCATTTTGTTCAACGAGCTGCGTCATGGCATCATTTATTTCGAAAATCTCGTTTCATGTGCTCCTCATGCCGGCTAAAATTTCAATTTAATGCCGCCGCCTCAGTTGCCTTAAATTGGGTTGTGCTTTTTAAAGATTTGTTAAGCTTTGGAGGAGTCTGTATTTCTCTAGTTTCCCATCACCCTAGCCCTGCGCCATGGCTTGTCGTCGGACATAGTAAACGCCGCGTGTTGTTCTCGAAAGAAACGACGCCAATTGCCGCCACTTAAGGCCAATCGGCAAAAAAGAAAAGAAAATACATAATTTTATAGTATTTTTTCACTTTGTTTTGTGTGTGTGTGTGTGTGTGTGTGGAACAAATCGTTGATTGCCACAACAAAAAGGTGGCCTAAATTACTGAAGGGGCCATTTCTGTCCCCATGAATCTTTCACAAAAACAACAATAACTCATATAAACTAAAAACACATAAATGTTGGCTTAAATTCTTGTTTTTTTGTTGTTCTTGTACAAGTTCAGTGTGTGGCCGCCACACACACCCCACTTGCCTACGGTCAGAGAGATAGAGAGAGAGAGAGAGACGAGTGTGGCGATGTGAGTTGGAAATATTTGGAAAATTGAAAAAGACGCCAACAAGAACAAGAGCGGAAATGTACGGTTATAACTTCAATTCATTGTGGTTGCCATGATTTCAAGTTCAAAGTCTTTGAACCGGTCGCGTTCTCATGTCACAATCCATGTAACTTGTTAATGGGTTTAATGACTTGGTCGGCAATTGGCCAAGAAAAGGGAAAGAAGCACTCATGTGCCGACCAAAAAACGTGGATGTGGATGCACTCAGTGTTTGGCTGTGTATTTCTCTGTATTTCTACATACAATTTTAATAAATAGACTGGCCAACACTAATGAAGTTTCATATTTTGCAATTAAATTCCAATTCATTTTTGGGCAATCAATTAGTCCAAGTTATTAATTGGCCCCGGGGAGGGTTGTCGTCAAGATCGCTTGGCAATCAGATGTTGATTGACTGTCCTTGATGTTGACTGAATTCCAATTCATTTTTGGGCAATCAATTAGTCCAAGTTATTAATTGGCCCCGGGGAGGGTTGTCGTCAAGATCGCTTGGCAATCAGATGTTGATTGACTGTCCTTGATGTTGACTGAAAAATTAGTCATAACACTAAAAGTACCTTCGAGAGAACCATTAAGAGAATCGCCAGGAGAAATAAAATGAATCAATCCCAGCGACTCTTATGAAATACAAGTAGATGCGTCGAGAGAACCATTTAGAGTAAACCATCGCCGCGAGTAAACCAATGATTCAATCCCAGTGAGCCTTAAGAAATACACGTAGTTGAGAGAGCCAACTGTGTTTACTTTGGAACAGACGGAGTACTTCCCTCAGCTCGATAAATTTTTGGAAACGCAAGAATGATTGAAAAAAAGATTACGCCATCTCGCGCAGAGAATTGAAATGTTCTGCGCAGGACGATCAAATGACGTCACGCGAAGTGTGTTCCTATTGGCTGATAGTCAAAGTGGTTTGAATTGCAGGGTTGCCAACAATAGTTCTTACGCTGTGTTTCAATCTGATACTTGTCACTCGTTGTACATACAAAGAATGTTGACAACCCTTACAAGGGACAAACTACGTCATCTAACGGGAAAACATGCGGGAACACATTCTTGTTGGAAACTCACTGGCCGGGGCTTAGTGTTGTTCTCGCACCCGGGTTTAACTTTTAATTTATTTATTTAGTCAATGGCAAATTATAATCCTTACAGACTAGCTTATAACTAGGAGTAAAATAAATCTAAAATTTCACTAAACTTATTCAAAGACACCAATCACACCACGATTCTCCACAATTGTGCTGAATCACTGAGAAGTGTTCCATGTTCTTACGGGGATACGTACTTGCCCGCCACATCTGTTAACACAATTCCCCACCGGCGTCAAGGTTCAGTTATCCCTCACTGGGTATTGTGCATGAAAGCTTCGTAACACTTTTGAACGTTTTTTCTTTTTATGGAAATTTGTTTGCCGAATAAACTAGTTTTTCTGAATTTTTACTTCACTTACAATCCAAATTTAGAGATAAACCCAGCAAAAGGGTGAAACAATCATAATAAACACACACAAACGAAAAACAATTACATTTCCCCCTTCCCCCTTCCCCCTTGCAAGCACCAACGGTTTATTGAACTCCCATACACACATGCATATTTATGCAAAACCCCAAAACCCAATTGGCACTGCAACATTTCAAATGGATTTAATATCTTAATCTCATGATTTGTACATAAGCACGATATTGCGATTCACTCGGATACTGGTCGATGGTGTTGATGCTGAGCCACTTAAACGACCCGGTGTTGATCTCCAGTGTCGGCCCGAAACAATCTCAGCGTGCACACATAACGTGGACGGGCAGGTATTTAGTGCAGCCACATCGCCACGCCACAACACCCGCTGTGACCACTTAAATATGGCCGCCGATTAAGCTGTGTGCGCGCGCGCACTCTTTACTTTTACTTTCCTGCTCACACAACGACAACATCAATTTTTATTTCAATTTTATGTTCGGTATTTTGTTTTCATCATCATCACTTTGATTCCTTGCACTTGCCGTGACGCCTTTTTTGTGTAGGAGAGGGAGGCGGGAGGGTTGTATGGTTTACGGTTCATTGTAAGCGCCAAAGCCTGTGTTGGTGGGTAAACATAGATGAAACACAACACCGGCTTCATTGGCTTCATCATCGATTACAACCATGAGTATCCTTCGTTTACACTCTTCATTATGAAGCTGTTGTACAGACTTGACCGCGAACGAGAACCGGACATGCAACTTTTAAGGGGGAATAAATGTCCCAGGGCTTCTGGGCTGCCACTCCTCATCCTCATCACCCCTCCCCCCCTTCCCCCTGTCACCTTCTGCATTTCCCTTTTTGTTGTTCGCATACAAACTACCGGTATTTTAAAGCACTTTTCACTTTCACTTGTTGCTGTTGCAATTAAAGAAGAAGAAAAATCCGAAATGCAGACAACAAAAACAACACAAAGTCAGTCTCTCTGGTGTATACCCCGGAGTATGTGCCATGGCTGCATGAATTGAACTCGTAGCGCTTGTGGTGCTGGCCAACCGTCCGTGCCACAGATCGCGGCAGTTGTGAAACAAACATTTGCCCGATTGTTTTCCCATTCATTACTTTGTGTTTCGTTTTCATTTATTTTTTTTTTGCTCTCCAAAAATTTCTTGTTGCTTGGAACTGCGATGAAATAAATCCTGGCCGACGTTTTGTTTTTAAACATTTTACATAATTTCAAATGAATTAATGTCTGTCTGTTGTCCGTACCTAAAATAGGCAAAGATGCGATTCATTTTGGGTTAAAAATGGGCTGGAGTTTAGCTCATTGTTTAATGGGCCACACAAAGGTTGTAACGTATTCTCAAACAATGACTTTTTTTGACCCAGAGAGTAAAAGAGGGGGATAAAATGTGGTTTCTAAAACTCGAAATACAAAAAAAACAAGAGAAACTATGGTAACATTTGAAGAAAAAAAACTGAATTCATAACTTGTAAGTTATCATCTATTACTTTGAATCGGAGCACGCAATAATTGGTCTCTCAGTCGTGCTTTTTCATCAGGTAAAAGTAGAAAGAACTTCGAGAAGGACTCGTCGAAGATGGGTCTGACGGTTGACGAGGAAAAACTCAGCTGGCAACAGGAAAATTCGAAAATCGTTAGTAATGTCTTTTTTAGAAACATAATAATGGGTATTTTTCGATTTGTTATACTGTTTTTTTTTTATATTAAATGCTGCTATCAGTTGCCACTACAACAGTTTTTTTTCCTACCAAAACTTTCCAAATCCCTTGTAGCACTTTAACAATCTTGTAACATTAATTGAATTGAATAATTCGTTTTTTTTAGGACAAATCAAAAATTAAATTAAGAATTTAGTTTTTTCTATTACTAATATATCGTCTATGTAGAAGAAAAAGTCATCAACTACACTTTTTGAGTTTATTGCATTTTATTTCATAATTTTCCATTGTTTATTTTTTGCGCTTATCGATATGCGCATATCTATTTTATTTACTAAGATTTTTTTTTTAAAACTCACTAACTGCAGCTTTTCGATAAAATTTGTGAAGAAAACATCATTATCTACCTAAGGTTTTTGTCGATATAACAGTATACAATTTATGCAGAAATTTTTGTGGATAAAATGTTTAATAATTAACAAATTGTGGTATTCAAAATATTTGTGATCGAAATATTGGATTTTTAACTTTTATATAAAACACCTTATAACTCAAAACTATGAAAATGTAGATGATGAGTTTTTGTTCTACATAGACGATATGTTCTATTTAATAACACATGTTTTGAAATTAATAACAAAATATATTGCTTGAACGTGCAAAATCTACGTCCTAACTCTAACAAAATCGAATTGGACCGAGCCCCCGATCAAATCTTAAAATTTTAAAACCCATCCGACCAAATTTGGTAGAAAAAGCCCAAAACGGCAACGCTGCTACAAAGTCTGCCTCGCTCTCTCTCTCGCCATCTCTCACTCTCTGGTGCTCTTGTGTTGTTAAACGTCCGCGCCAGCCTATTTGATTGTGTTAATTCTTCTCAATGTCATTTCATGAAACACACCAAAGCAGAAGTTTTCCCAATATTTGCTTGACCAGTTCATTTCACTTCAACTACATCTCCCTCTCTGTCACATTAAATGCGTACAATCTCATCCCCGAGAGTTGTAAAAAATTAACAACACAAGGCCACAATTGTAAACTTTGACACCGTAATCTTTGTAAACCGTCTTTGTCGTCTCTTTGTTTATTCTCTCTTAGGCTGTGTTCAGTTCAAATGTCATTTAATTTGTTATTTTGATGGAATTTCTTTTAATTTGTTTATCCTTCTGAGAAATGTAATTTTTTTTTTATTTAACTTAGGGCCTTATTGGGAAATGCTTTTCAACGAAATAACAAACGATGACAAAAGAGTCATTTAGTTTTCTAAAGTTTTTTTCTCAGCCGTGAGAAAGTCAGTTTAAGTGAGGCGGATTTAAGCTACACATGCCAATTACAGATAAACTGAGCGATAATTGCAAATAACCTCAAACGCTCAGCACAGTGGATCAGGACAGAGCAAAAACAAGTAATTGCAAATGTTGTGTTAATAATTTCACACAAATTGTGAAATCGGAAAGGATTGTTTCCCCTCCCGCAAACATATCGCCCACATAGAAATGTTCGATTTGTCACTAAGTGATAATATTTCTCAAATGTAACCAAAGTAGATTTCCGGTCAGTTTCTGAAACGCTTAGAAACACATTGCCCACGTACTCGTTATTTCAGCCCACTGTCGGAAAACCGAATTAAAATCGTTAAAGCTCAAGAAGCGTTAAACGCCGTCATCCTCAAAAACAAAACAAAAACCAAATTGTAAAGGTTACACACAAGTGTCGTCGTCGTTGTTGGCGTTTGCCGCAATTGTTGTAATCGTTGTGTTGTTACCAAATTAAATAAACATTAACATTTGTGGGCTGTAAACAATTTGTTAAAGCTTCTGCCTTGATTAACGAGGGCTGTTGTTTTTAAAAGAGATTCGAGTACAAAATGCAATGAACGTCTGTTCACTGATCGCCGAAATACATGTGGTCATGTTTCGGAGTTTTTCCTGTCTTCCTTCGTTTGGTTGGGTGCATTGCATCATTTGTGCAGTGGCCGTAATTGGTACGTGCAAGTGACACCTTTAAATGGTCTTGGAATTTGACTGCTTTCCATGATGGGCCAATGGAAACAACGGCCACTGGTTTTTCTATTTTGTTTGTTTGCCAAATGATCACATCGCATCGGCATCATTGGCGTCATCGCATCTCGTAGTCTGCTGCTGCACTGACATGAAATAAAGTGTCCATTCACTTGTGGTGCCTGTCAGTTTCCCGGTAAATCATCTTTGGGGTGTTAAAACTTTAAACAAATAAACGGCGAGACGTTGATGTTGCTGTTGCAGTTGTTTGGTTTGTTGCTGTCCATGTTAACGTTGACACCGAAAACTGTCCATTATTAGTAATCCGTTTGGTGCAGATCTGAGACCGAACTAGACAAAGCTCTGCATGCCAGTCGACACAACGAGTATCCAAAAAAAATTAAAACGAAAATACTTTCACTTTTGAGTGATCAACCAAAGGAATCGTTGGCCAGACGTTTTCTAGATTCTCTGGCCGATCGGCCTCTTCCCCTCCCTGCAAGTGTTGTTTGTTGGCAGAAAGGTCAATTGTTTTCACTTCAAGGCCTATCGGCAAACATATTTTACGAAATAATGTCTTGGCTTAACTTTGACATTGTTTTTTTGTTTTCTTCTCTCTTGTGATTTCGTATTTTTTCCATTTAATAAAGTCACGTTTCTTGTGTAGATTTAAATGTGTACAGACACACATACACATTCATACATACATACATTGTGTTTAACAATCGCACCCATACAGCAGCACAAGTGTTTTGACTCGTTCAAAAACAACAATAGCGACAACAACTAAAAACCTGTTGGCTGTTGTCGGTCGATGTTTGTTCGCTTTGTTTTCGTTCGTTCATATCGCAAAAACACAAAAATGCGAAAAAAAAAAAACAAAAAACGGACGATACCCCAAGTCACCTTAAGGGATTCTCTGAGAATGGCGAGTTGGAAAATAAAACAAAACAAACAAACTAGCACTCAATTCCTATTAGAAATAAGGAGACTCACTCACTATTTCAAGAACACACCTTAAGGGGTTAATCGTGTGTAGTACGTTTGCTTTGGTTTGGGCACCCATAAACATATGTTGCAAGTGCGCCGATCGCCGCAGTGCCCACCCGCCAAGTGAAATTGCCAGAGAGAAGCCGAAGAGCAGTGTCACCGGAGATCTCCCTCCGCACCAAGTGGTGGCTGGTTGTGTTGTTTGCCAACATTTTTCTTTCGGCTTTATTTTGTTGTTGTTCGCACAGAAAAGTTTATTGACTTTTTGTACAAATTTACAAATGTGTGTACACATACACGTGTATATGTGTGGTATTGGTTTTAAATATTTGCTTGGTGACATTTTCCGTTAAGCCAAAAATCATAGGTTGGTGGCGCATATTAAATGAAAATGAAAATTAATTGAATTGATTTGAAAAATGTGCTTTCACACACACACAAATAATATTAAAAAAAGAAGAAAAAAACAAATTACGAGCATTTCACTGTGTCAGTGGGAAAGGTCAACCAAAGCGACATTAAATAAAAATAAACAAACAAAACATCCAACAGCTCCTCATTGAATTGGCATTAAGGAGATAAGCCGAGGCATGTGTGCGTGTGTGTGTGTATGTGTTGAACAATTTAAAAGATAAAGTTAATACATACGGCGCGCCAAAAAGGAAAGGCAACAAAGAAGAAATGCTTAATTTCCCAAAAATGCATGCATATCGTTTTCTTTTTTCTTTTTTTTCTGTTCATTTCTTTGGTGGGCTGGCGTTCATTCATTCATTAGCCGACGATTGGAGTTGAGTTGAGTCGGGTATTGGAATTGTTGCTGCTGCCGCTGCTGCTGCTGCTTGGCGCATACATTTATTTGTGAATTGCTAATAAGCATTTTCAAATTGGACATAAACATACGTAAATTGAAAACTTTCTTTACCCATTTCATATGCAGTGTGAACTAAAAGAAAATTTAACCTCTTTTCTTGCTCCTCATGACGTTTCATTACGAACAATTCATTGAATTGAACCCTGCACATCGCGTTCTGCCCCGTCGCGCTCCCCTGTGCCAGGGACAAACGTATGGCAAATTTCGAATTCCGGAAAACTTTCGTCAATTTTTTTTTTTTTTGTTTTCCCACCTCAGCGCAGACATGCAATAGAGCGAAATTATTCAATTATTTTCAACTTATTATTATTGTTATGAAAATGTGAGAAACAATGCCACATGCAACATGCGTGCACCAACACAGGCACCGACACACACACATTGAGACTTGTGGAAAAATCTATGACACAGCATTTCCTCTTTATGGCCAATCCATTGATGATGAACATTTTCAATTTGAAATTTCAAATTCGTGGCATATTTTTCGAAACAGATCGTGTGTTATCATCAGTCGTCCGTCAATCAGCACCGCCTGACTGGGCCAGTGATGCCTCGCAATGAAGTTCAGTTTCTTATTTTTTTTTTTTCATTTTCCACATGAGCCAACGGAATTGGCTGTGCCGGTTGTTGCCATAAATTTGTGGCTTAAACGTCTATGAATACTCGTCCGACTGGTTGTGTACAGACAACAATTTTCCGCCCTATTATGCGATTTATGAGTTCATAAATCTCACTGAGAATCTTCCGCCCGGGGGCGGGGATTTGATTTCATATGAGGCTGCACTGCACTACACTGGAAAAAAAAAAAATAACAAAAGAAAAAAACAATTCTGCTTATGATTGGCAAATTCAAAAAAGGACCGTCAGTTGTGATGGTGGAACCACGACTCCACTTTTTCGAATGGGAGGAAGTCTTGAATCGGAACACGATTTAAGGATTTTTGTTTATTTATCAAATAGAATTAAGGAGTAGAAATTTGCAGTCAGAAAAAAATAAAAAAAAAATCTGCTTCAAGTCATATTAATATGAAACAGGGGAAGCACTTGATATTCATTCCGTGAACCAAAATTCGTATTGTTTAAGACAATAAAATGCTCCTCTGAAAATGTATAATGGTCTTAAGTACAATGTGTAGTATTATTTGTTAGTCTTCATCTTTAAATTAAATTAAACTACTATGAAACTCTTAATGTTATTCATTTTGTAATTGAGTCAATGCAATATTTTCACTGTTGTTCATTGATCACATGCATCAAACTAAAAGCGACACAAATAGAACGCGATATTGTCTAACAAAATATGAAAAAAAAAACTGTGCCGGTAGCGTTTTATGTTTTGGCCTTTTGTCGTTACGTTCTGTGGGCTGCAGAAAATATTTCGAATTCTCATTGAATTTTGAGATAATTGGACACACAAGCCATCAAAAGTAATCACGCTGATTGTCGCCTGCAAGCGACTGCGTTTTGTCATGTCGCCCAGTAATTCGTTTCATGGCCAAGCATCGGAAGTATTCAAATGTGAAAGCAATTATATATTTTTGCGCATTAAAAATTCGCTAATGCATATTAAAATTTTACCCTGGCGGCAGAATCAGCATTTTGAAACAGCTGTTTCTACACAATTGTTTGTCAATAATTTTGTTGGCACTTCCATCGATATTAAATGAATAAAAGGAAGAAAGTACGATTGGCAGTTGTGCTGTTGGTGAAAAATCACAAGTTATTTCAAAAAAAGCTGAGATTACTAAAACAACTCTTCCTTGTTGACTTTATTCCATTTTAATTCGCCACAATAGTAAATAACAGCTGATTGGAAAAGTGCAATTTCTTGTGAGTAGAACAGTTCATTGTGAATGGTTGTGAATGATTAAGACTGTGTTGCCATATTGAAATACCTAAAAGCTGTATAAATTCATTTAGATTTTGCTCATTTATTTGAGAGTTACTGCATGCATTCAACGCTGCAGCGGTGAAACTCAAGACTCAGGCAGAAGGAGAATTTTGTGGACATACATCTGATGTGTTATTCTAAAAATGACCCCGATCAACAGTTGATTTCTTGCAGTGTGCCATTCATGTATTCATTCATAGATTCACTCACTCACTCACTCATTCGCCAATAAACTGTTGCAAAGTTGCGTAGGCTTCCCTTGCTGTCATCGATTGCAACATGAAAATGGCATCGGAAAAAATATGATGCCTGTTGCATGTCGACAGCAATTGGCAATGCAGTATGCAACATTTTCGAAAGGAAATTCATATTATGTACATACGTTTCCAAGAAGAAGAAGCCGCTGAAGACAACGACGATGTCGAAGATGCATAGAGAAGTAGACGGTAGAAGATATGGCAGAGCCCACAAACTGTGAAATGAAATGATGTTTTTCAAAACATGAATGAATGATTGAATGTTTTCATTTAAAAGATTTTGTATACAGATTTTGGTGAAAAACAAAAACAAACCGAAACAAAAACTAAAAAAAACAAAAGTTGTATCGAACAGAAAAATTCAGTGCGATCTGAGTTACGAATGCACGGATAGATGCGAGAGATAAGCAGTCTGCCAAAATCCCAAAAAAACGAAACACACACAAAGGAAGCTGCTGTACGAGAAAATGAAATAATGATTTCTATTAATGAGAATAGCAAACATTGAAAACTGCAGAATTGCACATTCGACTGGGTCAACATAAAAGGCAAAGTACAGGGTCCGCCAAATAACTTTAATTATTATTAATTAATTATTACTTTTTTAATTAATTATTAATTTTTTTAATTAACTATTAATTTTTTAAATTAATTATTATTAATTTTTTAAATTAATTATTATTAATTTTTTAAATTAATTATTATTAATTTTTTAAATTAATTATTATTAATTTTTTAAATTAATTATTATTAGTTTTTTAAATTAATTATTATTAATTTTTTAAATTAATTATTATTAATTTTTTAAAAAATTAATTATTATTAATTTTTTAAATTAATTATTATTAATTTTTTAAATTAATTACTATTAATTTTTTAAATTAATTATTATTAATTTTTTAAATTAATTATTAATTTTTTACATTAATTATTAATTTTTTACATTAATTATTAATTTTTTAAATTAATTATTAATTTTTTAAATTAATTATTAATTTTTTAAATTAATTATTAATTTTTTAAATTAATTATTAATTTTTTAAATTAATTATTAATTTTTTAAATTAATTATTAATTAATTAAAAATTAATTATTAATTTTTTAAATTAATTATTATTAATTTTTTAAATTAATTATTACTAATTTTTTAAATTAATTATTAATTTTTTAAATTAATTATTAATTTTTTAAATTAGTTATTTATTTTTTAAATTAATTATTAATTTTTTTAAATTAATTATTAATTTTTTAAATTAATTATTAATTTTTTAAATTAATTAACCAAATTTAAAGTTACAGCTGAATTGCAATGTAAATAACAGAGAGATGTAATTTCTTTCATTTTATGTTCTCTGTAATTCGTTAACAGAAAAACACATGTTAACAGTTCAGGGCGCGAGAGTCGTCGAGCCGATTGTTATTGTTTCTATGTTATGGAAAGGCGCTGTTAAAAAAAGACCAACATTTACTTTTCAGCAAATGAAGTCAAAGACCATAACAGAGGGCAGATGTCCCAATTAATTTCTTGACGCATTAGTTCGGCTACCCACTGTAGATGTCAGTAATTGACAAAGTAATATTTGAAAACAAAACATTTGATAAACAAAAGACTAGTTTTCTTAAAACAAATACACGTGGAAATGTTCAGCAAACGACTGGGGACATTTCGCCTCAGTGGGGTCTCTGAGTGAATGGCCTCCTTCTATTTAATACAAGGTTAACAATTTTTCTACTTTCTGGCCAAACAAAAACAGCGTCTTTTCTTAGGATTCTTTTTGTGAGAGTAAAAGAAGAACGTGTGACGTTCATATATCGCCGAAGTGACTGGAGGTTATAACGAGACTTCGGAAATCAAAAATCATGGTTTTCTTCACCAATGATAAAACACCTCAATTGGACCTGATGTGTGATGTTTATTTTTTTGGTATTTCGAAAATTCCTCTATAGGAAAACTAACTAACAACTCGTTGCAACGACTTCAGTGAAACCAAAATTCGTTTTAAAAAAATAAAATAAACAAAAAATAGAATAAGTCCAATGATTTGGAAATTCCCAAGTAAACCGCAAACCAACCGACATATTTTATACTTTTCGGAATGTTTATGATGCCCTACATTCTTCAATAATGGCATTTCATCACTCATTCATTATCATTATCGTCACTATGATTAATTGAAAGAGCCGACCATCAAACTAATGAGCGTGAAGTTCAATCTGAACGCTCTCACTGATTATGTTGTAGCTGCGTTCGTAGTTCAGCATTCATCAGTTTTGCAATTTCATTGGGACAAAAAGAACACTTTACTATCGAGCGGACAGCGATTTGAAAGAAATATGTATTTGTTTGCATAGTTCGTTCTATGCACATATCTGTAGGATTTATGTCAAGGTGTGTAAAAATGGATAATAAATAATACACACATGTATCTTTGCACACACACAGACAACTTTCAACGTCTTTCAGATACAAAAAAAAATGCAAATAATCTCTCTCTCACACGTACACACACTATCGCGTAAATTATAAAACATTAATTATGCTTTGCAAAGTTCACAGTTTTTTTTCTTCTCGTTTGTTTGCTGTTTCATTTTTTATCGTTTCAGCAAATGCAAAAAAAAGAAATAAAACTAAAAAAATCAACTTGAAACAAGATGTCTGAAATGACGTGTGTCTCTGCATTCTTGCTCGTAAATATTTCGAGCTACATTCACAGCACACGATACCAATACAGTAGTGGGCAAAATTATACAGTCTTATTTTCTTCAGAATGCCATGGGAATTCACATGGGAATATCCATTTATCCATTTATCCATCCGTTCTATCATAATTCTTTGTCTTTTCCTTTAAAGTGATCCGGAGCTACCCAATTGATTAGTAGTTCATAAATCGAGCCCTTACCGCAAAAAGGACGTAAGCGCCAATTTTTCTTTCTAATGAAATTTAATAGAAAGTTATCCCACTATCCTCATACCAAAATATGAGAAATTAAAAATGTATATTTACAGAGATATAGAAAATTCAATGGTAGGCTTGACCACACAAAAACCCTCTCCTGTAAAATTTTATTTTTGGCGCGTACGTCTTTAGTGCTTGAAATGAAATTATTATTGCATGTCTGTTGGCCATTCCAGAACGATAATTATAATTGTTCGAAATCGTGGTTAATCGATAATTACACTAATTTGTATGGGTAAATTCCGCTACATGCTCTCCTCTCTCAACATCAAAGACAAAATGACTGAGTTATTTTTATTAGTAAAATAGAAATAATAAATGATCGCAAACTCGAACTCGACTAACAGAAACAAAATTAATAAAAATACTTTACAAACTTGTATTTCGAGAATAGCTTGATCTTCGTGGAACTTTCGTTCTTTTCCGAAAACTGGCCAAGTGGAAAATTGGTTGGGAAATTTCAGTTTGTGTGAGATTTGACAACGGTAAGGTCAGCTCTACAGCTGAGAAACGAAATCAAGTTGAAAGTGAAAAATCAAATATAAATGGAGCAAACGGCAGACTGGACAGTAAAGTAGCAGCGCAACACGTGTGACACTAGAAAATCAAAATATGTATAAAAAATAATACATTACATATGTACATACACACATACATACATATATAGAATTACATACATATGCACAACAAAGTGTTTACCCGATCCAGAACAAAAAAATATTAATGGGTTAGACTGTTTTCAGGTCAACTCCAACCAGTTTGATAAACTTGTCTTGAATATAAACAAACAAAAAACAACAGTTCCCTGTGAACCAACACCAAAAAAAAAAAAAAGAAGCACCTGCTAAATGTTTTACCAGAACTGCGAATCTACATGCACCGACACACAAACACATGGCAATTTTACCTCGGCAACATACCAATGAATAATACAACAACACAAAACTGCTGTTCACGAGACTTTTAAATTCACCTGATCATGATTGTCGCTGCACGAGGTGTTTGTCGCTATTCGGGTGTCTGTTAAATCGGCTCAATATTTAACAGCACCTTCGCCTGCTTACATACATGTGTATGTATGTATGTATGTATATACACCTATCTAGACTAATAGTATGTGCGACTGGTTTACTTAACACACTCACTCCACTCCAATTTGATTGCTCTCTCAGAATACGGAACATGACTCGCAGGGCACACATCAGCACACACATGTCGACTTACATTTCTAACAGCATCACAATCAACAATGTATGTCTGTACATACATACATACATACATACATGTATGTAGTCCATCAATTGCATATGTATGCCATTAAACAGTTCTCTTCCCTCTGGTGGGCATCGCAAGAAAGTTGAACTCTATTGTGTTTGAAAATCTACCAAAAAAAAAAACATGGCAGTTGTGTGTGTCTCTGGAATTGAACTGGGCTGTGCCCTAAACCGAAGGCACCACACTTGGTGGACATGTCGAACTGTACGACATTTCAGCCGACGCACACACACACACACATGTTTTTTTGTTGAATATAAACCTCAATTGTGTTTAATGCCGCATAAACTAAACTAACAAAAACAAAATAAAAAGTAGCAAATATTAAAGCCCAAGCACCGCGCAGCGCCATTCTCTGATATTTACAATAGAGTTATTAAGGTCAAGAGATGTGTGGTAAAGAAAGAAGAAGACTAATACGGAGAGACAGCAAAACGTAACTAGAGCAAATTTCTGGTGTTTGTGTTTCATTGAGTTTTACACTTTGCACCTCCTCCAATCAAGTGTCATTTGTAATCGTGTAATTGTACCACTACATGCACTACATACCCACATACTCTCGCGTAGGTGATGTGACGGATATGTAAGATTCTCAACTCGGAAGAGGGTCTGTCGTCTCCATCACGCAGACTGAAAGGTGTTTGCGGTCTGTCCGATGATTGTTCCAAAGATGTGGGCGTCTGTTATGAGGTCAGTTTGATAATTACACTACACCACCGATGTGGCCAGTTTACATGGCTTTGGTGATTGTCAAATTTGTAATCTTTAAAGACGATTGTGACAATTCGTCAACAAGAGTGGTTTATTACTGGTATATGAACTATGGCCAATTAAAAGTATCGATCTAAGTTCATTTCAAACTGCACATACTGTCAATAGGGTTCGGCAACTGTTCGATTGCATTTTTCCCTCCAACCTTTGGTCAATTGAAAACATTGAAAGATTAGTTTCAGTTAAGTTTGGTCGCAAAAGTACAAGTGTTATCCAGTTTAAAATATAAAAGCCCGATTATCGATGAATTCATACCACCCGTAATGAGTAACATTTCGATTGCGTTGAACTGCCGTCTGTTGAGACACACCTGGTCACTCTGGATTTAATTCATATAAATGACTTGTCATGCTGTCATCAAAATTGGCCAAATTATTATGTTCAAATTTGTATGAAAAGTGGGTAAACAGCTGCCGAATGTGGTTTGAGACAAGGCCAAGCCTCACACACCACACAAACGGGCGTGTGCGATCTCGCCATCATCTGGAGAATGATTAGAAATAATGGACAACAACATAATGTATTCAAATGTATTTTAAGACAAAATAGTGATTTTCGCGTTTATTAATGAATTTATTGTCTTGTCTTTTTTTTTTGCAGATTTCCAAACTCAAGAATATTGAGCTTATAAATAACACAAAGAATGTCACAACGAATCTTCAAAGATCAACTAAAATACTCAGTACCAGAGATGATGAGAGTGAACACAAACTATCCGCATCTCTGAAATCCATTCACAAACAATTGAAGGCACTCGAAATACCTGAAGTACACAACGATTGCATAAATGTGTCGAATGATAATGGACAATTTGCAACGTTACTTACAACCACCAGCCTCACCACCAACATCACCACCACCAAGTCCAACTCATCCTTGTCATCACCATCATCAGCATCGCCTGCATTGAAGGTAAGCGATGCCACCGCAAAGATGTCGCCCGTGACAACGACAGCAGGTGATGTCAGCGATCATTTTGAAGAGCAGCACATCAGCCAGGAACTGGCCCACCATTTGAATACAAAAGCCATACAAGATGCTAAGCAAGCTGAGCTGCACAATCACCATCACTCGGACTCTGATTCGGCCTTGTCCTCCGCACCGCCCAGCATCAGTCCACAGCCGCCCGCCAACGGGGTGGAGCCGACTGATATTTGGCAAACGGTAAGTTCAGCCCTGCAATCATGTTTGTTTCTTAAGTCTTTCGTTGTTTGTTGTATGCGTGCGTGTGTGGGTGTTTTTTGTTCTTGTGGAAACGCCTAAATTCTTTAAAATGCAATTTCACTATTTATTCGATCATAAATCAATGCAAGCACACAGTCGGACGAATATAAAAATAAAGCGACGCATGACATTGCGACTGTCTCAATGACACATATTCATAACATGCCAGCCAGCCAAACGGCCGCCGGTTGTTTGCTGCAGTTCACATGCCACTGTTGGCATGGCGGCGACAGAAATGAATGGAGCCACAAATCTCACGACAGTCACACTGAACTTCAAAACACTCGACTCCGTTCATAAATATGCGCATATTTTCCAATTGCCAATTGTCTGGTCTAGTTAAGGTCTTTGCCTTAAAATTTCTTTCGATGGTCTGTGCTATACGGCCGACTTACATAGACACAGACACACACACACATGTCGTCCCTTTGACACTTTTTCAAATTGCCGACAATGGCCATTAAATTCATTATTCTAATAGCACCCTACACCACTTTGTAACATTTGTAATCTGAGGCACTGCCCATGTTAATAATACAGATCTGTAATGATTTAGTTACTTCCGTTCGGGCTGATCTCATACAACAAAGGTGTGTCTCAGTCTGCAGAGTAAATCAGACATGATTAAACTACATTTCTTGAGATGCTGCAATTATTTTCACAGCAGCTGTGTACGTTATCTCTAAACATATTTTTGTTTTACCTTACTGGTCAGCTTACTTTTAACATTTAATAAATCTCGTATTGTTTTGTTGTCATCCCAGATACGCAGCTACAGCAATGACATTGAAAAGTTACAGAAGGAAGTCGATTCGTTGCACAAAGAAAACGAGAAACTGCGACAGGAACTGAATGTGGCCAAAGATCAGATCGTCGATTTGGAAAGTACAGCTTTAGAGGTAAATATACATAACTATGTCCATTGTTATTAACGAAAGTGTTAATTTAAAAAAAAAGAAAAGAAAAAAAAAACAAAAAAGACCATAATTAACGATGCACACACAATGTTAGTGATTAGTAAATGAATGGAGATCTTCTTCATGTTTGTGGATACCCTTTGTAGTTTGTTTCGTCAGTTTCTGTTGGATTCTCATAGAGAAGTTCCGTTTCACCTTGCTGTGCTATGGGACGTGTTCTACTGTTCTTCAAAGAGCGCAGCTTCCGGAACTTTTCGTTGCTCGTGTTGATGACGAATCGCAATAGTCACACTAAAGGTGTTATTTTGAATCACCCGGTATTTCGGTAGCTGCCACTTTTGAAGCTTTTATTCTTTGACATTAGACAATTACAAATTACGCCATTACTAAAAATGGAACGATACACGCTTGTTCAACAACGCATTGAAATTATTAAAAATTTACTACAAAACTGGTGAAAACTAAAAAGTTTCCAGACCGTGTTATCTCTCGAAGAGGTGATCACAATTGGCCACCGAGATCTTTGTGATTTAACACCTTGCGACTTCTTCCCTTGTGGGCCACGTGAAAGATATGACCTACGTCAACAGCCCGGCGTCGATTTAAGACCTCAAAGATGGAATTCGTGAGGCTATCGAGGACATAAATTTCATGAAAGGATGTGGTCCTGAAAGCGTGGTCGTCGTGGCCCTTTGGCTCATGTTGTTTTTCATTATTAACGGCATACCTTCCTCTTTATTATGAAATAAACATCCGATCATTTATCTAAAAAAAAACGCCATTTATCTTTGAATACCAAAATAACACCTCTTGTTGGAAAATCCTGTCTAATAATCATTAAGAAATAGTTCGGTATATTGGGCAGGTATGTTTCTGTGTTTGTCCAGAATGTACCCAAATTCATTGCGATGCATATTGGTGGCCTACAGGCTTTGCAAGTTCTTTGTGTACCTCCATCATTGACAGATGTCTTTGGAGTCTCTCCATAATGGCCTGGCCCGTAGATTGACATTACACACACGGTGAATTACGATGCGTTTAACTTCCAACGTTGACCGTGTTTTGTGATGCTCGTTGTAGATCTAAAAATCGATAAAAGTCGACTACTGGCTGCAGTTTATCAACTGTTATCGCTATAGATCTGATATGTATTTAGAAGGAGTGTTTACTAAGAATTATTATTTACAACAATTGGCTGCTAACGTAAGTGAATCCCTGCTCGTCTGTATGGGTTGATGCGGACGCAAGTCATCCTCAGGCTGGAGGTCGGCATCAGCCCCAAATGTGCGCTACCTCCACATCATGACACAACATATGAACCTGTGTCATCCATTGATCTGCTTGCCGGATAGCTGTGTAAGCTATTGAACAAATTTACTCGAAATGTTCTAAAGGGTGCCGAATTATCCGAAGCATAAAATGCTGACGACTTTAAAGAACAATAACCGACCTTTACCCAAACTCCCCCTTTGACTGCCAACGTCTGTGAATTTGAAGAGATATCCAGAAATAATTTACAAACCTGCGATTCATTCAAAATTCACTTTCCCTTGTTTTCAAATGAATATCACATTCTTTTTCAGGCTTGTGTTTGCTTTCGTTAATCGGTCGTTAGTCGACTTTTTCAAACAGTTGATAGCTAACTTTTCTTTCTGTGCCATTACATTATGAATTAGGGTTGTAGTTCTGCCACAGACAATGGAAATTATTGGACTCGGTCTACACGAAATTACCTAAAAACTACTCAAGAATTACATTGTCTCTAATAATGTCCATGATCTTTGGTTTTGCCCGACACTGATTGAGATTTTTCACATTTCTCATTTATTTCCTTACAGCAAAATACCAACACAGAGAAGCATCAGCTGTTGTTGGAACGCATCAAGAATCTGGAGGAACAGGAACATCAATTGCAGGCGGAGGCTAATGATTTGCGTGAGCAAAATGAACTGCTAGAGTTTCGAATACTCGAATTGGAGGACAACACCAGCGACAAGGTAAGTTTCTATGTTAATACAGAAGGTACACCCGACGTAGCAAAGAGAACACTGTGGGTGCGGCAAGAGAAAATTAAATAAATGATGACGGAGGCGGTGGCGATTTTTGTTTTCATTTATTATTTTGAATTAAAGTGTTCTAATTGATTACATGTAAATTGACTATCTTCTATCTATCGTTGCGATCTCCTATCATACATACACTCTCCTTGCGGGCACCTCTCTTAAGTACCAATCTGCTTCAGTCCTCTTTCGTACCTCACTCATAAGCGGACAAAATTCCCAGTCCCTTAGGTATCTGCTTATGGGAGAGTACACTGTATTTTGAATTTGAGCCGCAGTCGCAGTGTTCGGGTTCTACACTTAAACAAACAACTTACACATGTCCATTGATTTTCCGTATAAAACGCCACTGATTAAACGCAGATGGGATCTTTTCTTAACTTCGAATATTCTGTTAAAATCCCAACCCCTAAAGTAGGCAATGGTTTTGAGAGCTTAAAGACTCTACCATGAATGCCGACACTACGGCTTAAAGTATACCTTACGATTTAACACCAGATGTTTATTTATCAAGCACACACACACACTCAACCGCACAGTACGGCCGGTCAAGATTGTAGTCATTCGACTGAAGTATGGGAAACAATTCTGTTTTTGTGGCTGACCAAACATCAAAAAAGTCAACAATTGTGTTTTTGGTTGATTTTCGTAAAGTGTCTCTGCAAAATTCAAAATTTACAATTTTATAGGCGAATTCCCAAACGACGTAACAAGAAGAGTGTTTAGATTTTAGAACGTTTTTGCTTCTCCTGTGAAGTTATGAACATTTTTGGCTTTCTGCTGACGATATGTACATATATATGTACATTAGGGTGGCATGTACTTTTCAACGATGTAAACGATAACATACCTCTACCAAAGATCATACAGAGGGCAGACGTCCCATGTAGTTTGCTGAACCTTTTCAAGAGGGTATTTGAACAGTATTTGTTTAAAAAAAAAACATTATTTGCGTTGAAAACCTGCCAATTACTGACATCTAGAGTGTGTAGCCGAACTAATGTGCCTCGGATGATTTAGAGAACCTTAATCTGGGGTACATATTTAAAAGTATGTTTCATAAAAATTTATTTTATGAAATTTTTATAAATTTTTCTTAACAAAGTTGTTTTCAATTTTTATGAATACGGGGGATGGTCTTTGCAGTAAATAATAAATATCTATAGGGTAATTTTATGTGTGTGCTTGGTTCGGTCGCTTCGGTCATAGAGTTCTTTTTCATTTTTGACATCAAAGTTTTCCCAGTTGGGTCTGAATGTAAAATTCACAAAAAAAAGTGGAAAGTGAGAAGATTGTGTTTCTCTCAAACAACATCACATAAATAAGGCACACCCTACTGTACAGAAAGACACACACACATTCGTACCATAATTAGAAATTTGCCCAGAAATTCCGAGTGTGCAAATAAACGTGAATTTGTGCACCGGTGTTTGTTTTTTTTTTGTCTTCTATTTTATTTCATTTTATTTTGGCCTTCTGATTGAGTCACACTTCATGCCTTCAACACTCGGCATACCGAACAACTGGTCGCAATTGACACATTGCTAGATTTATGATCTGATCTGGGCCAACCTCTTAATTGTTTCCATGGGTCTATTGATAGGATACCAACAACATGCACAACCATCGTTTGGAAACAACAACAAAGAAAAAGGCAAATACTCACACACACACAGCAATTGACATTTGCTTCTTGGCTTAATTAAGAAATGTGCAACAAACTGACTGCTGGTGATGGCAGCGCTGGTTGTGGTTGTGGTGGTGGTATTTATCGTATTTAACCTCTGACCTTTGGATGTATTCCCCATTGTTTTGCATGGGATTAAAACAGTTTAATCACGTTCACGTTTCATTAAATAAAAGAAAAATCTGACGTTGGCGTTCAATCTGAAAAGAGTTTTCTTCGCTTGCCCCCAAAACAAAACACAACCAAACAAATACATAGATAGATTCTTCAATAAAACGTGACTCTTAATAAGAACGATAATGACGATGTGATTATTGATGGCGGCAAAAGTTTATGCCAGAAATCAGTTTTTTGTGTGTGTGTGTGGATATTTTAAGTTTGTGTCTTAAGTCTTTTGTTTTACTGCTGCAATCACTCACGTGCAATTAGAGAAGTTTTCGCCAGAACAGGTTTTCGGTGCGATTCGTGTTGGAATTATTCCCATTGAACTCTGTTACTATTCGAGTACACACATACATACATACCTACATATATATGTATGTGAGTGTGCACAATGGCGATTATGGCAATTTCGCTATCGTTGCCAAAAATAGTTAATTTCTGATTTAAATCATGACATGACGACAAGGGCGATTGTGTATTGTCGTAGTCTGTTGTACTTGGCCATGTTTACACTGTACTCAAACTAATTTCCTTATACGGTCAACTATTATTGACCCACGCATTTAGCTAAGATGTAAGCAAATGGTGGCTGGCCATGCGACACCCTACAACAAGTTCATTCATTTCAAGGCACCACCATTTTCGTGGAATCACAAGTTCTTCCCACTGCAATTACGAATTCTGCCCAGCGTCGGTTTTTCAATTTCCATTGTGCACTTGTATCTGTTTGCTTCCCTCTGAGCTACTCGGTATTAGAAATTATAGTCAGATGTTTGTAATTTGATGCTGCTAAGAGGGTGGTACAATAACTTTGGTGGACAAATTTCATTTCATTAATGTCATTTAGTTTGTGTTTGACAGCCGGAAAAAGCAAACAAAATTAGATCAGAAAAACGGGTGCCGCGACAGTCTATCAGAAGAATATTTCTGCTATTATTTCAAATATCAAATAATCAGCAACTCAATAATCTATGGATTACTGCCTGTTTTCGCAGAGAATGAGATTCGCATCAAATGATGAAGATGAAAAGAAATCTAACACATATACAAGGTTCTCCAACAGGAGGTGTTATTTTGAATCACCCGGTATTTCGGTAGCTGCCACTTTTGAAGCTTTTATTCTTGGACATTTGACAAGTAGAAACTACGCCATTACTGAAAATAGAACGATATACGCTTCAACAACGCATTGAAATGATTAAAATTTACCACAAAAATGGTGAAAATCTTGCAGTCACAGTTCGCAAAATTAAAAAGTTTCCAGACCGTGTTATCTCTCGAAGAGGTGAACACATTTGGCCACCGAGACCTTGTGATTTAACATTTTGCTACTTCTTCCTATGGGGACAACGTGAAAGATATGATCTACGTCAACAGCCCGGCGTCGATTCAATATCCCTCGTGGGGCTATCGAGGACATAGGGCAGCCACTTTGCGATTTGTTTATGGACAACATCATGAATAGGATATGGTCCAGTAAGCGTGTTGGTCGTGGTGGCCATTTGGCTGATGTTGTTGGTCATTATTAATGGCATACCTTTCTCTTTATTATGAAATAAACATCCGATCATTTATCTCTAAAAATGCTTTGAATACCAAAATAACACCTCTTGTTGGAGAACACTGTACATTAGGATGGGTCCAACTTTTTCGCGCAAAGCCTATAGCATAAAAATAATCTACAGGTAATTCTGAGAATATTTCACCACGAAACCATGGGTCTACAAAAAAATACCTAGCTCGATGATTTTTTTTAAAAACACAAAATTCCGTTTTCTTGTTCAGTTTGGCCTCTCCATAAATTAAATTAATATTTCAACTTTAATACTTTCAACTCAACCACGCAGATTTTAGTTTGTATCTCTGATTGTGGTTGTTTTTTTTTGAAAAAAATTATTGTAGAGATAAGTGCACGTGGCAAAATGTTTGCCATCAAATCACTTATGAGTCATTTGTAAAGAAACATTCATTTGTCCATACGTGTGTATGTATGTACGTACATATCGCATTCGTTCTACTAAACAGACACAACTCAAAATTAGTGATTTTCGAGTTTACTTGTTGTAGCGTTTCTTTATACACAAATCTATCAGCTCAAAAGAGATCCTTTTGTGTTTTACTGTACTTTTGTCAAAAAACATTTATGTTGCACCCAATGTTCAATAGTTGTTGTTGTTTTCTGAGAATTGCCAAATTGTGAGTTGTGCCTCTTTAGTAGAACGAGTGTGATATGTACGTTTTGGCGCGCAAATTTCATAAAAGTTTAAGAAATTTTGGACTTGTTGTTGGCATATTGCGCCGTTTTCATAATCGTAAATATCGCAAAACAATGACTTTTTAAGGCACGGTGGTTTTGTTTGCATAATAAATATGTAGGTATGTGTGTGTGTGTGTGTGTTTGCGAGTGAGTTTTCGCAAATAATCATTGGTTCTCTTCTAACATGCAGACATGCCTACACACCCATGAGTGAACGTAGTTCGTTTATATGTCAACTGTTACAACAATTACAGCACACTGTTCCATATAAAATGACCCTTTATGTTTGCTGGTCTACATACATACAGACATATGTATGTACATATGTACGACAATGTTCTCCATAATTGCGATGGTGGGAAGTTTCATATGAGAATGAAAAATGCCCCAACAAAGGCACGCTTTTTGCCAACAGACAAGAGTACACGGGCACTTCACAAGTATTTACAATATAACGGTGCGAATAGCGAGAGAACTATTCTCACATTGTTGTACTCTCCATTGTTGTCTTTGCTCAGTTGAGCACCCGCCACAACACAAATAGCAGAGTGTTATTTTGGCGCTGTTGGTTGGCTGAAACACTGAATTTGTTTGTCAGTGGTTTAGTTGTTGTTTGCTTTGTTTGGCATGCGCATGCGCCCCACTAACGGTCTGCAATAAACGCACACATTCGTTTGAAGCTGCGCGTACTCTCCCGTTGACGTCTTGAGAACTCGCTTACTTACATTCGAGTGCCACCAAATCTTAGTGTACAATTTGAAAATAAATATCATATAATTAGAATTGAAAACTAAACCAAGAAGTACGGCAACAATGATTCGAAACGGACCGCTATAATTACATGTACCCAATACGTTGTATCGTTTGTGTACGTACCGATAATTCACAAGACGCTCGTGTGTGTGTGTGTTGGTAACAAACCACCTTCCTTCTGGATGATATTTAACAAACGAAAACGTTCAATCGATTCCTCTAATTTGTGTATTTCAATACGTTTCGCCGTTTTGTATCTTTTTTCGAAACTTTGTAAATATTAATGAATCGTTACGTAACAATAATCGATCTAACCAACGCGACAAATGAAGCACCTGCTTATAAAATCTGATATCATCTGAACGCCTCCGCCTATCCATCACAATTGGCAACACAAACACACGGACACCATACAGCCACAAAAATGCTGTGTGATGATGATTTTATTTGCTTAGTAAGTACCAAAATCTGTGGACAGAATAGAAGATTCGCTTTGATACAAAACGCTTAATTGGCAATAATAACAAAAAGCTAACAAAAATGACGAAACTTAAAAAAAAAATACAAAATTAAGTTTTTGATTGATCCTGGAGAAATGGCCCAAAATACATGTCTCTGCAAAATTGTACACGTCAGTATTTACAATTTTATAGGCGAATTCCAAAACGACATCTCGAGAAGAGTGTTTACATTTTACAACAGAGTTTGGCATCTCCTGCTTGTTGGGTTATTTTGTTGATACATTAGGGTGGGACAAAAAAAAATTAACAAAGTCTATAGCAAAACCGAAAACTACGTGGATTTTAAGAATAATTCACCCAGAAACCATGGGACTCCAAAAATTCTCTAGCATGGGCAAATCGATTTTGTATTTTCATTTTTTAAAATCGTTATTTTTTAAAATATGTGCTACAACCAAACTACATCTGGTACAAATAATATGTTGACTTCATAACAAAGATAAGAAAACATACTGTATAATAAAAATACAATTAAGTAACATAGCTCTTAAAACTATGGTATGAATGAACCTACAATACGATCGAATTCAATGAAATATGCAGTAAATTTGAAATTGATTTTTCTTACAACATAAATGAATTCAGAAAATTGTTAGAACTAATTTATTATTAACCTTTAAGTGATGTGGCTGAAAAAGGTTTAAAATTCACCACCACCTCCTCAGTTAAAGGTTAGTCACTAGTCGGATTATAATTTCCTTTTATATAGTTTGAGCTTGTGTCCAAATATTGTATGACCGAATATCCCGATGAACTGAATCACCGATGGTTTCGTCACGAACGTATAACGTGTAATACAACAATGATGTGAAACTCCATCCATAAACCGGTACACTCACAGGATAATACCAGATCCTGTGTATGGATAACGTGTTTGCCTGAACAAGGGACAGTCGGGGAACTTCTCGCTACTCAACGATTTGTGAGCCACATAATTTGTATACTCAGATTTAAAAATTCAAATGGAATAAACCCGTTCTACAAATCTATTGGCTGGGTACCTGCGGGTACCTACGATGTCATTTGGTTGCCTTTTTGTTTCATTTCACAGTCCCATGTCAATCATTAATGTTATTGTAGGTTTTTTTTTTGTTTGTTCTAGCGAATCAAAACTAATTAGCGAATCAAAACAAAACAAAAAAGAGCATAACACCAACAACGACATATACATACATATGTATATGTTTGTTTTTTTATAGGATTTTGCATATTGACTCAGCGTAATATTTCTAAAAGATAAAGAAACAAAGATATCATCTAACACAAAATTAGACATTTACTGAACGTTGTATGTCCCAGCAGTGCATAAAAACCAATTGTCCTTCAATTATGCAAATGTGTTTCGAACTAAAGATGCCAACTGCTTTTAAATCTGCTCACAATCATGTACAGTCTGTTAAAAGCAGAGCGACAGATGTGAACCAAATATCGCCAACAAAATCATATGTGAAATAACTAATTTATTTCAATGTTACATTGCAGAATGATCGCTGTTCGATCGTTAACAGTACAGCGTTCCGAAATGTCCGCCGCTTATCATTACATGAGATGGGCGAGCATTCAACTCTGTACCTTAACATTCTCTGTGCAGTAACAGCGACAGATGATTGCCAGAAACATGAAAAGTCTACATGTTTCTTCTCTGTAAGAATTATGGTAATCAGTCGTAGTCCCAAAGAGTGACTTTTTGCTGTTATCGATGACATCGTTATCGAATATGACGACAGGGCGGTTATTGATGTCACGGCGCAGAACGATCACGCCGGCTCCCGTTGGCTACCAAAAACGATAGAACGATTTATTTTATGGACACAATTATTCATCGTACGTACATACAGACATACTTGTACACTACATTTCATTGAAATGCAACTTCGAAGATTATGAAACATCGGCGCTCCGATTAGAATGTGACAAACAAGCAATTAGCACGTCGGCTACATGTAGATTTTGATAGAATCTCTTTGTAATCGCCGTGGTTTTTCTGCACACAAGTATTTCGTAGACTCTGAAATAACCAATGAATCTTTCGCACTTACCCGCAAGGCAATACACCGAATGAATGAGAATGAGAATTTGCCCCCCTTTTGTCCCCTCCAGCAGAATGTTAGCGAAACGTTTGAGCTATGAGCTATGAGTGTAGTTATGTAAACAAGCGCCTGAATAGAATTATAATGACTTCATACTCCACCTCCCCCATCCCTTTTGGCAGAATGAAAAAGACAGAAATGTTTTGGAACTTTACCGTTCAATTAGCGGTAGAAAGTAGTCGTTTCGTATGAAATTCAATATGAAATCCGTTCGCAGACGGTGGTGTTTTAATGTGTTTTGCATGATAGTAACCTGCTTTCAATTCGATGGTTTTTTGCTTTTTAACAAACAAAGGAGACCTTAAAAATCATTGAAGTTGAAAATACACTTATAAATAGTAATTACTCAAATCTATTTGAAAATCGCTACGACGGAATATTTCTCTTTGTCTGCTTCTTCGACGATAGTGGCTTGTGTTTCATAAATGTTGGAAAATCTTCAATACACGATTCACTCATGTAATGACTTCACGCTCAGCCACACGCCGGCAACGAAAAGACCCAGAGACCACCCAGAGACACGACATCGACTACCAGACACCTTATCAACTGAGACCTAATGACATTTCCTCTTCTAGTGATGGGTCCTGGGTTCGATCCTCCCCAGAGGAAATCCGTTTTTTTCTTCTGTCATTTCTGTTACACTTCCAATCCAAGACAATCTAGTGGCCAGACGTTCTATGTCAGATGCAAAATTACACTCATGTTCTTTAAGAGAATTTCTTTGCAGCCCAACTAAGCAGTCTTAGGTCGTCAGCCTTTAGGGCTTCTGGCTCAGGCACAACTAATTCAAACCTCTCAAAATATATTTTGAATTTGATCGCCTGCCGTAGGGTACCTGCAACTACTACGCTGTCTATAAAGAATATTAACTTCAACAATCAAAAAATAACTGCAACTGTAGTGGATAACGCAGAGAGAGAGGGAGGGAGATAGAGAGGTGGAGTAGATACAGCTAAATCTAGCCAAGCGTAAACATGTAGTGCATATCTCGCACTAACTCATAGCAAACGAAATGTACTGCTTTAATTGGTCATAATTTAATTGGAAAGTTTTACTTTTTTTCTTTCTTCGGTTTGCAATGAAACAATCTGAGACCGCTTTGCCCCTTGGTAACCGCCAAACCGAAGGGGATTAGTTGTTTTCCACATGGAACAACCCACATGACATAATGGCAAAGATTAATGTGAAATTAGCACCCGATCTGTAGACTTCCCACAATACGATTGCGAGGAACACTCTCGTGCCATTCGTGACAAACACAGCTCACACCCGGTCGACAGCAGACCGTTATTAGGCGCCCAGCAACACCATCTCCACAAATCATGGCGACATGACATGAATTCAGAACATTTCCATGTACACATACATAAGAGATATTAATACGATTGCCTTTGTTTGTGTTTTTGCAGTGGTCGCTTCAGAGTAATACGAACCAACAGACGGATGGATCGCCGGGCAATTCGAATGTGTGGTCCTGTTCAGCGGATGGAAGTCAGCCAAAGGCCGATCCGTTTGAGATGTTGTTCGGCAGCAACAGCCATACGAGCACGACGAGCAGTGCCCAATTGGATTCCGGCATTATATCACCACAGAGCCAGGGTCGTCACGACGACCTAATCGATATAACGAACGAGGAGCTGTGTCGCCGCCTGGGCGATCTGCTCAAGAAGACTTCGCTGGAGGAAGAGGAAAAGCACTGCCTGCAGCAGGTTCTGAATATGGTGCAACAACTAGATGCTCTGACGCCACGCAGTGGACCCAACTCGTTGACAGCCACCTCGTCGTCCAGTGAAGAGGCCAGTAGCATGGATTTGGTATGTTTGTCAAATTATCCCCTTACCGCCACCTATTGAGAACTAGAGGCATTGTATTTTGGGCTGTCTTTTTTTTTTAAATTGTTTTATTAAAATTGTCAATACTAAACAAATACTTTTCTTTTATTCTTGCCGATATCGACAAATTATTAGGTAAAATCGCGCATTTCGGAATACAACAGTTCGACATCGTCGCCATTGTCCAGCATCCGTTCCGCCGCCGACAAGAGCGCCACTCCATCGACGAAGACGGTTGCGTCATCTGGAACGGCAACACCGCGCATTGTCGCCACTGTACAGCCGTACAACACGAGCAACCCGCCGTATTCGCATGGCCAGGTCAGCCAACAAATCGTGCCGCACAACACACCCACAGATTCGCCTCGCAAGTCACGGTCGTCACACCACTGGCAAAGCAATAGTCTTAGCGAAAGCGGCGTCTTCGTCGAGTCCGACTTCCTGAGTGATTCGGGCGAGAACAACGTTTGCACACAGACCGACTTTGAGGAATGTTCGTCGGCGAGTGGTGCCTCCGCCAACTATTCCCTCCAGCATCCCTTGAACACACCCACCAAAAACGTACCTGCCCATTTCAACCAGCACCAGCAAATACCACATCCCCCCTCGCCACACCTAAGTGATCAGAAGCGCCTGCAGTACTACAAGGATCGCCTGGAACTGCTCGAGGGCAAGGTCCTGATATACGAGAGTTCAGGCGACGTACAGGCCAAACGACTTGCCGAACGGCTGCAGCGCGAAATCTTACTCGAGAAAGAGGTAAAGGAGCTGAGAGATCGCGTTGACTTCCTGGAAAGTGAGAACTGCTCCCTCGAAGAGGAAAAGTGTGAATTTGAGGAAGCTGAAAACGATACAAGACTTCGTCTCCAGAGACTGGAAGTCGAGTTGGAAATTCTCAGCCAGCGTAACGTGGAGCTGGAGATGTCCAGAGAGGCACTAAGTGCCAAGTACAAAGACTGTCACTCAGAGTGTGTGATATTGCGCGAAGATCTGGCGACAAGCGAGACGCACATCCGACATCTCGAAGAGGACAAACAGAAGGCCAAAGAGAATTTCGAATTTCTACACAACATTTTGCCAGTGCTTTTGATCTGCAACACGGTGTGTACCCTGTCGCAGACGCAAGAACCACGACCGCCCATAGAACACGGCAAGGAGGAAGACATGGGTGCACAGATGTCCGCCCTAAACCTCTCTCCGGCCCGCAATCGCGTACCAGGCGGTGCACTGGACAGCGAACCGGTTCGTAACTCGGAGACGTGTCTCTGCTACGAGCGTGAAATACAATACCTGAAGGAAGAGGTGAAATGTCTTCGGCATCAAATCAAAGAGTTGAATAGTCGGCATTATGCCGCCATGGAATCGGCCGACTCGCACTGGGTGGATCTCGAAAGGGAGTACAAGGAACGCGAGGAACAATTCCAGGCCAAGGAAATCAGTCTGAAACAGAAAATACAAAAACTCCAGGACTGTCTGCGGGAAGACGCCCGGTCGGCCAACGAGAAGATCTGTCAACTGGAAGAAGCCGAGCAGGGCCTGAAGACGTGCTTGGTAAGAGTGTCCAAGGAACACCAGAAGCTGCTGGAAGACCACCAGTGTTTGGTGGGCGAGTTTGAACGCTTCAAGGATCAACACGAACAGTTGAGGGAGCAGCAGAAGCCATTGAGCGAAACCCTCGAAACGGAGAAGAAACGCAACAAGAGTCTCAAGGATGAACTCACGTTCATGCGTAAGCTGCAGCAGGAGACGGAAAATCAAACCAAGGCCGAATTGGACATCGTCCGTAGTCAAATGTTCGATCTGAAAAAGGAATACCTTCACATAGAGGTCACCAATGGCGAATTGCGCGAGGAAGTGGCCACGCTGGAGCTGCAGCTGGACACCTTACAGAAGACCCATCGCGACTGTGTGGAGAAAGTGCGCTGCCTCACCGATGAAATCCGCACCAAGGACGAAATCTGCCAAAAGCTGGAAAAGCGTTTAGAGCGTTCGGAGGGTTACAGTCTGGCCGACGAACTGGGCGATACGCCCTCGAAGCGTTTCAAACGCGAAGACATTAAAGATCTACAGACGGCTAGCAAAGGTTTGGGTAATGCCTTGCGGCACATGAATGTAAGTAGTGAGTAGGTCCTTTCCAACACCGCCGCCCCGCACCTCCTAGTGTCCAATCGACAATTAAATGTCTCTCTCTCTCTCTTTCTTTGTAGGAATGTGAACGAATGCTCCCCACCCAAAAACAATTTCAGACCGTTGCACGCGACGTTAAGAAGCTGGCCGATACGCTGCTACATGGTGAATCCGGCGATGAAGAGGTAAGCAATTGCAACTCCTACAACGGTGTTCAAGAGACCCCAGTTGTTAGACCAACAGCGGATAATGACACCATCATTAAGCCTGAAAGTGTTCGTAAGGAGACCAACAATGCTGACCCCTACGGTAGGGGACTGACTGAGTCGGTGATCGGTACGCCGTTGGCCACCTCATCTCCGATAAAAGATCAATCACGAGAAGAAATATCTGTGAAGGAACAAAATCGTGATGTAAACAAGGAAAGTCTCGACATGGATGTGAAGACGGAGGAGCAGACCACTCTAACTGTGGGAATGGTTTTTGTGCCACAATTTCCAATAGCTGAGCATCTGTTGCCTGTTGCCTGTTTGCGGGATCAAAAGAAAGTCATCTGTGAAGTTCCCTCCGAACTACGCAAGTTGTCAAAACCACTTTCTCGCGAAACCTCGACCAGCCGGAAGCGCGCCAGATGCTCTTCCAAGAGACGCATGACTCGTGGTAGGGTCAGCAATGTGCCGACCCATCTAAAGTATCTTATCTCTAGCTTTAATGCTCGTCTCATGAACGATCCTTCCGATATTGAAATCTACGAATCTGAAGTCTTGCAGCGCAATTTATCGTACGGCAGCTTCCACTCACTACAGCAAGAAGAGATCACAGAGAGTTCAGGCGTAGACGCTTGTACCGAATGTCACATACGAAATGCAATGGTCGATATGCAAACAGAAACATGCGTTGTGGCGACGAAGCGTGACATTGGTGTGCAAGTCGGTGATGCAATTTCCATAGTACGACAAATGGAGTTGATTCCCGCTCACATTCAATGCTTCCTTAGCATGATGAAATCGTCCGTGCCATGCGATTCTGTGACGTTTAATAAGAAACTATGCAAGCGTTGGCAACCCGATTCTGAATTCCAAAAGGGACTAGAATTGTTAACCGCGTTGTCAGCTTTCAAGTCGAACGATGGCGTGTCCCTTCAGAGCTATGACAACTTTGTCAAGGCCATGTCGTGCCTGCATAGCCTTCAAGATCTTTTCAAGCCCCATAGAAATCCGGTGGGTATAATTGTAATTGTTGGCATTGTTCATGCGCCCTCACGAATGGTTTCCTTCTAATAACTGTTATCTTTTTGGGTTTTTCTTAGATGTTGATGCAAATCGAAGGGGAAATAAATGAACGCCTCATGCATTTCCACAACAAGCAAATGGAGTCTCAATTCTATTGCACGGTTTATTATCCGGTGACGCGACCAAGTCCCCAACGTATCATTAAAAAATAAAAATACCAATAGAAAATTGTCATGCTAAACATGTATCTCTGGCGAGTTTCAAACATTCCCACAAACGTTTCTAAATAAATTCTAGCCCTGGCGCAGTTGTGTACTGCCCAGATCCCAGACCATTGGAATACACATAGAATAGAAACACTTTTACATTGATCTCATTTTCAACTACCAATAATTCGGTCTAATTGTCACCAAGGTGAGGTCATTGGTAGTTGTTGTATTTATAAATATGTTCTTCACATCTTTGGACTTCCTATCACACTCTACTTGTTCCTTTTTGTCAATTCTAGTCATGTTGGCCTTGGAAATTAATTTGAAAGACTGGAAGTAGAGAAACTCTAAATTTAGTTTTCAACATTTCCCCCTAGGCAGAAGTTTCAAATTATTTTTAGTTTCGTTGCAATTCCGTTAGAAATCTGTTAGTGTTGTTCCGATTGTCAAATTATTAAACTAAACATGGACGCCAAGTCATGCTGTTGCCGCAAAACCTGTCCCAAATATCAACTAAGACCCCATGACGGCAGTTCATCCCGGAAATCCTCAGTACCCGATTATTCCGATAAGCAAACGCAGAAGGCGACAGATTTGTCGTCGGAGGTTGCAACATCGGATAGAATTTCGCCCCAACCTGCCCGTAAGTACCACGATTGCTAGCCACTGTTGCCGCAGAGATAATAATTTCGAAAAATAGATATCGATATGAAGAATGTTTACAGCTGCATGGAAGACCCATGGCTATTTCGCGGATGCCTACTGCAGGTTGCTCTCCTCAGCCATGACCTGCTCACGCACATGGAAACTGTTTCGAGAGCCACATGCAAATCTAAATTAACACCAGTTCCCCGGTGCATAAACATTGCACCGATGCATTTTAAAATACCCCTAGAAATTTATGTCACAGATGATAAACTCCAACAAAGCGAGCTGGGCACTGCATCGGGCGATGCGTCTGTCTTGGCTACGTCCACTCTGAAGTTGAGGAAAGTCCTCGCCAACATGGACTGTAAAGAGTTTTTCTCCTGTGAGTCTCTTACGGAAGACAGACGTTCTCTGCCCTTCTCAACCAAAGGAACTCAAACGGAAACGACAAATAATGTCGTGCTGTGGCAATCAAAGTCCCACAATAACTTCTGTAGCCCTTGTGATTTTTCAGGGGAAAAAAGTATTCGTATGAAACCACACAGCTGCCGTTGTGTGCGGTCTAAGAAGAATATCGGACTGAGACGTCAAGGCCGAAAAGACAGGATCAACGCAACAACAACACTTAATCAAGTGTGTAGGACACATTTGCAGGAACCGCCGATACCCCCTCTCATAGCGGAGACCAACAAAGAAACGAAAATTCCCAGCATCTGCGACTGTGGACGAGAAAAACTCCAACCGGCAGACACAAAGGACACCGGCAAGCGTTTTGACCGTCTGTGTGAGCGCGAAAAGTGCGCATGTGATTGGACGGGAGAAATTCCTACAAAGTCCGTCTTGCTGCCGCCTTCAAAAGCTCCAGCTCGTGTTTATCGAAAGGCCATTCCGCAGCATAAAGATTTGGACATATGCATTCCATGTCGCTTCGAACCCAGTCCACTCGTGGACGAGGAGGGGCGTGCATTTTGTCCGGGCAACTGTGGATGCTGCCTTTGTCCGTGGAAACCTCCAGCGGACAACAGCCTGGTGGAAAGCCTAAAGCATACGCGAATAAAGGTGTGCAAATGCCGATCTCGCGGTACACTATTCAAGGATTTCAGTGGTGAATTGCCAGCCATTTGCAGTCAGGTCTCATACTTTGACATGTGTCCGTGCCGCGAAAAGGCGGCAGCCAAATATTTGGAACTGTACGGCCGGGACATGTGGCCCAAGACCGAACGCCTTCGAAACGCCAGAAGAGGCGAAGAAATTCTCTTGACTGATGTCAGGGAATTGAAACCGGGCCGATCCGACCCGCAAACTCTACAATGAAGTATACATTTTCCAATAAACCGAAACAAAAAAAAGTCTCTTCTACGTCCACTTCTACGTTGGCATTGATGGTATCTGGGTCTGAGCGTCGTACACTTAATAATATCCAATAATTTTTATCGTTTCTCTCTGTCTTTTTTATTTCTTTTGCAGCAGCAGAAAGCGCAGCGTCCTCCGAAGCTCATTTTAACCGAAATAACGAGAATTTAAATACACCCCAGCCAGCTTCATGTCCATGTCCCACGTGTGCGGTACAATTCCACCAAACCACCACCGGCCTCCATCTCTATCCGCCGCCGCCGGCAAATTACCCTTTGTGCCATCATGGCACTGCCACAGCATATTTGTGCCCCTGTTGGGCCGTACACCGACCCCGACAAGAACACACAACCTCCTCGCGTCACCATCAGTCTTCCACCAGCTCAAGCAGCACAACATCCGAACAAGTTCCCATTGAACTCGTACTCAACTTAAGAAGTAGTGCAAATAAAGCTGAAGGTATTCTAGTTCCCCGATCGTTCCTACGACCGGAAAGCCTGCCGCCCTGCTGCTGCTGTGATGATCAACACTGGGAGACACCCAACTCTCCGACAACCAATGCAGAAGATGAATTCTATTCGTGTGGTTCGGCGTCCAGTGATAGTGACACGATTTCCGATGCATTCAAATTGACTTCGTCGTCTAAGAAACGAGGTAGAAGGCAACAGCCTTCGTACGCTGGCGAAGAGAATGCGAAATCAACTACGCCACCCAGTACACTGGCGTGTGCTTCGGCAACCGGTTTACAGTCACAAATAGGACAACTTCAAGATCTGATTATTGATTTCAAAGATACATTAACTTCCACTTTGCTAGATAGAGAAAATCGGCCTGAGGATGAATGCCGACCGCCTTCAGATCAATGCCCTTGTCCAGAATGTTTTAACTATGTGGGTCACACGCATCCCGTAGTGCTCAGTACCAACAATGCAACCGTGACAATGCAAGGCGACATTAGTGCTTGCAACCCACAGGTGAAAGCAGAACTAGCGCATTCACGATTTGTTCCACCAGCAGTGCCTTGTTATTGCTATTACATGGCAGCACTGGCTGCAGCCCACAGTTCTGTTATGCCCATGCCACAAATTCCGGTACTGAGGCCTCCGCCTCTCAATTCTGTTGGAGTATCCCAGGAAGAAGTCGATGAATTTGAGGAAACAACAGTCGATAAACTATTTTGTATATGTTCAAAACTTAAAGATGTCCGTCCACGGCATGAGGCCGCAGAAGCAGTTGTCCTCAAAAAACAGGAAACGGTTGACGCCACTGATGCTGAGCTGAATGAAATTGAATCTATTTGTTCAACGGAAGAAAAAGAATGTCCGATGCCAAAGAAAGTTCCAACCGAACCGTTCAATCAAATTCATGACAACCATGAAGACGAAGCTGCCATACCGATAGAGCCTTCCGACTACGAAAATATACCACCATGTGGGGAAAATGAAGATATCGCTGAAGAACAACATGGCCATATGTTGGGTTTGGAGCCGTCACCGCAGGAATATGATGATAAGCAGCCACCCTACGATGTAGTTGGCATTTATAGACCGGCCCAAGGGGTTGATGTCACAGAGTCACCTCCTGACGATGAAAAGCCAATAATCGATGATGTAGACATGCGACTTCAAGAAAACCTTTCTGCGGGTAATGTGGGCGTCAGAGATGGAGACGACGAAGACGGCGTCATTGGCGAGGAATTTGACGATGAGCATGAATTGGAAAAGGAGAAACGAGACGAGCGACAAAAGAGTCGCTGTCACAAAGATCCTTGTCTGTGCTGTCATTGTCAAGCTGTCAGGCGTCAAGCTGACACAAACAAATGCCTAACGTTAGCAACGACGCCGACGCAGGTTCCCACGGGAGTTGAAGAATTTGTAAGTTTCTCTTAATCAAAGTTCGCCTCCCATTTAACACACTCTGTTTGTAGAAATATTTTGTTGACTCTCTCATTATGGATTTGGAGGCCATGGAACATGCACGGCGTAAATGTGACGTCCTTAAGGTATGTACAACGATTCAAGAGGGGAGTGAGTTTTTCATGACATTGAACATTTTGCAGAATTTGTGTGCGTCTGAATCCGGAGTCTGTGCCCGAGAAAGCTTTCCCGTTACTATTACCGATGTACAAGAACTCGGTGTCACCTCACTGTACATCAAGTGGACAATCCACGACTGTTACGGCATTGGCGGCTATGAGGTATTCTATCCTACACCCATATCAAATATTTATGTACGATTACGATTAAAGAATTTTGCAATTTCTTAGATTTTTCTCGATGGCTACTTGACCAATCGTTATTATCACAGCGCCCATACGGCGGGTGTGGTCACCGATGTCGACGTCTCCATCCCCCACAAAGTGGCACTTGTGGCCCAGCCAGCCTCCATGCACGACAGCAGTTTGGAGATGTTACGCAAGTCTTCCCAAACTAAAAACCGGTGCAAAGCTCTTCCCTGGAAAACTGATCGCAATGATCTCTGGACTCCCAGTATTTATCTGTTTGATCCCGCTCACAGTAGGACATTGCCGGCGCTTCCCATTTCGAATGATAATATTTAGCCAGGGCCGGCCATTGGCGGCACATGGACACATGAAGCTGAGGGTGTATCAATAATTGAACGGGGGGAAATTCTCGAATAACCCAATCCCAAGAACGTTTGTAGTTTTAAGCAATGCTAGTCAAAGTCCAAGTTTATTGAAAACCGATCGAATTGTGCAGACAATACCATTGGGCACTACACTCAAACGGATAATCCCATTTTGTATATGTACACACACACGCATGCCCACACACATCTCAGTGTAGCTGGGTGTCTGATCTGTTCACAAAAAAGTTGAGATTCCGAATTGGTGGAATTAAATGCGTTAGCACACGTGTGCATCGTGAGTCAGTGTGAGATGCACGAAGAGAAATTAAATTATTTAAAACAATCATCGATAAGTTATTTCATTTCATTTCGGAACAAGTGCCTTAAATTGTTATTTGTGGAATTAAACACACACACACACATCTAGATACCTACACACATACTTAGACTTATGTACTGGGCGTTAAATATAAGTTGAACCCCATTATCGAATTTGTTTAGTTTGAAATTGAATTTAACATTGTAGCATCTATTTTTATTATTTTGAATTCGTTCAGTGTGCATTTTAGTGTAAATATGTTTTTTTTTTATTTTATACATTTAATCCCTCGTTTTTTCTTCCTTCTTCTGCCAAAATGCATACCAGCAGAGACCCCCCTCCTTCTGTACACATGAGATGAGATCAGATGTTATGTACTTTTCGAATTGTCATTGAATTGATTTTATTTCAAATATCGCGTACATTTATTTAAACATAAGCATTTCTTGTAATTTTAAAGAAAAGAAAACAAAATGAACAAATCACATTTTACATACATAAATATTTAAACATTTTCATTTGTTTGTTAATTGAAAAAAAAACCCCCCTTATACTACATGAATGGAACAAATTTAATAAAACTTCCAATTTTTGAATGAATGGAATTGTGTTATTTGTGGTGGTGCGGGGAAGTCAGAGTTAATTTGGAATTTCAAGTTACAAAGCAGACAAAGAAGATATTGCTGGGAAGAGCGATTTTCATGCTAATGAATAAACAAATCGATTACAATAAACTAAATGTAGTCCGTTGAGGAGGAGATAATCGTTCAGAAGTCACGTATAAAGACTAGCCTGTGTCATTTAAGCTCTGAGCTAGTAACTTTTCCAAATGTGAATCAAGACATTGGTTTTTTTAAAATCCTCTCAAAAAAAGTAATCGTTTAAAATATTTGTTGAAGATATAAAGCTTTGTTGTGGATTTCCGTGATACATTTTATAGTCCGACCTTTAGTCTAACACTATGTAACTGCAGTCGAAACCAGATAATTGGCCGCTTTTTTGGTTGTGTGGTTTTTGATACTTGAAGTTTTTGTGTCTTCCCGTAATTCAAAGTTCTAAGAGTTGAATTTTTATGTGGACAGCAGAACTTCGGCCGGGCTTGTAGAAAGTCCCAATATTTCTGTACTCGTTCCTGCTGTACAATTTCGTGTTATTCCCCCGATATCAGCTGCAGTAAATATTTTCGAAAATAAGCTGTAACTTTCTCTATTTCAAAGATAAACCTTTCATAATTGGCAAACAGCTAGCCCACCCAATGGGCTACAGTTCACTGGCATAAATCGTAAAGGTAAACTCAACAGTTTCGAAGATATAACACTTTGTAGTTGATTTCATTGAATTTCAATATGAGGTCGTGAATGTGGACATGCCTTTCTACATACATTCGATAGCCAGACTTTTACTCTAACTCAGGGTGAAAGTTTCATCTCAATAGCTGCAGTCGTTATCGAGTTACAGCGTTTTCAATTTCAGTCACATGAAAAAAAACACCTGCTACACATTTCTGGGCGCCTGGTATCAGAAAATTGAGAATTGGCTGTTTTTGATTTGGTATTTTTTGATTTCATATGGGAGGGAGTGTGTGTGTGTTCTTGTCAATTAGTCTGCAATTCAAAGCATACTTTAAGGCTGCAATGTTTATGTTCATGTCTAACATTATGCTTTGAATTATTGGCACAATTAAAAAAAAAACACGCAGTTAAAGCAGCGATAAGTAAATTTAACAATTTCCTGCTACCAGGCGCCCAGCAACACGGAAAGGGATTATTTTTTGTGTGACCTAATTTAAAAACGCCATAACTCGCTAACGAAGTAAGCTATTGCGATGGGAATTGCACCCCGCGTTATAGTAAAAGTAGGGCTATAGCATAAAAGTCCATGTTTACGGTTTTCTATTGGAACTTAATCTATTTTTTCTTCGTCGGGTATTGACTGATTCGATCGTTATGAAATGTTCACAGAATGCTGGTGAAAACAGGGTACTTGCATTTTTGGCATATCAGTAAGGAAATTCTTAAATAACATTGAGTAAAGTCACTGATACTCCGCTCAAGTATTACGGGCATAAAGAAAGACACAATACAGCCATGGCAAAGTTCGTTGTCAATGACAATCGCAATAAGGCCGCCTCATATGAGATTCACAGCTTCAGGAAATATTTTTTATTTAGTACGAAATATTTCACATCGTCATCCACGGAATGCAATAGGAACAATCTAACCGGCTGTAAGAAACAGGCGCTTTTTTTGTATATAAACAAATTTATTTATTTAATTTTATTAACGAAGAATCTTAAACGATAGTACAAAAAAAAAATACAAATAATTGCTCGTAAGTATAAGTAACTATACAACTATACAATAATTTTCTTAAGATTATAATAAACAAGATGATGATGTAGGTACATATGTATGTATGTATGTACATGTTGCAGATTCGCTTTGTCGGATTCGAAGGATCTGCGGGAATATCGAAGATTGCCCCCTTCCCCCCACGAGTGACGGATGCGAGTAGGAAATCGAATGTGAACAATTATTCTAATATGGAAGTACGAGTACGAATACACGAGTATAGGCATAACTTGGCGTAACGTAACGTAGCGTAGCGTAACAACAAGTTGGCATTATCGGATTATGGAACTATGGATGATGGATGCAACGGAATCGCCTTCCGAGCAACGTTTTGGTCTCTTGTTACTGTACCTATAGCTCGGGCACGACTGTGTCGCTGAACAATTTTACTAAAACGCCAAAACAAATAACAAAAAAAAAGACATGGAACTCTCTGTGTATTAGTGGGCGATGGGTGGACGTACTAAACTCAGGAATGGAATACTTGTAATTATACAGGCGATTGGATTGGATTCCTATCTCCGTAGGCATGGCTCGCACGTACCAGGTATTACATAGGACGGATGGCATTGGGGACACTTGGGATTTTCGCCATACCAATGCAGATGTTCGTCCGTGTCCGATCGCCTTTCGGGTATTTTCAATTGGAACGAGTTGTAGACGTCGGTGGCCAGATAACCGGTGCGGCCGGCATTTTCCAAGGGAAAGGCATACTCGGGCACGGACAGTTCTTTGCGTATCTGAAAAATGTCCTCCAAGTTGGCCGGTGTGCTGGTGCCAACTGGCGTCTGGGGCTTGGCAGGAGACGTTGTCTTTGGCCTACGTTCGGCAACACCATTAGGTTGGCCGGTCTCCTTAATCGATCTGGACGTGGGTGTCCGTGATATTTGTTTGGTGTCGACCTCCTTTTTTTGATCTATTCCGAAATTGTTGGTGGCGGGTGAGAAACTGCCGCTGGCACTAATCGAATTATAATCAGTTATCGTGTCGGGATACTGTCGGCCGTCGACGCCGATTGGCGACTCCTTTTTCGGTGGCTCCAAACCATCCGAAGGCACTTTCCACTCATAGTATATGGGCGGGCCCTGTGTGGTGGCCACATCGTGTTGTATGAAATCGGTAAGGGGCGGCAACAGATGCTTGGACGGCACGTTATCGTTGTAGGATAGGCTGGTGTTTGTAGTGCGAGTTGGTGGTCGGGGTGTGGGCGCCTTAAAGCCTTGCGCCGCAGCCGGTGTTCGTATCTCTTTGCTGAGTTTGTCCGCATCGAAACGATTGACGACATTCAAATTTCTCCCCGAATGGGTGGTTGTAGTCGATGCCGATGACCTGGTGAACGGTTTGCCAACTACGGTCGTGGCTCGCGAAGGCGCTCTTGTGGTTGCGCTACTGGTTGTAGTGGTGTGACGCGTCACAAATGGCGATGCTGTGGAAGCTTTGAACAAGGGACGTACTGTAGTCGTTGTCGTCGTCGTGGTGGATGAGCTGGTGTCATCCAAGTTGTAAATGGGATACAGCATGGGGGGTTCATAAATTTTCGAAGGTATCTTAATGTTCGGACTGGCCGTCGTCGTCATCGTTGTTGTTTTTGGTCTCGCTGTGGTCAAACCAAAAGTAGTTTTCGTTCCGGAACTGTTCTTCCGTTGGTCGCTTTTCTGCTGTCGGTTCTTTGCCTTGTTGTCTTCGGCGGAATTGAAATCGGCCGAAGTGTTGTATCGCGTGCTGTGGCTGGTGCCCAAGTCGTCGTGTTCATACTGTAAATGTTCATCGTGACGATTGTGCAAAGCGGCAACTCCACTAAATCTCGTCCCTTGGGACCTGCTGTTCGCAGTTGTCGATCGCAATGTCGGTGGCCTCAGCGTCGTGGTGGCAGTGTTAGTGGTGGGCTTGTAATAACTGGATCTGGTGGTGGGCTTGGTGGTGGTAGACGCCATGTCGTCTTGTATTTGCGGTTCATAGGCTGGTGGCAAAATGATACGACTCGGCGGTGGTATTTTCCATCTTTGCTGTCCCGCCGGTTGGCTGGGCTGACTGGGTGCCTGGGAGCCTTTCTCTCGATTCTTTTGGGCATCGGCATCATATATTTGATTTAGTATGGACGAAAGTGACTGTTGAATATGAGGTAAATATTACAAAGTACCCAAAGCACCGCTGCCTTTAGATGGTCTTACCTTTTGATACTGGTTGCGAAATGATTCTCCGGAATAGTCGGGTGCATATGGTCGATCCAATAGATCCGGTCGAGGAGTGCGTAAATTGTTTTCCTCTTCATTGACAAACGGTTTGTCACGTTGGCCTGAATGTACAAAATAATTGAATGTGTGTGTTTTTTTTTGTTACTCCGGTCAGTGTGACAATTCGCGTACTCACCTATCAGCAAATTGGCGGTGTAATCGCTCTCTGCCTTGGAACAATTGACCATGTACCAATGGTCGCAGATTAACATGCGCTGCTGGAATAGTGTTGTATTGGGACAAGAGTAGCTGAATTGCCGTCCCAGGCCATCGCACATGTGATACACCTGAATGAAAACCCAAAAATATAAAATATCGAGTTGAGCCAAATCGGAAATAGATGTCATACATGATGTTCAACACCAAACGGACGTTCGGTCACTTCACTTACCTGGCAACCCGTTTCTATGTCTGCATAATACCCGGCTCCTCGACCAACACACGAAAATGACGTCTTCTGAAACGTGCGATGAGCCCCAATGGCATTTTGACTCTGCAAATAGAGAAATATTTGTAGTGAGTTCACTCGCAATGAATCACAATCATCGTCATAATAGCGAGTGTCAAATGAAGTCATAAATCAAAAGCGAAACCTGCTGCTCCCCATCGACTGGACAGCGATTTGCATAAATATCTAATGTTTTTAGTAAACCAACGATTAATTGCTGTCAGGCGGCCGTCAGTCTCACTCAAATCATCGACGCTATGCGAATAGCGTTTCCAAAACGCGTTGGCGTCACATAATGACAATTACTTTGTTTGCATTTGAGGGAAAAGGGCACAACCTCTTCTCGAATGCAATCCATGTGCTCAATTGCGGTTTGCAAATACTCTCACGCGCCACATTCTCTGTTCGAACATCAACCGGAGTTCGTTGCTCAGATCACTCATGATGTATTGCCGCGATGACTGGATGAATCTATGTACGATCGATGTACTCTATGCTGCTGAGAGCAGACTGAAGGAGTAGGTCGGTGTGTTTGGCATCAGCTACTTTATGGCTTTGTGTGGTGAGCGAGTCACAAAACAAAGCCCGTCTCGTCGTACACATTTACATGATATTGCAACTGCTATTTGTTGTAGTTAACAAAGCTGTTTATTTGCCAAACAAATCCAAAAAAAACATACAGCACCTGGCGATTGCATTACGACCGACAGTGTATACCCCCATCCTGCAGGGAAGGAGGTCAAAAATGGCATCTAACTTAAATTGATTTAACTGCCACTAAATTCGCTTACCGTCCAATCGCAAATAGTTTGTACAAAGACAGTGAAGATGTGTTTTCTTTTGATTGGAATTTTTAACGGTAGCTAAGTGCAAGATTTAACATGAGCAGTAGGTGAATATTCCAAAAATTAATGGCAATGATTGTGATTTTGTATTGAAACTAGAAAGATCTACATTTCAAAAATCATGAATTTTTTGGAAGTTATTTTAAATTGTCACTTAAATGAGTGGCGGCTACACCGAAGCTACTCTATATCAGTCGGTGTGGACAAGAGTTATTAATATTGATTACAATAAAAAATTGAAATAAACTAAAAAAGGGCACTAGCAACAAAGACTATCGGTCTGGTCCCAAAATACCTTTGTAATGTTTACATCAAATAGTCTCAGGTCGAGCGATAACTTTCTAAAAAAAAAAATGTATAATCGTCCGTCACTATGGACTATGGGTTTGAAAAAGGGGCTATATACGCCCCTATTATTTCTTTCGTTTCTGAGTGAAAGTGCAACTCTTTCCCTAAACTTTGCGGAATTCGTTTCACTTGAAACTACTGGGTGAAAGTAAAATGAAAACGTTTTATCTTTTTGTATCAAGTTAAACCCAGACTTTAGGACTGTCATCAAGCCACTGAGAGTTGCATGCCACGATGCCTGTTTAACCGTATTTATAGTGGATCCCATGGTGCTCTCTCTAAATGTATTTTTTGATCAAATAATCGGTAATGATTAATGTTATATAAATTATATTGGGTTATAATTACATAATTTTGAATGCGAAATACATCCCAACGGAAAAGATTTGGAAATTAAAAAAAAAAAAATTTTTTTTAAAAAAAATAGATTTCTTTAGAATTTTGGTCATGCATAACTGAGCTTAATCTGAACAAGACGATGTTTTCATTTTTTTGATTGCACAAATAGTTTAGGAGAAATTGGCTTCAGATAATATTTTTTTTTTGTAACTATTTTTCCAATTTGTCCAAAAAATTAAACCTGAAAAAACTTTCAAAATTGTATAAAAGTTAAAAACTTTCTCCGTCAACTAGAAATCGCATTGCCTAGCGATAAAAAACAAGTCCATCAATCCCGTGGCGATCATACCCTCGAGCGATAAATTAAAGACCACAAATTATGTGGCGCTCAAATAAGACATTCGTTTTTTCATTTATGCGGGATTTTCCATAAAAAGGACTTCGGATAATTGAACCTTCTTTCGTTTAAACGAACTGAGTATGTTCTTTTGAAGATAGAAACTAGTGGCACAAAATATTAACAGACATGTGAGTCAAATCTAAATTCAATATTAATGAGCTTGGATGGAAATAGTCACTAAGTTTGATTTGGTTGAGTTGTCTTAAATGTGTTTGACACATAATTTTTTGTTAAGATCATTTGTTTTGCCATTTTGATTCTCTTAAGCGGGATTCGTTTTATGTGTTTCACATAAACGATTTTTCAATAAAGCCGATTATCGTTTAAGCAAAGTACAGTGCATGGAAAATCCTCCAGAACAATCGTAAGTATTGTTTATTTTCAATTAAACGATTTTTCAATTAAAACGCTATGTCTGAATTGGAGTATTATCGAAAACATGAACCTGTTTTTTTCTAAAACTTATAATGAATTTCCAGCCAGGGTTTTTCTGATCATTCGCTCCTGGTAAAGTCGCTTCGTAAAGTCTTGTGCATTTCGGCGGCGGCTCTCGGAATATCAGCATGCGGAAATGTCCCCGAAATGTCTTGTGTCGCAGGGTGCATAGTCATCGTGTAAACAAGACAGGACCTTTCTGGGCCATCCCATGGGGTTGACGGGTTAACTCCAGTTATGCCAATAGTTTCGTGTAAAACTTCAAAAAATAAATGCAGTTGCATTCGGTCATCACTTAATGAGCCGCGATTGTAGATGTCAATATATGTATGTACATACAGCTATGGACATATAAATGGCACAAACATAAATTTCGCACACATTTTAGTATTTTCCAACTAAAAATTTATAAAAATGCAAGTTTCATCCCCTCATGTTGTTGTTGAACAAGTTTTAGTCTCAACAGAGCTAAAATGGTCCGATAAATTCTGCTTACTATTTACCGTTATCATTTTTTCATAAACAATACTGAATTCAACTGGACACATAAATGGCACAATTTATTAAAATAAGAAGTACTCGCGGAATCATTTAATATTTTGCATAGTTCAAGGTGTGTAGAGTAAAGTAAAGATTAAAAAATCAGTAATTCCGAAGATTTCCGTCAAATCATTTGATATTTTGCGTGGTTTAAAGAGTGAAATGGGTACAGGCAAGCATACCACCATTGAGGAAAGGCAGATCATATGGAAAATGCATGAAGATGGGAAAAAATTGGCTGAAATTGCTACAGAAATGCATATTTCTCGCAAAAAAGTGTACAATGCAATTAAATCATGCGTTGAGAATCCCGATGTATTCATTAATGGCAAAAGTCGGAAGCAAAGACCTCGAAAAACAGATGTGCGTACGGATGCAGTTATAGTAAGTATGGTGAAAACTGATCCATTTAAGTCATCACGGCAGATAGCAGCTGATATTAATGAATCTTTGGACTTGGAAATATCAAGCAGACTTGTCAGGAGAAGACGTAATGAGGCAAATTTGTTTGGATGCATTTCCAGAAAAAAACTACTGCTCTCAAAAAAAAATATTTCAAAACGAGTAACCTTCGCAAGAACCCATAAAGAAAATCCGATCAATTTTTGGAGAAACGTGTTGTGGAGTGACGAAACCAAAATAAATAGGATAGGACCTGATGGCAGAATATTTGTTCATCGTCCTAAAGGCCATGAGTTCAATCCTCGGTACACTCAGAAGACGGTAAAACACGGTGGTGGCAGCATTATGGTTTGGGGTGCATTTTCTTGGCATGGCGTAGGTCCGCTTATAATAATCAATGGAAAAATGGACAAGTTTGGGTATTTAGACATTTTGAAAAACCATATGGAGCCGTATGCTTTCAACTCTATGCCAATTAAGTGGACATTCATGCAGGATAATGGCCCTAATCACTCCTCCAAAGTAGTAAAAAATTGGTTTTATAGAGAGAAGATCGATGTTTTGGATTGGCCAGCCCAGAGCCCTGACTTAAATCCAATAGAGAACCTGTGGAACGAAGTCAAGGTTGAAATCGCGAAAAAAAAATTACAAAAATATGGACGAACTGTGGTCGGCCGCGCAGGAAGCTTGGTATGCCGTACCCAAAACAAAATGCCAAAAACTCGTGGAAAGTATGGGTCGCAGATGTGAAGCAGTCATCAGAAATAAAGGATACAGCACTAAATATTAATAAAAAATGTTTTTACATAACAAAAAATCCAAAAATACAATTTGAATAGGATTTTTCTCTCTTTTTTTCTGATTGTGCCATTTATGTGTCCAGCTCATTTTTGTGTTTTTTTTTTCTTAACGTTTTTTTTTTTTTTAATTGATGAATTTCAACTTATGTTTATATAAATATTAAATACGAACAATTAACCTTTGCAAAAAACCAAATATTTGTTGTTTGTTAATATTAATTACGATGTTGTGGCATAAGAAAGATCTCCTTGTAAAATGTGCCATTTATGTGTCCATAGCTGTATGTATGTACTCGTATGCACAAATTGCATCGATCTGTTGGAGAGTGATGATGTCATTCGCTCTGACATGTCGCCATAAATATGTCGCTTTGAACTATTCTTGTGCCTGTCGGCACTGCGGCGGTCTTCGGTCTTGTCTTAATTTAAGGGATTTCTTGCAATGCGGCGGGAGCATCGGTCGCAACAATCTGGGAATCTCGTCAATTTAGCAATGCTGTGCAAATGTGATTGTACATGACATGCAGTCACTAAAGTGTAAAGGTCAATCAGCATCATCATCATCAACAACAACAACAAAACAAAAGACAACCCATTGCAACGGCTGTTTGACAGAGGATGCTGTCATTTTTTACATGACTTGGCTGGGAATTAATGTTTCTGAGTACAAGTACATATGTATGTGTGTACGTACAGAGGAGTAACTCGGTAACTCAGGTTGACATAGTACTGGTAAACAGATCGGGAAATCTCTAATGCTTCTTCTCACGCAAGCCGTTAAAGTTCGTAACTCAAAGTACTGATTGACACACACACATACATCGTCATCGTCAGCCTCCACTGTCAGCTCATCGTTGACAGTTCGCCTATTTACATCTGAAGCAAGACCAAAACACAGGTCATACACAGTGGTTGGAAATTTGTATTACAATTTGTGACTTCTTCATGTCACTTCTGAAATTTGGCGCAAACCCAAGTCGGACAGATCAAAGTAAAGTTTTTAGAAAAGTGCACCTCCACTTTATTAGCAAGTTAACTAGGAATTCTCGGTGTTATAGGAAGTGTGGAAATGAATCTGCTTAACTGAAAATATTTGAAGCGCAGGAAAACAATGACTATCGGAATTTTACTTTTTTTAAATTGCATTAAACTCAAACTTGACAAAACAAAATTCTTTCTGGAAAAAGTCAAAACTTCACATCAAAACTTGAAAGCTGCCAATCGATAACAACATGTTTTATTAATCGTTCGATCGATTAATTTAAACATATTTCACCTAATTTAATGTTCAATATTTTGTATCGACCTTTTTCAATTATAACGAATTAAGGATTGTTTTTTAATGTCAGGAATTTTTAATAAAAAAGTTATTTTTTATTTAATTTATGTTTCCATAATTTCGTTCTTCTTTGAAGAACATCATCAACAATAAGAATAAAATAAAGCACACGCAATAGAACTTATTTCAATTGCGCTTTAGTGAAAAACACGGATAAGTGACTTCAATCATCAGCGTGTAAAACCCAGTGAACCTCAGAGTATGTTTGGCATTCGCTGTCAGTTTGAAGTATATTTCAAATCCTATAGGGCATTTATCAAAATGAATAAATGAAGCCAATCGATTAATTTGTTATCACTAACTTAAGCTCGACATTTCTTGTGGTCTTGCCTTATTCGGTGCTTTTTAATAGTTATTAGAGTATCCCCCGCTTAAATACCACAATGACGACCCTCGTCTAATTAACCATTTCGTTTAATTAACCACAGAATTGTTGTCGCCCCGGAATGAAGTTGACTTTGACAAGAGAATTCTATGAAAATCAAAAATTCACAAATCGTTTCAATTAAATAAAAGATGTAAATTATTTTTAAAAAAAATATATATAATTTGTTTAATAAACATCGTCTATTTTGCCATATTTGTATGATTACTTAAATAAACGAATTAAGCGGGGTCGTTTAATTAGTTTTCAACGAGGTAATTAAGAGAGGCTTACTGGATCTCTGAAAAACTCAGACAATATCCGAGTGACCAGAGGCATGACATGCAAAGAGCTTAGCACTTGTCCTGTGACTACTGATGTTTATTAGAAAACTGGTCTACCTCTTCCTATAGACACTTACATATCTCTTAGGTTAACTTGTTACAATTGGCACCCACTTGTTCGTCAGCTAATTCTCTAAGCCTAAAAACCATTTTCTGCCCTCTTCGTCACTAGGAACAATGTAGGTAGGTGCAGTGTTTTTCGTTTAGCTGCCTTTTCTATTGTTGCACGCCATCTTGTGGACGTAACTGGAAACTGCTCTTATGTGATGTTCAATTAGCTGCCTCAATTGTGCACATAACCGATTCTCATGCGTATCGTTAAGTCCATATTTACGCCATAACTCGAACTTCCACAAGTAGAATTTTCTTTAAATCGAAGCACCTCTACGAGTCAAATTCACTTAAACAGTTTTTCTAGAACTCAAAGTCTCCGTAAGTTGAACTTGTCTACAGGACAAGTTACGAAAGTGGTTCGAGTTACGAAAGTTTGACTGTATATGAAATATGCACGTAAGTGATAGACAGGTGGTTAAAGCTACAACACATCCAACATAGTTTTTTAAATTAATAATTGTTTTAAATTAAAAATGTGAGAACAGAAACAGACAGAAAAGTTTTTACAAGATTTTAAACAAATTGGACTGACAACAGGGGAGTGTTGAATTCTTGTCGAGGCCAGTTGTCGCATCCAACCTTATATGTAAGTGCTTTCTCCTTGCGGACACTTCTCATAAACGGACACTTTTTTCAGTGCCAGTCCGCTTCTGTCCTCTTGTGTACTTCTCTCATAAGTGGACAAAATTCTCAGTCCCTTAGATGTCCGCTTATGAGAGAGTACACTGTACTAACTACTTGGGGTTAGCACCGTCGTCCATCTCCTCCGAATAGACAACCCCATTTCTGGGTAAAGCTGATGCAAAGATCGGTCAATTGCCCCCATCCGTAGGACATGCACATGTTAAATTCACCAGGTAGGAACACTAGCAATGGATATTCTAAAATTCGAACCATCACAGGGTGTGTATGTGTGTGGGTAGATATTTCGGTCAAATCGGAAACATTTTCCGTCCACTGTGACAAACTATTCCATATTTAGCCACAAGCAGGCGACTACATACACACATACATACGTGTGTATGTAAATCGTATCATCCAGCGGTGGCTGCAGTGACGTCACTGTTTGGTTTACTTTGGCACACGCACATGCACATGGTTCTATGAAGCTCAGCAATACACACAGATGTAATGTGCGTCCGAAGCTGCGAGTTTATATGCCGAAATAGCTCAGTTGGGAGAGCGTTAGACTGAAGATCTAAAGGTCCCCGGTTCAATCCCGGGTTTCGGCAAAGTCGTTCATTTTTTTTTGTTGTTTAAAAATATTTTTTTCCTTTATACATTTTATGAAAAACATTTGTTAAAGTCAGAAAGAAACAAACACTTTACAAATGAACGAGTATGTGTGTGTGTGTGTGCGAATGAATGTTCGTTTGCGAATGAATGTTCGTTTGCGAATGAATGTTCGTTTGCGAACGGAGACTGAGTAGTATAGTTGCGCAGCGCTGCGCAACCAAGCCTTTAAAATTGTTTTTCAAAATTTCAATCCATCCATTATAGTCTTGTTAGCACAGAGAGACACAGCAGCAACGTTACCTTGAACTTAAAAAAGAATAAGAAAACAAATCGAAGGTTGCTGTGAAGAATTTATTTCGCTGTCAAATGCAGTTTTCCTTTGCGAGTGTGTGACAGCAGAGAAAATAACTCAAGCGGCGTATCTTGATTATGATCATCTCAAAGGAAGGAATGCTGGGTCGAGTGGCCCGGTCCACATAACATATTAATTGCTATATTTCACATTCGTATGTATTTCAAGCGGGCAGTGTTGGTGTGCTGTTCAATGGACTAAGGGAACAATCGCAATCGTATAAAAACTGTATGTAGAAATGTCCATGTACGCAGGTGCAAACTGTACAAGAAACCACTAGATGCACCACCCGGTACATATAGATACGAAAATGATCCAAGCCAGGGAGTATACGAATGGTGTCGTGATAACTCGGCGATGGGCGGCAAAGATAGATAGCTAACATTTCATAGAATCCCATTAATTATCACATTTCGCATTTGCCAATTGTCCAACAAATTGACTTGGTGTAGGGTGGCCGAAGCTCAGTTGTTTCATCGACTCGTTTCACAGATTTCCAAGACATGAATGAATGATGACATTATCTGTAATATTGATTGAATTGAACTAAATAAAAGTATTGTTGTCTTTCCAAACGACAACTAAATAAACAATCAATGCGGCAACGGACCATGGCGGCTTGGTGGCCTCTCCCCGAAATGTCACAGCAAACAGCCAATGATTTACAGTCATCCCTTATAGAGAACAAAGATCTTGAGATTGTTTAATTAAGACATACCTACCTACCTACTTTGGCATTTTGTTCCATAGAAAAGAACATCGTTGCGTGTTTGCCATTTGTGTTTTTAAGTGCTCGAACATGCAGGGAGACGACAATTGCCAGCGGCAACATTCTCCAATGCAATGAACTGAATGAAACAAAGCCACAAATCCATAAATTATGCCCGGAGCAAATCGAATGCTTTTTTTCTTCTCCAAATTGTTGCATGTGGCAAGATGACATTTTCGAGGTACGCAATGGCACGGGCAATTTATGCGGTTCGCGCTTGTTTGCTTGGCTGGTATTTTGAGGTGTTTCACTTGATTCTGAAACGTTATTGTGGTTTCCGAAATGAACTCATGTAAAACTACGGATAACGAAATAGCAAAGCGGAATCAGTTGCAGTTACCGCATGCAATTGCGACACTCAAGCTGTCGTCTGTCTTTAAATGTCAACAGGTGATCAATAAACCATAACGTACGTATGTACGTACGGTACGTATTTAATTGTGGTCATAAATGTTTATTCATTTGTCACTTGTCTTCATCACAGTCGCAATCATCCAACATCTTTGCCATCATGTTCTGAATGTTCCGAACACACACACACCAAACTTGAAATGTGGGTGAAGAAGAATTTCATTTCGAGTGGAAGTCAAGCGAAACTACGAATTGTGATCAATTTGACATCGTCCAATTATAGCAACACTTGAGATTTCATAATTGCATACCCACACACACACAGACACACACACACACATATGTTAATGACATACACACCGCGCGGTGTGGTGGTGCACTTAACAAAACACCTCGAGTGCGTTCGTTCTCATCAGAAGAGACCAAAAAAAGAAGAGATTTGCATAAAATTGCCTCAAATGGAATTGACGAGTAATTAAGGGTTTTGCACATTTGCCTCATTGCAAATGTTGTAAAAACAATAAAAGCGCAACACGCCACAATAAGAGGTCGCAGCGCCAGCCACTTCACGCATCAAGCAACGCTCGCACAAGAGTCTGTGGTACTCACCGAGCACCGAACACTCCACTCGAGTCATGGCCGTATCAATCGTTGTGCCCCTGTCTGGGGCCCATAATTTGAAAAGATCTCAGTCCCGTCTTTGTTTACTTCTGCCAATATTTCACATGGGCCCCTTCCCTCTTGGGAAGTATTTTAGTGCAAAATACGCAACTTTGTGCAAAAAGTCCAAGAGACTGGCTTGCTAGTGGGCAACTTTTACGGTGCCATTTTTTTTTATTGAAAATGTTGTTAAAATGCCATGAAACATTGGTTGTGACCGGACATTGAGGAAAAGGGATTGGATGGTCTTTGGTGGCCGCGGGGAAATCACACAGCCCACGACACAATCGATCTTTCCTTTGACGAGCAATCGGTAATTGTTGGGGCGCCAGATAACGTCACCAAGGTCCGATAACAATAAAAGTTAATAATAAATGTTAGTCACGATGTGAATCGAGTCCCTGCCGCAAAAAAGACTTAAACGAAATTTTTTTCAAAAGTCTTTTTTTAATGAAATTCGATAGAAAATTGTCCAACGCTCTTAATTCCAAAATACTAAAAAAAATTAGAAAAATGTATGAACATTGAAAAACAATTTCCACACATTTTTCCTAACAAAGGTTTTTTTTTACAATTTATAGATGCGGGTTAAAAATGTATATTTACAAAGATATAGTAAATTCAATTGGATCGCATGTGGCGTGTGGTGCTGCCTTTATGATTGGCCACATAAAAAACTCTCTCCTGTAAAATTGTCGTTTAGGCACTTATTCGCGTCTCTTTCGCGTTTAGGGCTCGATAATTTATTGAATTAAGGTCCAATTAGTCTTGACGGTTGACGGTAGGCTCAATATTGTGCGATTAGTTATGACGGTAGACGGCGGTAAGACAAAACAAAATAAAAGCAGCTAATTGAAGAGCATTTGTACAAAATATAACTTGACTTCGTTTATAAATACATTACTCATAACTTTAAACTATAAAATTTAATTTACAACTTATAAATAATTACCGCGCGCAAAATGTCGAAGTGAAATCAATAACAATAAACAGCGGATCGGTCTTGACGGTTGATTCTGCAACCTGCAGAAGTCTACCGTCAATTTTAGTTGTCTCTCTCTAACACATGCAAAATGCAACCCCAACTCAAACAGCTGATCGTCTACCGTCAACCGTCAAGACTAATTGGGCCTTTAGACAGTTCAATTAATGTTTCGCTATCCTTCCCACTATTCACGTACAGCTTTGCTGCATGTGGGGGCGTTGGAAGACGCATTGTATTCACCCGGTGCTAAGACCACCGTGAGGTGACAGGTACTCACGTAAAACTCGACTCTGTCATATGGAGTGGCAATTACACGTTTGACAATAATTCCTGGACACCTGAAGTAAAGGGGGGAAAAGAGTTTAGAGCGTGAGTCCAGAAATAGGTGAACTTTGCATCAAAGGAAACAGAGGAGTTACCTTAACAAGACAAGACACCCAGTATGACTGTGAGAGGGGTGTTAATCTGATGAGAGATTTGAGTGGAGCTAATATTTTGGCTGCAATAAGCAAAGAATTTCATATTTCGGCCACACCATTTACAAAATTGTCCAAATAGAAATAAAGTGTACCAGAAATAATTGTTGGAATTGTTAACCATATATGGGTAATTCCACCAAAAGGTCTACCGTGATGAAAAAATTAAAAGTTATTAAATGTAATATATTACTATACAAAAATATTCAAATTTTAATGAAATTAAAGAATTTCACGTGTATTTACTCAAAAATTTACGAAAAACAATTGCAAAGTGGAAAATTGTAGTTTTGGATCATTTTCAGATTTTTAAATGCACATTTTTTTTAAAATTTCCTTCGTAAAGAGAGGCTTATGTAAAAAGAGGCTTATTATAAATAATCTTTCTAAGAGCATAAGAAATCTTAAATTAACGAAACGAATCAAAAGGAATGAAGAATAACGGTACTTTTGTCTTTATGATAGTCATAGAAAAAATGTCACGTTCGACATGTCACGTTCGAACCAACCTAAAAATTAAATATAAAAAAACTATCCATGATATTTCTATGAAATAAAGAGGATACGAAAGCTTTGTAATTTTTTAACATTTTACAATTTTCATCGATAACATATTCTGTTTGATTTCGCTGATTCTCATGTTTTTAAAGATGTTCACGGAAACTACTTCTGTTTTTGTCGCGTTCGACCCGCTCCCTGTTTTGTCCTTATTTTGTTATCACTATTTCGCCTGAAAAAAACTAAACCACCGGTGATAGTACTACTATGGACCTGTACGAATATGTATAAGATGAATCTAAAATATATTTTATTCTGACCTTTTTTGCACTTTGAATGTGTACAACGGTCACGTTCGACACCGTGGAATTGCCGATATGACCTTATAGGCTTGGATAAAACTTGATGTTAATAAATTTAATTTAATTGAATGGAAATCAACTCGACGACAAATGAGGCCCTGCTTTGTAACTAGGGCCCGATGGAGCTTTAATCCAACGGTGATTTGAAGTGGGAACTGTGACGAATGTGTTCTTAGGCAAATCAATTAATGGTGCATGTACAAAGTACATTCAATATACACCTGTATACATAGGCACACATGTATGTCTTCTTTGTTTTTGCTTTACAATGTTTTGTGTGTGTGTGTGGTTTTTTTCAATTTCTAGCCTTAACCTTAATTTCGGAAGATTTTCCAAAACAAAACAAAAAAAGAACAACTGAAATTTGTATTTTCCAAATCCACACTTCAATGAACACGAAACACTTGCTAGCTGACTACGATGCCGCATACTAAGTATGCCAACACCTCTAGGGCAAGCTAAGGGCATGGGCCTGCTTTGTGTGGTACATCACATGACCGAGAAATGATCTTTTTTGCTTTTCTCTTTCCATTTCCATTTCTCTGCAACAGGGCTAACATTCATGTTTGTATGTTTAGCCGTTTCATCAAAGCAATGGATTAAGTTGTCAACGTTAAAACGTGACTTGCAAAATGATCACCCGGTCTCGATTAGCAAGCAGCTCTTCCATAATGATAAATAAATTATAAACCAGAAGTGAATCTTGCTAGATAATAATTGCCCCACGAAGGAAAATACGCCATCAGCCGCAGCCACAGCCAGTCACTGTCTCTACCAGGGAACTGAAAACTGCGGATGACACGAACATTTCAGGTGCAAGTTCACTGCTGTGTATTTTTCCTCGAGTCTGTAATTAAATAAGTACACATTGATCATAACTAATTAAAACAGAATGCTCATCTCTCCCCCTAACATGATTTCGATATTGTTAATCTGTAATGGACTGAATGATAGATGATCGATGTTTGGGTTGACTTGGCTGGAAGTGAAAACGTGATTTTATCACAAGATCGGCACGTTTTCATACAAAAAACATTCAGATGGTTAGGTTTTTCCGTAATGTCGATTCGGGCACGACGGACTGTTTGCCCCCACCAACAGTGATAACGTATAATTAACAATTATAGTTGCTGGCTATGTATGTTGTTTGCAACAATGTGACAAAGTCGAAAATGAATTAGTTAAGTGTATACACATACATAGTTAGGCAAGATTAACTGAAGGAATCCACTACAAACTACTGGGCAAATAGATGGCATTTGCTGTTTCCTCGTGTGGAAACAATGTTCGTGGGACAGGCCATCGTCGTCGTACGATGCGTTTTGGACGATAATGTGGTTGCCGTGGACGAGAGTGTGCGTCTAAATCCTGAATTTTGCACGATGACCTCACATTATTTGCCAATCGAAGGTCCATCGTTCATCTCGACGGAAATGCTAACAAGCAAACCGTCGTATCTGGGGATCGAAAATAGGGGTCGATGCATCCTCAAACAGTGACAGTTTGGTTAGTTCTCCAGGATGACGAGCCAAGCCCACGCCTCAATCGGTATTTTAAACACAAACTTTGAACATTGCCTTATAAGCGGCCTCGGTGAAGGCCCGATGTTATTCGAACAATCCACTAAAGATTTATCGACGAAACACCTGCATTGTGTTCCATTTCTCTATAAATAAAGACAATTGAGTTGCGACCTTTCACCTGGATATGGACCTCACACATTTGTGAGGTCATTCTATGTGCATGACTGCAAAGTATTCGCCAACGGTATGAAGTAAACACATACCGGTATGTATACATACATACAACGCCATACATATGTACATACATACGTATGCATATGGTCATTGTAGTAACAATGTTGTGTGATAATGATGTGGATTTGTCGATGTCGATGGCGATGGCAATGCGATGTTAATCATAATAATAATCATTAACATTCTTTTGATTTATAATTTCTTTAGAAATTAACATATCAATTTATTCTTATTCGCAATAGCGCCGTCTCTACTTTGCGCTTATGTTTCTCGCCTTTGTGTTGTCGCCCCATTCAACACCTCCCTCGATTACTTACTCACCTGGGCACTTATAAAGAAATTTTGATAACTCCACAGTAGCGACAGCACAACCGTTGATACGAACCAATTACGACGGTTGGACATCGTTGCCGTTGGAAAAAGCACAACTGTAAGAAATGGAAATGAATTGCAAATTAATAAACAACAACAAAAAAAGAATAATAGAAATAAAATATGTTTAAAAAAGAAAAAAACAAACACACAAAAAGTAAATTGCCGCCCGAGCAGGGACTTGAACCCTGGACCCTTGGATTAAAAGTCCAATGCTCTACCGACTGAGCTACCCGGGCACTTGTCGTACGGTTGGCAAAGAACACATATCAACCGGTGCCGAAAGAAACTGTGTTTCGTCAGTTTGATATACATGTGCACAAACAAAATTCATTCATCATGCAAACACTCGGCCAACACACGATGGAATTATACAGACACACAAACATGCATCAGTCATCGTCATTCCATATCACACACACACAATAGGATACACGACAGTGGGAGCTTTTGAACAGTTGTTTTGTGGAAAAATCGCCCTAAAGAGGCACAACTCAAAAGAGATCAATTTATTTTCTGTTGTTGTATTTATGGCGTAGACAGACGACAGCGTTAATGCGTATTAGCAGACTTTATGCGAATTAACTTGTGCATTATCTCCTACCAAACTGCATTAACTCTCAAATAAATGCACAAAACCGAACTGCATTTATACAGCATTTAGGTATTTCCATATGGCAACACAGTCAAAATCATCCTAGAAGCTTAAAGAAATCATAATTTTTACCAAACTAGTACATTCAAATTGTCCCACTGTGCGTCTCTGGTTCTGTCTTTTACAAACATGGACATACGCTTTATACTATTTTTAAATAGTATTTATATTTTTAAATAATAAGCCTTATTAGGAATATGCTCCATGTCAGGGTTATCTGCTGCTCTTAAATAAGTGTGCCAAGAAAACAAAGAAAAAAAAACGGAAGTTTTGGAAGATAACCCGCCGTCGAGCGAAATAAAAACTGCCAAAACGGTATTTGAAAATATCTGTTCAATTCAATTATGGAACACACTTTTAGCCGCCAATAATGCGACTGGTATTGTTTAAACTCTTAGCTTAGCTTTTTGTTAAACTGGAAAAGTCAATACATTAAAAGCGAGTGCCCTTTTGGGAACGGGCCCAAGTTGTCCGTCCAAAGGGCTCTCGATCAACGTTTAACACAAATATAATACTAAATGAAATGTTATACAAAATTATTATCCATTGGTGATTTGAAGTTTAATGGATTTACTTAGCAAGTCAAAAACAACCAAAACTAAACCACATTACCCTCCTCCCCCCGTTTAATTTTAACATGGCCACAAATATTGCTGCAACATTTTCGAGTTGAAATTTCAAATATTTGTGTCCGAGTTGGCATGTCAATGTGATCGGCGCTGATGATTTAAAAAAAAAAAAAAGATTAGAAAACTAAACAGAAACACTGTTTTATTGTTGTTCATTCGAACAAACAAAGAAAAAACTGTTGTTAAGATTTTCCAACGCAGATAACATTATTATTAATTTCCTTTTGTTGAGGCATTCATTCTCATCTCATCTCATCATGACTTGGAAACCTCCGAACAAAAACAATTGCGTCTCTTAAAGAGGGAAATCGTGTACACAACAAACTTAGACAGTCGCGATTTTGCAAAAAATAAAAAATAAAACTCATACATTGTGGCGTCGTAATGGGTTAAATATCCAAACTCTGGTACGAATCTGTTTAAGTTCATTAACCCGCCAAAAACCAAAATGACAAAATTAATTTTTTTTGGGATTTATCGGAAATTCCTTGTGATTGAGAAATGATGTACGAAGTTAAACGTTACAGAGCTGTGACGACCCTAGCCGAGATTGAAAATCGTCTCCGAATCGATCACAACGACAAGATGTGAATTTCACCCAAAGACCTGGCCAGCTCGAGTACGTCAATGCTCCATACAAAGTGTGAGCTTGATGGCAATTGTGGGAGGGCCAGCATTATTTACAAAAAAAAACCAAGTGAGAAAGTTTCAGACGGGTAAACTGACTCATATATACAATCACCCTCGGTAAAATAGAAACATACAAGTCTCATATTCCAAAGTATTCGGAAATCAAAAGTGGGCGGGAATGTAACATCTGCCAAAATGTCAGAATGGCAATACCGAATTCTACAGAAAAATATTGTACAACGTGGGCGGAGTATACATTTGTATGGGAGATACCAGAAGGGGCGTGGCTGGAGTTCCAAATGTTGTTCCCGAAAACTGTATCTAGTTAAAGCATTACTCAATACAAGATGCCATTGGGCGTACTAATATTTTACGCGATTTGTAAGGTGGGCGGAATGGAACATTTGTCTGGGAGATAGCCGAAGGAACAGACAGACGATCATTGCCCTGATGACCGAAAATCATGAATCGATTTGGTTCAAAGTTACCAATGTTCTAAAGTTAATTTTTCTATGTGTTACACTTTTGGGTCGTATCGACTTCCAAGCCGACTTTCATAAAAACCTTTAATTTCTTGATTAGCCATTTTTTTTTGGGGGTGAAACGAGACCGACAGATGCTATGTGAATAATCCCTTAAGGATTCAGGTCCTTGAGACGAAAGTTGTGTTGAAATTTCGAGTAGTGTATGATGTTATATTCAACATTTTGATGCATATTGTAATTCGATTTAATCGGCCATAAGGTTTGAATTACAAGTTAATAAATGAAATGAAAAAGTCTCTTATAAATTAGGGGAATATTTGATCTTTCGAATAAACCAGAAGAAATTGTTTTCTGTTAACTTTTTTCAATTTTTAAAAAGAAACTTGTATTTGGACCGTACTTTACTAGATCTTGAAGTCGGAGTTTTTGTTTCGCATTGGTGGCGGCAATTCCTAGTTTTCATTGAGACTACGAACTTCTTTTTTTTCTAATTTCATGTGCTTCGAATCGATAAACCGGCCACAGTCCAATCAAAAATTATTTCTTTTAATTGCGTGCCATAAGTTGCCGGTCGCCGGTATCTCTTTCCCTACATCTAGCAAGCGTACTCGTAGTTGATGGGTACAGGTGGGAATGACCGAAGCCCGGTGAAGCTGTATACAAGATGTGAATGACCTGGTCGACCTCTGTCCATTATATATTTAGGCACTTAAATAAACACGTGCCTCTTGCAATGGAGTGTATTTAGTTGACAAGTTGGCCATTTCGATGAAGTTGTAAAAAAATAAATAAAAAATCGTAGGACATTATGAGGAGAATTTAAGAAAATGCCAAAAATGGAACACTTTTAGAATATACACGGCAAGAAAACACAAGTTCAGGACGTTGCCCACGACTCCGACAAAACGAACAATGGAACAAAGATTTGCTGATCAGGCATCACACATATCTTGCAAAGCAAAGGTCGCAAGTTGTATTCCCAAACCGGTTCGGGTGCAAGTACCCGATCAATAGCCTCATACGCAGTGACAGCCAAAGAACTTCAGTTAGCGCCGTGGAAAACACAACCATTGTTTGTATTAGGACCAAACTGACGATAGGTGGAACAGCACTCGTCATCGACAGACCGTAGGCGTTTGATTAATGTCTCTGTGATGGGGCCGAAATGCCAGTGATTGCTTACATACACACGCTATAAAGGTGTAATTGCGTAATTCTATACAATGAAACATTTGAACATCAAACTATTGAAAGATTGACCGAAAGGGCAATGAGTTGTGCCGGTATGAACCGTTCATACCCTACGCATCGTCAAGTTATAATCTAAAATAGAGGGGACGACTAGGATTGAATTTACAATATTTAGTCTAATAACCGAGTTTTGAAACATTTTGCAGCAATCGAAGTCGATTTTTTTAGGAGAATTCACTGAGATCAGTTGACATGCAATGCACTCGATCTGCTGCGTTTTTGTTTAGAACAGCAATAAATTAAGTAACAATTATCTAATTCAAATATACATTTTATTAATTCATATTAATATTTGAACATTAGTTAATTTGTATTGCCAGTTTCCATAATACGAATTTGTTCGTTCGTTACAAATCGTCAATGTTGGAAATTCGTTTTATGGAAACAGGCAGTTAATTGAGCTAAACAATTCTAATTCTTTTTCCTGTGCACCAATGATGTGAGTCTTGTATTCTATCTGATATTTATCAAGAGATACGTTTTCGAAGGTTTTGTTAACTCATAATCAGTCTGTACCTGGTGCCGAAAAACTGGTAACAAATCTGGGCAGATTTTCCGAAAATCACTGTTCTTCTTCGTGCAAGCCTGATCGGCTAATCACAAAGAATGTTGAATAGCATTTATAGATAAGGTAAATTCTGAATTTACCCCGCGCCACTTTAGGCAGATCGACATTTTACACAATTTGTTGAGATCTGAGATCCAACAAGAGGTGATATTTTGAATCACCCGGTATTTCGGTAGCTGTCACTTTTGAAGCGTGTTTCCTTTGACATTTAACAAGTAGAAACTAAGCCATCACTAAAAATGGAACGATACACGTTTCAACAACGCATTGAAATGATTAAAATTTACCACAAAAATGGTGAAAATCTTGCAGTCACAGTTGGCAAAACCTAAAAAGTTTCCGGACCGTGTTATCTCTCGCAGAGGTGAACACAATTGGCCACCGAGATCTTTGTGATTTAACACCTTGCGACTTCTTCCCTTGGGGGCCAGCGTCGATTCAAGACCTCAACGATAGAATTGGTGAGGCTATCGAGGACATAGGGCAGGTTATGGACAACTTCATGAAGAGGATATGGTCCTGCAAACGTGGTCGTGGTGGCAGTTTGGCTGGTGTTGTTTTTAATTTTTAAAGGCATATCATACTCTTTATTATGAATTAGATCATTTATCACAAAAAATTCAAATTTTCTTTGAACAGAAAAATTACACCTCTTGTTGGAGAACCCTGTACTTAATTAATGTACATGCGATGGCGGGTTTTAAAGTCTCTTCAGCTGAATATAAGACTTTTTAACAATTTTTGAAATTGCAAAATGTACCTAGTATTTTGGAATTACAAACTTATTGATTTTTTACAATTCATGGGTTTTGGTGGCGCATTCTAACAGCTGCCCATAAACTGGAATTTGCCACACGACTAACATTCGCCGATGGAACTTTTTCGCTATTAATATTTCCTTGTGTGCAGCGTTGCACCCATGCCAAATACATGGTTTTTCGAATTGGTACTCATGTACAGCTGTGCTGCATATGGGGGCGTTGGTAGACGCATTGTATTTCACCCGGTGCTAAGACCACCGTGAGTTTAGGCCAACGTGGCAGGTACTCACGTTAAACACGGCGACTCTGTGCAGCGTTGCAATAAGTAGTAGTAGTAGTAGTAGAATAACGACCAAATGTCGTAATCTGAACTTTTAGACGTATCGTAATGTTGTTCTGTCCGATGCTGCATTCGACGTCGACTACCGTGATTAGTCGCCAGGAAACAATTCATCTTTGACCTGTGCATGGAGACATTACAATCCAATGAACTGAAATCAATGTATGAACTGCGCTTAACCATCTCCGCGTTGTTGAAATTTTGCTAGCACTGGGAATGCTAAACATTTAAAGTTGAGACGTCAAAAGAAATGTGCGAACTAAAACATCAACACAGAACAAAGGCCAAAAGAAAATCACCAACAAAAAAAAAGTTAGAAAATTACTGAACAATGTTTTGACAACCCTAGACCAGGGCTTCGCAACTCATTGAGACATACAGCCCCCAAAAGACAAGTGAAAATTAACATAGTTTATAAATACTTATTTTTATCGTTTTAAAGAGCTTTGCGGTAGTTGTTATTCACTCATGATTATAAATGAGAATCGAAATTTTACATACTCCTCATTAAGTGGCTCCATTTTGTGTTTTTGATGTAATTTTTATTGAAACGGAATCAGTGAACTCACTAAAAATGATTAAAACAAACAACAGATGATCGGCGACAGGGCTGGTAATCTTGAGCAGGGATGAGAACCATAATAGTAGAAAACCACAAAAGTACTTAAACAGAAACATAACTGGTATGTCTTCGCGCCCCATCGAGTATTACCCCACCGCTAAATAAAATTTATGAACGACTTTTTGTTAAGGTTATTGAAACGTTTGTAGTATTCACAGCTGGGAGTGAAAGCATATGAGCAGCATACCAGTGTGTGATGGCACAGCAAGTTTCAGGTCTTCACGCTAATAATCAGTTACAACTCATAACAATCTGCAGTCACGCGTAGTCGAGTCGAAATTTTAAGTATAAATTCAGTTAACTCCATTAAAAATAAATCAATTGCCAACCATTAAAGTTATTCAATTAATATATTAATTAAAGTGTTAGTTGACTTCATTCCCTTGATGTTTTAATCGAATTAATATTCGGTCCATCACATGTTATGCAATTTTGCTCGTCGTCCTTGAGATACATACAAAAATCTAACTAATTTGTCGTCGTGATCTTGAACAATTATAATGTTCCGAACTGTGCTGTTTTTTTGTTTTTTTTTTTTATAATACAAATGATTTCGTATGCTGGCCCCCCGAAAAAAATGCTTCCTAATTTGACATGAAGAGCTAATTGTTATCATTCGAAATGTTCCATTAGAACTAGATTAGTGCTTCTGTGGGAATGTGCACACAAAAATAGTCGTTCTGTGTTTGCCAATTTCTTGGCTGCAGAATATCGCATTGGACTTGACTTGAAACGAATTAGCAGCGAGTATGAAAACGAGTGAGTATGTGTGTAAGAATCGTGTTCAGTAAACATGCGTGAGAAAAAAGCACACCAGCTACACGGGCTCACTGACTATCAGCTAGAATCGAATGCTGCTGGCAAAGGCCAGGCCATTTTTGTTGTTGTTTCCATCATGATAATTATCAGCCCAATATCGTGTGCAGTCCAATGGAGCGGCGGCGATGGCAATCGGAGAAAGGCCTTCAACAATGGTATTGTGTGGTTCCATTCAATATCGTCCGGGTGCCCGTAACTAAGTACATTCATGCATACGCCTGTCCGTCCGATTTAATTGTAGCCAAGTCGTTAGTTAATGGTGGCGAATTATTGGCCAACAAAACATTCAGCCAGTCAATGACAATAAAAATGTTAACCCGCCCCGCCTTGCCCCTCCACCACCACCACCGCCAACCATTTATTACGAGTATTATGAACTTTTGTTTGTATCGGGCGGGTGGCTTTGCTACTGAATTGGTTTTTGTGGCAGATGATGTGCATCCGATTTGTTACGACTTGATTTCGATTTAAAGACGTCTTTTATGTTTGCCTTTACGTAAGTTTTGTGGCTGTTCGGCACATTTTTGTTTAATTGTTGGCTAGTTTGCTTAGTTGTCTTGAAAACGGTGACACATTTGATTATTGTTGGCTGTTTTGGTGTTCCCACCATCGCAACATCACTGAACGACGCAACTGCGTTCAGTCGGAAATCCATTAAATATGTTGGCATTCATCGATCTGCTGTCCGTCCGACCATCCGACCGTCCGTCTGTCCGTGTGTAGTTGAGATGATACGATTTTCGTGAAATCTGTCAAGAAATCTTGTCTTTAATCAATGCGGCAATTTAATGAGCATTGTCTTGTCTCAAATGAGGAAATCCATCTCTCGCTGAGAATAATTTGCCCGACTGTTCATTAATTCTTGTCTTTATTGTCGGAACTGGTATTAACTATACATACATACATACTTACACACACACACACACACACATGTGTACATATGTTTTGCTATTATCGAGGAATGTGACTGGCGATGTTACTCCCATTTATACACAGGGTTCTCCAACAAGAGGTGTTAAATTTGCTATTCAAAGAAAAATGGAATTTTTTGAGATAAACGATCGGATGTTTATTTCATAATAAAGAGGAAGGTGAAAAACAACATCAGCCAAGTGGCCACCACGACCACGCGTACAGGACCATATCCTATTCATGAAATTGTCCATAAACAAATCGCAAAGTGGCTGCTGCCCTTGAGGTCTTGAATCGACGCTGGTCTGTTGGCCTAGATCATATGTTTTACGTGGCCCCCAAAGGAAGAAGTAGCAAGGTGTTAAATCACAAGATCGCGGTGGCCAATTGTGATCACATCTGCGAGAGATAACAAATGTCGTTGATGTTTAGCTGATCAAGTTTGGGAAACAAAATACGGCAATTTAGCTCACTAGATCGATTATGTTGACCGTAAAATGTACGAAATGCGCTGGGAATTTCGCGAAGAGATTTATTTTTTTTTTGTCAATGTAAATTCTTCGCTAGAGTCGAACTTAGTGCGTCGTCCATGGAGGAAATATGGAAATACTTTCCACTATGACACTACCCTCCAATTAAACCTAATGGTGTCCGCTAAAAACTCTAGAAAGACAATTGTGTGAAATCAATTTCAGAATGTTGAATTTCCTTAATTTCGGCGATTGCTGATGGCTGGCCAAAACCTTACGGAACACAAATGTCAATACAGTTTGACATTATCAGCTGTCGGATTCGAAAGTTCTCATGCAGCCTAAAAAAAAAACCCTTTACTATATGAGCATTTGAATAATTTCTTTCTTGCATGACTATTTCGTAGTCTCTGTTCTGGTGGCCGACGTGGTGCAAGTTTTGGCCACCTGAAATCCACCACAAAATCGTGTTTGTGATTGTTTCTGGTAAAATCACCGAGAATACATGTCTCTGCAAAATTTTATATCCAGACCGATGTGCTTGGCAATCGTTTATTAAGGCGGCCAAGACCAACAACAGGCTGTAGAGCCAACTACCAGTAAGGTGGGTAAGTACGGTTTTTCTTCGAGTTTTCGATAGAAACTTTCTTCGCCTAACCCATGACCCCATCTGTAGCAAACCAATGAGTACAGACATCGGACGAAGCCTTAGCCGTAAAAATTGCAACCCTTAGGCACATGTTGCCCAATGTTTGATCTTGTCCTCAATGCAAAGTCTTCGGATTACCAATAGAATGTGGCAGTGAACTCATCCGCAAGTGCTGATGACAAAACGGAAGCATCGCGTGCTGCTTCGAAATGAACAAAACAAAACAGAAATGATTGTCAGCTTTTTAAAAACGTGACTGAAGATGTGATCTGCAAAGAACTGGGCTCCATTACAAAGGCATCGTCTTTAGTGCCGACTGAAACTAACGCCGACTTAGTGCGCATGCGTAAGTAGACACTTCAATGATCACAATGACTACTGACTGGCCATGGCGACGGCGACGACGATGACGATGACGACGATTGTAATGTTCGTTGGATGTTGGTTGGTAATGAACTTGCGTTATTGATCATGCGTGTATTAACATGCACACACACACACACACACACACTCTCACAAGTCAGTGACTATGATGGAGTATTAAAAACGTCGTTTGTTGTTGTTGAATGAAAAATTGCAATTACATATTTTTAAAACTCTCTACACTCCCTCGCTCTCTACACTCCCCACGCCGCCCTTCCCCACGCCTAGCATATGTGTAGGAGTTCAAGTGCATCACCCCGCTCTGACTAAATAACAGCGTGCGCGTTGGCCTCCTCGTAATTTGCGACACATTTGCTGTCGAATGAAACCAAATGAAAACAATCGAATCGATGGCATCCACGATGGATAAACCGCGTTAACATTTTGGCATGTTCGCATTGGCATTCAAAGTGTTTACGAGGTTGCTTGTGTAGGTGGGTGATCGAGTTGCTGCAGATTATATTCAGCTGTTGACTTTGTTTTTGGCCGATCTTAACAAGCGAGTATCGACGCAAACCAGCAACCAAATTCAAACAGCCAACGTCTTGTTGTCTCTGAATGGAGGAATGTGTTAAGGTCAGTTGGGGCTTTGTGTTGCTTGGCGGTGCGTGAGTGAGTGTGTTTCGTCTTGTTGTGTTTTCTCATAATTTGGCACGGTTTTCAGTTGGCAAATTTTGGTTTGCGTTGCTGTTTTGCTGTTGTTCGGTTCGGCAAGATTCACAAGCAAAATATGATTTTATGAATTTCGGAAACGGAAATCTTCAATGCAAAATGAAAAGTTGTGTACTGTTGAAAATCAGACAAAAGCAAGCGAAACACTTCCATAAATTATAAATACGATAACAAACAAGCAAAAGTACGCAAGTATGTGTGTGTGTGTACTTAGGCGGGTTGGGCCATTAACGAGGGTATTTGGTGGGGATTTTCGTAATAAATAAATTGTTTAACAGCTCAACCGAAAGAGTGGATGGCTTTGTTTACCACACACACACCCGGCTTAATTTTGTGGCAACCAACACTCAAGTCAATTGCCGGCGCTCTAGTATGGGAAATGGCAACGAAGTCATGCTCATCATTATTAAAATTCAATAGAACCGCATCGTTGTCGCCTCCACTTCAAAGATCCAAACGATCTCGTTGTATCCCTGAACTGTACGGATTGGCAATTGGAATCGATTATTTCTGTCTATTTAGCACGCGGTTGAACGTGCTCAAGGGAAATTGTGGTTTTTTGCACACAGCAAAAGGCAATTGTGGTTACCGACAACCATCTCAAATAGGCCTTGATTTTTAAGTGTTGTTTTTTTTGGGGGGGGGGGGGAGGGAATCGATGGGGTTATCACTTCATCCCCGATCACAAAAGTGTCACAACTCAAAACACGACCGTTTAATGTTTTCAATTGTCACCTGACTTGGAACATATACAGCCCAATTATGAAAACTCTCAGGAAGATAATTCCCGGGGATTTTTTTTTTTTTTCGAGAATAATATCCTCGTTTTCTAAACAGATGGTGGAGTAATGAAAAGGCACAGATACATTCGATTATTCTGAGTCAGCTTTTTTGTTTGACTCCCGGTCTGTTTAGAATTGCAAGATTTGTTATCTGAAAAAAGTAAATTCCCCGGGAATTATCTCCCAGGGAGTCTCCATAATCGGGCTGATAGGGAAAAAATCATAGGCTTCCCTGACATATTTCTGTGTAATACACACACAGCAAAAGTCATCTCAAATAAGAGATTTACAAGTTTGTCTTGAGCAGAACAATAAAGGGTGAATTTTGAATTGTGACACGATTGAAGTAAATGAGCGATTTATTCATGCAAAGTGCTAATTTAAAGCAAACAACTAATTTGGTTCCTTTAACAGCAGCTGTTTGACAGTCACTCCAATGTGTTAATTAATCGTGTCGATAATAATGAATGCAATTCCAATTGACAAACAAATCATTGCGTGGTCGTTTAATGTCACCTTTAGTGAATACTTAAACAAATAAATTAATAATTTAAAAAGTCCAACTCAAAAATATGCAACAACAACAAAAACTGTTTAAACCCATTTCAATTGTTACCAGTTTTGTTGCTGTTCTTTTTTTTGTTTGTTTTGTTTTGTTTTGTTGTGGCTCTCATCCAAACGTTTAAAATATTCAATCGAACAATTTAAATCTGCCAGCAAAAGATCAAACCCTGTTAACACATGGTTTAGCAAACAAACAGCTTAAACTAAAACACAACAACAACAGCAACAACGCCAGATGTCCAATTGACAGTTAACATGCCCGTAGCGATGGAATGAACGTGAATGAACTTTGTGTGCCCCACACACCATCAGCGCATTGACACATTGATCTCTCAATAAATGCAGAGTAACGATTTAACGCGTCCCGCTGCCGAACGTCATTATCCAGTTCACGGTGGCATTTGATAGCAATCGATACATGTCTTTCAAGGTGTCTCTACATCATCACTTGTCAATTCATCTCTTTCTTTTTTCAATTGATCGGGTTTTTGGAATGTGACACAAACTTGTCTTCCACCTGAGTTCCCTACACTTTCCTAGGAAGGCATAGACAAACTCACAACTAAGATTCTGTGAAAGTGGTCAAGTTGAAAATAATGAATTTGTAGTGAATGAAAATAATGAATTTGTAGTGGAAATATTAGATAATTTTATACAAATGTTGGTTGGTTACTCAACTTTTGTGGATTTCGTGGGCAAAGGAGTTTTGCTTCTTCCTCCCCCAAATTTGAAAGAGAGTGCGGAAAATCCCACCAGTTAAAATTAACCTTTAGCCTAAATTGTTAATAAGGCACTGAGGGGCAGTGTCAGGTTATTCTGCAATAGAACTCCAATGGGAGGGAGCTCTGCTGGGGAGATCGAAAACATTCGAAGTTGTACCAGGAAGATGGCGAATCATCTATGGAAGCTTTAAAAATGTTCCACAGTGTCGTTGGCCGAGAAACTGAAAACCCGCTCAGAGGACTCTTCAAAGTATAGAGCCTCAGTAGCAGATCCATGCAAGAGCTCAACCGGTAGATATTTAAGGTCTAAAAAATACCAGAACAAATGAAGTGGTAGTCGTCTAAATTTTTACGAGAGTGAGTTAATCAAAGAAGCAGAAAGACAAAATGTTGAGAGAGTGATCTAGGCAAAATTTGGTATTAGCACCTCCCACAAAAGCATCAGAAGACGGCTTAATGGAAAAAATCTAGGTGCATGTGGCACGTATCGATGAGATTCATACGGCCTGGATGTTTTGGAAAAAAAATATCCTCTGATGTTTTGGAAAAAAAAATATCCTCTAGAGTGATGAATCGAAAGGTTAACAGAGAGACCAGCGATAAATATATTCTAATTTGGAGTTGTTACGGTTTCGTGGAACAGGTGCGATATGTAATTCGGAAAATATACCCAGCCTAAGTGTCGGTTTCCCTAAAACGAATTTATCCCATAAGAAACACAATCCCAATAAGAATAAGATCACATCACAAATAAAAATGCATTTTATTGGACATTCAATTTTGACAATTTGTAACGAACGAATAAGTTCGTTTTATGGAAACAGACTGTTAGTACATTTGCCGAACTAATTTGAAAATAATGTTCAGTTCACTGATTTCTTTGTCGTTATTTCAAAGTACATCGAACAGATGGTATTCGTAATACCAATGAAATCCTTCACAGATTTCATGACATTTTACATTAATTTCCATCTAAAGACACATTTCCTTTGGATCAATATATGCATAGCTCTGGTAACACATACACACACACACAAAAACACCAATAGAAAACAGAATAGCATCGTTTTTCTTAGGATTTCACTAGTCAACGACTCTCTGAGTGCTGTGAACAAATAAAACATGACACATGCTGTGGCGCTTGACATTTGATGATCGGGGTAGGTAACACATGATCGGCTTAAACCGCCGACAACTTCACTTTCATCTGAATCCAGTTTCCGAATTCCGAAATATTTCATATTTCATATAAACAACCACACACACACACACACAATCGTATGTCATTGCTCAACAAGTTTCTTTCGTTCATTGTAGCTCCGTTTATTTTACGCCGATGCATGCGGATATTCTACTTAGAAAACTTGCGGGGCAAACGGGTTCTGAAATTCGTACGATCGACACATGTTCATGTCAGACCGACCGCATGAAATATGAATTTATCTGTCGTTCGCCACCTTCTGGCGAATGGCATTTGTGCACCACCTCATTTGTCAAAGTGATTAAGTCCGATTTGGGCAGAGCACAAACAAATGCGATTGTGTTTAGTTATTGTGTCATGGCCAACATAGAGAAAAAAACATCTCGTTAAGGTGTTTGAATTATGTTGAATTTTCGCAATGAAAGAAAAACTATTAAACAAAAGATGGCAACTAGCAATTGATGAAGGGACTCGAGCGCATTGAAGGGGCTCATGCTTTTGCCTTTTCCGAAGTCTACCTTCATTTGTTTTATAGTCCCTTCCTAACTGTTTCAGTAAGAGTTGAAATATTCCTTTAGTTTTAAATGTGTGTGTGTGTGTGGGTGTTTGTTGGTTCTTCTACTTCTGATTCACAATAAAAATTCAGCAGACATTTCTACTTCACTTGAGCGATAGTAATCTCAAAGTTATCTAAAAGTCCTCTCGATAAAGCGCATTAACCGTTCGTGGGTAGCTTTAAAACGGACGGAAAAGTTGTTCAAAATTGAAGTTGAACAACTTTTCCGCTCTTGGCCGATGCCGCCTTAAATCGAAGTAGTTTGTTTCATTGCATTAACGACATAATTTCATTGCATATATGAAACGGTTTCATTGACCCAATAACAATACTGAGTGCACCTCTGAGTTTTCTTTAATCGTTTAGGTTTTATTAAAATTTTGACGGCAAATTCGCTTCGCTTGGACATGATGATCCCAGTAGAAGCGAAAGGGTTAAGCTCTTCACACATTCGTACGCTGACATAACAATTTCTGCCTAATAAACTATGACTGAAAATAGGTAGGTCTCTATATAAGAAGCCCTGTAACACTCTGTCCCATGGCAGTAGCAAAGTCGTTCCTTTTATCTGACCCACCCTAAGATACACACATACATATGTTTCTGTCTCAATAGCGTTCTATTGTAGCTGAACACGCTTCGTTTAGGGGGGAGGGGGGTAGTGTGTGATATGGGGTGGGGGGAGTATTACAACATTTACAACTTCACGCAATCACAGAGATGCAGAGCGGCGCAACAATGCAAAAGCCTCAGGCCACCATCGCCACCTACAACACAAAGACGGACGACGACCATCATCACCGTCATCGCCACCGCCATCGCCACACATGAACCACCACTTCTTACGTCGGCCATTCCACGATGATGTAGAGGTACAAATGTTTCATAATTGCTTCTTGTACAGCCAACGAGGGAGGAGGGAGATCGTCGAAGATTTGTTTGTTTTCTTTTCGTCTGCTGTGCTCCCATTGTTTGGGGTTTTTCTTCGGTTTATTCGCGATAATGATATTTTTACGCCAATGAACAGCGGTGGCAACAGAACTTGAAAAACTAAATTAAAACTGAATCAAAGTGGCATGAAATATTTCACATTTTCTGTCTGAGCGAGTGTGTATGTGTGTGTGTTTGTGTGTGTGTGTCTGTATGACTTATGACTGCAGGGCCACAATATTGAGTTGAGACAAATACGAATAGAATTGTGGACATGTTGGTGGTGGAGTGGCGGCGATTATACTCGTAATCGCCAAAACAACTGCCTTTCAATTCCCCCGACGCATGCAACAGCAGTTGGCTTTTTATTTGGAAACTTGCTCTGCGGTTGACCTTTTCGAAGAAAGGCACGAATTACACACACACACACAGAAAAGACATGCCGCATAAACGCTCAGCTCAAATGAAATTGTTAATAACAAGACCAACAGCCAACAAGTTACAGCAACAACAGCGGCGCTTAGTGTTTCAGTTTCAGTTTCGATTGTTATTTGTGGCCGTTTTTGTTTTGTTGTCGTTCACAGCAAGCGACTCAATTGTTTTATAGCGAATAACAAAAACACAACACTAGTTTACAGTCATTTTACGCAACACTGCATGTCACCGGTTTCTTCTGTTTTTAGATTAGATGAGATGAGATGGATCCGACCAAGCAATAGCACGGATAAGACAACTCGAAGAAAAAGTTGGTAAACTAAATATGAATGGTGATCGATAGGACGGACAGAACTGTCCGGGGAAATGAAGTCATGCAAACGGAATTTGTTTTCAAATTAACTGATGAAATCCGGTCAGCAATGGGGATTTTCGAGCATAGTCGAACGCAGCGTTATAGATTTTGAAATTCGAACTCTTGCTGTCCATACTTTTACATGTTGACAATTCGGATTGTATTCGAAATGATGTTAATTACAGAACATCAATTTGATTCTTGACGGAAAGGAAATAGCTGATACTTTGATTTTTTGTTGTAACCAGTGAAAGATCTGAACACTATACCAGTAATTATTTTAACTCCTCAAGAGCTCTAAATAAACATTCAGATAACATTACATAGGAAACAATAGGACCAAATCAAGCAATCCACATTAGTTGCCGGGCCTATTCAAAATGAAAAGATTCCATGGACTGTATTTTGAAATATTCGGATAATTTCCAGTTCAGAAGAGATACATACATATATGTGGTATACCAGAGAATAGAACCAACAATTAATCTAAAACATCAAAAACAGTTCAAATTATGTCGCACTAAAAAATGTATGGCAACTATTTCTAAATATTAACTGAATTATTCACATCTGATCTGAGGTTGAGATCTGGTCAGCAAATTTTTGTAGTTCAGAGCTAAACCGATTTTCTATACTACCGATGCCTAAATCAATGGAAATTGTACAGTAATTTTGACGCACCTTTAAAATTTCAATATTTTCAGAAGGAACAGAACAGGGTCGAATTTTGCACACAAAAAAAACAGATATAAAAATAGTAGTGTTTTCCTTCAAAATGTTTAGGTCAGTTTGATCTATTGGAATTGATTTGGTGTTTCATAAAATTCATTCCATTTGCCATAATTTCCGAAAATTCAATACCCACAGTTTTCAAAAAAAAAAGTGTCTCCTAAATATTCTATTCAGACTTCTATTCGCACTTTCCGATAAGGTGGGTCATCCACCAGCCTCTGTCCACGTTACCAAGCAATTGCCTGATCAAATGTATGTGCCTTGTGTAGTTCCACTTAGTCTTGTTTGTAAACTAGTGTAATCGTTCGTTGTTACATTCATTCGAATTTAAATACACAACGAACTGTGTGACTTGGTCTTTTAAATATCAATTTACTGCTGCGACGAGCATCTCGTTTGTTGCAAAAACATGCAACAGCAGAGTTTTCAATTAATTGTCACTGGCAAACAATAGAATCCAACTGGATGGAATTCATTTAAGGCCAAGGAAGCAATGGATGAGCGGAAGTGAGGACTGGTGTCTAAAATCGTGAGAGAGATAGAGAGAAAACCAAAATTAAATTTAATTCTTACCGTATAAACTGGAAAAAATATATGTGTAATTTATGCTCCAATACTCTGTTCGGTGTTTTGGCCAATGCAAATGCAGCGGATGTCTTGACGATTTGTTGGGTTAATAAAATACATGGACTTTTTTGATTTTTCTCCAAATAGTTTTAAGCTACAAAAGATGGAAAATGGAAAAAGTCAAGATCACGTTTTAAAGCACACGATACGGTTTTGGTTAAGGTTTCTGTTTCGTTCAGTTTATTTTGCTTGGTTTATTTTTCCGTAGAATTTCCCCGAATTCAGGAAATTCGTCAACTGAGGCACGTTTCAAAGTTTGGCGGCGTTGGCATTCAGTTTACGATGCACAACGACAAATACTTTATTAGCGCACGAGTTTATGCACAAATTGAACTCATCTCCCCCAAACAGACGTACTCGACCAAACCAGCAACCAGCAGCTCCAAGTCTTCTGTGAATCTCGTTTATCGGGAATACACTGTGCCTGCATACACACACGTCCATACTCGTACATTTGTAATGTGCAATAAAATTCGAATACTCGCAAGTACTGCTATTTCATTATGGAAGTATGCAAGAGTAAGTGCTCGAGTGTGGCGGCAGGCACCTAGGAAAACTTGTTAGCATTTAGGCTGGCTCGGCTTGGCTCGGGTTGGCCTGGCTGGTTCACTGGCACAAAATATTCTTTCGGTTCGTTCGTTTATTTGATTTTTTACATTTTGTACTTAGTTCGATTACAGCAGCGACTACACCGTTTCGATGGTTATTAATTGCATAAATTATTTTATTTTGATTTTGTTGTTTTTTTTTTTTTTTTGTATTTTTATTATTTGTTTATTCAACTTCAATTACAATTTGTAATAATGTTTGTTACTATCATTAATAATGATGGTGATGAGAATTTTTTGAAAACAATCCGTTTCGATACAAAATAACCCGCGAACACAACCGCTTCAAGCAAAGTTCAAATCAGAACTAAAACTGCCGAAGCGTCGAAATGTATTATTATGAAAAACTAAAAAACTTCTTCCGACTACAATAACATCTTCTTCTCACAAAATTGAAGACAGCAACAACAACCACACAGTGGCAACAAAACGTGAGCGCAGGCACACACAATGAACGTCTCACCCATCCCCCCCATCAAACAAGTACAACCGACTGCAACAATTGATGCTCCAACACAAAATTCATTTAGAGAGAGCAAGCGGTACAGAGAAATGGAGAACAAGAGAGTGTAAAAGAAGATGCTTCAAAGAGTTTTACAAATCAGTGGCAATCTCATGCATGCATGTCAGCCGTTTTACAAAAGAGTGATAGGTGGGGTGCCCATTGTCGACTCACTGCGGCTCATCGATTCGGTTTGGCAAATTACATCATTTGCTTGTTTGTATAGTTGGCGGTTGGCGGGCATGTTGAGAATCTGCCGATGTTCAATGGTGAATGTTTAGCAACATTGTTGCCAGTCAACGTCGCTACATACGCAGTGTTGCGTTGGTGGGTGTTCTGTTTGTTTCTTAAGTCTTTCGTTTATGCAAATCGCAGTAACACTGGTGCACAGGTATTTCACTTTATTCATTTGTAAATATGAAAATGACAATTCCAACAAAAATAACAACTACGTACACACATGTCAATATACGATTTCATAACCGATTAACAATTAACTGAGAGTTTTTGCAAAAGTATAGCACAGCTAAATCTCACTTCACACACACAGCTAAATCACTTCAATAATTCGTGTAAGCGAGCTAATTTTCGATTTGGTTTCTATCTTTAAACCGTTTTTCGCCTTGTATTCGGTAGTAATGATTTTGACAGGAGGACAGAGCAAAATCAACATCAACTATGAACTGGAACAGGTGAGTATCTGCTCTCAAATACATTGTAACATTTTAAAGGACACTGATTGGAAAGTCTGCTGCCATTTTGTTTGAAAATCAAGAGGGGAAATTAGCGTTGAAAACATACATATATAGAAGTTTGTATTTATGCCAATCCCAGACGATCACATTGTTGATTTTCAAATATTTGCAAACTGGTGTAGGTGCGTTGAGACGACTAAAGAACCAGTAGTTTGGTTGGCTCATCACCATAACGCAATCAACTGGAACTGGAACTTGAAACAAGGCCCCCCTCCACTAAATTTGCTTCGATCGGTGTATCAGTTTCAGACGCTTGTATTTAAGCCGCATCAGGAATGCAACAGCGGTAAATTATTAATAGCGGCAAAAGTAGTGTCTCAAAGCCGGTTTATGAGTTGGTTTCTCAACTATCAGAATTCGGGCACATTTAGCAAAACAATATAAAAAAAAAATGCTAAGAAAAAAAAAAACTAAAACATGATTTTAATTCAATCGGTGCACAAATCTAATCAAAAATCAATTAAGACGGTCAATGCGTGTTTTTAAATATTTTCCATCAAATACAAAACAAAAACAAAAATGAAACAGCTAAACAAACTTTTAAAGTTCACACCGATAAACATTTCGATTTATTAATGCACAGTCAAATAACGTCTTGGAAAATGATATGGAATGTAGGTGTTGCTGTCATCATACACACACACACACACACATGCACAGAACCATTCATTCTTCGTTCTATGACTAAATTGTAATATGTTGTTAATTGCTTTTAGCAGCAACAGCGCCAAAAACAAACAGAAAAACCGGTACCTTTTTAATGTAATCATCATTGCGACGTTGATGATAATCGTTAACGGAATTCCCACGTTCTAAACAAGTGTAACATTAGACAAGACGAGTCGAGTCGAGCCAAGCAAAGAATTTGGTTTGAAATCACAATTTTTCTTGTGAAACATTAGAAATACAGCGGCAGCGGCAAAACACCCCATTGAAAGATATTAAATATCACAATTTAAGTGCAAGCAACAACATGCACGCACACACAAACACACACACACACTACAACATAACTACCACACCAACAACAACACTCACATATTGAGCGAGAGAAAAAACTGACATGAAGATCCATTTAAAATTGCAATGACCTTGTTGTTGTTGTTGTGGATGATGAGGATGATGCTGCTGCTGCTGCTGTTGTTTGCTTTTGCTTTGGATAATTGCAAAATGTGAATTTATGGTCAGCAACTATTTTTTGTCATCGCTGTGGTTGTCATTACAATTGATTGTTATTATTATGTACAGCAGCCAACAAGACTTATATGTACATACAATCGACTACATGCACGAGTATGTACAGTGAAACCCCACAACAGTCGCCGGACACCGATTTTTATCATTGAAGTCTTCGGACTACTCGTTGGCCTACATTTGAATGTCCCACCGACCATCAGACGTTTGTAGTTCTGAGAGAAGTTGCGCTGTCCGACGCTTAACGAAATTTTTACCTACGTAGGCCGACATTCGGGAATACATGAGGGTTCATCTATTGGTTTCCCTTCTGAATCATATAAAATTTTGACAGTTGCATGACTACTCTCTAGTAACTTGGACAGACATTCATGGTGTGCGTCTAACCTCACCACGACCAACATTGGCCAACTTATGTACAAAGTCAGTACACACTGCCATAAATGTGGCTCAGGGAGGCAAAATCGGTTTTTTGAAATTACCTTGCAGTGTTCTAGGCCCAGTTCAATTTATCAATATGTATTTCTTGGGCCTTTATTTCTACTGATGTTCTCTTCTTTGGCAGTCTTATGTTCGGCTACAGATGTACTCAGTATAATTTCCATTTTCCTGGCTGATTCATCCACAGGACATCTGGGACCTGGCCACCGATCTCAACAACACAACCGTTCAGACACCATCCTAATGGGAATTTTCCACAAAGACCTCACCACCTCTAGCGTAGTCAGTTTTGAGTCGAAGCTAAAAAGTAAAGCAGACTTTTTAAGCGCATTTTTTTTTGTTAAACTGACTAGAATTTCTTTCATTCCATTCATCGATGAACATCAGATTGATATTTATAAAGCGTTGAATTTTTCTCTGAGTGTATTTTATTGATCTCACATTTAAGCTGCTTGCACACCAACACTCGTCTATTTGTCGCAACGTCACGCAGTCTTGCAATGTTCGTACGCAACCGAATATGTGTATGTGTGTGTCTATGCATGAGATGAAAAACGCATCCATGTGTGTGTGTGTGTGCTGTTTTAAGTGAAAAATTCTCAATCTCATTGAACCAGTGGCACACATCACATGGACCACTGTATATACGTATACATGCATACATGATAGGGGAGTTTCACTGTACAACACACATACATACGCGCCTACAATATGTCAACCAGGTAAGTTTGACCGCTGTAATCTCTTCGAATTATTTCGGTGTTGCTTGATTTATCTTCATTGGGCCAAAATGTCCATTTTCCTTAGCACCCCCCTCGCGCGCTCTCTTCAAGACGCAACACATCAACGACAGACCAACCAAACCAAACCAACAAACGGACAACCTTGTTTTCATTATTAAATACGCCAATATCAGACAGACAGACAGACGGACATCCAAAACATTTAGTATTTTGTAATACTTGCAGAGCAATGATTTATCGGAATTCATCTAACGAAAATTCATCTTCAGAGTGGCGGCGGCTTCTGCAAAATGTTAAAAAAATATATATATTTTTTTTTCGGTATTTCGATTGAGTTCCATAAACCGCAAAGATTATGGCGCTGTTGTTGTTGCTGTTGGCCACAACAATCTGTGCAAACGCACGAGACGGGGAGTTGGCAAAGTCAAATCGAAAGTGGAGCGTCTTTTTTTCAAAACACTTTGGCTGAATGAATGTGCGAATATTTGTTGGGCCTGTCATGATGTTGGCCGCTATTTTCGGATCCAAATCGTACGCACACACACACACAGACACACGCATAGACATGATAAGTGTTTTAGTTTGAATGGATGTGAATTGAAAGTCTAGGCGAAGGTGAACAATTAATGTCAACAGCTACTGGGAACGAAGTCTCACACAATGTTGTGCCTCTTTGGACCTCAGGAAAGGACACCGTCTGCCCAACACCCCTCCCCCAGCCCTGTTACTAGGGTATCCTCCTCAGTTCCAGTCGGCTGTTAAATTGGCTTTGTGTATCTTTGCCCACCGTCGCCGTACATTTCAGTTGCCACCATTTCCCTATGTTACATTTCATGCAAGCATCGTTGTGATGTGATTGCAACAACAAGTCGATGATTTGCCACAATGGACTTGTTACAACTGGCACCCCTCCCCTTCTCCCCAATTCCCTTATGATAAATGCACTAAATGACTTTGCATCTATGTCAGTGGTACTCGTATCATCATTATCAACATCATTGCAAGCGCTTAACAATAACACAAACCACATTGTGTTGGTGGCAAATGGACGGCTGTCCGAGTCTGAGTCGAGTCGGTCCAGTGGTGTGCCATGCCATCCATGTTGCTGCTAACTGAACAAATGATAAAACAAATGTGTGAACAAAGTAAAGCGTTTATCTGTAATTGGATAAACAGAGTTTGGAACGCGGTATCAGGAATTCTGCCCCCATGCACAACATTTACATGCAGAGGATTGCACAGCCTCTGGTCAATGAATTATTTCCCTTTTGGACATTTGCAATTGTTTATTTTGCCAGTTAAATTCGATACTACGACTATTAGCAGCTACGACTATTCAAGCAGACTCGATCAATGTCCTGTCCACCCACAAGTGTTGAAAGGAACATCGGGTCCTAAAATAATACAATGTAGGGATCTGGGTTCCTAATGTTTTGTAAAATAAAAAAAGAATGAAAAAAGTTAGGTTGGAGCTGGGATTAATCCAGTTGTGACCCTGTTGTATTTAGGGTGCGATATGAATACTCTGAACAAATCGCTCTCTGACCTGTGAATCATTCTGCAAATTTAAACTTTCAACGTGAAACAGAAATCACATGCTGATTTCTTCAAGTGTTACTCTGGCCGCCAATGTGCACCGAACAAAGAGCACGAAGAGATGTTCTCTCAGTTGTTGTTGCTTCAACTTTGGTTAAGACGACATTGTTTGTGTACGTGTTTCGTATGCAGTGTTGTGTATGTGTGTCTGTTTCAGAGAAATACTCTGTCTCAGGGCACAATAACTAAAGGTAGAGTCATGCAAACAGCTGATTACAATTTGTTCATTTTGGCTGAATTTTGATTGTCAAATTCATTGTTTACATTTCAATTTGTTGGTTTAGTTTTTTTTTTTCAAATGTCGAATACATTTTCGCATAAAACCATTAATTCAAAGAATTAGTTTACAAAAAGCCAAAAACAAAGAAGTTTGGGGCTTTCAAAACTATTAGAAATAAAGTTATGGTTCTCTACAAATTGTGCCGGGAGTTGTAACTGCCTGCTGTCTGCCATTTATATATCAGAATTTGACAATCAACATACGCAGGGTTGTATCTGAGTTTTTGTTGTTGGGCAATTGCCACTACCTTCTGTTATTGTGCCATGACCGAATTGCCTTGTGTGTGTTCAAAAGGGAATGTGTGCCGCAACTAAAATTGCCTGGTGTGAATAAGGACTTATTGTATATCCGTTCAGTTAAAAATAGACCTCTTGGTTTATGATAAATATTGACCGAAAATCGTCCAGTTTCGACGTATGTTCACCATATGATTACTTGACAGTTGTCTAAACAATACTGACAGCTGCTGTCATTTGCCAAATGTATAACAGCCTTCGACGTAGGTGATCTACATTGGCTCACCAGAGAAATGGTCAGTCTGTGTGGATAAAATGTACAGCGGACACTGCTCAGTGATGTGAGAAAAGTTCCCATCCTGTTCAAGAACTAAAATAAATACAAGATAAGACAAAATGATACGGACGTTACAAGCTGATTTGAATGTAACTCCTCTGATATGGATGCGAACTTTGTCGTGCGATTTAAATAGCTCTTGCTCGTTCAAATGGATTAAGAGATACTGGGAAAAGAGTGCACTGCCGATCGCTAACGAATTGAGCCCCATCACTTTGTGATCACTATGAATAGAAATCGATTTTTTTTTTTTTTGAAATACATAACAAAAATGCAAACATCCGTTGTAAGTCAATGGCCGGGTGCTGTACAAGCGCTTTCTTTAATTGAACGAAATTAATGGGTTTTTCATACTTGGCTTTGTTGAGGCAACAACCAAAAAACCACAACAACAACACCAACGAGTGACGTCTGCCGTGTGGAATGAAATCATACAAATTCGAACACACTCATCATCATTTTGGCTCAACGTCATTCAAAATTTGTTATCATCGTTGATATCTTTTGTTTGCATTTGCAACATTTTTTTTTCTACGGAGATCGTAACGCGAAACGATATCAAAAAAACAAAAAGAAGAAGCAACAAACAACTGAACAATTGAACTTTCGTTTCGAAATTCAAAAGGATTTTTTTTGGGGAGATTCGCTTTTTTTTATCCGCTTTGTGGTAGTCATTTTGTTATTAACTGCCATTGAACAAAACCGTCAGTCAGTCAGTCAGAGAGTGAGTCGCTTTGTGTGCGCCTCATCGAGCAGCAAAGACCCATCTTTAAAGTTGGGTAATGTAATAATTCAGAGACTCGAACTGAATAATGCCAGCGTCATAGACATAAGCAGACTGACTATAATTTGGTCATATTAACTAAATAAGGCAAACATTTCTTTCCTTTTAACATTACCATCGGCATCGGCATCGACATCGTCATCATCGGCATCATCTTAAATGATGGCAGACAGTCAGATAGATGTTGTTGCATAAGTGGGTAAAAGATGAATTTATTTGGTGGTGAACCCACTGTTCGTGTATTGACATGCAACTCCCGACTATGAAATGTTTTGGGAAGAAACAAAAAAAGAGACTTTCAATTGTAGTGCATGCATGTAGAAATGTACAGAAAGTCATATACTTGGTTCGTTACCCACACACACACACACACATGGATATCTGTGTTCATGTAGATCACGACTTAGAGACGCTGGCATAATCACAATACAATTTCAAATACTAGACAAAAGTGCTTACTTAATCACTTTCCAAATCTGGATGAGAGTCGATAGTGTGAGATATATTTCGAAATACAGCAACTAATCGAATTAAGACATGTTAATTTTATATTTTGATATCTCAAATATAGGACCAAAATCGACCGACTGATATCATGTTTGACCATCGGCATCGAATAAAATCAGAACTTCGCCTTCCACAATCCTACAGCGAGTCTACAATCCTATAGTGGTTTCATTTTGAATCCGAAATAATAATCTTGAGAGAAATAGTAATGCAAATTGCCAAAGGCCAAACAGAGTGTTTATGGGAATGAGGGAAGGGGAATGACCGATTTGAGACAACCACCGTGCCTGCTGTACTCCAGTTTGTGAGACTGGCTTGCTAATTGACCTCTGTCGTTGTACGATGGTAAATTGCAACATCGTCTCCCCTTCAATCTCAACATTTCACGCAGCTGCTGTGAATTATGGGAATGGCAATGTTTCTCTTTCGGATAAACCAATAATGTGTAGGAAAATAAACCAGTGACCGTTTCAAAACCAAAAAATAAATCACTTAGAACATATAAAGGGTTCTCCAACAGGAGGTGTTATTTTGAATCACCCGATATTTCGGTAGCTGTCACTTTTGAAGACAAGTAGAAACTACGCCATTACTAAAAATGGAACGATACACGCATCAACAACGCATTGAAATTATTAAAATTCACTACAAAAATGGTGAAAATCTTGCAGTCACAGTTGGCAAAAACTAAAAAGTTTCACTCTCGAAGAGGTGATCACAATTGGTCACCGAGATCTTGTGATTTAACACCTTGCGATTTCTTCCTTTGGGGCCAAGTGAAAGACCTCAACGATAGAATTCATGAAAAGGATATGGTCCTGTACGCGTAGTCGTGATGGCCATTTGGCTGATGTTGTTTTTCATTATTAACGGCAAACGTTCCTCTTTATTATGAAATAAACATTCGATCAGTTATCTCAAAAAATTAAATTTTTCTTTGAATACCAAAACAACCCTGTATTTAAATCAAAGAATTAGATTACATAAAAACTAAACAAAGAAGTTTGGAGCTCTCAAAACTATAAATTGTGCGTCGAGTTCTAACTGTCTGCTGTCTGAATTTTACAATCAAAATACCCAGGGTTGTATCAGAGTTTTTGTTATTTTGTGCCACGGCGTCTACTTTTGGTTATTGTGCCCTGGGTTACAATGAATTTTACTTCATTCCAACTGGCACTCAAACAAACACAAACTTTGTATTTATACAAAACACAAACACACACCCCTACCAACTGCTGCTGAAAAATTCACATTTTCGAAAATGGATTCCAATCGCCTATGGACTAGAAGCTTAGACGACGAAGATAACGTCAGTGGACACTCGTATGGCCCAAGGACTGCCTGCAATTCGGACCCCGAGTACGGTGGTGCGATTTCGGTACGTGATATGATCAGACATTATGACGGCCAGGGGCGAGTGGATGACCCAAGTCGCCAGGCCACGACTATGGCCGGAAGACAAAGTCAGCAGACACTGCTAACGAACAAGTCACATTCATACAGTGGCCTGAGCCCTTTTGCCGAGACCACGGCCTGCTGCATCGATCAGACGTATGCCCAGCACAGAGGTTGCAATGAGAATAACGGTAACAGCAGTTGCTGTAAGAATTGCACAGCTTGTTTGTGCTGTCAGAATCGAAGCCGTAAAAGTTCTGCGGCCATTAAAGCGTCGCACAGCCATAATAAGAGCAGTGGTAACCCAAATGTTGACGATGTTGTTGTGGTGGGGAAGACAAAGACTGCTGCACGGCAGAGTATAGAATTCAAAGATGATGTCGCTACGGCACATCCACCACTAAACGCTGGAAATGTTATGGAAAAGAATCGTTTACAGTCAACCGATAGTATTGAGGAGGCCAATTGTCATCCGATCGAGACGTCCTACCAGAGCCAGACCACAATTGCTAAGACGGCTAATGGTAAGTGCAACCGACTCCGGCATACACATGCGACAACAGGGCTAACCGTGCATTTCCATTTCCATGTGGATGTAGGTGTGCGCATCATCATCGACATATTCTTTGATCAAGAACGGTGTGTGAACGCCACGGATGTGTTGGGTAGTCGGGTGGAAACTGATATACCGCAAAGTCGCATCTTAAATGAGTTTCAGCAACATGCTGCCACTGCCACTGCGACCGCTGCCTCTGCAACACACACATCGCGCAACTGATACTCTCAGTGTTTGTCATAAGTAGGTAGTGCGTCTACGTGCGTGTGAGTGTTTGTATTTTTGTAGAACATACTATGCCACCATATACATACATATATATTTTATTTTAATAATTTACAATAAATTTGATTTTCATATGCAGAACTCTAGGAAATAAGTGACGACGTGTATCTCGCTAAACATTTTGTTTCCGATGTTCATGATGTTTTCCTCAATCCGTTAAAATGCTTCGCTGAGAAGTGTCTGATGTTCTTACCCGAATCTCGTGAAGATATCTTACATCGTACGATAAGTTGGAAAAAGGAGGGTCCATATCCGTCTATATGTTTTTTATGTTTACTGTTTGCCATTTTCTCTCGCCACACTCGTAGTTTCTGACAGATTGTACCCCATGTTGTAGACTTGTGTAAGCGGTCCATAAACAATAGGGATTTCTTTTGTCAGACTTTAATTTCTAGTAGATCGTTACTACACATTTTTGAAATCGCTTTTTATTTGGTTACGACCTCACTGTTAAACTTCTTATTTGGTCAGATTCCAAAATGTTTTCTGTCATAGTGTATAAACTGGGAGAAATTGAATTTTTCAGTGCAAGATGGCTTCTGTACCGAATGCCTACTTTTATAAATGGTCTACTGGTGCACGTATGGGGCTATTTTAATTTAACCGTTGTTAGTTGCTCTACATTTACCAAGGTTTTTGTTTCATTGCGACTTGAAGTTGTGAAGTTGACTATAAGGGAGATATTATGGACAGCGTGTGAAAGCTACAAGGACCAGTCGTCGTATCCTCTGAACAAGATGGATAACATTGCAATAAAGTCTTGTAAGACAGATGAAGCAATTTGTTTGGCAAATTTCAATACTGATCAAATTCGACACAATTTATTAAAAAATTCATTTACAGGGTTCTCCAACAAGAGTTGTTGTTTTGGTATTCAAAGAAAAATGGAATTTTTTGAGATAAATGATCGGATGTTTATTTCATATTAAAGAGAAAGGTATGCCGTTAATAATGAAAAACAACATCAGCCAAGTGGCCACCACGACCATTCTTAAAGGACCATATCCTATTCATGAAGTTGTTCATAACCAAAGTGGCTGCCCCTTGCACGAATTCTATCGTTGAGATCTTGAATCGACGCTGGGCTGTTGGCGTAGACCTCATCTTTCACGTGGCCCCCAAGGGAAGAAGTCGCAAGGTGTTAAATCACAAGATCTCGGTGGCCAATTGTGATCACCTCTTCGAGAGAAAACATGGTCCGGAAACTTTTCCCGTAAAAGAGCAATGGTTTCGTTGCTTTTGTGGCATGTAGCGCCGTCTTGTTGAAAGTAAACGTTGTCCAGATCAATATCATCCAACTTCGACCATAAACAATCATTTATCAACTCTCGATAGCGCAATCCATTGACCGTAACTGTTGATCCAACCTCATTTTCGAAAAACTAAGATCCAATGACCACGCCGGACCATAAACCACACCAAACAGTCGCAACAATAACTCTTGGGTTTTCCGAACCCTAGATGCGACAGTTTTGCTTGTTGACGTAGCCACCGAGGCGGAAATGGGCCTCATCAGTCAAGATGGTGTTTCGATGGAATTCCGGATCATTTTCATGCATTTCAAGCACCAAATCAGCAAAGACACGACGTTGTTGATCATGGGCCGTCTTGAGTTCTTGTGTTAACTGAACTTTATAAGGCTTTTTCTGGCAAAATACGACGAGGATTGGACAAACCTGGGTTTTCTTCAACACTTTGGGTTACAGCAGCAATATTCTCAGTTGTTGTTGAGCGACTTGCACGGGTTTTATTCTTCACATCATTAACTTGTCCCAACAGCTCGAATTTTTTCACCAATTCCTGTATTGCGGTCCGACAAAGTGCTTTGCGACGACCCAAAACTGCTTTACTGCGAACTGTGACTGCCAGATTTTCACCATTTTTGTAGTGAATTTTAATAATTTCAATGCATTGTTGAAGCGTGTATCGATCGTTCCATTTTTAGTAATGGCGTAGTTTCTACTTGTCAAATGTCAAAGAATAAAATCTTCAAAAGTGACAGCTACCGAAATATCGGGTGATTCAAAATAATACCTCGTGTTGGAAAACCCTTTATTTAATAGGAAAATGTATTTGACAGCCAATTGTGGGTTCATTTCAAATGTTAGCCCAAATGAGATAAGTCGCCATCTGCATCAACATTTAACATGAGCTCGCCGCACTTGGTCCGATGTCTTTGAATGCCAATGGGTTTGTTTTTGCTGATGCGGCAAGTAGAGATTGCATGCCGTAAAACGTTTATATCACAATTAACCGGATTTTTTCCGGATATTTCGTCGTTAACTATTTCCCATTCCACTATGCAGTGCCTTGTGTCTGCCAACCCGTAGGGCTGGACAACGATTGACAAATCAAATCGTTGCTGATTTGTTATGTTGTTTCAAAAGTACCCACACTGATAAGAACGCTGTGTAACCGCCAACATAAGTTAAGCGCCAAAAACAGAATTTTATCGCATTAACGCCACGTATTGCCTTCAATTTCGGGAATTAAGGAATATTTGGTCTAAACCGTGCGTTCCCAAATGAATGAGTTGGAAATCGTTAGTCTAAAATATCTAATGCAATTGATGTCATATTTACAATATAACGGATCTTTTTTGTCGCTTACACTGTTTTTGATGTAAGAAGCTCCTTCCACCTCGACTTTACGAGTAAGAAAGTAAAAACTTCTCTAGAGAAAGCCTTAGCCTCGTGCACAGTTCACTGATTCGACAGAAGTTACCCGTCAGCAGTTCCTTTACGGAATGTTACGGGAGATAAGTAAGTAGTAGGGAGAAAGTGGAGAGCACCTCCTAATATTCCACAATACTAAATTCCACAATTTGATTAATTAATTTATTAATTTTATGACCTTTAGTTTCGCTCCACTTCGCTCACAAGAAATGAAAACGTGCCGGCAATTGCAATCCCTAGCTAAAGACGTTGTAAATCACACATTAATAAAGCACACAGAGAAATAGGTAGCATCGAATCCACTTAAGAAGGCGGTCACCATACATCTTGCACTCCAGTGTACAACTTGAATGTTCGTACGGATGTCGGTACTCGTAAGTGCGAGGGCATCATTATCTTTGGTTCGGTGGTTCGGCTTTTCATTATCATTTCAAAAAGAGCATGACTTGCTCTAAGCACTCAGTGTTCCATGCTAATGTCTTTAACAATCTCAACATATATGTCTGTATGTGTGTAAGTTTGTCAGCAACCTCGTTTTGTCTCCTCGGGTCTTTATTCGTCTCGACTATGATTACGTTGAGATTCATAATTTAGCACCCATTTCGGAACATTTAAGACAACAAGTGCAATGTAATTTGCAAAAAAAAAAACGAAAATACTTAAAAAACACAAAAAGACGACTCCGATGAATGAAGAACAACGGCCAGACCGAATCTTTTCTACCCTCCTACAAAGGTTTGTTTCCCAAACAACTCTGGTCGAACATTATCTTCGACACAAAAGACAATTATGGTCAGTGTTGATTGTAATGTAATTTTCTCAGGACTCAACCGTGGCCAGAATATTCTAGGATCGCATATCATCATTCGAGATGTTACAAATGAACTGCCATAAATGAATATACACGCCGACCTATGGTGGATGTTAAAAAAGCATCCAATGCACGTTTCGTTCTTGGATTACTGAGTGTGTTTGTGTGAGTGCATTTGTTGTCATCATTGGAATGTGTGCTAATGCACCGTAATATCCAAACATGCAGAAGTGGAAGATAAGAAGGAAAAAAAATGAAAAAAAAAACTACGGAACTTGACATTCAAATAACAAGCAAAATTAAAGTACAAAAAGCTAATTGCAATCGATATCGGAGGATCTTCAGAGCACCGACAATATTTTTTTTTTTAGCTGATCGTCACTTGCTATTCACTTAGGCTGAGATAGGGCGAGTGACAGCGAAAGACGACACATATTTTGGATCAGCGACGACACAGTTCTTATATTCGTACTTAGTACTATGTACTAAGGTCCACAATCTGCGTTCCACGCAACAAGAGTCTACATCATGTTTTGTCTTTTTGCGGACAACAGACTCGAGCTATCGATTCTTTTGTCAACTCCATACAATTTTCGAATTTTTTAAATTCTTATATTGTTGGACTAAATTTTTAGTGACATATTTTGTCATACATTTGTAAAAATTCAACAACAACAACATATTTTTATGGGAATTTCCACAATAGTGAATAGAAGCGAATGTACTCTCCATAGGGAACATAATAAAACTTTTTAGGGAACATAATTAAGCTTTGTTGAAACATCCCTTAATTTGACGACCGCCACAATGTTGAAATATGAATAGGATTTCTTGCATCTATATGCCATGCGTCGCGGACTGAGTCGGTTCCATAAAGCCCGTTCAGATTCAATGACGTCTCTCCCAAGCTGATCATGTTTGGAATTGGTGACGGAGTCAAGCAACATGTGGTTCTATGGTAAACTACTGAAAAAGGACAGTTTTTTTTTGTCATTTTTAGCTTTTTTTTGTTAAAAAATACGAATAACTTTGGTACTAACTCTGAAACTGTATTTGTAGATTTGGTGAAGACTTAAATCAATTTAGTAGTAAATTTTTTAAAATCTTGAAGAAATCGGGCAATTCGTTGTCAAGTCATTTTCATAAAAAAATGTCGGCCATTTTTGTACTCAGGGGACCAAAGTGCATCGGAATTGTATATTGGTTATTCATTACGAATACATTTTTTGTATTGCCTAGTGTTTAATTTGAATCAGAATGATGTTTTCGGATTTAGACCAATATGTAATTTATAAAATAAAAAATGGATAATTTATTGATATTTTCAAATTAATGTATTACAGTATTACTAAAGCCCTTAAGGCCTTAAAAAATGTATTGCATTGTAATGTATTGCTAAATAGAAACATAATCTTAAACTTGACTAACAGCACTAAGTACGGAATTACGAAAAACATATTTGGTTTGCCTTAAATTTGTTTAACTGTCCTTCAGATTTAAAGATACTACTAGATACTGTGGCCAAGAATAACGGCCGATTTCCGTAAAACGAATTCGTTCGATCATTCCAAATTGTCAAAATTGAAGTCGCAATAAAATGATTTTTTTCCTAGGAATGAGAAGTCATTCTATTGGATGTGTGTTCCATATGTCGATATGTATAATATAACTGAAAAGCAGAATTGAATGAAGTCTGAAACTCATTTTATAGCGCTTCCAATATAGGCGACTTGTAATGAACTAACCAGCAATGGAAACCAGCAGTAAATGCAAAATAATTCCATTAGAAAATTAAAAATGGCATTGGCTCATTGTTTGCACCGCTCCCACATTTTAAACAGATAGGAATATCTTTTCAACCAAAGGTCCGAGTCCAATATTTGTGATTGTCATTCAAGTTATTCCAAAGATCGTTTATTAATTTTACATTGCTTAAAATATTTCACCAATATGTAAATTTGCATATAACTTTTATAATGGACTGGGGACTGGAATACGAACGGAATTTTGATTTAATTTAACAAAAACATGTGGACAGCAACGATTGGCCTCTGAGACAATCAGGATTGTGATTCGGGGAAAGCGAAAAACATTCTATTGAATGGGCTAGGATCAACTTAAATCGAATCTTTGCTGTTATCATTCCAACATAATCTCGAATACCTGAATTGGCATTTTGTTTTTAAATAATCATTCTATGTGATGTGGAGTAAGCATAAAGTCAGATTGTGATTTAGTACACTAAATCAGCTCCACTTGCCATCCCTGTTTGCTTGTAATTAATGTCACATGCACTCGGTGTGTACTTACATATGTCCATAAGCATAGCATGGGTTTTCATGTGGAAGACGTGCCTTTATTTGCAGCTACTCCTAACTCAGGGAGTAATGTTTAAAAACAAATTTCAACCAGTCTTAAATGCAGTCACTGCTCTGGCAATAATTGCTATCACTTGGCTTTGATCGTGAAATGAATACACCGGCAGTCATAAGTACTCGTGTTGGTACTTAGTTTGCAAATAACTGATGATCTTCGATTGCCACTAAATACTCGTATTACTGTCTGTGTGGCACACATTCCAGGCAGGAATCAAATAAAGTTATGTTTGAATGTCAGCACATTCAGCTTCCAAGTGTACCTAATTCGGCATGAATAGGTAGGCAGTCTCGGTTGTAGTCGTTGTTGTTGTCATGACTGTAATAGATGCATATCGTTAACAAGTGTTTCAGTTATAGTTTAAGTACAAACAGACATACATACAAATATGTTTGTATTCATACTCGTATAACATAGGTGCGCCCAAATATTCACTGTAGTGTTCTTCGGATATTAACAATCGTCACACGAAGGTCGCGCATACACTGCTAACCATTTGCATAGGGAAATTAAATGTTTACACCTTGAGAGCGGTGGTACGAATTCGAAACAAGTTAAAACCATTCGAAACTCCTATACAATCATGGTTTACAGAAGTCTCTGGAAAAGCAGAAACAATTGTAAGGGACTAAATAAAATAAACACCACGTGTCATCAGATTAAGTACATTTGTATGGGAACTGTAGTTCAAACCCTGAACAGATATGGTCCAACATCAGCAGTCGATGCGTGCTGGACCGAATTGGATGTGTGACCGAAATCGCATTTGCAATGATTCAAAGAAACGGCAGAAATGTTGAAGTTTGAGTATAAAATATTCTATAAATTAGCGCCGTTTCTAAATGTGGTTGTGTTTCTAATCGTTACTATTGTATTTCAATGGCGTCAAATTCCATACGCATCCGATTACCGGTTTCGAAAAATATACCCAGCTGAAATTATCAAAATTCATTTCGTAGACAAATAATTCACAGTGTATGTGCAGTTAAGTATGAAATTAAAATCGAGGGCGCCTAAGTTTACCGACACTTGCATAATTATTCGTTTTTATTAAATATAAATGTCTATAATGGATGCTTTAGTGGTAAAACATCTTTCGGATTGGTAACACAAAACACAAGTCAAGGTCGGAATATCGGTTTCAGATGCCTGTGTTAACCTATTTCTGAATAATGTACATATGTACATATATGGATATTTTGTCATGCTCTGAAATAAATGCAGTCTCATCTCTATTATGTTTTATTGTTCATTGATATTCGCTGTGTCTTGTGCTCGAAAATTCTTTCACTTTTCACTTTTTATTACTTTCAAGTATTTATTTATTTTATTTATTAATATTCCAAAAGTAACCGAGCCTTTAGGCCTTATATAGTTACAAAATCTACATCCAGTTATAAATAATTTTTTTAACTTAAAATTAAAATTCACTAATAAAAATATTTAAATAATGTAGCGATCCAAATTACGCAATAAAAAGTAAAAAAAAAAAAAAAACAAGTGCCAAATACCAAATTCTAGAATAAACAACTACTAAAGAATATTTTAGACAAAAGATAAAATGAGATGGAAGAACGCAAAGCATTACAAAGTATTACTTTGCAGATGTTGGTAAAATTTTTTCCTGTAAGTAATACAGGAATATTTAAATGATTTAAGTGAGACCGGTAAACTATTAAATATTCGAGCAACTCTTACATGAAATGATCGACCTAAAATATAGAACATAGCACACACAGCAGTCGTTGTTTCCACCCTAAAATACACTGAGCTACAGGTAAACATATTACTGAGTACAAATGTTTGGGATACCGATCGATTATGAACCACTTTCTGCAATAACTTAACCATGTTTGAATGATCATCTACGGTTGTGTTCAACACTAATTACGTTACTTAACAGCGATTTTCGGGTGGATATGTCCAACACCGAGAACTCCTTATGAAGCCTTCCTGGATGTTTGTTACCTTTGTAGCCTTTTCCTCCAAAGGAAATAATATTAAGAACGAATTTTGCTATTACGATCTCGGACTTTATTTCCACATAATTCTGTGTATGCATGTAATCGACCATGATCAACGAAATAGATTTTTCAGTTTAAATTTCTAGTACACATTTAAAAAGTTCTCTTTCAGAAGCCCTATCTATCCTCCAGCAGATGATACTAGTGAGACAAATCCAAATGTTTTTTTTTTATTTAGATTTGACCAAAAGTAGTTAATTATTTTAATCGTTGGCTGCATACCATTTGTGACTTATGTGAAAAAGAGTTGTTCGCGTTAAGCCTTAACATCTTCTTACATCATTAAGTTGGATAATAACGAGAGCTGCTACTGCACCGGCATTTGTATATAATACATATATTTAGGATCGTTTTCTTCACAGCACCACATAATTTGATCACTTGTTCCTCCGAGTATAGTCGCCATGGAAGTTTCAAAATATGTTTAAACTAAATTATTATTAAACAATTTTCAGAATCAGATCAGATCACACTCATAAGCATATCCAATCTACTCCACCCATCATAAGAATTGTAACAATTTCTATTTTAATTAATTATGCCAACAGCAACAGAACATGAACAATCGCCAGCACCAGAGTGAAGTAGGCGCACTGGAAACCCTTCTCAAAACCAGGTGATTAATGTGTGTCTGGGTATCCGTGTGTGGGTGTTCTCATTACTCTTTGTCTACAAAAGTGTGTGTGTGTGCAGAACAAGAAAGGTCATCTTTTCGAAAGGAACTGGTAAGTAATAAACTTACAATAAACTTCAAAGGTAACTTATTTGTGTTCAACTGTATATTAGACTGGGTTGTTCTCTATTCTAAGAAGAGATCTTTTGACAACGCCTACCACAAATTCGAACATACAAATACTGACTTATGTGAATGTTGTCAAGCCCACTGTCAAATATTGCATAATACACTTGCAAATGTTCATTTGTACATGAGCTACAAAAGATTAACTATTACGTCCAGTTTACACCCGATAACTGACACTATGAATGCCACAAAATAACTTTCAGGTGACTGTGAGTATTCGTAATGTGAACAAAATGTACTAGAATTGGAAGAACAGCTACGCCTATCCTTTGATTATATATCTATAAACTAATGAAACGTATCTAAAAAATTATAGTATTAACCAACCATATAGACTGACTGTCGCGGCATTTACAATTAGGAACCAGCCCCCTTAGAACACAAGTATCTAATTGGATCTAAGTTCTTCCCCATTTAACAAGTGTTTAAACACTCTTTCGTCCTGAGCTACATCACAACATAGATCAAACACTACTTTGTCGTTATGAGGACTTAGTAAATATTAACTTCAATTATGTATTTTCTTTCAACCTCTGCGCATGCACATAAAATTTAAAACAACTTACCGAAATTACTTATCATCCATCGTAGTTTGTTTTTTGCTGTCAATGCTGTAGTGCTATTGTGTGCGTATAAATGATGTTATTTCAGGGAAATGTATGATGCTGCCTGGATGTTGAAGACCGTTCTCCTCTCAAATTAATATGAAGGACATACATTTTAGGTGAAGATGAAATTGCTAGACAATTTTCATGCTGGCCAAAAGTTTGCTTCACAGACGTCGCGAGCCCAGGTGTCTGCGTATGTCAAATAGGTAAATAACCTGCAAGAATACGTGACAAATTTAAATACATTTTAAAGATACATTTGTTAGGACATTTTCGTTATGATTATGACTTCAGTTCATATACCTAGCCTATACATTTCAGGTTTTAGGAAAAAGGACCTTGCAAGCATTTGCCATTTCGATTTTGTAAGGGCGTCGGAAGTCCTTGAACTTGTATTTGGCTATTCCCATACTCCTTTTCGGGGTAGCTTCTGCGATTGATCAAGTTTCCTTTTTAACACAATATTTACAAGTTCGGCATGCCAGCATGACTAATTAGCAAATAGAAGATCGTGAGTTTAGAATGAAGAGGAACAGAATAACAAATGAATAACACTTACATTTTAAAAATAATTTTGTACGATTAACAAATAGATTTTTTAAAACGGGTTTCGGCTCGGGCCACTGTCGCCTATGCTGTAAGAGTCCACAATTTCTCTTGTAAAAAATCGCCGCTGTCCGATACACTAAATTTCGTGCCGTGAACCAGTACGCGTCGTTTGGAAGACAGCACCTTTTCGTCACTGACGTAGACAAAATTGGTGAATGTTAATGCATCTGCAGAAAGTCATTGTTGTGGGGGATCGACAGTCTCCTATTCTTCTCGATAGACAAAGATTGAGGTGGACGACATGCGTTGGAAAAATGTAACGTCAAGAATTCAACAAAAAAATAGGGAACGAAATTTATCTTTCACAAGAGTTATGCTGACTTACGATATTGCGGAATAGACGAACTGCCTATTGATTGGGAAGATATTGAGGGATCCACAAATTTCCTAATGCTCACAATTTAAAGATCGTGGACAATCGCGCACCGTTTCATTTCTTTATTTTTTTTTTTGTGTTCGCGAAGTAAAATAGAAATGTCAGACTCAATCAACAACAAGCAGTGTTGCTTTTTTGTGTACCAAAATTCACAATGATCAGGGCTGCATTTCTCAAAAACGGACTTTTTTTTTAAAACATTTGTTGTAAATGTCATTGGTTGGCGATTTTCGGCAAAAAAAAGCTGTAAATTCGCGATTCAACACAGAAAATCGTATTGGCAGCACTACCTCGACATACCTCAACTAGTTTTAATGTGAGCCACCCACCCTAACGTACGCGTGCGTAGCTTTGTTTTTGTTTGTGAATCTGTGTTTTTGCGGTGAATAATTGATAACTTTAATTAAGCAAGGTTAACAAAACCACTCGCTTGAGAGAGTTGTGATAACATGTACGAACGTTTTGCAAAGACACACTTAACACTGTATATGGTGTACGCAGTAATTCTTGAAAAAAATTACAATTCGTGTATAAAAGGAAAATCTCACATTTTTCAAGAGTTTAATGACGCCTCATCAAATGAATCCGTATTAGGAGGAGACGGAACAATTCCCAAATTTGTTGGTAAGCCTAAGTCGTATTTAAACAAACAAACAAACGAAAAGCCAAAAGAAGCGACTGTCAGACAGAAACAAACAAATGTTCAACTAATTATTTAGAAGCTGCTAAGATGACTGCAATCTGACTGCGACTTAGACACCTAAACAATGGTCACTTTGCGGGCGGAGAAGACCTGAACGAACAAAAACGTGCAGACATACGTACCTCTGCCGCGTTTGGAGTATGTTCGCCACATGTCGACTGCCTCTGTGCGATAGAAGTGGAGACACGCTAAAGACCGAAAGTGAAAGTTCATCCGAAAAGTCTTTTTCCGTGAGGTCTTCAATTGAACGTGAATTTAAGCGTCATTAGTGTTGGTTGATGGTGTGGGGGGTGGGGGTGGCTCAGGTGGAAACTAGCAAATGAATCGTCATCATTTATTGTTACATGTCATGCATGTCATTTACACCAGTAATACATTCGAGGTGTAGCACCACTTCCTTTTTGTTTTAAAGCATGACTTTTTTTCCAGCGCTCCACTGAAAGTATATATTCAAAGAGTGTGGTCACTATTATTTAATAATCCATTCCTATGGTTACGAGGGAGGATGAGGAAATGCCCAACATCAGCCGATGAAAATTTTCACTCAATGTAATTGCTTGTGCTTGGAATTGCATCCGGGAAATATCGAGAATGTGTGATAAGATGGAATAGTCAATGGACGGAAATGTTTAGGCTGGTCTAGCCGAAACAGTTTGAATTTAAAAATGAAAATTTTTGTAAAATATCAAACTTTTAAAAATTTTAACTGGTGGACCATTTTATATTGTACACCATTCTATGGTAGAGGTGTGCATTTCACCCCGTAGATTCTGATCACTTTGCTATTTTTTGAAACAACATACTCTTCACGTTCAGTTGTTAACCCTTTCACCACTGAAATCAAATCCTTTAACCATTAGAAATGTCTGTTAGCGATGGTCGTCTGTAGACGGTCTTAGTGTTTAAAGGTTTAACCCTCTGGTGTTTCACAAGGTAGTTACCTTGGACCAGTACTATTTTTTGATTCACTTATAACATGTCCAACTCAATTAGTATTACCCGTTCACTTATGTTTCCTGATGATGTGAACGTCTTTTTATCACACAGTCATCCAGAAGCTACAGGATGACTTGAACCGATTTAGGGCCTTGTGAGATTTGAATTGTAAAGACCTAACGCGTTGGTCAAAATAGTTCACTGACCATTACACAACGATACGGTTGTTTACATCAGTTGCTGGATACCTCTTTAAGTTTGCGTAGCAATGCTAAATTGGTTGTTAGTTTCGTGTCATTCTCGTATAATTTTTTTTTCTTTAATCGATCGGCTGTTGTAATTTTCTTTTTGCCCTATAACTGAATGAATAGTAATACTTTGATGTAGTCGATACTGATGTTCAACTAAAACGTGACAATTGTATCGGTTTTCTATTCTAATTAGTTATGCAGTCCCCTCAAAATTTATGCTGAGTGTGAATAATCTGTTTAAGTTTATATGTACATGTTTCTATTCTAGATAATTAATTTTTTTATAAATATTCTGAAGTTAATCCTTCACTCAAAAATTCAACATCGACATTTTGGAAATCTACAAATTCACATAGTTCGAAATCTGACTCAATCCTATGTTTTGGATGTACATATTCGGTTTTATATTCGATCGCATTTCGAACATTTCCACAAGCCTCCGGTGATAGATCGCAGCATTTCCAAATCTCCCTCGTACCTAAATACTTACAAATACATACTTAGATGGGAGCACTTCGTTAACTTAATATAAAAAAGGCCCCAACTCACGAAAAACACTTTTTACTGGTGAAGGAGAAACATTTAACGATACTAGAATAATTGAAGGCACACAAATATTGTCAATGAAATTTGTTTAAAAAACGTTCATTGGCAATGTTTTGTGTACCTATATTATTTCCTATAGTACGAGTATTTCTGGTTTCATTACGTTTTTTTCTTCTACAGTAAAAAATGTTTTTCCTGAGTTAGGGCCTTTTTATATTACGGTAACGATTTTGTAGGAATAACGACAACAACAGCACATCACGGCACCCCGTATGTGGTAATAGCATCGTCACTTTTCAGAGAAGAAAACCAAATAGATTTAACATCATTTTATGCCAACATCATGCTACTGTCTGCCAATATCATTTGAGTGCTGCCCGTAAACAAAAGGAGTTGGGATTTTGGCTGGAGAATGAGCAGGAGGAGGAGGAAATGGAGGGTTGAAGGTTCATCAAGATGAATTTATGCAGTGTAAGAATTACGAAACATTGAAATCTTTCGCGGATCATATGGAAACATTTTTGAAAAAAATATATTTATGACAGCAATGAGCCGAATCTGTGGGCATCCATGAGTACGTATGTCTATCTATCTCTACATACGTACATGCCAGTGAGTACGAAATACAATTAAGATGTTTACAGACTCGCATACATGTTAATAAGGAAGTGTACCTACATATGCCAGCAATTCAAATGGCATTGCCACAACTTCAACTTGTCTCACGTAGCGCTACGTTAGGTTACGAATCTCTAGTAGAACCTAAACGGAGCTGAGCGCTGAGCCGTCAATTGTGACTGCCTTAATTGTTCGTTCATTCGTGCACGGCTGTTGCTGTTGTTGTTGTTGCCTTAGAAAACCTAAAACTTAACATTTTTGCAGTATCACGTCTACAAAGTGGGTCAACAAGAGCACCACATTGTGCCTGTCCGACCGCCCGTCCGTCCGCTTGTCTTATTTGTTTCTTGGTACAAATGTACATAAGTATTTCGTCTTGGAAATGATAGCATTATTTAAATATAAATCTCCATTTAAACTAAAATCATTTCCATGGGAGATAATTGTAGTGTTTGCAAAACACTTGAGAAAAACCTATAAAGCAACTGCATTGTCTTTCCGACGGAATAAAATCGTAATAAAATTAAGCCAAAAACAACAAAATCAATTGATAGACTATGTAGTGTGTGTGTGTGTGTGTCTGTGGTCTCAGACAAAATACGACATAAGATGTTACGGTTTCGATTCGTTCCGTTCCGTTTCAGCTGCCACAGCCACCACTGCTGGTTGGCTGGAAATGTGGTGGCTCCCATGATTAAGCACCTTAAGTGGCAATTGGTAAAGACGTGTTACGGTTACCAGCAGAAATGAACTGGTATTTATTTTTAGTTTAGTCTTTGGTCTCACCAGCATCAGCCATAATATCATACAAACGTCTGACACTTTATCACAATTTGTACAAGCAACACCATTCCAAGGTCATGGAGCAGAAGCATCTTGAAAAAATGCGTGCTTTACACACGCACATTAAAAAAAAAAAAGCAAATCCGCGGCACATGCTGACATCTTTTTTGATTGTTATAGGTTTTGCATGAAAACTTAAGGGATACAGACAGATATGTCAATGCATTGGCAGCATTTGACTCCGCTAATCGCCACTGAATAATAACGAACAATTAAATACACAAACTTGATTGGTATTTCTTTTTGTTGCGGCCATTTTTGAAGTTGAACATTGATGAGATATATTTCTAATTTAAGGAAGAATTAAGAGGGAGTGCAGATGATTATACCAACATTCCACAGATCTTTATGAGATGCACAATTTGTATCCATTTTGTCAGATCCATCATATTGTCATTTGGTTGTCATTTCTACAATTCTTTGCAGGACAATGCATTTCGTAACTTGTGGTTCGGTGATGTGTTTCCCAATTCATGCTGCATAAATGTAATACATTACGACGATAGGTCATGGTTCAAAGAGATTGAATCGTATCGGACTATTAGTCGCAATGTTAAGGTCTGCTAGGTGTGTATTTTAAGTCACAAGGCTTCGAGCCAATGATATTAATGACATAGGTCTGCATTCGTTCATTCTTCATAGACAGTTTGATCATGTGACTCCACTCCATATGTTAATCAATCATTGGGTTGGTGTTTTCGGTATTTCGTGATTTACCGGTCTCCGGCGTTATTTTTGACAAAATAATAACAAATAAAACTCTTACTTTCCTTGTTGGTTCGTTTACCTTCCGTTGTTCATCGCACAGTACCTAGAGCCTAGAAAGAAAATACCTAACGAAGACAGCCTCTTCATCATTGGTCTTTAATTTCGATGACGTAAACCATTCCTAAGAAAATAAGTATGTGAGCCACAAAATTCGAACGCACAACGCCATACATACAGACATAAAGGTCATAAACATAAAGCGCACTAGTTAAACATCTTCAATAACAAGAACCCAAAACACCACCATTACGTTGCTGGCTGTGTTAAAGGTTAGAAACGAACGATATTAGACAAGGAAAACGCAACACTAATGGCAGGAGTAGAAACAAAGACGAACAGATGTACTGCCTATAAGAACGAAAGGCTTAAGACACAAACTTCATTTTAATTACTTGTGAATTTTTTATGATGGCCTTTTAATTAAAGCATAACATAACAAACGAACCTCTAATAACCCAAAAGTGTTGTGAGAAAAACCCAACAAAACACCAAAAACAAATAATACGTACGTACTTGCATACATATGTTTACGTTGTGTAATATGCTGCCTCCTATCAGATACCTTCAGACGTCGTCATTGGTAGAAATATTCGCCATGGAGGGAATGTCTGGCGTGCTTACTGCTGGCTTGTAAAGAATAATGTCATCAATTTTACATTATCAACGTGGATCTGTTTAGTGGCATCGAATTAGTTAGGGGGAGACCTTCGATTTTATACAGTCAGTTTTCAACATATATTGTCCATTAAAATGCGAATAATCATCGCCGACAATAGAACACCAACGAAGATGCTGGCTGCCGGGTACTCATGAGACATGTTCACTTAATGATATACGAGCGCACACATAACCACCACTTGATGCTGATAAATAGTACAAGTACCCTATTGTTTTTAGTAAGTCATTCATTAGTCACTGAAATCAATTCAGTTGCTGTGTGGGAGTTAAATGTGATACCAACCAAAGATTATCGTTCTGCGATGCTTGAGTAGTACGGCGCGTTTAATAATAAACACATTATAAGAATCTTGATAACGTCTTCAAAACGATTCTCAATCAAATTTGATTTGAACATGCGATCATACAGACATTCAATGTAATGCGACGACGATTGACATTAAAAAAGAAAAGAAAAACATATTTCCTCTAATACCAGATATATGAGGGCGGAACGGAAAGTGTTCGATCTTGTTCGAATTGTTGTAATGATCATCATATCATCGGAAGTGTTTTCGGTTTATGCCAGATCGGTTTAATAGTTTTGTTGATATATTCCTAACTTCAAGTGGATACTGACCTTTGAGATTAGCTTGAATAGCACCGGGTAGTAACCTTCAAACGTGCGTTCGGCAAGGGAGCTAACATGGGCCGGGTGTACAGCTCACTGATTTGGTAGAAGGAAATAGTACACGTATGTTTGACAGGTGGAAGGTCCGTTTAATTAATTGTGTAGTAAGAGAAATGCAAATCACCACGGTGTCTGAAATTCGGTAATGCTTAAAAAGCAGTGTCGATATTTCAAGGCCAAGTATATATATTTTTGCCTTCTAAGCTTGTACAATACAATAAGTGTACGACAACATTCCACGAATAAACCGGCTGGGCAGTTATCTCAAATCAGTGAGTTATGCCGAATATAAAGTTGGCCCTGAACAACTAATGCTTCTTCAAGAGATGTTTACTCGAAAAATCGACGGCATTTTCGACGTAGACAACGGCCGCTGAAAATGTTTACCAGGATGCGAATCATTGTTTGTTGTGTGATAGATGCGATAATAGACAGACACTGACAGTCAGTGTAGGGTTTTGGTGTCGAATATAAAAAAATAACAGAAATTTTGCCAGTGATGCAACAAAATTGAAGATAATTATTATACAAATGTAGTCGAACTTCCCTACAACATAGCAGTTGGGGACCAGGGAACTACTTCGCTTTAGAGAAAATTCGATATAGAGAGACCACAAATACACATGCATATGCAGAAATTAAATTTGTATTTGGTTTTTAAATAAGATGTTAGATTCTTTTGTTCGTTACAAAGAGAATAAAATGATTGAAAATGGTTTTCAAAATGTATTCGTTATAGAGAAAGAAGTTTACAGGAACCGAGAATGTTCTCCATAAGTCTAAGGTCCGTTAGCTCTGTTTCCGAACTGTATCCCGCTTGTTTGATTTTAGGAAAATTACATCCACCACCATGAAAATATAACTGATTTTAAGTTAATTGTTTTGTTTCTGTTCGCAAATCAATGTCTACTTATTAGTGAAATGTTTAAGCACTACCCTGGTGGTCGGTTATTATTCAAACCCACCTCGTTCCACCTCCAGCTTACAATTAACACTCCCACAAATTATAGTTTCGGTGTTGTTATTTCTTTTTGGCTAATTTCGTGTTTTTATTATGCATTCTTCATAAATGGAAATTTAAAGTAAAATGAAGAAACAGGCAACTTATTTTATTTTTCTTAAACGAAATACTTGGCACAAAATAATCTTCTTTGGTGTTTTGGGCTCGATAATTAGACAAAAAGTGAGTGAATGAAATTGAAATACTCGCAAGCTAAATATTTAGTTAATAGTAGGTACTTAGGTCCATAAATATGTATGTATGTATGTATGCATTTGTAGATGAACAAGAAGACACTCAACTCAATACAAACTGTAGCGAATCTTATTTAATAGAATGTGGGTATGTCTGTAGGTATGTAAAATCTTCCCCTCCCTTACAATGTAGTACGTTTATCTTTATTGTTATTGTTATTATTATAGAAGAATTATATTTAAAAAAAAGGAATACTCGTAATTGTTCTAAATTATTGTAATGAAATATTTACAATAATCACTTTTTCTTTACTTAGTTAGCAGCTAACATTACACACACGCACGCCCGGCTAATCCATCCAGCTGATCGTCTATCTATAAAGCGGCTTCGTCATCTAGTATCTTATTTTTCAATGGAATGTCTGTCTTAAGGTTCTGAAACAAACAAAAAATCAAATTAAATGAAAACAATAACTGAAAATGAAAAGAAAAATATATATGGAAAGTTTCTTTCCCGGGCAGAGCCTTTCATAGCTGCGAAATTTGTCTGATTATAAAATAATACCGATACCGTTTGGCTTCAGTTATAAACGGGATTTTATGCTTTACACTCAATCAATTGAAAAAGTAATTCTTAAAATTGTGATCGGTACCGGGCGATGTCTATCTTATTTCGGTATTTTCATGTTTAACAAACCTTGAAATGCTAGTGAAATTATTTGAATGTTCAAAATACAACAAATTTCGATAGTTGGCTATTTTCTTATTCGAAAAGCATCAGTAATGCAACTGGGTAATGACGCTGTTAGATAAAAACAAAGTGTAATTCTTAAAACACCCAAACCTAGATATGACTGGTGTTGCCTGTGGGATAGGCTTCATAAAGTATAAAATCATATTGATAAAAGCTGAGTTTTCAATTCACATAATTCACGGTTCTGTTGTTTCATCCAATCACTTTAAATAACTAAAAAAACTTGTTCAGATTTGTTTAAATCAAAATTTTGAAATACTTTGTCTTGTGCGTATCCTTGCACACATGTCGGTCAAATGTAAACACGACTTTAAATTGTTTTACACATTACTCAATAGAAAACTTCTCAAATTAAATATTTTGTACCGATGTTTGTTCTCCATTTTGCATCAGCGAAGTGAAACGGTTTCTTGTCGTCCAAACATATTCACTTCGATGAACACACAAAAGTCTCACAAAGGGAATAACTTTAGTTCACTGCTGCTGAATACAAGAGTGTTCAATTTCAAATCACTGTCGGGGTTCTAAATTCAAAACGAGAAACTATTTCAAATCATATAGTTAGAAATTCAAACGTATTACGGTTGGTTACATCTGACCAGACATCCTGAAATAAATACAAACTTCTTCTGTGGGGGCACCATCACCGGTCCAATTAGTATAGTTACCTTTTGTAAGTGGTTTTCGTCATGGTGGAAATATTTGCGTATACAGGGTGACAACAGCGAGTGGTCAATTGTGTTGGGATCATTGCCGCCGAATATGAAATGCCAGATAATGGCAATGGCCATGGTCAGACAGGCGCCAAGGCATGTGTACCACATGTACGATATGCGATACAGGGGCAAGATCTCCCTATTGCAAATACAAACAAAACAAAAGAGAATTGTGGTCAGATGGAGAATTAATTTGCTGCAAGGACAGACTTACTCTTTGGCATCCGTGGATAGGGTAGCGTTAACAGCTGACATAAGCACGGAGGTATCGAACTGATAATCACAATGTTGCACTGTCAGAGGTTTCGTTTCGTAGACCATTGCACCGGAGGCGACAGCCCATTGGGCCTTTAAACTGACCCACGACATGCCAACAACTCCCACGATACCACCTAGGAGAGCACTCTGAAAAGATAGAGATAGAGAGAGTGAGAGAGATATGAATATCACGCCCTAACATCTGTGACATGTGAACTTACATTGCCATTGATCCAGGGCATAAAGACGCCAATGGTGAAAATGCCCAGCAACGGGCCATTGGTAATGGCCTCCAAGCTCATGGTCAACTGCAGTACGGTGCCCATATGCTCCACAATGTAGACTAGGAAAACGCACAATGTTCCCACAGATACCACCACCGACCGCATAATCCAATTGATGGCAGTCTCCGAAAGAGGCCGCTTAACGAAGGGCTTGATGAAATCTTCCAACACTACAGCTGACATGGAATTTAAGCATGTCGACAACGAACTGAGAGCAGCACTGAAAACTCCAGCAATAAAGAGACCGGTCAGACCGGGATACTCGCCCAACGTCTCCATAACGAACAGCGGCAACAGTTGATCTCTGGCCTTGGCCAACTGCAAACCAAAACAACCGACATTAGTTGGCCCCTCAATGTGTGGGCAATGCTGTCAAATCTTACCTTTGTCGTTAGAGGATCGCACTGTTTGTAGGTGGCGTACATCAACAGGCCATTGTAACTGCACAGACCCATCAAAATGAGAACTCCCACGCAGAACAAGGCCAAAGCCTTGCGGGCTGAACTCAATGTGGGCAAAGCCAAATAACGCTGGATCATATTTTGCGACACGGCATTCGTTTGAGTCCAATAGAAGACACCGCCAATCAGCTGCGACCACAACGTATGTCTCACCGTCGGGTTGATGTTCATGCTGAAAGGAATCTCAACGGTCAGCCAGTTTCGCACACATACAATTGATGAAGGGTAAACTTACTCTGGTCCCTCGATTCTGCCCGATTCGATAGCACTCTCAAAGACCTTTGAGGCTCCACCAATATCTATGCTACCCTTGACGGCCACCAAAATCAAAGCGCCCACCATCGAAATGATTTGCACGACATCAGTCCAGACCACAGCTTTGAGACCGCCCTAAACACAAATGGAGGGAAGATGGCAGTTAGCCTTGAGTAACGAAGTGCCCGCCCGGGACTACTTACCAAACTCGTGTAGAATACACAAATGATACACACAATGGGTGTGATGGTGTGGACAGCCACCCCGGTCACCTGATTGAAGGCCAAGGCCGGCACATAAATGACAATGGGCAGGTAACCAATCTACATCGGGCGGTACAATTTTCATATTCAATTAATCATACAATTAACAGACCTCAGTCTCAGGCACTCACATTCATTATGGTGAACATAACGGAGCCGAACATACGCAATCTGCGGTCAAAGCGACTTTCCAGATACTGTAATGCACACAAAGAAAACAATTAATTATTTAATTGCACCAATTACGTAACATATCACATATAATACACATTTACTCTCCCCCCGCAGCCTTGTTTTTTTTTTGACATTCTTAGTCACCTTACCATCTTATCCACCCACCCACCGTCATTAGCATAGCAATGTGGGGCCAATTGAGAATTGTTCTATTGTCGGAATATATTGAAATGTATGTGCTTGTTGTAATTGTAATAATGTTGTCGTTTGTTGGGGAAATACCAGGAAACTCCACTTATTTCCGTGAATTAGTTGTAAAGGTCGGCAGCGAATGAATCTATTCTAAGACGAACTAACTCCTCACAATGCCGCAATAGCCCGTATTTTATTTCCTGGCCATTGGAATGGAAATCGGTACGGACTCGTGACAATTCCCATGTAGTAGCAGAGTGGGTGTAATCTCAAAACTCAAAACACTGGAAGAAATTTCTATCGCCTCCGTCTACTGAGATTCTAAATCAAAGAAATTTAACCAAAATTCAGTAGTAGAGTCACTCCCATACACACAAATGTGAAGCTACAGTTGAACATCAAATTCGTTTGTCCAGTGTAGGAGATGAGAACATATTCTAACCATGCGTACATTGGGTCGATCCCTATGATAAATGATAGTTCAAAACTGGCTCAATTTTAGCTACAGTCCAAATACAATATATTTTGGCTGCTGTCAACGAATTTTTGTGCAGCTATAGAAAAACAGCCAAAGTCCAGCACAAATATTTTGGAAATTTTGCTGATATGCAACGGCTGGATGTGCTGACTGTGTTCAGGGAGCATAAAAGTAACCAACGCCAATGGCTGTCAGTTTTTGTTAATTGCAAAAGCTGAACATTTTCTTTGGCTTTATTCCGGAAAAAATTAATATTGATAGGTAAATCTGAAGCTAAAGAAAGCAATTGATGAGCGAGCATTTGTTTGCAAACATGAACTATGAAACTAAAATTTTCGAAGAGACCTAATTGGTACTCGGATTTTGACTTGAATTGATTATTGTCGATTTCAGCGATTTTAGCTTGAATAGCAATGACAGCCATTGGCCTGCTCCGACTATTCCTTAAGTATTGCAAACACATTCTTTGTTTTAAACATAAAGAAGATCCTGGTGATCTTTTTTATCCGGATGTCGTAGATGGCAGCCCGGTTCATCCCCAGTATTTGATACTGGCTGTATTATCGATGCCTTTCCGAGTCGACATCAAATAGTAGGCCCCCTCCATTTTCTGTCGCTCGCATCCAACTGATTGACATAAGTTGCCCATTTTCCGCTTATGAAATTGTCAGGGTTTTGTTTATTCACGATGTGTGGTATTCAATTATTTTTTATATAAATTTTAACTCGCAGTGAAATTAGTTACAAGTGGCTCACCACATGCATGATCTTCGTTGGTATTCACGTGGATGCAGTAAATTGATGGCATACAGTAATATGTATGTACATTAGACTGGGTCACGTTCAAAGGGAGGCAACAACAGGTGTCCATTCCATTTCACCGGACTTCCAATGGCAAGGTTAGAACAACTGGCGGTGTAATCTCGTAAAGACCCAAGTAAATCTAAAAAAAGCAACTGACCTGATAATGGAATCGTCGAATGGTATTACACTTCTAATGGTCGTTCGTCCGTGAAGGACAGGAATTATCACACACAAAATAAAATGTGTGATGCAGGCACGACTGACACTTTGAAGTTCGATATTTGTCATGTTTCGTCGGTCCTAAGCCGTTTTTTCTCAGCTTCATATTTGTTGTTCTCAGCTGTATTTGTTATCTATGAGTTGGGCTGTCAGAAAGATATTTTGAAATTTTTTTTTTAATAGTCTGTTGAGTTGGAGTGCAACACACTCACACTTTCACCAATAAACAGACATTTTTGTTACTTGCAGGCCGCCTGGCAACGAAAATTCTTTGCCACTGAAATTTGGACATTTGCAGCAATAAATGTCAAAAATGTTTATTAGAGTGTCCATGCTTTGTGTCCATTAATGGGATAATTTTATTGTGTAACTATTATTGAGAGTCTTATTTTCTTTTTCATTATTGTAAATTCTTTGCACTTGCTTGGAGTAAAAAAAAATAATTAGCTTGCCAATACTTTTCCCCAAATTTGGTAAATGGCAACATTCGGTTTTTGGGTACAGCGGAGGGCGGCGTTTTTTCGCAAACAAAAATAATGGAAAATAAGCTAAGAAACGCAGAAAATACGTACAGAATTATCACCTTTTATGGGATATGAACAAGTCCTACAACCGGAACGATTTATAAATTAAAGAAATAAATGGGATTACCGACCAAAGTAGAGAAGACAAAAATGCGATCCCTACGTTCAACCTACACGGCAGAGATAAAGCAAAAAAGATCAATGATAGCAGTCTGGGTGTTTGGGTTGGCAGAAATGTACGTCCCTTCATTGACATGGTACAATGAAATGAACTTCTTGGATATCTCCGCGAAGAGCAACAGTTGCGGGAATTTTTCAACTGAATCTTTGCACTCCTCAATCTTTTGAAAGCTAAGACAATATATCGCACCCTTACTACAAAAGGATCACAACTAGAAATTTTAACACATTAACGCAACTAAAATTAATTCTCTTTAGTCCATCGCACAACGGACATAGTGTAGTTTTCTAGTTAAAGACATTTTCGCAGTAGTTATAGATGTGTACTCTGAATTAATTTGTAGAGTTAGTTTTGGAAAATTTTTATTTAGGGTGCCATATGTATCCTCAACTTGCATGAAATTAATTGTACTTTGAACAACCGTGTTATATGGGAAATTTGGGCGAATTTTGAGTCGGAGTCAAGGAAAACAGTAGAAATTGTCATGTCTTTTGAATATGTTGCAGAATTAAGACGGATTCGCAAAATTAGCCGGTGTCCCAAAACAAATGTCATGTCCACAGTTTATGTAGAAAGATCAGTCTATGTGTTAATTATTTAACAACAGTATCGCGGGAAATGGAGGCAGCAAATTGAAGAGCACGAAAGAGAACTGGCCCAATGAACGGGTTTGAGATCACAATTCACGTATTGGGAATTTTTTTGAGGAAATAACTTAGACGGAAAGATGCGACAGGTCGGTACCAATGCACAAAGGTATTGACAAGTCGCTGCACGAACGACGAAACGCGTCTACGTCCATGTGACAATAACACACTCTTAACAAATTGAACATTAACCTTACAACGGATCACCGAGGGACATGAAAGACTCGATCCCAGTGTTGTTCGGAGCACGTAAGTTCGATCAATTTCGGAATACTCTGATAGCAAAGCAACCAAATGTGCTGCATTCGAGGCAACAGGTGAAATACAATAACAAAGCCTCTGCGTATGGAAAGTGATCGAACAAGCTGTAAGATTGAATCGCAACTTGTTGCAGTGGTGTTGTGTGGAGGAAGACAACATTCGCCATTAACTCCATCCGTTTTGGTGAGAGATTTATTTGGCAAGCGCCACTGGGACGGCACGACACTCGCTGATGTGATGTTTCATTCATAAAATCATCCAAACGGGACGGGGACAACTCAGTCGAAATAGATGTGAATCTGTTTTTAGCTAATTGAGTCACTCACACTTACACACACCCCCTGGCATGGGTAGCATGGGTATGCGGAATTGGGAATAGAAGTGGGAATCGGAATAGAATAGACGAATGCCGTTCAGACAGAATAGAGGAGAGCACGATTTTGAAAAGTGTTCTGTAATGCATGAACGAATTGATGGTGGTGTGTGTGTGTGTGTTCGGCACAATCGAAAACGCTGTGGCCAATCAGTAGTGCCAAAGTCAAAGCTAATTTAAGGATTGCACAGATCGAACAGCACCGCAAACAAAAGACCCAGATAACCCAGAGAAGCACTGTGACCACTTACCTCGTATGTGGACGTAATGTTTAGGTCATGGAAGACGGGCAAATAGTAGATGGCCATGATGAAGCCCATGGCTATGACGCCCAGCGACACGTACAGGTATTGTATGCCATACGAATAGACCTCGGTGGGCAGGCCCAGCAGCGTTATGCCCGATATGAAACTGGCCACAAGCGATAGCGCTATGGGCAGCACCAACATATTACGGCCGCCCATCAGGTAATCCGATTCGCCCAATGACTTTTCCATAAAGCCAAAGTAGATGCCAATGAAGATGCACAGTATGAACATGGCCACGAACACCACATAATCGGGCCATGTAAAGTGCTGCAGCTGCGATATGATATTGTCTACCTCCGACATCTTGGCATGTGTTGTCGTGCACTCCTAGTCCAAGTGGGTCACCGGTTCCAATGCAAGGCACTATACAGGGGGGGGTGGCTGTCCTCCGTAGGACGCTGTCACACACACACAGAGACGCGCGCGCACTTTGTCCTCTTCGTGTTCCTTAAGGCGGCGACAGGAAGGCACGATTTTTTTTCTTTCTTTTTTTTTCAAAAACAAAACCACCGAAAGCGAAACAATAGAACGATACTCCGTGGTCGTTTGGCGCAGTATAATCCGTGTTATCGTTCGATGTTGACAAACATTCACACTAACTGAGTTCAATTCTACAAAATTCAATTTTATACTTTTTCACTTCACAAAATTCCTATAAAAACATTTTAAAAAAAGCGAAAAAAAAAATGAAAAAAGATTTGTTAATTTATGTCAATTGTGTGTATGAAGGTATGTATGAATTTATGATGTTTTCCCGCCCGCATTGCTGGTGTTGCTTGCTGCCGTTGTTGTTGCTGTTGCTGTTGTTTTCGGTTCTTGTGCGATGATACAATTGCATAATGATGGACACAGAACCGCGGATTGACTGTAACCACCAAGCAGCAACCCGATGACCGGCCATCTGTCCGCCCGGCCGTTCGTATTGGTGAATTTGGAATGGGTTCATTCATATTGATTGCGTTTATTCACTTTGCCCAAAATAGGTGTTGCTTGTTGTCGTTTTTTTTTGTGTGCTCTTGTTGTTGTGGTTGTTGTTGTTGTACTGACCTAGAACTATATGCTTGTCCGTGTGTATGTGAATCTGTGCAATATGAAAGTGCGTCCAACTAGTATGGGAAACGGTGTTTCCGCACATCCGATGTCACCCAACACCAAAACTCAACCGCAGAGACTGGTTGGCGATGCTGCATGTAAACTATTCGAAATCTCTGCGCCGAGTTACGATGATGGCGAGGGTGATGCCTGTCCGGGTGTCTGTCTTCTTTAATCAACTAAATTACTAAATTACTGTTTGTCATTCTTAGAAAGAATGTACGCTGCCCCCTCCCCAACAATAAAACACACAACCATCATAGAGACTACACTACACTAGTGGTTAAATGTATGCGTATGCATTACGTTCATGTTGATGTTGTTATATTGCCTTTTTGTGTGTCTGTCTGTGTTCTCTGTAACGACACTCCGGTGTATGGGGGATTTGCAAAACTTGTGGTCGGTCGCTGTGTCCGTGGATCCGTCTGTGTGTGTGTGTGTGTGTGTGAGTATTGGTTTGTTAATTTTTTGTGATTTATTTCAAAACGAAACAGATGATGTGGTTTTATGCTGTATTGGGATTTAGTAACTGCCGACATGTGTATGCACAGCCCCGTCTGTATGTATTTAAATATGACACTTTCACTTGCACTTTCAGGAAATTTACATTAACGTGCTATTTTCTCATTTCGACACAATTCCCAAATATTTCAATGTACACACATACATACGTACATATGTTGGCATGTACATAAATCGTTTGCGAACCCCATGTTCTAGGCATTATTCTATGTAATAGATATATCCATGTGTGTACACCGATTTACATACATATGTATGGTTTGGTTAATACGAGTGGCTATTGCACATACGAATAACAATAACAATAAGAACAAAACGATTAAATAAATAAAACGGCAGCAGTGATGGATGTGTGATGATCTCGTACAATTAAATAGGACGTAGTAATTATATCACAATAGCGGGCGAGAATCGAATAACCGAGCGATCTAAACACGTTTATGCCGTTTGACATTACATAAGAACTTCAGAACTTGAATCGATTTTTGTCGTCGTTCAGAGACGGATCCAATTATTTTACGGTATTTCCGTATGGCGTCCGTTCACTTGTTGTTGGTCGCTGTGCAATGGACGTGACAGCGATGGGTGATCTCTGCTCTTGCTGCTGCTGCTGTTGTTGTTGTTGTATCCAATATAGTCGCGTCTACATGTGGAAGGTACACATTACTACCGATCATAACGAAAGTCACATAGATAACTGAGGGTGGTCAGCAAATCACTGCAAAACACAACCCTCGGCCAGTCAATCCAATTGTGGGATTTTTCTGTCATCATCATTTTTTTTTTTCGTTGCAAAGAATACAAAATGTGTACAACAACAACGACATCAGCAACAGGCACCTCAACAGCAACAACCACAACGATCACGACGACGACAACAACAACAAATCTTGGCTAATGCAAATTGAAAAATTAATTCAAATTATACAAACTACACACACACACACACAAAGAGAGAACGAAGATTTCAAATAAATACCTTCCTTCTACGAGCACACGATGTTTGTCTAGTAAGATTGGGATAAATGGATGGGATGTGATGGGATGGATTGGATGGGATGAAATGACGGACACACCGATATACATGGTGACCCATCTTTAAAACGATCATTGTCATATGTTTCAATTACTTTTTGCAGATGGTAACGGTAAAACGGTTTCAAAAAGGAAACAAAGTCTGGATCAATACAGTATCACAGGTCACAGGTCGTTGGCAATACCGACCACATGCATAAAGTAATCTCATAATCGTCAATATTGACAACGGTAATGCGAAAACACAATATTCGATCCCAAACGACGTCGGCTTGTTTTGACTCCCGCAATAGGTCTGAATATCTTTCGTAAGGATTGGAAACCATAATCTCTACAGATTTAATGATAAACAAAATCCATTAGGAGTGGCCAAGGACATAAATCATCTTTCTATATTTTCAGTTCTAATTTTTCCTTTTGTAAAATGAAAGACAACTTCTGCTTATTTGTCAGATATCCGTCGTGTAGTCTCTTAAGTTAAAACATTCAGCCGGAATACGCGGCTATCGAGGGAGTCTCATCCGTTCATTGTCAAATGGCCGGTTGACCGGAAGACGTACTATAGAGAAAATTAGTTCTTCAGCCGAACCGTTCGTATGTGGAATATTCTTCCAGCAAATGTGTTTCCTGCCAGTTGTGACATTCAGAAATTCAAAACAAATGTCAAAAAACACTACTCCATCTTTCCTCCTTTCGATACCCTAATTTCCTTCCGCTAACACAATGCATTGCATTTATAGGGGACACCCCTGAGTGTTGGCCTTCAAAAAAAAAAGTCGTTCAAGAAATCGGTATGTAGTCACAATTATTCCGCGGTCTTGGCGATCGTAGCTTGATTTGCTCACGGTATCTATTTACTGCACAAATGACACTCGCCATTTCCTGCATCTCCATTATGGTGATGCATTTTTTGTCACCCTGTTCGATATGTGTGCAGTCATTGTTGGGTCTCATTCGATGTCAAGTTCAACATCATTCAACTACCGGCGACAAATGAATGGGCGCGCTCATTCGATTCAAGACAGTTCTGTCTCACAGCACACATTCTCCTATCTCTGAGCACACACACACACCCACAGCTCATGCAAACTCGTGTGAATCTAAAAGTTTTCTTCTGTTATTTCTTCGTCTTGATCATCATCTCATACCTCTAACAGAAAGTGAAAATAAGAGATTCTCACTGGCAAGCGCACTGGCACACACACACATGCACACATATTGATATGTCCCTCATGCCACTGGCAATTATTACTCGCCAAGCACATTCCCTGAGGAAATTACAACATCGACATAAACAACTACTCGTGCGCTGTGTTGGTACAAGTGTCAGTACGCCAAATCTTTCTTGCGCCTACATGACGATGCTAGTAAGAGTATTTAGCGCCTCGATTTCATTCACAAACAAGTGGGAACTATGTACGTACATAAGTATGTCACTGGTTCATTTCTTATGATTCACTCGTTCAAAATCGCATTACGATGTTTTGAAGAACAGATTCATTACCTTCAGAACTTTTTGAAGGCACAAACGTCGGTAAATACATTGTGTGTACTTTAGGATATTATAGGATATGGAAGATACAATATAAACATTCGGTTTAATGTCGGAGCTACAATGGGATCTGGATAACATATTCGTATATTCATCGAGTTGGAAGCCCAAACTCGATTAGCTTCTCTGATCTACAGGATGAGTAGGAAATTACAGTTTGGTGCGCTGTATGGGCCAACGGATTCATAATGGCATAAAATTATCTATCCACTAATTTAAAGTTCCGTAACTCTAGCTACACCCTTTACTATCGATTGAATCTTCCAACATCGACAAATCCTAATCCGATTCATTCGCCACTACAAGAGATCTCAGACAGAACGGCAGCTTGTTGTGCAACTTCTTAAACAAAATATTGGAAAAAGAAGAATCTAATGAATGGCCTTTGGTATTGACTGCGCCGGTAGTCAATACCAAAGGCCACAGCCTAAGATAGATCTTCCAATTTTCGACATCAAACGCGATGTATTCAGTATTGTATTATCCACAGATAGCTCGATACAATTGTAATAAATGTTCTAAAAATTATGGCAAAATTTGAACTACTCGACTAGACGACGACGTACAAAAGTTTTGGAAATGCATTCCAAATAAAATATAAATCCATTTGCTTACGTATTTGCATATGTATGTATGTATATAGATCAAATGTGTATGTACGTTCTATAGATAGACATTTCTGAACCGTACAAATCAAGAATTTTCATTTTTAAAATAGTTCGAATTATTTTGGAGATGATGCTCAGCATTGTTAACGATTATATCCAAACGATTTCATTGAGATTACTTATCAACATCGTACTATTTATTTTCTAAATTATATGTATGGAAACGTTTGTGGCGGACCGTATATTTGGATGTGTGAGGCAATGTCCCTAAATTGGCGTACCTCTATTCATCCAACAAATCCAAATGTCCTTCCAAAGGTTTCGAACCTGTGTTCTGATGTGTGCTTGTCGCACACACTACCTACCACACCACGGCCGTCCACACACCCAACATCGATGAATTCCAGAGCATCTATAAGTTACAGTTAAAAATTTTACCCGTTTATTGATCTGAACTGTTCAGAATTTTGTCCCCCTTCGGTTTGATTCAGATTTGAAATTTGCAATTGTAAACAGCAGCATCATCCATCCATTTATCTACCCACCGTCTTCTATGTAATTTATTTAGACTAGAAAATGGAATCACATACAAAGAGTTTATATCAATTGAAAGCACACAAATATAATTACATCAATACATTCATTTTGCATACAGACATCGTTATATTGATGGTACACGGGAGGTTTTTTTTTTTTCAAATATTGTGACAATTTAAACTGTATGACGTATAAACATTTCAAAATCTTACGGACTAGAACAATGGATCTGTGGATAACATCTGGGGATTCGAGATTGGCCTCCCTACGTCGTTAGATGTGTACAACGTTAATCAGTGTCGGGGATCGTGTAGGTAATCTTTCAGAATCATAGCTGCTCCTCTGGTAGCCATGCCAACTATAATGGAATTGGGATAACCGGATATGGGTCCTGGTAAAACACTGGCATCTATAATCCTCAAATTGTCAATGCCATGGACCCTGTAAGGAGACAATGGTATTGTTGTGAGAAACGACAGTTCAAGGGATCTCGTATTAGGTATTAGACAAAACTAACTTGAATTGTGAATCCACTACGCTGGTGCGTTCATCTTTTCCCATTTTGCAAGTTCCACCCGGATGATGTGATCCTAGGCCCACATATCTGATGACACACTCCAGATAACGATCGGTGGGTTGATGTAGATGGAAATCGCGCTCAAAAGGACCGAAATTGGCACACTCCTTGATACGAGGCCAATGTACTTGTATACCCAGCGAGGAAAATGATTTCGAAGTTACCACCTAAGGGAGACACATACACATTCATATAACACACACTTGTAACACGAACCAATGGCATGTACTTTCCTCAATAGCGGCTCTGACGGCTTTTATTGAGCATTCGATGTCAACTTGCTTTGCCAAGTAATTGGGATCGATTAATGGATTTCTACGGATATTAGAGCTCTGTATTTTGACACTTCCTCGGGAAAGTGGCTGCAAACAGGTCGTTACGACTACAAATCCCTCCTGCGACGTATTGTGATAGCGTGGGAAAGTGCTGCGAAAATGCGATTGTCTAAAGTTCGATATGGACATTAAGGCCGATTCTTCTATAGCACCAGCGCCGAAAAACGTCAGGCTATATGTGTCACTGAGATTCTGGCCAAATTGATCGATGTGGCCCAATACTCCGAAATTGCCTAAATGGCCTCCGCCAATTGTTAGATACTTAATAATTGACCAGGGACTCAATATCGATCTTTGATTTAAGGTAGGACCCACCGTTTCGATGGATACATACAAGGGCAGATTGATGTGGTCATGCAGGTGTTGACCCACCATGGGCATGGGTGGGAGGAACGATGGTATGGCTACATTAAGCCGGCTCAAATCTTCGTGATTACCCAATCCTGAAACCATTAGTAATTGTGGCGTTTGATACGCTCCAGCACTAAGGATTAATTCGCGCATAACTTTGACTTCGAAGACGTATTCTTTGCCTATGCTGTCATCCTTAGTTCCGAGCCACAACGATTTAACTGAGATTCGTTTACTGCTGGAGTCGTCTTTCTGCAGCTCAATTGATTTTGCCAAAGTGTTTACCATTATTTTGAGATTTCTTCGTTTGTAGGCAGGTTGCAGAAACCGTTGATAGACGCTATGACGCAAACCGTTGCGAATGTTGTATTGTGCTGTACGAAAATGCCATGGTCTGTGTTCAAACTCGCTTTGTGTCTGATGCAGAGCGTATGCAACTTTAGAGTAGTCCGATGTTATTTCCAAACGTTCATACGGTTTTGCATTGCCTGCTTGTAGAAATGGCTTAACCAAAGGCCAGTCCCATTCTGTGAGATTGAAGTCGCGGGACCAACGTTCAAAGTCGCCTTCGTAGCCATCGAAGTGCAGCATATAATTCAGCTGAGCTGAACCGCCGAGTCCCTTGCCCCGTGGTAAGCACTGCCGCTAAAAATACAATGTACAAGTAGTTCGAATGTAACTGAGCGCTCCTCATTCCTTACCTCACCCTCGAGACCCTTCGATGAGTGTATTTGAGGAGTGGAAAGAAATGACCAATCGTTTATACCCTTTTGCTGAAAAGTTGTCAACAGAGGAATCTTGCTGAGCATTCCAAAGCGGTCGCCCGCTTCCACCAACAATATTGTCGCATTACTGTGTCGGGACAACAATGAAGCTACCACCGACCCAGAACTACCGGCTCCAACTAAAATACAAAAGCCGTAACTTCACACACGAACCCATATGTTTGATTCATACATCTTACCCACCACATAATCAAATATGTAGTCACCTTGCGGCTGTAGCACGTTCGGGACATTTTCATTCAAAAGTGCGGCAATGACAAACCATAGCATGGACAGCAAGCCAACAAATAGAGCAAAAAGGATGCAAATTCCTAGAAGCAGTTGGATTTGTCTATATCATAGTTTTCACGTTAACAATTGGAAAAAAAAAACTCACTACTATAATTCATTTGTTCAAGCAGCAAGTCTCCGGTCTCAAGTGCAACTGTAAAGAAAAACGAATACATTTATTCCCATTTCACTTGCACCTAATCCAATTATAAATTTACTGAAGACAAAAGCACAAGCCGAGTGCAAACTAAGAGGCATTTTAGTCATTCAAAAGCAATTCACAAACACTGCAGTTACCTGTCAGTCATAATGTACTCGTACTAACACATTAGGTATTTTCAAAATTCCTTTAATCACAATTATTGTTTAAAATGTACATTGTGTATCGTGGGTATAGGATAGTATTTCTAAAGACAATTATTTTTGATTCTATGACGTATACTGAATGAAGCATACGTCGACTTAAATAATACTTAAATCTATTCATAGGTATACAGAAGCGTCAGAGGTTGGAGTTCCGTCCATCAATTAGGCTTTCAGCATTTCCATATCCTCATCCATAATGCCTTCTGCGAGTTTCTTTTCCAATTGTCGAGCATCGACATATGTAATCTCCTCCTCTGGCAAATCCTCTTCCATAAGAGCAGCCTGTTCGGCTTCTTCCTTTGCACGTCGTTCTTTTAAGCCCGCAGCTGGAGAACGAATGAGCGAAATATTTCGTTGGACATTCTTGACATCCATTTGTATTTCGACCTCGCGACCCTTTCGCAAACGATCCATAACAAATTGACCTTGGCGGCGCTCTTTGATCTCCGTAACCTTCTTGATGGCATCTAATGTCTTATTCCACATTTCACGGTTATATTTGACGGGCACATTACGGCGTTTCTCAAATTCAAAACTGGGGTCGATGGACAATTCTTTGCCTGAAGCCTTGCGATGGGCTTTAGTCCAGCGTACCTTACGTGGGTTCTTCTTGCGTTTAAATGCTTTGTGGCATTTTCCACGGCAGAATTTGAAAATCTGAAATCAAATCAAAAACAATTAGACCCTACTCAATCTGATGTGGTAAAAAAAAACTACGAACTATCAACTGTGTGATATGTACCTTGCAGTCATTCCTCACGAATTCCACTCCATGTCCTGGATAAACTTTGCTGGAGCAAAAGTAACACGTTTCAATACGCATTTTGCTGAATATTCTCTAAAATCTAGAGAAATTTCAACAAAATCCTAATAGTTCGACACACGTGTGTTTTGATTTTTTTTTCTAGTGATGGAAATTTATGTTAATACCAGCATATCGACTAGAGTTGGGTAAATCGATAATAGTTGACAATGTTCTGTTTTTGTAATCGATATTCCATGTGTCAAATCATTTTAACGCGCCCTTTACACGCACGAAATGCACGATATCAATCTCGCGTACGCGTGCATGCAGTTTTTAATGTACACAGCGTTTCATGTAGTGTTAACAAGTATGTTACCTAATAGAAAAAAAAGAGCATTAAGATTCACTCCTTGTTACAAGTATTCAACTTTTGCGGAGTGCGAACACGGACTGTACGGTTACAGGTCCCCAGGCAGCTAAAACAAAACCAGGCGAACAGAACCGATTCAATAAAAACAACTATTTTATCATTTGCCCTTGCTGTTGAATAAATCATATCAAATTCGTCAGATCGTCAGCTGTTGGCTCCATATGCCATTTCTGGGTAAATGGAGTTTGGAAATGATTATAAGTGATTTAGACGTGCTCTTTCCGATTACGCGGTCAGTTTTTCTAAATATCGTATACAATCGGAGATATTAAGGTTCGACTTTCTCCATATCAGTAATTTTGACTCTATCTAAGAATTGTTAAGCTGCATACGCCACATTTAAACGTATAGGGCAAAATTTTTGTGTACTCGACTCACACGCAAACAAATAAATCGGTACATTAAATTGTTTTCCCATTTTGATTCGTTTTGTAAAATTTTGTTTGTTTTTGCTCCATGTAAAATGAAAAAGGAAAATCCGTCCGTACACAACATTTTATATAGTTTGAGATGATTTGTATTCAATAAAAGCCTGAGATCTATCGTATGAAATGTGTATGTTTGCTTATAATATATGGTACAACAACGATGGTGAACATAAAAAAATATTTTTCGTGTAGATTTTGTGAAAAAGGGTTGCAATTTTGACATATGGAACGAAGCTATTCTGAGCTGACGCGATGTGTCTTCAACAATATGTACGTGGGAACTCGTTTGCACAATCAAAGTGTTATGGTAGGCCTTTTGTCGTATACAATTTGCCCACAGTTGCATTTGTCTTCGTAGAACACCTTAGAATCGAAACCATTAAACCAGTACTTTCGTATTTTTACAAATGTTATCGATTCACTTGATATCGTGTTAATTACTATAATTTGTATCGATTAGAAACAGGTCGAAACCTAGTACTTTAGTTACTTTTGTTTTGACAGAAAACGTGAATTGGTGTTTTTTTTTTGATTCGGTTAGCATCATTGCCAACCCCAATAATATACATTGTTGTCAAATAATACGAACCCTTTCTGACAGGAACTTTTTCACTTTTTCCCTTGAATTTTCAGAGAAAAGAAGTCTGTGTTTTTTTTCTTCCATTGAAATGTTTTAGAAAATCTCAAAAAAATTCCGTCGAGTGTTTGCCCAATAAGATTAAATTGTAAAATAAAATATTTACGTTCAATACGACGTATACAGCCTAAAGTCGATTAAAGAAACATGGAGAACTACGGTACGGAAATTGGACAGAAAATGAGAGTAAGTACAGAGAAATATGGAAAAATCAATCATCGCCGTGAAAAGTTTATTTATTGTTACCTTTGCATAACCCCATTAATTTCGTAGAGTGCCGTCAAGGCGAAATTACTGGAACTGGGTACGGGGGGATCGACCGGTTACATTGATGATGAGCTGCCCGATTATGTGATGATTATGGTGGCCAATAAGAGGAGCAAACAGCAAATGATATCCGATCTGAACTTATTCTTGGGTAGTCAAACGGAGCTTTTTGTGACTTGGCTACATGAAGTTTTACAGAAATTACAGGAAGTAACACTGCCGGCAGCGAGTGGTAAGTAAAAATGTGTCCACGCATATCGGAATTACATTAATAGGGTTTTTCATTTAGCATCGTCATCAAAAAAACGTAAATCATCTCTTAAAGAAGAAAATGCTTCGGCGACGACTTATGCCAAAAAAGACAAAAAACAAGTCAAGAAGGAAAAAAATCCCACAAAGAAAACGAAAGAAGTTGCTGCTGGAAGTAGCCCGGACAAGCACGTAGTCAGCAAGACATCTAGTTCCATTCGGGATCTGTTTGCTGAGGAGTTGCTAGAGAAGGCGAAACAAGATATAAGCGCCACTGCAGATATAGCCCAGAACATCAAGAAAGGCAAGATCAAAGAAGCGACTACCGTGGAGGATAATGTGGATATACAACCACAACAAGCACATGAAACTCAAGACTTCGATATACCCACAATCTCAGAGATATCGTCTACCACAGAAGGCAGTGCATTGAAAATCGCAAAAGAGACATCGGTTCTGTCGGGAAACCGAGAGAAGGATATGGCGGAGCTTGCGGAGATACAGAAAAAAATTTATGCAGCTAAAAAACAACTTAAACATATTGGCGAACTCGATGATGATGATGAATACGATGAGGACTTCATAACAATTCGCGACGATGAAAGTGGGGAGGCATTTAACGAGGCTGTTGATATGCAAGGAAAATCACCCCCACCCCAGTCCCAACGCACGAAAGTCAAAAGTCCAATTGTATTTCAACAGGAAGAAAAATCGCGAGATAGGGACAATGATCAGGACGAAAACAACGCCATGGGTTTGAGGCGAAATCGCTTTACTCCGCCATTGGTTGCAACTGGTACCACAAATTTTCCTGGCAACAGCTCATCTAGAGACGATAACTCCGACAGACCGAAACGTCCGGTCCATGAGCGCCTGGGAATGAAAACACAAGCAACAACAACCGTCAAAGAGCCATTGAAGTCGTCGTCACAGCACGTATCTCGCGATAGAAGAAGAAATCTGCAGGAAAAAGAACTTTACGTCCCTGCCTTCCGGCGCAAGGAATTGGAGAGAGAGCGTGACAGGGCACGCGAAGGAGATAGAGATCAAAGCCGAGATAGAGAGCGGGGTGGCCTTAGAGAAAGAGGGCGTGACAGGGAACGAGATGCTGACAGGCGATTAGAAAGATCTCGAGAAAGTGACGGTAACAATATGTCGAGGGGGCGTTCGCGTGTGCGTAGGTCCGTCGAAGATCGAGAGAAAAGGCGCGCATCTCCGGAAAAAATTAACGAGGAGCGTAGTTCTAGCCAAGTGGGCAAAATAAGCACAACTACACTCAGCAGCAGTGTAGAGAATTCACCAGATGAAAAGTCATCACGAAAACGTATTGGTTCAAGGGTAATAGTGGCACCAGCCAAACTATTGGAACCTTCTGATGAGGAGGATATTGTCGAAAAGCCTATGAATTCTGTTATTAAAATAAAGCCTCGAGTCCCAGTATCCCCAAGCAAACAAGCTCCGAAGAATTTGCTTTTACGAGCCGTAGCAGAAGCTCAGAAATCAACTATTCTAAAGAGACTTTCACCGCCCTCGAAACCTAAAGTGAGTTCACGTCTGGGAGAAAAAGTTATTCCAGGGCGTAGTACCAAGCTCTACACAAAGTCATACAGAGATCGACGTAAAACCTCGACAGGAGTTGGCGCGATTTTTACTCGTACTGCACAAAATTTAATAGTTGAAGTGAACGGTAGATCGAAGGAGAGATACGCATCTTCCAATCACAGTTTAGAGGATGACGAGGAATATATACCCGAGATAGTTTCGGACAAAGGAGAATCTGACCCAGATCTTGTCTACGTGCCGCAAGCAATAAAACCACAGAAGCCTAATGAAGACGATGAAGAGAATTGGAGTACTGGTGACGACAGCTGCTATGAACACATAGATCTAGTCGACGAGGAAGAACGTCGAAACATAGAGCAAAACACTCAATTTGTTGTCACTTTAAACGGTACGGACGTTCGCTCCATATTTTCATAACACATAATTGTAATTTACCTAATTTTTTAATTTTGCAGAAGAAAAAACGTATCCCAAGCTAAAGCGTCAAGGTGGTTCACGGTATTCTCGCTCTCCATCGCCTCCACCCCAAGTGTCGTCATCTTCGAACAACTCAAAGGACCGTGAAAAATATCCGGAACCCACATCAACGTCGAGCTCACTAGCTACACGCAGAAGCAAAGTCAAAGACAGAATTTCTGGCAAAACATCTGGCAACGACCAGGAATCGTCTCCATTCATACTGGAGGGAAGTACGACACCACCTCGACGATCCGAGTTAATTGAAGTGTACAGAAAGCCGAAAGAAGTAAAAAAGATAATCATACAGAACGATTCGGAAGACGATGACATGAGTCCAACAAAGAAATGTTCTCCCGAAAAAGACAATAAAAACAAACGTGCCATCAGTCGTGACGGCAAAGAGCATCAGTATAAATCCAATACGCCGCCATTGAAGATGAGTCGGCAGAAAGAATCGCTAACTCCGTCAAAACGTAAGCACGCGCCAATTAAATTCGATCTAGCCGACTCTAAAGTTAACAAAGAGAGTGCAAGGGAAAGCCCGATACCCGCAAAGAAGAGACGTTCTATATCAAGAGATAAGGAATCGTGCCCCACAGATCGCAGCCGAGATAGAGAAAGGGACACATCTCACGAAAGGCGAGAAGAGAAGCGTAAAATATCCATACGCAATGCGGAGGCAAAGAAATATGAAAATATTCCCAGTTCATGTAAGTTGTAATATCTCACAAACTTATTTTATTTTACATACATATCGCCCAGTATCGAACGAAAGCCGTCACATTTGTATATCTATTTTGATAAAGGAAACAGCGCATTGTGTATTCGTTCGATGTGAGAATGTTACGAAAGCCAAGAGATGATGTTACAACTGTGTTCTAAGTTCTTTGCTATTCAATACAATGGAAAGGCGGGTAGGAAATGTATTATGGGGTTGTAACCGTAATACATTTCAAATAATTTTGCGGGAGATCCAAGGGTGTAATTCTCATTCACTCTCTATGTCTGTAGTCTGCCGCCTTGATGGCGAACCAGCAACACTTTAACTAGTGCTCGGCCAAAATTCTTTAATTCTATTTATTGACGCTATTTAAAAAGGTGATCTTCCTCCCGCTTCTCTGAGGCCCATTCCTCGAAACGATGACGTGCTGGTAGGTCACCCGGATTCGGCTTCTGCTTTGTTTGGCTTTAGTTCTTACGTAAGGTCCCGTGAGTTTGGATATCAGTTTTGATATGTACGTTCTGTTGTGGACAATGATAGATTTGTATCTCCTCTAGGTGTATTCTGGCCATGTTTTCCTTGTGATTCGGCATGCATCTAAAGCTCCTGTACGGTACGGTCACATGCACTGTGTCTAGTCCAAGGTAGGCAGATCCCGTTCTTGCTAGTTCGACCGCCCGTTCATACCCGTAGAAATCCCTGTGGCAAGGATACCTCTGACAAGGGACTTAGTCTTGCCAAAACCTCCTTAGATTTTTTTTTTACTAAAGCCGATTGTAGTATTCCAGTTTGGCTTCCCTCAATAATATTCCCCAGTCAACAGGTTCCATTAGACTGATGCGCGTAGACTTTAACGTCGAAGTTGGAGAGATGACCACCTCCGCTAGGGATGGAAATATAACTTCGAAGAGTCGACCGAGGCTGAGACGAGGGATCCGCTAGTCTGTAGATATCATTATGTGTCCTCCCTCCAGATTCCAGTTGAGTGTAGACGACGTATAACGTATTAAGATCCCAGCGACTGCCGAGCATTTGGCGACAGGTATAGTAAGTCACTGTGACTTTCTGTATCCGATGTTCCGAGTTGCCTCTCCAGAACAAAAGTTAATTTAAATTATAAATTTTACAGCATTTGCTAGAGCAACAAGAATATAAAGTGAATTTTGAATTGTGACACTATTCAATTGAATGAGCGATATTTAGAATGAAATGTCAGAGAAATACCATTTCAATAATGTTTTCCCTGTTAGATATCTTCCATAAGTTATTATTCAGACTAAGGCAGTTCTGATTAAGCAACTTCCAAAGTAAACAACATTCAAAAGGGAAATGAGTTGAATAATAAAAATGCCTGTTTTCAGCACTCTCTATTTAGACATTTAAACACGCACACACACTAATCTTTTTCGTATGTTTGCCTCCGATTTTAGTAAGCTCCGTACCAGTGGATTCGTCGGTTTATCGCAACAACAAGCCCAAGGAACGGTGCAAATACCACCCGAATTGCACAAAAAGCTTTTGTGAGTTTTATCATCCGACGGCGACTTGTAAATCGTTTCCTAACTGCAAATATGCCGACAAATGCATTTACTCTCACCCCAGATGCAAGTACGATTTGGCGTGTGTTAATTTAGACTGCAATTTTTCGCATAGCGGACCGAGAAGTTCGAGTCTGCTGGAACCGACAGCACCGCCTCTCTGTAAGTTGATTGATTTTAATCGCATATGTTGTGCAAATGGTATTTTATTGAATGTCTTGTTCGCCGATAGCTTCTTCAGTCGTACCTGTTCAAAACTACAAATCGATATCATCGGCCACCGTCACCGGGCCGGTGTCGTCTACGACTTGTAAATTTTTCCCGAATTGCACAAAAACTGCTTGTCCATTCTATCATCCGAAGCCATGTCGCTATGGAAAGAATTGTATCAACAAATTGGAGTGTTTGTTTTATCACCACGAAGTACTGAGCAGCAGCAAATTCAAGTGGGTGGCCTCGATCAACTGATCTGGCCCCGGGTCTCATATACATGCCGCCCTACCTCGTGCACGAGGTAGCGTCAGTTCTCTTTATGTCATTTCAGTCTACTGAGATTCAATTATCAATACAAACCGAATAAAAGTCTCAACATCGATCTGTTGAGCTGAAATCATCATTTATTTTGTCCCCTCATTATTTGTGCGTTAGAGTTCTTTTCTTTTTTAATTATAATTTAACATGTATGGTTTATTTATTCTCAAAATATATATGATACAGTCTTCTTATATATAAATAATGGTAATAATAATAATAATGATAATAATACATATACATGCGTTGAAGTAAGTTCATTCAAATATAAAATATTACAAAAAATGATCTATTCAAAATCAAGTTAAAAAAAAAAAGTTGTCATTTCGATTGAAAACAGTTCTCCTCTGTATAGTTTGGCTTTAATACGAAAAACCTACTTGCGCACGTACGTATTCAATGGTTTACAACATTATAGATTTGATCCGTGTTTATAAGCACACATATCATCGTGTGCAACATACATTGTACATGTATAGAGAATTGCTTCGGGCATTTCGCAATTATACCAAATACAATTCGATTGCTTCTTTATTTCAAACAACACCTAATAAATATTGTCTCTCTACACTACATCATTCATCATTTTAACTGAGCATAATATTTTCGTATATCTAGTAAAAGATATGAAATATCATCGAGTATACATCCGAGTGCGTCTGTATAGTAATCCAGTGGGCAGGGGGGGGGAAGGATTGGCACCTATCTAATCATCAATAACGAAATAACGAATAAACCAATTCGCTTTCTTTGGATAGTAAAAGAAAGTGATGTGATTTAGTCAATTTGACCTAGACAACTATAATTACCATGTTTGAAACGTGTTTGTTTAAAGATTTTTGTTTGTTTGTTGGTTGGTTTGTTTATACTAAGTATAATATCGTTAGACGTAATGTAAAGTAAAATGAAGTAAATTTTCTAGAAAATGGGCGGAATGTTTTCGAAGATATTCATTGATCATCATCACTTATTTAAAATCTAAAATACAATTAGGAATGATTTAATAAATAACATTTAAATGACTAAATGAGCCTTTCTTCAGGTGGCGGTTTCAAGACATTGTCCATCTCCAGTCGTGGGTTGCAGTATTCTTGGGCACTGGGACTGTACGTGCCCCGAGTCGCACGTTTGTTGCGGGCCATAACCAGGAATGTCACAAGTAGACCGGCACATACGAGAAGCAATACCACTATAACGGGTATAACGATTATCGCTATGTCTGCGGTGCTCGGTTCATCTTTTGCCGTTATCTGAAAACGAACCACCACAGCGCCGGATTACAATACTTTTCGAGATTATTGAAGCTGCTTAATACTCACCAAAGCCGTACAGTTTTTGCCGGTATAGCCATCAGTACAATTGCAATTGTAGTCGGCTTCATCTCCACAGGCCTCGATGCAAGTGCCGCCGTTCATGCACAGCTGGACATCGGTTTGTTTACATGGATCGGTAAAGTTGCAATACGCACCGCAGAATGAATCCTGACAGATGCATTTGAATGAACCCGGCTGATTGATGCATCTTCCCAAGCCACCACAGTATTCGATACTCATGGCACATTCGTCGATATCTACTTCGCAGTTGTCGCCCTCGAAGCCGGTATCCGTACAGTTGCAGGTGTAACCGCCCACCAAATCCGTACAGATGCCGTCATTGAGGCACGGATTGGACTCACACTCATTTATATTATTCTCACACAAGCGCCCTGCATAACCCAAACTGCATTGGCACATCGGATTCTACGGAATGAAGAGGCGACGACACATTACGGACGAACTGGACAAAATAGACATTTAACGCGTGTTCTACATACCTTTGATTCCGCTATTATGCAGAGGCCTCCGTGTTCGCATGGGCTCACCTCACAGAAGGGGGTGTCGCACAACGATCCCTCGTAACCCGGCATACAAGTGCATGTGAAATTGTTTCCGCTTTGCGAATCTGCAAGGGGAAATGCTTGAATTAGGTTGCCATTTCGGGCGGAGGAGTATACAAGAACTTACTGTAGCCATCCTGACATGTCGAACCGTTTTTACATGGGAAATTTTCACAGGTAACCTGTTTCAGAATATCACACTGCGGTCCAGCATAGTCGTCTGTGCAGTCACACTGGAAGGCTGCAATCAAATCGGTGCAATTGCCGCCATTGTGACACGGCTGTGCGGCGCACTCGTCAATGTTGTTCTCACAGAAACGGCCATCGTAGCCCGGCTGACAGCTGCAGACAAAGTCCGCCACTTTATCGATACACGTGGAATTATTTTCGCACATGGCTGTGGCGCATTCGTCGATGTCATTGGCGCAATCGTCGCCATCGTAACCAGCCTGACAGGTGCACGCATAATTTTCGGATGGTGAACTGCAGAAACCGCCGTTCCTGCAATCGGTCTTGAAGCATAGAATACAGCCCTCGTCCGGTCGCGTGGAATTCAAGCGAAATTGGACATGCGGTTGAACGGAGACATTCTCCGTCCGTGGATACATTTCTTCGTTGGTAAAATATGGCAATAAGAGATCTCCTACTCGGGCCTCACCCAGGCAACCTTTGAATTGGGAGCCCTGTTGCGATGAAATAGTTCCACGCGATTGATGACTTTCGGTTGGCATTCCACCCAAGTAAACCTGATCGCCGCTTGATATTAGTTCTTGGAACGCGTTCATGTCAATGTCCGACGAGAAAGCGGGCGAAGGATCCACCACACTTTCCCACCCCTTCCATCCACCTTCCAATTTACCATTGTGAGCTCTCAAATAGATTCTACTCCATTCGAGGCCGTCGAAGTTGTCTCGGCTGAAACGTTTCGTATCGCCCAGGGGGTCTTGATTGAATTTCCATGTTATGGTGACCTGTCCCTGGTTAACACCAATTTCAAAGAAACTATCCTGACTTTCCACATACAGCAAGGTACCTCCCGTGCGCGTGCGATATGCCATCTCAATGACCGGCTTCAACTTTGGCTTCGTTTCCTCGAACATCTGCTCCTTGTGGAACGAGAAGGCGAGAGGTGACTTTTCATTGCCCCTAAATGTGATATTCGTCAGGCATTCGTAACCGTCGTCCAGATTCTGACAGACACTGTTGCCGGGGCATGTCACCAACTGACAAAACTCAATCTCCTGGCAGTCTTTGCCCTTGTAGCCATTCGGACATTTACAGGTGTAGTCATTCCAAGTGTTACGACAATCAGCATTATGACGGCAAGGATTTTTGCGACACAAATCATCGGATACCTCTCCCTTCAGCACCGAAGATCGATCGATTGAAATTAGGCCGAACGGAGGCGGCAATGCCAAGTCCTCCTCCTCCAGGGGATATAGTTCGACAATCATCGTGTGCGATCCGTTGCTGACCTTAACGTCCTGAATGATGCCCTTGAAGTAATCTTCCGGTTTTATCGTTGCATATTCCGTTCCCACTTCAGAGCCGGGCAAAACTGTAGCGGTAACATCCGCTGGTGATGAAGGGGCAGGTCCACCCAAATAGAGCACCTGTGCGTCCAGTAAACCTGTCGATGACAGAGTTTTGCGGAAGTACTCGGTGCCATTTAGCTTGACCTGTACCAGCGTTTGATTGCGCACTACCTCAATCAAATGATTGTATCCATTGTCCAGTTTATTGCCACCAACAGTGTAGGCTTCCGGTGTCCCATTGAATTGCATCCGCACCAAAAGCTCACCACCTTGTAGCTTGGCAGCCACGTACGAACTGCCTGCATCTGAAGACAACAATAAATCGTTTGTAAATATTTTCTGACGTCTCAACTGGCGGTCTGCATTTCGATGACAAACTTACCAGTTCCTTTGGTAGCAGCCTTGCGTGGATCGCTGCCCAAATAAAAGACCTGGCCAGTCGGTTGTCGTGTCCGTATGAACATGGAAATGTCCAGCACGGAACGAATAGCTCGGCGCGCAACATCGTTCGTCTCCACAATAACAGCCGAGTGTGTGGTATTCTCATGACCAAACGTAGCGGCCGTAATATCTAGAAAAACGACAAGTCAAATTAATGAGAATTGCGCTCACATGAAATCCCTAATCCACCCAACTTACTGTACTTGCAAGTGTATCCGAAATGCGGCCTTTGACAGGTGCATGCAAATGTATGCCAAAGATCGGTACACTTTCCATTGGAGTGACACGGGTTCGGATTACACTGTTCCGTGCGTGGACAGCCGCTCTGAATGTGCGTTAACGTGGTGTTGTCATCCAAGCCCTGTTCCTCGGGGAATATCCATTTGCCGTTCACCACAATATCCTGCATGCAGCCCACAAAGCTCGACGGACGATGGGTTAGATGCCGTAAATACGACTTGAGGTTTGGAATTGTGCCACCCAGGTATGTGAGAGGGAATGACGGTTGCTGACTGCCATTGGAGGTCTCATAGGACCCCACCGGAAATATGGCTTGTTCGTCGTTTGCCGACAACACCAAATGGGAGGTGTTTATGGCCACAAACACTTTGTGCCAGTTGCTGTCATTCAGGTTCGAGCCAATGAAAACGCCTTCCCACTTGTTGAGCAGGGACGAGTGCAGATTAAGCCGCCCATTAATCAGTTCCAATATATAGCTGACGGGTTCATTATGACCACCCGACGTGCCAAAAGCTAAAACGCCATTCGGCAGAGTCGTACGAAATTGCAGATTGATATCGTAGCCCTCCTCGCGTTGCGTTTTCACGGTGATTAGACTGCTGACCACCATGGAGATGGTGGTGGTTTTCTCGCACGTATCTCCTTGAAAGCCATGTTGGCACGAACAGTTGAAGAGGTGTTCGGTTTCGTTGATTAGGTACGGCTTACAAAGGCCGCCATTCAGACAGGGTGCACTCACACAGCCGATCAATGGCACCGAGCAGTTCTTCCCACCGTACATGGCATCGCAATCACACTCATAGTCGTTGGTGCGATCAATGCAGGTACCATGATCGCACGGATTGTAGCGATCACACTCGTCGATATTGATGTCACAGTGAATTCCTTCAAAGCCCGGATCACATTCACAGGTGTAGACGCCGATCTATTCAAATGTAACGGACGGACTTGAGTTCAATTCAATGTCGACACATACACGTATGTTGGATACTTACCCCATCGTTGCAGGTTCCCTGCTTGCTGCAAGGGTTGCTTTCGCATTCGTTAATGTTGATTTCACAGTTCTTTCCCATTATGCCCGGCACACAGACACATTCATACCTGACAAGAGATGCGATGAGATGGTTATGATAAGAATTTGTAACCCCACTTCCCGCCACCAACTTACCCGCTGGCATCTTGATGGGTAAACGTTTGACTGAAGACACTCGGCAAATCGACGGTTGGACTCAACTCGTACAACGTTCTATTGGATCTTTCCAAGCAGTTGCCATTGTACTGACAGGGATTACTTTCGCACTCGTTGATATCGATGTCACAGTTCTTGCCCTGGTAGCCCGGGAAACATTTGCAAAAATAGTCGTTGACCTGATCGATGCATTCCGCCCCGTTCACACACTGATCGTTGGCGCACTCATCAATGTTCGATTCGCACAATCGTCCCTCATAGCCCGTCGCGTTGCAGTTGCACTGGAAACCGCCCAGTTCATCGATACATTGGCCGCCATGTTGACATGGTCGCGGGATGCAATCATCGATGTCGACTTCACAGAAGCGGCCCGTCATGCCCGGTATGCAGGAGCAGGTGAAATTGTTGATCATGTCTATGCACGTGGACGCATTGTGACACGGATTGCTGGCGCACTCATCAATGTTAATTTCGCAATTGAGGCCCATATAGCCGGGAGGACACACACACTCATAGGCATTTATCTGAATGGGGAATGGGGAATAGGGAAATCATATTAATCGCATGTATCGTACATCTGCCCTGCAGCAGGTTGGTCTATGCCGGGATTCTCTATCTAATGGTCTAGCATTTGTGTACGGGGACGCGGGTCAGTCTCGAGGATGGCCTCACCCACCCACTCACTCACTTACTTGTCTCAAAATCCGATGCTTTCCGTATTTAAAGAAAAACAGCTGTTATCTTATTTAGTAACACATTTCACCACATGCAGATACATGAACCCAGCAACCCGCCCACTCAATTAAGAAATCAACCTACCTTGTTGTGGCACGTGGCACCGTTTTTACACGGATGACTCAGGCATTCGTCCACATCCGAATCGCAGTGAATGCCTGTGAAGCCGGGCGTGCAATAGCACTTGTACGAGCCCTCCTCGTTCTTGCAAATGCCATTTCCGCATTTCTTCGGCGATATCAGGCACTCGTCCACATCCTTGACGCAGTTACGACCAGTCCATCCTGGCGGGCATTTACACTCGTAGTCGCCGTTCGGCAGATCGGAACACAATCCCCCATTGCGACACGGCTGGGCGGCACACGGTGTGCACACTTTGTTTTCGGGACAAACGCATTTGTTTTGCGCACACATCATCGGATCTTGACAGTTGGCCTGGGTACATGGCTCCAGCTTTTCACACCTCTCTCCCGAATACCCGTTCGGACAGTAGCAGTGGGTACCGTTCAGAGAACATGTGCCGCCATTGATGCACTTACAGCCGGCCGTTTGTATGCTGGACGTCACATCCGTCGACGCCTGTTCGCAATTAAAGCCTGTGTTTGAGGACAAGAAGAGAAATCAAACCAAATGCAAATTAATGATGTTATTAGTTGTTAGTTTTTTTTGGGGGGGGGTTGGGGGGAGGGTCTCTACTAGGATGACTAAATTACTCTGTTACTGATTTACTAGATCTATCGCACAATCCATCCATCGACATCGGCATGTATATGTATATTATGTACACAAATGTACGTGACTAGGTAATGGCACTGCAAGTGTAGAGTGTAGATCCTAGGTATTCCATATACACATTGCAGGGACAATTACATAGGTGTGCATGTGTGTGCGTGCGTGCGTGCGTGGGTGTATGTGTGTTATAGATATATGCAAACCTTTGAATCCGACAGCGCACAGACATGTATAGTTTGTGGCAAATCCCTGGCAAGTGCCGCCATTTGAGCATTTGTCAGAGGAGCATGCGTTCAATTGGGCCGATCGAGATTGCTGTTGGTTGCCTACTACTACGGAAGAGGGGCTACTACTGGCTAGCGGTGGCATTACTGTGGAGGCACTCGTCAGCGGGACACAGTGACCAATAGGGCCTAGATGTGTATTCATCATCATCCATCGTCGTCGTCAACAATTTGAATATCAAAAAGTTCAAAAATGTACATTAAAATTCAAATATACGTTAGAGTGTGATAAAGGAGGGGAAAGCGGCACAACAGCAACGTATGGATATGAGAAATGGATATATGTATGTATGTGTGGACACGCATGTACATATGTAATTAGTCAATAGCAAATAGGCTGAGCGATATGTTCGTGTGCATGAGTGCTGTAACATTTCATTCAACAACATATGTCCATTCAACTGCGAATCACTTAAGTATGGAAACGTAAATATTTGAAACATTGTCCGTCTACTTATGTATGTATATCCGGACATAAGTATCTCACACAATGACTATGTGTGTCGTCGCAAACGACTGTCGTCTTTAGAGTCGCTGTCGCTGTCTGTATTTGCAACTGTATGGTGAAAGATCTCTGATCCAATAGTCCAGCCCTCAACCCATTCCGAAGGTGGACATGACCATGGCATCCTTGGGATATAAATAGTTAAAGTGGCAAATCAGTTGCCACAAATGGTTTGTTCCGAATCAATCGCCATAAGCCATCCATTGAGATGTTACGAAGATCAGCGCGCACATCGATAATATTTACATTGAACCACTGTGTAGTTTATAAAAATGTATTCGATTCCCTTATCAAATAAATCGCTGTGTATGTTCGAATGTCGAACATTAGCTATTCGGTTTCGATTTTTGGTTTGGTAAAATGTAAGTGAACTGGCCAGTTGAAGACAACCGCCCTCCAAAAAGATTCCATAAGATTGTTAAATAATTGTTTCTTTTTTACAGTGTGTAGTGAAGAGCTGATTATGGAAATGTAGTTGGCGGTTGAACGTAGAAAAAAATACCCGGTTAAAGCGAATTGTAGTCTGCCGAAATTTGTAAAAATGTCCGTAACCCGATTCCCAGCGCCGCTTGACCTCCAAGAGAGATATTTTGCAGTGGTAGAGATATTTTGGTAGTGGACCAAAATTACCCATTCCCTACAACGTTTTCCTTCAATGCACATCATTAAATCGACAAAGTTTCAGTACACCCCAATGTATGTATGTATGTGTTGTGTATGAGGAGGAATCGTTAACTACTTGCTACTGGGATATTGAAGGGAGCATACACAAGACTCGGTCTAAACTATGATAGTCCAATGACGTTACTCTAATATACACACATACACACACAGAGACAGGCAGGCTGGCAGGCTGGCAGACAGACAGACATACGTATACTTAGTATGTATGAATGTTGTTAAACATACTCAATTTAAGCTCACATCTCTTCTTCTTAAGCCATTCCGGCGGTATATAGCGCTTACTTTTGCCACTTGGCGCACATGGCACAGCAGCCACATCTGGATGGTCATGTGAAGCAAGTGAATCGGAAGCTTTATTCGAATTGTGGCCATGAACGGGGGAAAGAAAGACACCATTATAACGGAATAGAATGAATATCAATAAAACATAACATACGCATATATATATATATGTACATACATACATATGTATGTAGATAACCCTTCGACCACATGCATATTCCTTCTTATCCATATAACATACATAAGGTATACATAGAACATGCGAGTAGTAACCACAACCCATGTATGGCTTGTTTGGCCTGAACTGGACTCACCTGAGGTTCCTGGCTTGCAGACACACTTTCCCGCTACACATTCCGAGTCGATGGGGCACTGCGGACAAAGGGGAGGTCCGTGCTGGCACAGTTCCCCGGAGAAACCAGTGGGACACAGACACTGGAAGCCGATTTCCTTGTCCTTGCATGTGCCACCGTTCAGGCACTGTTGCGTTTGACAACTACTGGGCTTTTCGCAGAGTTCGCCACCCCAGCCCTCCAAGCACTGGCAGATGAACCATCCGTTTGTGTCGAAGCACTTGCCGCCATTGCGGCACGGTTTCATGTCGCACTCGTCGACGTTGGTTTGGCACAGTGGCCCAGTGAATCCCGTGTCGGAGCAGTCGCATACAAACCCATTGAACTTGTCCAAACACTTGCCGTTGTTGAGGCACGGTTGCGAGGCGCAATCGTCCATATCGAATTCGCACCGACCACCCGTGTACCCTTTGGGGCACTCGCATTCGATCGCGTTACTGCCGGGCGCAACGACGCAGGCGGCACCGTTCTGGCACGGATTACTTTGACACAGAGGATTGATATTGATTTCAGTCTCACAGTGTTTCCCCGTATGATTGGGAGTACAAATGCATTGGTAATCACCGCGGCTGTCTTCGAAACAAGTGCCGCTATTTGAGCAAGGATTTCGATCGCAGGGCGAACCATTATCCATTTGGCAATTTTTGCCCGAATAGCGGGCAGTGCAGCGGCATTCGTAGCCGTCAGCGTGAGAAATGCACACACCATAGCCCATGCAGGGATCATTGGCACAGAATTCCTGATTCCTCAGCGGGACCTCGTGGTCGGAGCACGGGCCATTGCCCAAGGGACACGCACCGAATACGGCATTCTGCACAGTCATCGAATCATTAATGAACAGCAGGCCGGGTCCATCTTGCAAGCAACCGGTAAATGAGTTGCCCAAAATCAAAATGGCCGCCTCATTGCCGATGTCTTGATTGGTTAAAAACTGACTGTTGTACGTTGAGTTGGCTGAAAACACACACATTTATAGTTAATTGTGATTGGGATGCGCGACATGGGCGGCGGCGGCGGCGGCAACACTTACCGAATATTCTCGATTCCCGGTCAATGTACAAATTCAGATTGCCATACTCGTATTTGAACTGCAACGTGTGCCATCGGTTGTCCAGCAAATGGTACGAATGCTTGACATCCACTCGATTGTTTGGTCCTATGACGGCGGGACCCGCCAATGAGATTTGCAAGAAGTCATTTATCACAGATATAACTATGGAGTTCTTGTTGTACTGCTGTGCCAAGATTTCTCCACCTGAAACAGAACAATCGAACATTATCCCAACATACAGGCCTGAATCGACCGCAACTTACCGCGACACGAACGAAAACTAATGGCCGAATGACCCCATATTGGCATTGGCGACAGCAAGCGCAGATACGCTGATCCATTAAAATAGGCTTCTTTGGAAGTGGCCGAAACATAGGACGATTCTGGAAATGATCAAAAAAAAAAAAGAAAAGAAAAACAAATCAAAAAAACATCCACACAAGCACATACATTCCAAATGGTCATCAGAGGGAAAACATGTTCTTAAATCTAATGGGACGACCTTAGGCCTCGCTCCTCCTCCTCCTCCTCCTCATCTGTCTGTCATTAATACTTTGTAAAAGAAAAAAAGCGTTGCAAATAGCTTTACCAGGTCAAAAGTGGAAACCCATAAGAACTTCCTCATGTCGTTGCTGCTCTGCCAAATTGGCAAATGACGCCGATACACGTTCACGTTTCAAACACGCACGCACCCACCTCATCGTCTTGGGGCATTTATGCCACATAGCGAAGCGGACCAGCTGTCTCTAACACTAGCGCTAGTGTAGTGATTCCCTAAGTACTTTAGACCTTATGTCCAAGTAATATGCACCAGCATAATATGTACTACATTCGTTGCTACACACATACATACACACATACATATGTATGTACGAGTATGTATGTACGGGGCAGACACATACAGGCCATGCCATGCCATACGATTGTGTGCTGGTGCTTTTGAGGTCATCGATCAGTGGCACTGTGGAAACTGTTACAGCTTTCGGTATGTACACGGGCACACGGTTGTCGGAGGCCTGTGTTAGGTTTGTCATTCCATTTGTAGGTCCTCATGGACATTAAATTCCCACACACAAATGCTGACAATTGGTCCAGTTATTCTAACGGTGCTAATGGTATAGTTCGGTGGAAAACCGATTCGGTTTGTATCCCTACTTAATTTTACGGAATGAGTTCTCCGAAAAAATTTACCATTTTTGGAAATTTATATTCAGTAGAATAAATGGTTCACAGAACAGCGTTTGCACATTCCTCGTGCAGACGTGCCTTTTCTTGAACTACAGCTGAGCACTCTCTCTCTGATGTGATGATTAGTGGTTGACGTCTATTGCGTCTTTTTAAATTCCCTAGAACAAATTCCTATTGTATGGAATGTTTGAGAATGTGAATTGTGAAATTAAAGAAACAAAAAAAACAAATCGATATACCAACAGTATTTTAGTGGAAAACCACTCAAATGTTGCCATGCTCATTACAACTGACATCTACAGTTAGAAATGTAAAAAACAAAACAGTTCATACTCGTTGTCCAGGCAGAAATGCGGTCGGGTGAATAGGACATCCCAATGGTTTGCTTTTAATTAATACAACTCTTCTCATCTGCAGAACTTGAACTCTGCATGCAATCAAACGTTTTGCAGTTTTCAGAAAAGGCAAAAACCTGTTTTGTCACAAGTACAGCAACAAAAAAAAATGCATCTCTTTGCGATAAAACAAAATTCTGCGATATCTTTATTGACCAATTTTCCCGACTGAAACTTAATTCCTTGGCGTGTATTCGCGAGGCTTCATCTCGCGCAGTTCACATTTACAGAATATGTTCGCTAGGTCGATAAACCTAGAATCTGGCCAAGCGTTTAGAATAATTCAGTTTCTTAGGGCAATCGTATTTTATTTTAATTTGACACTGAGACTCGTAAGTGCAGGCGACATTACAGATAAGATCGATGGAAACCCGTCTCTAGAAAAAGTATTAGCCCTTCGGAGTCCGCTTTAAACAGTTGGTCCCGGACCGTCTTACATGTCTAGAGGAGGATATTGCCAATGACAGTCTCCGCCGCCGACCGAAGTCATAGCACTTCATGTTGTTGAAGGGTAGATACTAGTCGTCGCGACCTAACCCATGGCCGCATTTACTGGATTTCTATGCAGTAAACTAACTATATTTTGCATTACATGTGTCGTTTTTGATGCCGCTACCACTGCCCGTTGCTTGTTTATTTAACTAATACCGATTTGTCTAATAGTCCATGTCAACAATAGTTGGTCATAAGCTTTCGTTTTCGTTTTTTTATTTTTGGTCATTACAATCATTCATTTTGCTTCTTCGTACGAACAGACATACATACATTTCGCTCATTTACTTCAATCGTGTCACAATTCAAAATTCACTTTTTATTTTTCTGCTCAAGAAAAAGCTGCAAATCTTTTATTTGCGTTGAGTTTTGTTCAGACATAAGTCAGGGCTCTTGTGTATTCGGCTCTTCTGAAAAAATCATATTTTGATTTGTGACACTATTGAAGTAAATGAGCGATATGTAAACTACATATATATATCCCTAAACCTAACCACACACACATAAGAGGACACACATTCTTTCGTATGTTAAATATAACCTGAGAATGATGAGTTTGACAGATTGACTGTTAGACAAAGTGTTGTAAAAATCTTTAGAGTTATAGAACACTCCATGCGGTAAGATGTGATGAAATGAAATCATGAACAACTTTTAAAACAACTAAAAAAAAAGTGACATAAATATGCTGTTTCGGATTAGGTAATTGTCCGATGCGGCTCATTCATGGCAGATAGAATAAGCAACTTTCGATTTGGCAGGTGGTTCGTGTCGGTCTTTCTCCACTGCCGATAAGTGCAATTTTGCACTGCTTCAGTGCTGCTCCAAATACTTCGTCACACACGAATACGACTGAGGCAAGCCGTTCAGAAAATGTTAATTAATGCAAGTGGCACCACCAACCAGCATCGCCATCGCCATAGGCCTCCCCACCTCTCATCCCAACGAGAATTGACTTGTGAAAGGAGCCGTTTGTTGTTTTGCTTTATGTTTTTAATAATTGTTTTTCGCTTATTTAATTAACTGGAAAACACATACATGTACATATACATATACAATGCATGTACGTATGTATATGGATTTACTAACATACAAAATATTTAGGTATGTACGTACATTTAATACGGGTATGAATTCCATTAGTTTCAAAATTAAAAAAAGTGAAATTTCCAACATACCTACACACATATGTAGAATGTAAATAGTTTGTAATAGTTAATCGTTTCACATCTGAGATGGATAAATAATCCATATAGCAGCCAATGTGAAATCGAATGTATGCAGAAAATACCAAGCAGATCGTAAAGAACAACTTAACATGATGTGACGATTTAGTCAAGTTCTAAGTGACCTAAGAAAAGAAACTCTAACTGTTCAAGTCGCTGTCATTTACGAAGTAAAACGGCCTAATGTCCGAGCTTTTGCTCTGATTGCCGTACAAACTACTAGAGTGTATTCAAGAGGTCGGCCACATATCCCCACCATGGTTATTTAATGTTACATTCATAAACAGATAAAGTCTGGCCAAACTAACCGATTGCGAACATTGCATTTTCGATTACAATCGGAGTAGAAATTTAAGAAAGGACTTAAAAACACATTAAACTCCTCTCAGTGATGGTGGTGACAGTGAAGGGGAAGATGTACGATTTAAAGCGGCTAAACTAAGGACAATATCTATAGACATACAAACATTTGTATGTTTAGGAAAGTAGTTTGAACAAAACACCCTTTTGTCTGAGTTTTTATTGGCCGCTCAAATCGATTGCGACTTTCATAAACGATTATAAAATTTGTGGAAGAATCGTTGAACTTCTTTTAGGTTAATTGGTGATCTAAGCGTAGAGAACGGTCTGTGACTGTTCTAGTTTTTTTAATCACGGATTTTATGATCGATTTATTCACCAAATTCCAACTCAAACTTAATTTGTAAAAACACTGTGCAACAAAAAAAAGAATACCTATCTTCTCTTTAGATATATAATTCTACTGTACGTGTGTTTGCGCGTGTACTCCTCCGAAACGGCTGGACCGATTTGAATAATTTTTTTTGTAAGCGTTTGGGTGGCGCTCTGAATGGTTTAGAATTACAATTCGGTCCATTTGGACAAATGAGCGTAGTACCACCCATACAACCTCCACCATGACTTTGCAATGAACGAAACTTTTAGTAAAATAAAGTTTGAAGGCAAAACAAAGTTGGTGTATTGTATTTTTTGCTGTTGCCTAAGAATTTAACGAATATTATGGGTTTTTTTCGATTAGTTTTATCTCTACAGGATAGTTGTACTTGATACTGGACCCCTTCAGTATCAATCGAAAAATATAGATAGGTGAGTACTTGAAAATTCAATAAAAAAAAATACAAGTACTTAAGGCAGCTATTAGTCGAAAGTGATCAATCGATTTTGAAATTTGGTTTTGTTCAAATTATTTTGAGGTTTCTAGAAATATACATATTTACAGTCAACTCGCGTGAACTAATTACGTTTTCAAATCCTAAAAATTTGAGTCAGGGAAAGGAACTTTTCTGGGTCGTTCATGTTTGTAGAATGTTCACGTTTCCGCGAGTTGACTGTATGTACCTATGGGTTGAATAAGTTCTGTGTAACCAGCAAAAGACAACGTTCAAATCTTACTAAGACAACGTGTTTCAGTAAAATCGTTGTGCTCATCTCAGTGAGTCTCAACTTCTGCCACAAACAGGTGTGGAGGAATATCCGTTTTGTACCTTGTTTAGGTTTTTTTTATTTTATTTTGTTTTGGTCTGGGATTTTTTGAAATTAATAATTTTGATAGAGAGTTGAATCGTTTGAACTGAATCCCCTTAATGTTATGATATGAGATTTAACCGTACATCTTGAGTGTTTACTTTTCATTGGTTGTCTTCGCCATGAGAACGGTAACAAGAGCCAGTTCAACATGCTGTGTACAAGCAAATACACAAAATGCACACATACAGACGTACACGCATTCATTCTTACATAGTCACACATTCTTTCTGTTCTACACCGAAATTCGTCAGACAGAAGTAGACAAGACAAGAAGAAAATTGTAAATGGGGAACTTATAAACCTGTTTCCGCACATAATTTAATTCCATTTTCTGATTAAAGGTACACTCACACACACACAGACTACATGTGCGCAACCACGGAATAGGGCCTCCAGTTCTCGCTCAGCAGCGACGCAACAACGTTTACAAGAATAGTAAGGCAGAAAACACGCACGATCGGTTCAGTAACCCTTAACAAAACAACAACTCTCGGTGATGCATCCCATAAAGCATAAAACTGGAGCTTATCATTATTTGGCTGCGATGACATACCCATACATATGCACATCGCTCACAATAATAACACGCATACGCCCCTGTTTAGCAGCTCATTTGATGCCAAACAACATCACAGCAGAATAGTACAACACACACACGCACATGCAGACATACATACGTATTATGTAAATAACATAAACAATCAATATCTCGAGGTCCCACAAAATAAAACAAAAACCCGATCGATACCCAGTGTTTTGGATTTATAGCGGCAAAAAAACAACGGTAAATGTTTCAATGCAGCCGCTCTGAAATCTAAACCTAAGGTTGAGTTTTCTCTATTGTTCATTGTTTTTGTTGTTGCTGTTGCTGCTTTATTATGGAACATATGCACATACAAGTGTACATGTACATATGTTTAGGTCCATCATGACTTTTATTTTCTCATTGTATTAGGAGGTGTGTCTCTTCGGACATTCAACAGGTCATCACGCTTAAAATATAGTTTTACACACACACACACACATCATTCCATTCATATGCATGTATGTATTTAAGTACACGATAAAGGTGATACAGATCTAAGTACATTTCTATGAATCATTTATGAATACCTACTGCGAGGACTGACTTCCGACCTCACCTAGAACGCATAGGTACATAGTTGTATTTGAAGCAAAAATTAAACTAAAAAAAAGAGAGACATAATAAAGAGGGAGGTATGCCGTTAATAATGAGAAACAACATCAGCTAAATGGCCACCACGACCACGCTTACAGGACCATATCCTTTTCATGAAGTTGTCCATAACCAAATCGCAAAGTGGCTGCCCTTTGCACGAATTCTATCGTTGAGGTCTTGAATCGACGCTGGGCTGTTGGCGTAGACCTTATCTTTCACGTGGCCCAAAGGAAGGTGTTAAATCACAAGATATCGGTGACCAATTGTGATCACCTCTTCGAGAGATAACACGGTCCGGAAACTTTTTAGTTTTGCCAAATGTGACTGCAAAATGCATTGTTGAAGCGTCTATCATTCCATTTTTAGTAATGGCGTCGTTTCTACTTGTCAAATGTCAAAGAATAAAAGCTTCAAATGTGACAGCTACCGAAATACCGGGTGATTCCAAATAACACCTCTTGTTGGAGAACCCTGTAGTTTCTGATAATTGTCCTGAGCCCCCTTGTGTCCACCCATAAAATTCCATAGTAGGATTTTAAAGAATTTTTTTAAAAAAAATCAACTATAGTTATTTCACCTATGCGACAGTTAGCATTGTGTTTGAACTCAATTTTGGGCCATGATTACGAGGTGTTAGCATCAGACTCATTGGGAAGTGAGGTCTAGTTTCAGTTTTTTACGAACTATGATTTGTGTGTCACTCACATTTCCTATTTTCAGTTCAGTTGAATTGACCTGTAACTTAATCGCGCATTTAGAACATGAACCTCGCAACGCAAAATAAATGGAAATACAGTGTACTTGCGGACACCTCTTATAAACGGACACTTTTTTCAGTACCAATCCACTTCAATTCTCTTGTGTACTTCTCTCATAAGCGGACAAAATTCTCAGTTCTTTAGGTGTTCGCTTATGAGAGAGTACACCATAATTATTTTTGCTTCTTTAACTAACTATTTGTCAAATGAACTACCTTTTTAGATTGTCAGTGTGTACATTCTGACGTATCCCGAAATTATCAGAACTGCCTCCTACTCGTACACCACTTTTCGGCTATTGTATAACTTGTCCAAATTATTAACTCATATTCTGGCACAGGTACTATCGAATATGTACATAGGTAAGCCATGCAATCGCCGACGCCGCTGCTGTGGTGCTAAATGTTAATACAGACATACGGACATCTGTAGCAATAAATCACTTAGTGCTCTCTGGAATTCATGGAAAGAATTGTTAAAATTCTGAATAATTACTTCCACTAATCGCTGTGTTTAATGTGAATACAGATGCGCATGCGCACAAGGCACATGTTGGGTTTTACAATAATCATAAATATGTGTACTTGCATGTGTTGGCATACACATTGCCAAAAGGACATGTGTGTAAACACACACACACACTTGGGTGCAATCCGCGGAAACACGTGTATGTACGACGACGACATATTCTATTGTTAATTTATGAATATTTAGAGATTCACAAGTTCATGGAATTCCAGCTATTCTTAGAAACCGGTTTTGGTTTATTTTTGTTTTTTCCTAAAGAATGGAATAATTATAATGTTTTTTTTTCGCCCGATCTTATTGAAACTGACTTGGTAATTACAAAATGATTAAAGTTCATCGCGGTGGGCATGTGTGTGTGTACGTAAAATTCAATTCAATAGTTTGAGGGAGAATGTCAACGTTGGTGGAAGTGTCATTAGTGAACAAATGATTGCCAGCAATCTGTAATTCAGATTGTCATTATTCCAGTAAACCGTGTATAAAATCAAATAAAACGACCTTAACGGACAATGAATGACAAATGTCTCCTAGTTATGTTTCCTACTCATCACTTGTTCAATTACAATATTGGTTTGTAGTTTTGTTGTTGTTTATAATCAGCTATTGATGATTCAAGATGCTCTCAAATGTATTTCAAATATGGAGGGTACTTTTTTGTGTGTCGATTTTAAACTGTTAACCTACATAAATTTCCGTCAATTCGGATACGATTAGATAAACGAACATGTGTAGGTATGTACATGTGTATGTAGGAATATAGATGTGTGTGTGTGTGTCTGTTTATAAACGGGCATTTCCAAGTGTCAGTGGTCATGGGTATTTCATGTTGTGGCTTAAAATACATCAAAATAGACATTTGTTTGTGATTTGAATAAGCAGTGCAGAATGTATGCCCGGGGATAATTGGATTTACATCGATCCTGGTTGGAACATAACGTTAGCCTACGAGTCCCCGGACTCGAATCATATGATACCTATTTATCCAAATCTAGGCACAACAATTGGCAAAAAAGAAAAACATCATTTGGATGACATTCTAAGGTCTACTGACGCCAAAGTACCATCAATTGTATACAAGTTGGTCCAGCAGCTTTTTAAATCCACATGAGAGAGGCTGTTGACATGCACAGTTTATGATGAAATATGTTTGTACGTACATAAACAATATCCATATAGCTTCTCAAATGGCTAAGAACATTTGATTAGACAAAAAAATCACGGACCATATACAGGGCAGACGTCGCAAAGTCGTTTTGCTAATTCTAGATGTCAATGAGCAGGACAACATTTGAAAGGTTTTCACTGCAAGCCACCACACGAATTGGAGGAACTGATTGTCTTTTTCGCAAATATTTGTCAGAAATCTTTTAAAAATACACGGCTGTTTTAAAAAGAGGGTGTTTTTTTTTTTAATCGCAAAAGGAAGAAAATAATGGCAAAGTATACACCCAATACTGCAGTGGACGGACGTAACCAGTTGGATTTGGTCTGGAAATACCCATATGTAGTTAAAAGCCATGAGAAAATGTTGTATAGAAAGAATTGAACGTATCTTGTGACACTTTTGAGAGAACAACGGAAATTCTTTTAGATCTTTTCATAAGGCACACAGGCACACACACATCCATAGACACGAGTATGCCCGTGTTCCTCCAGTACTAATTGCAAATATTTCGTTATCGATTTGATGTGTAGGAGTGATTTGATCTCTGTCCGAATTAATACGACTGATTGAAAGTATTCCGTCCGAGTCGAATATGTTCGAAAACTAACTAGAAATTGAACTTACCGGACGCTAGAAGAAATATTAGAACGAAACCAATCCATGAGGGGCAGAGGAATGATCTTTTGGTAGTGTTGTTGTTCGTGTTGGTGGAGATGTGATGCCGCCGACTACGATAATGTGTTGCATGCCGTTGGAGTGACGCATACCTTATCGCCGTGGTGGTGGTAGACATGGACATGGACATGGCCGATGTATCTGTTGTTATTGGTGTTGTTGATGTTTGTTTTGTTATTGTCGTTCTTCGTTTTCCTCGGTGATTCGGTGATTGATGATTATGGCTGCTTTGCTGTTGATGTTGGCAGTCCAATGGCTGCATTATTGACGATGCTGTTCTTTTCAATAACATCGTCATATTTTGTTCCCTCCGCTTTTGTTAGTTCGCTCGTGAAATGTTAAAAAGATTGATTTTTGTTTTTGTTTTTTTCGTTTTCAAATCATTCGTAATCGAGGACGGACAATGTCTTTCGCATTTAACACTTGAATTTGTTTGGTCCTAATTATAATTGTAGTTACATGTATATGGGTAGAAATGGTTGGTAGGTATGTTCTCTATATTCGCTAGCGCTAGCCGAAAAGATACACTTTCTCATTTAGAACTGGTTATTATATGTGTACGAGGAGTAGTACGTAAGTACTCGTAAGTATGTTGTTGTCGTCGTCGTCGTCGTCGTTGTCGTCGTGTTGAGGCTATTTCTTTGTGCTTTTGGTTGGGTTTCTGTATTATTACCACCACACTTTTGCTGCGATGGTTAACTTTCATTCATATGTGAACAAAACGGAACACCTTATGATTTTGCTTGCTTAGTTGCTTATTAGCATAATCAACAATTGGTTTTTAACTACACACACTTTACACTTTGGACACACTACAGCACACTGTCGCATTTATAGTTTGGTTATTTTTTTTTTTATTTTTTCACTCGTGCTTGTATCTTTGAAATTCCATTTTCATCGACTTGACTATACTATTTCGAAGCAATTTGTTTTTTTTTTTTCATCCAATTTACATAAAGACAACAACACATTTTGAAATTCCGTCTCACTTGCTCTTGCTCGAATCGTATGCAGCCATCTCGGGTGGCTTTTGAAAGCGATGCACAAAATCCCGGTCAGCACTTTAGAAACTAAACAACAATTACGCTCGAGAACAGATTATAAACTGATTTTACTAGCCACTATTAAATGCGCCAACACACAGACCTCAGCACTCAGTCTTGTGCATGCATACATACATGTGTAGATCATACACACACTAGCACTAGACTCTAGTAAGTTGTGTTTGCTGGAATGAGATAGCCCGTTGAAACAGTTGGGCCAGATGCCCAGTTAGAACAGGTAAATTGAGCGACAAGAGCGAGACAACTCACATGCATGTCAGGTAACCAGGTAACTGAAACCAACTACAGGTGTGTAGTCGCAACAATTGGAGTATTCACGCACTGGTGTACACACTTAGGTATATCGACATAACATGCTAACAGTTAGCCAACGGCCGAGACATATTGACTGTTCAATGCTCTCGAAATGTGGAAATAATTAACATTTATGAATAATAACATTTGATTTTCTTAAATAAGTTTTATTCGCTACTTAAGATCGTACAGAAACTATAATAACTATAATACAGATTAAAGAATGGGATTTACAAAAAAAAAACAATTTTTAACGATTTAAGAGCCAATTTACGCCGATTAACTCCACACACAGTGATAAAACAGATCCATAGTAATAGGAGATTTTTTTTTTGCCAACTGAATTGTGTCGCTTACATTTACGATCAAGATTCCATTAACAACACAATTGAACTGCAGCTGGCTTAATGACATTCTACAGTGCAAGAAGGTGTAGGAGTGACAGAGTATTGGTACCTCTAATGGCATCCAAATAAAAATAATTCAAAAATATCAACTACATGTATTAACAAAATTCAAAAGGGCGTACGAGTTATAATCCGAAGATATCTGTCACCGGTACTTGTGTTACTTATCAAATTTTTAACCACCATTTGCGACAACAAGGTTCTAACTGAATTTTTTTTTTGGTATATTCACCTGTATATCAAATCCCACTACAGGGTTCTCCAACAAGAGGTGTTATTTTGAATTACCCGATATTTCGGTAGCTGTCACTTTTGAAGCTTTTATTCTTGCAGTCACAGTTGGCAAAACTAAAAAGTTTCCGGAAAGTTTCACCTCTCGAAGAGGTGATCACAATTGGTCTCCGAGATCTTGTGATTTCACACCTTGCGACTTCTTCCCTTTGGGGCCACCTGAAAGATAAGGTCTACGCCAACAGCCCAGCGTCGATTCACGACCTCAAAGATAGAATTCGTGAGGCTATCGAGCCACTTTGCGATTTGGTGATTTTCATGAAAAGGATTTGGTCCTGTACATGGTTAGTAGATTAACATACCACACAGCCGGTAAAATATACAAATATTTAAGTAAAAAGCCAAAGTAGATACAAATCCATTCATACATAAAAGAATTTATATTATTATTATGATTCGTATCAAATTACAACCACACTTTTTATTCTTAGGAGATAAAATAAAAAATGTTGCCTTGTTGTCAAAATGTGCCTATGATAAGGAGATTAGTGTTCTTCGATTTTTTATTAGAAAATGCGAAAATGCTTAGAACAAAAAATTGTCCAAAGTCTTTTTTTTAAATGATATAACTTGGCTGGATCGAAAACCAGACAAGATATCAAACTTATACCTCTTTCCCTTAACATTCCATGAAGGTACTGACGGGGAACTTCTCACGAATCAGTAAGCTGTGCACGATATAATTTGTATACTCACTGACCGGTACCTATTGTTTAAAGCCGACTCCGAACGGCTAGAGCTTTTTCTAGAGAAGTTTTACATGGCTTAGAGATTACTCTCTTACTCGTAAAGTCGCCAGCATTTACGAGGTGGAAAACATCCGCTGAAAAATGTTCGATGGCCTTACCAGGTTTCGAACCTGGGTTCTGCTGAATGGTAGTCGTACACCACACCACGGCCGTCCAGGACATCAAATTAATATTATCATTAAATTAAGGCTACCACTTCCTGAGGTTTTATTTGCACAATGAAGAATGCATTCAGACTGGGCTCTTTTTGATCATATCTCGGAAACGACCTACATAAGTGTTTCAACATGATCATTTTAAGGAAATAGAATTCAAAGCCTTTACTTCGTTTGTAGTAAACTACTCTAGAAAAAAAAATCATTAATCACTGTATGTACGTGCATGTTTTGATAAAGCGCCCATATCAAGTCCTTCTTTAATTGAATTGTACCCGCTCTAGATACCACATATTATGTCTGTTAGTAATCTAATTTGCCAACACATATTAAGAATACGTTGAATGGAAACGTTGTGGCCATGCCTAATGCTATGTGTATAATAATATGGGGCTACATGCAACTCAAAATTATAATCGAGTGTAGGGAATCCTCCAAAGAATACTATAGCTACTCTATTGATTTCATGGAACTTTACATCTTTCTCAAAATACAAATTACTGTTTGAATGCCCAGCAAAAAAATCCGAAAAAGCGCAATACTAAAAATCTAAATACATACCAATCACTTTTTAGGTGATACCTACAACTTCTAATAACAGTCCTTATCAATACTACAGTAACTGAAATGTTTAGAATTTAGCCATCAACAAATGCGTATGGAAGTGGAAGTGTAAGCATTTTTGCCAAAACGAAATAATAATTTATAACAGAGGAAGTTAAAGGTAAAGCACTGCCGATAACGTATTTGCATTTCAAAAGAACTTCCGCGACTGGCTTGATATGAAAATGTGTATAAAAGCGTTGTACCACCCACCTCATAAGTACCTGCACTACTCTAAAAATGTTTCGCCTTCAGTTTAAGCGATTTGCTTTAGTACTAGCATTGAGTTGGTTCATCATTGTAAAGAGTGAAAGTAACGTGTCTCAGGACATTGTGCTCGGTGTGGAAGACAACGCCTTGGAGAACCCCGAAGAAACGGGTCCTTATTTGGAGGGCGATATCAGAGACGAAGCTGAAAACTATGGAAAGTTTCAGCGTAATGGCATTTTAAAAGCAACCCTAAGATGGCCCAATGGTGTAGTTCCGTATGAGATTAACGATTCGTTTTCGCCCCAACAACTCGCCATTATTTCACACGCGTTCAGTGAGTACCATAAAAAGACGTGCATACGATTTCGCAAACGTGTAAATGAACGAGACTATGTGGTGATTACTAACAAGGGCAATGGTTGTTGGTCGAGCGTAGGACGTTTAGGTGGACGTCAGGAGGTAAATCTGGAAAATCCCAAGTGTTTTTCCAACTATGGAACGACAATACATGAGCTAATGCATGTCCTGGGTTTTTATCACGAACAAAATCGTTATGAACGCGACAGTTATGTGCGTGTAATGGGTGACAATGTTAAATCAGGTATGATGGCGAATTTCCAGAAGTTACCCTTTTCGTTGGCGACGGCATTCGGTGTTAACTACGATTATGGCAGTGTAATGCATTATAAAACAACAAGTTTCTCCAAGAATGGCAAACCAACCTTGATGGCTCTGACGTCCACGCCAGATGTTGCGAAAATGGGGCAGCGCAAGGGTTTTTCTGGCGGCGACATAAGGAAAATAAATGCAATGTACAAGTGCTTCTGACATATTTATTAAAATACAATATTTGTAGTTAATTGCAATCACATTAATCGTTGCTAAAAAAAAATCTTTGGTTATATGTTACTAAATGTTTGTATGTAAGTAATAATTGTTTGCTGTTAATCACAAATTCTTAAGGTATTTCGTTGTCTGCCTGTTGTAGATGCGGGTAGGAGGCACGCATGACTTACTCAGTGTTGTGTTAAATTTAAGTTCTTTTCGAAAAAGACATTGCTTTGCATAGTCAATTCCTTGCACAAGGTAGAGAATCTTCTTATAGCCTGATAAGAATCGATATCTTGAAATAGAGAATGTCTTCAGTTAGATACAATAACAAATGTTTGCAATACACAGTATGTGAGGTGAGCATTAATCATAGTTTGGTGTGGTGGTTAGTGTTAGTGCGATGCAAAAGTCACCCAGCACCGCCAAGTCTTTTAAATCTTGAGTTTTTCTTTGCCGGTGATTGGAGGTGGTTTTTAAACAATGCCTTCAGTTTCGCTTTACTATCAGTGAGGTCGAGTAAAGGATCCCATGTAAATATTAGATGATTTGTTATATTTTGACGAACTGCTAGTAGTGGGGACAGTTGAGGTGTTAGACTTTAAAACACCAAGTCTACTCTTCTTACCTCCGGATTCAATGGCCGTCGAGTCGAAATTCATAAAAACTTGTATATTGGATGAGGAGCCGGAGCCACGGCGCGAACGATTATTAAGGAGGTCGCGTATATGTTGAACAATTAGATCGATGGCAACTACAAATAGAGAAGAGATAAAACGATATTTGACTTTGGTCATTTTGCTTATTCTACCGTTTGAAATACATGAAATACAACAAAACATACGAAACATGTAGAACAAAAAGCACTTACCCAAAACATACAAATAACTGTATTATTCATATACATGTGGCTCACTTCAATTATTTATTGAGTACAAAAACTAATTACATACAAATTAATAGAATTGTCTGCAAAAGGATCGAAATATTATTGCACTTGTGTATATGTGTGTGTGTATGTGAGTCGTCAGTGATAACTTACCGTGCTCTGTGCGGCCTATTCCTCCTTGTTTTACAATTAACTATTGAATTTTCAAATAGGGTGATTTATAGTAATTACTACTGATTGCATGGATATATGTATGCATATTCAATCAACTAGGTGATCATCGTACGATTTATTTAGCTCTTACATAAAACTTAACAGCTACACCAACTATGATTGGTTAAAGAACGTTAGAGAAAATGCAAGTTAATTACTACACCTATTACTTGGCACCAAATTCAAGATGCAGCCAGGTCGAATGTTCAATTTTTGGTGTATGTGGGGAATGCGAATAGTAGCAGCTTTTAAAATCTTTATCAAAGAACAATTAAAAAGACAAATAGGACAGCTATAATGGTATGTTTTTTTTGCTGTGAATGCGGCGACAACTGCATCATGAACGTCTGGCAACGTGTATCGGAACTAGTTTCTAACTTAGCAACATAGACATTTGTGTGGAAAAAATCGATGATTCTCTTCCATCATTTTGTAGCAGTGAGAGAAATAGTATGTGTTTAATGTTCTCTGATCATAGCTGACGTGTTATGATTGCTTTTGGGTGGAGGAGTAATTGTAGTTGCATTATTAACGGTTGTCGTGTGTGTACTAGCCATATTGTTGGCCACATTGGCACCCGTATTGATAGCACTGTTACCTGGCCTAAGGATTTCACCGATATGATGTACAATGAGATCAATTGCAACTGCAAGAAATATGTAATAAAAACAACAAAAAAAGAACAACAAAAATATTTGTAGAAATCAAGCTCTAAAATTGTTCGTCTGGTACATAGGTATTGAATAAAAAAAAAACGTCTTTTATTAAATATGTAAGAATGTACTGTGTTCGTACAGTGACCAACAGAAAGAACCAAGGATTATTAGTTAACTCAATTGGGTTACAAACAACAGAACAGAACGTATTAGAACGTTAGAGAAAATTTAACAACAAAAGAAACAAGCAGCTACAATTATAGTAACATTACAATAGATAAGGACCAACCTGTATTATCGGCCCCACGCGGTATAATTACATCGGCGAACTTCTTGGTCTGTAATAATGATATTCTGTAAGTTCTATACAGTGAGAAGGAGAGTGCAAATCAACAAACCGGCGAACAGAATTCCTCAAATGCTGGTTTAACAAAAGTCATGTACTGTGTCAGTACAGCATCCAAATCACGACCTCTCTCGTTAATGTCACGTGGCACTGAAAACAAAAATGCCATATAATAGAAGTGTTTGATTTTCTAACTATTCAATGAATACTACAGACCTCTTCTGGCCAAACGAGTGTCCGAGTCGGTGTCCACAAACAACTTCATGTGAAAGAGATCCCTTATCTTTGGGAAGTAGAAAACCAAGATGCCCTCGAAGAGGACAACGTCAGCCGGATAAATGGTCAATTTATTTTCATGGTCTCTGTAAAAATACAAATAGTTTCAGACACCTTCGACATACGTATGTACATTCATAGTTATCGACTAACAATGAGTTCGTCTTGTAATCATAGCTGGGAATTTCCACTTTAACTCCCTTCAAAATTGCTACCAACGTGTCGAACATTAACTGTTCGTTAAATGCATCGGGGTGATCAAAATTGTAAAGGCCCTGAAAGGCCTTGGCTTTTTCGGCCGCCGTCAGTTCACGGTAGAAACTGTCCTGAGAAACGGTAACGACCTGACGTTTCGTGTGGTCCATGTCCGTCTGTCCCAACTCCGTCATAATTTTCTTGCACACAGTCGATTTTCCACTTGCAGTTCCTCCTCCCACTCCAATCAGAAAAGGTTTCTTCGCAATATCGCCATTGGTATTGGGTAAAGTAAGATTTTGTGCATTTTCTACGTCCATATCTTCTCGTTGGTTTCAGATGAAGAATAGATCTAAATTTTAGATTCTAAATCTTTTTTTGTTTTGTTACGAAGACTTACGACGACGAAATTACGAATAACACGGGAACTAGAGCTGGCAAACTATCGATATTTGTTAGAGCTCAATATCGATAAAATTGCGTTTCTCAAGAAAAGTTATTGAATTTTGTATATTTGAGATTCAAGGGTAGATAGCAAAAAAGTGCCTGTTGTGCTCATGAATAAAAAACCACTTGACTCCGAGAAACATTTGGGACTTAGCCTCGAAACTATTAAGGACAAAGACATCAGACTGTACAATTTATACTATTATGTTAATTAATAAGAAGGAAAGCATTGTACATATGTTGAGTAGGTGCTAATTGCTGTTTTATCAATGCATTTTGTAATTTATCTTAAATTGGCTAGTAAAGATGAATAAAAATTAAATGAAAATGAAATAAATCACCTATTAGACGATATTCACAACCGATATAATTGTTGTTATCGATAAAGTTGAAAAAAATAAAACTTTAGAATTGGGTGACTATCGATTTTGTATGTCAAAATCTGCTGTTGGTGACCGGCGAACAACTTCTGGTCGGAGCTTGTGTAATTTGCCGACAGAAAATAATAAACCATACCGATGTATAGAACAATTATAAAGCAAATATCGCAAGTAAGTGGTCGACATTTCTCTTACAAATCTGTAAAACGGCCAACTTTCCAAATAGACCAAACTCGCAAAACGAAACCTGTCGAAGAGCCCAGAACTAACGACAATGTCGACCTTACAAAGCATCTGCAAGCTAAAATTTTGGCGACAGGGCCAATCACTGTTGCCGAATACATGCGTGAAGTATTAACGAATCCTCTGTGCGGGTACTACATGAATCGGGACGTGTTTGGACGGAAGGGCGACTTCGTAACTTCGCCAGAAATTTCACAGATATTTGGAGAGGTGAGTTTTTTTCTCTGGGGGACTACTACAGCGACGTTAATTATTCCTCATTTTGACAGCTTGTTGCGATTTGGATTCTGAGTGAATGGCAAAAAATGGGAAGTCCACATTTTCAGTTGGTGGAATTGGGACCGGGCAGAGGCACTTTGGCACGAGATGTTCTGAAAGTATTGTCGAAATTCAAGATGAGCGATAGTTTTTCCATTCACATGGTCGAGATAAGTCCCCATCTCAGTAAGATACAAGCTCAGCGTCTATGCTACAGTCATGAAGACGCGGACGCTAACTCGGAGCTTTTTTATCAAAAAGGAGAAACTGCTTCCGGCATCAAAGTATATTGGCATAGCAGACTGGAAGATGTTCCGCACAAGTTTTCAGTTGTACTGGCTCACGAATTTTTCGATGCTTTACCCGTACATAAGTTCCAATTAGAGGCAGGAATATGGAAAGAAGTGCTCATAGATATCGGTGACCAGATTGAATCGGACTTCAGATTCGTGCTATCTAAACACCAAACACCCCTTTCCAAAATCTTTAAACCGGTACATGGGGACACAAGGCAATGTTTAGAGTACTCGTTGGAAGCGGATCGTTTAATATCATTGATGGCAGAACGTTTTGAAAATGATGGCGGTATAGGCCTAATAATGGACTATGGTCATTTTGGTGATAAGACCGATACATTTCGGGTAACAATTTTCAAATATAATAAAAATTCTGATATAATTAAAAACGTCTTTGGTGCAGGCATTTAAAAAACACGCATTGCATGACCCATTGAAGACACCAGGAATAGCTGATCTTACAGCTGATGTCGATTTCCGCCGAATGAAAGAAGTAGCTGAGCGAAACAGTCAAACCGTGTGTTTCGGTCCCGTAGAGCAAGGAGATTTCTTGAACAGAATGCAAGGAAAAGTTCGCCTAGAGGTACTATCTGAATGTTTTTAAAATTCATCAGTATTAAACAAAGTTGGTCTTTGCAGAACTTGATGAAAAATGCTTTGCCAGAGAATCAAGCAACTATTAAATCGGCTTATGAGATGCTGACTAGGACGGACCAAATGGGTGCTCGATTTAAGTTCTTTTCCATGTTTCCAGCTGTGCTAAAGGACCACCTGGCGAAATTTCCTGTAAATGGTTTTCATTAGTTACCAAGTGCAAGTGTGTACACATGTATTTAGACGTGTATATAATGTATGTGCGAATGTATAACAGGGTTTAAAACCATATGGATACACTGAGAACAATAAACTATTTCTTTTGGAAGGAAGCATTAATGCTCTGCATCTCGGAAGGCGTAAATTGCAGAACAGCACTTATGGCATTCATCATATGACGTTTACCATCCACATCTCTGGACACAATATAACTTATGATGACATTTTTAAGATATTCCAAATTGGCGCCTTCTCTCGTTTTGCAGCGTTCAAGTCTAAAAAGAGAAAAGTTGAGTTATTTAAACTTTAGCATATCGTTAATTCCATGTCAAAACCAACACATTTTTACATCAATAATTTTGTTAGAATTCCAGTTTGGTGATTGATTATTTTAAAAATATTTCATTCGTAGTTACAGAAATAACATATTTATACATAACACATTTGCGTTTTGAAATCCTAAAAAAAAGTTTGCCAAGATGAGTATTTTCAAATCGATGTTGCATGCATATGCATGGAGGGTGAGGTCATCACTTGTAATTCTTAAATATGCGTATTTAAAATTTTTAATTTTCGTTCGCATTTTTTACAACGAAATTACTGAACCAAAAAATGTTAACCACTTATTAATTTCATGTTGATTTTTATGCTCGAGCCAAATAGATAATATTTTTGAGACAATACATACAAGAATTATTATTTGTTTCAATTCATTAAAAACAAAACATTTTAAGTGTATGGTAGTAGAATTTAGAAATATTTCGAACGTTTCAAGCAAAGCCTATAACAAACGGATTTCATAATACTCATCTCGGTACCATTGTAACGATTTAAAGTTTACCAAATAAAAATTAAAAAATACGGATAGTTTTTCGCGAAACTACTTTAGTTTAACAAGGAATTGCTTATGATATATGTGGTATTTAAAAACACAAAAGTTCGTATATAGACCTAGTGGGCACAATGTCGTATTGATTGCATAATAATTAAAGGAAGTCTATAAAAGCAGCTATTCGGCCAAGACAAACGGAATATGCACATGGTATGTAGGATAATGTTTTTATACTCATTTTCTTTTAGAACAAAACAGACATGTACGTACCTATCAACTTGTTCTTCCAAAGCCTCCATTTTATTGTTGAGCTCCTCCTGTGCTGTAACTTTGTCGTGTATAGCTTTACGCATCGATGTTTCGGCTTGATATTTTCCTTTTCTCAAGTTTGCTATTTCTATGTCTTTTCTGGCAATTTCGTTGGCGTAATGCAGCATGTGACAACTTTCGCCCATTGACAGTTTTTTGGATTTAAGCGATAATCGCTTATGGGCATTAGAGGGTGCAACCTCCTCGTTACTTTCCGCATCTGAAGATATGACTGCACAACTGGTGTCGTTAACGATTAGCGGTGTGCCGGCATTATTCGGTGCATGGAATATTTCGAATGATGTCTGCAACGCTTTAATTTCTTGTTCCTTTTCGTCCAATAATCGCAGAGACCGTTGCCTTTGCTTTTGCAACTGCTGCTCCAGTTCGTTTAGTTTACATCGATAGTCGTTTTCGATTTCTGTCTGTAAGGTTTTCCACTTAGTTCGTTCATCTTTAAGAGATATATGTTGTTTTTCATTGTAATGCTTCAACTCCAGCTCTTGTTCGTCTATGTTGCTGTTCAAAACCTTAACCTTTTCTTGCAATGTGGATATGTGCGACTTCTGTTGGTCTACTTTTTCCTTAAGCTGCTCTATCTCAGCTTTTGACGACTCCAATTGTTGGGTTGCACCATTTAGTTCTTCTTGGCATTGGTTATGATCTGTGCCAACCGAAAATATATTTGCCAAATCGATTGGATTCGATGACCGTGCATTTTCTTTTAGAAGCATTTTCTTCAGGCGCATTATTTCATCCACAATGTGACCAAGGTCGGTCGAAACGCCATGCTGGCAACTTTCAATATGACGACCATTTTCGGTGGTATGATGTTGGAGGTTCGTGGAATGTTCATTAGTTGTCCTCTCCAGATCTTGTAGTTGCCTTTTTAAGACGTGTATAGATTCTTGATCTTTTTGCCTTAGGCGATCGTAGTTTCCAACGGTTTTACTGAGCTCAGCCAACCTGGCTTCTAAATTAACCACACGATCTTCATGAAGAGCAGCTTCTTTGCGTGATTGTTCCTCAGCCAGCACTCGACGGCGCTGCTCGCTTTTTATTGCGACTGCGTGTTGTTCCTTGAGTTGATGCATTTCTTGCTGAAGTTGTCTCAAAAGAGCAGCACTGTTTTGGGAACTCTTTGAGCTGTCCATCGTCGAGCCTTTATCTGCTTGCATCTGCTTCAATTGTGCTTTGGCATCCTTTAGTTGGACTTGCAGCTCACTTACACGAGCATGTTCGGCTTCATTATTTGCAAAATGTGTCTTGAAATTATTCAATTGCATTTCAATATTTTCCTTCAGGTGTCTCTCATCAGCATATAGTTTCTGGAGCTCTCTAATCATCAACATTTGATTGTTGGTTTCCTTCTCCCGTTCCTGTCGTTCAACTATCCATTTCGCCTTAACTTCTTCAACATCAGCATTGGCGCGCTCCTTATTGTCCTTTAGCTTGTTTTGTAAATCGCTTATAACCTGGTCCTTCTGAAGTAATTGTGAACGAAGTTGCTTTTTGTCAGCCTGGAAAGATGCTTCCATGCGAGACTTTTCAGCCGATAATGTCGCCAAAGAGTTCATAAGTGTTGCAATTTGAGTTTGAATATTAGACCTATCGCCACCGCCACAATTGGAATCATCCCTAGACGGTGATGGTGGATCATCATTGTTAGCCTTGCCTGCATCTGAAGCAACAATATCGTCGTCCTCAATATTTGTCACGTGATGTTCATCTTCCTGACGCGTTACCGCCGTCAGACTAGTCTCCAAAGCCTCCTTTTCCTTTAACAAGCCCTTGTATGCAGTAACAACATCTTTATGAAAACATCAATTGACAATTAATTATTTTCGCCTTGCTGGTTTCTAAAAGTACTAACCTTTCAATCTTTTCTCATACCGGGCCAATTGTTCTTTTTGGGAGTTTATTACTCCTTCCAAATCGCGTTTAGTTCGTTCCATTTTTCATTGTTATTCACTGTGTCATAAATATTTTAAAGGAACAAAAACATCCTAATTTAATAATAAATAATGCCACATAATACAACACAACCGACAATACAATATAAATAAAATGCCAGCTGATCTGAAGGTTGTGTTGTAAAGTTATCGAGTATCCGAATGTTTGGTACTAAACACAATCAGATATGCTAGCGAATACGACAAGCGGCATAAAATAGCAAAAAAAAACATGTATGTGTGACTGAACGTATGTCGCTAATTTGTGTGCGTATTCGAACACGAACAACACACAGAGGACCGTTTGCAAAATTTGTTTCACGTAAATTGTCTCGAGTGAACACATGAGAAGACCAGTGCATATCGCACATTTACTTCAATAGTACCATAACTCAAAAACACGATTTTTTAAGAGAGTTGTTTAAAGTTGCTTTCTAGTTAGCAAATATACGAAAAAACCATAGAGTTGCCGAATAAACTAGAGGCCTGATATATGTTTGTACAGGGTTCTTCCACCAGAGGTGTTATTTTGGTATTCAAAGGAAAATGTATTTATTTGAGATAAATGATCGGGTCTTTATTTCATATTAAAGTGGAATGTATGCCGTTAATAATAAAAAAAACATCAGTCAAATGGTCACGCCGACCACGCTTAAAGGACCATATCCTGCCCTATGTCCTCGATAGCCTCACGAATTCTATCTTTGAGTTCTTGAATCGACAACAGGTCACAATTATTATGTTGAAACTTTGTACTATTTAGTTGATATTTTGACATAGTAGCTTACAAAATTCTCCCTGAAAGGTGAAAGGAGCAGAAAAACTCAACGTATCGCAAAATGAAAAATATTTGGAAACCATTTTTTATAAAAAAAAAAGATAATTTCTGAAATCATATACCACACGACGTAAACAATATCACTAACATTATATAATCACGCAATTTTACATACGCAAAATAAACTGCTGAGGTTGATATTTGATTTACCGTGGCATTATTCCATGCGTAGGATGCATGTGCTATATGGATTTAAAATTGTTCAAATTCGAATTGATAACAAATTTTAACAGGATATGAGAATCGTCACGGGTTTGCAATGTTAATGAATTGATCTCATTGTAATTTTACCCTTGCCTCACTTGAGCCTTTTATTTTTGTTCTTAAGTTCCTTCAAATGCGGAACTTGTAAAATTGACCTATCCCTTGAATACCAAAATGATATGAAAAAGTACTAAATAATTTAAAATGTTCGGACTGACATATTAAGATTAAATCAGAATATGTATAATATTCTTATTATGCTGATACATTTATTGTTTGTTATTATTTTACTTGAGTACGTATTAGACATTTTGTGTTGCAGTCTGATGTTAATTAGTTTTATTTTTTATTTTTCTCGCCACCTTAAATATGCAACACAATAACTTCATTACAATTGAAAATGTGTTTCTTTGCTTAACAGCCATAAGACATGCAGAAAGGTGGAGGTTCTCAATTGGTTTTGGCATGGATTAATAAATAAAATCAGTTTATAATCATGAAAGACGCTTTGGGCTGTAATCGTTGCCTCTGACAAAATTCAACCCCCTCTGTTTCTTTTAACGGTATGTAAAACCAACAAGTTAATTTCAAGTCCTCTAAAATACGCATTAGTTTGCACTTAACTTTTACGCGAGCATCCTCTACCAATGCATTTTGCAAGTTTGGGAATAGATAAGCAATTCGTCGACAGTAATGCTACATTTTTGTTTATTAAGAAACCAACTATGAGAATGTTATTCGAGGTTAGTCTTCCCATGTACTCATAAAATTTAAAATATTAACAAATTTCATATTATTATGACAGTAAAGCATTTGCAATTCAATTTCCATAAAATATAATAACTTCGTTTGGCATGTGCGATAGCATATTTTCATTCTGTTTTAAGATCATTAATTTATTGTACATCTGCTATACGAATTTTTTCCGGATAATGAACAACAAAGTCAAATTACCTTTAAGAATTGTACTTCAATAACTATTTATTATTCAACATCATCTTCTTTTTGCATTTTTTCTATAAGCCGTTTGCGTTCCTCTGCCTGTCTTAATTTACGCATCACCAAATCCTCGTAGTCCACCGCCGCGCTGACTAAAGGTCGTGGTTGCTTTTCTGCTCCTGTCTTTTTTTCTGGAGAAGTTATCCACTCGATACGTAAAGGATTTTCTAGAGTACCTTTTTCGTAAGCCAGAGCCATTTCGGCGGCTTCCATAGTTTTGAACTCTACCAAAGCACTGCCGCATTTTTTACTTATTACCAATACGACAATGTCACCATACTTCTTCAAGTAAGTCATTAGTTTATCCTGTGTATATCCCCCATTCAGTGGATCTTTTTTGTCAGAATTCCATTTGAGTTTCAAACGGTGAGATGATGTATCTGTGCTAGACTGTTTCTTTTGTTGCTCGACATGTTCCGCCAGCGACTTTTGTAGGTGCTCCCTAAGCAATCTTTGCTCTTCCTCCAATAAACGTGATCCCTCCCTTCGCAGCCGCTCAACTTGATCATGTAAAATTTCTTCGTCTGACTTTTTTACTCCATAAGAAGAGAACTGACTTTTAGAATGGTGAGTTTGCAGTGCATCTCGCTCACGCCGATCCAGGTCCTCTTTGAGTTTTTGTCTTTTACTATCCAACTGTTTGTGACGGAGTTCAGCAGATTTTTTTGCCTTCCAAAGTCTATCATACGCCGCTCTGGCTACTGTGTCTGTAAGTACTTCCAAGGCCTTTGAAAGCTCATGAAACAATTCAGCAGCCTTTGGATTGTCGGGATTTTTATCTGGATGGCATTCCAATGCCTTTTTGCGGTACGCCTTTCGGATTTCACTTTCCTGAGCTTCAATGTCAATACCCAGTACATCATACAGGTTTATGTCTGAATACTTTTTGTCCATGGTCAATTCCAATTTCTTGTTTACAAACTGTCTTAGAGATTGGTAACTCTATTTCGATTTAAGATGGCAATCGAAGAAGGTCGAAAATCGATGACCAATACAATACTCCATTCACTTTGGAATGATATCACAAAGACTATTAAATTAGACTAGTTCTACTACTTTGAAATTTGTAATTTTGCCTATTTCCATTACGATGTGTTTTTTTTTGGGTTGTTATTGAACTATCGTACCTCGAAAACACCCTAACCATTTATCTTAAATATCTCAAATAACACAATTAAAATTATCCATAACAGACATATTAGAATCGATCCGCTCCTTTTTACTTGATACCATGCGAACGAAATGAATTACCGTACATTAATCTAACTATATTAAATACTAAAATAACCATTGTCCCACTTCAACAACAGCTGTCTTTCAACTAATGTGCACGAATCGCACTCGAATTTGTCAATGAATCACCTTGTTTGTTAAATGTCTTTGGTTGAGTCAACGTGTTTCGTGTTTACGTCTGAATTGAGTATTTAATGTTGTGGTGATTTGGGGTTTGTTTATTAAATTACAATTATTTACCATAACATGTGCGATTTATAAAATGAGCATCTATCACGACGAAGTGGAAATTGAAGATTTCGAATATGACGAAGAAGAGGAGATGTATTATTTCCCGTGTCCATGTGGCGACCGATTTCAAATATCCAAAGTGAGTAATATCTCGTAACCATACCATAGCTTATGATGGCTCAATATGATTTCCAGGAAGAGCTAATTGAAGGCGAAGAAGTAGCTACATGCCCTAGCTGTTCATTAATCATTAAAGTTATTTACGATCCTGTAAGTATTTTTTAATATGTCACATAGTTGATACTAATTAAGGCTTCCCATTGTTTTAGGAAATGTTCAAAGCTGAAGAACAGGAAGATTCTATACTAAATGAAAAATTGTCACATCTAAAACTGGAGGCAGCATAATATTAATACTCTGATATGAGTAATTGGATGTTGACTGTTCCTGCAAGGTGGATTGGTTGTATATCAAAATACATTGTGCTCGTACATGATTACCGTAAATGATTAAAATTCCCGTAGTACACTACACTCTTAGTTTACATTCACATAGTAATGATAAATACGGATAACATAAAATGTTCTGAAAGAAATGCTAATAATTCTCAAAGTAAATTATAATTTTCGAAACTTCGATTAAAAGGATAATGCGATTGACATGAAAAATTGAGGAAAAAATGTTGGGGTAATTACTCCACATTGTACTTGATGAATAAGTCTACTACCTCACTAGTAAGAGAAATATAACCGATATCAACCTGGGACGTACTTGTACTTGGGACGCTACCATATACCAGTGTTTTAAATTATTTGTATTTTAAAGAGAATCCAAACTCTCATATCTTGCATATTTTGAATTCCAAGCCAATTTAAATTAGTCGATGAAACTGTGTTTAAGATGAGACGTCCAAAAAACCGTCAGCTGTAACGTCATATGTAACGACATCAACGAAGTATATCACATGAGAATAGGACGACTGGCGTGCTATAACATATCAAATCGGATCAGAATAATCCAGTTAGCAAAACGTTAGACGAGAATTGACACGGAAGTACCATAAATCGGGAGGAAAGGCTGAGCCAAGTTGACATGAATATATTTGGAATTCCAAACTGAGGAATGAATAAGACCCAAGATCTTCGAAAACACTTGTAAGCTAACTCAGACCAATGACTGTTTGTACAGTCATATTAAGTATGTAAGTAATATTTTTTGGAATACTCAGCTTCTTTTCCGATGCTTTTTCTGCTATCATATCCGACGGGTAGATTATTTCGTCAGTTTATAAAAAAAATTGCTTGCATTGAAAACATTCAACTTCTCAATAAACATCTCAACATTAAGTCATATTATTCTATTTTTCATATTTTGTATGTTTTAGGTCCATGATTATGCAATATTATATAAATTTTTTATTGTAATTAATTATATCTTGTTACCTGTAGACCCGGTTATCTTAACTTGTTAACCCTTCTAAAAGATACATATTTAAATTATAGTCAATCTTGGAAGATAATCTGCTAACATTTTAAAGATGTATGTCGTACAAAATCGGTTAAGAAATATGTTTTCACACTAGAATAGTTCCACTGTGAATATATGTACATATATCAAGTAGCTCAGATAAAAATAAGAAATAAAGTAGAAGGAAGTAATGTTTCCTACTTGTTAATCGCACCTAGTTCATATTTGGAATTGATTGAAATGCCACGACTGGTAGAAATATACCATCAAACTGTTTTCTTGTTTAATATAAGTTCACGTAAATATATTTAGTACATAAAAAGCCATAAAAATACATATACGTATGATTTATTATTTTTTCTGTTGTTTTTTTTAGTTAATTAACCATAAGAATATATGAGTGGACAAGAGAAAATACTTTTTGTTTTGTTCAAGGAATATTTAGAAGAGATATTCAGTAAACAAGGTTACTATTGTTCCAGCCAGGACCCTGTAATGGAATTAGGAGATTTTAACTGAAAAGATAATAAAGAAAGCAGATTAATCAATGGTTATTGGGGCTGGCGAAGGCAACAGTTGATGTTAGTTAGTAACAAACCTTTATGTTAAATTGTTTCAATGTTGTCTCCAATGCGGTGGCATTACCCGAAAAATAAGCAGCGATTGCATTGTGCAAGAGCACCAATTGCTTATGCATTACTTTGATCTGTAAGAAAATACGATATAAACCAGTGTGACGTGAACAATGTTAGAATGGGGTCCTACTCTATTTTCATCTAAGAATTGCATTTTAATTGCAACATCATCTCTTAACTTTTCGTAGAGTTCTTTATGTTGCGCGTAATTCTTTTGTATATCCTCGGCAGTTGAAGATTGGGGAATTTCGGGCTTGGCATTTTCTAAATCCATACGATATGCATCGAATTCGACTCTAAACACACAGGAAGAAGTAAACGATTTAGTTATATATTCTGTCGTATGGATGCTGTATATAATCCATACCTTGCGGTTTCATATTGTCGTATGGTGAGAAGAGTATCATCGATGGTTTTATTGCACAATGTGTTGACCGAGGATATGAAAAAGTTAAGCGCATTCAGAAGAAGTTCACCGTTTTTTGTTAAAGATCGTTGGGTTTCGGAGTTGCAAGTGAACTCCTTTTGCAGCTCGGGATTTTTTTGGGCCAGGTCGGCAAATGCATCCGCCAATGCGTGCTGAGTAACCACAACGTGATGGAAATGTGAACTGAAGGCCCGTGTTAGACGTAAAATAGATAGGTATTTACGTTGTGTCTCTCGTAGCTGTTCAATATGTGCCTCTAGTTCGGAGTCCACAGTGCGCTGCGATTTTCCTAACTTTTCCAGCATAATTTGACGAGTACATTTGTAGGTGGATATGCTCCAATTCTTTATACTGTCGATCTTAGAGGCACCTGTCCGTAATATGCTAGTATCCACACCATTGTATGGACTTCTCGGCGACATAGGCGTTGTGGGTGCTACGATTACAGGGTCATATGTAAACAAGGAGCAACACGCTCAAACTACACTTGCTTACCTGAATGATTTCTTAATGGCAAACTTGTGGGTGGTGACTTAAAGGGGGGTGTACAACTGCTGGCCGCCTCCGTGGTTCCCGTGTGTACGGCATTTTCGCTTTCGTTCATGGACGGTGTATCCTTCAACATCTCGTGTATACTGCGTTCAACGTGCACTGAATGAGCCATTTTTAATCTCCACCTTTTCCTTGCCCTTACTAATTTATTAGTTTTTCATTCAGGGTTCACTGACTTTCCTGACAAATTTTTTTTGCCTTTTTCTTAAGGGTTAATCTTTTTCCAGTTTGGTCTAATTAAAAATAGACAAGACTATACTCAGTAAATTTTGTTCTTTTAAATCGAAATAAATAATTTTACGCCCGAAACAATGTGACTTTCATTGTGGTTTCTTGGTAAATTTTTTTTTTCAAGAAAATTACCGTAAAATTTTCAGTGAAAAGGAAGTAAAGATTTTCTCGACAGAGAGAAATTTGTTCATTGATATCAGCTAATGACAGTAGCACAGAAACAGGGTTGTTTTAATTTTTGTACCCAACCTGTCATAGGGCGATGCGTCACAGACGAAACGCTGAGGCTTTCTCATCGCGCAAGAAATAAATTGAAGAATATTTAGTTTTGGTAAAGAATGCGACACCAAGGCGATTCAATGTGACAATTAATCTATATTGATATATTTTTATTTTGGAATACACAATTTAATTACAAATTCAATCTTTGCAGTTCTATTACAATTCATAATAGATTTTAAGTCGAAATCGGGAATGATAGTTTTTCAATGTGTATTCGGAATAAGGTCTATTAGTCTGGGAATGGGTACTACTACTAGTATCCACATTGATCTAAATGCATCTATCAATTTTCATGCAATTTGTAATAGATTGGCGTCGCAAGACTCCACATTCGATCGAATTTCATCTGCAAAAGTCCATTCAATTGTAATAGATTTCCTTCGCATTCGACCGATTTGCACCTGTCAATGTGATGAATCAAAACATTTTCTAGTTTAGTTCTGATTTTAAATTAAAGGCTTCCTACAAAACTGCAGGAAATGAGTGATATGTCCTTTCGTGCAATATGGACCAAAACAACGAAAAAGGGGACATACATTTATTTCACATAGAACTTGCCGAATGAAACTGGTGCAAGGCATGTGAAGGGGGCATTCGTGAAATAATAGATTACAATTGTATGGCAATTCCCTGGTCGGTCCGAATTCGTTTAATATGCCAAGAAGTTATTAACTAGTTTAGATGTGGTGCATTTGACACAATTGTATCCATTTGTATATCGAGGTTAAAATCTATTAGCATAAAGACAAGGCAGCAAACGACTTTAAAATAAACTCAGGGGATTTGTAATAGATTGGCTTCGATCGAATTTCATCTGCAAAAGTTCATTCAATTGTAATAGATTAGCCAAGAGGTTGCACATTTTTTAAACCCCAAAAAGGAAATTAAACAAGTGGTGCCAGTGAGCACCGAGTGGTGCTATCAATACAATTCTACATAGATTATGTCCGAGTGTTCCATTGGGTATTCAAGGAAGCGGCAAGGAGTAACTCCCACTATTTCATTTATTTAGATTTGTGAAGTAGGAACTTTTAGGGTTACAATTGACTTCAGTTCAATAATAAAACAATTATAAAAAAAAATAAATATTGCAGTTTAAACACATTTGAGATATAAACAAGATGTTCCCCACTGTGCGGGGAAAACCCTGATTACTTGACTCGGATTTAAGAGCTATAGAATGCAAAACCCTATATAGTATGTGGCAATTGTTCTTGTAAAGCGGTATTATTTAATATGCCGGCAATCTAGATTTTGCATTGTATAATTCGATTGTGTTGAATTCTTATTGCATTATTCAAATGGCGATTTTATAAATTTCCAAGCCAACTATTTCTTGAGATGGACAGCAAACAAAAAAAAAAAAAAAAAAAAAAAAATGGAATAACAAACTACAATAACAAAAAAAGGTTTACAAACAAGAAGATTAGCTGTTTGTATTATACAAATCGACAAATCGCAATAAAATGGCAATTTGGCACTGGGTGATTGGCATAGGTTTATCTGTTGTAGTTGCTATAGTCACTCAATATCGAGCCTTACCAAGTTCACATTCAAGTGGAGGTGGGAATAAAAATTTCATAGAGTAAGAAAAACCATTAACATGTTTGTTTCACCCTTTAAAACTTGTTTCTACTTTCAGTGAGCTGGATGATGTCTGCGCTATATGCAGGGATCTAATGAGAAATGAGGATGCTCAGTATTTACATTGCGGTCATGCCTACCATGGTGACTGTGTGAGACGATTAAAAAAATATAAATCGGAATGTCCGAAATGTCGGACTCAGATACCTAGATAGAAACGACATCAGCGGGACTATTCTCTTTGATGTATCTTCACAAAGTTGCCTTGCAATACTTTGTTTTAAACGTAATCTTCAGTTAGTGTCTGATACTTTATTTGAAATGTATTTTATTCTTCAGTTAATGTCTGAAATAACAATAAAGTAAAGTTTAAATCAAATGTAGGAGTTTAGTACGGGCAGTGCAACGTTGGACCAATTATCGTGCCACCTTAAACCTTGGAATGATATCATGTTCTTTCGAAAAACTTCTTTGGATTCGACTAGACTGGGGTTGTTGGGAAAGTTTTCAAACCAGAACAACAGTTGTTCGGCAAGCTCTTGGAAATTTTGAAAAATGAAACCATTTTGCCCCGGCCTGACTAACTCGTTAATGCATTTAAAGTTATAGGCACAGACGGGAAGACCACAACCGAACATGTCCACCACTTTCATTGGCAAATCCAAGCCACTGGAACTCCAATGTAGAGAAACACCTAAATCAGCGGCAGCTAAAACGGTTGGATAATCTTCACTTTCCAACCAAGGTGTTATAATGCCAACTTTGGTAAACTTTAGCATTTCGATTTTTTTTTGATACTCCCCTTTTTGGGGCCCTTTTCCGGTTATTATACACAAAAGATATGGAAAGTTTTGTGGTCTGCTCTTGGCTTCATTTTCATAGACTGAAAGAAAATTAAACAAATTATCTAGCCGTCTAGTCGTTGAAGTAAAATGCATACCTTTAAGAGCTTCCAGTAAAATGCTAAAGTCTTCATCTGGTGTCCAACTGGTGGATGATACCAATATAGCCATTCGTTGTGGTTTGTATAATACGGATCCATTGCTAAGCTTCTGTGTTAATGCAGTACACTCCAAAACGCCCGACTCCTTAAGATCATCATAGCGTGTTGGGAGAAATTGATGATATTCTTTTGAAAGCTTCATGAATAGCTCATGTTTCTTTGCCAAGTCGACTGGATGAAATTGCACGGGAGGCCGGTCGTATAGAACTGTAACATTTCTGAGAATCAAGACATATCAAAACTCGAACATAAAAACATCTAAGATATACCGCACCCACTTAATATTCCAATTCTCCATTAAGTCCCCCTGCATGGCTTTAGTGACACAGAAATTGGCATCTGCCTTTGAACCAAGTGTTCTCTCTATCCACCTGGCAATTCGACATAGGCGATTCTTCTCTCCCCCAGCCATTCCCAGAGCCAATATCGTATATGTATAATTATGCCAATCGATTATAAATTTGGTACGCGTTAGCACGGAATATAGATAACATACTGCCAGCGCAGGAATTCCGGGAGGGTTTTGCAACAATAGAAAATTCGGTCTTCTTATTGAAGCCAACGCAATCATTAGGCTTAATGTTTGCCAGAATGTTTTGAATATCAATTTCAATGTTGGAGTTAAATTCGTCACGGGTACGGCAGCCAGTTCATGAATTTTGCACCTCGGCTGTGCCGTACACAGGTTTTCCAAAGGTTTGCTTTCGACGTACCCAATCATATCCACATTGTAGCCAAGTTCCAGAAAGCTGTCTGCATGATATTCCATGCGTGGACTCCGGCCTATGTCACCCAATACAACGATACAAACATTTCGTCTGCGAACTTGCAACTCAACCATGGTAAGATATCATTAGTTAAACAAAAACAATGACGAAATCAGGAAAATCAGAGTTAAATACGTTAACAAAACCACTACTAGTGATGGCAATTTAACCACAATGTTAGTGATAATCGAATTTTTTATTACAATTAACGATTTAACTGATACGTAGAAACTCCTTCGATTCAATTATACATTAATCGATTATTTTACGAATAATCTTCGTACCTAGAAAAAAAATGTTGAGAGCGGTTGATTTTAAACGCTCCCTCTTTTTTTGTACCGACAAATTCAATCAGAAATCACAAAAATGAAGCAATTACATTCGACAGTCAGGCAGAAATAACGATCAAATCAGGCGTGTGATTATGAATGGCCATCTGTCGCTCAGGGCTGTGATCGAGAATGGTTGCGTGACACTTTTTTCTCATCAGAGAAATCCAAAATATATTAGTATACATTTTCTCATTTATTTTGTAATTTTTGATTTGCAAAAAGTAAATAAATGAATGTCATTTTCCTAACTATTTGGATTCCAGAGAATTCGGACAATTCGGACTTGCAACTGACAGTGACAGATACTACCGATAGACACTATTTAAGAAAATTCACTATCGATAGTGTTATCGTTAGTTTGACTGCTCTAATATAAACAAAACATATAAACAAAACAAGGAGCAAATTCGCTGGAGTTGATCTTATCCGGCTTATAAACTGAATTTGGCCATTGCTCTGCAAATAATTGATCATTGTCAGAGATTTGATTTGCACCATTGATAGATTGACTACCTCTATTGCAACAGAAAATCATTAAAATTGTTCAAATGTCGGTTTTATTGAAAAGAAAACGTGGCCGACCTAGATTGGATGAGTCCCGAGTAATTAATAACTTTGACAGTAGTCTCATCGAGGAAGTTAAAAAGTTTTCCATTTTATATGACCGAGAACACCCCCACTACCGCAATCGCGAATACTCGGAACGAATATGGCAAAGAATAGCGAAGAACTTAAATGTAAACGGTGGGTTCAAAACTTTTTGCAATTAACTTTAGTACATAGTTCCAATGTTATTTTTGTCCTATTCCCCGAGCTAAAGATCGCTAAGAAATGTCGTTACAAAACTCAGAGTAAACATTTAATTTTCCAGGAAATGCTGTTAAGAATCGTATGTTTCAACTGCGAAACCGATTTAACGTAGAAAAACGACGTGTTCCTTCGAGTTGGCCACTCTTCGAAAACTTGGCATTTTTGAGTGATTATACCAAAAGACGTCGTCGATATAAAATACCAGTTAATATCAAGGGACACCATGGTTCAGCTGCCACATCGACGGACGGCGATGACAACGAAGAGGAGGAGGACGATAGATTTAACGAAAACAACGCTAACGAGATGTTGATGTACGCTGATTTGATGTCTGAGCAGAAGTATTACCAATTAATTGTTTCTATATTTTTAGGAATGGCTATATTACCAATGACAACATTAATCTCCCAGAAGTTACACCAAATAATCCGGCGCAACACCACATTCCAATGCCACTAAATGAGGTGGTGGACATTGACTCTGAGTTGTACAATAAGAAATTCAAGGCGTTTGGAGAGTTTTTAGCCTCGTCACTTATTGAAATGAACGAGATGCAAGCATTACATCTAATCAAAAAATTTACCAGTGATTTAGTGGAATATTCAAAACTTGAAGACGGCAATAAACGGCAGACATCAAATATGTATCACTCAACCATTACTGGAGAAGATTATTTGCTGAATTAAATAAAACGTAAAAACTAGTTTTGTTTTAAATAACTTATTATACCCATATTATATATATTTGCACCGTTTGCTAATTTAATAGATTCAGTTCCTTTATGGAATGTTGAGGGAAGTACATAGGTCTGGTAAGTTATAAATCGGTTGTGAATATAGCAAAAGATATAACATCTCAGTATTTGATGGACACATACAATTGAAACTTAAAGTATGCCACAACTATTAGATGGAGAGACTTTTTAAGTATTTACACTGCCCATTGGGCAATAGAAATTATTTAATTATAAAATTCTAGGCAAACAGATCTGAAAACAATACGAAATGTTGAAACAATCACCGTCAATGTCTTGGTGACAATTAGCATTCTGCGATTTCTAAGAAGATTGTAATCTGGAATATCCAAAAAGTACTTTGAAATTCGTAATGTTTGACATGTTTAAATTTCTAGTTAAATTTCGAATGAAAGACCAAACTTATGTTTTACGAGCTACTAGAGCAGACATACGATAACTGTTCCGTCCATGGTTTTAAAACTACACTAGAGGATTTTAATAGCAGAGTAAACAGGGTTCTGATCAGACCGTTGTTAAGTTCTGATCAGAAATTGTTGGGGAAAAATATATGTAAGCCATTTATGTATATATTAGATAATTTTTCTATCTGTTGATATAAAGAAACCCAAATCCGAGGTTTGGTCGGCTGACTTTCATATAACTTCTAATAGATTTGTGGATGTTCTATTTTTTTTACCACAATTCTCTTCAACTCTTTGACGTTACTCTTGTTTTCAACAATTTACGATCGAATCCATTTGCAGATTTTCTAAGTCGTGTTATATAATTACTAATCACATTGAAATATTGTATCTTTACAAATTATCTCACAGGGAGTATAATTTTGACAACATTTCTGGCTTCGGAGAAGTAACATTACATTTACAAACTTATGACAACCCCCATATTTATGACTACTTGCATCAGGTAAATTCAATGGTAAAACTTTTGAACCTTTATGAGCCGTACAACATCCACGTCGTCTATTACCTTTATTATCTTCAACATGGTGTCAGCCATATTTCATTCATTCAGAATACTATTATTAGATAAATAAGCTGATGGAACTCTAGCCCCCATACTTCTAAACCTAAATAACTGCAATTTCTGACACGTCTCTACACCGTCATCTCTTTCATCGCGAATCTATCCTTTTGAACAGCGTCAACATCAACGAATTAATTTGTTTTTAAATGTCAGTGTTAGCGTGGGGGTTGTGGGTTCGAGAGACTTTGGTCTGTCGCTGCAAGAATCTAAGAATATGGTCTGTGTCACCGGGTTTACCCTTGATCCCAAAATAAGAATATAAATTTACTTTGTATTGTAATTAAATAAAAATTAATAACAACAGTGGGTGAACTAATGCGCCTGCATTCTGACACTAAAAACATTAAAAAATTTAATTTAATTTTTTTGCTATAGCAATTCCGTTTATTTTTGATTGCTAAAGCCGGGGAAAATCTCGATCATGTATCATAAACATGGCAACTACACTGCACTGAAGAATAAGGAGAATGAAACATATTACGCAATAACTATACTCACCACGGATGAGATGTCAAAACAGAAAACGCAAAAATAGTGAGGAATCAAAACAAAATATGCAAACCGAAATCCCGAAACATTTTCGGGATTTGCCGAAATTGGCAACCCTGTGCTCAAGTAAATGAACATGCGCCTTTCGTAGCAATCAACTCGGCGAGGTTGCGAGGGTTCATTCATTCGTTGGGTAAACGTCGCGGTGTAAAGACTACCAATTGTCGAACGGAGTGAGTGAAATTGACAAGTCAAGAAAAATAGAAGAAAAAATATGTTCAAATTCATAGATACCAATAAATATTGAAAAAATATATACAATATGTACAAGCCTAGTCGTTCTATGTAAGACTATAATTGAAGAGTGACTGTGTGCAAACCAAACGTCCAGCCTAAATTTATTCAAAATAAACAAATGTTAAGACGTGTATGTGTGTGTGTGCGTGTTGAAGTCTGCCAAATATAATTATTATATATATACAAAGTTTCACGTATCGAAACGTTCCTTATGGATGGATACTAAAAATATGAAAATATGGATTTAAATCGAGTACTTATTAACTGCAGGATGTCTGGTAAGTTTTCAATTCATTTCTAATTGTGTATGTTAGGACAATGTATTCACATTCCATGTACATACCTATTTACCATACATTTGCATGAATGTGTGGCGGTATGTACATATGTCGACTGAATTTTGCCGTATGCAAAATGCAACGAAAAAGTAAGTGTCCATTTTGTTTGGTAAACTTGCCGGCGTTTTATATTTTAGCTGTCTGCTTGTGAAATTTACCGGTAAAACAAAAAGCACACACACACACACCAACACACATATACCGATGAGATAAATTGCCGCATTTTAGTCTACAGCACACTGGCACTGACTCGAGTTAACATGCAGGCAGCCCTACGATTTGAAGCCAACCACCCACCGGCCTCCTCATCACTGCCACCATCCACCTTTCTATGCTTACATTCATATACATATACTTGATTCTATGCTCATCTACCGTTTCGACAAAGGGAGCAAAGCGTCTGAAACGAAATGTTTTATTTCTCTCTCTCTCTCTCTCTCTTTCTCCACTGCCTCTTTGACATCTTACGCATTTAACGGTAATACAAAAAAAAAAAAAGAATGAAAGAAAGAAAAAAGAACAACATCTCAGAGAATTGGCGTATTAGTAATATTGTCTGATGTCCTCTTGCCAGTCTCTCGCTAGATATGGATTTACATGTGTTCCTGCTTATGTATATGAATTTGTGGACATACACGCACATATGCGGTGCGACTCAAGCTTCAAAAAAATGTCTATTCTGAATGGATGGAATATGACGGTTCAGTTTCTTTTGAGTGTCCCGTGAACTTGAAAAAGAACGACTCCATTTTTGCGTTCGTTCACTGATCAAACTTACGACAAGTTTTCGTCGTAGTATGTGTGTAGTTCGTTTTACTACTTTCTACTTTCCTTACCCTCTTACATTTCCCAACAAAAGGAGAAGAACACCAAAATGAAAAACAAACAACAAACTTTATTTTGGTATTGTGTGTGTCGTTGTTAAGGAAGTGAGGGTTGGTTGGGAATGGCAGAGGGGCCACGCATGGCAATCTTGCCGCAATTACATGAAACTGACATTATTCTGGTTGTTTTGTTGACTTTTCCCGCAGCAAGTAGGAAAATGGAAAAGAAAATGAAATTCCATTGCGAATATGTCAAGTTTAATGCATGGCTTTTGGAGATGTCTTCGCTAAATGTACGTATGTATGTACGTGTGTTGTATTTTTTACCCTAAACCCTGGACTAACATACATACATACATACATACAAATACATATGAACATCATAATAGGGCAATATTTTTCACCCGGAATTTTATATCCCCACGACATGTTCTTTTCAATATAATACGCAATTGTTCACCACTGTGATCCAAAAAGGAAATTTGCATAGCAGTTTTATTTTGTGGCAGGAACTTTGATTAATAAAAAATATGGATCATATGGAAGAAGAACTTTGAATTATAATAATTATGGATCATATGGGGCAATTCCGAAGGCAACAGCCAGATGAAACGTCCCTTGACATGTTTTTACATGATTACACCGAAATTAAGTCTGAAATATACAACCATATCTACGTTTCTCGATGTAAAAAGGGGCGCGGTCGATTCGAAATATTTATGGCAATTTCAAAGTTCAATGAAAAGTTTGTGTGTTGTCCCTTCAACTTTATAGGATCTATCAGAAGGTTAAGTTGTTACCCGTCATCCTTTCATTCAAGTTCATCCGATTAGGACGCTTATTAAGGTTGCATGAGTACCGAATACGTTTTAATAACTTCGACGACTGCACACACACATCCAAAGACCATACAGAGGGCATACGTCGCAAGTCGTTTTCCAACGTATTAGTTCGGAAGCACACTCCAGATGTCAGTAATACACATGGCCCCATTTGTCAGTTTTACAAAGGAGATCAGAGAAAATTCTGGTTTTATGCTAACAATAAACACATACGCCCGCTTTTGGAAATATTTAGCAGAGGACTTAAGGCGTCTGTGTTTTAAATGGACTTTGGTACATCTACATATCTCTCATTTACTTCAATAGTGTCACAATTCAAAATTCAATTTTAATTTTTTTCCTCAAGGAAAAGCTGTAAATCTCTAATTTAAGTTGACTTTTGTGCTGCAAAGTCATAGGACAGGCCTTTAGTTAATTCGGGAATCCTATGGTTTTTTTTTATAGGTATTTACTAAGTAAGACGCAACTGAGAACTTTATATGACTCATCATTAGTTGACGTGCCACTGTTGTGGTCTGATCGGTCCAAAAAATCGGTATGTTATTCGTCTAAATTGTACGTACCACGACACATGTGAGATCAATTTGCACAACCATCAGTTTATTGAGATGGGAAAGCACGTCCTCCCACACAAAACGTGTGCAACGCGAGTACTCACATATATTGAGTCATTGACATTCTTGTAGGTGGCAGTTGGTCCATGCATGAACATGGGACATATGTTTCGCAGTATATTTTTATTCAATATATATAAAAAATATTTATAATCATTTCCATTAGAATTGAAGCGATTTGACGAAGCCATTCCGTCTTCGTTTTGAGGTATGTGTAGAAATCAACGCATTTGTACTTCAAATTACATTTCGCCTTCAATGTTTGCACATCTAATCGGGTTTTGTCTGGCGTCCATGTTTTGTTCACTGCAGAGAAGATTCGTTCCCGATGATACTTTCATCGATGTAATGATTCAATGAATATGACAATTTATTGTATGATACACATACAAACATATACACGTTTTATGGAAGTTGTAAGTTGTAAGTTTGGATAAACAAACAATTTTTTATGGCTCTCAATTCAATTCAATTTCTTTTATTTGTTTGTTTGGTTTTCTTCACACAAATGCAAACATTTTCAGAACTGAAATATTACTCGTATGTGTATGGTATTGACAATTTTCTGATGAAAAAGGTCAAGTTTCAGTGATCCAGAATAATCAAGAAAAAAAAAACATTTTCAAGTGGTTACAACAGCTAATTAGATTAAAGTACCAATACTTTGTCAACCTAACTGAAAACCTACTAACATTCGTTGGGGCGGATAAAATCGTATTAGTACATGCAACTGCTGGCGTTTGGTTGCTGCAACTCTGTTCTAATAGTCAGACACACAGCCTGTACCTATACCATCACCGGCGAACACTTATTTGTATTTAATTAATACGATAAACATAAAATCGCCTAGAAATAGTGTCGATGGAACAGTGTTGTTCTGTATTAACACGACTTTTTAAAAGAGTTCCTTTGACCCAAATGGAATGGTATTGATGTGGACGGTCGTGATACAATTTAAATGCGCCAGGGATCAGAATTGACCCGTACGCACCAAATATATTTCTTATTGAAATATATTTCTTATTTTCGTTGTGCAACTGAACATTTTTTGGATGTACTGAATAAAATCCCTTGGGGAAAAGATATTTCCCACTCAATCACACAAAATGGTGAAAATCTTGCTGTCACAGTTCACTAAACTAAAAAGTTTTCGGAGTGTTGTCTCTGGAAGAGGTGATCAAAATTGGCCACCGAGATCTTGTGATTTAACACCTTGCGACTTCTTTCTTTTGGTGCCACGTGAAAGACAAGGTCTATTCCAACAGCCCAGCGTCGATTCAAGACCTCAACGAAATAATTTGTGAGACTATCGAGGACATAGGTCAGCCACTTTGCGATTTACTTATGGACAATTTCTTGAAAAGGATATGGTCCTGTAAGCGTGGTCGTGGTGGCCATTTGCCTGATGATGTTGTTTTTCATTATTAACGGCACACCATCCTTATTATTATGAAATAAACATCCGATCATTTATCTCAAAAAATGTCATTTTTCTTTGGAAACCAAAATAACACCTTTTGTTGGAGGACCCTTTAGAACAAAACATGCACTGATAATGTCCAACTAATCCAGAGTTGTTTTATAGAAATTACATCTATATATCGCATCCTAAATACAAAAGTGTCACAACTCAAAATTCGAACGCATTAACGCAACTAAAAATAGTTCTCTTTAGTTCATCGTGCAGAAGCAACGCAATTAACATAAAAGTTGTGATGTCAAAAAGACATTTTTGCAGTAGTTTGCAGAGATGTGTACTCCGGAAATGTGTGTAATTTATGGAAAAAATTGGATTTGGAAAATTTTGAGTTGTGACCATTTTGTATTTGGGGTGAGATATATGTATGTATTATTTATTATAAATGTATGTAAATATCTCTGTAACATACGTATGTATGTATGTATGTGTGCGTAGAGATGCTACCGCACAATCGTCTGACACTCTGTATGCACATGCGAGTATATTTGGCCAATTGCTTGATGCAACTGATTCCATATACGTATGTATGTATGTGGGTACTATTTTTTACTTTTCCGTCGATTCTGGCCGTTCGTTCGCCCTTTTATTTAATGATGACGAACAGCCGTAGTTAACAAGCAGTGCAGCATTTTCCGCATGGGGCGGCGGGGAATCGTTAATTCTTTTAGCGCTAATTTTAGCCGCTTCTTTAGACATTTGCCAACTTTGCATGCATTTTGTTATTTTAGGCATTTTAGTGCTTCCCCCATATTGAGGCCTTAGTTATCTGTGTTTTCCTTATACTACACTAGTTCTTTGCATGCTCAATTTTCCGGCCGATACATGGGACAGAAACACAGGGAAAGGCTAAAGGGTGATGGGAGCGTCTGTCCAACGCATTTCACCGCCCTACACCGAAAGAAATGCATTCAATTGATGTCAAATTGCATGGATACGACGAACGTCATCGTGAATGAAGAATCCTGAATTTATTTGAAGTCGATACGGGAACCAACGTTTATCATTATGCTGCGGGTCATATGGACACTCGACATTGTTTCTGAAATTTAGTGCTCCATCGAACAGTAAACGACGAAATTAGGCTTCAAGGTTTCATTTTTTCAATCTTCCACTCAAGAAAAAGACGTTGACATATGCCTAGGCTCGTAGAACCTTCAATATGTTTATCGTATGGATTTATGTGGCGAAAAAGATGCTGGAAAATGCCAGAGGATCGTAGTCCAACATAAAGTAGAGTTTGATATGTAAGCGGCAGTCTATCGCACTCAGTATACAAATAAGTGAAGGGTGTTCCTAACGTTTCCTTTTTTTAATTTTCCATAATCTTAATTAATTCAATTATTTACAAAAAAAAAAAAATTGGTATAGAGAATAACTAAAAAAAAGTCAGTTATCTCTTATTAGAGACCTCTGTCTAGACAATATGGTGTTCACCTTTCTGGGTCATTAATTTTTTAGAATGTTTACGTTTCCTCGAGATGACTGTATCAGGCTCTCCAATCACTGCCAGGCCAGCCTCTGGGACATGCTAGGGAACTGTAGAGCTGGCAGGAGGATGTCTGTGGACATTCTCAACGTTCCCTCTGAGTGATTGAATAACAAACGATCGGTGGTCGTTTGTCGTTATCAAGTTCTGATGTCTCATTACATGTGTCCGTCGTCACGGGACTTCATCTGCTAGTAAAACCGTACGGATGAATAGGAGGTGGAGGCGTATACAAAACACTCTCTCTCTCTCTCTCTCTTAATTGCCCCTCCAGGGCGTTGTTACTTCATTAGAGCTTTTTAGGGACAATGAGAGGGAGACGTGAGACTGCCACGCTAACCGAACACACACCACCCACTGAACAACGTTCAACGTATTGTTGGGCAGCAACTTGAAACCCGCTATGAATCAACTCAATATGCAATTGAGGTGATTCCAATATGCGACGAATGTATACCCACCCGGGCTAAGCCTCATTTATGCTCTGTATAAATAGTTGACCTGTTATCAATCATATACTTGAGCTGGCACATTTATCCCTCGTACTATTTGACTTTTGTACTATCTGGCGGTGCACACACATATCTCTTCGTAAGGGGCTCTTAGTCAGCCACTCACTGATGATTATTTATTTTGCGGTTCGGGTCGATTCTTTCTTATAAGAGTTCGATTGAAAAATGCTACGATTCACATTTGGCCAACAGTCTTAAGAACATGGAAACACATGAAATGTCCGTTGGATATAAACACACGTACAGGCATGTTTATTGTCAAACATTAAATGTATCTGCCATAGAAGTCGTACATATAGGTACACACATACATCCATTCATCTGAGTGGAAAATGTATAGGTATGTACCTACATTTGTGTGTGTGTGCAGCTGGGAATGCTCATCGGTTATTGTATTGTATTTGTATGAACGTCAATTTCGACTTGAGCCATGATTACATTAGAGATTAAAAGTTGAATATCGAAATAATCCTGGAAATAGTTTTGAAAATTGTAAATTGCAGACGAGTTGATAATGTCCTCGCAATTTGAAGTGGAAGTCGTGGGTTCGATTCCAACTAAAAGTCACAAAATCTGGTTTTTGTCCATTGGTTTTCGTTGGACCCAGAATGAGAATGTGTGTAATAATTTCCAATCAATCGAATGTAATTTGGCAGAACGTTTTTTGAGTTATTTAACAGGCGGTTATTTAACAGAGTATTGTCGGCCCGATTGGTCTTCCTTTTATTCATATCATGTAGTAGTCCCGAATGATGATTTCTTGTAATTTTCTTATAATCAGAAGAGCACTTTAACTTCTTTCTACAACGTTGAGTTGTTTTTCATTTCTAAAATTCTTTCTATGCGACGACAACCGTGTTGTCGTGTTTCGCTGCTTTGAAACTGTAATGCGAGTGTTTGCTGTACACACTGACGGTCATAAGAAGTGAGAAGCAATTTGATTTCATGTATAGACTTCAAATTGGAATTCCTTCATTTCGGATCAGGCAATATCAGTAAGAGTTAACTTTTTAGTGTTTTTTTTGTGCAGCTGTCACATCTCTTTATTGCGATTATTTAAAAATGGAGCGCTCTACGCGTTATAATTGTGAAAACATTATTTATTTTATTTTTATTTGATTACAATACAAAGTAAATTTATATTCTTATTTAAAACCGGGTGACACAGACCATTTGGCAAGATTTTGGCATCGATAGACCAAAGCCTCTGGTGGGAATCGAACCCACAACCCCCACACTGATAGATAATCAGGCGATCAACTCCCCTACCGGGGGCGCTTAATTGTACAACTTTCGAAAATTACGCTGAGACCGCCCCCATTTTTTTTTTTTTTTTTTTTTTTCAAAATAAACTTCTTTTTAAGCGGAGCGAATTTCCATTAACATCGTGAATACACAAAATTGTCGAATTTGGAGTTCGAAGAATCCTCATGCAATCCATAAGAAACAATTTCACCCACAACACGTAACTATCTAGTGTGGATACATACCCACTACACTAACAACTTTCAACAAATCCGTATAATTATTGAAGTCGAATTGACATTCACAGATATTGAGGTTTCCAGCTGAATGGTCACCACTTTTTTGTTTGTTTTTGCTATCGCATCCTTTGAAGGAAATTATTGACGTGTTACGCCTGAGTAAAAGTACTCAGGGGTGTTGTCATTTTTGTCTGTGAGTGTTACCTTTTATAGGTATCTCAAGTCAAATGCCGTTGCCTTTGACAGTTTCCGATATTGATGTTGTTGTAGAAGAATTTTAATATGCCATCGACATGACAATCGAAAAGCTTTCTTTTCTTAACTTCGTCATCTTCCGAGAGACATTAGGTGGCATTTTAACCGTAATATTCCTGCCTGACATTACCATACACCTGTGTGTTTTTCTGAGAGTTTATACTTGCATACACACACACACACAACACAACCATGTCACTGTCGTTAACGTGCACTCGTAATTGACTTAAGGTCTCTCCTTTATCGTCAACAATAAAACCTCCATAATATTGACAATGTTAACATTAACGGTAAGTGGCGGCGGCGGTGGCGGTGAGGGTGCCGGTATAGGCTACATCATCCTTATCGTTTGTTTCATTCGTTCACTCATTGTTTATCATATTTGTTCGTGTATATAATCAAATAAATGACTCTCTGTACCAGGTGTTGTTGAGGTTTTTTTATTTTGTCTTTCTTTTTGTAACCCGATGTGCGTACATTGTTCCTGCGGGCAGGAGAGCGAGATGAGTGTGTGTACGAGTACGTAGACAGCCGTATGTATTTTACGTGGAGAGGAAGAGAGCCTGCTGATGATATCATTTCGTGCGGACTTACTTTGTATGCATAGGAGATTTCACCAACGTTCAGTGCACTGATCGAGGAAGTGAAGAATGACAGATGTGATTTTGTGCCGAAATCCTCTGCAAATCGGGGAACATACAATAAAAACCTGTACACTATGCAGCGGGTACATATGTATGTATGTACCAATGAGATCGGTGTTACTAAAGTGAAACGCAAGAAATGACTGGATAATATAACGATCGACATTTTAAAATACACACTCATTAATAATGTATGTGGGTTTGCAGCTTTTAAAAAAAATTGAACAGGGTTAACTAGGCTAAATGTGAACAGGGTTGAACAATGAAGATTTGCTGTGATTTACTTTTCCACTCTTAGTTGTCTCTATTTCTCCTTACTATCACTTTTCATAGGAAATAACAACAAATACATCTATGAAACAATAAAATCGCGTTCGTCCTGTATATTCTGGTCGAATAATCCCATTGGGTTATAAATTCGATTGGGTTATAAAATAAATTTTGTTTAATTGACAACGATGTGTTAGAGCGATTAGGTGAAACCACAATTAATTTCCTAATGCAGCGCTCACACGTTACAACTGTTTGTACAATTTGATCAGGTTGTAATGTCTGAGGGAAAGATGGTCATAGGCTGGTCGTCGGTTTGATGAAAATCAACATATTCTGATTTCAGCTAAAGTTGGCCAACTAGGTTGGTACATGTGCGGGCTGGTCATTCAAAGTCACAGTTTTGTAGCAGAGTTTTGATAAAATAAAAATAAAAAAATAAATGAGGGATATAAAAATATGCCTCAATTGTCGTTCATGTTGATGCTACAAAAAATATTTGCAAATTAGATTGTATAAGAAATTGTTTATACAATTGTAGAGTGTGAGGAAAACGAACTACTTGATTGTTCAACTCAGTTTTACAAACAGTTGTATCGTGTGAGGACCACATGAGAGTTCTCTATGTTTGAGAAGTGATTGTAGTTGCCAGATCTGTAGTTAAAAGTCATTTTGGCTAGTAATGCGAGAAGAAATTCTTTGGCTAATTAAACCGTTATGAAATCGCAAAATTAACTGGGATCCAGAAATGGAGGCAAATAAACGAGAAAGACAATTATGCGGGGAAAACTGTACTTTCTGTGCCGACTAGCCGGCAAATTAATCTATTACTCGCAAAGTTGCCGGCATTTACGAGGTGAAAATGGCCACAGTAAATGTTTGATGTTATCAGGGATACGAACCTGGATTTGCTGTGCGACCACAGATAGCACATCACATCGCCCATCACATCGCCGCCGCCCATACACTGACATTGCTTTGATAGAGGAATCCCTCGAATTCGTCTTGGTTCCACTATCTGAGACACACAGGCCTACAAAAAAGTAGATTTCTGTGGTTGATCATTGAACTGAAGTGCTGGAGCCTTCCTCCCACCAACACTGAGTCTCTGCCCAGATGGATTTACTTGTTAACATCAGAATTCACAAATCCTTTCGAATATGTTCCCTGTAAAAGAACACGCACTGTGGAACATATGGCATACATATTTGTTCGGGCCAAGAAGTACATTTGTTGTTATTGTTGTTGCTGTCCAAAGTCTCAATTACAAAAAATCACATTTCTCTTGAAATGTTTGTATCTGTTCACATCCGTAGTTTGCATACTCAAGGAAGTTGACTTTCTGTGTTATTTCGAACTGACTGCTACACACGTTCAAGCCAAAGAACTCCTTCGACAGACGGACAGACAGGAAGAAATAAATATGAATGCTGTGTGAAGATTTCCATCAAAAATGAAATTTATAGAACCACAACGAAGCACAAGAAAAATGAAGGCGTCAACCAGAAATTACAGAACCTGACAGTGCAGAGTATATGGGGGGGGGGGGGGGGGGGCACACAATAAATACTCGTACTCTCGCCTGTCCGCACTTGAAATCAAATTGAAATTCTGTACTTCAAGTATCGATTGTTGTTGGTTTGTTTTGTGTTGTGCTTTCGTGTTTCCTTGCATTGACCTTATGGCAGGAAGGTAAACTGAAAACCATCCCCCAAAAACAGAAATAAACCAACAAAACTTGTTTTTAAACACTAACACGACCTGCTTTGATAGAAACTTTTCCTATTACATTTACGTTAGTGTCCCAAAAAAAAAAAAACAAAAACAAGAATTACATCCATGGATACCAACACAACGAAAAATATATGAAGCAATTAAATGCGAGAACGGCCACACTAAGGGGGTTGGAGAGGGGTTAAGTAAATCAATAGCTGGCAGAAGTTGAGTCTTGGCAAACTAAAGTTCTGTATTCGCCTAATAGCAGGGGCTGGACCAGCCTCTGCTGGGATACGCAATTCACCTTCACTTTCATTGTCACGTGTGACAACAGGCCTACACTACCACAGACATAGGCATGTACACATGTGTGTACACACCTTTGATAATTAACTTAAATTTATTATTTTTATTGTATTTATTTACTGCAAATAGAATTTACCAACAAATTTAAACAAAAGGACTGGCTGCGGGGCCTTCGCTTCGCTTAACTTAAATTTATATTTTTAAGGATGTGAGGAGGGGATCTAAAATGTTAACAAGTGACATTCTCGTTTTCCCATTTGTCTATGAATTCGACAAATCCGTTCACAAAGGCTAGGCATCCTTGGTCCAGCCAAAACCATTTACTTATTAAGAAATAGGAACTTGGTTCATTTAGGAAATAAAATATTTCGACAAATGCATCGCCCAAATAATAGAATGCCATTTGTTGTCAATTGATAAATGAATTACAAAAAGCCACTTTCTTGGCTGCATGCTTGTTTAGGGCTAAACGGAGTTCACCTGTACTCTTGCACTCCTCAGGTGTATTGAACTCCGTATCAGTTAAAGACACTGCTATATTTTCCCCAACTGCAACCAAAATAACTACGGACGAAATGGCAATAAAAGGAATGGGTGCCTACGTTTGTTATAAAAACCTCTGCATATTCAAAGAGCTGATTTGATTCGATTTGCTAGAACTTTTTATTAGACCATGAGATAAAAACAACAACCATCATTTTCTCAGTTCCCAAGCTCAACTTCCCAAAAAAAAAAAAACTGCAAGGCCCTCGATGGAGACAGCTCGCCATTTACAGTCGTCATATGTCCTTTGGAATGGCATTTGAATTGAAACTTTGATACAGCAATTGAATGTTGTTGTGTTGCCCTCCTGCGCTACAATTCACAAAACACCTGGTTGGGTTCTTATCAATTGCATTGCATTTGTTGGCCAGCTGGAGCGCCGCATACCCAGGTGTGTACATGTCAGTTAATGGAGTGTTGATTAGTTTCCAAATAACATAAATAGCAGTCGACATTTTTAGTAAACCACAAGAAATCAATACCTGATGGTACTTGATGACAGTGCTTAGGGTAGGTGCACGTTTTGTAATTTTGGACACAAACACCCGAACACATGATCCCAGCCCCGATGGAAGATTCTCGGCGACGACCCGGTTGAGTATCAATTATACAGGCAACAATTTCACCCATATTAAAATCGCATTTTTGCTCGTACACACGTTCATCCTTTGATTATATATTTTACTCATGATGTTGTTCAGCAACATATGCTCGTCGGCGCGTCGTTCTTCCCCCGGTTTGGTGATGTACCTGCACACATACAACGTACAAGTTTATACCTGCGTTCCTGTGAATTTCGTCGACAAAGCATAATTTTCGAATCATGTTTTTCGTGGTAGCGGTGCTCGATCGCTGTTGTAGTTTTTGGTTTTCTTTGATTTAGTACACACACACACCCATGTGGCAAGTTTTTGGAGCAGGTGCAAATATGTGCGTATGTTGTGCCTGCCATCAAAAGCTGGAAGCTTAACGCAAGGGTTCCTTTTGTGCTGTCTACCTGAGACCTGGACTGGTCATGTTGGCCGCAGCAGCAGCAGCAGTTGCTATTCGTTTTGTTGGGTATCTTTGATTTGAGTGCCACCTGCTCTTAAATATTTTCAACTGCATTTCTTTCTTCGTCGTTATTTTGTATAGTCAATCTCCAGTTGTGTTGGCGTCATTTAAAATGGATTGAAATTAAATACATTTCGCAAACTAGAATATCTTCGCTTTGCTTTTATTTTCTGTATCGCATAATATCCTGGCCCGGATTAGACATTTAGGTAGACCAACTAGCTGAATAATGTCATAACTCATAACAGGATTATTTTCAGGAGAATATCGAACAAAAATCTCTGCTGCATTTAAACCGAACCCACATCACGAATGATGATTGTCACAACTTTTTTGGGGACTTGCAATAATATTTCTGTATTTTCGAGATTCAACTGCTCCGAGAAGACGCCCGACCATGATTCCGACTCCATCGTGCCACCGTCTGCACAGAGTGAGATTTCGTCCTCTATGATGGCATAGTTTGATGTCCAAGACGAGTACTTAGTACGCCCATGTCCTTTGCTTCGTTTGACAATTGCATTCTGTCCCCGTTTAGTCTGAGCAATTCGAAGACGGGAATTTTGTATGTTCTGGTCAATACAACTAGTAAACAATCGAAAATCATATTTATCGATATTACATCTCACATTAATCGAATGTGTCGTACACAGCCGACTGCGTAATTGGCCAAGGCACTTAGTGTAGATATCCAGGTCCAGCTATCATACTTACTGGAAAAAGCAATTTAATTTTCAAAGATACAAACAAAACAATTTTAGATTTGGCGTATCGCAAAGTCCCTTTCGGGGGTATTGTCGGCCTTTGTTGCAATTACAACATGCCTTTCATCCCTTCGGCGGGATTGTTTTGTTTGTTTTTCTCAAAATGTATTTTGCACTTTGTGTTCGATTGGAAACTAACGGTTTTTCTTGGGAAATGCATATTTCGCCTGTGAGTGTGGCAGGAGGCGAATGACTCACAGCCGGTGCGTCACTCTATTATTCGGAGAAGTGAGGGTGGAATGGGCCATTGCATTGGCGACACGACAAAGGGGTTCTGTTTACTTTCGAGATGACTAAAATAGCTCGAATCCAGTTGTATGTATTTGAAATGTAAGGGGACGACGACGACTAAAGCTTATTTTCAAACAGTTTGTATTAAATATTGAATGGTGGTGGAAACGTGGTTCCCCTCGCCGCCTCTTTTGGTAAATGGTCCTCTATGTGTGTATTTACGTGTGGCATATGGTGGCGGCACTTTCTTATGCACAGGAGCTGCTCTGGAGTTATGAATGCCATTCAATTCCAGCGATTCCTTCCACATCTACATTAGAGAGGATCGACAATAGAAATTGCATTGCATTTCCTCAATTTGACGTCCAGTGTTATTAGAAGTCACAATTGGGTAAATGCATTTAAACACGAGGTAGCATTTGTTTTTAACTAACTGTACCTGATCGAAAAACTATAGAATATTTTGAAAAAAGTTATCTATATCTAAAGCCATTGGCTGGTCTTCAGACCCCGACCAATAAGCGTACGTACATATGTGCGAGTAAAACGGGCATCTGTTTCTGGGCATCTGTAAGAGTTGTCTGCAACGGTGAAAGATACAAGATACGGTGACAGTTGGGAAGGTTGCGCCTAGTGTTTGTGGAAAAGTTACTTCCTTGGTTGTAGTCTGTCAAGTGACACACGGCAAATATTAACTTTTTCCACAACAACGACTTTCCCCAACTGAAAGTAACTGAAAGAAAGCAGAAGGAAAATATAAAAGAAATGTTGGAATAAATTCACTTTACATAACTTAGGATAACACATGTGCCAATGGAAAGTGTGGGTGGTACAGTGGTACAACTCAAAAGTCAACACTCATTCTGCAATGTGTTTGGAAATCAAAAATTGTTTGAAAACAATTCGTTAGATGTCCTAACACACCTGGAGTTTGTAGAAACTTTCAATACTCGCCAAAACTTAATGTGTTAGGATTACGTTAGCATTCGTTGAAAGTGCCTGCCGATACCTCTATATAGTTCAAGACGTACCTAGGTACAATAGTGAAAACAGAACTTGGATGATTTTAAAAAATATCAAATATTATCCTAAAAATAATTCTTAAAATTACTTAGAGTAACTATCGTGTAATGATGAATCGATTTTTCGGGCATTTCAACATTTCGATAACGATAAAGGGACAAATCGTTCAGATCATGAATTAAACCAGGCCATACGTCATATGCAAGGTGCGCCATTCATTAAAATGATTTGTTATGGTAAGCGGTGTGTTAGGTTGTGTGTGTGTGTGCGACTATCACACAACAGAGCCCAGGTTCGAAACCGGCTTAAGATCGTCAAACATTTTTCAGCGCCTGTTTCCACCTGGCGACTTTACGAGACACAGAGTAATCTCTAAGCCACGTAAACCTTCTTTAGATAATGCATTAGCCGTTCGGAGCCGTCTCACTGATACGAGAGAAGTAACCCCGCAGTTGTTTCGTGGAATGTTAATGTTAAGAAAGTGTTATCGGTAGCTAAATTAGCAGACACATTTAGTCGACACCCTGAGATCCACAAATTATTCAAGTAAATCGTAATGTTTGCCATTGCATTTAGAGATGAGAGTTATCGAAATGTATCGTGCGATACCGGTGAATATCCTGTGTGGCGATAGTAAAGTAACTCAGTGTTGCTCTCGTAATAAAACAAATGAAAAAATGTGTCATCCATCATTGTGTGACACTCAGAAAGTGTGATTTTTTGTAATACCAATGTTGAGATGTAATCTCATGTTTCCAAGTAAATCTTTAATTTCCCCAGTATTTGCGAATCTGGCATTGGTGTGTGATAGCAGCACACACTACCTGTTACCCTACTGATTTGTTAAAGTGTAAATTGGGATGCTGAAAGTCCCGGTCGTAATCGGCATCCCTAATTGACACCAATTCAAAGAAAAAAGAAGAAATTTATTTCTTTATTTATTAATTACAATGCAAAGTATATTCTAGTTTTGGTCCAAGGTTAAACCGAGCGACACAGTTCATTCGGCTAGTTTTTTGCAGCGACAGACCAAAGCATCTGATGGGAATCGAACTCACAACACCCACTCTACCATTAGCTTCACTTTTGCCAATAAAATCGATATTTTTTTTAATTTTCAAAAAAATGTTCGAACAATTTGTGTGGTCGGTGACCGGGATCTACTATTTAAAGCCGGCACCCAACGACTAGAGACATTTTTTATATGGCTTAGAGATTAACCCTCCCTTGGGATTCATCTTACCAGGATATGAACCTGGGTTTGTTCGGTTAATACAGTACGCATGTACTACATGTCAAAACCGTGGCCGACCATAGAAACAACCTTTAGAAGTCAATTTAAAATGTACTCCTTGTTTTTCAGTGTACGATTGTACGAAAATTTCCGGAATCCTGAAAACATTTGCCAAAATCGTCCGATTTGTATTTCCCACGCAATGAAATCTCTAATCTGTTGCATGTTCGAGGAGCACAACGACAAGTTATTGCTGTGAAACAGATGATGTACGGATGGCGGTTATTATGGAGTGCAAGAAAGCAAGCAAGCAAGAATGATTTTACGAACAAAAGTTCTGTATGGCGCTATGTGTTCGTTCTTCTCCTTTATATAACGAAGGTATTATAACTCCCGTACAAATAGCGATAAGAATCATTCATTACAATTGGCCAATGAAACACGGGTGGCCGGTCCCTCCCATTTCGTTGACTTAGGAGCTAGAGCAGCTTGCGTTTGTGCTGTCATGTCAGTGTATGATGTTTTCGCTCAATATTGTTTATAATTTCAACTTAGGTATTCATGGAGTTCCATTTAGTATGTGGTCGTGCATCCCCTCAGAAATAAAAAGGGGCCAACATCGATGACGATGGCGACGACGACGCACCAGGACGACATTATGTTGCACGAATTTGCCAAGTGAATGTTTTCATCTATTAAAATATGTATGACACTTAAGTGACTGCTAAAAAGTGTTCATCAAAAGCTGGCAAAGAAGTGTGCTGTGCTGTGGTCCTCGAAAGCAAATCCAGTGCAGATAAATCCAAATGAACACATCCTATGCATGCATGTTTGAATATATGCACACACACACACACACACACAGTCATGTATGCAATCAGAGACACAAAGGAGAATACGGGGGTTTCTTTGTTTATTTCCCTAAAACAATTTATGGGCTGGTTTCATTTGTGTAACCCACTTTTTCTGGGTAGACTTGTGGGCAATGCACGTATGTATCTATGTATGTGCTTGCACTTGTGTGTGAAGTATTTTATATATCCGATTTTCGGAAAATGTTCACACTTCAAAATGCTTTGCATGTGCATGCATACATATATCTGGGCGATCTGGTTTATTCTGTCCGTGCTACTTACAAATGTGTTGGATGAGGAGTTTTTTTTTAATGTTAAACGACCGCGGAATGAACACGATTCATATTGCTATCAGAATACGAACCTGGATTTATTTGGGGGGGTGGGTTAGTCGCTCTGACGACCACAAGGAACTATATATTTAAATTGTAGAATTAAATGAAATCTGAGGCCTAATCACGGCATCCGTTAAACTCTGAAACTCTCTCACTTGTTATCATTTTAAAAAGAATTGGGAAAATTATAATATTTTTTAAAGAGAGATTACCCCAAATGTAATATTCGTACAAAGTTCAGTGGATTAGTTCACACAAAAAAATGTGTAATAGTTTTTATGTAATCTATTTTGAAAAGGACAACAACTGTTTAAGACTTTAATCCAGACTATAATCCATTGTCCTTTACGAACGTTTTTACATTTTTCGTTTGTGTAGTCTCATAAAACTTATTAACGTAAAACTTGTCCAAATTTCTTTGACGAAAAGGAAAGTTCGTATATTCTTTGTGTTTCATCCACATTTGTTGTTGTTATGGTTTGAATTGTTCCGGGCTTTGGCGGAGTGGTCATGTCAATCTTCGAAGGGGTTCGTAAAGGACAAGAACACACACACAAACGACGCCGGTGTTTAGACCAGTGAATAAAGTAATAAAAGGAATAGGACAGACATCCTAATATAACAGTCAACTCCAGATATCTCCAATCCGCCTAACTGACAACTATTGGATAACCGAAACAATTTGTTTGTATGTTAATTTCAAAGAAATCACTGCTGAACGGCGTTTGTTGACTTTTAGCCGACTGTTTTTTGCTTCGCCGCCGCCGATGAGAACTTGACATCGGCTTCGTTGTTTGAGACACTACTTCCAGTTCGATCACAATATCTTAACATGTGATCGTCTCCCCATCTCATCTTCAAGGTCATACAACATTTATTACGATGTACACATTTCATTGCATCCACCTGTGTTGTTTTATCGGGAGGAAAACACTACAAGCCCGATGTGGAAAAACCAAAGGTGAAATGTAATTTTGAAACGTTGCTGCTGGCCATTAGAAGCCCTGCGACATTTCTTTAAAGTGCGACGTTCGTTGTCATTTTCCACAGGAAAAATCGTATCTGCAGAACATAAAGCAACTGAAAACAACAACCACTGACCATGACACTGATGGAGTAGCTAAGGACGAAAAAGGAGCAAAACTTAATGATGATGCCAACGAACTAAATCGCACACATACCAACAACATCACACATGTGAACATGACAAAAGAGAACGACAATAAATACAACCATAAGGAAAGCAACAAAACGAAACGTTATTCTTTTGATACAAATAAGCATTTAAGCTTTTTAAACATTAATTCGCCAATTCCTCGAGTTATGGCCCAGCCAACAAATGCCCCAAAACAACAACGAATGAAAGTAAATGTACAATGGATACAAACAATGCCAACGGACATACATTTGTACCTCCTATCCACGCTGCAAGTATTCGAACGTGAGGGTGTGTAATTGGAAAACTCGTAGCCAGGTTCGTTCATACGCTTCCTGATATACACACATACATACATGTGAACCGTTTTTAAAGTCTTCGGTGAGAATTTACCATTACCATTTGATTTCAGTTATCCTTTTGTCGTCGCTAAATAATGTAGTAAGCTTAGTAACTAATTCGACTAATTATGGAGGTCCATTTTCAACTACTCCCCTTTGACACATTAACAACGATATCGCATCATCATTTTAGACTCAAACTGTCCTGAAATCGGAAGATTGAGAATAGATACAGAAAGGACGTTTTTTTTACATACACCCATGTAGTCCATATATCTCACGTGTAGATTCTGTAGACCAGTAGGGTATCTGATATTATTTTCCCCTTCAAATGTTTCTTGGAATATTTTTCAGAATGGTCTGATTGAGATGGTAATTTCGTCCGTTTCTTCTCTGCAGACATCACTTCGTGCCGACTAATTCCAATATGTGGTATGGGGTTTTCCTTCTCATGTCCTCGAATAAAGGTTGAGGATTTCCATTAGTTTGTCGTGTTTTTGACCGCATCGAAAGCTTTCTTATAATCAACAAAAAAAGCACATGGCAACACATTTCTGGGCGTCTCAACAATTCTGAATTCTCGGGTACCCCGACATTCTTTGATTCCCAATTGCCGCTCTGCCATAGCAAAGTGACATTCGGTATATTCGTTAAACCTTTTGGGAAATATTTTCAACGGATGTCGGTCAATATCGAGCAATTATTATTTTAGTCTTTCTTCTGGATAACGACCAGAATGGGTTATTGAAATAGTTTGACTAGAAGTTGTACATTATTTGCAGTCTTTTAGTTTCAAAACAGCAGCGGTGATTTTGTCTGGGCCTGTTGCCTTTTTTTGTCTTTTAACGATTTGATGGCCTATTCCTGTCACTGGGTTTTTCTTTGCCACCCACATCGAATACAGCTTCATTGTTATCCTCGATTAGAATTGCTGGCGATATTGTTCGGTACAGCCCGGCCGACGCTTTTTGTTTTTTTTTTTTCTTTGGAGTGGTTTACAGTCGTCGTGTATATTTTGGATGTAAATAAATGTATTAAAATACATTTTCAATCTAAGAGCCCCGATAGGCGAGTTGATAGCATGCTTGCCTATCTGTCGCTGAAAAAATATAGCCACACGGTCTGTGTCACCCGGTTTACCCTAGGACGCAAAATTAGAGCATTCATTTACTTTGTATTGTAATTAATAAGTAAATAAATAATTTCAGTCTCCAAATTAGAAATTTTTAATATTTAATAATGAATTCGACGATTGTAATCTCATGTACAAACACAATTTAAATTAACAATAAAAAAAATATCTCCATTGAATGGATGGTAAATGACATTTAAAGAGTGTGAATTAATTTCTTCACAAGTTTCCGGCTTCATTGACTTGACTTTTTTTCTCTGTTTTTTTTTTTCGAACAAAAAATTATCTTACGAATGTACTGTTCTACGTTTGCGACATCCAGAAAATCACATTTCAGTACGGCCGAATGGGTCGTTTGGACAACGTCTTACGGTCTATTGAGACGGCAATCGCCTACGCCAGCTACAAGACCTGACCTATTCGCCTGGCCACAACTTAATACCAGCCAGAGGCGTCCCAATGGTCGATGTTCGCGTTGCGTGTCATAGTTTCATTAATTACATACACACACACACACATATCACATACATGTGTATATTTAATCGTGCTTATTAGTTTTGGCCGAATACACGAGTATGGGGTTGAATTTTGCCTTAAACTTGACCATGTAAATTTCCACAGAGGTTGAAAATAATTTCGTGTTCATAACAAATGTTTTTGTTTTTTTTTTGTTTATTGAACGTACATGTGTTTGTTGGGCGCTTACACACAAATTGTGTTTGATTTAACTTTTGTAAGGCGAAAAATGATGCTTCTTTGAATATGACAACATCCTTACTGTAGAAGGATTAAATGTGCGTGTTCAAATCGATTAACAATTGACAGTGTGTTGGTAATTTCTCTCAACAACCGACTGGCTTAAACTAGGAAATTGGGTGTCGTGTTTCGTGTGTTAACAGAAATGCTACAGAATCGAGTTAACGTGTTCGAAATAAAATTGGAGGTGTTTGACCACACAGTGAAGACGGAGCACATGTAACTGATCGATGTCAATCATCAACTCAATGTGGATCATTTCGGCTGTGACTTCGGTCATTTCATTCAGACCATGTTTTTTGGTCTCACCCTGCATTCCACGTTCTATGGCCTTGTTGGCCGACAGATCCAGCTTTAACTGATCCGTTTCGTACCGTCGTTACAATTCTTTGACGTCGCCAATCACGCATACCTGTCGCGCTTAGCTTTTTCATGTACATGTGAAGTACCCGCTCAATTTAGATGGCTCCAGCCTTAGTCACCCCATTCCGTTCTTCGATCGTCCAGTATCTTTGCATTGACTGATTGGAATACATGTGTCGTGACGGGTGATCACGAGCGGGTGTCGTGTGATGACAAAAAAAGGCGACATTGACTGGCCAACTAGATCTCCACATTTGTTCCTTCTTTTTTCAAACGGCACTTGCGGTCTCAGTCCATTGGCGAGCTAAAGGCGAACACTCGGGCACACACCAAAAAGTCGGAATATTTTGTCGTGGTCACTTGCTTGAGGTTGCAGTCAACCCCCATTATCCCTTAGAAAATTTACACTTACGGAGACTTGGAGTTATGGAATTACTTATAAAATTGTTTAAGGGAATTTTGTCTCTTAACTGCCTCTAGAAATGCTTCGACTTATGGAAGTTCCACTGCATTTCAATTAAATTTCAAAGCTCTAAATTAAATACTAAAATCTCTCTATATTTTATTATAGTTTTTTTTTTTTTAATTCACAAGCAATTCTAAGAAAAGGCTCTACAATTGGAGATGCATTAAGATTGTGTAACAGGCGCCAGGTCCCTCTCGTGTCATTGCAACTGTTCTGTGATTCAGTGATTACCACAATGAAACCTTTATCCCTTTTCCCCCTTTAATTGACCTTCGCTGTGTTGAATGCAAATCAGTTCAGGGTCTATCAGTCGGCTGCAATATACTATATCTAGTACTAGGATAGGACCAGGTGTCGTGCAACAAAATAAGCGATCTCGGCGGTGCTCCTTCGTAGGCGTATTCTACTCGATCAAGAATTGAATCATGCACATGATTATGGAGTAGATCGTCTTGGTAATCTGAAATCGAACTGAAACATTTGTAATGTGTACTCGAATTTCGTTATGGAACTCACATGCAATGCGGTGCTCACCGAGAGCGGCATCACTCCGGCAACATCGATTGTCTTGGGATTTTGCGTCTTGTTCAGGATCAGCAGGACGATTCTCTGCTGCTGCACTGTCATATTGTACCAGTGAATGTTGTAGATGTCGTGCTCGAACTTTTCATTCTGTAACGTGAATGTCGTGAGAACGTCTCCAGAAACATGTCGCGAGCTTACCTACCGCCCTTCCGTTTTCGGTGCCCAGAATACAATACAGATACAGCGAGCTGAAGGCGGTTATCACGTAGGTGTAGGCACCCGGCCAACCGCCGGTCATCACCAGATAAACGCTCAGTACGGTGGAGCAAAAGCTGGTCATTATTTGCACCGTTATCACGTAGTAGAACAAGTTGTTGCAATTGTCGGTAAACCTGTGCAATGGTCGGTTAACAAAGTGAACGGTAACGAGTGGATTAGCGGAGGTGGACTTACTCGGAGAAGAGCTGGTGCCATTTGGCAATGTCCCTTAAGGCCACTGTGACACTGGACTTTTTATTGTGTTGGGCATCGACAATCATCTCATTGACACATTCTATCTTCGCCGCGAATATATAGGAGAACATGAAGGATTGCAACAAATAGACCAGCGGCATCAGGTCGCCACAATACAGTCCAAAGCTGAAGGTAATCACGAGAATCGTCTGAAATCCCAGAGTGGCGTAATAGCCAAAATCCGTGGCCAAATCGAGACCGGGCACTTGAAAGTCGATGACCAGGAACCGCTGGCCCGTTACCAGCAACCATATGAAGGGCATCGCCACTATTCCCAAATAGCCCACAATGTACAGTAGCATTAACAAATACAGGCCCTTTCGCGTTTTGTTGAGGCTGGCGTCCAGAGCCGCACTATGCCTTCCCGACATCCGCCCATACTCCCTATAAATGCCGCTGAGCAGTTGATACAGTTCCATGATGAGATCTTTGTTGGAAATGAACGTAATTAACTTGGACACACCCTGAAACGACGAGCCCAGCGTAACCGTTGCCCTCAAGAATATGGTCCAGTCAGCCTGGTAATTCAGCGCGATCGTATAGAACACAAACGCATAGTAGCCCGCTATGGATGTGAACAGTGTGTACGTTATCCAGTTCATGCGATAATTTGGTCGCAGCAAATCTATGCCGCAAATCGATGCGGAGAATCTCAAAATCCTGATAATCGCTTCAAATTCCTCCGACGCACTTTTCACCTTAATCTCTATTGAGGACATCCCGACGTTCTACGCACAAAACGCGACTACGCCCTTAACCGCCGAACGAACGAATGGGCGAACTACAAATGATGATGTCGCCCCAAAATGCCACCGCTTATGCAACTGTCGCTTTTAACTGATTTGACTGTGATGGATGTGTAAATGGCAACAGATGTCCATGACTAACGATGATGGCATGTCCAGCCATCCACTTCAGCGGTGGCAATGTACACATCTCGACATCTAACGCCACGCTGTTCTGATAAATAATAATTGCTTGCCTAAGACTGCAGAGAACCGGATATATGTTTTCGTTCTCATACGCCCACTCGTAGTTGATGTCTGATGGCACATTTCGGCCTTGAAATTGACATTTCGAAGGTGTCATGTAAATAAACAATTAAAGCTAATTGTCGATAACACCAAACACGTTACGAGTGCCGATTGTAACGTCTGTCGGACAGAAAATGAATGCGAACGACCATTGCAAATGTCCAGCACTACATGGCGCTCATTCACAATTCAAAAGTCACTTTCACTATTGGTTTGCTCTAGAAGGAGCTGTAAATATTATTGGGAGATCAAGAAGGTTTTGTTCTCTTTCTCTTCTTTGCCTGTTTTGAGTTATGACACTACTCCAGTAAACGAGCGATGTTTACATGCAAAATTCTTCACAACCACAACAGGGTGCACCGTGATGTGACAAGTCCAAGGGTCGACTGATTAATTGTGGACTGAAGTGAACGTGAAGTCTAGATGTCGACTAAATGACCCAAAATGGAAATGGATATCGTGACGAAGTCATTTTCTAACGTATTAGTTCGGAAGCACACTCCAGATGTCAGTAATACACATGGCACCATTTGACAGTTTTACAAGGGAGCTCAGAGAAAATACTGGTTTTATGCTGACAACAAACACGTACGCCCGCTTTTGGAAATATTTATCAGAGGACTTAAGGCGTCTGTGTATTAAATGGTCTTTGCAAAGACAATTGTGAGCCAAGTGGCATTCGGATATTTCCAATAGATGGCAGCTTTAGCTTTTTTCTCCTGATTGTCATTGCGAGATTGCAGAAGCCAACTGGAGACGCCAATATGTGAATATTTCACAGACACAATGTGTTGATCAGACAGATCTTTCACAAAAGGCGGCCAATGGCCGAGAAGATGATCGGTTCGTTTTGAAATTGTATAATATCGGACAATGGATTTATAATTGCCAAGTTAAATCACAAGATCTCGGTAGTCAATCGTCGAGAGATAACACGGTCGGGAAACTTTTTAGTTTTGCGAACTGTGACTACAAGATTTTCACCATTTTTGTAGTGAATTTTAATAATCTCAATGCGATGTTGAACAAGCGTGTATCATTAGTTTTTACTGGTCAAATGTCAAACAATAAAAGATTTGAATATGACAGCTACCGAAGTGCCTGGTGATTCAAAATAACACAACCTCAGCAAATCTCACTTACAGACTTCTCATTTATTTATTTTTTCTGATTTGACACCGGCGATTCCGTGTCAGAGCAAACGAAGCGATTCTGTGTCACAGTAATCGTATCGATAACAGTTTTGTGACGATAAGTGACAGACCGATTGTTGTAATGACTACGATCAGCCAAGAGCTGAATGTTTATATTAAATATGTGTTATTTTTGATGTGCTAACAAAAGTTTCCATCACATACACTTTCAATGTGGGCTAACACAGAGTCAGAGAACAATGTGGGATTTTTAAGAGACCGGGCTTCGTATAGACATGGATATTTACAGAAAATGTTGACACATTTTCAAAACCCCAATGTTTTTCCAATGCACTTACATTCTCCCTTTCAGGTGCTGGCAAATGCTGGAGGCTTCACGCAAATGTACGAAGAGTTCCACCAACAAACGATTTTTTCCTATTCAAATAGTTGTATTGTTCTGTGATACATGTGTATGGGTGTGTGTGTGCGTATTTTATTGTACCTTTTAACGTTTACTTAAACACTTTGTTACCTTGTTGGTTGTACGATATGTAACACATTGCCATCCGGAATGAGTTTTGACAAATGGCCATGCGGCAATCATGTGTGGTGGAGTGGTGGAATGGTTTGGATGCTTAGGCTGGAGTTGTGTTGAATTACAATCGGCTCAGATGAGTGGAAATAGTGGAACACATTTCATTCGTTCACCCAGTGCTCATACGTCTAAGTGTGCCCATGTGTAGGCGGCACTTGTACAAGTGGCCACCGATATTAGTTCCACCAAAAAGGGGGTCATGTGCTGTTTTCCCCGGCAGCAGCGCATACGTTCAAGTACAGAAGTTACATAAAAACGAAATGCGTTTGAAGCGTCCGTACGTACATACACTTGAATAGTAGCGCTGGAATCCATTGTCCATCGGCTGTGGTGGCTCGAGCAATTCTATTTGTTTGGGGCTGCGAGTGCCCATTTGTCTCATGCACTGAGCGTGCTGAATCACAGGAACACTCCCCCTTAAGAGTCTTAAAATCCATTTAAATGTAATAAATTCCGGCATATCGATGTGTGTGTGTCTGTGTGTGTGTGCGTGTGTGCCATCGTCATACGGATGGAAATGTTGTGGCCTGCACACTTTCAGGGGTTGTTGAATTTTATGCGATGGCAACGACATGTTTTGCTATAATTTAGGCGGGCCGAGGGGGGTGGATTTCGAGAATTCTCTGCTGGCACCTGGTGAGGGTGGGTTTTGGGTGGCGGGTGGCAATTCTCTGCCGCATAACGACACTTGTGTGTCACAAGAATTTTGGAATATTCCCATGCAATATTTTTCAAAAAGAAGCAATTTAAAATGTGCGTATGCAAAATAAAACGAAATTTTGGTTGGATTGTGATTTCACTCACTCACTCACTCACACGCCAAATACGCCAAGCAATCGACAAAGAAATGCACATTAATTTGGCAAAATTAAACTGAAGTGCACTCGCTGCCGCCGAAGAACAAATTATTTAGCTAATGACTCCGTCAAAGGAAACAGCAGCCTGACGACGGGCAACGACGGTGTTTCATTGGCAACGCGTTGTCCTTTTTGTTTCATTTCATGATAATAAAGCAGAAACCGCGGTGCCATTGAAATCCTTGTGGCTGTTTTGAACTTTATGTGTTTTTGTGTCCTTTTATTTTTCTTTTAAATGTTTGCTCCTGCAAAGGCCAATTCCTCGAATGTCGCTTTGGCTCATGCTCTGGCAGAAACAAAAACAACGTTCAGCCACCACATTTATTCATCATTCATATTCCGGGATTAGTTTTGTGATGTTAAGCACGTCTGTCACATATACAGGGTGCTGCCAAAGTGCCTAGTGTTTTTGAAACTCAACAGAGACAACAGGCAAGTTGGCCATTGTGCTCAGTCGGTGAGTAGTTGTTCATGGTGAACCACAATAATTTCAAATAATTTTCAATCTTTGGATTAAAACATCTTCTACACATAACATGAGAAAGCTTTTAGCCGAACCCAATTTGGTTACTCCTCGCAGATCTCCAAAATATAGTTGAGAAACCAATTATCAAAAAAAAAATACAGTATTTGTGAGTTATAAATTGTATTGGGCGGTGCCACGACCTTCACTCTAATCGCGTCTTTATGCACGTTCTTACTCAAGTGATCTCGATACACAGCTGTTGGTATGCCTAACCCTCTAACTGGTTAGAAAGTTTATAAATGATTGCAAAGCATTTCGTGACTTGAAGAACTTTCATGTCTTCTCACACTTGGCTTATCGATCGGAGTCCCTCTCTGCCCTATCTGCGGCTTCTGTCGTAGACGACCTCAATTGCAATTCCGGCTGGAGAGTTTGGGTTTGTTAGGCCAGCGCAAACGTTGTACTACGTTAATTGGATCGATCGAAATACGGTAGGGACGATTTTATATTTTCGAGGAACGATTCTTCTTATTCTTATTGCCTGAATTCGTGTCAGCGAAATGTAGTTCAAACCAAAGATCGCAATTGCGCTGCCTTAACGTCCATAAATCTTCGCTCAGTCGCAGATAGATGTAAACAGACAATACGATAATGGGACCATAATGGGACCGCATCCCAACAACTGAGCAATCCACTCATTTATCACAGCACAACAAATGTATGAGTACAGTGGGCAAATGTTAACAAATGAGATTGCAAAAGTACATGCGGTCTGACAATTACAGACCGTACGACGTCAGCCATTGACAGGGTTTTCAGACAGTGGCGGAGTGAGTTTCAATTGCGCCTTAGCTTTGCAGAGTCTTGCACCGGTTGGTGATAGTTTTGGCCTACGGGGCATGCAGACATTCCAAGACGACTTTCATCGTTGTGAGCAGGTCTTTCCAACTTCTTCAGGCTTATGATAAGCGCACAAAATGCTCAGTCCCTTAGGTGTCCGCTTATTAGAGAGTACACTGTACAAGAGTTTTTTTTTTTACTCGAAATGCTTTGTTCAAGTCCACTCACGGCCGTCTCTCTTAAACGTACGACGGACATTTTCGATTGGTAGAGATCTCAACATGCAAATGTGATTTTAGAGGCCTGTGAACTTGTTGGCCTTGGATAATTGCCTAGATTGACTCACGGTACATACAGCCTAGCTATAACTAGTCATGCCAATCGTTCGCTCGGTCGTTCGTACGGCCGACATGTTATAATAAATGCACTCTCTATCTCTTTTGCATTCCGTAGGGACAAGGTTTGAAAAAACAAAACTATTGTCCGGGAATAGGCAAGGCAAGGATAAAACAAAAGCAATATAAACACATGCACATATACATAGATACATGCAGACAGACAGACAGACCGACAGACAGATAGCGGAGATATTTATTCAGTACAAAACAAAGTTCATGGCAAAAAGTTCACAGAGTTTATTCTTTTGCATTTATAAAATGCAAAATAGTCATAACTTTTGCAGTTTTGTTCCCTTTGTCTCTTCGGTGAATAAAATTTCCAAGGAAGAAGTTGTTGGAATCAAGAACCGTTTCGTGGAAAGATGTCATTGTGAAATAAAGGCATAAAAGTGACATTTGCATTCTTGGGGCGTATGTATGGTAATTTTGAGCAGTCCGTCGATCATACGCCACCATGGCACTCACACACACACACAGGTCAGTAAAAACGTGTCTGTGGTGTAAACGGAGTGCCGAGTGTCACGTATTCCGTTGAAAGTCCTGCTGGCATTAACAAGACTTTTAGTTTAAAATTGTATATTTGAATCTGACATATAATCTGGGCTGTTAGAGTTGATGTCTGGAAAACAGTGTAGACTTACCCTTGTCCAAACCTAGCGATCAGAGAATGGAAATGACGCAGGTTGTCTATGGTACATTCAATGTCTTTTGGTTTTTTTGTACAAACTTCAAATCTTTCAAATCAAATGTTTAGTTTTTTTTTTGGGTTTTTCCATTGGTATTCAATCAATTTCCTAGTTTATAGTTCCGATACTTTTTGATGTGAACAAGAAAACGTTTCCACGATTTGACTTTTTAGTTGAGAAACATATGTCTATTTATTTTGACATTGTCAATTTTAAATTGTTATACAAAAGGAGAATACACATCAGAAACCGGCAATCATGTTTGTAGTTCAAAGGAAAATGCCAAGAAAAATCCTGTGGAAAAAGTCATCGCGGCCCAACAGAGCCAAGACGAATGGCTCTGTTGAAACGTTTGTCCACATTAATTAATTGCGACAAGATATACGTTAATATAACGGATTATAAATAATAAATTCTACCACACAATTAAAATCAATTTCAAAAACAAATCACACACGTATCATAACTATTTAAATAATCGGAATGAAGTAATATTTCAAACTAATTGTTTCTTTTTTTCTTTTCAGATTAAACGAATCCCAAACGAATAGACAATTTCGCTGCAACATGATATCGACCGGTGTAACCGGCATTCGGAGAAATGTTTGCCATTGTAAATGTGGATGAGTTTCAGCGCTAAATATCGTAATTTAAACAACAAAAAAAACGTATAATCTAACAACCGCAGCAAACATACACATGTAAATAAATAAAAAGAGGTCATGTCTATTAAGGGCTCGTTGCTGACATTCGAGAATAATAACGATATTGTTAGTAAATCCAAGAGACGGTCTTCGGTCCTGCATTCGACCCACTTCAATACGAGTATTGCCTCGACGAATACGTACGCGTCCATGGGTAAGACGGCACCCTCCAGTCTCAATTCGAGTATTTCGAATTCGGTCATTACGAGTGGCAGCGGCAGCGGCAGTTGCAGTGGCAGTGCCAATCATCATCCATCCCATCCGAATTTCCAGCAAAGCCATTTGCCGGCCAAGTACATGAACTCGAAGAGAAAACATCCCAAGTACAACAACATGTACACGAACATGTATCCCGATCACAACAACTACTTGCATTTGAATTCCCTGTGGTCCATATGGTACGGAGTGTTGCTGACACTATTCCAGGGCTATCTAGCTGTGCACGGTGCTTACCGGTTTTTGGGTACGTATCGGAATGAGTTCATTTCTAGTAGGACTCAGGACTTACGTTAGTGCATTCTTTCATTGACGATTTACTTGGTTTAGAAGCTTTTAACGAACTTCATCCTGTCCATTTCATTGCAGGCTGCTCTCTTATATCGTGGAAAATTGAGCCAGTTGCAGAACTTAATTTGCAAATTATTCTTTCCGGTTTGGTTTTCATTTTGCTCCCATTCTTCTTTACATCGGCCGTTTTCAAAGTGAGTATAAAATAATAACAATAAACTGATGAATGTCATGCAAGCCTGGCTGAACACATTAATGGACAATGGACTTTTGCAAATTAATTTATGAGACACTGCATAAATTGCCGATAGTAAAATAAACATCATTACATCGGTGGCCATTCCATACACATCCGCACACATACATACATATCTGTGTACGTGTACAAAAGTATAGCCTAGTCTATTTTTTAAAGGTCTGTTTACACCATCACACACATGCATTCTAGTAAAGTGTTGTCAATAGAATGCAATTAAAATATTTTTATTTAAATGAGACGACAGAGAATACCAGTCGATGAAAAATTGTAGATTTGAATTGAAATCGATAATTATTATTTCGGGGCACTGTGAATATGGCGATGGATTGTGTTAGAGAGCAGCTATTTCCCGTTCGTAATCTTGATGGAAACGAAGTATCCCCTCACTGTCAAATGAAATGAAGATCTTTTGGTTCAAAATCAATGCCCAAGCAAGACACGCAAGTTTGCGCACAAAGCCCACAAGACTGGCATGCTGGTGGGCAACAGTCACGGACCCGTGCGCACTGACGAGAATGTCCCTAACATAGTCGAAGTATGCGACGCAGTCCTGAAAACTTCACAAACACTCGCATTTCACACTCGAGCCTGATGCGGATTTTGCACAAATACCTCTGCTTACTACGTTCGATTGACTCGGGAAACCCCGCACCGGATCGACGAGAATCCAATGAACTCTTAGGGAGCGGAGGGTGGTGCTGAAACTTGCTGCTGGTAACGACATTTCCGTTAACAGTGACCGCTACAGAGGCATGATAACCCGTTTTTTTTGTGGCCGGAGATTGGCGACATGTACTTGGAGGATCTTGTTGTTCCAGCAGGACGGCGCGACTCCGACACAAACCACAAACCACAGACCATACAGCGGGCAGACGTCGCAAGTCGTTTTCTGATTCATTAGTCCCGAAGCACACTCCAGATGTCAGATGTAATACACATGGCACCATTTGACAGTTTTACAAGGGAGATCAAGGAAAATACTGCACATAATAGTTCGGCATCTATATTTCTGATTCGATATAGTTTTTCTCACAACTACAACTCATGGCGTAGTAGTGTGCATTCGTCTGATGGTGGGAATTGGCCCTGAACGACAATCAAGCATGGTGATGATTGCAGCCTCACAGCCACAATCAACGATTCCGGAGTCTGATGACTGTGCCCATGTTTTAATTAAACTGGTGGCCTATCCGTTATTTCCTTGCTGTGTGTGTGTGTGATTTTGGAGAAGTGTCGAGGTCCTTTTGTGCAAATCTTTTATAAACAAACGTAAGTTTGCTCGTGTGTGTGTGTGTGTTATAATTTGATTATGTTTGTTTTTCTTATTGCATTTAAAAGAATAGAATAGAACAGCGACAGTAGCTTCACTTCTTTTGTGTATTCAATGGTAGTTTATTAACAGACATATCAGCAGTGAACAGCCTCGCAGGAGAGTCATGTTTAATTACAAAAACGAATAGACACACACACACACAGATGTTCACAGACACATACACACATATGGAAGGCATGTATTTGCACAGTGGTTATTCGAAAAAAGTATTCGTCACCGGATGCTGTGGTGCCACAGAACACTGAAGGACCCCTTTAAAGGCTTGCAGATAGTCTAACATATTTTTAACAAAAGTAAGAATAAATTGCCATTCCCTGACTTTATTAACAATTTAAAAATTAAAATTTGAAAATCTGAAAATCTGGCCTTTTTCAACGTTGTACGAGATCAACACCACAAATATGAAACCGGCGAATATGGTGCAAAATAATCGGATACTTTCGAATTCCAAGCCAACGGAATTGTATACTCTAGCCGTACAATCTGTCTTTCCCAACAAGCCGACTTACCCTAATGCACTTTTGCCATCAGGTTAAGTTTTCATTTATCCGAATCTCGTCTACATGTCTATAGTCCAGCTGTTCAGTTTATATGACGAATACTTTCACCAGTTAGTGTGTGGACAATAAGGACTACCTACCATAGACACTTTCCTAGAAACAGAACACAAACACTATTGACTGTTTGTTGCCATCGTTGAAGGCTTGCATTCAATGGGGTTTTCGTTTTCCTTGTCATAGTTGTGTCAGTTCGTTCGGTTTTTTTTGTTTGTTTCCTTTTTTTTTTTTTCGTTGTGTGCATTAATGTGTAATGATAACAAATATTATGGCAATCTGGTTAACCAACACAAACACCACCTCCGGTACACACAAACATATACATATGTACATATACACATTTACACTAGAGTGGTCGACATTTGTGGGGTGAATTTTTAAAGAAGTTTGTAAAAACTAGATTTAATTAAACTCGATTAATTGGACTTGATATGTGGATTCATTAAGGGCGAATGAAGTGCTAGCTGGACGAAATTGAGTCTGTCGTTCCTAGAAAAAAAAGTTACTTATACATATACATATGTATGTATGCACTTGAATGTAATCAACGTTCTGGAAAATCAAAAAACATCCATTAAACGCAATATGGATATACAGTGGAACTTCTATAACTTGAGCTTCAATAAGTCGAATTTTCTTTGACTCTTTCACCACTGAGTTTTTTTTTTAAATCTTTTAGGTTTATTTAAATTTTGACGGAAAATGTAGTTATAAGGACAATATCTAAGATTTTAGAGATACATGATATAAGCACCTTCGCTGGAACATATCGAGATGTAAAAACGAAAAAGATGTAGGCGCCAAAAAGAAAATTTTACAGGCGAGTGTTTTTTGTGTGGTCAAGCATAAGGGCGTTAGATATGTTTCTATCGAATTTGATTAAAAAGCGAATTTTGAAAAAACGTCTTTTTCGCGGTAAGGGCTCGATATGATCCCAGTATGGGCGAAAGGGTTAAGTCGAATCACTTCTAGAGGCACTTACTTTCTTATATCATTTAACATTTCATGAAGGAACAAACGGGGAACTTCTCTCGAATCAGTGTGCTGTGTACTATATATTTTGTATACTCACTGATCGGGACCTATTATTTAAAGCCGGCTCCGAACGGCTACTGCTTTTCTAGAGATGTTTTACATGGCTTAGAGATTGCTCTCTTACTCGTAATGTCGCCAGAGTAAAGCTTAGATGAAGTTAAGCAGATAAATGCCCTTCAATTATTTTATTTGAAAGTCTCCGTAAGTCAAACTTTTCTACGGGATAACGGTGGTTCGAGTTATGTAAGTTCCACTGTAATATTAGATAACCCAACCATAAGTTGGCTCTATAAACTGTTGTTGGTCTTGGGCTACTTTGCGTTTACTTCGCTCTTTAGGGTGGTCCTTCCCTGTGCAACGCCTTTCTGACTGGAGCTTTTGGATTCAGTAGACCGATCGGACCGTGTCCATAGGAAACATCTGCCAGTTACTGGCATACAAATGTCTATGCAAGACATTTGGACCAGTCTATTGTACTGTTTGCAGGTTGCAGGTTCACATGACACGTTCGGTGTATGTGATGTTATGTGTCAGAATTTCAAAATAAACGAAGTAAACAAATTCATTTCGCAAATAACTTCCACAGATCGCACACAGGCCCAGACATTCCATTCACTGTCAACAGCAGCATCAGCCTCATCATGCACTGATTCCCTATATGTATCGTGCACGTGCATGATTATGTACTATACATACATATGTCGCTACATACATATCTACATACATGTGTACGAGTATGTGAGCATGTATGCATGCATTTTTAAATAAACTATGGCCGTTCCTTTTTAAGTTCAATCTTCACAAACGCTGCGTGTAGCGGTGTGTGTTTGTGCGTGTACGTTGGTCTTCGTGTTGGAATGCTGTGGCGCCTGCCAGCTCAACACCTTTGCCTGTGCATGTACATTAGGGTGGCCAAAAAAAAAAATACATACTTGCTCAAGCTTTGTTTGAATCATCATTTGTTTCTTACACATGCATTCTCACATTTGATACTGTAATACATACGTAGAGTCAAACTTCCATAACTCGAACCACAATTAAACGGTAGAAAAGTTCGACTTACGGAGACTTTGAGGAATCGTTGTCTCCTTAACTATCACTGTAAGTACGTCGACTTATGGAAGTTCCACTGTAGTACATATCGTATAGTGTCAAATGTCGTCCAGACCGACAACATTTCTGTACATTAGAATGGATGTTGCCTATTTTGGAACTGTTACCTGTATTTTAACCCCGTCCAATTATCATGTTAATAGATGTGTGATCGGGAGTTTCAAAACTTTATGTCTATGTAAAACAATTTTGATTTGATTTTTTTTTTAAATTGCAATTACTGCAGATACGGAAATGTGATTTCCACTTTCCTTGATGTCGAAGCCAGCACCGAGCAATAGTAACGTGTAAAAAACCAATTTGTACATTGGCACATTTCCATGGTACAGGGCAGCGAGCAAATATTTGGACTCAGAGTCGATTGAACAATATCCGTCACTACATTACTGTGCGCTGTTCTTCTAAATACAATTTAGCAGAAATATTTACATTGAAGAAAATCGTTTTAATTTGATTACACCGTGTTACACACATTCTGTCCAATGAACCAAATTTACTTTTTCGGAAAGGGGATAAAAAATAAAAATACACGTGTATCGGCGATTTTCATGTACACGTCAGATTTTTGTTTTAAGTTTGAAGTATAAAGCTCGTAGGCGCCTGTGTGAAAGCCTTTGGACCGATTTTTAACCCTTTTTCAGCGATCCAATTGAGCTGATTTTTTTCAGGCAGACTCGTGGAAATGTCTGTATCACGTCAATTTTTTTAAAAACAATTTTTATCAATTCTCAGATTTTCCCCAATTTTTATTATTTTTGAAAAAAAATATTTTTTTTCACTTTTCTTAGCATAACTTGAAGAGACTCCAAATTTTTAAACTACTTAAGCGTTACGAAAAAAAATGTTTTTTGAACTGAAACCTTAAAAAAACGATAACCATTTAAAAAAAAAAAAAAATTTAGGAAAATCTGAGAATTGATAAAAATCTATTTTTTAAAAAAGAAGCCACACATTCGATGTGGCGGCGAACATCACAATGGACAACCCGGTTGAAAGGAGATCATGTCGGTCCTTGTTTGGATAGAGTCCCTGAATTTATGGCGAACGTATATTTTAAATGTCAGATGTTCTTAGGATGAACCTGCGTTCTGGCGTGTTAATCGCACACACTGGCCTACCACACCATGGCCATTCACTATTTGTTTATTTTAAGTTGCCTTGTATTGTTCTCCAAAGAACGAAAGGAGAGAAGTCGAGTCGTTTATTTGAATACTGAAGATGATTCTCAACGGTCTGGGATGTACTCTTGGCTATTTGAGGAATAAAGCTTGAGCCTTCATACAACTTTGAAGTACTTGTATGTCGGTTTAAGTTTCAATATACACGTCCAACTACAATTCTACAAGGACCATGACGTTGGTTACATCATTGCAGCAGATATGGAGCTTTGTAAGGGGCGTGACACCGTCCATGCATACGAGTATGGACCAAATCTCATCTTCATATCTGCCACGTGCATGGGCGGTGACACGCCTCTTAGCCAAATTATCACCTAATATAGGCAGGAACTATCCGCCTGTTAGCAGTAACTTCCAGTTATATTTCAAGCCAACTGGCCCCAATAGCGCCATTTGAAATATGGGTTGGCTGGCACGCTCCTTTGTCTAATTATTTTTTTTTTATTTATCATTATTCAATTTCAGTTGTACTTACATGTATGTTTGTATGTATATTTTGCGGAACACAACTCTGTACACCCACATACACGCTCGCATGTACGGCTACTGGTTTAATGACATTTGCCATACATGTCCACATACCAAAGTAGACTAAAGTGTATGTGTGTGGACACACTCACACACTCATGTTGTACGAATTGAACTTATTAAATGTTTTGCTATTGTTTATTTTACAGGTGGGCAACATGGCCAATGACGGCATTAAATTGGCGACTGGCATTAAAGAGCAACGCTGCTCGATGTCCCCGCACGATGGTCTGGAAGAAGAATCACGAGGTGGCACGATGCGTGCCTTATGGACACATGGTGGGCCAACGGCCGCATTCATACACATCATGATTGCCATGTGTTTACTGTTGCCACGTCTGCTTCTGGAGGCGCGCATAATTGAAAATGGTCTTTTGCCACGAGGTAATTATCTATCTATCATCCACCCTTCAATGTGGCATCAACTGTCAACTTATAGATGGACGGATGCATACACACACATATAGTTGTGTGCAGGGCAACACACATACCATCGGACTTGGGCTACACTCTGTCTGTGTGGGAATCAGCAGAAACCGACGAAGTTCAATCGCCTTAGACTCAAATCATTTTTTGTTTTCGATCAGCTCGGTTTATCGGAATTTTCTTGTTTCTAACGCGATAGCAAAACGAATTTTACGTCCTATAAAACAAATTGCACTGTCCTGGAAAAATTAACTTTTAAGCCCCCCCCTTTATGTAAAATGATCTCCTGATCACGAAAACTATACGTGGCAAAACGGACTCTGTAAGACTTAAACTTGGTTTCGTGCAAAGGAGGATTTTGTTGCAGAACTGTTTGATTGGAGTGTGAAATGACAACGAAGCATCAGCCGAACGAAGCTGCATTTTGTTTCCCATACTCGCAGGTGTAGATATTTGAGGAGTGCCCATTACCGATATAAATACATGTCTATTTGTAATTGTTTTAGATGTATGTTCGAGGGTTTATCTGTCTAGTTCGGGTCCGGGCAATACTAGTGTTGCCAAATGCAATCTGAATCTATTCTATTAGACATTTTTTTGCGATTATTTTTTACAAGAGTGTCTAAATCAACTATTTTTGACTATAGATGATGAGACACCATCGAAAATCACTGCTAACAAGAGTTCTGTCTCGGACGTCGTTCGCTCCACGATGAAAGTCGTGAAGGTCGTCGAACAAAAAAGGCTCATGTCGATTGAAGCAAAGAAATGTGGGAAAAAATGAAACCCTCTAACCGGCACGTATTGCCACGTGTGTCGCAAATGTGAATGTTGTCAACCGTTCCTACTGGTTAGAGGGATAAATGCAGTGTTTTTGATCGCCACAGGCGGATGATTTTACTCTTAAGGATTTTACTCTCGAAAACAAAAACTTCATTGGCTTTCCCAAGTATTCATGTTTCGACTCTATATGCTCTATAAATTGTGTACCGTTTCAGTTCGTCGACAGAGTGAGTTGTTCTCAAAGCAACATCAACTTGACAACACGATTCTTCGCCTTATATCGATGCTGATATCTATCTATATATATGTATATATATATTGATGGCAGAGTCGCGGTACATAATTTCAGCCAGTAGTTTGACGTTGCCTCCACTATGTCTCTTGACGTTTGTCGGGCCGTTGCTGGCATAAGTTGAGTCTTGGACGTGGGTACACCATCTAATCAATGTTCTCCAACTCCTTGTCTCTTGAAAAGTCAATGTCGAATGAGGAGAGATTTTGTCCATGAAAATTGCACAATAACAAAATCCCAGTTTTGTAAAAAAAAAGTTATTATTTTCTCAGGCTCATATCAGGCAAACCGTTTGGAATTTTTATTTACTCTCTGAGGCGAACACATAAAATCCAAAAAATGTCATCTTCATCTTTTTAAACTTCACTAAACTTCAGGTCCATAAGTAGCAAACCGTTCACAACTCAAGGGAACAATAAACTAAAAAAAACTGTACCTAAGATCTCAGTCAACAACTTTCTAAAATATATATGAACTTCCTAGGAATGATTCTTAAATGTGTATGAATTCACATTTGCTTTCTAGAATAGCATCAGCCAATTTTTGGAGCGTATAAGTCATAAAAACTAGAATTCCTAGTACTCATACGTACAGGTGGTTAATTAAATTGAGTCGATGTATTTTTTGTAAATAGCTCGAACCATGTAAAAACGTATTGGAATTTTATTAAACAACTATACACAGTGTAATCGCTTACCCTAGGTCTGTGACCACTAGAGGCCTCTTCAACACTTGCACGCCGACTTTGAAAATTGTTCTCTTCTTTTGTCAGTTATATCCGTTTGCATTTCATCTAACCGAATCCCATTTTGGGATAATAGTTCGTTGTAGCATCATCGTCATCAGCAACCATTAAATAGGTCGACTATGAAACCGCAAACTGAACTGAACTGAACACGAGAATGCGAACCAACACATTTTCCAATTGAATTGACACAATGTCGGCAAATACAATCTTTCGCACATCCTTATCAACACTTTAGTATGGAACACTGAACCGCAAAGACTTCCAGCAATAACACAAAACATTCATGGAATCATTTGAGTTGAAATTGTACATGAGAAACGAGTATTCTCTCTCTGTCCCCGAAAAGTGTTCGTAACACAAGATTTTTCAATGGGCGCGAAATGTATTCAATCGATGTCTTAAAGTTGCTCCTTTATTCCGTTTGAGGGGGTGGGGGGAGAGCATTGAGCCTTATGATAATTTTAAGCCTTCTCCAATTTTTTTTTTAAATACGAAACATCCTTGAGCTTTTTTGGGCACTAAAATGAGTGTCTAAAACCCATCTGTAGTCAACCCGCGAAGTCGACCTCTAATCTTATTTGCACACACTCGTTCATTGTTTGTTCTATGCATGCCCATGTGGATAACTGTTCCCAATAAGTACAAACTATACGCGTATGTGTGTGTATTCGTATACAGAGTATGTTTAAAAGGAAATCTGAAAGAAAAACAGCAGAAATGCTTTGTTTGTATGAGTATGCGGCGATGTTATAACATTGGTTTTGGAAAATCAATTGGTTTACGTTTGTGTGATCGCATTGGTGCCAAAGACCTTTTGGTTGACTCTACCAAGGGGTCTGAGCCGATACATTTTCCCCCATGGATGTGGAACATGGAATTTCTAGGAATTCACTAATGATGAATCTCGAATAAAATATATTATGGTTGGGTTCCAAAGTGAACTGGTAAACTTATCGAGTTTGAAATGCAGTCTTGTATTCATCGGTATTTCGCGATTAAACGAGAGCTACTGTTTAGTATCTGTATTTTGGATATTTTAAAAGCTTTGTTACTTAATTTTATTTTTTATAATGTTTATTATGAGGTCAACATTTCAATTGTACCAAATGAAGTTTGGTTGAAGCACATATTTTAAAAAATATGGATTTTTTAAAAAAAAAACATACAAACTCGATTTGCATAGGCTTTGTGAAATATTCTTAGAATTTCCCGTAGTTTTCGTTTTTGCTATACGCTTTGTTGATTTTCTTTCCTCCCATACAAATTGACCCACCCTATTGTACATACTTTCAAAATAAATCATTTTCAAGCCACTGTACATGTACATGTGTGTGAAAAATGTGTGCTACTGTTCTAAAAAAGAAAAAAACAAAATTCATATTTCATGATTTGCAGATAAGCTAATGTTCCTGCAATTCATATTGGACATTTCTTTTTGTGTTAAAGTTAATCTGCTGTCGCTGTCGTCCGCACTGTCCTTGTGCGTTTAATGCCATTGGCGATGTTTTTCCTTGTGTACGGTTTGTTTTCCGGCGAGGGGTAGTATGATAAGTCTAATCGCCAAGTTCATATTTACCAATAAAGAACGTCACCATGTAAATTCACATTGTATGTATTTGTATATTCGAATATTCCACATCACATCCTACGGATTTCACGGATACAGTGGCCAGCTTCTCGTATAGTAACTCGTACATTCTACGGTTTGGGAAGAGATCATTTATCGCGGAGTTGCCAAGCAAACGTAGATTAAATGCATTTTACTGTTGCAGCTACTCGCTTTCAATTCGTTTTTGTATAAACTCTAGTATCGCACCGTACTACGACTTCAGTGAACAGACGCAGGACGCAGGCGGAATGCCCTAATAATGACAATGAACCGATTAATATAATTTGAATGTATTTACGTAGAAACTAGTTAGTCTAATTGCAGTGTGTTAAGAGAGATCCACCTAACCAACATTAATTAATTAATATCCGACCATTCACATGTATTTGCAGAAACGATTTGGCAAACTGAACTCGACTTCATGAGTGTTAATCGTCGTCATCTGGTGGTGCTTTCTGTAATGGCTTCACCCTATCAGAACGACACGCATACGTACGAATCCCAAGAAGATGATGAGTACTTAAACGATACCATTTTCAGCAGCTATTCCAGTGGTGGTGTGATCGACGGTGGCGGTGGTGGCAGTGTCGATGTCAGAAATGGTCTATGGGACAGCAACGCCAGACAGCAGTATGGCAGTAAACGAAAGAATGCCGTACTGCCGGCAGTTGGAAAAAGCAGATTCCTGGAATTGCCGGATTTAATTGAGGCTGTCGAAAATCAAAGCACCAAGTCTAAATTCCAAGGTAGAACAGAAGACGTTAGGACAACAACAACACCAACAACCGAAGCCGTGCCAACAACGCTGGAAACTTACGGTAGAAAAATGCAAACCGTTAAACAGCAGGCAAAAGCGAATACGTGGATTACCGAAGAAGACGACCGACCACTAAGAACAAAAACAACAGCAAGAAGTATTACCCCATCGATAACAACCGTGGTAATGCCGACCATTTCAAATGAACTAATAAATGCCAGAAGGCCAACAGAAACGCCACTCTCCGTTACATCCACTGAATACGACACAAGTAAATTACGAATCAATAACAATATGGCCGTAGTAGCAGCCACCCCCACAATTCCGACAAAAGGGGCATTATCCGGTACATCGACCAGCACAACTACCAGTGACGTCGACGTTGAGGCCGATGCCGATGCCGACGCCATCACCACAGACACCATCACATTGACACGGCGACTGCCGACGGCGGCGACATCAACGGAAATACAACAAATCTCTGTGTCCGCGAAACATCAACATCAACATCATCATAGTACGTATAATGGAAAGTCATCCCGTCGACATAATGGCCATCACAGGCAACGGAAAGTGCCGGCGTCATCGTCGGCGCTACGCAAACATCATCAGCATTCTGCCAAACGTACGGGTGAAATTAGCAGTGCCAACATGCCCGAGGAACCGGCGGACGTGCCATTCAAAGTTAACCGTTTGAATGAATTCGAGTATCCATCTGGTCACATCTACGAGCACAGGCCATCGTCGTACGAGGAATTAGATTTCGGTCGTGCACGAGCGGCCATATATTCCAAGTCTTCGACCACAATTAGCACCACCACCAGAGACAGCAACATACACATTGTCAAACCGGAGAAATTACCAGAGATTGTGCCATCTACACCGGTGTCCAGTAATTCGAAAATTATTGAGATTAAGAGCAAACTGAAAACTAAAGCTAAACGGGAGATTTCGCTACCGGAGCAGAGTCAAGTGGAAATCGAGCCGGAATATCTAGTGGGTGATTTAAATATGAACGATTCGAGCGAATACTTGGCAGAGCTGAACGCGGCTGACTCGTCCACAGTCGCTACAGCTGTCGAACTGTTGCCGGATGATGGAAACGTGCACCTCGATGGTTTCGCCGGAATGTTGCAATTATTTTTTGGCATCGAGAAACCCATCGATGTTAACATATTTGCCCATCCGCCCAGTGCGGAATTCGTCAATCTCGTGTTCGCCCTATTGGTTTGGTGCGTTCGTTACCCCGCTGTCTTCTGGACCACCGCCAAATCATTCGCCACCGTATTCAGTGTCCAAATGATAGCCACTGCCTCCGACATTGTCTTCAGCTTTGTCGGAATATCGAATCTGTTCAAATTACAAATTTACAGTGAGGCTCAGCCAATACACAATCCCGGCCTGATCCTAAATGCCACAGTGACACTTGCTCTGTTTCTGCTCTCGACCATTCTGATGTTGTCGTCATCGATGATCATGTACCTGTATGGACATGGCCGACTGGCAGCCAAAATGCGCGATCGCTCGATCATAACTCTAAAATCCAGCGAGTCGTGGATATATTTCGCTCACTGTGCCTCACTGTGCTACGTTCTGGCCCTGTCCGTGGTAAAGGCGCCATTGCTCAATGATTTGAGTGCCACATATCGTCACAACCTACACTGTCCCACATTTATGGCGGGTAAGTAAGAGTAGTCCCAGTGGTCTAGGCTCATAAATCCCCCGCATACCACTACACATCTGCAATTATAATTACGAGAAGTGAGTCAAAATTATATTTAATTCCAAGATCAGTGGAATAGTCCATTCCCCCCCCCCCCCTCCCCCATCATTTCAATGGAATATAACAATGTTGGTGTCTAAAAAGACCTGTAAAGCATAACACCATTTCTGGTGGTGGAGAGGGGGGGGGGGGGGGGGGGGGAAGTATCGTATAACGGCACCTGTACTGTGCGACATGCCATACGATATGGGCCAACAAACATCCAATGCTTTGAGGTTAAACGCCTTTAATGCAACTTCAAATTTATTACCGTTAATATGTCGTGGTCTTTATGTGGCAGATGGAATTACAACTATGTTCTTCTCCCATCCTCCCACCCACCTGATTTTCCTGTGTATGTGTCTGTGTGTATGCTGCGGAATTAAATACCAATTACAACCACTACATTCCACATTGAAAGAGGAAAGGATTGTTATCACTTCGTTAACTTTGTTCTTTTTCTTTGTGTCATTGCTTTTGTTTGTTTGTTTGTCTATCTACAGCTCTTGTTAGTGTTATGCACATTTTGCTTTGGATTGTAATCTGGCTTTGTTTGACCGTAAAGCGTAGATGGAGTTTCAAATTACCACCGCTGGATGCATATGCGATTATCGGGAAAGCCACAACACAGCCGCTGCTCATGCACAACAGAGGTAGTTTGACCAACACAACAACAGCCAGTTTAAACAACTCAACCAATCTGGGTGGCAACTCATCCTCAACGGCCGGTGACATCGGTGGTGAACGTGAGCACAAGATGAATGGTGAACCGGGCGGAAATCACATGAGCAATGCACCAAGCGTGGATGTGATGGGCGGCAGTGTCAGCGGTCCCGCCGAGGATGTCTATTGGCCGAAACTGACACCGAGTTCGCCGAAATTAAAAGTTACATTCAATGAAGTTACGAGTACGTGTGACGATGATCATCATCATCGACTAATTGATGGTGACCACCAAGAAAACGATGGCAAGCGGTAAAAAATCGTTTTTTAGCTCACACATCACAAGCCGTTCAGCGGATTTGAAAATGTTCAGCTGACTAGCAGTCTGGAGAATAATGATCAAACAACTTAATTACACTAGTTTACAGACATGTTGTGCACTGGGCGCGTCTTTATGTATTTTGTGCTTCTGAGGTTTAAACGAATTATCATATTCCGCCGATGTTTATTTGAATGTGGTCAAAAAACTTAACAAAATAATGAATTTACTATGTCGATGTTACGGCTAATTGAGCACAGCGTGTTAAAGTAGACCTCGTTCGCACTATTTCAATTGAAAAAACAAATTATACGTTCTACAGGAAGGAATTTAGTGTGCAGCTAAACACTTTACATTAATATAAATTTATAATAATTAAAATTTCGTATACAGACAGACCCTGGTCTAAAGTACAAACTCACGAGTGTTGGGAAAGTTATTTCCATCAATTTCGGCAAACACTGTCACTTCGATTGAGACTTATGCAGCATCATACATTTGATTTATTCTCGATATAATTCCAATGATATTTAATTGATCTTATATGTATCCTTATCGTTGGGACCCTATATATGTTTATGAGCAAATGTCTGCCATCCATCGTTCATGGGGTGCAGCCACCGCCAAAATACATAAAACCTAGTGCTCAGTATTTTTATTTTTTTTCTATTTATTTTGTAAACTAGTGTTATTTCTTTTCTGTTTGTTTGTTGGTTCTTAACACCACCCACCTTCTAATTTGAATTGTACTTACGTTTATTTTTTATTTTAAATTTGATGTGTCTGTTTGTTGGTTATGCACGATTTGTTTATATTTGATTTTCCAAACTTTTTCCCACTGATCGTTATTAATTCGTTATCGACTAATCCTCCTTCACCCAACTGTGCACACTTTGTTTTTGTTTTTTTTTTGTTGTTGTTGTTGGTTTCTTTTTTTTTATACCATCGAGTCGGAATTACTCCACACAAACTCCGACATGAAAGTCATTCATTCATCCATATCATTCATTCATATCACATGAAGATCTAGAGATTAATATTTTAACCAGAATATAATACAAAGAGTACAAGTAGCACCGACATTTGCTGTTGTTGAGAAACCATTTTTGTTCCGCTTGTCGCCTGTTTATTGTTATTTTTTAATTTGACAATTATGTATTTTTACTAACAACAATGTATCCACTATCAACCACCAACTTTACTAACATTGCTGTATGTGTCGTATCTAATGTGCAATAGTGACGTCCTTTCGAAATACTCGTCATAGCAGAACCGAATCGTATATACGAGGTCAATTCAGACAGGAGTACGCTGTCGATAAAGACAACATAAATGCTACATAAATATAGAAACTCTTTTCATCAGAGTATGTGTCGCCCCCCGGTATGCGTGGTCCCTCCAAATTGCCGTCGAAGAATCCTAGAGCCGGAGTATTTGTATTCAGTTATTCACAGTATGTTCCAGCCAGCACAATAATTAAAGTTGAAAGCGCCCGACTACGTCAGTGTCGCGATACAATAGAATCTGTCATAAAGGTATAGCACTGCAATTGATGCCAACCGCTGTGTATCACCCTTGTTATGGACAGGACATTGTACCTCCATACCTTAGTGGTCCATTGTTGAGGTCTTCACTTCGACTATCCTGATTAATAGGATTCTAGACGTCAACTATGATTGGCACTGACTTGTTCCGGTGTCAATAGGCATCCGGTCGTTCTTGCGCGCAATTCCATTATCCGTTTCATTTGTCGATTCCACTATCTTGTCACATCCCGACATATCTAATATGCAGATGTTGTTGATACACTATGCATTCTAATATTGTATTTAAAATGTAGACTCCCCGGTTGTCTCTCTAAATGGAAATATACATCTGTATAATATCAAGTGTCCCATGTAAACAGATTCACAATTAATGTTGGATGGTATATCCCGAGATGACATACATACAGACATTGATACTAGTCGCGCACACAGATATCGATATGTCACTATTAGTACAGTTAGTTTTCGACACGTACACCCTCTAGACGCCTTGTACAGAGATTGTAATTTTCCAATAGTTAATTGTAGAAGAGTTCATATTTGTGGTTTGCGATGTGATTTATTGGGAAATGATTATCACATCTCTATTACAGCAATTCGGCCCGTGGAACCTCGCTATGTTTTACCGGTGCTACGGGGGAAATTGATGACGGAGAGTACGCGACATTAAGATCAGCTACATCGGCAACGGTAGTGGGCATTACAGTGGGTGGCGCCATTGGCTGTGGCAATTCAACTAAGGGTCACACGCCGACTGGCGGCATCAGCGTTTTACGCTTATGTGAGTATGAGGAGTTACCACCACCGCCACAACACATGATCTCATCGATGACTGTAACCGGTCAGACAGGTGCAGTTAGTTGTGAGAGGGACTATGTCAACTGCCCGAATAGCGGTATCCCCGGAATTTTTGGAGATGATAATATATCGGAAGAAGGCAAACTTTTAGCCTGCGTCCGAGACGACAGTGTGACATATGCATCCACCCGTGACTTAGAGCCACCACTACCGCCACCACCACCACCAACCTCGTCATCTATGCGACGAAACTCTATGGCATTCACAGACAGAGCTCCGCAGGCAATACCCGAAATTATGCAGCTTTCATCCTCTCCGGAGCATCTAGTCAGTCCGTTGGCACCAGTTACAGTTACCGTGCACACAAACGAAGCTCATGTAAGTCATCATACCGTCAGCATGCTATTAGAATTAAAGGAGTTGTTTCTCTTCCAGATAACATCAAGTTCCACACCCCGCTGTCTACGTCGTGCCGATTCGGGCGTTCCTCAAGAAGCCTTAACACCACGCAGCGACACAAACTCCACGGGCACTGAAAGTACAACGTCGCCTCCTGAACGGGCCCCCTCAGAATCCTCAAGCGGAGTCCACTCGGCCGAAGAGCGGGAAGTGGAAGTGGTCATAAGGCCACGAGCCGTCTGTAAACCACCGGCCAAACCACCACAGCCTGCTATACAAGAAGAACCCTACGGTCGTTGTACGAATATGCGTATGTCGAGTTTTGCTTGCGGAACCAATGCCAACAGCGCCACGCTGCCACTGCAACGCTCGCAGCCGGAGCAGAAATTTGATTATTCACAACATTGCAGCACAATGCCGCTACCCGCAAATGCTCACTGTACGCAACAGCAACAATCGCAACAAGGACACTCGGCTGTGTATGCCACCTCTGCACACTGTATGACACAATCGTTGAATGCTGCTGCTGCTGCTGCCAATATGAGTTCTTTTAAAACACCCCTGTATGCTAATTCGGGAGTAGCAATGTCCGGTCACAATGCAGCTCAACAACAGCTTTCGCATCAGCCACCTCCACCACCCCCTCCACATCCTACGCACACCACTCTGCCCAATGGTGTGCGTTATTCAAATCCAAATATCTTACGACGTCTGCCGTACGTGAAGGGGGCTGAATCGCCGTATGGTTACCTGGGTCTGGGTGCTGGCCACCATGCATTTGCGAAATCCGGCTACGAAACGAATCTGCTTAACTCGACCATACCGGAGGACCGGGACTCCGCCAACTATTCAATGACATCCGATCAGGACTGCCTTTATGCCACAGCCAATCCACTGCACTAACTCCACACGACCACACCTGATTGCACCCAAAGGCAGACGACACCAGTGTAAATGTTCCAAAAAAAAAAAACACAGCTACTTTTTAATTTGTTTTTGTTCTTGTACTCCTAACAATTATTAATCATTATCATTATCGTATTCATATTTATAATTATAACTTAATAATTAATACGTACATGCGTACATGTTTTTTACAATTGAATTTATACATAGATACATATTACGTACCTACATACTACTTAAACATATTATAAATTAATGCATACACTTACTCACACTTGCTGCATAAGTAGGTGTGTAGGTACTACTACTGCTACTACTACTATTACTACTGCTCGTCTCGTAACCAACCAAATCGTATTATATACACATAGTCTGATTTTCGCGCCCATCTCTCATTGTAGTCTATATACATCCAGTGCTTGATAATCTCGACTCGCCTAGGTACCCAACGAGTCAAACCTAAGTAATTACCCCTATACAGCAACCGTAGAACGCATGTACACTATCCAAGGTCCGTGACAGAATTAGAATGTATGCCACACGATTCTTCTACACCATCTGAATATCATTTTGAATTGAGGCATAATTTCATGCTTGCTTAACTGCAAGGATATCTGTTTCCCTTGCATATTAAATACAATGAAAGGGAAATATAAGGTTATTGTACATACGTTCGCCGACTACCAATTAATCCTACTGAATAAGTAACCAAATACAAAATGTGATTGTTTTAGTTAAATATTGAAATCCACGCACAAAACTCGTATCTTCCTCTCACATCACATACATACTACTCCAATATATGTGTACATACACTCATACTCTAGAGTCCCATAAAATCACAATTGATTTTGTTTCACTCAAATTGTTGACAAATATGAAAATTTCATATTTTTAATATTGCCTAAATTGGTACAAAGTTCGGAGGCCATCATATCATTTGATCCAAAAAATCTATTAGGCAAATGTTTGTTGAAGGATATCGTATAAATATTCTCAATTGAAACTAGAGTTTCCTTAATCGTTTTTGAAGTTAATGACAACGTTCTGAGAGTTCTGAAAGGAAATTTTGATATATTCTTCCAGATCGGTCCGTTATCTTTGAGAGGTTCGCCAATAACATGTGATCTTTAAAAAAAATAACGGAATATAAAAATTCCAAATTGTATGTATGTGTACCGATTTAAAGTTCATAGACTATCTAAATAGTCTATATATAAACGTTACGTTGTCCTAAATATAAAACGCTGTATGTAAATGTATCAGTTTGTAGTTACCCGAATTATGTGGGGAAATACACATTTCTATATAGAAAATAACTACTTGCTTTTTAAACGATGATCCCTACATCCTCATGGTGAAACAAAAACAATGTTTTTCATTGGAACTATACTGTAATTATGTATGTATACAACTATTACAAACAATAATATTGTTCGAATTTAAAAAAGAAGTCTCTAATCCTCCACCAAGGGATGGTCGTCTTGTTTACAACAATCAGAAATATCCCACTGTGTGATACGTTTAGAAAAACGAATATTTTACCAGGAACTGCTTGAATTTTGAAAAACATAGATTTCGATTTGTGTCACTGCAAGATTCTTACCAAATTCATTCATAACAAAACTATTTTTGTTTCCTAGCTCAAAGTGTGGAGAATGCGCCTCCAAGGCAAAAAATATTCCGTTTTTCAAATTGTATTGAATCCCCTTACATCGTCTCTAATATTTCAATGCGATAGACACAGAGTGGATGGACGACCACTTGTACTGTACATTGCATTCCACGGTGGAGGGTATACAACAAAAGTTCGGCTTAGCTTAGAACTTGACGCCATGTGTTTACTTGTTTTCTCTGCCTCTATGATAAAGCAATACATAATGTCTATACATATTATGAGTACTAATTAGAATAACTATACACTGCTAAATGTTTTTGAAATACGTTCAAAACACGAGTCTACTTACTCGTGCATCCACACAAACACGCATACATACCCTTACAAGACTAAACAATGAACGAATTATTGATGAATACAAAAGATCACTTCTTACGGAAAGAGTTAACAAACAGAGGAAGGACTAGAGCAGGGGTGCCCACGGCCTATGCGCTTGGTGCGCTTTTGTTTTTGTAAAAGCGCTTAGCATAGGCTGAGCATCTTACTATGCACATACAACTGTTTGTATGAAATACACACATACCCAAGTTCAAAGCAACAACACTTTCATATACACAGCAACAAGAACGCATGCTTTGTTGGTACACATTGGTGCCAGGCGCTCGCATCGTACATTTTGTTGCCATTTTTTGAATGATTTCGTGGAATGAGAAGCACTTGCAGAAATCATTATGTGTTGTGAGTTTGAAGCGGATAGATTATTTTGCAGAATGAATGACACGTGGGAAAGCGATTATTTCTTCGCTCAAAATTTTGAGAATCAATCTCAATGTATGATTTGCTTTCAAATAATCAAGACGATTAAATATTGCTGATATGACAACAGGTGGGTCAAGAGTTCAGTTAGTTGCGGAGTTTAAAAAGTCTTTTTGGTTCATTTAGGATCCATAATGAATTATTTTTTGTTTATTTTTTATATATTTTATTATATTCTATAATAAATTATCTTTTGTTTTTTTTATATTTGCCACATATAAATTTTATAAAAATGAAATTCAATTTTTTTTACCAGTGTACATAATGAAATATTTTTGTTTTTCCTTGTGTGTGTTGATAAAGTGTATACGTATTGGTGTTTGCGCTTCCATAAGAAGGTTTTGGGCACCCCTGGACTAGAGTATTTATACGTACGCGCACACAAGCATACTTGTGCTATGTTTACACTAGAGACTCTTAAAATGTGATCAATAGCTGCCTAAATCCACAAAGTTGCCGGCGCATGTCCTCGGTTAAATGCAATCACGTTTTTAATCTCTAATGTTAACATACATACACACACACACATACAGTACATAGCCATGCATATATTTGCTGGAACAAAATGAGACAAGTATTTTTAAGAAATAATTTACGATAATTATGAATTATGTTTTTATTTATAAATTTAGCTACCTTTGTATTTAGAAACAAACGTACATACAGACTTAAGAAGATGTAAACTAAGAAAGCCACTCTGACATTCAGACATTCGGACAGATATACGAACGAATAGACGAACCAAAGGAGACACAATCATTGCAATTGATTTTAGTTGATTTTACGAGTACATATTTGAAACATAAACACTTAAGAAAGTAAATACATCATATCAATTTTATACATACAAACAAACAGAAGAAAAGATACAATAATTGAAAATGAAGAGTAATAAATATTTAATAAATGATCCCAATCCGAAAACCATCGTCGTTTTTAGTTAAACTATATTCGGCTCTATTCATATGAAACTACTGGAAACACTTTTCCACTTTGTATTTTCGCTAAAAAATTAAATGTTGTTATCAAAAGTACAATGGGCAAAAGTGCACTCTAAATATAACATCGCCATCCGCATTCGAATCACCCACGTACTACAAAAATCGAGTTAAGGCTAGCAAACAAACATGTAATCAATTAACAAATGAGACTTCCAACAAATTAAGGAACTCGCGCTCGGTTTCTTGGTAAGGCATTGGTGAGCATCTTCAGGTGATATGTAGATGCATTGGTATCCACTCTTTAATGCTTACCAAACCTGAAAAATATATTGTCAAATTGAGTTTATTTAAACTGTTCGATAGCTCCAAAGGGTTTCAAGAATCTCGAAGGCCTCATTTGGTTAATTAAAAAAGCTCACCAATTCACCTACAATTCTACGTTATGGGGTTAAATAAGAAATACAATAATATACACCTTGATCGGTTGATCTGTGTCTAGCCTACCTATATAAGAATAGGTGGTGACAGTATGCGTACAACTTTTCTTTATGAATAGAGCCCTTAATAAACACAATCAACAAAGCCATCAAATGTCTGTTGTAAAATGAAGAAATGTGAGACAATCTCCGTATTTCCCCACCCTCGATCGCCACCTACCAACAGTTTAAGCAATATTTATGGCAGGTTTGTTAATAGTCACTGACAGCTCCGTCCGTGTTCCTGAGGAAGCAGTACATGCTGCAACATGAACACATACATATGTATGTATGTATGTGGTTCCTCATAATAGAGATGTGCCTTTAACATTCCATTTTCAAGTGGTTTTTCTCCGATTCATTTCAACATGAATCCGAAAGCAATTTGCATTACTGTGAGTAAATTGTACTTTCCACGAATAATCCCCTCAATGAAATACAACTTTCGATTTCCGCATCCTTTTTCAATGTTGCTCTTTAACGCTTTCAAATGATGACAAACCGTTGACGAATTTAAGATCGCACCAAAACAAAATCGCTCTATTAATAAAATATGTATGTATATCCAAATAACTTTATTTTTGCACCAGTTTTACAAATATTATCCGCAAAAGAGTTACAAATTCAATTAAACCAAAAAAAAAAAAACAAAAACAAAAAAAGATAACGAAACAAAATACCACATTCTAAATTAACTAGATAGTATATCTGCGGAGACCCTTCCTCCATATCCTCAGAGACTGAAGGCAGGAGGGTGGAAGTTTGGTTAGCACACACACTCACACATATCCTTAATACACCATCTTATAAATGAATAAAACAAAAACTATTAAAACGTATTTTACTTCAATGCATACATACATACATACATACAAACTACATATGTTGGAATACATTTGAAAAGACTGAGGATTCATACATGCATAATTCATACTGCCCACAAAATAAGTTCAAGAAATGCTTGCTTACCAACCAACCACACCAGGAAATTCAAAAACCCGCTCAATAATAACGATCGATCTTTTGTATACAATTTTCAAAATGATATTAAAAATAAAAACTAATAGCGATTATTGCGAGTATTATCAATGCGATATTGTATTATAGGCTTGATTAAATGCATAAATAAATAAATAAATTAAAATCTATTGCATACAATGACAAAATATGCTATATACATACATACATATACAAACTTACATACATACATATGTATGCATACATACATACATACATATGTATATCCATACTTCTGGTATTTGGAAGAAACCCTAAAATTATAAATGTTTTTATTTAAGGCAACTGCAGATTTATAATAAAATAAAAAAAAAACAACAACAATATGAGAGGTAAATAAAAAAGTACCACCGCTTTATGTAAAACCCAAAATCCATACAAATTGTATATCTTTTTATTACCGACAGGCAAGGGCCCACATCTGGGGCTGGAAACGACGGAAACAACACGGATTAAAAAAAAATAAACGAACAACCTGACCAAATTGTAATTGTCCTTATTAATGACAGCAAAATATTTGCAATTTTCAAAATCTCCAGCAAGAGCTATAAAAAGGTGGCCCTTAATTGAGCGATATCAATAGACAACTGGTCATCCGCAACAGTTGTTTGGCTCTCAATTGAAGGTTGTGACTACCTATATTAAATCGAATGATGACTGTTTAATCCTTTGGTAATGAAACACTTCAAATCAATCGGGGTCTGTCGTTTGCTCAAGGGCCACATCTTTGAAATTATCTGAAATAGGTTATTTTCATTGATAATGCAAAATCGTTTCAAAAAGAAAAACTTTGTAGTGTGTTGGGAGTGGAAGCAAGACGACAAAGCAGAAATAAATTAAGAAGTGACAGCAAAACGCCATTAGAAAAAATGCATTCATTCAGGGTCTGCTTTCCGTCTCATATTGACTTCTCTGCGCACACACAAACCTTTGCAGCAATTTACTTAAAAGAATGATAGAAATAAAGTTTGCGCCATCCCGCGCAGAATATTTAAATGTTCTGCACAGGTTGGGCTAATGACGTCACGCGAAGTGTATTCTTATTGGCTAATAGTCATAGTCATAATAGCCCAGAATACTTCTTACGCTGTATTCCAATCAGAAACTGTTTAATCGTTGTACATACACAGAAAGTTGGCAACCCTTACAAGTGACTAACTACGTCATCTAACGGGAAATCACGCGTATGGCGTAATACACATACAGTTGGCAACACTTACAAGGGAGTAACTACGTCATCTAACGGGAAATCATGCGTATGGCGTAATACACATACAGTTGGCAACACTTACAAGGGAGTAACTACGTCATCTAACGGGAAATCATGCGCATCTTACTTTCTTTCTATCATTCTTGATTGTCTTACGCAGCATATACACACACACTACTACATACATATGTATGTATGTCCATAGCTCTTCTATTGTCAAAATGCTTTTTTATAGTAATTTTGTAGTCATAATAGTTTCACTATAATTTCATAATAGTTTTCATTCCTCTCACAAAAATGTCCTTGTTTCACTAAAATAAAATATCCCAAAAAACCTCTGAAAACATAATTTCCCTAAAAGTGTTGCCACTTCTAATTGTCGAAAAAAATACTTTCGAAGCTGATGGAATCTCTTTCAACATATAAACTCTTGGTTGGTAACAAGCATGCTTCAATACAAATTAATACAACTGTGCTGTTTGAAGGGAAACAGCATTGGTGATGCCTACTCTTCACATACAAATAACAGTTCTTAACGTTTTTCCAAAGAGTATATATATATTGAAAGAGATTCCATCAACTTCAAAAGTATTAAAGCCTAATAGTTAAAAATTAGAATCATATGATTGCTCGTCTGCTGCTGTTGTGATTTACAACCACTACCCCTGCCACCACTATTTCCCACCAAGTCAACAGACTCATAATTGGTTTTGATTTTGTTTTTTCATTACTCTCAAAAATGTCCAATTGCAAATTTCTCATTTAAATATAATTTCTCAATTCTCCCAAAAACTATTGCCATTTCTAATCGCAGACGGAGTTTTTTAAACCGAAAAAGTTGATGGAATATCTTTTAATATATATACTCTTTGATTTTAGCTACTGCCAAGTCAACTGCCTTCGAAAATTGCTTGGCTGGGAAATTTTAACACATGCTGTCAGAAACAAATGTTAGAGTCCAACAATTTGGAGAAGATACTCTTGCAACATTTTTCAAATTAACAGGCACGTGTACATGTAGACCTTCCATTTTTTTCAGCCGATTTTCAATATCTTTCTTTGGTTTATTAAAAATGTATTAGAACAAAATATGTTAGGATACAGACTCTGATCTTAGACTTTTAGATGGAAGTTTCTACATGTCGATCTCCACTTTTTGTCAAATAATATTCAGTGATAGTTCGAGTTTCAGAAACGCGTTTTTACAGTGTAATCGCTATTTTCGAACACAAGTGTTTGGCATCACTGATTGTTGTAAAAATAACGTGAAGTGTAGAAGACAACGGTAAATCACACACACACACACGCACGCAGTGATATATTTTGTTATCGAAATGTCACAACCCCCTTTTAATATTAAATTGTGGAAGTGAATGATTATCTTGTATACCGTGAATTAAACTTTATGCAAAGATAAACAAACAACAAAGAATCGATGAAGCTGTAGCCGCAAACAAATTACAAGTGGAAAAACCAAATGTTGTGCATGTTGTGAAAACCAATAAAGGACATAAACATTAGAGAAAAATCGATATTATTTGGTATGTAAAGTGAGACAGACCGACCAACACACATGTTCCAGAAAAATATGTTTTCTTTTTCAGCAAAGAATCCAAAGCTGCTATGAAAAAAATCAGGTTGTAGACCGACAACAGACAAACAGCGAACAACAAAGAAAATGCCAGAAAATCTAGAGTTGCACCTTTTTGTGGATGGTTTTCGTCATAGCGACACCTCCAAACGTTGGTTCGCACGCATGAAAAGCAAACTGAATTGTCCATATTTGGGCATTATTCTCGCCACACTGTCATCGTTGTTCTTTTCTCTTTGTTCTGTGATAGTCAAGGGACTAGTTGACATTAATCCCATGGAGTTAGCGTCCTTTAGGTATGTATTCTTTCGAATTTGGAAACTGAATTTGGAAATAATAACCACTTTGTTTATTCGCAGATTCATTGGCGTCCTATTACCCGCCATTCCAATTGTAGTTTACACAAAGCAACCTGTATTTCCCGAGGGCAAACGCGTCATCCTATTGTTGCGATGTTTCATGGGCACAACGGGTCTGATGCTCAGTTTTTATGCATTTCGTCATATGCCTTTAGCCGATGCCAGTGTTATCATCTTCTCCACGCCAGTATTTGTGGCCATATTTGCCCGAGTCTTTCTAAAGGAACAGTGCAGTTTGTTTAATATGGTGACCATTGTCCTGACGTTGGTGGGCGTGGTATTGATAACTCGGCCACCCTTTGTTTTTGGAGACTCAGTCCCTTCATTGGAGGCGGAACGGTATGAGGGGAAACATTACGACATTTGGGGACCAGTTGCCGCCATATCCTCAACACTATTCGGTGCCAATGTGTACATCTTACTGAGAGCATTAAAAGGTTTGCATTTCTCCGTCATAATGACCAATTTCGGAGCATTTGCATTGGTCTACACTCTGATTGTGTGCGGGTCGATTGGTGCCATATGCTGGCCCGCATGCGGTCGAGATAGGTGGCTGGTTGTCGTTTTGGGTATTTTTAGCTTTCTTGGACAAATACTTCTAACGCTCTCCCTGCAACTAGAACAAGCTGGCCCCGTAGCCATTGCTCGTTGTGCTGATATTGTATTTGCCTTTATATGGCAAATGATGTTCTTTGGCGAAACACCCACGGGATATTCACTGTTAGGCGCTTTCCTAGTTGTAAGTTCGGTCATATTGACAGCCCTCAAGAAGTGGGCACTATCATTACCACGCGAATCTTCAGTGCGAAAACGACTGCGTTTTTTAATTATCGACTAAGTACTAAGTAGACATTCAACTAACCAGCCCAATAATTACACACTACCCATTTCCAATTAACTCGAGCGCATTGTGGTTTCTCTCATATCTTGTAGTTATTAATAGCAAATGAATAAATACAAATAAATGAATCATATTAATTTAACGATATAAAGGGATTTCTTCACATTCCATACAGATACAAATTAAAAATTTGCCATTAATTTATTAATTTGAAGTCGGTGTTTAGTTACTTTGCGAAGTCAGCCTCTAGTTCGAATCGAACAACGATAGTTTGCTAATATATATACTAATTCAGAATATATTTACTTTATGTCGTTGCCAAGGTCAAGGCATAAATCCAATGGTTGGAGTAATAATATTGGTTTTAGAAAATAAACCGAAGTAGTTGTAGTTACATCGTTTAAAAAGGAGTTTAACAAGAAATCGTATCGACATTTCTATTATTTGAATAAAAATTAATAAAACCAGTTATTGCGTTATATTATAAGTTATCTCCCATTCAGTCATCTTCATCATTAGACTTTGCAAAAATTTAATTCATTGTAGTCGCAATGTCTGCCGTAGTCATTCGCATTCATCGCCAGTGAAATGAAATGAAGAACCACTCGTAATAACAACGATAAATGTCGACGGCAGTCGCAGTCGTACCCCAACATTTCGCTGGTATCATGTAACACGTATTTCTTAATGCAATTGCTGGAAAAGGGTAAATGCCTTTAAATCTTTATCGTGGAAGAAGGCATCTGTAAAGTTCACATCGGCTAGATTTGTGAAATATCACATTCAAAACGGACATACAAAATGCTAAATGTTTGAGCCACATATAATAAATCACCTACTACAAATATAAAGAATGTCCGAAATATCTCTACTCGTTTAAGAGTAAATATTTTGCAAAAGAATTTGTAACTCTCTCTATTGGCAGCTAAACTTTTCATAATTAGCAAACAGCTAGCAATCACCTTGGGCTACAGTTCACTGTCATACATCGTAAGGGTAAACGGAACATTTGCGAATATATAAAGTTTAATAGGCGATTTCATTGAATTTTAATCTGTAGGCGTGGATGTGGGCGTGTCATACTATATACTTTCGAAAGCCAGACCTTTACTCTAACTCAGGCTAATAGTTTCATGTCAATAACTGCTGTCGTTATCGAGTTATAGCGTTTTCTGTTTCAGCCACATGTAAAAATGCACCTACTACAAATGTCTGGGCGCCTGGTATCAGAAAATGGAGAATTGGCTGTTTTTGGTTTGGCGTTTTTTGATTTCATATGTGAGTGGGTGTGTGTTCTTGTAAATTAGTCTGCAATCCAAAGCATACTTTAAGCCTGTAATATTTTTTTTATGCACGCCTAACACTATGCTTTAAATTATTGAGAAAAATAAATAAAAAATTAAATAAGTCGGCAGAAAGCGCAATAGAAAGATTCGCCAGTTTTGTGATACCAGAAGCCTATACACTCAGAAAGGGATTTTTTTGTGCGACCTACTTGAAAACGTTATAACTTGGTAACGAAGTAAGCTATTGAGATGAGTTTTATACCCCGTCTTAGAGTAAATGTAGGGCTACCAGATCCACATAACTGGAAATCGTGAAGGTAATGAAACTCAACAGAGCTTGGGTTTTTAGTATTTTGTCTTAGAAAAAGTATAATATATAGACAGACAATGACGATCCAACGCCGACGATGGGAAGGCTATGGCGACAATTATGACCAAAGGCAATTTAACGTACTGCTACTTTAATCCTATTGTGAAGTGGACATATTATTTAAGATCTCTACCGTATAGTCAAACTGCTTTGAACGTCATTTCATACGAGAATAAGTAATATATAGTTACAGATACATTACAATACATTGTTCATTCTCCTTTAATATTCTCGCCAACAAAATTACCGAACTTTTTTACATTACTTGAAACAAAAATAACACACTTATGATATTGAAAATGTAAAAGAAAATATAAACATACTGCCGTTTTCAAAGACGACAACCATAATCCTAGTGATGCCATGCCGATTAAAAAAAAGGCTAACACAGTTTTTATTTATTATTCAGACGTAGTAGTATTTACATAAGAATATTCCTCATGTTATTATGTGCATTCACTTTCGAATTGTACCGGTTTTATCACATCCGAAACGATTCCGGCAACTTTTAAATCTGCCTCATCAACTCTACCCTCGTTAGCTCTGATCTCTAATCTAGATTAAAAAATAGTATAAAATAGATTAACGTTCCCCGATTCGTTAAGTACGTACTATATTTACCTATTGGCATTGTGGTTAATATCCCAGTGTAAAGGTAAATACTTGGGTTGCATTGTGTGAAGGAAATGAAGACGCCATATTTTTTCCAATTCTATTAAACCACCGTACTCGGACTGAAAGATATTGACAACCTTTTCGCCATGATGACAATAGTTTTCATTGCTTTGTTTGGTGTCAATTTCCGCTGCCATTTGCAACAAATCCAACGTCACTTCTGCCTCCTCTTTGTAATAATCGATCACAATAGTTTCCAATTCCTTCCTCCTCACATCGGAGATTTTGTCGCTGTGATTTAGCAAAGCTCTTGCGGCGGATTTTACTTTTCTGAAATTATATACTATTGATTATGAAGAATAATATAATATCGGTGGTCCTACTTCAACTCTGGTATTTCTTTGAACTTTACTGCACATTCATCTTGAGTAAATGGGGCATTGCACATTTTACCAAGTTTGTGCCGTATTTTCAGGTCGGATATGTTGCTTAATTGATGACATGGATAACATAGCAAAAGGACATCGTGTGACGTGTGGGTTTTCATAACGACTGAAAATATAGATAGGAAAATGTAGATGATAATGACAACAAGACATTCGTGGTTAGTAGAAAATTACGTGGGAAATGTTTGCGGTACTCCCTGGGAACAACATTTTTCCTGATATAAGCTTCTTTGTGCCCACATACCACACATTGATTTTCTTTGGGTGTTTGGTAGTATTTGCCCACATTGCCTTCCGCTCTACCGGCTGGTTCGAAATTAAGTCTCACGGTGAATGGTTCTGCGTTCACTTCCTTTCCCAGATCTCGTTCGACGTACCACTGGGCTTTTCGTTTATCAATTGTACAGAGCAACTCGCCGTCTGGAGCTTCCAACAAGCAGTTGTCGTACAAAGCCCTGGATCTGGTAGCCATATGTCTTACATGCATTTTCTTCAAGATTTTGTCGCATTTTTTTGTGGAACCGAGAGCAGTGACTTTGCCCTTTTTATTCTGTTTAGTATTTAGAATATAGCCCTCCTTAAAACTGACTTCAAAGAACGGTTCAAGTCTGGAGCGAACGGATTCAAAATCCGTTTTGAAGAACTGCCAAAAGTTTTTCGGTTCCAAATCCTTCGACAGCTTCCTAAAGATTTCAACCGCAACTAGTGCATCATTGGCAGCGTAGTGTAATTGTTTATCTGTTAGATCTTTTGCCTCCCAGTCTGAGCAGACTAGGCGCCAATGTTTATCTAGGTGCACGTTCAGAACGGACTTTGACATATTAGCTAGCCCTTCCGGCTTTCTGGCCGTCATGGCAGCCAGAAAACGTAAGTCGAATGTGCTAGCAACACCAACGCCATAGTCGTGACACAACTTTTTTGCATCTCCTTGAGGATCTACTCCAACCTTGATAATGTCATCGTCTTCTAACAAATCTCTCAAACTTTTTGGGATTTGCTTCAAGCAGCACAGTCTGAACAATGCACATAATCCTTTACTTGAAGATAATTGCAATAGTGCTGTGGGGCGCCTAGTTCCTCCAACGGTGACCCATTCGCAATCGAAACCCAAAACGTTGAATTTATTGCAGTGTCTGAAACATTTTAAAGATCGTTTGAATTAATGGAACAGAATTAATAATAATAATAAGGTATCAAAATACATTTCCAGTTGTATGTACATATATATACATATATATGTATGTATGTCGACGATCCATTAACCCAGGCTTCAGGCATTATTCTATTCTAATTTTCGGATATATGTAAGATATGGACATATGGAACACAATCCCGAAATAATGAGCTCTCACTACTGTCAAACATCCAATTTATTGCGCCTTCACTTTTGTCAATTTGGCTGTTAATGATATATACATATATACAATTGGAAAGGCATTTCGATAAGGAGATAGGGCTAATTATATCTCCGGACTTTTGGGGCCTGTAACTAGGAAAGTTTGGGGGATTTTTTAATCTTCTTAAAATCAAATGAATACTCGGTGGTACAAAATTGAGACAAATGAGAATAATGTCGGTAAAGTAATAATAATAAACATGAATCGGTGAACTATACAAATTAAGTTTTATCATTAACAATAATTGGAGAAGGGTAACTTAACTAAGATTAGGTCTAATTGCAATTCTTACCGTTTCAATTCATTCACAATCCTTTGACAATCGTCAGTGGTTTGTATAATTTCAATATGCTTATGCCGCAATGGATCCCGTAAACATTTTATGTAGTTAAGTAGACGTTCACGCCTGGCCACGATTATCAACAAACCCAAACCAGCCGCCGCCACCAGAGCAGAATTCGTCGATATTGTGTGTTGTCTGTCAACCATTCCATGCACGAAATTTTAACGAATGAAACTGAAGCAACAACTAACAGCTGTTAGATGAAGAGTTCGAAGCCGATATATATGTATTTGTTAATTTTGTTGAACGGCGCTGGACACACGCTCACACATTGTACATTGAAAAATGGTTCAATTGGTTTTCTATAAGAAATGTGAGTGTTTTAACACAAATACTCGATTTTAAAACGAAAAAGACAATCAAACTACGTTGTATATGTGTGTAAATAGTGAATAGATGTATATACAAGTTTTACATCTATTACAATTTCAATCAAAAACGCTAAGGAAACTGTGTGTTTATTCGCTTATGATAGAGTTACCATTCTCCCTTAAAATAGAAAAACAATCATTCATTAAAGCCTGCAATTTGCCCATGAAAAGAAGAAGAATTTATATCGGAAAAATTTGTTTACATTACCAAGATGTCCTTTCATTTGAGCACCAAGGAAAGATTGCTTCTTCTCATAGACGACATGGAGTTAATATCAAAGTGAGTTGAATCAAGCCAATGTAAGGAATTTCTTAACATCCAACATCATTTTAGAGAATTAATAGAGAATCTATCACCGAAGCATCAAAAATCAGAAGAACATTCCGGAACAGGTCAGAAGAGCATTCTCGTTGCTAGAATGTTCGTGGATCTTCTTGTGGCCAAAGATGAAGAGTTTCGCAAAATGCTGGAGTTGGCCGATGAGCAAGCGAAACTGGAACAGCAAATGGAAGAGCTGAAATCGAAGGTGGATGTGCAGGTAAGCTCAAATAAAATTAAAAAAAAATTCTTTATTCATGACCGGTTTTTTTTTTGTTAAGGACCGAGAGATACAGAAGCTGCAGAAATCTCTTAAAGAGGCCGAACAAATCCTTGCAACGGCAATATTTCAAGCCCGCCAAAAACTGGCGAGCATAAACCAAGCTAACAAGCGCCCAGTTTCCTCAGAGGAATTGATTAAGTATGCCCATCGTATTAGTTCCGCGAATGCAGTTAGTGCTCCCATTACTTGGTGTATTGGCGATGTGCGACGTCCCTACCCAACTGATATTGAAATGCGCAATGGATTCCTCGGCAAGTCGGATTTAAATATTAACGGCGGTGGAGTGGTCCATCAAAATAATATGACCGATAATCAACGTAGTATAAATGAAGTGCCCAATGCATTCCAAAACCAATTCAATTGGCCTAACATAAGTGAATTGCATATGTCGATGGGTTCCTCCGGCAATTCAGTAGCCTTGGAGAATCGTTCACACAAAGAAGCCTCACAAGATGACGTTGAAGTTATGTCAACAGACAGTTCCAGTTCTAGTTCTAGCGATTCTCAGTGAAAATAAAAAGTTATAAAATGTATATACAAGCATGATGAAATTTGACGCTCATCATAATTTTAGGGAATAAATGTGGAACATCTATTGTCCATGCGGCTATTTTCATTATCGAGAAGTTTTTAACATGGCTTAACAACGTACATGTCGTCGGCATTACGAGGTCAAAATTCTGCTGAAAATATCAGATGCGCCTCTATGAATTTTAACTGTTTTAGCGTTCTTGTGTAATAGCCGACCCACCATTTAACACAACCATAACAAAAAAACATATCAGATGTAATCTTGAAGTGAACATTCATGGCTCGTATGTACAAAACGTAAAGCACTACATCATCGACTTTTCGTTATAGGGGAATGTATATACTTTTCACCACGAATTTCGTTCCATTGGATCAGTTTAATCGGCACGCTTACAATTTGGATATCTACCAAACGGATCGAGAAATTTAGGCAATTTTATACAAATATAATCATACATTTTGAAACACCATCAATATGATCGTTGGGAGTATGATTTTTGAAAGCTTGCCATGTATTTATTTTCAATGCAGCGATAAAGTGCAAAGTAAGCTCATTTATGGTGGTGAAGAGATCAAGGTCAAGACGAAAAAAATTTACATATTTGATGCCGGAAATGGCCATCAGATTAATCGCTCTGGCAAATGACGTATTTGCTCAGCGAAGAACGAAATGCTGGAAACGATTTCTTAATAAGGCCAAAAGATTATAAAGGATTTTTTTCTTTAATTCAAAAGCAAACTTTGTATTGAAAATTTGAGACAATTTGGCGCTATGCCACTAAAGTATATTTAAGCCCATAATTATTACTTTACTTTTATTGCCAAGAATCCTTTGTATTGTATAGGAACTTAGACTTTAACTATCCGGCAGAACTTAACGTTTTTACTTACAAATACCGGAAACTTTACGAATAACAGATCTCTATTTGTCTACGTCTATATGTATTGTATTTGGGTTTTGTAGTGCTGGCCAACGAATATATTTGCAAAAACCGCAAAATAAAACAAAAAAAAAAAAAAAAAAAATGTGTATAAGTTTCATGAGAAAAATGTTCCGCAGACAACAGACACTCACACAAAAATCATAATGAATATTTTAATTTTGCGACGGCTTTCAATTTCAAGGCGGTATTCAAGCGGTAGTACAATATATGCATTAAGTTCAGCATATGGAAAATGTGGAGTTTCGGTAATTCGAGTATCTGGGAACCAGACTAGGCAGGCTCTTCTGGCAATAGCTGGCAATAAGAACGAGTTCAATTTCAAAGAACGTTATGCTCATCTGAAGTCACTATATCACCCGTTAACTCATGAAATGATTGACAAAGGCATTGTTTTATGGTTCCCCGGACCACAATCGTTCACGGGTGAAGATTGCTGTGAATTCCAAGTGCATGGAAGTATTGCTGTCGTAGCGGCAATGTTAGATGCTTTGGGTCAGGTGTCTGGATTAAGGCCGGCCACACCAGGTGAATTTACGAAGAGGGCATTTTTTGGCAATAAACTGGATTTGACCGAAGTTGAGGGCTTGGCGGACCTTATTCACGCTGAAACGGAAGCCCAACGAAAGCAGGCATGTGCATACATACGTATATTAGTTTTTTAAATTTGCAAAGACTCAAGATTACATCACAATTACATACATTTGCATTCATTTAGGCTTTGCTGCAAAGCACCGGCTCACTGTCCCGCCTGTATGACAACTGGCGTAAGCGACTAATTCGTTGTGCGGGCCACTTGGAGGCATATATTGACTTTGCGGAGGATGAGAATATTGAAGATGACGTTGTTGTACAACTTTCAAAGGAACTGAAGAAGATAACAGGCGAAATTAAGGATCACCTCAACGATCAAAGGTGTGGGGAAATGCTAAGGGACGGGGTGCGCACAGTTATTATTGGGGCTCCAAATGTAGGCAAGAGTAGTTTCCTCAACAGAATGTGCCAAAGAGAAGTGGCAATTGTCACAGATTTAGCCGGAACAACAAGAGATGTAATAGAATCTAATTACAACTTCGGTGGTTATCCTGTGCGATTTTCCGATACTGCCGGCCTCAGAACTACTACCAACGACAGGGTCGAGGAACAGGGCATAATAAAAGCCAAACAGAGTATCGATGAAGCGGATTTAATATTACTAGTTGCGGATGCCGCATGTCTCAAACAACGACACGCAATCGACCGAAATTCTATTGAACAATACCGAGCAGAGTATTTGAGAGAACTGGGTTTGAATGATGACATCTCCAACGATAAACAATTGCAGTTCATCATTAACAAGATCGATTTGTTGTCACAAAAGGAAATTGATCTTATACATAGTCTTCCCAATATTCTAGGCATATCGTGTATAGAAAAGACCAACCAGAAAGCGTTTATGGACAAGTTTGAAAGACTTCTTAAACAACTGTAAGTAGAACATCATAATTTCAGGAATATTTTAAAATGTATTCTGCTTTACAGTTGTGGATCTCCTTTGCCCGAAGCGCCTCGGCTGACGCATAGTCGATATCGCATCCAATTGGAAAGATGTATTGAACACATCAATGTATTTCTTTCAGAGTACTCTCCAGATATTTTTCCAGATATGGCCATATCCGCTCAGAAGCTAAGACTTGCTATTAAAGATATTGAACGGATAACTGGTCATGTTAGTACAGATGATATATTGGACGTAGTTTTTAAGGACTTCTGCATAGGCAAATAATTATGAATGTGAAAATTTTGCCGTGCAAGTGATTTCAATAAATACTCGACTTATTTTAAAATCATGATGCAACATCCGTTTATAACGTCGCTGCAACGGGTCTACATTCATGTTTCACCATCGCGCATCACCTGGATACTGATGATGCCAATCAGAACTCCACCATTTCATTATTGTTGAGGTACATGTAAGGAAAATATGCGACGGTTTTCTGTATTTTTGTGTGTGTGCAAATTGCTGAGCTCTGAGAACTTTAAAGTCTTCCGTCCATTGGGAAGATCTATTGAACATTCTGATTTCTTTGCTATGCTCTATTCTGACATGTGCCCCTTCTAGAATATCTGCTTCTTCAGTCTATTCAAGAATAGCAGCTAATGAAAGACTAACCTGTAAACACACAATTTTAATAAACGTTCATGTGATTCAAATAAATGGCGAACAACACACGAACCATTCCTTTAAGAAAACGACGTTGTCGGTTATATTTATTCCTTTTTAACATCCAATTGCAGTTTATGTCGTATGTCATCAGTGATTTGAAAACCTGGTCCATGTCCCGGTATTATAAAGGAACATATTTCAGCCATTTTTAATCGGTTTTTTCGCTGGGCTTGAGGGTTTTCAGAGCCAGCCCGTAACCATATATTTTGGTCCCATACATCTTCTTCGCGTTCGAACAAGTCGCCACAAATCCCAATCGTTCCACCAATTGGCTCTGCATTATACACCAATACGGAAACACATGTCGATGTATGACCTGGTGTAGCCATGATCACCACATTGTTTTTGTCCACTGAGTAAGGTTCTTCGAAATTCCATTCCGGATATTTGTCAGCATGTGACATACAAGTTCCAACAAAATGCCAGTCTGCATTTTGGAAAAGATAATTACAGCCGGTATGATCTGAGTGACCATGAGTGCAAATGACACAATGTATGTTTTGTGGCTCTACTCCTGCCAGGTTTTGCAGAGCTTTACAAATGATCTCTCCGTCCCATGCCGTCATGGTGTCAATAATAATGTTGCGCCCATTAGCGGTCTGTACCAAACAGCAGGAACAATTAGCACGCATACATGTCGCATCTGAAGGATCGTCTCGCGAATAGCCCACTGCTAGAACGTGTACTTTATTCAACATCTCTCTAGCACTCCAATTAGAAATACAATGATCCGTTTTGATTGCTTAAATTAGGATAAGTGTTGCCAATCCCGAGTTTTTACCGTCAAGTCAAGTAGTTTAATTTAACGGGGCGAGAAAAACTGTTGTGGTTGTGTTAAGACTCTTGTGTTTGTTCGAATTAGGCTGATTTTAAAACCTAGTTGTGGAAAGATGGATGAGGCTAAATGGGCTTTCCACAAATTTATATAAAACATTAATTTTGTATTAGGAAAGTTATATAGCTTGGACTTATGTTACATGTAAAAATCAAGGTAAGACAATTTACATTTGTTGGGTTATGTTGGTCGTTACTTGGGCTGTTCTTTCTCCAGATGTATTGAGAGCAGGAAATTTGATAAGCTTTTGTCGGGCGTATACGAGGCTAGTTCCTTCATACATAATAATTTTTTTTTAATCTAATTTGAAACCTACAACTTTTGCTAGCCGACTCTCCTCTACAATAGGCGTATTTCCGTTTACAAACTAGCGATATTTTAATTTGACAGCATTCCAAGAACGCTGTAACAAATGTTAATACTTTTTAATGATATAAAATATTACAAATACAATTATAAAGCACGATATTCTTACTATTCGTCCGTCGTTTTCTAAACAACAATTATGTATTTATTTACTTCTTCTTCTGTATTAGTTCACAATGACTGATACTTTTTGTTCATTTGGCACAAATTCGGACGATGTTTACTGCCAAAACAGTTTCTGTCGCCTTGGTAAATTTAAACGCCATTGTTTTGACTGCAAAACCTCTAAATTGACAACACTTCTCCAAACGAATAATTTATACTCCAACTTCGGAAGGAATTTCGGAACAGGCGCAAAAGGGAGTGAACGATAACGAAGAAGAAGAATTTCATTTTATTCATTCTCTCATTCACGTAGAATGATGGGAAATTAATTTATTAATAAAATTTATAATTAAATTAAGTGTGATTGTTGTATATTTAGACAAGTGTTGTGTGGACAAGGAATCGCGCTGGAATTGGAGATCGGGAGATTGTTCGCGGTGACAATCCGTCCTTCAGACTGGAATTTGTCCTGAAAAAAAAAAAAAACAATCTGCCATCACATGATCTTGATAAATGGGAATCATATTATCGTCCGAATAAGGTAAGAGTATGTCATTTACGACCTTTACAAACATTTTTTTTAAGTAGCGGAGATGTTTTTCCGGACATACTAGATATGCGTATCTCATTTGCGAGTTATAAAGGACATCTTGCACACATGTGTAGTTCTTAAAAAAACAATAAAAAAAAGCTTGAGGGTTGAATTTACATTAATCGTATGAAACTCCAAAAAGCTGAGTGTGATGGGGTCTAAAATATGATCCAAATTCGATTCATGACTTTTTACGTCGTTTTAGCCAGTCCGTCAGTATATCCGGCTAGTTCGCGCGATAACTTGCGAAGGGCTCATCTAAACTTAACTTTGAAACTGCAAGGTTCAATGTTTTCCCAAAACTGCTTATGGGGCTGCATATGGGCCACACTTCTGGCACCTCCCATACAAATGTTCCAATCCGCTAGCTTTGGAAATCGTTGTATAATGTTAATACATCTAACACAATCCTACCCAAATTCTGTATCTTCTAATTCTTTAACAAAGGAAAACTTTCCGGAATCATTTTAAACCCTTGCCGCGTATTATATTATTTCTGAAAAATTCGGTATTTCGCTTTGCTATTATGACATTTTGCGGTTGTAATTCTTATCTGATGGTTGTGTCGGCTTATTTGATAATCAGCAATATTGCGGGTGTCGACGTCGGTGTCGTTTTTGAGTCAACGTGACTTCATGTCGTCGTCGATATCAATACAATCCCAACTTGCATAAACAAATTGTCAGCTTTAGTTTATTTATTTTGATTTGTGTTTTTGTGGGGAAATGTTTTCTTCGCGTGATAAAGAAAATAAACAAAATCGAATATAACAAAGAAGGGTACCGATTCAGATATCTTCAATTTACAAGTTAACACTCAAATCTATCTGTTTTTTCCTGGGCGTGTACGTTCTGGACACAATAACATCCTAATTGAAAGACGGAATTTGATCAACAATCATCAGGGATTGTACCAGCTGATTAATGGAACGACTTTAACTTGGGACTGCCACTGAGAGTTCCTTACCTTTCTAAGACTCTCTTTATCTTTGTCCACTCTCCTCGGGGAAGGGAAACAATTTTAACTATTCTGTACATCAGAATTTTATAATTCATTACAGAAATTTATTTTGTTGTACAGTGTAATAGAAGTTATTACATTTTGAACTTTCCTTACATACATTCTCATGAGTCTAGGTCCTCATTTAGATCTTTTCTGCGCTTTCTGTGATAGTTATCGATAATTCCTTTCTGGCTCGAGGGTTTGAATTAATACATCTGGTTAACGCAGATAGGCGAATCGTTTTATTTTTTATCTTCTTACAAAGTTGACAAATTCTTCCTCTACGTTGCATATGCCCGCCTCAACTATATAGACGTTGAATTGTACTTTGATGAATTTATAGTTATTTCATGGTTATTTAATCCCCAAGAGCACGGATCAATTTTTCTGTTTTGAACCACCAAATTAAAGCATGAAAAGCAATGTTCGCACAATGTATGTATTAATATACATATGTTAGTTAAAATATGCGGACAAACCATATCCCGATAATCGTGTCGACCCATCGACATGCAACTGTCCTGCCCGAGGTCTAAAAAAACGTTGCAAGATACAAGAGATGAAAAACGGCAAGAGTAATTTTTAACAGGTTTTTTAAATGTATATTTTTCACTTTTGAATTTTATTTTCTTTTGTTTTCAAATACTTTCTTTTCATAAAACTTTGTTTTCTTTTTGTTCTTTTGAAATTTAGTTCTTTACCTTTTTACATAAAATAAGAAAATATTTACAAGGATTTTTACAATTCATGAAAATAAAACTAAAAACCAAATACATTTTACATAAAATTGCAGAATTTTATAAAATTTCTCGATTATCTTAAAGTAATAACAATATCTTAGATTGCAGCTAACAATATACATATGAAGGTATCAATATTTTTGAATTCTTAAATAATTTAAGTGTAATTACAAATATTTACAAAATTATAAAAATTTACTAGTGCTTTGTATTCAGAGTTATTAGGAAATTAGGATTTTAATACATTTTGTTCAAGTGTGGAAGTTTAACAGCCACTTTGAAGAGTATCCATTACGATGACGGCGCTTTGTTGAACACCCCGATTGGATATAGATTTTTGTGTGTCAAGGACACTTATGTGGGTGATCCTTGTTCTAAAGAAGAACTATTGGGTATTGTGTGTGTGTGTGTGTTGTTTGGGAGTGTGTTGTTAGATAAACGAGAGATGTGTTCACAACCTGAGCTTATTACTTATGTATGTAAATGTGAGAGAATAACTCAATTTTGCTGGAGAATTAACTTAAAGTGGTAAATTGGCATTGAAAGCTGTGAAAGCTTCTTCAATAGAAATACTTCTTATGGACGTGGTGGAGGAATCAGCTTGCCATTAGTGTAACTTCATTTACAACTGATACTAACTGCCGACCATGATGTGGGCGGGTTGTTCAAGTTCATTGTCATAGCGTGTTGATGTGACCGGCGTGAGACTGTTTTTAAATAAATCGTCAGCGGAAGAGAATTTGCAACTCGGAGCTAGTTCCGTAAATTCGGTACCTAGACCGAATTCCATATCGAGGAAGCCATATTCCCAAGTCGATGCAGAGACCGAATGGGAATTCATACTGGTGACATACGATGAGGTGAGGGAATGTGTCGCTGAAGAAATGGTCGATAGTGTGGTGAACGTAGCCGTAGTAGTTGCCGAGGGCGGTGTCGTTGAGGTATTGCAGGAGTTTGAGGAGGACGTTGTGCCGGGAGATTGCACCGTAGTGAATGTGCCACTGATGGCCACTGACGTAGATGAGGTTGTCGTTTCACTCGATCCCACTGCTGATGTCACAGATACGGGAACAGCGGTGGCGGGATTAGCAGGCGGCAGTATAGAGAAAATATCGTTATTATTTAACGGATCCAGAGCCGATTGCGAGGAGAGACTGAGTACTGAACTCCAGTTGATAGATCGCGTCGAGTCGTCGTCCGCAAAACCGGAATCCGTATCAGACATTAGTGAAGTGTTGGCGGCGGACGATGACAGTGTTGTATTTGTTGCACTGGCGATCGCCACCGCTTGGACTTGAGACGATGCTGATGATGAGGATGATGATAGCGATGGTGATGGTGATGTGGCTGACGATGCTGAGGCAGGTGGTGGTGTTGATATCACAGGTTGACAGGGAAAAGGTGTGACGCGACCCGAGTTGGACTCTCGGAATGGGTAATGATCGTAGGGGTGCAATGTTGTCGTTGTTGTCATGGAGCCCCCACAATTACCGTTGCCTTGAGTTGTCGTCGTAAATTGTGGCGACGTTGCTGCTGGCTTGTGTAGATTACTTTGAAAGGTCGGCGGCGTAACTTCTAGTACTCGCTCAGATTGATAATGGTGCTGCTGCTGCTGGTGAAATGTATGTTGGCCCGATTGTTGTTGCTGCTGTTGCTGTTGTTGGTTGTGATACTCTATATTGCCGCCAAGTCTGCCGCAGTTCAGCACTGGCATATAGTCCTGGTGTTGAGGATGCAGCATCGGCTGTTGCGAATGGTGCTGTTGTAGTGGCTGCTGCTGGTGCAGATTGTTGGGGGCAGACATCGGAGACTGTATTTGCATATGGGAATGCAGATGGTGGTGGTATTGCGGTTGTTGGTGAATCGAATGCTGAAGGTGATGCTGTTGTTGTTGGGCCACATGTGCGGTCACTTGGTGCAATTCTTTCGCCTCCGCTTCGATTTCCCGATCAATCCTTTTCAGGGTATTGCAGATCAGAACTGATCTGTAGAGCGATTGCTCCGATACTTGGCGGAACCGCGACAACTTAAACATGGACAGATTGCGTATTTTGAGGCGTATGTCCTTGTAGCAGGCTTTATTGTTACTGCACCATGTACCTCGGCCATCACAGCACCGTTTGATCGGTAGCCTCGTCTCGAGACCGGATGCGATGAAGGGTGCTGTTGGTGGCAAAATCGGACTGATATTGGGATTAGGAACTGGGCTACTGCAGCCTAATTCCAAATACGATTTACCATTTTCAGCACATCTGATCGTTTGTTGCTGCTGCTGTTGTTGTTGTTGCTGCTGCTGTGGTGTATACGAAGATTCGGCCGAGGTGTAGAATGTTGAACTATTCGGGCCATTGGGCCAAATGAACCCATTGGCACCTGGTCTCATATGTGTCGGACTGCCAGTTCGTGAGCAGTTCTGTTGCGGGAATGGTTCAGAATAATAGTTTGGTCTAGAGCCGTAGCTCTGTGATGGCGAAGGTGGAAAACTTCCATTCACGCGCTGCCCTTGAAGGCCGGATGATGAAGTATTCGATGACGGGAATGTGTGATATCTCAATGGGCAATAGGTTGGTATAATACTTTCTTCTTCTTCATAGTCATCTTCGAAATCATCGTCATCATCGTCCAATTCATCTGCACTGAGTAGTGTGGTTGCCAGTGTCGAGCGTGTCGAAATACTGCCCCATGGGTCACTGGGCACTGCGACTGCCTGCAACTTTGATATGCAGTCCACAGGTTCCGGCGTAGATGTCCACGGTTCGCAGGCAACATTTGCAACCACTTCAAGTTTCGCAATATTATTTTCCGGCACAGGGGTGGTGGAGGTGGGCGGCAAGGGTGTCGTAGCATCAACCTCGGATGCTACAATTGCTGTGTTCAACATGGCTGGTGTGGTGGCTGCTGATAATTTTGGAACTTCTTTACCATTTCTAAGACTAATGGATGTTAATGTGCTGCTGCAAGAAATCTCACAACTTTTGTTTTCATTGTTATTGTTGTTGATATTAGTATTGGCTTTGTAGCCATTGACAATTGCCGTTACTTTTTGCTCTTCGACGGCATCAATATAATTGTTGTTATTTAATGACCACTTGCTGGCCTTAACTGGCGGCGGACAATTTGTATATGTGTTGGCGTCCTTGGAATCAAATGTTAAGTCATGTTTCCGCTTTGTGGCGGCTGTGGCTTGTAGACCCATGGCAGAATTAACCTAAAAATAAATAGAAAAAAACAAAGATCTTAAAATGGGTTTCTCGAGAAAGTAGCGATCGTTTATAAATAAACAAACAAAAAAATGTACGCGTATCTATAGATTTCAAAATTGCTTACATTCTAAATACGTTACAAGTCTTTAAACCGTTATAAATATGGAAATGCTCGAAGGGGGAGAGAAATCAGGAGGGTTGTTTGACTAAGTCTGATGACGCAGTTGTTTCAAACAAATGCTGCAGACTTATTCTCCGTCTTCATCATCATCGTCAACCTACCACACCATCCTTTTGTTGCCTTCCTTGCGATAAAGCACAATAAGGGCAAAAAGACGTATAAATAAATATAGTACGCAAGAAGAAGAACACTACGATGAGGAGGACGACGGCGACGGCGACGACAACGATTTCAGCATTTCACTGAACACAATTCAGAGGAAAAAGAAAATATAATGAAAATGTTTCCATTGTGTTTATGAGTTGCCATATGCCGTTGCCCTGCTGATGTGGATGTTGTTGTTGAGGATTTTGTTGCTCCGTGCTCGGTCCCTTGTACTTTGGTATTCTGTACTTCTGACGACGCTGTGTGTTCTTTAAAAGGGATTTCATTTTACGTACGGCAACGGCAGCGGCAGCGGGGTGAGTTTCGAATCGATTCAGAGTTCTAGTTACGAGTATTCATTCTACGGCTAAGCTGTCATGGCACGGCATGTGTTATTTTCCTTGACGTGCCTTTTTGTGTGCTCTTCTTTTGTGAAAATGTTTTTTTTCTTTCTTCTTTCTTTTTGTTGCTGTTGTTGTTGGTCGTGGTGGTGGTGGTGGTGGCGGCAAATGGTGATGGTAAAAATCGTGTTTCATTTCATCCCTTGCATCAACGAAACATGCCACATTGTCGTAGCAGTGAAATACCGTACCTTCCCGGTCGGCTTATACTCTGGTCGGTCTTTCTGTTCGTCTACGTTCGCCGTTTTCGTTCCACTACTGCATTTATGTATGGCTGTTTGTGGTGTATATGTACATACATACATATGTGTGTGAAAGGAGAATGATTTCGGAAATACTTTTTCCTATCTGCCCTTTTTGGGAATAAGTAGGTACGGTACGCTCTAAATATTGTATATGTTCGTGTGTGTGTGTTGGTTTTACGTTAATCAAATCATCAGACGGACGGTGTATTCGGTGCTGATGGAGATTACAGGCACACTAGAGTTCTATTTGAAGAATACAAAAATGTGCACATTTGTTTCATTACGAACGATGTGTGGAGGGTTGCTCTGCTCTGTACCCCAAATGAATTCATATATGCATGTAACACGGCTTTCGAATGTGGTACGATGTCGCTAATACGCGTACAATGTGTCTACTTTTAGCTATTCGACGGTTAACGGTTTTTCAAAATTCAAATGTATGAAAAATACTTTTTAATTTTCATTTTATACACTTAAAAATATCGAGAAGCCTGCGTGAGACATCGAATCAAAACAGGCTGGAGCTATGAGCCTATGGTTACAAAAGAAAAAACGTTATGGCCCGACTATAATATCCAAAATCACTGTGGCTTTTGTCCAGTCGTATTTCTATTTCATGTGTATGGGCAAAAGAACCCTTCAGAAACTTGATCAACTGCAACAGGCTGGCAAAAACCGCCTTAAGTAGAGACAGTGGCCGTCGTCGTCGTCGTCGATCTTCTGCGGCCACCCGTCAGTAGTTGTGGAATTTTACATAAGCTGTTGCTGGTTGTTTTGCCATCTAATGAACCCAACCGACAAACAAACAAAACGACGGTGATATGCAATGCTAGGGGAGAAGCCAAACTTCAACAACTGCCTTTAAAAACTCCAACTCGAAAATATCATCATCATCATCATCATCAACAACAAAACACCGACAAAGCGGTCTGGCCTCACTCTGATACATACAATAACATCAGCCAGCAACTCAGCGATCATGCGATTCGTTCGTTGTTGGTGGATTTGTTGGCTGGTGGTGAAACCAGCTTTCGAACTCAAAACATTAGCTATTTTACCTGTCCGCTTTTTTGATGTTGTTGTTGTTGTCAGTGCCTGCCTGCCTGAACTTAACGAGCCACAAAACGGCGAATTGCTTATTGTCGGAGTGTGGATTCAAAGACTTTGAAAATTTTATGTTGGCCAACAACGCAAAAAATAAACAACAGCCACAACAAGCACACAGCAGAAACTTTGATTCGAGCTCTTATAAAATTCGTATGTGTTTCTTTTTGGCTTTTGAAGAAATGAAACTGGAAACTGGTTTTGTTTGCGTTCGAAAACCAGCTTACTGTAGCACCACCACCAGCCAACATTTACTTGGGCCATTGTCTGAATAAAAAAAAATCCCAATCCAATGACGATGATATTTCGAGATACTTGTGCTGGCTGGTTTGATGGTTGGTTGGGTGTATGGATGGATGGATGGATGGATGGTTGATTGGCCTCTTCTTCTCATCACAGCTAAACCACATATCAGCAGCGTCGACCAATGTTCTCGTTTGACTTGAAATTATCTATCGCGCGAGATGAAAAAAGGATCAATGATTTCCATGTTCTCCCTGGTGCGGCAATGGGCCTTGTACTATCCTATAATGTTTGACTCTGTAGTAATATGTTTTTAAGGACAATAGTACTCATAACGAGTTATTGATTGTGAACTGCAGACATCATGTCGCTTTGGTAGAGAGGCAAACAGGGATTTTCATCCTTGTACCTGCTTGCTAGTATTTATGTCTACCTGTTTGCACAAAATTCTGGGATTTACTTAGAAACCTTTAGGCTGATAATACGGACAGAGTGATTAACAATTAGCCACCCTTCCTATTTCTGTGTAACTACAAAAGGTACTTTTTTATCCTTCAAAGTATTTAAGGATTTATGTACGTCCAAATGTACTTTAAATGATCATTTGGCAACCGTCTCTTTGGGTTTTCGCTAAATCACAGTGATAAGTCAAATATGAGAACGATTGTAGATCAGTGAATGCTGCGGTCGAAGTCGACAATTATCACAGAATAACCGACACACAAATGAGTGCTGTTGCTGCGGTGTATTGCAATTGCAGCCATAAGACATCACATCGTATTTGCAAGAGTTGGGAAAAGAGAAAGACCAACGATTTCTACCAACGAAACCATCCGACCAGGCAACATTCAGCAACGGCGACGTCGGATCATCAAAACATTAAACGTCAGTCAAGTTATAACACACATGAACCAACTTTATTCCAGCTTTAAATAAACCCAATGGAAAATGCGAAAAATAAAATATTTTCACATTTTATATACACACATACGTATGTATGTATATACATCTATACCAAATGTACGTACGTATGTATGTAAGTGTGTATTTATGTACATACGCTTACAGAGGTTGCTTTTTTCATTCCCAACATACTAAAACGAACAATATCAACAGCAGCAGTCAACCATTCGGTATACAGCGGTCCGACCATCCATCCAACCAACCGACCGGACAGCCATCGGTGAAACTCAGGCCTGTTTCCATGGTACACTGAAAAAAATACAGTTGCATGTATACCAAATTGGCATGTACATATTTGGTTACAGTTACTAATGGACATTTTAATGGGGAATTATCTATTAGTTGGTGTCCATTTAATCCAATACCTACAATTGATCTACTACGACTTCATTCAAAATGCATATTTATAATAACCCTCTAGCTGTAAACTCTAAATTGTACTTTTGTACGATATTGGTAGAAATTCATCGAACGTCCACAAGACGTCCTAACAATTAGTGCCGTGGACCATCCAGTTTAAGTGCATTTGACCATTTCAAAAATTGATTCTAAGTAAAGCTTCTGTTCAAACCGAATTGTTGCTCAAGAAAAAGCTGTAAATCTCTTATTTCAGTTGATTTTCATTACGAATGACGCTCTAACAGTGTGTACCAAGTGTCTAACCTCTCGCTTACTAGGCGAGTAAGCGGTTATTGGTGACATCGAACACGGCTATTGTGCCCACATCATCCAAGTGGATCTGTGTGTGTATTGTATGCGATATGATAAAGGCGATTTTTCCAGTGTATTTTGAAAGCAATCCCCAAGAAGAAACAAAAACGTATAAACGCATCGGTATAAACGAATGGCTGTATGTACGGACCGTTGCCGACAAAACGACGTTGTACGTCGCCATTGCTGCCGTCATGTCAGCTATCATGGCATTCACTTGGGCTCTAGATATCTCCCCTCTTACACCAGCACATCCAAGCACAGCGCGACCTCTCCCCCCTTCTTCTTAATCATTCATCCGTACAAAAATACGTCGTTGGCTGGCGGACTGGCTGGTTGGTTGGTTGGATGGTTGCGTTGTTTATTCGATCGACCGTCCAAACTGAGTGTACGACGACACTGCAAACAACAACAACGAAAATCGACTTGAACAAAACAAAAATACTGAAAATGTAAAAACAACAACACAATGAAACGAAAAAAAAAAAGAAGAAAAAAACTTGAATGTACACAAAGTATTTCCACATCCAATGTTGCTGACTCGTACTAAAAACTGAACCAACACACAACAGAGCCAGCCAGTCAGCCAGCAGCAGTACGGAATGTTTGGTTTTATTATAGCTCTGAACTCATATAACGAGCACAATGAACGAACGAATAAACGAGCGAAGGAGAGACACTGAACGGCAACAGCAACAACAACAACAAGCCAACGAATGCCGTTTCACACATTCGTACACAATTCACGAAGTACAGTCTCAGTGTTAAAAATAAAACATGGATGTATTCGGAGCGGCGTGCAGCAGAGGGGATCATCAGCACCAGCCAGCACTGTACAGAACAGCGGGCCGCACCGCACAACAAAGAAAGATGATGATGTAGAGTTGCTTTGAAAACGGTCGGAAAAAGACTCATGAAACGTTCGCACACAGAAAACACAACCAACAACTTATGGATACGGCGTCGTCGTCGTCGTTGTCGAATGAATATAAAAACTGACGATAATAATGCTGGTTATGCAGTACTGTATTCGAAGCAGTATTCATTGTTCAGTACAGTGGGACCTGGACAATGATGCATCCAACTGTCCTGTCTTCAAACTCAACGTATGACAACTGCTGCACTTAGTTGAGTCAACGATTGGTATATAAGCGAATTACATGTGAATTCCTATTCAGGCTTCAATTCATAACGATAAATATATTGCCATGAGAGTCGATCTACAAGACTACATTGAAGCTTACGACTCTGCCAACATTTTTAAGGTCAGTCCAAGTTCCATTCGGTCACAAGTCGGTAGTCATATTTTGTTTTCGAGAGTATTGAGAATTTTAATTGCAGACCATGACTTGTTTTGAGGTCTATATAATTTCAGGATGTGCATGGTGAGAGTGATCGCCAGATTAACGTTAATATCGTTCGATAGTAGACCCTTGAACGATATCATCTGACATAACAACAGCGAAATGTGTACTGTGTGTTATAAAATTATGACTTTTTTATAACACATACACATGTATATGTAGAGCAGTTTCCAACCACACCACCACCACCACCACCTATTCTATCATATCTGCCTTGTTTCATTGTCTATCCAATATACCCGTACTAGTACTTATGTATGTATGAAATGTACGTACACGTACGTACGTACGTATGTATGTGTGTGCATTATCCTCCCTTGTGGTGCTTGGCTAGGGTTTTTGTGTTATAAAACCTTCTGCTGACTGACTGGCAGGCAACATGGTAAAATGAAATGATATTTCACATTTGCAGAGGTAAGGGCGATTTTGGGTGTACGTCGTAGCGAACGTCGAATGTACGGACGTCGTAACGACGTACCGGAGGAGGAATACATGAAATTGAGGATAAGTCGATAGGAGGTTGGCTGATGGTGGTGGTGTTTGCTGCATTTGAGTGGGTGGTCGTTGAATACGTTGGGTGTTATTTCCTTTCCGTTCGTTTGTTCGTTCGTTCGTTGCTTTCGGTTCGGATGGCTGATGGTAAGGGAATGATTTAAACCAACAAACAGAACAGTCTATACAATCGCACAACCATGTATGTGTGTATGTGTTCGGAGTTGCACTGCGCATACACACAATTGTGATTTCTGTTTGTTTGTAATCGTCTCACTTTCCGACCGACGAAGTGTTGAACGTTCCGTTCGTTCGTCAGCCAGCCAGCCAGCCCGCCCGCCAGTCACTCACTTAAACTGTGCTGCTGACAAACAAGAAAAAAGAAAACTTGTGGGCGATGTTGAAAGCTAAAACGTACACAAATGTGAAAATTCGGTGATACTGTATCTGCCACAGTACGAATTTCTACGCAACGCCGATACTCCATCCTATCCTACATTACCAAGTATGTGTGTATGTGTACATATTTTAGGCGATAATAGGCAACATGAAGGTATTTCATGTATTTTTGTAAACGGAATCACCACCCTATTCCTAAGGAGAAGCTAGACATAGGCACATGACGTACGCATGCTCACTCAACACTCTCGATACGTGATGTCCTGTATAAAAATGTCAAATGCTCACGGGCCAACTATTTCGTTCTATACAAAACACTCCTGTTATCTCCAAAGAGTAACCAGATTTGTGGCCCGGTTCATTTTGTATTATTTCTTTCCTGGACACTGACGTTTCCATTAACATGAATTGGTGTCCTCATCTCAGCAAACATAATTCTGCATTCTTGTATATCCCTAAGGTCTATTTGATCTATTGATCCTATTTGTGTTGTCAGCCTGATTAATCCCCGCTATTAGTGGAAGGCTCTTCTCAAAGATCGCTGCACATTCATTTCGAATAGATTCTATACAATTTATTTTGTTGTTATCCGAATAATTGCAATGAATTATGTTAAAGTTTGACAAAAGTTGTCATCGTAGCATCGACAGATTTCTGGAGTTTCCTTGGCAGAATTCAACAGGTTATTATGGTTACTTATTGGGCCAACAATTAATGATCAAAACATCAGCTGTTGTTTATCTGCTTTAAAAAAAAGCACAACGTCGAAATGTACCAGAGAGTTATAATAACTTAATAGCTATCCAGCCAATCCACCCACCCAAATTGTCCTCCTTATGGTGTCGAATTAAAAAAATATACACGAGTTCCTGGCACGAAAATGAAAAAACAAAAAAAAAGCAAAACAAAAACCGATTAAGAAAAAGCACCAAGGCAAAACCAAGTAAGCACATACACACACGCACGCACCGATTTGTATATGGTTGCTTCTGTCTGTCGGTTTTTTTTTTTTTTTTTGTAAAGGAGCAGAAACAATAACGTAGTTTGCTGCTACCATTCATGAATATTTTACGTTTCGATGTTATCTTCTCGTTCCAATAACACCCCAAACATCACCCACTCACTTCAGACACACACACGTACACTCTCCCATACACCCGGACTAACCTTCCAGCGAGCATGTGGTCGAAAGGATTCTGTATAGGAAAGCTCTGCAGCTCAAGAATACATAGAACAGCCGCCACCAGCCGACAACGTGCAGTGCAAACTTTCGGCCTGTTGGCTGGGGATGCGGGTGGGGGAAGAGATTGCATTTTTGGCAAATCCCAGAAGACGACTACCTTGAAAACATTTAAGATGAAAACCCCAATGTGACGTGATGTATCACAATGATGCGTATTTTGGACACACACACACATGTGCAAATCACTCTCGTACAGAACCAACAATTTCTTGCCGCCAATATGTTTTCAATTAACTCTGGTAGAAATTACACTTTTACTCTTCTTTCACTTGTGTTCATGGGAGCACTGCGAACGTCAAGTGAGTGTTCCCGTGTAGATGTGTTTGGGGCGCAGTGTTTTTTTTTGTTTGTTTGTTTGTTTTTTTTTAACAACTGCTTTGAATTGAGAGCAAATTATGCTCCTCCGGTTGTTAATTGAAGGAGAGCCAAAATCAAACTAAATGAATACCGCAAACAAATTAAACTTTTAAAGGAATTCTTTTTCAGCTTTTGTTGGTGGTTCGTCGGTTCGGTTCTTTACTGCTCAAGACGAGATTTACTACACAACAGCAGCAAAAAATAAAAGAGTTGGCGGTGTGTTTGTGGTGTGGGGATGGTGTGTGTGTGTGTGTACTGATTGATGCAATTACACGAACGACAATGTTGGTGTTTTTGTTGCCGTTACTGTTGGCTGTTGGCTGTTGGAGTTTCCATAAGGAAATGCAGAGAAGGAAAACGTAAAATAGGAAAACAGCGAACTGTTGCACGTTGCCATCGTCGAGGAGATGCTGATGCTTTTCAAAGAGTTGTGTTGTTTGACTAGCTGGCGGATTGTCTGGCTGGTTACTACTGACTGTGCTTGAGATAACGTAACGTAAGACAACCCTTAAGGGTGCCGTTCCGTATGCTTTTGTTTCGTTTCTTTTCTTTTATTTATTTATTTTTTTCTGTTATTTTCGCAGACATGACAAGTGTTGGCTGTTGTTGTGCATTGCAACCGACCGCTGCCACATATATAGGGAGGAAGTGAAGACGTGCGTTCTGTGCTGCTGGGCTGGTGTTGTTGCGAAAACTTTTCATAAGCAATGCAATTTATTGTGTTGTAGCGCAGTCAACCATCCGGCACCAAACAAACGTATCGTACAAGTGGTGGAACATGGAGCAGCAGCAGGCAATGGGATGGGGGGAGGGGCAGGGGTAGCGATGAGGAAGAAAACAAAATAAAAGAACTACAAATACACTAGTGACTCTACTCAATAACCACGTGCTGCTCTCAAGTGCTTACATACAGACATGCCATTTGCATACTCGTAACTACGAAGTACTGGTCCGTCCCCCCCCCCCCACCAATAGCTCCACTACACCAATGACGGCGACATGTAGAGTAAAGAAAGGAACACAACAGAGGACAGATGTCAATTGATTGCGGCACACTCTGGCCCTTATTAGTTTATAGGGTCGACCATGAATGTATTTATGGCCAACATTGGGATGTCGACGACTAAATCGAGCACACATTGAGTTCATTCTATTAGAACTAATGCTGTCATTCCATTCCACAAGGAACCTTTATGGAATACACTAGGATTTGTCTAACGCCAACATTGGAATCTTAACTCGAAGGTCTGTAGAACTCAGTAAATGCTAGTTGGTATAAACTGTAGCTTTAGACTGGAAGTATTCGTTCGGTTTGCTTGCTAAATCTAACTAAACCTTTCGTCAGATCACAATCGGTTAAATGGTTCGACTTGACATCTATCAGCGGGCGGTTCAATTTCAGCAATGAGGTCTTTATCAACCGGCAAATTCTTGCTCACAACGATACAGGTAATATTGTTTACTTTGTATTGCAAATTATGAGCCTATGACACTAAATACGTTAGCATGATCTATCGAAACGGCCATTTGGCCACTTTCAGTTGGTATTAATCAGTTGTTTTGCATACAGTTCTTGAATAGACATTCCGCATTAAACTGTGGCGGTAAAATTCGGCGGATTATTTAAAAGATGTTTAAAGGGGTCTTCCAATCACTTGTTTTTCTTTCGTTTTTTTTTAGGGGGACTTTGATTACTACATACATATGCATTTTGATGGACTGTTTTTTCAGATCGACAGATAAACTTATGTGCAATTCACAGTAGGACTAATTAGATACTTATGTGGTTGTTAGATTTTGAAACTTACCTCTGTGCACATTATATGATTGAAACGTATAAATAAATCCACAATGTAGTCGTGAAGGCTTTGTGGTGATGTAAACTGGAAGGGCTCCAATACAGGATGGTCCACTTTTAGTATGTTTGTTCTTCGTTGGATGGGAAGGTTGGGAGAACAGTTTTAGAGCAGTCGGTGCCTTCACACACGTCGTACGTAGTGTAGGACAACTAACTTGTGGTGGTGGTGGCGCTGGCAGTATTATTCACATCTAAACAAAACGGCGATGCTTCAATAAAATGCATTCTGACATCTTTCGGCTTCTTCTGCTTCTTCTTGGTATATATCGTTCCCTCCTGTATGAATGAACAGTTGTTGTTGTTGTGGTTTGTTGTTGATGCTCTGGGAGGACAACAGCACTTTTACTTCTTCAGATATAGCGCGGAGGAGCGGGCCTGACGTGTTTGTGTGGTTGTATGTACCCCGGTTGTGGTACATTGATCAATGCATGAATGACTGAATGAATGAATGAATGTTGCGGATCTTGTGTGATTTATATTCTTCCACTTTTTTTTTTTTTTTTAATATTTTTCTTGAGTCGATTTGATTGTTTATGGTTGGTTGATTAATTGTTTGTTTTGATTACGTCTTTCTCTAGTTATGCGCGAATTTGGCTGCTTCTGTTTTATTCGTCTTGTACACCTATCTTTCTTTGCACTTTAAACGACACAAATAACAAAACACAAACGGGTAGAAATACAAATACTTTGCAGGCAGGTAGCAATGTAAACAAATAATGTTAGTAGTTGCACTGGATTCTTAAAACTGCAATTCATTTACTTCATCTGTCACAGCACAGTTTTCCTTTGGATTTACATAAATATACATATCATCGTTATTGCGAAGATATTATTGTTATTATTATTGTTTGTTGGTTAGTTCTTTCTGGTGATTGTACACGATATTGTTTCTTGTTGTGTGGTTGTCAAACGATTTTTGTTGGGTTCGAGATGAGGAACTTTCGCACTTTTGAATTGACGAAAAAGTACGCGCTTTTTATAAATACGAACAACGAGACTACGTTAAAATCTTATGTGAGACCAGCGGGCTTGCGAGCGAACGAACGAGCGTGTACTTAGTCTACCATAGTAAAATCAGAAATAAGCAGTCGTTGTGAAAGATATGTTCATCAGAGTCTTAAAGCCGCATACAGCCCTCTCGTTTTTCGCCTCCTCCCCTCCTTCCATCCGTCGTACATTCGTTCGAATACTCAATACTATTCAGTATCTGTGTGTCGTGTGTGTGTGTGTGTGTGAGTGCCGTATATACCACCACCACACAAAGGAAGTTGAACCAGAGCCATGCGCCCGAGTGCGACAGCACTATGCGGTCGGAGCGAGACAGCCTACTGCCTGCCTGCCTGCCGTACACTCACCACTCAGTAAATGGTTTTTGTTTGTGCTGCTTTCCTACATAATACATGAGCATGGCAAAAAAAAAATAACAAAACCTTACATAAAGCGAACGGACGGATGGATGGATGGATGGAATACGACGAGAACAAACTAAACTGAGAGCTACGAACGGTGGTACGTACGGTTTGGTGAGAAAGCAATGCGATTATACGGCGAGAGAGTCATGGGTTACCAGGCCGTAATTTTGCTTTGCAAACATGCAGTGGCGTATTCGTGAATATGTCCACGAATGGGAATACACAAAAAGGGTCAAATGAAATCAACAAAAAAAAAAGGGTTTTTAGAAAAAATATATTCTAGTGGATTAGTAACGACTTCTTAGAAGTCCACTAGATACATATTGGAAGAGTTTTTCGACCTCGATGTACGATCGATATTTGTACATTGTTTTAGTGCAAGCTATTGGACAGCCATCGGCAGAGAACGTAACCGGAAGATCGACTCGATGTCTGAGGCAAGTATTTGTTTTATCGGTCCACGCAGTTATGTCAGATGTGGCTTTGGATTGAAAATCAGTATGGAAAACATCATAAATCAATTTACCTCAACAGACGGCAAACTGTAGAGGGTCAAATTCACCAACTGCAGATCAAAATTATATTGTCATGAAAATACTGACAAATTGCTAAACATTAAACAAACGAGTTACCCTCAAGAGTAATGTTCAATTGTGATCAAATGGCTAGAATTTCATATCGACCTTTCGTAGTTTGCGGTAAGTCGGCTCTACAAAATATACCGATGAATTTAAAGTTTTCGCAGACATGTGTTACCGATTTTAGATTGTGAACACCACGCTTGATTTTATGAATAGATATAGAATTATATTTTGTTAACTAACTTTAACTTTCAACAGAGATTGCAATCTGTACGAGCAATGCGCGGCACGATAGGACATGGGGGTATTGGATGCTGGAAAGAGGGAGTAGTGTGTGTTGGGTCAGGTCACAGCTGGCCGAAAGATTATTCCACATACAAACAGTTCGCCTGAAAAAACAATTTTCTCCAAACGGTGTTGTGCGATCATCCGGCAATGGTCTGATGAGCGTCCCTGTATTATCGCATGCACCGGTGCAATGTAGTAACATTAGGCGACAGATTTTTTTGGACCCTCTTCCACTTTGCTCTCCATATTCGGATAAAAATAATTGTAACAGGTAATTGCTGTTCCGTTAGTGTTGTCGTCGTCCTGGACTCAATACGATAATCGAACAGCCGCTGTAGATGCACGAATATTTGTGATTGTTCAAATTGCCCCTTGCGTTGCCTGCGACCCTGCGCCTGTCACATGAATATGAAAATGTGCGTGGCAACCCCGAATTGTGTATTTCAACGATGTTCGGGGGGGAAGTTGTATTCGGGCATTTTTTGTTTGTATGCTCAAGTAGTGTTGTTAGTTTTATTATTTGGATTCATTGGTGTGTTTGTTCATTCGGTCGTTCGTTGATTTCCAAAGAGTGGGGTTTTTACACCCTCCACCCTAGAACGGTGTGCATACTAAGTTCGCTCTGCCGTTTGTAACACTTCAAAGTAGAAATAATCGCAGACCTTATCAGATTACTTTCTGTCCGCATTTATCAGTCCGTATCAGGTATGCGTCGGACAATTTTTAAAAACAAATAGCTAACAATAACAGCTACGTATAATCCGTTTTATGTTATGTATGTATATGAAGCATGTACTGCTCCACAAAACGGGTTTTTGGGGTACAAAGGATAAAAACATCACAAAAATACAACAAGATCAATCCTTGGGTTTCTTACAAATCCAACGCCAGAATCGTTCTCGTGTAACTTCCAAAACCATCACTGTCGACGAATAGATCTAAATCTGAATAATCGAATATCACTGAAAAGGCAGATGACCGTAGAACAATCTAGACGCACTGAACCTCAAACTGGCAGCTGAAGCTCAGTACCTAGGATTCTTTCTGGACAGCCAACATTCTTGGAAAACAAAAATAAACCGAAGACCGTAGGAAGTTAAATGGATCTACACAGCGGTAGTAAGGCCAGTTCTCACATACGGTTGTGCAGTGTAGACAGTTACTACAAAGAATGTGGCATTGAAGGAAATGAGTAGCGTATGAACTAGCTCGAATAGCATATTGAGGAAGCTGATAGATCGGTTATACCGCCAATCTGCTGCTATATCTTTAGAATGCCGTAGTACCAAATCCTACAAAGAACACCCGGGAACTGGAATGCTAGAGTGGGTTGCCACGTATCAATGGCCATTTGGCCCAGGTTACATATAGCAAGCACACGTGTACGGGGGGGGGAGTGGACCTAAGGAGGCCCAGACTAGTAATACGAGTTATAACAGGCCACTAATCAAACCAGCAAATGGCATAACAGATCGCCAGACTGATCAAGTTGGCGACAGTAGAGCGTGTACTTTGACCTTGGCCACGTTTGCAACGTCACAAACAAAACTGTCTAGAGAATAGATTCGCGACAGAACGAGTGAGTGGTTGATGGTTCTGTTACAGACAGTCCAGCGTAGAGTGTATCTGATATTCGGTCTGACCCCACATAAAATCGTATATACTGAATTCATATGGGTTTTGACACAGCCACACACACACAGTCATGCACTGCCATGGACACACGCACACTCACTCACACATACACACACACACACACTCACAGTCAGTCGCACACGTGTGTGGAATGTTGTCAGTTGGGATTTTTTTTGTATTTTCCACAGTCACTGTATGCGCTGATGTTCGTTCGTTCGTTCGTTCGTTTATGTCGTCGCATAAAATGGTTTTTGTTTTCGAACCAAGCCAGCAAGCAAACAGCCGTCCACAAAGACGACTGACAACGGAACAAGAGATATATGTATGTACGTACGTACGGTGTTGCTGGGACGGAGGGTCGGACCGACGGGGGGATGGATGGATGGATGGGAAAGATAGATGGATGGTGGATGGATGGATGGATCAGACCGTACCACTTATACGAACTGAATGTGAATTTTGCTTCTGCCGCTTTTGTCTTTCTGTATGAAAATGAACAAGCGACCGAACGAGCAACGGACAAGTTTCGTCGTTGCCGTTCATATCTTTAAAACGTCGACTGATGAAGTAACCATACTGAAGACAAGATGTACGTACGTTCGTACGTACGTACGTACAGACCCCGACTATGTATGAATGGCTCCTCTAATGGCCAACAAATATCGACACAAGTTGTTGCCTGGCCGGGCCGGGCCGGGCCTGGCCTGGTCAAGCCATCGTCGAATGCTGCTGGTGTTGTGCTGTTCGAGACTTGAGACTGCTGGCTGCTAATAGAGTTGAAGGCGACTTGGGTTTCATCGTCGTCGCGTTCGTGTGTGCTATTTCACTTCATGGCATACGTACGTATGTACGTTGACAACCAGCAAAGAGACTTTTGTCTTGAGACTATCATGCCCAGCCCTGCCCTGCTCGCCGCCTTTATGACGTACGGTCATAGCCAACATTTGCCTTGAAACATTTTCCGAGCTTATTTATGCTGTTAACTCATTATTGAGAATGGCTAACAAATAATTTCCATCTACTTGGTTCGACCGCCGACAAACACTGGCGGGCGATACTCACGGACAGCCGGAGAGTACAAATAGCAGCCGGTTAGGTCGGGTCGGGTCGTGTCGTTTCGTTTCGATACGACAGAATCACCTCACCTCCTTCTTTCTCCGTATCGCCACTCGATTTGCGAGTACATTGCGCGATCACTTGATTTTTTTTTGATAGAGTTCTTCATGGAAGGGCACACACACATTGTTGTTGTTGTATCGGTAATGGACATTCAACGACTGAACTTGCGAGTTATTGTTATTGATGTTGATGTTGACGACGATGACGATGACGGCGCTGATGGAGGGAGGGGAGGTGTCATGTTGGTGTAGGTAGAACTGTCGTTGTCTGAGTTTTCATCTGTAAACATAACAGTATCTCGGCCTAATGTCCACCTCGTAATGTTTAGCTGATGATGATGCTATTGTTCACGTTCCATGTCCACTCTGATGTGTTGCCTTCCTTTTGGGCACTGTTGTCTTTGTCGGCGGGGCGGGCGGGCGGTATTGTTGGGGTGGCATAATTGTTAAAAGGGTTTTAGGTTAACAGATGATAGTGTGGCGCGCTTTATGAATGCGAGCATCGTCGAGACAAGAGCGAGCAACAAACACTATTGAGAAGGTACTTTTTGGCGAGCGAACTTTTTGCCACGGATGGCTGGTAGATGGGATGTTTGGTTTGCTTTATTTCGCTCGCGCAATTGTTGACGTTGTCCTTGTACGTGTATACGAGTATGTCGTACATTTACCATGCAGCCACTTGCATTCACACTCGCTCGCACACACACACACACACACAGGCACACATGCACACCACACTCATATTCGCATCGTGCTCGCAAGAGGATGAATGAATTCGGATGTTCCATACGAGTGCAATAACATTTCTCTGACTTAAGAAGGAGCACGCATTCCGCAGCATTGCATTCAAATTGAAATTGACAAATTGTTGCTGTTTTTTTTTTTTCGGAAGCGTGTAAACTCATCTGTGTGGCGGCGGGCGGGTAGTAGGCGTTACGGTGCATTAGCGCATGATTACTATTTCACAGTTCCTAATGTGTGGCCCGATAAAATGCCAACGACGACCACTTGTTTGCCTGGCTCCTGCCACATTCGTATACAACGGCTCAAGGATTAAATCGTTTAAATAGAAATTGAACGGAATCGCGTATAGCAGTACTCAGTAGACGATTCTTTGTGGTGGCAAGAATCATAATCAGCTGTGGTCAAGTTAAAAGAAAAGAAAAAAACAATACAATCGCACCTTCTGGGACATTCTCTATACGACGATTTATATTTCGTTAACGTACAAGTACAGATATCGTCGTTTTGTTTTTTAAATCTTTTACAGATTTTCCACCTTTTTTTTTGACTAACACTCTGGGGATGTCCCCATTAACCTTTAACTGGGGAGGTGCATACCATGTGACCTAGAAAAGTGTAAAAGTGTTACCACCACCTCCATAGTTAAAGGTTAATGCACTGTGTTAGCGATAGGAAAGAAGGGTATTGGAGGGGGGTGGGGGAGTAGTGTTGGTTGCTGTTCGCCTTAGATTTGATAACGTCATAGCAGGCAGATTCTCCCACATGCGAACAATACGGCTGGAGAAAGTCTTGTCTCCATAGTGCGTCGCCCGGTCATCCGGCCATTTGACAATGATATTATTTATCGCATTCGCCAACAGATACAAATTAGGATCACAGAGGATATTTCTTTCGCAATTCGCACACTTTGTAATTCCAATGGCACATTTTGCTAAGTCTACAAATTCAATGAGACAGGATACACATTCAAAGTTTATGGGGAATTGCGCAGAGACCTTGTACGATGGAAAGTTCGGTCCAACAAGACGTGTTATTTTGAATCACCCCGTATTTCGTTAGCTGTCACTTTTGAAGCTTTTATTCTTTGACATTTGACAAGTAGAAACTACGCCATTACTAAAAATGGAACGATACACGCTTTTTCAACAACGCATTGAAACTATTAAAATTCACTACAAACATTGTGAAAATCTTGCAGTCGCAGTTCGCAAAACTAAAAACTTTCCGGATCGTGTTATCTCTCGAAGAGGTGATCACAATTGGCCACCGAGATCTTGTGATTTAAGACCTTGCAACATAGGGCAGCCACTTTGCAATTTGATTATAGAACATTTCATGAAAAGAATATGCTCCTGTAAGCGTGGTCGTGGTGGCCATTTGGCTGATGTTGTTTTTCACTATTAACGGCATACCTTCCCCTTTATTATGAATTAGATCATTTATCTCAAATAATGCCATTTTTCTTTGAATACCAAAATAACACCTCTTGTTGGAGAACCCTATATATGCAAATGATGGTAGAATATCCACAAATTAAAAATACTGGTTGCATGAACGAATGACTGGGGCCTTAGCTATGTTTATACCCCAACCCATCGGGTAGGAGGGTATATCGTCGAATTCGGATAAACGCATGTCTTTTAATAGAAAAAGTCGCTTAATTGAAAAAAAAATATTATTAGTTGCGATTGTTCTAGATGATTTTCCTAAATTCCGCTTTATTGAAAAATCGTTTATGTGAAACACATGTTTAATGCAAAGACACAAACTTATATGATACGAACACCGGTTAAGAGAAATTTGATGAGAACAAATGATCTCCAGAAATTATGAGATGAACACATTTAAGAACTCAACCAAATGAAAATAAGTGACTATTTTCATCCAAGCTCATTAATATTGAACTAAAATTGTACTTTCATGTATTTTAATAGTTGTGCCACAAGTTTCTATCTTCGTTTCATAGAGGAATTTCAAAAGTACATACTGATTACGTTTTAATGAATGAAGGTTCAATTATCCGAAGTTCTTTTTATTGAAAATCCCTTATAAATGACAAACATTTCTTGTTTTTTTTTTTTTTAATTTCTGCTTATCGGAATTTGAGTGTATATATGTGTAATACGACCCAAAAGTGTAACACATAGAAAAGTTCACATTAGCCCCTAGGTGTCCAAATTCGATTCATGACTTTTACTCACGACCACTTGCGAAAGAGTTAAACGATCGCTTTAAAATGTAGCATGGGTTAATATTGTCCCAAAATTATTTGTGGGATTGCAGATGGACTACAGGGCCACACCCCTTCGGGTACCCTCATACATATGTTCCACTCCGCCTACTTTAGAGATCGTGTAATAATATCATTATGTCCAATGCAATCTTTGTATTGAGCAATTGAACTCCAGCCACGCCCATTCTGGTATCTCCCATACGGTCTACTCGGCTTATCCGACTTAAACTTTCTCACTTGTTTAGTTATTTCTTCAATAAAATGTTTGATTGAGTGAATTGAATGAATGAATGCAATTAACATTACTCAACATCAGATATAGTCACATATTCGGATCCTTGTGTTCATATCTGGTGCTTGGGGAAGTTCTTGTAATTACACTTTTGTCACACAGAGCTATGAGATCTTCTGAATCAGATCTTAAGGCAACATTATAGATCGCAATACTTTCCACGACGACTCATTGTATTTATCATGCCCATGCATGATTGTGTGTATGTGACGATTGATGACTTTGTTTTGACAGTACAGCCTTCATTCTTATTTACGATTTCTGAAGCAGTGGCCGACTATTGTTAAAGCAAAGTTAATTTACAATTTCATACGGACAGAAAATGTATGAATATCAGTGTGATATAACAGATGAGGCGAACAAAACAGTTACATATACAAGTTTGTTCATATGTCGTATATCAGACTTATATCACCGATATCCAAATGATAAAATTCTGGAAGCTGCCATTAAAGCATTTCATCGACTTTTGTGTTAATTTTCTGAACATTTAAGCGGTCTTGCGTTGTCGATTCTGGAGTAACAACGGAATCCAAAAGTTAGTGTACTAAAGAGACAGATGCTACCCAGCAAAGAGTTTTACCATGGAAATCCACTGGAGTCCCAAGTTACCAAATGGACAATGATTTTTTTAAATATATTAATAGCTGCGGATCAGAAAAATCCCCCTGTCATTTCTTACAAAGGATCCTATCCAGTGGAAAGACGACGCCCTTTATATTACGCTGAAAGGAAGCTGAACTTTTGAAAAGTTGTAAATGATTGTGCGGAACGTGGAATTGCGTTTGTAATCCCCAAAGTGACGAACAAAACTGGTGTATACTCGATTTCAATAATATAGATTTTAGGTTGTTGTGTTGTTATTAACAGTTCAATCCAGTGTGGGGCTCGTGGAAGCTTTGTCTGGATCATGTTGACATTTTGTGTGTAGGTCACCATAAGCACTCCGTAGATGTTACCCATGCGCCGATCGTCCTTCTCAGTGGTGTCGTGTAACCAATGACTCGTACTATGAGTTTGTGCGGCTACTTGTGCCTCTTTGCCAACTCTCGCCAAGCGCTACATTTTACTATTCTGCCTGTGAAGCGCCGTCGAACTTTTTTTTTTGACTAACAATCTGGGGTTGTCCCCTAGGAAGTAAGGGTATTGGAGGGAGGAAGAAAAGATAGTGTAGTTTTTGTTGAGGTGCGATTCTTGGCTCTTTGGAGATCTGTTGTTGCCTCTTTCCATAGTTCGATCCATTGCTTTCGTTTGCGTTCTTTATAGCCCAGAATGTCGATGGCTGTGTTTTCTGCGGGTGGTTCTCTTCCTCCTCATGAGGAGACCGATTTGAATCATCAGTATTTGGCAGAGGCCAATGATGGGTTCTTCAGTTGGCTGATGTCCGCAGGTCTTGAGTTGTTCTTGCCTCTTATGACAGCCAGTTTGAAACGCAACTTGTAGGTGATGTGAGCGTCTGTAGGTTATGTTATAGGGATCTTCGCCACCTGCTAGATATTGTAATGTGATCCATTTGGTTCTCAGTTCGTTGGTCGGCTGACACTCACGTTTCTTTTTTTGTTTTGTTCAATGCATTACTCAATTAATTGGATATTTCGCAAAAATATGTTCCTTTAAGAGTCCCTCAAGACAGCCACCTTGGACCAACATTGTTTTCTCTGTTTATAAGTGATTGGCATAATATCAGAATATTCGTAAAGGCTTCCAATGGATTTAAATCCGGGAAAGTGCAAATATGTGCGGTTTACACGAAGCAGACCAATTGTTGTAAGTTTGGAGTGAGGTGGGTCCCATCTGCAACCAGTTGATTCCATCCTAGTTCTTGGCGTCATACGGTTGACAAAGCTGAATATCATTTCCCATTATTCGATTACGATTAACAAGGCTAGAGGAGCACCAGGTTTTCTAATCAAAAATCTGTCCATGTCTCTTGTATGGCCGATACCGGCATATGCATCTATAAATTGGGATCCATCACATTCATCCTCTACCGAATAAGAGGACTCTGTTATCAAAGTATAAAGTAAATTGATTGCTTTCAACTAAATTGTCTAAATTCCATCTCATTTTGAGTGCTTTGTGGCAAGCAGATCAAATATTAAAGGGCGGACTTCTGAAAAAGATGGGTCCATTCAGTCCAAACATGGAGGCGTAGTTCAATGTCATTAAGTAGCTGGGTCTATCGACAACAAGAATACCTATCCGTTGTCAGATGTTATGGAGAGTGGACAATATCTGCGTCCTGTGTTCCGAACAGGACAACAATAAACAAGCTCGGTCAAAGGGTGCATCAACTTCAGGTGGGCCCAGCTCTGGCTGTTGCATCATGTGTCTCTGAGCGGTGCAGGATTTTTGCGAAGACGAACTACGACGAACATTCATGTGTAACATATTTAAAGTTTAATTCATGTGTATGTATGTATGTATGTATTTACATATGTGTATGGCAGAAAGCATTACATGTTCGGTATCTACACATGTGTGTGCATTACAAACATTATCCGTGCTGGTTGGCAGGAATGCGCTTTAATGAGAACTGCATTTAAACATCAGTTCCAACCGGAATTGGCCAACTCAACAACAACCACAACCTCTCGTAGCCGTTGCCGTAGCCGTGTCGTGTCGTGACGCACAGTTGAAATCTTCGGTACAATCCACCTGTTCAATTGGCTTTTAGGAAATGTTCCCTGTACCCGAACCGACTACAGAAAATTCTATACATCCGCAAAATAAAAATAATACCTACCTATAGAAAAAAAACAACCGAAAACAGAAAAAACAACACAACACACAGCCAAGCAGCCAAACAGCGAACGCGAACGACCCTGATCACACAGAATGTGAGTAATGGGACGATGATGATCTCAGGCAACAACATCTCACGACGAGCGCTTCGTTAGTTGATAGCGGTGATTTTCATAGTTGTCTTGTCTGCGGTGTTTGTGTGCACGGAGTGTTGTTGTTCCCATATTGTTCAGTGCTGAGATCTCGTCGTAGGATTTCTCAATTCAAATATCATTTCCGTTAACACACAAAAGCACAAAACAAAAGAAAACAAAACCAAAAATATGTTTGAGTTCCTGCTCTGCTCTCGATGAGTCTGGGGCTGGTGGCTGGCACGGAGCTTGTTTACCACTTGCCTGCCTGACTGCCTGCCTGCCTGCGCGATAGCTTTTTCGCATCTAGCTCTCGGGTGTGTGTTTGTCGAGAGCACTTTGTTATCGCTAAATGTGTTTCTCTCTTTTGCAATACAGATCACCTTGAGTTGGTTGGTGTGTGCGAATGCTGTTGTAGTTGTTGCTGCCACGCTGTTATTATTGTTGTATGTCGTTCCTTTGTATTCTGATTGGCAACATGTTCTTAAAAGATTTTGAAAAATATGTGGTACTACCTAGCACTACGTTAAACAACATCGTCGTTTGGTGCTCGTTGTTGCTGGTAACTACGACGAACATCATCATCGTACAGGAACTGAAAAAGAAAAACATTATGACCAGCACCAAACTGAAATTATGCTTGTTCTTAATTAGACCCGTTGAGCGCTAAGGAGAACAAGCATAGCGCAACAAAGAAGACACCGAAACGAAGAACAGAACAGAACGGAGCAGAGCAGAACGCAACGCAACAATAAAGTGGTTGCTGTTCATTCAAATTGCAGAAATCGTCATCGACAGACCGCAAACGTAGTATGGGCGACGAACGACGTCCGTATTTTCGTATTTTTATTAACAAACAGCGCCAACAACAAGTAGGTATGTACTGCACACTGCTGCCGTCGCCAGTAACACCACCACCGACTAAAGTCACAGAGCAACGGACGGTCGGACGGTCGGTCGGTCGATGGTCGCAACGACAATATGAAAAATAATGAAAAGTATATTAAACCAGTTGAGTTTTGAATTTAAGCTGAGTTCACTTCTATTCGTTTCATTTCGTTTCGTTTGCCGTTCGACGTCGCTCATTCGGTTCGTTCTATTAAAACGAAATTTCCATTTGAAACTTTTTTTGTTGTTCTCATTACAGTCTGTGAAAAAAACTAAAGGTTTTTAAATATTTCGTTCGTTCGTTCGGCGAACGCTATGCTGAGATGGCTGTGCTGTGTTCCTACTATGAGAAGTGAAAATAACAAAATCTATCTCACACAGTTGAGCTTGTGTTTTTGTATGTGTGTGTGTGTGTCTGTGTGTGGCAGTATGTGCATGGGTACGACGGTACAACAAACCACTCTGTAACAATCAACCAACATTTATAACTCACATACACTCACTCACCCATACATACATACATACAGCTAACGAGTCAGTTTCATTTTTTGCTATCTCTACCACCCATACATACATACATACACCGAAACAAACAACCATAGCATACATATCGGGGATATGAGTGTGTGTGTGTGTATTTATTGCTATAACAGAGCTGCTTTACTTGCTTGGTTGCTACTTTTATTATTGTAACATTCCATCCAAAGAGTTCTCTTTTTGCCTTGCCTGACTCACCATCGCCACCGCCAGCACCAGCACCGGCAGCAGCAGCACCAGCTCCAACTGCCATTCCGTCGTCAGAGTGTAGAGTGTGAATGGTCGGTGGGATCGACCGACCGACATTTGCCTCATTCGACTGAACGACACTCGTTTAATCATTATTTTGTAGATTCTCCATTCGTTTACTGCTTCCCTTCTGCGTTTCTCATACACACAACAACAAACGACTGTGAATGTTCGTTCGTTCGTTCGTTCAGTTTCTCTACAGCCCTGACGACGGGGTGATGAGCAAACGAACGTCGGCGGACGCCCGACCGACCGAACGAACGATATGAAATGAAATGAAATGAGTATGTACGCCTCATTTTGAAACTCTGTTATATACACATAACCTACAAAAATGTTTATATACATTTCTATATGGATGGATGAGTGTGTGTGTGTGTGTGTGTACATGTTACATATTCACCAACATACAGACACACAGGATGGTGCTTCAACTCAGCACAGCACAGCACAGCAAAATACAACGACGATGACTACGAAGCAGAGTGAGTGTAGCAATCGAATGAGCGGAGCAAAAACAACACAACAAATGACGGTCTGTCGGTCTGTTTTTTCTGGTTGTTGTTGTTGCTGCTGCTCTACACATTAGCCCTGGCTGCCTGGCGGACTGGCTCTCTGTCTGTGTGTCGGTCTGACAGTCTGTGTGTTCACAGAGCATAGTCGAGTCGAGTATATCTTGTGTAAATGCTACGAAATGTGGGAATGAAATTCAACAAAAAACCAAACTAATGAATGTTCAGAAAGGAAAAAAAAACAGATTTCTGTTGTATTAAAACCATGGGTAGATACGTGTGTTGTTGTTTTTGTCGTCGTTGTTGGTTTGGGGTTTTTTTTTTGTACTTAGTCGTCGTCGTCGTTGTCGTTGGTGGCGGCGGCGGCGGGGTATACGACGGACGAAAACAATATTGTTGAGTTGGTTGGATTTGAAAAAAGAGAAAGACTTGTGGGTTGAAAAATATCAACAAAATATAATTTTCTTTGTACGAACGTCGAGCAGCGTACCGAGTAGAGTAGTATAGAATTAAGATACTTTACGTACTTTAACATTTCGAGGTAAAATCTTATTTACGCTTCGAACGGGCGGGCTGGCTGGCTGGCTGGCATGGACATGTTATAACTTTGCCTGACAGTGTATTGGGGGCGATGACGGTATGTGTACGTTCGGCATGAATCAGAACTGTTCGTTGTTCAATAAAATTGAGAAATGGTTGTGTGCATGCTGCTGTTGTACCAACATACACAGCTTTGATTTGTTTCGAGATTCTTGTCAACGAATGTTGAATGTGATGACTGCACTGGATGAGCGTCGATGAGTGATAATATGGCCGGCTCTCTCCCTCTTGGAGATGAAAAACATTATCACTGGCTGGCGATGCAATCGACAGCCAAATGTACGATCAACAAAATGTGCCCGGCAATTCAAACATGGGAGTGATCAATTCCCATCCAGACTCTATCAAAAAATTCTAGTTGATTTTAATTGCAATACTTCGAGTCATTGCTGTGTGTGTAGGGACATTTTATTGGGATGACGTTGATAGATAATCGTAGTAGCAGTTTCGGTTGTAATCCCGACTTCGGTCAGGGAAATCACTTACAGTGGGTTCATGTTTCTTAGAGTCGATTTCAGTGGAGTCACCGCACAGAAAACTTCGTCTTCGGGACATTAAATTTAAATACATATCGCACACCCACTTCAAAGGTGACACAACTCAACCCCTACTTCTCTCGAATCAGTGAGCCGTGTACGTTTACTGTAACAATCCACCGGGGTCGTGGGAATGATTGATCAATTGGAGCCATCGAGGAAGTCTTTTAAAGGAATTTTCTGAATAGAAATCATGGGTCTCGTTGTGAGTAAAATCTTTCTGGGTGGTCGGTAGAGTGTGCGACAGTCAGACAACATTCCCGGTATCTAGTTAGGAACATCAAAAACTTTATTTCAGTGAGCGTTACACCAAGCAACTATTTTACTTTTACAGATTTTTATAATATGGGTTAGGGACCGACAGATCATAAACGGCAGACAGTCTACATGGACACATATGTATGTAGCTAAGGGCAAACGTCCTAATTATGCTTGCAAACGCACTAGTTGCTAAAGTACGTGTTTTTAGATGATATACATATGTATTTTGGAACTACCTACTGTACAAGTACCTCTTTTGTTTCGAGACTGTTACAACACCTCCTGATGTTTCAACTCACAAATCCTACAAATGCAATGTACAAGTTACATACTTAGCACGAAAAGTAATAAAATTAATACAAATTATGAGGCAAGGTCATAAATCGGGAATATCGGGAATAGAAATACCTACCTACTGTCTGTTCACGGGCTGAACAGTCAGACAGGATATAAAGTGTACTCCTACATACGGGGACCCCTAAGGGACTGAGAACTTTGTCTGCTTATGAGAGAATTACACAAGAGGACGAAAGCGGAATGGTACCGGAAAAAGTGTGCGTTTATGAGATGTGTCCGCTTAAGAGAGGTGTCCTACATACCTACTGGGTACATATACCTCGATATATTTTTACTACAAAAGTTAAAAACATTGAATTGTTGATCAAATTTATTCGATGTTAATTTTTGATAGCCGTCAAATAGTCTCAAATATCAACATTTTCATTACATGAAATACACACATGTGTACCTATGAATATTTACATTTCAGAGGCTCTGTAATGTAAGTGTTTGAATGATGCGCTTGTTTTAGTTGTGTGATTGCACCAATTTCGGACCCTTGAAGTATTCAATTGACAGCCCGTGTCGGTATGAATTCAAATATTTTATTATTTATCTACGTCCCGTAAAGACGTCCCTTCTCGCAGCCGATATGGGCTTCGCTAACTATTTAACTATTTATCAAATTTTCGTCATTTCATTATTCGTCTAGGCGTTGTAATTAATACAATGTTCTTGCGATCAAGACCTCTTAAAAGACGCCAATCGACATACACTCAGCTGAAGAAGTTCTGCGCCAAGGTGATCATTCCACTTTTGTGTGCGACTGTTGGAATGCAACATACCAATGATATTCCTCACTAAAAGGCCCCGCTAATTCCATACAAACATTCATATTTTTGTGACTCTATGTGTGTGTGTACATTCACACGGGCACATATTCAGGTCTCTTGTGCTACACGGCCAAAAAGTTCATGGCTTCTCCAGTGTAAACTTTATATCGACAACACTTCCATGCCTGTGAACAACACGGCAATTGAGGCTTGAGTTGGATAGTTGGTTTGGTTGGTTCGTTGGCTGACTGACTGGCTGGCTGGCTGGTTGGTTGGATGGTAGCTTCGAGGTTGTTGCTTGTTGTTTAGTTTCCCAACTTGACAAAAAAAAAAACAAAAAACTAAAACATTTCAACGCATTACCCACCCAACCATTGCAGGAGCAGCAACAAAATCCCAAATTGTGTTAAATGTACGGATGCCAGTTGTTGCTGTAGAAAATGTTCGCTGCTAAAAATTGAACATAAAGTAACAGCATAACTCAGAGCTGCGATCTGTTCGCAGTATCAATACCACACCAGTCCCACCACCAACAGTCCCGGTTTTTTGTATTCCCACACACACACACACTCACACACAGGCAGCCAGCAGTCCAGCTACATTTTTACAATTTCTGTTGTTCATACACCTTTCGTCGTTACCTATGAAACAACTCACTACTCCTCACTGTAGGATATACGCCTGTGATAAGCAGCACATAGTTTCTTCCACATCATCCCTACAGTCGACCGACGTACGTACGGCAAACATACCGTTTCTAACGCAGACGACAAAAACAACAAACAGAGTACAGAGCACAGAGTCGATACAATCGTCATCACCGCCACCACCACCACCGTCACCATCACATCACCATCACCATTGCCATCACAATCACCAACAGCAACATCGAATAAAACGAATGGAAAATAAAACAACTCTCATACATACGCATACATACACAGTCTCATTGGCACACACACACACTCATACCCAGTCACCACGTACAGAGTACTCGTATAGAGTAGAACACAAAGTATAATAGCAATAACATTAAATGAAATTGAACAAAAAGAGACGAAGAAATACGTAAAATAAATCCCCATCATGCGACGGCAAAACAACAGCACAACAAAACAACATCCGAAGCCGCCCGCACTCGGTTTAGCTTCTTCTGCCAAACGAACGTATGTACGTACTACACTCACACACACTCACTCACACTTACCCATGAACGACTACAGGCAATGGGACAGTCAACAGACACGGCCGGCGAGATACGAGTTCGACTCAAGGGTAGGAGGAGGGTAGGTAGGTTTTTGTTTTTCGCCGCACAATAGAATGAATAAAAAGCAAATGTTCAAAAAAAAAAAAACAACAAAAAAGAAGAAGAAGAAAATGCCGTGCTAGCATTATCGCAACGCTCTATCACTGACATATTTCGTCTTTCGTATAATGAAAAAAAAAAATCGAACAAACCAAGAGGAAAGAGAACACACCGAGGCATTCATACAAAATGACAAGCAAGACGTGCACCAAAGCGAAGAGAAGAAAAACTGTTTTGTATTCGGTATACAACGACTTGATCTACTCGCAGGACTGCTCGTAATCGTAATAATTTTCCGGATTTCCCCTTAAAATAAGAACTTAACCTTTAATGGTGTAGATGGTGGTGGTGAATTTTACACAATTTTAGCTCACATAAAAATTCACCTCCACAGTTAAAGCATGGATATTTCACATCCACAGGGAGACCTATACTGTCCGGCTAAGAAAGAAATCAAAGACGCTTCAGCTCAGACAATTTTTTTCCGATCACCAGTTACTTCCAACTAGACGTTTAAGATTTTCTTGGAGAAAATTTCAATGCTAGTTTTCAGATTTTAAAAAAATCATGGCATTCAAGTTTTTTAAAAATGTTGCCACCTAATTTCAAGCAATTATGTATTCTTGGGTTATCTTTACGACAAGACAAGCTAATCCGATTAGTTACATTGAATCGATAACAATCGATTATAATTTTGCTTTAACATTTTCCGATTTATTAAAACAAAATCACTAAAACAAAATGATTTATCTCAACCATTTTACATGCACGAGCATTTCGTTCCCAGACAATTTATGTTACATAAATAAATATCGTTTTATATAAATAAAGTGTAGCTGTTTTAACAATCGAGTAATGACACAGGGCGGGATAAATTTGTCCACTCGGTGGTCGCAACTACCCCAGTTTCTGCAACTGCCTCGATTTCTATTAGTGGCGTTAATTGAATAGAAAAAAAAGTACGAATAAGAATGGAAGTCTGTTGGTGGATATTCCGAGTGTTCTTATAATTTACTGTCACCATTTCATCGCACTTACTAGATCTCCTAATGCAATCAGTGACTTAGGTGTTGAGAGATCTCATCTTCTAATGTCAGACGGGATGTGCAACTTCTCTGGCATCGTGAAGGAGAACGTCTGGCAAGGTAGCTGCAACTTAAACATTTAAAAACCAAGCGACGTCTTCCAGATGTAGAAATCATTGTCAAACAAGTGGGATATGTAACTGTTCCGGTTATAAGGAATCTGCATAAGTTACAGAGCTGTTGTCGGGCAAAGTTTTTCACGGCTTGGAGGCTAATCTCCCATTCACAAAGTTGCCAGTAATTGCGAGGAGAAACAAACAAACAATTTGACAACATTTGCCCGAGATAAAAGGTGATGCAACACATTTTCTAATAAATGAAGTCGTGATGAAGTTGAATTGTCGCATGTGGAGAGAGAAGTCTGAACAGAGCAACTAGAGTGTCAGGCGATAATAACTGAACTTGTCAAGTCAAACGTCAACAATCACTACTCCCTCTTTCCACCTACCAATACCCTTACTTCCCATCGCTAACACAAAAATTGCAACCCGTCACACATCGAACTTTACATTGAAGTTGTCGAAATGAAAATTTCTTAAAACACAGTATTTCCGGAAGAGGCCGATCACTCTCCTAGATTTCTTTTTTCGGCGTTATGGAATAAAATACAAAATATGTTTTTTCTTGGTCGGATTTTCTAAACACTTGTTTTTTTTTTTAAATAGTTGTGCCGCAAATTGTGCCATGCCATGTTGCACCACTTGTTGGGTGTAGGGTGCAGATAAATGTGAAACGCAAAAGTTCAAACCGAGAAATACTCGGGGTGAAGTTGAGCAGGGCCGTGCAAACCTCAACCGGGGTGGGTGGGGCTTTATAAGATGCGTCTTTCAGTTTCCCATCATTTCGAAGAATTTTCTTAATCCGACTCAATGACGCGAGAGCGGCACATCCATACGCCAGTCAGAGACTGTGCATTTACGAAGCATTCGAGAGATACGCTCATGGATTTGTGTTTCTGTGTGTGCACATGAATGTGTGCCGCCTGTCCATGGCTGTTTTATGGATGAAAAAGCACTTGCGTCGTTCCGTCTCCTCGCTAACAACCGTTCATTTGGGTGTTGCATGCTGTGGTACGATGTGATGGTGTCCAGTGTTGCCAACAGTGGGTCTTACAAAAGTCCCAACAACGAACTCCCTGTGTTTGCCTTCACTCTTTGTATTTTTTGTTCTTCTCCTTTTGGATTTTGTCACCGAAGATTGTTGGTTGTCATTAGAATATGAAATCGGAAAACGAATGGGGATTTAATCAAAATTAAGATGTGTTTTTCTATTTCATTTGTTAAAAGAATGATTGAAAACAAGAATTTTAAAATAAATTGAAATGATAATAAACTTACAAAAACCGAACTTGATATTTCCTTCGTTCGGGCAGTCAGAGTCTCGACCCGAGCCCCGATTTATGAGTGTATTTAAGGGACGTATGTCTATGCCAGTGTCCAATGTATCGAATGCATTATTATGAAATCACATTGCTATACTTACTTATTTCCCCTAACATTCCATGAAGGAACTGACGGGGATCTTTGCTCGAATCAGTGAGCTGTGCGCGATATAACTTTGTACACTAACTGACCCCGGGACCTACAATTTAAAGCTGACTAATGCTTCTCTTGAGAAGTTTTACATGTTTTAGAGATTACTCTGTTACTCGAGGTGGAAAACAGGTGGGAAAATGTTTGATCGTCGTCTGAACTAGGTTTCGAACCTGTAGAACACACTACTTACCATGCCACGGCCATCCACGTTGCTATACCAAAACAAAATAAAGAATTCCGTTCAGCTGCATTAAAAGTCATTTCCAAAGGGAGGTACTACATTGGAACTAAAGGAGAACTGAAGTATTTCGCATAATTTCCACTTTCCTTTACGACCAGAAGACGTTTATTTCTTACGTATGATGTTGGACGCCATATTGGCGGCCATAGAGTGTCCACGGGTTTTTGCTTGTGATCTTTATGGGCCGCTCAACGTATACGTGTTAATAACGTATTTCATCGAATAATATTGCTCATACGCCGGGTGACGCATTCCACAGTTAATGGGAATTCATAAAGGGAATTCGAAGAGTGATAAAGTCTAACCTCCTTATTGATTAAGAAATTAACAAAACCTTTTTTAAACATTTTTTTTAAATTTTTATGAATACGGGGGTATAAAAATACATAATTTTTTTTTTCACAAATCTTTTATTTTAAAAGAAAATCCTCTGTTGTTGGTTGTGTCTAACGGAGCATCCCGAAAGAGGAGTGAAGATTGTTTGCTAGCGATTAGCTAACCGAAGCCTTGTATTTATGAAAATTCTTTATTAATACAAATGAATCGTGAATAATTAATTTTTAATAAATGGATAAATGGAAATATGAATTTCTTTCAAAATACATATTACGAATTTGTTCGTTCGTTACAAATTGTTAAAATTAAATGCGCAATAAAATGGATATTTGTCAGTAGTGAGAGCTCATTCTATTGATATTGTGTTCCAGATGTCCATATCTATCATATATCTTACAACCAGAATTGAATAATGTCTGAATCCCATTTTATTACGGTTCCAATATTGAAGATTTGTAACGAACGAACAAAATCGTTTTATGGAAACAGGCAGTTAATACAAATAATTTTTCAAAATTATTTTTTAAAAAATATTTTTGTTTATCATTTAATCAGAGATTTTTATTTGTGTCAAACGATTAAAGATTGATTCTTCTAACAACAGTTGAAATGTTCGACTGTGTGCTCCCTAAGAAAGAATACAAAATCGCAGAGTCTTAAGTGTGTAGCCGTTCCAAATCCATACTCACGTTATAGACGAAATAATTCTTTTCTTGCTTAAAAATCTCCCATTCGAACCTTCTACGGTTGGCAACAGTGTTTGGGTGGTGTTAGTTCTCTTGGCGTTCTTGAAAACCGTCTCCATCTCGCCCGCCACTCTCTATACACGACCACTCGTTGTGTGCCTCTCATGCTCTTTTTTTTTTGATTTGCTTCTGTTAATCATTCGAAAATTACGAGAACGGGGAGAAATGTAACAAGAGTCTTAAAAATATAAACCAACAATGACTGCCACGCACACACATACATACACACACACACACACACACACATAGATATGCATATTTTGGTACTTCGCCAAATGGCAGCCTTTTGGAAGACGCAATAGCAGACAGCAGCCAGCATACGAGTATCCGTGCAAACGGGTACTCGTTGTACTTTACCACTCGAAGGATGAAATGCGATTGAGGCAAATAATGGACTTTGACAGTCGTCCTGTTTTAGTATTCTTGTAGTGCGTTCGCTATGTTTTTCACACAAAAAGCTGTTTCTGTCTGCATGACAATGTGCATATGTGCATGGGTGTGTGTGTTTGAATATTTGTTGTTGTTGTTAATTTTTGTCAAAGCCTGCACTCCATTTACGGTGGCATTTTTGGTTATTGCACTCTGCTCGTTTCGATCGGCTATACGAGTACGAGTAAGTACTGCTCGCATGAGCGCCTATGTGTGTGTCTGTGTGTGTGTATGTATGGATATGTTTTGAAATATATTTAATACTTTTGTTTGTATGTTTATTGCACGTTGGTTTGTTGGCATAGCATCCTTCGATCATCGCAAAGATTTGTACAAAGATATTTTTTGCTGTTGTTTTTTTATTGCACTTTGCAGTTCCGTTGGTTGTGGAAAAGTGTTTGTTGCAGTTGCAGTTAGAACGAAAAGATTAAGTGGCGGGCAATGGTTGCTGCTGCACACACAGCCAACATGTTCTCAGGTTTTTGTTGGCAATGATTGTGTTTGAGCACGGCAACATTGGGCTGCCGTGTGTCGGAGGAACCGTTTTCGAACTGGCTGTTTATTGGTGATATTGATCTCAACCGACGGCGGCAGCAGCAGCAACAGCAGCAGCCGAGTTACAGTTACTCTCTGAAGAGACCACAATGTTGACAGTCATTAGTTTTATGGCATTGAGTAACAGGTACCAGGTAACTCGTACCATTAAAGTCTGTGTATGTATGAGTGTCGTCTATCCATTCATATAAACTCGCATAGTTTGTGCCAGCCTGTTGTTGTTGTTGGCAATAAACACACACATGTGCCCATAGATGAGAATGTATCAAGAGTGGCGTCGCTGTGTTTCAATCAGCAATTCCTCAAATTCCACACATTTCCTTGCATTTGGTCAAGATGCGCGATTTACGATAAACTATTCAGCGAGTACACCAGTTTACAGCAAAGTTAATCACTGGATTTGGATATTCGCAAACCGCATTGCAAACTGTGTGTGTCATAAATAGTTGACATCCATCGACGACAAATCCGAGTTCACAGCCGGCACCGAACGACAAATGTTTCTCTTCGTGGAACATTTGCCATGTGCGTTGACGGGTCCTCCGTTCCTCGGTATTAATTGTTTTTTTTTTTTTGGATGTTTGACCAGCTATCAACCACGAGTATGAGAAGATGAACAAGACATCGTAACCGAACCAGGGTCCTCCATGCCAAATTTTTAAGGTCGTGAAATAAATTCCGAGATAAGTTCATCATGTCTAATATCGTTGAGATTATGTTTTATTGCCGGGGCCAATCAGTCTCCAGTCAGTCCACGTGCTGGCGAACCCCTTGGAAAACAACACAACATTGTAATGCAGTTTGTTGTGCGTCTGACACACGCTACCCAGCAATATGTCTGTAGAGTAGTGTCATGAATCATTGGAATCTCAGCTCATTCACACTGTAATTGTATGTGTGTGTATGTGTGTGTGTCCGAGTGAGTGTACATTCATCATGAATGAAACGGAAAGTCTAACAAGTCATGTAATGATTAATGTTATGAGTATTTATTTATTGGCAGACCAAAATTTGGACAAAGAGAAACGTGGGCTATCTTCAGTTCTCTCAGGTCGGTGAGTGCAATTAACCGCGACGCATTGTGTGTGTCCATGGTTTCGACATTAGGGTGGCCACAAAAACAAGTCTATTAAAAAAAAAAACTGCACATCATTTCTATAGAGACCTGGTGTCGGGAAGTCAACACGACAAATTTTAATTAAAATGTTACCGATTGTGGGCCAATTTCGCCAGCATTCACGGAGAGGATCTATTTGGTTTTTTGTTATACTTGTATTACTTTTTCATGGGATACCCTAATGTACAAACAGGTCTTTTTACACGGATGCCGGCCACAAAACAGTCACGTGGTGCCATTGAAAGTCGACCTTGAACGTTGGTTAATGAATTAAAAAAAAAGTGCTCATTTCAAAAGTTGTCGTCAAATTATCTGCGACACAGATCAGTTTGGAAGATGAAAAAGAAAACTCAAAGATAATTTCTAGAAATATCTCCAACTCCTCAACACGTTTCCAGTTTTCACTTAAAAAATACGTTTAATTGAATAAAACAAACAAATTCAGGGATTCGGGTCCTCTTTCACTTAGGTATTTCCATCTTGTTTTCAGGCCGAAACGTTGTGGTTTCATCCACCAACACATTCTAGCCGTAGCAAGCGCAGTAGTTTGATGCTGTAAGATCGATAATAGATTTAATAAAAATCGCCTTGGAATCACTTTCTAACTAGCTAGGTGCGACATGCCCACTGATCCAGCATCGTCGCACAATCTCTGTGGGTGGTGTTCATATCGATGTATCAGATACTCTTGATGTTCTGGACATGAAGATACAGGGTGTCGAAAGAAGCATTCAAGTTTCTAGGCTTTTTAAAGCGGTGCAAAAATACCTCACCCCATCTGATTCTCATTACATTCATAGGGTGCATCCCCTGAAATCGATTTAATTTTGGCCGTTCCAAGGAAGTTCAACGGTAAAATGGTTAATTAAAGTGTACCATAATACTTATTCCTGTGTAGGAAGGAAAGGGGAAAATAGTCCTCTAGATGGTATTTATGGTCCAATAAGTAAACAGCTGACCGGGTAGCTTGTGTATCCGAATTACTAGTGTAGTCATAGACTTCGAGTTTGTTGTGATCCTAAGGATAGTGTTGGGGCCACTCACTGTATAGTTTTTGATAATCGGACTCAACGATGACGATGTTTGTTTTTTGGTTGTTTCGCTTATTTGCATTCCAAACGTTTTACATTTTGTGATGAATTCCCACTGACTGACTGACCGGGGCCAATGGTCTAAAGCTGGCTACGAACTGCCAAGATGAAATCCGTTTGCTAAAACCTATTCTGCGAGAGTGGCAAAATGCAATGTTTTTTGTTTTTTTTTATTACTTATTACATTTGTAGTTGTTGCACGCTCTCTCATAAATGTGTTAAAAAGATGCGGTCCGAAAAATATCTGTAGCACTTGCACTCCCATCACGTGCGGCTGGTCTTTGATTTTAATTTGACTTACGACAGACACCACACATAATCGTTCATGTTTCGATTTATAGCGAATTAAACTGAAATAAAATAAATGAAGCTAAGCCCACCGTCACCTTTCATAATACTTACACACATACATATGTATATACGCATGTATATTTGTCGGCAAGAAAAACGGACGCCGTTTGACGGGCACATGCATGAATGGCGAGTAAAACGAGTAACTGAAGGTAATACGCGTGCACACATTCGGTAAGAATGATACTCTCTCCCTGTCACTATACCCATGCTTGGAACACTCCGACTATACACAACCACTTGTCAACACAACTGATGATGAAAAACATCAACAACAGCAACAGTCCAGCCGCACAACAACAACATCAGCAATAATAATATTAATAGCAATGTCGGCGGCTACAGCAAATCATAAAAAATTCAGCGAATCCCGACCTACGACCACATGCGATGGCGCGTGCCAAACTAATGAAAACACCGACAAAAAATCAAAATTATAAAAATACAGAAATAAATGACAAATAAAAAACGATTAAATAAATAAAGACGTACATACAGCCACACATACACACACAAACACAGAGAACACACAAACTCGCAGCAGTCAGCCGTTGTGAGCATATCAACCAACCTATCAAGCCGTACATCATCCGTATCCATACGGACATACCTACCAACCTACCCACTAATGCAAACAAGGCTGCTCGATGTTGGCTACACTCGTACACTCGTACCGACATACCGACATACATGAGAACGCATTAAAATGGGAACGCATTGTGAAAAGCAAAAAAAAACTGAAAAAAAAAAAACGAAAACAAGAGGCAATTTAAAACGCTCTAACTCTCTATGCCCAGACGCCAGAACAGACAGAAATCAACAGTACAGAATGAACAAATGAAAGAAGAATGTGGTATAAAACTCAATAAAAATGAATTGTAAACAACAACAAACCCTTTTTTCGGTTTTTGTTTTGCTTTGCATTTTCTAATCTACTACAACACATCAATACACAGGCTTTCCCAAAACGACGTACAAACATATTTAGACGCACATACCCACGTACATACATATGTATGTATGCATGTTTGTCTGTTTGTGCATGCACATGTATGAGCACATTTAAGAAATAAACAAAACAAAAAAAAAAAAAACTAAAGCAACTAAATGGTAATAATAATACAAGACAAAACGAAAAACATGAATGTTGAGCTTTTCTCGTTGATACATTGATTGCCAACAACAACAACAACAACAGCGCCAACAAGAGCTACAACAATTACAGCAGCATAAAAAAGTATGTTTTGAAAAAGAAACCACTTGTGTCACCGGTAATAAAATTATAACAGCCGCAGAGAGTAACACAGATAGAGACGTAGCGAGAGAGAGAGAGAGTGGAACAAAATTAAAAAAAAAATATATAAAGTCAGCGCGCGACCTCACCTAACCCCCTTTTCCAAAAGCACACCGAACATGCACACGCACAGACATACAGGTCGTATGAATGAAAGAGAGGACTCCTAAGATTGTTTTTTATTACAAACATATTTTAATGCTTAACATGTAGACATCTAGACAAACATTCATACACACACACATAGAAAAAGGAACGAAACATGTGGACACTTAGAACATCGGTACACACGAACATTTGACTTGGAACAGCATGGACATTGCCCCAAAGTAGTTTGTGACAGACGGAAGGAAACTTGGAAAAATCATTTAATTCATTCATAATCGACCAGTGGCCCATACACACGTACATATATATATGTGTGTGTGTGTGTATGTCAGTATGAGACGATTGGTTTATTTTGTACTAATGAGTGACGCAAATTCAATAGAATGACGTCTTAACGGCTGTGGCGCCCGACAACAACTGTTGAACGAGTTCTGTCGTTATCTTTATTGTTGTTACTTTTGAGGGGGGTTTCCTCTCCCCCGCATTTATTGTGCATACATATGTATGCACATAATTCCTTTTTTTCTGCTAATGAAAAGGTCGGCGAATACGGATAAAAGTTGTGAAAACTAAACCGAACATGCGGCTTTCACGATTTAAACGTAAACCTCGACATTTGTTTCACTTTCAGAGAAACCATTGGCTTGTCTACATGAAGACAGACAGGCCTACGTTCCAAAATTGCTATAGAAACCGGCCAACGTAGGTCTGTTTGTTAATGTACGCCAACAATAATATGTACATATTACATATATATTTTAAGAAAAATCAGTGGAGATCAAAATTTTCTTTTACATTTTCGGTTTTTAATTTTTTTTCGAACAATAAGATATCATTACTAATCATTGTGGTCTATTTGCTTGTAAACCTTAGCGTTGAATTGAACGGTGCAATAGCTCTGAGAATGATGAGACAAAAATGTATTTAGACCATCCAGTAGACCAAGGACTATGTTAGTTTGCTACTGTCAAACAAGTGAATTATTTTGCCAGCACTGGCCCAGAATTGCCTGCATCGGATTAACAAACATGCCCACATAAATCGCAACAATCACTGGCAGCATGCGAAAGAGAGTTTGTATATCGTCATCAACCAAAAACCAGTCAACTTTTAGGTGTTAACTGGAGTACTCTACAAAAAAGCCTTTTGACATTTCGTTTGCCAATCATGCGTATGTAGATATGTTCCTTCAATAACCCTACGGGAAATTGAACCGGTACAGACCCAGTCACGTGATAGATCCCTCATCGGTCCCAGTATTGACCCAAATATTTGAAAAGAACCGGTAACTTTTACACGGCTTTGTCATTGGAGGGAGTCAATTGACACTGCTCGGATACCATGCGACCTATCACGGGACTGATCAAAAAGGACACGTACTCATTATAGAATATGTCTCAGTTGTACCCATCACAGAATCCAACAACACTTTAAACGACGTCAAATGTGTCAAATCAAGTTAGCCGCCGCCTTTTTTTAAAATTTTTGCCGCGATTGTCATAATTGGCACCGTTCTATCCACACGGAACTAGTTCTCCGATAGGTTATGTTTTCACCCGTCCTTGGATCGGTACATTCAGTTTAATGGACTCTGCATTTCCCGTAGGAAATTTACAGTGTATTTGATGCTGGAACAAAAGTGAAGATACATTTGCTCCGTGATCGTTGCGGTTTGTCAGAGTGCGTTATTTACACTGAAATGAGCTCAACTCAAAGTCTCGGGAGATATGTATGTACAAAGTGTACATGAGCAATGTACATATGTAAATTAGTAACAAAACGGTTAATACAAATTTATTAACACTCTTATTCGACACTTCTGGCAGTTACTAAAACAAAGTGGCTCCTTAAATGAAGTGGTACAAGTGACATCAACCGAGATCGTTCTTTCGCCCCCCAACTTCTTCGCGAAACATTATGCCGATGAGAGTAATAGAAAATACTGACACTGCAGCAAAACATCTGTGTTACTTAGACGAATATGAGCAACAGTTACATTTGTCAAGCATTTGTGTAGACGAGTGTACGAGTAGAAGCACTCGTATTTGGCTGCATTTAACAAAGAAATGGGCGCTCTTAACCAAAAAAAAAACAGCTGTTTTTTTGTTGTTGCACAGCTTTGGCGTACGGGACGGGGGAGTAATTAAGTGCTTAAAAGTTACAGCATCGAAAAAGTAACAAACAAAAAGTGAAAAACTGTTTGAATCGTGCGTGCGAGCATGTTGTTTTGTATCGTCTGCGACAACCCATCATCGCCTTTTACAGGGCACTAACAATAACGCCTTAGCTTTTGCACATACAAACATACGTACAGTGGCTGTACTCATTCACTCTCTCACTCACACCGCGGTCGCAATGCCAGTGTTAGTTTCAACCAAATTTGTTACTCAGACTCTAGTTTATGACATCATGAATGTTCTGTCTGTTTACCGATGCTTATAAAATCGGACTCTTAAGCGCAGACAACGAGTATGTATGGAGTATGTTGGTACAAATTTGTCTACATGTGCTATTTAGGTGTCAGGGGCCCACTGTTAGGTGAGTTGACCCCGTATACACCGCACAAGGCATAGACGTTTTCGGAAACGTGCTTGCATGAAACATTCTCATTGATGTAATGGTCAGTTTTCACAAAAATATTTTACCTTACATGTGGCAAATATATGAGAGGTTGTGAAAGTTATGTCAAATTGAGGTTGCCCACCCAGCCTTTGTCGATTTTCAATTGTCGCACTGACGTATGAGTGATTTTTCGGCCTTCCGTGTGGCGTTACTTATACGCAGATGGCGATCATATTTAACCCTTTAACCACAGGCGATCATCGCTAACAGTCATTTCTAATGGTTAAAGGATTTAATTTCAGTGGTTAAAGGGTTAACTTCGACTGCGTTTTATATTTTCGTTATGAAAGTACACTGAGGCGGCGTGGTCATTGTGTCCACATAGAGTAGCGTATGGAAATGTTTTTGTTGTCCTTTAGATAGGCAACTTAATGAATGATGAACATGTTTCAACAATATTGGCCGGTTAGAATACGAATGTAAGGAAAACACCGCTGACAGTGATCATTTGCAGTGTCTTTTCCGTTGTTACCAATCCTTACAGATTTGAGTTTCTTTGGTTAACCGGATTCTCAACATTTCCTAAAGGAAGAGGAGGGAAAGTCCTCTCTATTCAATTTAAAGCAGACTCCGGTTAATGCAAAATATTTCCTTGACTTCAGAAATTGGCATCTTAATTTAAGAGCTGCAAGTGATACCCGATTTTCTCAGAAATTGTCGCGCATCCAAATTTGCTCACGATATACAAAGAGGTCTTCGCAGTTTGGCAAACGATGACCCACCAGTAAGTTGTGGCTGAAACAATCGTATTTCGGGCTTTGTTGTAATTTTTTTTTTCATTAATGTCAAATGAGCGCGCAGGCAAGGAAATGCTTATCAGTCACAACAGAAAGGTTTTTGCATCGAAATACTGTGATAAAACCCGGAAATGAAAACCATGAGGACCACTGGGCCATGTTGAATTCGATTTAAACCAACTGGGAACTGTCTACCCGAAAGCATGCCAAGTAGTGCAAGTAAGTCAACCAATTCGAGAATGTCCTTCAGTTTATGAGGTAGCAGTTGTTAGACAAAAATAGTCTACACACATGCCCCTTCTCATTATCACTTCTTCTGATCGATGACACCTAAGCTGTCTGACAAGCCCTTCACGTCATATGGAGATATCAACAGACGACCGTCTGTTGTCATTAAATTAAAAAATAAACAATTTAATTAAAATAGTATTAAGTATCTGTCTGTAAGAAATTCAATTAAGTATCTGTCTGTAAGAAATTCAATTAATACTTTGAACAGCACATTGGTTGCGGTTCTTTGACAAAAATATGAAATGTTTGATAAAAAAAATATCGACGAATATGTTCCGGTTGACATTGGACAATAACCGACAGATCCTCATCTTCAGTGTCCTGGCAGATATCTTGTGAAGCGTCTGCTGTAAATATGAGCTGTATCCAGCAACCCTGCCAAGACCGGGTGTTAGAACCAACGTAGTAGTTAAGTGCTTGAAATTGTAAAAAGTCGTCCATGTCTCAACTTGCAATTTCTGTACTCTTATCACTCGTAGAGGAACTGTGAAACCAGTGCTTGTGTACTTATTATTATGCTCATGTGTGTTCAAGTCAGCAATTATACATTGGCATCTGTGCACTAGGGCTAGTCACTGGTTGAACGTTATTCGAATATCAAAGGACTCACCATAGGACACAAGAAAATATGCACAATTACGCTTTTGCTTTTTGCAAATCGTTAGAAAAACCCTTCCGCAAAAATGTAACCCCCGTATTCACAAAAAATTAAAATAGATTTATAAATCGTTGATAAGAAAAATGTGTGAAAATTGTTTTTGTATGTCCACAAAGTAAAAGTTAAATTTTGAAACAGATTAAAGATTCGTGAAAAATTAAATAAAAAAAACTTTATATGAGTGAAAAACGAATGTCTTTTTTAATCAAATTCAAAAATTGAAAAAAAAAACCATATATTATGATTTTCACATGCAGTACACAACTGCCCTCAGACACTGGTAAAAAGAGACGTTGCCGCAAAAAAAAAAAAGAAAAAAAAAAGTGACTAGCCCTAATGTACACATGCCTGTATGTGTTGCCATCGTCATTATCATCTCCTGCATGGTGAGTGTATGGAAATAACCCCATCGCTTATCTCACCACGGATATAGCGCCAGCGCCAACATTTTGCAAATATTTGACATAATTTAGCAGCATTTTATGCGTTCGCCTTCTTTCTTCTTATTTGTGTGCTGTTGTTGTTGTTGTTGTAAGCACTATGTTTCGTACGTAATGTGTGTGGGGATGTGTGTGTTTTTTATTGTTTTTTTTTTCTTGGGGAAGTTGTTATTTTTTCGCGTTTTGTTTTGATCGCTATTTCTGCTCATTAGCCTCGTGAGGGGGTCGACCTGCAACTAAGTTTGAGTGTGTGTGTGTGTGCATGTTGCCTTGCCATTTGTCTTCCAAAGTGTTTTAATAAACGCAATAGGAATTCGATTTGGTTTCTCACACAGTCTCACACACATTCCAATACAACCGAGTTGAACCTGTCCGAGTCGAACGTTGTCGCTACAACGAGCGAGCCCCAGCAACATCTACGACAATAACAACAACAAGAAGAACTACCGCCTCGCCACCACTACTGCTAATGGATAATGGAAATGCCAATTGTTGGCTGGCGATTAATAGCAGCTTTCAAACAAATTTTAGGTTGTCTGTAATGTTTCCGTGTGAACAAGCATGTGTGTGTGTGTGTGTCTCTGTGTGTGTGAGTACGTGACGAAAAAGAAAAACGATGCTAAATAGTGAGAATCAAAACAAAATGCAGAAAAATGTGCCGCTATTGAAGTACATAAAAAGTAAAGGCAAAAGCAATTAACACATGTCTTGATTGGCGCGACCCTCACTCAGCTCGTTTTGAATTGTTTCGTTTGTCCCGCTCAGCTCTTAACGGAACTAGACTGCACTCATACACGTGAGTGTGTGTGTGAGTGAGTGAGTAAATGCACTCGCCGCTCGCTCAGTGTTACAATGTGACAACAAGTTTGCCATAAGAGGGTAAGGAGGGAGTACTTACGTTGGCTCCTCGTCAGCATTTTCACGTATTCAAATGTTGCCATACAATTTCGCCAAAGATCCATGTCCATTTCATTGCTGTGCCACTCTTCGAAGGAAAAGCCAACAATTGGCGGCCATTGTTTTTGGATATTCTCAAGTTGGACTGCGCTCACTCCTCCAATCGAAGCGCCTGTAAAACTTTTCGTTTTGGGGCGATGGATTTTCCGAAAGTTTGCCGCTAAAAGTGGAGCTTATTAGTTTCTTAGTGTGAATTACGTACTACGAGATATTTGTTCGAAAATTGTTCAGTTAAAAGTTAAGAGATTGTATGCGCTAGAGCGCCGTATTGCATGTTCTGTCTTGAAGTGCAGAGTTCACACTGCAACTACAATAACAAAAAGCGTGGCCGCAGCACCATCAAACCGTAAGCAAGTATTCTTTGGGGGGGCGGGTGGTGCCGAGAAGAATTGCCACCGAACAGTATTCGTGGTACATACGAAGCATTTCAGTGCATCTATGTGCATACGTACATACATCTGTGTATGTGTGTGTGGATGTACATATATACTGACACATACCAACGTCCCAGTATATGCACACATACGTATAATGCTACTAGGCCACTACAGTCGTCCCCCTTTAAAAGTTGTCCGTTTAAATGCGCCGAGCTGGTTGTGGACACTTCGCTGGCACTTCTATGTGCGCTCTGAAGCGAGTGCCCACTGCAGTTGGCTTGAACGTGGGCAGTTTAGAGCCATGAATGTCCCATATATATATGTATTAACCATGTACATACATATTTACTTATATCTGAACGTCTAAATGGTTCCTCTACGCTACGAGTTGGCCCAATATTAGTTGATCGGATCATGCCGAAGGATCTCTAAACTGCAAAACGGGTGCCGCGTTCACGAACAAAAGCTCAATAATTTCGAATAAACGAAATGCATTCTTGCATCGATTCAGAGTCATGTCCAGCATCGAAGTACAGCTGAACTCATTCGCCAACAACAACAACAACCCGCGAAGATTATTGCGAGGAGTACAGCTCACAGTTCACAGGTGTCGTCCCTGCTTTCAACTGACTTGGTGAACGTATGTCCCTTAACATTCCATGAAGGAGGAGAAGTGTGGAACTTCTCTCGACTAATGAGAAGTTTTTTTTCTATAAAACTTCTTACATGGCCTAGAAATTACTCTGTGACTCTTAAAGTCGCCGCCATTTATGTGGTGGAAAACAGCCGCTGAAAATGTTTGAAAATGTCTTAGCAGGTTTCGAACCTGAGTTTATCGTGTGATGGTCACACCCTCTGCCAACGGCCATCCACTTGGAGAATATCGAAAGATGACTGCTTCGCCCAACAACTCCCTTTTCAACGTAACGTAATTCTGGTGGTATTTACTATCAGCGCGCAATTCTCAGTAGGACTCAGAAGGACCTCTTTGGATACGACAATACAAAGAGTGCGTTGGTCGTCCGGTGTAACAACTGTAACTTCAGTCTGAAGATCGGAATCACATTTCTACTACAAATGCTTTTTTCGAGGCTAACTGAGGCGTGCGACTTGAAGCAAATGCGTCATTCATGGTGGGAGCTTGGACCAATGTGATCTGAAAATACTCTCCTTGAACATTGAAACATGTTGTTCCGAAAATCGCTCTATCCACCACAAAAGTGTTTCGCGTGCCGTTTAGACAAACTGTATCAAGGACAGCTGACGACGTTTCCAATCATTGTGGTGGACATATTTTCGAATTGTAGGGAGTCTGGAGGCGCTGCAGTGCAGTGCCGGTGTACACAGCCCCGTGCTGTGGAGCGTAAGTACGTGCAAGTGGAATGGTATCTGATGGCTGATGGCAGTCATTGTCAAGCCACATACAGCAAACGACTGACGAACGGAAAGCAAGACGAAAACCGTTCGTTACGTACACTTGGTTGTGCACATGCGCTCCAATCAATGTTTGCAACTTTCCCCTCAGCTTCATTCAATTAACGAGCAACGTGTTTACCAACAAACAATGCCAACTCACATCATCATCACCATCGTCATCATCATCAACGTGATGATGACGGTACGAACGTACGGTGGGGAAGAAGTTTGTTTTCCAAGCAACTTACAGCCAGGCCATGCCAGGCCAAGCCATGACATGCCAGCCCGCCAGCCAGCCAGCCAACCAACCAACCAACCAAGTCTGTGAAGCTACACGAGTACACCACACTCTCGCAGTGTGCGGTTGGTATGCGAACGAACAAAGTGTTCCAGTCGCTGTATTGTGAGCCACGAAATGAGTACGGCGGCGAAAACAATCAGCCATACATTCATTCGACCGTCCCACCCACCCATCGACGGACTCGCCGACCGGCCGGCAGATGGCGAGATCGACTGACGGCAAACTCGCCCAACCAATGCGTCGTTCATTCGGTCCCCATCCACAGTCGTCGCTGCTGCTGCCATTAATACGTTGCTGTATGTTTTGCGTGGTAGCAGCCTACACCGAACGTATGACTATGGATGGGTGTATGTGGATGTGTGTGTGTGTGTGAGTGTGAGTGGATGTATTCCATATATATATATCCATGTATATATACATGTGTACAAATATATCTGCACTAGTGTGTGTGCGTGTGTTGAGTTTTTTCATATTTTATCTGTTTTTGTGTGCGTGTTTGTCTGTATTGTTTCGACAAGTTTCCACAATGCGAACGGCCAGGTCACCACTCGTTCCATTTGCACCCTACCTTGAGCGCCGCCATAGACTCAGCAGATAGCTCACTAGTCGACCGTATGTCGGTGTCTACCGATGGTCTCGGACATTTGAATTTACATTATCGACGATGTCCGTCGAGAACTTTATCACAGTGAAACTGTTGATGGGTTAGGGAGCTCTTGCGGTCGACTGTGCCGGAGATTTTGGGCATTTACGTTTTGTGTTCGTTCGTTATTCTCATTTTGTGTGCAAAACTGTTTTTTTTTTCTGTTTAATAACAAAGTTTTTGTGGAATGGAGGACAGATGCGTCATTCATTCGCTCTGTTTTTTTTTGGCGTTGTTGTTGTTGTTGGCCGCTGCTGTTATCCGTTAGTACGAGTTGTCGTTGCTTTGTTATGCCACTGCAACTTGCAACAACTGATGGTAGGGAGTCGGAAATGTGTCCATGCTCTAAAACATTACTCGCCACAATGATCGCTGTGTGTTTGTTGGAACCGGTTGTCGTCAGTAGCGATTGGAAATCAACGATAGACAGACGGCGTCGTACGAGCCTGGAGCCGAGGACGCATAACTCATGAAGGGCCGGCCGTGCTGTGATAGGAAGTGTGTGCGACTATCACACAAACAGAACTCCGGTTCAAATCGGAATAAGAGTATCTGAAAGCCAGGCACATTGCTGGGGATTGCGTCTGTCCGAATTATATCGTGCACAGCTCACGGAAGGGAAATCCTTGCAAACGTGTATAAAAGTTTGTGGCAACTCATTCAACCGGGCTCAGAAGTCAAATCCCAGGCACAGTTGTGGAGCGCTGTAAAATACTGCGATGTCAGCAGCCATCGCACGTAGCTCGACAAATGACGAAGAAGACTCACCAAACCGAAGTACTTGGCAAATATCACTTAACCCTCTAACCCGCAAGACTGCCTCAAGGCTCGACCTAAGAGGCACATTCGTTTATAGATTTTAAAAATTTAGAGGGTTAGACAAGTCCACACCATGCAGAGGTTGTACAATCAAGTTAAGATTTTCGCCAGACGATGGCCGTTGCATCGTCACGTACGTCTGCGAGAACAGGCACCAGAGCGCCACTACACTGACAAAATTGGCCGGGTTTGTCGATAATTTTATACGTTCCACGTCCAAAGGCTCTAACCAACTCTACAACTCTGACATCATTCGCGTGCTTGGAAGACAACTTGAAAGTTTACTTCTAACCTTAGTGAAGTCATATACAAGGCAGGATATCACATATTGACCATGTGCCACGCAGAAAGGATCGTCTAGAGTCAATTGTCGTTTCACATTTCTATCACTTACAAAGCTTCGAACAAAAACAATGTAAATCATTTCTGAGTATGATAATCCTGCAGAAACTTGATCGTCATCATCACTTCGCAGCAAAGTTCTTAAAACTACAGAAGTTATTTAAACCGAAACTTCATGACACGTCGCGTCAATAAGCCAGACAGGAACCATCATAAATATGTACATTAGGGTGGAGTGAAATTCAAAAAAAAAAGTTAACCTCGGAAAGAGATGTAGTCTGGGGTCCTAATGAGGGGAAAAATAAAGAAAAAATTTTTAGAAAAATTTTAGGGGTCGCGCCACTCCCTCGAAATTTGGAAATTATCGCTATTTTGGCGTTGATTTTAGAAAAATCCTAAAAAGTTTTATGTCAATAAATGTTTGCAATAGCGTAAACAATGAAATAAGGGCATGAAAAAATTTAAAAAAAATTTTCTCATTGTTCAAAAAGTAAAATAAGTCAAATCGTCCCTTCTTCAGAAAATTGGCTGAACAATGAAATCGCCACCAAAACTACAAATATTAGTCGATTATCCTCATATTTGCCTCAAATACTTTTGTTTGGGCACTGAACAAGCTCGAAACAAGCTTTTAAATTTCGAATAAGTTAAGTCGTTAATTTTTAGGATTTTTCTCAAATCAACGCCAAAATTGCGATAATTTCCAAATTTCGAGGGAGTGGCGCGACCCCTAAAATTTTTTTAAAATGTTTTTCTTTATTTTTCCCCTCATTAAGACCCCAGACTACATCTCTTTCCGAGGTTAACTTTTTCAAATTAAAAAAAAACATGTTTTCACTCCACCCTAATGTACATATGTGCGAACGGGGGAAAAAATCACCTCGTCGGGCCTGTGATCCGATAAATTCCAAATGACAAAGCGTTTACAACTGTTGACATCACTTTAGTGCATCTTAAGCTCGCAAAGGGAGATTTCGATGTCGACCCTTTCGCAGAATGGGATACGAGTACTCTGCATGAGTCTAGGGTTGCCAGACCAGCTGGATATTCCATATATTTGGAGGCTCTTCCCGTTACAAGCTATCGTATAATTTGTCCAACTAAATCGATGCTTGAAATGATTTAAATGCTTTGTACGCACAGCAATTTTTTCACTCTGCTTGGACAACGGCTCAAAGAAAGACAAGGCCAAATTATATAATTATTAAAAGTCCACTATATCTGAAAATTCTTATTTTAGACAGAAAATGATCACAGCTTCAGATTTATGTCCTCTGTCGATGAACAAAGTTACAGACTCAAAAAATAAGCGAATATTTTGGCCGAAATATTTGAATTCTTATTTCGTTATATTACATATTTTTCTGCATTCAATATTACATTAGTATCATCTGGAATCTATTTGATTCTCCCATTCACTCTTCTCTTGGCAAGTAAAACCTCAGGAAGTTGGCGAGTCTCATTCCACCCGAAGTCAGCCGACAAATACCTACATTGAGTTCATTGGTAAACGATGAGGAGGCTGGACCATCTAATGACATTTTTTTGTCTAGATTTTTCAGGATACCAGATATTACACAGTTTCTATCTGGCCACCCTGCATGAGTCGCTTGCAATAAAATATGTGCGAGAAGTAACAGTTAAACTCTCAGTCAAATTAAGTTACAAATGTATGTATGTGTGACTGTGGGTGGTAGTATTTGGAAAAGAATATCGATTGAACTTTGGGCGCCATCTATGTGATGGTCCGTGTAGTTTTCTATTTGATTGTGATTGGTGTTCCATGTATCGTGATATGGACGTTTGTTTACTCCGGCTTAAGTGCAGTCCTAGTGGTGTCCCTTCGAGGATCTGACTGTCGGTACAACAAATAACAATAAAAAAAAAACAAGAAACCAAATCATACCACTAATCCTGTTCCGATTAGATATTCTGGGTGTTTATAAATGAGCAGAAAATTTGCGAAGATTGAGGGGTTCAGGTGTTGTTAAATCCCCATTACCCACCCTAGGGATTGCCTATATGGCCAATCCCCTCTTGGAGCGCTCTTCTGCGAGGGTCCCACTTAGTAGACGAATCACATATCAGACCGGACGTGCCAGTTCTCGTACATTGTCAAAAACAAGCGTCTCTTGCCGGTGACCAAAACCAAACTAATGATCGTTGCCCATTTCCAGCTGCCCTAAGGCCCCAACTGAGAAGCGACTACGAAGTGGATGGTGGTGTGCCTTCAATTGGATCTTGTCAACGAATGCTGCGAGTTCGTTATGCCAAATGTGAGTGTTATCCACTAGAACGCCTGTCTTACTAACTTTTTGCACAAACTTTGGGTACAGCGGGCTCATTTATTTGCAACTAGCTGGTCCTACCAACAACAATGTGGACTCTCATGTACGTATCTTCTATTTATCGATCAAGCCGAAGATAAATAAAATGTTGTTCGTTGGTAATCGCCATCTTTAACTGGTTCAACCAATTTGACAATTGTTTGTCTACATATTCGTAATAGACCACGAAAAGATCACTAACAAATCTATTGGAATTTGGACAGGACAACATCCTGGTCCTGGTCTGGCTGTTCAATTTGGAAAACTATCTGATTTAGTGGGCGTGGCCATCTCATCTTCACAAATTGCAAAACATTTAAGACAACCCTCGCCTCTTCATCGCATATGTATTAAGTATCCGGCCATCTCAATCCGTTCATCAACGAAGAAAGGCAATTTCTGGTGAATGGACTCATCGGGCGTATCATCGGGTGCCCGGTTCACTAAGCAACCGCTGGAGTTAAATATACAAACTGATGCTGCAGACAATTGCAGTACAATGCAGAATGATCAATCAGTGAATGATGTGTGAATAACGAAGTTCGTATAATCGTATAGTGGGAACGACACTAATGAGATGGTCAGATGTGTGGGAATACGGGGTGATAGATACAGGGTGCTTCAATTGTGTGAAATGGCCTTTACAGTGTTGGAATCTGCATAATGCTGACCGATGGCCAAGCACACACATACATTGTAATTACACATGGACACATACACACACATACACATATTGATGCACATACTACATAGTGTAATTATATAAAACTACAGTTGTCAGGTGAGATATGCCTGCGTTCATGTCCATGTACATATGATCATAGATTCCCTACATACTTATGGATGTACATATACACATACATACATACACATGTATGTACAACAAATGCCACATATGTACTGTGGATAATGTGGTTGTGTTCGTATGTAGGTATTTACATATGTACTTGTATTTCAAATACATACTTGTAATAAATATATACGTTCATGTCTATGTACTAGTTTATGCCACACACACACACACACATGCACATTCATTGGAAATATCCATGTATTCTTACCGTCACAAAGACACATCCGTACATACATATACTTACAAATGTTGTCCACCAGAGTCGTCCGCGTTAATTGGCGAGGAAAATCCTTAAAAAACCCAAAAAAACATCTTCCTGGAATCTTTACAGTCCCGTCTCTGGACGATGGACTCTGACATCGCTGTCGTTGAACGGTGATCGCTTGAAAATATTTTGAAACAAAAATTCTCAAAGGACTTGCAAGAAATTGTCTGCATTCAGAAGACCGCCCATCCTGGTTGGAGGTTCTGTGAAATCTTCGATATGGACCAGTCACCCCATCTGAAGATCTAGGATAATTTCGATCGCTGTTCCCCCTTAGTAAAGATACATGCAGACCATCCCGATTTGGTGTCACACTGCTGCAGGAGTTGTCTATGACATTCTGGACAAATAACTAACCCAGTTGGATCACAGATATGTTCTGAGATTCGTTCCACTGTTATGAAATTCGGCACAAATAACAAATTGTATCGAAATTGAAGCGTATTTGGGTTTTTCTAGTATAGAACTGAGAACGGCTCTTTGGAGAGTTTCGCAGTGGCCCAGGGAGAGTTAGGCTCGTCAGCAGAGGAGTTAGAATGGCCTCAACCCCTAACAAAGAGAGAGAATTCGCTCAAACAATAGAAAGAAAAATGTGATAGCCATGACTGCTGAACAAAACCCTCATCTGGATGTGAATTTGTCCAAGTCATGTGGTAGACGGTAGATAACAGCAAACATCACTTGGACCACTCGGTGTATCCCCACACCGCAGAACTCACTCACACTGCCCTGCAAACTAAAATTGATTCACAAGGGACATGTCGAAAATGTCAGCGCGCAATGGCAACGCAAAGAAATTGGTGTACGAAATCGACCCGGAATAAATCAATTATCCAATGAGTAGTATGAGGCGACGTTCCACCGTGCTACTAGATAACACAATCTGGGGAGACGGCGTCTCGTTCCAGTTCGGTCCTAGCAATACTCGAATTCACACACACAGAAAAGAAAAACGAAAAGACAAGAAGGGACAGTGAACCCATCTCTCGAACCCATCACTACCAGCTTAACCCTCTAACCCGCAAGAATGCGCCAGGGCACGCCTTTCGAGACACATTTGTTTATAGATTTTAAAAATTTGAGGTTTGAAGATTCATCTGTGGGCCTATGACGCAGCTGTAGTTGGGATAAAGACTCGTTCTGACAATTACACTCTCATCTGCGTAGTTAAGAACTTCCGCTGAATTGGCATGTTGATCGGTACAATAGAAATGCTTCAACCTAAAAAAAAATACAACGGAAAGTGCAAAAAAGTAGAAGAAGACCAAAACCACACAACCGAACTACCGTCAACACGATATTTAAATAGATCGAGGCCCACATTATGTTGCTGGACCTCACACAATCAATGAAACGTGTTGGAAAAGAGGAACGCATACATCTGAGGAAGAGTGAACATTCACTGTATAAGGCACGAACACCCGATGAACTAGAGTATGGGCTCTACACGAGGAATGACCTCTGTTTACCTAGGCCAAGCAGCTAACTACTGTAGGAATCACATCGGGAGAATGTGTCTAGTCCAACAAACGCAAAGAAGATGACAGTCATGGTCAAGAATACCAGTAATTATTGATGATCCATGGCGACCGAGACGGGGAACTTCTCTTGAGTCAGTGGGCTGTGCACGATACAATTTGTAAACCCACTGACCGCGAGCTACTGTTTAGAGTCGACGACTAAGACTTTGTCGAGAGAGATTACTCACTTAGGTCGTTACGAGGTGGAATCAGCCTGTGGGGAAATGTTCGATGCTTTTTATCGAGTTTCGAACCTGGGTCTAATTGTATGATAGTCGCACACACACACACACACGCACACTAACTACTTAGCACACCATGGCCGTCGTCCACAGAGAATACCTGTGGAATCGACAAACTGAAGTGGAAGTCTCATGGTGCGCTCAACTTCTCCTCCACCAATACAAAAACTCATGTATGGATGATTTGCATATGTCTGTACATACATATGTCTGTATGTATGTATGTGTGTATGTGTGTGCCATGTCGCTGCGCTAAAAGGTATGAAAACAAGAAACCTTCCTCTAAAAAAAAAAAAAAAGTCAAGGCCACGGCAACGCAACTAAGCACAAGTACGAAATGCATTCGATGTTAACGTTGACTGACGCTGGTACGCGCACTCGAACTCGTACTCTTACGGTCTGATATGATTTGATGTACATATGTATGTATTTGAACACTTTTAGGATTCCAAAAAAAAACTAAAAATAAACTTGCCCGTACACTCCAGCTCCAGCACATTGTGGTGTCTGCTGTGCGAGAGCATCTCTGAGAAGGCTTAAATGTTTTCCACTTCCGGAAATGATAGACAAACAACGTGAATGGCGAAATGCTCATACGACATGTTGTCCGCTTATGCTGCGTGGCGTTGTGCTTCGTCAGTAACTCAAATGTTGTAGTGGCGTTTTTCACTTTTCGCCGACAACAGAGAGCGATACAAAAACCCCGATTACACGATAAACAAAAGACAAAATGGGAGGGTGTCAATCATGAGGTACATGCCGGCAACTTTCACTTGTAATGTGGCGACTGAGTGTGTATGTGTGTGTGTGTGTTTCCATTAAGTAGCTGCCCAATGTTGGACAATCTGAAGGACTGCACGCACTTTCGCAGCGACACACGGACGTCCAGCCGTACGCACTCGATAGCTCGAGTATGTCGAGCAAGTCCAAATAGGCCCACTTGCGGGCACGGACAGATGTGGATGGAACCACGTAGTACTTGTAATCGTATTGGGTGTCTACACACACCCACACATACACAGTCAGTAGTCATTTGGCATTTGCCAGACTAGATGTTATTGTCGTAGTATAGGTGGGCATAGACGATATTCGCAGACACAGACACATCTGCATACGAACAAAAGCTTTGCATGCAAGCGTCACACTTACATACACACACACACATATTGGTATGTGCATGTGTTGGCATAGGGTCACATACATTCAAATGTACAGACGCAGCACCTACAGACGACGATGTTGCCAGTTAACGATGTTCGTTAAAACGCTGCGTGCTTCCATTCATACTTGAGCGCTGACGGCGGTGGTGATGATGGTGGTGGTGGTGGTATTGGTGCGGTGTCATCATTGCTGCTGTTCTTGATGTTGTTGTTTTCGCATGTAAATACGTGCATATGTGTGTTCAGTTGCTCTGAAGGATATCACATATCCTTGAGTCGTTCGCCTGTACTCGCACTCGTATGTAGGTCAAACATTTGCAATAACAAACAAACACAACTTAAAACTAAAAATATCAAATCACTAAACGCCAAATGACTGCAAGTTGTAGCATTCACACACACAATCGGGTTGAATGGCCGGTCTACTCTTCGCTGCTCGGACACTCTGCCAGATCCCGAGCCATGGCTGCAAAGGTTAATTAACTAATATCACAAAGTTTTGGATTTGCGAGATCCTCGCATGAATGAGAGAATGGCTTAAACAACACAAAACTCAGTTTCGTAAAAGTGCAAAATCCGGAGATGAGAGGAACATTCACATGTTCATAAGCAAAGTAATTTCTGAAGTGTCCGGGTGAAGAAGGCCAAGTTTATGTGTCCTGAGCTAACATTGCCATTGAGAGGTCCCATTTGTTCCCTGAGACAGCGGCGGCTACTTCCATGTCCAGTCTGTTATGGGTAGTGAATAATAGCAGAGCGATTATACACCTCTCTGATATCTACTCTGTTCATTTCACCTTACACATACACATAAAGTGGTCATATTGCGGTGGAGTGAGCCGTTCATTGTTCGGCTTTTATCCCCGACTTCCAGAGGACTTGAGCGATTGTCAAACGAATATGAACGAGAGAGGTCGATCTCATCCACAAGAGATTCGATTGGGTTCACAGTTTGATATAATACCTTCGGCAACCATCTACACTTCTCGTCACACGCCTTCTACATCGATCAGAAATTGCATGCAAGGAATAAGGATCTGAAAGCCTTAGCCCGGACCTCCTGGGGCAAAGACAGGGAAACCCTGGTGGCGACATAGAAATCCATAGGTCGCTCCGTCCCTAATTAGGCTACAATGGAAAAACTTGCAAACGACGCCGAATTGCTACTGGTTGTGTGCAAATCATGAACCAGGATGCTGTCAGTCAAACAGTGTAATGTGCTGTCAGACAGATCCTGTTGGCATGTCACATCCTAACCATTAGATCCCGATGGCAGATCCACACAAGCGACACATCCGTAAGGACTTTAGGCTCTCACGTCAGGACCTCGAAGACGTCATCAATTGGCAGTGGATACAGATCCTTTACCAAGATCCGGCAACATCCAAGGCAAAGCCCTTCAGTCCTGGCACAACTAAGAACTGGCTGGTGGAATCACATTGTTCCATAGTGCGCTTTACATTAGATTCCTCCTCTGGACGACCACTGATTTGTGGTCAGATCCTTGACCTTTTTTTATTGCACAGACCAAAAATGTCGGCAACATCAGCAGAACTGTTACAACAACAAGAAAAATGAATAGAAGAGAATTCTAGAAAACCATATCTGCAGCCCAGAAATGTTCTACCGTTTTTGTTCTATCAAAAACCGTGAATCCTTTGTGACGCACGTTGCGTTGTTTAAAGAAGTAACATATCTTCTAAAAACGTTCGGCATATCGCTCATTTACTTGAATAGTGGCATAACTCAAAATATGATTTTTTCCGGAGAGCCGTTTAAAATAGTCAATTTCGTCGTACTTTCCAAATATAGAAAAAGAACTGCAGGCTATTTCAATAATATGGAGACCTGTCATATGAATCCATAATACTCAGTAGAACAAAAGCCAATTTAAATTAGAGATTTACAGCTTTTCCAAGACCAAAACTATATAAAGTGAATTTTGAATTATGCCACTATTCAAGTAAATGAGCGATATGTTTGTGCGAGCATCAGATCTTGGCGATACGATCTACAGAAGCAATTACTCCATAGGTTCGGTTGATGGTCGATTAGGTTTATATGTAGTTTGGACCCGGTAGGTGGCGCTGTGGTGGGTTTATATAGAACATTTGAACATATGTACAAATTTAACTGATATGCAGAATGTATGGGAATGTATGTATATATGGGCCCGGTAGGTGGCGCTGTGGTGGAGTTATTTCCACAATTTATGTTTATGGTCCGATTTTATTCAAATTCAAAATATATGTATGTTTGGACATGAGAAAATTGTGTGTGTATATTTGGATTCGGCAGGCAACTTTTTATTGTAACTTGGAGTAGTTTTTATTGTAATTTATTACAATTGGCCGTGAGGCTTTAAATTACGAAATCTGTGCAAATAAATGAAAAATGAAAACAACATTTGCCCGGCCACCTCGTATCTAAATAAACATATTTGTTTTTATTTTACCAAAAGAATTTATATTTGTTTTCAATTTAATATCAGACTTTCTCTTGGACTTGTCCATATATTTTGAAACTTTCTATACATTCAGAAAGAAGAAAGGTTTTGTTTTATACGATTTTTAAAAATTTAAGAAATATCCCTTAAGCCAGCCGGCAAACTTACTTCGTCCGGAATATCGAATACATTATTTGGTTAGATCAAGGTGACATCTGGCAACATGTAAATTGCCCGCCTGTCTCGAACATCTTCCAGTTCTCAAAATATCGGGATTAAAATTAATAGCAGTAGAAGAAATTCCGTACAATAACACATATATATATAACCCCCGATCGGGCAGAATTCTATGTAAACATAAAGAAAACCTCAGAACGTTTATTTGTTCACATCCTTTGCGAAAACTGAATTGATGTTCGTATAAAATCGTATGTCGAAAACTGCTCAAAGATTATTTCTTTCACATCTTTTTCAATAAGAGACAAAAGAAAAAAGAAAACAGCCACTGGGCGAAAATTGGCCCTTCAAAATGTTTAGCCGCCAAGCGATCCGCTATGACTGAGCTCCGAAGAAGCAGCTTTTTAGGATTGATATTGTTCAAACCAGAGCTCTTCTTCACCTTTAACGTATCTTTTTTATCAGCTTGAAACTTAAAATCGTACTAACTACAAGTCGAAAATTCAATGGCAATTTTTTTTAAATTTCATTTCCGGCGTATTTCCGCCGCGCCTACGAGTTTTTCCCAATAAATCTGGTTGCTGCTTTGTCGGCATAAATCAATGAGCTAACAAAGCCCCATAAACAGAGCCACTTCTGGAACTAAAGTAGCCACTTTGCAACCGTGGCTTCACCGGAAATCAGCCATTCAAAGGTTGTTCTTAGAAACTCGAGATGGCGCACGCTCGACTGTCCTTCCGATTTGGAGTCGGTGACAACGCCAGCCGTTAAATGGCCGTTAGAGGGGACTGGAGCGGTCACTGAATCTACAAATTTAGCAAAATGTATGGCTGCACGACCTGGACAGTTCATAATTGTATGCTCCCTTACGTGTTGATGTATGTGTGTGCGTGTGTGTGGACATACCCTTTAAAGATCCTTCGAGTCTTACACATACATGTCTACACGAAAGACTTGTGGGAGAAGACATTACATATTATCTGAAAGCAAAGACAACAAACATCCTTGACAATACTCTGCTATGTGTCCGTACGTGTTTGGCGGAGTGTGTGTGTAGCATTTCATGTTATAGTAAGTGTGTACACACACACACACACACGTATCTACATTATGGCATCTTAATATTTTGTTTTTCTTTTTGTAGTTTCCTTTTACGATGTTTACACTTGTCCAATGGACCGATTTTGTTGGTCCGACCGACGAACGATATTCCATTTTCATCAATTCTCGTCGTCGTCGTCGCCGTTGTCGTTGTAGTCGTATGGCAAGCCAGCAATGGCATCATCATGCAAGAGCAAGAAATTTAATCAACAATTTTGCCCTCACTGCTTCGCAAAGTTTTCGCATTTCACAGTAGTCGTGGTGTGTTCGTCGCCTCTGCATTTGGTCATGGATTTGTTGGCGCTGGCATTGTATTTTGGGATGGAGCGCCAGAGCTGTGTTGTGCATGGGCGAGATTGGTCCTGGGAGGGGGGTGTGGGGGTTGGTTGATGTCCCGTGGAAGGAGTCGTTTTTTGGGGGCGCCTGTTATCCCCGTTGTATTGTTATCGTTATTTCTAATGTAATATGCTTAGAAGGATACGACCAGAAGCAGAATCGTCAGCAGCCAAAGAAGAAGAAGAGCAAGGATGCCACGGCTGACTACAGCCGTATCTTGAGTTTTGTATTCTCCGTTGAACGAGTCCTTGCTGCTGATGCTTTAGATGTACCTACAGACATCTGTGTGTCTCTGTGTTGGTTGGTGTGAGTTTGTGTTGTTGGTTTATTACACAAGTTTCTGCTGCTGCTGTTGCTGTTGCTATTGCTGTTGCTGTTGTTGTCCTTCTTGGTCGGTTGTATGTGTATCTGCAATCGCATCTGTATCCTTCGGTGAGTGAGTCACAGACATTTGCGACCTAATACTCACAAACACACACATGTACAATATTGGCATAATGTGAATACACTCGCTCACATACCCCCGCAATATTCGGTATTGTATGGTTTTTGGTTTCGGTTCGTCCGTCGGCTGGTAAGTCAGTCAGTCTGTCTGACTGACTGATTGTGGGTCGGTCGTTCGTTAGTCGCAGTGGCTCTCTGGGGCGGTGGGCAATTGTCGGTTCGATGAATTCGTATTTAGTTGTGTGTGTGTATGAGGGAGTGTGCATCCTCCTCTGTATACATACGTATGAATACGTATGTATTATATTTACCTTGCGATGGTGAATAGGTTAACTCACCAACTCAATATCGTAGCCAACATAGGCAACGTCGTCGTCGTCATCGTCATCATCATCATCAGCACCACCATCATCATCGTCGTCGTCGTCGTCGTTGTCATTATGATTGTTCTCTTCTTCTTCTTCGCCAGTTGTACTGGTAGCAATGGGGTATTGTCGTCGCCTAGTTGTGGATGTGGGCAGTAGTTATTCTGTGTCATTCGGTGGGTGGCTTCTTTTTTCGGTTAGCTAGCTGTCTGCTGATGGTGTGATGGTAGTGGTAGTGATGGTAGTGGTGGTGGTGGTGACAGTGATGTTAGCTTGTGTGGTGGTTTCGTAGTCAGTCCGACTGGCATGCAAGCAGTCATTTCAGTTGAAGTTCCACATTCATGTTCGCATTTGCTTAAATTGAACAGAATGTGTGTGTGTGTGTGTCTGTGTTCATAGAGCTGAACAAAGAGAAACAGGGTTCTGCCGTCGGTAGACAATTTTTTTTGTAGATTTACTAACTTGCACTGAATGGCATAGAAGAGGGCCACGGTGCGTTGTTGGTCACCCTGTATTTTTTGTTTTTTTGTTTTTGCTTAGTGTCGGTGGTTGATTGCAGCTCTTACCATCGTATCGTAGTTTTATTATAGTGTGTTAATATCTACATACAGACATGTGGATGTGTGCGTGTGTGTAATTTCAAAAGGGGTGGTGGGTTGGTGACCAGACAAAGAGCAATTTGGCAACCCTATTTACACAAATCCAAGGATGCAATTGTTGTGCAGCGTTGCAGTTTGAATTTAACAGTTGCTCAACGCTTTAACGTTTTTTTTTGGTTTTTTGTTTTATTTAACTTGTTTTTTTAATCTCTTTGTGTTCTCTGGTTGTCTCTTTCGATCAGGTGTAGTAAATTGTGCATTTGCATCGAAACAAGGTGGGCATATTTGGACGATATCTCCAAAACTGAGTTATCGGAGTTATGTGGGCTGGTAGGCCGTGGTGTGGTAGGTAGTGTGTGCGACTATCACACCGACAGAAGCCGAGTTCGAAACCGGATAAAGACCATCAAACATTTTTCAGCGGCTGTTTCCACCTCGTAAATGTTGGCGACTTTACGAGTAAGAGAGCAATCTCTAAGCCATGTAAAACTTCTCTAGAGAAGCATTAGCCGTTCGGAGTCGGCTTTAAACAGTAGGTGAGTCCCGGTCAGTGAGTATACAAATTCTATCGTACACAGCTTACTGATTCGAGCGAAGTTCCCCGTCTGTTCCTTCATGGAATGTTAAGGGAAATAAGTATGTGGGCTGCAACAAGGCTTTCTGGAAACTCTTGATATTTTACTGTCAAAAGTAATTTCCACTATCAATTAAATAATTAAAAGAATGCTTTGGTTGAGGTTGATCGACATTTGACTAAAATCTTCCCTTTTCTGTGTAGGCGAACTTCGAAGAGTCAAAGTGAGTTTTTGTCAATGCGCGCATGGCCTATATGGTACGCGAAATGAAACAGTTCCGTTCTCAAAAGCATGTGTAGGCCCGACTAAGCGTAATAAATCCATCGGTCTTGTGCGCGTTTCTTGCAGATCGCCAAACCAAGCATTTGCTTTCACCGGAGTTGTCGTCGAACGACTTTCAGTCGTGGAGCATTTGGATTTTGAGCTGCCTCTACCATTTCTGTTTTAAAAGGTCTCTATGAAGAAAATGAAGCATTCCCGAAAATAAATGAACAAATGATAAATTCCTTAATGTTGTATGAGATTTTTTTGGGGGATTCTTCTTTTTTTTGGGCATTTTTCATAGAGCCTTTAAAAGTGGTTTAACTGCAATTGGTCCATATCGCTACCATTGAAATAAGCTGTTTGTGTTTGTTTACGTATCCGGTCAGGCCAAGGTTAGTGCGAACAAGTCCATTTAGAATGCAAATCTTGTGTAACCGCTCATCTGGATCGGAACAACTCAAATGTCGTAGCTATGAAAACGATAACTTTAAAAAATGTCCTTTCGAAAATACCGGAACGTCAAAGAACAAGATTCGATCATTGCCGGCGATATTCAAACAATGGCTCATCGAATAAAGTCAGTGGCATACGAATGAAGGTCAGAAAATATGCGACAACCGAGCTGAAGTCGTTTCCATATATTTGTTGTGCCTAATTTCATTCAATTTCCTTATCCATGGCAGACTGAGAAACAGACTTACAAAGAATACAACGGAAGCCAGCGCAAGTTTCTTCCGTTGACGCACCCCGAGCGTCTCAAAATGCTCCCGAGTAGGCTAATATTAATATCGGCCAGCTCGTCTGAATAAATAAGGACTCAGGTTTGATCTCTGGCTCTTCGCCAGGCCAGGGCAAGTGCGGCGCAGGTGTTTGATTTACTCCTCTTCTTCATGCCCACAGCTTCTAAAAAAAAGGCATTAGTCGCAACTTTTCGTCTCACTGCCTGCCTTCCAAGCCGACAGTGTCCCGTCATAACGGACACAAGTAATGCGCCATCGGGTCTTGATTGGTAGACGCCCACATATCGTTTGTTACTCTATGTCCTCTATCACGCAGTAGGAGCTTGTAAGTGGCTAGATGCATGCGCACGGATTCCAGTACGGCTGGAATTTGTAATGAGTCCCGAGTTTTGCTGGCTCGTCTGCTCTGCAGTTTCCTGATAAACACAACACACTGACCGATATATTTAGCTCCATTCTGAATACTTCCCGGGGAATTTATTTTTTCCGAGAACAAAATCCTCCTATTGTAAACAAACGTGGAGAATAGTACAAAGGGAGAGTGAATTTCGATTATTCGAAGTCAGCTGTTTTGCGACAGCTGTTTTGTGTCAGCTGTTTTATATGCACGTTATTTTTGGGAAATTTCCAACTTACAATAGTGAATAATGTGAATACAAACAAAACAAATACATAAAGAACAATACAAAAATGTTCAGTGCGATGATAGCTGAGCAGAAAAAACTGAAGTATAAGAATGTGCAAAGGATTGAAAGGAAAAAGTTACGTGATGCCGTAATTTTCAAAATATTCAGAGGAAAAAGTTAATAATTGGTTGATTGATTACTAATTATGTCCAGGGATAGCTAATGCAAACTGAGAATTAGTACATCGGATGCGGTGCGCTCTTCACTGACCGTAGCAACATTCATCGGCCATCCGGCCGAAATCGGGCTAGCTATTCAGAATACAATACAAGGATTATTCCCAAACAATTTTCGAATTTCCCCAATGTGCGACGTTAATTAGACGGTCCCTTAAAGAAATCTGTAAAGTCCCCTTTTCCACAGGCAAATTGTTATTTGGCAAATTTTTTGTTTTCTCTTTTGAAATTTTCGCTTGCTTTTCCACTAGCAAATTTTTCTTTGCTAAATTTGCGAATCAAAATACAAAAGAAAGAAAGAAACGTCAAAAGTGTTTACATTTTAAAGAAATTTTCGAAGAAGTGTATACATAATTTAAAATCGGTGCAATAATGGACAAGGAGTGTAAACATAATTTAATAAAAGAGATTTTGGATTGTACAAAATCCGCGTTTGATATGGAGTCAGCCGGCTGTGTGTCAGTAAAACGAATAGGTTAAAAAGGAAATGTCAACAAAATTGTTTGCAACGAACAGAGCAAAGCAGAATTTGCGTGTACCGCAAATTCTGAACAGGCAAAGTTTTGTTTCTCTTCCTCGCACCCCTCTCGCCTACAAACTCAGAATTTGCCAAATAAAAATTTGCCTGTGGAAAAGGGGACAAACACAACTTGCTTTTTCGATTGTGTTTAATCGTCAAACAAAAATATCTAACATGTGTTGTCGAACAAGATCATCGTCGATGGGTCGCCGTCTAAAAGTGTCCATGACAACAAATGGAGAAATCACTGGAGTGAGTTGAATGGATTTAGGGGTTTCACTCTTCGTAGCAAACCAAACACAAAGGGTTTGCGCCACCTGAATGACTTAACACCAGAAACAATATGTAAATTGTGCAACAGTAGAAAGAAAATTCATTGTCATCGAAAATTTTTTTTATCGATAATTAATTATAATAAATATTATGTTGTTGCCACCTTAGGAACAAAAAACATTCACTCGTTCACTCGTCGTAGTATATTCTGCAAAGGACGTATACCTTAAGTACAATTTGTATAGTCACTGATCGGCATAAACAGTGTAAAAACAAGACTCTTCATTTAATCATGCAGAAGATCATAGTCGATCTGATTATTATTTGAGTGGGCAATTACAGACATCCAGAATGTTGTAGGGAATAGCAGGGCATCAGAGTTTAGCCCCTGATAGAAATCGGTCCCCTCTGACTATAAGAGATAACATTGAGGTCATGTCTGGAATTTCTGTTTTCTTGCTGGCTGCTACGAAACCGGCGACCCAAAAACATTATTCGATTTTGAGATTTATTCCGTAGAGTGCAATCTATTCCCCTCTTTAGGCAGACATCATCGCCGACCAGATGCACATACTACTCATCCACAAATGAATGTGGTAGTTTTTGTGTGTATGTGTATGTGTGTGTGAGCGTGCATGTGCTTACATCTGTACATACGTAGGCATGTAGTCAGAGCTATTCATGGAAATAACGTCGGGGTGTATCACTCGTGTCGAGTACCGTCCGTCGTCCGTATGTGTTGCCGACACTCGCATGCGTTCATCTGAATTCTTCGTACTCCGAAAATAACACTCTGACGAATACGTCGTTGGACGTAGCAAATGAGCGAGCGTGAGGAATGTTTCATCGCATGACGCATACACGTCTTTGTCCGTTCCGATTTGCTGTTGTTGTTTATTCGACTCACACATACAAACTTGTACTTATAATTTCCAGTTCCACTGTAATTGCAAATCGTCTACGGCGTTTTTTGAAGATGTACTGCGGCATTCCAAATCCATAGTTGGCGCAGTGGCACCGGGACCGGGTGATATTTCCAGCAGCTAGTAGACCCAGCAATTCTATAAGATGGAATTAATCGCAGTTAATCAGATGTGATAACAGTTACATGTAACGGTTTCGAAGCCCTTAACGGTCACTGGTTCCCCAGCTACTTGTAAGTATTCCAATTGTCGTCTTCAGTACGGCGATGTCCTGGACCACCAATGAAAAATGCCGTCAACCAACCTAAACTTTAATGAGTGAATTAAGAAATTGCAGTGGTTCTTGCTCGCATTACATGCTTCACTTTACATTGGAATTGGACATTTAACGAATTGGAACATATAATTTTTCCTACAGTTGATGATCAGTATGAACTGTGGAAAAGCCATTGCGCAATAGCTGAAAATTTGGACCGAGAACAATACAATTTTCGAAGTCAATTACAATTTTCTTTTTGCCGTACTGAATCCGTGGAATATTGAGTTGCCGGTATCGATTCCTAGTCCAATTCATGAGATGTTGTAATCTTGTTATCCAATTCCGACATATTGGGAATTGTCTTTTCATACTCAACTAATCGACTTGAGCCGTATCTGCGATTGTTTTTTGACATTCACAGTTTCGTTCAATGCACAACTTTTCCGAAATTTGGATACACCTCCTCGTCCTCAAAGAAATCTCAAGCAAATGTCCGGGCAAATTTGTCAGATTCCGACTTCAACTCCACAGCCCAATTTTGATCCAAATCTATTACCACCGAGACATTTATTAATCCTTCATATATTCACTGGGATCTGAATCCGTTAAATTTGCCAAAATGATTTTTTGCCGTGGCGACCACACCCTGGCATCACCAAAATTCCGTACCAGTGTCGAATCTGTCCAACTGCTGTGTTTAAACCTTTTCAAAGGTAATCATTGTGAATTACAACTTTTAAAGGAAAAATTCCCCAAAATTAAAAAAAATTGGGCATGTTTTCATTGTTCAAACCAAAAATTAAATCTTACCTAAAAATTATGAAAAAGTCCCCAATTTGTTTTCCTAATGAAAAATTCCCCATTTTACTATGTGTTTTTTTTTGGGAATTCTTCATTATTTGGGGTATTTTTCATAGAGCCGGTAGAATATAGCACGTACGAACGGTTCGGCACGAAGAACGAATTGTCTCTATGGTGCATCGTCCGATCAACCGGTTATTTGAGAATCTCTGAGTTATCACGTATACCAGTTCAATGTATTTACATCGGATACTACACTGATATCCGACGATTAGAAACCCTTAACATATCTATAGAACGGCGATACACACCCCACGTTCTACGGTGATGCTGGAGGGAGACAAAAGTGTTTGATACCCCACTATCCCCTATCATCACCACAGCTCTCGTACGCTTCCAGGTGCTGCAAAGTTGTCTTTGTAGTCCCCGCCCTTATATGCGAGTTATGCTCCATTTCTGACCAGATGTAGCTGGTGTAAATATTTACAAGAACGGATGTGGGGTGAAATCTTTCTTGCACCGCTTCAAGTAGCCATAACATTCGATACTTTGAAAATCTGGCTAGTACTGCGAGCATCACCCTGTATCTTGACGCCCAGAACATCAAGAGTGTCTGAGTCGTCGATATTCACCCCACCCCATACAGGTTGACGATGATGCTGAATCGGTGGATCGTTTTTGTGACCTTTAGACCTTCATAAACTTCGAGAGCGTCTCATCCTTGTTTGGGATCGACTGAACTTTTGGCAAACCTTCCAACGTGAAGCATAAATACCAGCACGGTACGGCATGTTGACAAGATATGGACATAGGACAAGTACTGCAATACCATTGGGTAATATTTAGTTTTTCGGTTTTGGGCCATTTTTCATATGAGAAAAAATGTTCACAATGAAATAATTCCCCAATTTTTTAATTTTCGGGTTTTTTTTGGGGGGGGGGATATTTTCAAAACAATAGTGAATAATTTTTTGCCCGCGTCCGCCCCAAATGAAGATATTTTGACACTTTATGTGTGAAAGCAAAGTACATATATTTACTGTTAATGTATAAATGTAAAATTAAAATTTTTCTCATACATTCGATTTTTTTTTGTTAAAAAATACACTCTTTCCGAAAACCTACTGCAGATTTTCGGGGGTATTTTTCAAAATTGTTGGGGGATTTTTCAGAATTTTTGTTCAAATTTTAATATTGGGCTTCTGGAGGAAATTCTCTTTTTACTTTGGGCAACCATTTGGGTTATTTGTCATAGAGTAGGGTGAGGTTATACAAATGGACCATTTTGTGGTGAGATATTTTTCGAAAAGTACTCGGAACTGTCAACCCTTTCAGTTATAACACACTTGTAAATGTAAACGAAATCGTTTACCTTAAAGCAGAGGCATTTTTCCTTAAGTAAATATGTGCATATTTTGGTCATGCCTTATGACTATCACAACGTGATAAATCTTGTTTGGCGATCAGGTGAATCGAATCGAACCGCATTCAGATTATCGAATGTGTCGTCGTGGAGGCTGAACTAAACAACGATGTTCATCCTGCCAACTGTGTATTTGTTATGATAACGATTTTAATGTCATGGCCGGGATATCGGTCGTAGGTCTGGCTGTTCCAAGCGCTTATAAAACTTGTCTTTGGTTTCTTCGCCATTTTCTTCCGTCGTCGCATGAGTATAAATTTGGCATTGATGCGAATTGTGGCCAGCCGATCGTTCGTTTGCTGGTGTGAAACCTTTCATCGTATTTCCGGGATGGCGGTGATTATTCATCGAGAACATACGCTAGCTGGGCAGAGGCACCAGGTCTGCTTAGTGTTCATACATTGCAAGTGTATTTCCGTCAGTCATGGTCCTTGAAACGTTTTCGGAGTTAGTTTTGCCGTTCACAAGTGAGCCGTCGCTTTGGCGATTGCCAAATCGCATTGGCGCCGGAGTTACCACGAGGACTTCTGTGACACAACGTGAGATGCAGTCGATGGGATCGCCTTGGGTTGGCCTAGTTGAACCGATCAGTAACTTTACCTTATGCCATGCACGCCCCATGAACTCCGCAATGAAATTTCAGTCCTTCTCCAATTCAAAACATTTATTACAAATTTGACTGTTCTCAAACACAGCAAATATTAAGTTTACAATTTGAAAAACGATACTGTGACATATGTTCTTTTCATCGGTAGTTACAGAAAAACACAAGTTGGAACAATCGAATTTTCACAAAACACATTCATCGTTGCGTTAAATATGTCCCGCACTTAAAGATGTCACTGTTAACTCCTCTTGTTCGTCTCTATTTGTGACGATTCAAGATTTTTTAATTATTTTGAATCAAAATACAACTCTGAATACCACATTCGCAATAACGAATACTTTTACAAAAATCCATAAAGTAACAAAGCGAAAATACATGCATAAGCAAATTGCAATTGATGGACTAGACAAAAACACAAAGAAAATTGTGCACTGCCAAAATAAAACGAACGCTTCTTGGATGAGTGTTTAAAAATGCTTCCAACCCCAGCAAACCAAGTTGGTGTGGCCCCTCGAAATGTTGTCAAAACGAAATGACCAAAAAATCATCGTCTACCGAAGGTCTCCATGAAGGGGGGTGTTAGCAAACACAGCTGATTTGTTTGTGCTTTTTTTTAATGTTGCCAACATTTGGAAACGGCAGCCACAACCAAAAAGGTGACTGTAGAGATACACAAAATAAAGTTCAAGAAGTTTTTGTTGCATTTGTTGCGTTTATATAGACGGCAGGGAGGGATCGACCAGGGCCGAATAATTTATTTAATTGACCTTCATCCTCTCGCGTCGTTGTGCCACTGATATTTAGGTGAATTCATTTAATACAAATTTGATGTTTGGATTCGGAAAGTCTTTCAATGATTCAAATCTGCGATAGATTTAGTTATTTGGCAAAAAATTCAATAACTTGAATTTTGTGGAAAAATATTGAATTCGATGGGGGTACGAAGCCCGATCAGAAGTTGTGTCCTCTCGTTTGGTATAGTGGTGGCTGTGGTTTATACCCATTCCCTGGTGCTAATTCCCATAGATCCACAGAGGGGGTTAGACAAACCTTGACACTCTTCCAAGATGATGCTTGAAATTGGTACGGACTGGAAATTGGTACGATGCTAGGGTCAGCCTAAAGGGTCGCTGGCTGTCACATTATAGCTGTCCTTACGCGGTGGCGTACCACGGTTCAGGCCTGTAAAACTTAGGCCGTTATCTTGGCAAGGAATATTCCAATATTAAAATTGGAGAATATATGCAAATATTTGTGTTTGTAATTGCAGATTCACACAATTTTTATTGCCGCAATTCTCAGTCTGTAGGAGAGGAATGGAAAGTTGAAAAGATTGCTCGCACTGGCTATTCCTTTTGTGGTTTTCATAGTGTGAAGTTGGCTGCAGATTATTTTGTCATTTTGAATAATGAAAACAAAAATGCCCGCAACCGATTTTTCTTGTGTGCACATGTTCCAAAGGAAATCGTATAAATTGCCTCAAGTAAAATTGCCTAGTGTGAAACGGGACTAAGTTTTGATTTTTTTTAATGTGATTTTTAATGCTGATTTCTGGGGAGAGCTATGCTCCCACCAGACAGGCCTAGTTACGCCTATCAGCATGTAAAACATTCTTCACTTCTGCCCCCAGAAAATAGAGTCCCAAACAGCTGTAACCAATGGGTTTCTCAACAGGATTTGAATAGATTACTTCCAGTTGTTACCAAGGTACCTCATTCCGAGTCCATTCGGATGTACTATGCTCAATACACCTTATAATAGCTATCAGCCGATTTTGTTTTGAATCAAAACGAAGGACGATGGTAGCCGAACTACTGAAGTACTGTTTTTATACACTCCATCATAGGATGGAGTATATACTAAGTTTGTCATTCCGTTTGCAACACCTCGAAAGAGTGATCTGCGACCCTATAAAGTATATATATTATCGGTCAGTGTAACATTCTAAGACATTCTAGCGATGTCCGTCTGTCCGTCCGTCTGTTGTCTGTTGAAATCACGATAGAGTGCGAACAACCAACGCTAAGAAATTTGATAGGAAGATGTTTTTTGCCCACAAGCAGGTTAAGTTCGAGAATGGGCAATATCGGACCAAAGGGGAAAAAGTTCCCCTTTACGGGACTAAATATATCCCGGCCATAATAAAATTTTTCAAATATTTTTTTTTCACTACATCTGATTTTTTTTGGTAAAATTGTTCTAAGTTTATATAATTTATAGATGGGGAAAAAAATCCCAAAAATGGGCGTGCTCATGGGTTCCGTGGACCCTTGGGGCCCATGATAAACATGCGCATATGGGTATCGAAGTGTAACGAAATTTACTCACGAACCCAAATATGCATTTATTTTTATGATTTGGATAAAATTTGTGATCGGGTTCCTGGGACTATCGGGTCACCAGCGGCCCAAAAACCGTCCCTTGACAAACATGGACATATGGGTATCGAAATGCAACGAATCCATGATGGAGGGTATATAAGATTCGGCCCGGCCGAACTTACTATTTGTCCACTTGTTACAATTAAACTATTCATGCCGTTGAGTAGATTTTGGACTTGTCCCATCTTCTGTATCTAAACGATCGCTTCAAGATAAATGCAACACCAACGAATGAGTACTGCTTTTGTTGCTATTGTGAATGAAGTACATTGTTGAAACATGATTGGTTTTAAATGTTACGGTTTCATTACAGTAGTGATGGTATGATTAGCCAAAAAGTCTGTAGAAATTGTTTAAATTATTTTAATTGACAATTTAATTGTATCGTAGATTCTTCTTCGATTAATTAACAAATTAGTGAAATCGGTTATATTTTTTCAATTGACAATTTAATTGTATTAATTAACAAATTAATCGATTCATTCCGCAATAATCGTTCGATCGTAGAAAGGGAAAGAAGGAACGAAGAACAAGGTAAAATGGAAGAAAAAAACGATGGATGACAAGAGGTTTTTAGTGCGTTCGGTATAAAGGTACACAATTATCGAGACACATCAACTGATTTAAGTTGTACTTTTTTCTATTTGACTAGACAGCGTTAATGCGCATTAGCAGACTTAATGCAAATTAACTTGTGCATTACCTCCTCCAAAACTGCATTAACTCTAACTTAAATGTACAAAATCGAACTAAATTTAGGTATTTGAATATGGCAGGCAACACAGCTAAAATCATTCACAATCGACTGTTATTCTCACAAGAAACGGCTGTTGTCAAATTGTTTGCTATTGTGTCAAAAATGGATTAAAGTTAGCAAAGATGAGTTATTTTAGTGATTTCAGCTTCAAATAAACAGTGATTTTTCATCAACAGCATACCAGCTAATCTTACATTCTTCCTTCTATTTACTTTAAATGCCAAAAAAAATTGTGCGGACACAGTTTCACTAAATGCAGTAAGTTTTGTCGTCTGTCGGGGTAAAATTTTAATTTGTTGAATTTGATTTATGGGCTCGGGTATGCTTTTTAAACCACATTGAGAACTCAGTCCAAAAAATCAGTAATTCAGTAACAATTATTTTTTTTTTTTTTACGAAACAGATTGAATACATTTTGACAAACAAATTTTATAATTTTAAATTTTCCCTACAAAATACCGATTTAACGGTTTATTATTTTCTATTAATAATTGATTCATTAACCGATTACTGCATTTGTTTTTGTCATCACTAAATTACAATTCCAGTTGTTTTGCCGGGTTTGTTTATATGTAATTGGCAATAGTACGTTACAAAATGTCTCACATGCAATAGCACCCTACTATATCTAGTAGCGTTTATTACAGATCCATTATCGATTATCGAACAATTGTGTTTGAGCGATAATCGAGACTATATGTGTATATCGCCCTAATGTGACCGTCGCATCAGCGATAACCGGGATTATAATTTCTCAAATTAAATTTCTAGCCGTCACTGTCATATTCACGCTTATTCACAATAGCAAGGCAAACATATGTATGTACACGGTATTTTGTTAGAATATCTTTGCATTTCATGTTCGTTTCCCACACCTATCCAACTACATAAGTGGCAAACATTTCATTTCTGTTTAACTCCATATTGTGAATAAACGTTAAACACTTTGTGTGTATTACATAAATGTGTGTGTATACACGTATTGAACTTCTTATTGTGAATGCGATCTGTCCTATGAGCACAACCTGCAACTGAAACATATGTTTTCCACTGCCAATGAATACGTCCCTTGAACGTAGCCATAATCCTGTTATAAGGCAGGTGGATATCGTACAGACTGTGGGCCAGCTCCAATATTGTCACACTTTTCATAGGTACCCTGAACTGCGAACCATTCGAAATTCCCACATGATCTTGAATCGGATCCGTCGTTTCTAGTTATTCATATCGTGCGTATATGCAGCTTCATAGGAGCCAGCAATTCTTCACATCGATCGATAAGATTCCTTTTTTTTTTACCGCAATAATGCTTTTAACATTTTTGTTGTTTTTGGTATCAACGAAAACCTTGCGAACGTATAAGAAGTACGTACGAATATTCTACGAAACAACCATGAAACATCATCATCGTCTATTAAAAAAAAAAAAAAAAATGGGGACGAAGTAAACTGCGCATCGTCGAAACAACACAAACAAGCAGTCGAGACCGACGCCAATGCACCGTACGCCATTCGCCACAGTTCAACTTTGTCGGTAGAGGTATACAGAGTCTATGTCGCACTTTGGCCGACGCCACACTGGTGGCAGTGTAAGGTACACTTTCTGAAAATAATTCTGCTTCTGCTGTGTTGTTTGTTGGCCAGAGTTTCGTTATGCGACGTACGATACGTCGAGCACTAGCTAGCTCCAGCCAGTAGTTCTGTTGTGTTGCTAATGCCACGATGTGTTCTGTTTCCACTTCCACCATGCACAACTTGTGTGAAATGCCATGGTATATGTTTGGCACATACATACATACAGTCGGCGAGAAAAGTCTAGGTACACATTGTAGTGCTCTGTTGCGGATATTCTACAGTGGCCTATGTGGCCTCTGTGACCCATTTTGACAAATGTGTCACGCAAATCATTGCGTTTTTGGATCGTATCTGAATGACAGCTTACAGACTAAGATGCCCACCTATAGAATCTGCGGCTGCCGTTTTGAAAGGGTCCCTTTTGAATATATACTAGTTGTGCAATACAATTCGAATGGAAAGCTGGGAACAATTTTTGTTACCATCTGAGGTTCTAGAATAGTTTTAAATTTTTGTTACCATCTGATGTTTCTAGAATAATTTGAAATATTTACCCATTACATATGAACATTCGCAATGTGGCCATACCCCATCCCATCAACAATGGCTTGTATTTAAATTAAAAAAAAAATAGATTTTTTTTATTCCGACAACTAAATATTTTCATAATTTATTTGAACAAACTGCGCGAGATATATGTTTCTTTGGCTGAAACGTTCTTGATATTTACGGAGATTATTTTGTCTGATCGTGGTATGATAGATAATATGTGCCACTATCACACAACAAACGCCGGTTCGTATCCTGGTAAGAAGAAAAAACGCGTTTAATGTGACCCACCTCGTTTTGACCGTTCAACGAGTTTAAAAATTAAATCAACATTCCCCTTCAGGGAATCTTGCGAGTATTACGTACATATCTATATGAGCTTTCCTGTTTCCATGAACTAATCTAGTGTACTTAGATTTCTTTATCCACTGTGTGCACTGTGTATATATGTGTATGTGTGTGTGTGTGTGTATAAATGTCTAGATATATGTATGTATTCGAATTCGTATAAGAAAGTTTTTACTTTAGCTGGCTCCATAAAATGTGTACTCTGTGTAGAATGGTATTTCCTTTAGAATGGGAGGGATCGAATGGTGGGAGAAGGGTGTTGAGGTGAATATTTGAATGTACTCATTCGCTTATGAGACGTGTGTACGTCGGTACGTTCAGTCGCCCATACAAACGTATGTACGTACGTATATGCTTCTTTTTATTCTGGTCTGTCTTGACATTTACGTTGGAGTGGAGTTACGATATTTTATTATGTACAGTGGGGTCGGGCTAAGTGATGTTTGCAACATAGTATTGAGGAAATGCTGCCACTCTCCGATACTGTTCGGTCGGAAATACTCGACACAATTCGTGAGGCTGACATTCCAAGGGACAACACTCACGGCCCTCGTCGAGCGTGTTTGTAATTTTAGTTCGACGAAATAATAACTACGCACGAAATAATAACTACGCACGAAATAATAACTACATATTTCGATGCTGTCGTTATTATTTCTATTGATGGCGGAGCCGAGGCCTTTAAATTATTACACATGGCAACTGCGGGCCTTCACAATGTCGCCTTTCTTTCGTCGCGAAGTTTGTCTATTAGTGGCAAACACGAAATGTGTCTTGTTCACCATCAGAGCCGATTTCTTCCCGATTCTGGAAATGACACCGAGTACAGTAGTGAAGAGTGCAATACACTACTGAAGTTTGTCTTGCCCGCTTAATTGATCCAAAAATATGTAAAGAAAAATTAAAAATTCCCAAAAAGAAAATTCGGTGATTTGGTCAAATAAAATAAAAATAGAGGACGCGAAAGAAATTACAAAGATAGACTGTTTGTGAACGATACATAAGTGTTCCAAGGTCACCAGAAATACAATTTTACAAAATAGGACTTAAAGACCAGCAATGTGTCTACCCAAAGAGTTAGAACTCGCACGGGATTTATGTGCTTCAATTAAGTATGTGAATCTATAATTTCAACTGCAGTTGTATATTTTAATAAATTAACTACAGTCTGTGAGCTTTACCATTGAAAAACAATTGCAGTTTAATTTGTTCATTTAAATAATCATTTTACTCTATATGAGTAGTAGTCTTGATTTTCGTTTCAAAACATTCATTGCAGAACTTTTTTCCCTTTTTTCAATGGCTTTTGGAAAAGGTTTTTTTCAGGAAATTGACAGATTTGTGAAATTTGTTTATGGCAACGCCGCATATAAATATGTTAACGCAGATACGCTACCACAGATCACCCTTCATTGCGGATATAGAATGGCTCTGTTTAGTGATGTAACGAATATTCGATTAATTTTGAACATTTACAAAAAAAAAATTATATTAGGTTCCACAAAAAAATATTCCAATGGAAAAAGTACAGATTAGGCTTACCAAGTAGTATTAGAAAAGAAACATTTAAAAGATTTAATAACTATGTATTAGTTTTTAAATGAACAAAGTTCAAATAATTTATATGAGTTAAAAAAAAATTCATCAGCCACCCTGTACATTCGCTAAACCGTCATTCGTTCCATCCCTTGTTCTGATCTAACGTGATGCATTTTATTATTTTTTTTATTTATTTATAAATATTTTTAATAGTCGCACTATATTTAGCTTATCCTATCGGGTAGAAAGGTCTGCGGCATATGTAAACTCCATTTTGCGTTTTGAAAAGTAAACGTAAATAAAACACATGTAAACTATTTGTTTTTATGATATTTTTCTTGTCATAAACGTTGTTTGAACGTTGACACTATGTGTGAAACACTACATCATTTAAATGACCAGCACGCGAAGTGTTGCAAGCATTGATTTTTTTGAGGTAATTTTGGACCACTTGTTGGCACATATGGGGCGGCATCTCAGTGCTCAAGACTTAAAGTTTTATCTGCATAAACACGGTCTTTCGCGTAGCCCCCCAAAAAAAGTCTAATGGTGTCAAATCGCATAATCTTGGTGGCCAGTTGATGTTACCACGAAGATAAATTATGCGGCAGGAAATGTCTCTTGCAATAAAGCCATATTCGCTCGAGTTGTGTGGCATGTGGCACCGTCTTGTTCAAACCACATATTCTCCAAATCGTATTCTTCAATAGCAGGCCAAAAAAAGTCCAGTGACAGTGACTTTTTGTGGATGTAATGGCCTCTCTTCAATTACTTGATTACTTATTACCATACCAACCGAGTGAGAAATGTGCTTCATAACCATTAACCATAATTTCCTCTTAAAGCACGATATGTGGCTGTGACGGAATCAAAGAATCGTTGTGTGATAGTTAAGCGATCCATTTTCGTCAATGTCAGACTTCCAACTGAAAAGAAAAAAAATGGTTTAACAACTTAGTTTGACAGATGTCGAATTCCAGCCCTATACTTTTGTGACCACGAAATGGATAACCCTATTTATCAGTTGGTAAGAGATCTCACTTTGGAAGCCTTTTAGGCAACCAATCGCTTTGAAAATCGGCATTGGCACTAGTTTTAGAAAACTACTTTAACAATTTTGTTAAAAGTTGACATTCCACAATATTTGCTTTTTTGATTTGTACATATGTGCCCTCTCTGTTGTTGTAATCTTCTTCAGTGCCCTTTAAACCATCTTCCTGATATTGAGTGGTGAGAAACACTTTAACACACGGGAGAAATTTCCGATAAAGTGGACGATGGGCTATTTAAACAGTAGCCACATCCCTCCCCCATAAAAGACACACTTCGCTTCTTTGTAATTTCCCCCTGGTATGTCCCGGACTAGCTTCATAAATAACTCAAACATTCAGAGTAAGCTCCGATATCTGTGTATAGATCAAGGAATTTTGATAACATTTTGTAGGAGGGCCAAAAAATCGGGAAATCGTACGATAAACAGAGTGACAGCCGGGCAATTTCTTCTTTCAGATGTCGAGTGCCATCTAGGTGTTTACCAACGTTTCACCGGGGCCCACTGTGCCCATTTAAGTGAGTTTTCATTTTATTCTGATTACGAAAAAGAAAAAGAGAAAAAAAAAAGATGAAAAAATTCAACATTAATGCCCGTTTGTACAATGCTCCATAAGTTGTTTGCTTGCTTTTGCCTTTGCTTGTATCTGAAAAACTGGGGTTGGCTGACGTACGAACAAACATACATCCGCAGATACATACGAACAAACAAACAAACAGACGTACATATGTATGTATGTATGTATGTATGTAGGGTCTGTGTGGATGTACGAAAATATCAATGAATGGATGTGGATGGATAGGATGGTTGGTTGGTTGGTTGGCTGGCTGGGTTGCTTCGTCGTTGGTAAAGTAAAGTTGGGTTAGTTGAGTTCGTTCGGCGTTCGTGCGCTCGTTCAGTACATTCAATGTTGTTTGCTTCGGTGTTATTCTTCTCCAGTCGAGTCGCTCGATGTCGTTGTCGTTCTGGTTGTTTTTGTTGTTGTTTGTGTCGTAGAGAGCTGCTTTTATTACAATTTTTGTGATGGCTTATGTTGTTTTCAGAGTCTTTTTTTCCTTCAGTTCGGTTCAGTTCAGTTTAGCTCAGATCGTTCGTTCGCTTCCATTTTCTATGTGTATGTGTGTGCTTTAATGTCTCGTTCCCGGCACGGCGCCCTCCCTCCCTTATCGTTCGATGTGTGTTGCTTGCTTGGTTGAGTGCTTGCCTGCCTGCCTGCCTGTTTGTTGGCGGCTTGCTTGCTTGGTTTTGCTGCTGTACGTAGTTTCAGTTTCTTCTTTCGATGTCGGTTGTCGTCGTAATTTTGTGTTGGTTTTTTTCCTTTTCTACATACATACATCAGAGATATACAAACAGCCATACATACCCATGTGTGTGTGTGTATGTTTCATTTGTATTATTTTGTGCTCGTTTTGTTTTCTATTCGAGTTTAGGTTTCGAAATATATTCACTTTAATATGAACACTCTCGGCGCAGAGTCTAGTGCTTTTTTGTAGGTCTTTAAGATTCGAGAATAGTTTAGGCTAAGGGGCCATATTACGCCTATGGTATATGGGGATATCGACAGGCCGTGGACCCAGTAGAAAACGATACTGCAGCAGCTGTCCCGAACACGAGTGCACATATCCCGCCAGTGTGCATTGAGATTATGACCTCCACTGTAAATGCACACACAAGCATGCAGTTGTTCCTCGCCACATTTCTGGACTATGGCGCCCTCTCGCCACACAAAATCCGGAACAGTGAACGTTGTAAAATAGCTACACGCTCGCTGGTGGGACGGAGAGCGAGCGAATCAATTATATGTTTTGTATTAATGTGAGACTATGGCGGACATTTATTTGTATTTCGATGTTAACGATTGGAATTGAGTGTTGGTTGGCGATGCTTCGCAACGAGCGAGAACTCTACATTTTTGAACCGCACTTTGGAGTATACATATGGTCGTAACGTTTTTGATTGTCTGCGATTCGTTCACAAATCGTGGCGATTGTCAGCTGAGGGTCCATTTAGTTTTTAATTTGTTCTATTGCTCTCCTGAACAACTTCCAAATGTTCTCAGGATGATTGGATGTATTTTTATAATCACTTGCAAAACCCCCAAGGTGATGGACAAGCGAACCATGTTCAAATCATTGCTACGGGGATTCGCAGGAACATTGTTGAGGCAATTGTTCGTATCAGAATCTTCCAATTGTTTGCTGGATATCATGAGGACATCTCACATTTGTTGATCACAAATACATTGATCACAAATTATTGGCAACTGTTGAAATATCCACCATATGGACCTCCTCTGAATCGTTTGAATTCTCTACGCCGATATACATACATATTGTCATCTGAAATCCAAAATGATGAAACATCAAAAAACCCAAAATGGTGTATTTTTTGATTTTGGTGAAATGAAATTTTACAAAATTTAAATGTCCAAAATTTACAATTTCATGGGCGAGTTTCAGAACGACAAAATAAGAAGAGTGTTTTGATTTTAGAACGTTTTCTGCTTCTCCGGAAAAGTTATGAAAAAGGTTGCTAGGCCATTTTGGATTTCTGGTGACGATATGTATGTACTTATCGCACCCTATATACAAAACGTTCACAACTCAAAATTTTCCAAATTTTCCAATTTTTTTTTTATTCAAACGGTCCTCTATTCGTGAGCTCAATTCGGAATTCGCACTAACACTCACACAATTGTTTACAAATCGACACACGTACAACTGCAATGGAACTTCAATACTCAAGTCATCATTGTTTTTATTCATTTGAGGAAAGTAGTGCAGTTACGTATGTATTTGTGTGTGTGTTAATAATATTATTGACAAATTGTTAAATTGATCTTCGCGGTCTCTGGCGATGCCGTTGAAATTGTTTGGTCTTTGTTTTGGGCATTTAACAGCTGTCGTTAGCAGGGCTTTTCACAACACTTTTATTGTTGGCAGTTTGTTAGAGTGAGGGCAACATTTGCCAGTGCAACACTTGTTTCCAGAAACGCCAACAGGAATTCAGTGCACACACAGGCAAATGCAATAATGATACACTTCGGTCATTTCGATTTGAAATTGTTAAATGCACGGCAACTTTAACGATGCGCAAGCGCAAATAAAATTGACTTATTTAAATATGTATTTACATCGGCAGATATAACAGGAGTTATGAATAGAGATGGCGCGATTAAACGAAATAATAATCGGTTAGTTTCTTTCAATAAACGACTGATTTGCAGAATAATCGTGAAATATCAATTGGCTATAAAAATACAAAAAAAAAACACACACTCACATAAAGCCAAGTTATACCACTGGCTCATTGTGGTGGCCAACAAATTATGAACATCTCCAGTGGCAAAGAAATTAAACGTTAAAATGTGTAACCAGTTTGATCTAAGGGATCTTGCAAATGTTTTATTTTAAATCTACGGTCTAGTGGATGGAAAGCTCGAGACCCTAGATTTAAAATAAAACAGTTTCAAGATCCCTTAGCTTTATCAAAAGTTATGAGGCACCTAAGAACTGAAATTACATACTGATAGGACAGCATTGAGAGTGGAAGCGAAAAGTCTTCTAAACGTCGAAGAAAGGACAATGACTCAAGTCATCCTCAAAATGAACTAAGCTTCTTCCTCAATGCTTTAGTGCTCGAATTAAAATGCCTGGGAACAAAAAGCTTTACTCACCTGTAGAAAAATATCGGTTTTTAATTGGAACGAAACACTTGTTTTCAAACTCAAACTCTTTCCTTAACAAATAATCTGTTTTGTATTAAACAACAAATTTTAAAATGTAGCAAATAGTTATTTTTTTATTTCTGATAATTTGTCATGTTTGTCCAAGCAATACCGATTAATCGATTAATTGTTAATCATATGATCCATTAATCGATTATTATTATGCGATCCATAATTAGGAAACTGTCCAATTGTTTGTACTCATTCGAGCTGAGAGCAAGAGATGAACGTGGATTCGGGTACTCATGTTTCAAATCATCTTTCAATCACTGGGAGTGCGCATTGTAATCCGTAGTGTGTGCGTGTTTATGGAATGTTGAGGGAGAGATGTATCACATAGGAATGAAAGGTGTGCTCACTTGAGCTGGCCATGGGATTTGTGACATGATGTGGTGTGTGCTCGACGTCATGTTTCCTGTGCATGGCGATGTTGGGACGCCAAACAAAAGTATTTGAAAATTTACAAATTTATTGCAACATGTGACTGTGTGTATGGCGTGGTGCGTAGCACGGACACATTTGTTCGTTTCGTAATGAGATTCACATATGAAATGTTGAAGAGAGTAGACAGAATGTCTCTGTTTTGTCCGCTCTCTTCAATTCTTAAACAATGTTTGCCATAATTTGTTGACGTTTTAGGAGGGGAATCTGTCATGTGGCCGCTTAAAAAGTATCTATGTAAGTATGAAGACCGGACAGAAGAGCAAAAAGTTGACAATTTGAAATTTTGTTCAATGTCTTTACACAGGCTGTGTCAAAAAATCCCAGCAACAAGTCGCATGTGTATGGCTAACCTTACAAGTAATAACTCCTCTAAAGCAAAAATCAGATTAAAAAATGCCGCTGAATATGTTTTTAACTATTGAATTTCTGAACTAATATTTTATTTATTTAAGCTCGAGATGTAGAATTTCTGAAGATGCCATTCGACGAAAGACGAAATATTACAAAAAATAAACATTTAAAATAAAAACAAAACAACAAGACCTCGTGCTTAAATAAATAAAATATTACTTCATTAAAAAGATCGAATACAAAGATATGCACTCAATTTACTTTCTTGCTCGAGCTTAAGTCGGAAAATGTGTCGCATTGTGAAACTAAATCCACTGAACGGAATATATTCCAGGAGTTGGAAAAAGTAGCAAATCATGTGAAGTACCACTTCGTGTGGGAAATATCAATAACATGTACTCGTTTGACATGAAAACTGTCATTCAATAACAGTCACAATACACATTCATATATAGATTTAGACTTTGTCTAGGGACAAAACTCGTATAAACTTTAAGCTTCATCCGATGTACACTGGAAGTATGAGTGATATGAACCGCAATTACTCATACGTCTATGGGTACACACGTTTCAGCTGGGAAATCCTACCTTTTTGGGGGTGGAGGTATCTGTTTTACGCTGTACAATCGGGACATGTTACGTCGATATTCCATTGAATTAGATATGTACAGATTGAGGGCCTTAAAAGAAAAGTCATGGAAGTACTCCAATTTAAAACATAATTTCCCAACAAATCTAAATTTTATTTCCAAATGGACCTTGTACTACATGAACTGATTTATTATTATCTTAACTCATTAATTCGACCCCATACAAGGGTCGGACAAAAATATAATCCTGGCTCTCGGATTGTAATCGGCTAAACTTAGCATATTCTAATATAAAGGGTCTTCCAGCAAGAGGTGTTATTTTGAATCACCCGGTATTTCGGTAGCTGTCACTTTTGAAGTTCGTTGACATTTGACAAGTAGAAACTACGCCATTAGTGGAAGAAAAGTGGAACGATACACGCTTCAACAACGCATTCAAATTATTAAAATTCACTACAAAAATGGTCTTGCAGCCAGAGTTCGCAAAACTACAAAGTTTCCGGACCGTGTTATCGAAGAGGTGATCACAATTGGTCTCCGAGATCTTGGGCCACGTGAAAGATAAGGTCTACTCCAACAGCCCAGCGTCGATTCAAGACCTCAAAGATCGAATTCGTGAGGCTATCGAGGACATAGGGCAGCCACTTTGCGATTTGGTTATGGACAATTTCATGAAAAGGATATGGTCCTGTAAGCGTGGTAGTGGTAGCCATTTTTCTTTGAATACCAGAATCACACCTCTTGTTGGAAAATCCTGTATTTACTATCGCACTATTACACGCTTTTGTATTACCTACATAATTAATGACCACTTTCATTTCCTTACACTTCAATGGAAATTCAGGCCGTTTACGCGTGACCTCCAATTAGTTACAACAAGATGACCAGAGCTGATATGCCTTAGTCTATCCGCCGGTGTCAGTTGCGATCCCTGTTTCCGCGAAATGGATCTATGTGTATTTCTTTTATTGAACTTCAAATAATACCAATTTTGTTCTCAATATATTCGAAAATTCCAATAAAAGTACCCTAATATTTACATAACGCAAACATAGAAAACAAAAATTCTAGATTTTTACACTCTTTGTAGTCATCACTTAGTTAAACAAAACAAGACACTAAGTAATCACACAATAAAAAAAATTAAAATTTGACGGTTAAAAAGTAAAATTATGCGGTTCGGTTTAATATTATCACACGATTTATAAAGTGGACGGAATGGTATATGTGTTTTTGTACGGGTCGTGACTAGGACTTATATTCTTTTCTCCAGAACTTTATCCAGTTAAAGCATTACTAAATACAAAAATGTTAGAATTTCTATACAGATTTAGTTTTTTTTGGTAAAAATCTGACGATTTACCGTAGTTCTAGTTTTTGCTATACGCGTTGTTGACTTTTCTCCATCCATACAAATCGATTTAGTCGAGTAGCGGATAAAAATAGTTATCGAACGAAATTGAGAATATTTTTGGTCGTTATAATGTTCTTACAAAAGATGGAATCTTCGTTATTTGCCAACTCGTTTTTCGAGTGTTAGCGACCAATAAAACCAATTACAGTTTCAGTGTTGTAACACCTCTGCAAAAACATCTCGATCTCTCGGCACACTTAGGATACTTCCCATATCCCGAATTCAAGGGGGAGTTAATTTTTTTTTTTTGGATTATAAAGTTTTTTTTAATAAATGTTACGAATATACAGAAAATAGTTTGAACCGAAATTTACTACAGGCTATTTCCAATATTATTTGTAATATTTTGGGCAACGGGCAAATACAGTGGTGAGGATAAAGACACTACACCAGTCTCTTGCATACAAAAACTATTTAAAATTAAATCATGAATTCAATTCATTTAAAAGGAATACAGGTGTTATGTGACGCACAATTCTTTTGGATCTCTGACACCAGGAAGGCAAATCTATCTATGTTTCAGGACGCCACTGTCAAAGAATTCCAATCAATTTCAACAAATCTATGAGCGCCAAGGTTCCAGAGGATATTCTGCATCTCCCAGTAAACAATTTAGGATTTTGTTTTTGTTAATTTAATTTGGGCACCGTAACATTACGTTTGGTTCATCCTACAGCGCCAGTTCTGCTTACCAAAAGTCGCCCACTGGGCACATTATATCACAACCTTCATACCACGAAAGTTGAGGTTGTTACCCATTTAAAGTTTCAGAATATGTTAAGGTCGTTTCGGGGGTTGCCGGCACCCCGCAACCTTGTCATTGCTTCCTCTTGTCCCGTTGCTGATGTTCTTTAGTATTTTGTGCTTCGGCAACTATCCACACTAAACATTTTGTGTTTGGACTTTTTCCGATTTTCATTAAAATTATTTTTGCAAATTTCGAAGATGTCAAATTCACCCTCCCTTATTATCATAGTTGGGCATATTCCAGTACCAGTAAAATTTTCATTACCAGTAAATTGTTTTACTGGTAATTGAAATCAACTTCAAGTACTAGTAAATTTTTAATGGTAATGAAAATGAAATTCCATTACCATTAAATTTTTACTGGTAATTAAATGAATTCCAGTACCAGTAAATATTTATTTCTAATTAAACAAAAATTACATTACCAGTAAACATTTACTGCTAATTAAGTGAAAAATTGCTAATTAAGTGAAAAATTTTCATTACCAGTAAAAATTTACTGGTAATTAAATGAAAAATTGCAGTACCAGTAAAAGTTTATTGGTAATGGAAATAGTAATGCAGTACTTTTTTAATGGTTTTTGCCCATCTATGCTTATTATTATTCTCCCTTCTACAAGATGTGTTATTTTGAATCACCCGGTATTTCGGTAGCTGTCACTTTTGAAGCTTTTATTCGTTGACATGACATACAAATTGAACGATACACTCTTCGACAACGCTATAGATATTTTAACGGTGTCTGTTCATCAGATATCCGTCGTCTGGTCCCTGAAGTTAGAACATTTAGCCGGAATACTCGGCTATCCAGGGAGTCTCATCCATTCATTGTTAAATGGCCGGTTGACCGGACGACGCACTATAGAGAAAATTCGTTCTTCAGCCGGACTGTTCGTTTGTGGAATAATCTTCCTGCAAGTGTTTTTCCTGCCTGCTATGACATTATCAAATTCAAGACCAACGTCAACAAACACTACTCCCTCTTTCCCCCCTCCACTAACCTTCCTTCCCATCGCTAACACAGTGCATTGCATTTGTAGGGGGCATCCCCTGAGTGTTAGTCAAAAAAAAAAAAAAAAAAAAAAAAAAACTTCCACTCGTACTTTATCCACGCCCCCGATTAAGAACTATTCGGATTTAACACAAAAAAAAAAAGTAATCACTTGTCGACACCGAAGTAATGAGACGTCACTAAAGTGACTGTGGATAGAATCCAATATGAACAGATTAAACTATTTATTAACCGCTCCGCACCAAAACTGCTTATGGGATTGCATATGGGCTATATGGCCACACCCCTTCGGGTACCTCCCATACAAATCGTCTATTTCGCCCACTTTAGAAATCCTGTAACAATATCAATATGACCAACGCGATCTTGCTCGAATTCTGTATTTAGTAAATTTATAGCTAGGCAAAGTTTCGCACAAAAAGTTGGAAGTCTGGCAACTCCCCTTCTGGTACCTCCCATACAAATGTACCATCCCGCCCTCGTCAGAAATCGTGAAATTATATAAATTCGCTAATCGAATCTTTCCGAAATTCAATAAAGCTTTAACTACATAAATTTTTCAAGAAAAGATCTTCTTTATATTCCGTCCTTTTTTGTAAAAACGTGTAATTTTTCTATAACATTCGGTATTTTAGGTTGCTATTATGACATTTCATCAGATGTTACATCCAGTGGTGGTAGCCACACTCACTTTTGACTTTCCGATGCTTTGGAATATGAGACTTGGACGTTTGTACTGTGGGTGAGGGTATATATAAGTCGGTTTACCCGACTGCAACTTTTTCACTGTTTTTCTTTTTTTTGGATTTTGGTTACGCCCTTTTGCAAAAGGGCAATAAATCCGGTATTTTTGATCACAAAGACCTGTGGAATGTTTATTTGGCAACGGTCTACCAAAATATGTAAAAAACACGATTTTGAAATCGCCAAAGCCATCGAATTACTGCTTGTAGGCGTCAACGGCTACCAACTTGTTGGTGTTATTTTCGTTTATTGTGGGCCACTCAATTGACAAAGCCTTTTGTCGTGGATTCCTTAGACTGTATTGCATGCTTCCGAATCCCTTTGTCCAACAAGTCGCAGATGTACTCGACTACAGGTTTAAGTTCTGGACATTGTGAGAGTACGAGTTATGTTTTGGTCGTTGTCTTGTTGGAATATGAAATTCTTTTCATCGAGACCCAGTTGTACTGCACTTTGTTCAAAATAATCGTGCAAGGCTTGCAGTTACACGCATTTATTTATTGTCTGTTCTATAAAATCGACCATAATGTTTCCGCCACCGAGCTTGACTGTAGGCATTCGATGTTTGTACGTTCATCTCCTGGTTTGTTCATGTCCTCTCTCCTTTCGTATTTGGACTCGTCGCTAAGAGCACATTATCCCAAAATGAATCTGGGTTCTCTCTCTTTACTTACCGCCAGATTTAAAACAGCTTTACAAACCCTTGTTAAATAAAATGTATGAAGAAACAAAAAACAGATCACGGATGTTTCTTAACAATGTTTGGTAAAACTGTTTCAAAGTGTTATGAATAAGGGGGTAACAGTTTCCTTTCCTTTTTTATTTTAGGAATATTGGGTTCACTGTCTATGTGGTAAGTTGGTAGGACTTATATCTGTAGATTAGGGATGTAACGTTTGTGGGTTTAGCGAAAGCGAATATTGAAATACAAAATTTAGCGAAAGCGAATGCAAATATTCCAATATGATGCGAAAAATATGCAGTCTAATTTTTTTTCTAACGAGAAAACGGAATTTTGCGAATAATTCGCATTCGCATATTCGAAAGCGAACTTCTTTGCATCCCTACTGTAGGTAGATACGCTATGATGCTCAGATTTCGAGTACAATTCACTAGTTCCTAACTATCTCTAAATTAGTAGTTTCTGATCTGAGGGCCAACTGTAGGCGGACTCAATTTGAATCTCTGGGTTCCATTCGAGTTCCAAATTGCTCAATATAGCAGACATTTCGCTACAACTCAACTCATCTGTTTATATATTGACTCATTGAGGACAGTGGCGTAGTCCCAGTTCTATACGATTTCTAAAGAAAACAAAGCTCTGGACCTCTTTCGGCACCAATTGCTTCAGTGACAAAACGGGTATGTTCGCAGCAAGAACGAAGTATCCCGATTTCGAGTTTAGCAAAAACACATGGCTCTTGTTTTGTATAAAAACGGTCATTTCCACCACCAGCACTGAGACTACGGCGACTAACAACCACCGTCACCATCACCACCACCGCCACCGCCATACCGCTACCAGCATCACAACCACCATAACCATCCATGGCAATGACGACGGACGACTAAGCCAACGTCGTTCATGCGTATGTATGTACGTGTGTACCAATATCTACAGCAGAGGCAAGGCAAGGAAATCAGCACAACTACGAATGAATTCACCTCGCATGAAAGTAATCGAACGAGCGAACGAACGAAGGATGACTATGCAACGACGAGGGCTTTCTTCGAAAAATTATGTTTTGTGTCCCTGTGTCGAATTCTACTCTACGTTGGTGGTGTGAATATGCAATTATGCATTTTGGTGTTTTTTAGTTTTATTTTGACACACACTTTCTTCTAAATCGGAAGACTTCAATATTTAAGCTGAGTTCCATCCGGAACTCGCAAAGCAGCGTGGACTGCATCTTGTGATTCATTTCATTAGAGACAGACATAATGGGCGCCAATCGATTCAGGTCGATCAGTTTAAAATTATTACATATGGCTCCCTAAATACAAAAGAGTCACAACTCAAAATTTCCCAAAACTGACTTTGTTCCATAAATTAATTCAGAGTTTACATCTCTATCCTACTTTAGGTTGTCTATGAACATTTTTCCTAGAGGGATTTGCCCTTTCAAACCGTAACGTGTGTTGAGTTCTGAGTAAAATAAGCCAATGTTTGCCGGAATTATGTGACTGGAATCATGTTTCTAAACAAATAGATAATTCGAAGTATGGTTATCGATAACGAATTGTAAATTTAAAATCGATTTTGATTAAATTGTTTTTATTAAGTTTGGAATAAAATATATTCTTAACTTAATATTATATAATATTGTTTTACTCTAAACTTAATAATCTCGATATCGAAAACCATTTAATCGAATTGAAATGAATCGAATATTATTGTTTTACCCTTATTTTATTAATTATTTACCTATTAACATATATTGATTTTTGAAACACGTCATATTGCATTTTATGGTCTACGCACACACTGGGCCAATAAGATGCAGCAAACATTGCATAGGACTAACTTGCAGTTTTCATAACTTTTACTTTCATTGACCTAAAAAAAAACCTTCTTCGTCACCGTCCCTCACCACGAGAAATGTCCGTATGTACGTACATTTGTCCAATTGAACGAAATGCAACAACTGCAACGACAAACAAACAGAAAATGAAAAATCTCAGAAACTTAAACAAATCACTAATGAGAAATATTCGTGGGAGTTTTTGTTTTTGGACACAAACAAATATTAGGGAACAGTATTGACTTGAGCGCACTCCGTAGTCCCCGTGAGTGTCGTATCACAGACATACCTCCCTCCTCCTCCCCCGGCCCCCAGGCTGCGCTCAAAAGCGATTCATTGGCAATGTCTGAATGATTACAATAGAAGCGACAGTTATGGGAACAGCGTAATAAAAATTCGAATAGATCATTCAGACTGTTGGAAATAGCAAACTTAGAGATGTGACCTTGTCGGTGTATTTGCAAACATGCGCAGCCATTTTCGGTTATTCCAACATCAAGGATTGTTTTTTGGTTTGACCAACGACATTCATTGCGAAAAGTGCATACCGGGTGGATCATCTGTGTCGAATTTAAATAGTGTCAGCACATTCCCGCTCGGAACGTTAACAGAAAGTCAGTGTCCAATATCCGTTGAACGAAATAATTAGCTTTGCGCTTGAACTGGATAAACCAGACAGACAGGTGATAAACCATTTTTTATGGCCGGAGATTACAGACATGGTCTTGTACGATCTTTGTTATCAGGCTGAGTCATTCCATACCAAGATGCGCACCAATTTCTGTACTCAGCCCTCTGGGCGATGATAGCGGGAAATTGACGCCATTAGACATTTTTTATGGGATACCGGGAAGGACCAAGAACTGGACAAATGTCTTTGACATGATGAGTTACCGTGTAGCCAGCATGAATAAAGTCTTGTTCCATAGATAATGGGAATGTTTGGCCTTTCGAATAAACCAATAACAGGGTTTTCCAACAAGAGAACAAAGAAAAACAACATCAGCCACGACTACGCTTACAGGACCATACCCTTGTAATTAAAATTTCCATAACCAAATCGCAAAGTGGCTGTCCTATGTCCTCGATTGTCTAACGAATTCTATCTTTGAGGTCTTGAATCGACGTTTTGCTGTTGGCGTAGACCTTATCTTGTTAAATCACAAGATCTCGGTGGCCAATTGTGTTCACCTCTTCGAGAGATATCACGGTCCGGAAACTCTTAAAAGAGCCATGGTTTCGTTGCTTGTGTGGCACGTATCGCCGTCTTATGGAAAGTAAACGTTTTCCAGATCAATATCAGGCAACTCGTACCATAAAAAATCGTTAGCGCAATTCATTCGCCATAACTGTTGATCCAACCTCAGTTTTGAAAAAGTAAGGTCCAATGACTTCGCCAGACCAGAAACCTCACCAAACAGTCACACGTTGAGGATAGAGAGGCTTCACAACAATAACTCTTGGGTTTTCCGAGCCCCAGATGGGACAATTTTGCTTGTTGACGTAGCCACCGGGGAAATGGGCCTCATCAGTCAAGATGATTTTTCGATGGAATTCCGGATCATGTTCATGCATTTCCGGGACCCAATTAGCAAAGACACGACGTTGTTGATGATCGGCCGGCTTGAGTTCTTGTGTTAACTGAACTTTATGAGCCTTAACACCCAAGTATGCAAAATACGGTGCACGGGTTTCATTCTTCACAGCACTAACTTGTCCCAAGGTGTATAGTGAAATTGACAGAATGAAACGCCAAGAAACGTAAACATAATTGCGGGTCGTATAAACTAGTTTCCCTCTCCGTTTTGAGAGATCAGGTCGATGGTGATTATTGTTGGTCGAAAGGAAGATTGATTTCCAAAAGATTAAAGCATTGTTTTAATTCGTAATCCACATGCACATGGATGGCCATCATGTTTCGAGTTAGGTTTGGACAATTAAGCAATATACTTATTAGTTTCATAGTATTTTCCCTAACCTGGAGTTTTGCAAAATCACTAGCAATATATTAAAATTTCATCAGGATGGTACAGTGCTCATTCATTTGTTCGGGATAGTTCATTATACAATTCGGTTTAAGGCCCACATAGCGTGTCTTTGTTTCTTGGACTGATTTCGTAGCATGAGAATCAATCTTTGTTTCATAGAATTCGTTCCGCATTGGTGTGATTATTCTAATTTTTTTTTAATGGACCTCTAATTAATTTTAATATTTTTGTTTTCGTTTCAGGTTTTGTTCACAACGTTTTTTAAAATTATAACAACAACATTTGCATCGGAATATCAAAGGCCATTGCCAAAAACTGCTGTTCCTGAAAAATCACTTCACATTCTCCCTTTTATTGATATTCATAATAACTACTGTTTTCTTGGGAAAAGATTCCCATTTTCGAAGTACGTTTAGAATAAAGGAAAAGGGACAAGAAAACAAATTCCGGAGGAGTTATTATTTGGAAAAGGAGAACATGGAAACAATTCACGGGGAATCGGGCTGTATGTATTCTTACAAATAAATCAATTTTCTCTAACTGTGGAGGTTGTCTAGGCACGATTTTCATGATTTATGTCTTCGTTTGGTACATGTTTTTGGTATAGCTAAAGTCTCCATCTAGTGACCCATGGCTGCAAATGCCTATCAAAATTCGACACCTATATCAACGCCCTTAAATAAGGTGCATTGAGTTGTCAATTATTTGTTTCTCCAGGGGGTGATTTGCAGTAAAGTGAGTTTTGTTTGCAACTTTGGCCGTTTCGATCATTGCACCACCTGGCGTATAACTGGTAAACTGTTACTGCCAAAATAATATATAAATCTAAAATCTGGCAACGCCATAAACAAATGATTAATGAACACAACTCAACTATTTAACTCGATTTGGCTGCACTTCTTGCACAGCTGATTGGCAGAAAGGCACGCGCGTTCTTTTTTCGTAATAGAGACAAACTACCGTCTTATCTACACAAATATAATATGACTTCTTTGTTAAAACAAACCAAATTATGGGTTAGTATTCCACGAAACATTATTGATTAGCCTTTCTAATGCATTCTCACTCCCTTAGACGAGACCCTTGTTGTCCAACAGTGTGCTGTCGGGAAAAAGCCGGTACTATTCCAGTGAACAGCCGGCTAGGTCTGAAAAAAGTGAGTGTAAACTATTTTTAGTCCATGCAAAATATGTCCATTGAATTGTTTTCTCACACAGCCATTAACAATATTACACTGTTGGGACGTGTTGGTGCTGACCCACAATTGCGGGGAAATGCAAAACATCCTGTTGTGACATTTTCCGTAGCTACTCACACCAATTACAAGTAAGTCTTTTTTTTGCTACGAAACTGGAATTAGTAGTAACGTGATTATGTTTTTGTAACAGATACGAGAATGGTGATTGGGCCCAACGCACGGACTGGCATCGCATTGTGGTGTTCAAGCCAAATTTGCGCGAAACTGTAATGGAGTATCTGAAGAAGGGCCAACGGACAATGATCCAGGGGAAAATTACATACGGCGAAATCACTGATCAAGAGGGCAATCAAAAACCATCCACCAGTATCATAGCCGATGATGTAATTTTCTTCAGGGAGTCTTTCTAGTCGTTTATGTGTGCTGTTGTTTAGGATAGAAATCATACATCAAATGTTCATTATCATACTATACACCCCATACATATATTTTATAAAACAAGTGAGTACATTACATGCTGGCTATGTATTAAAAAGTGAATTATTAAATTTCCACATTACATTTCTACACGCACTGAGTGCAGGGAACACATGGATATGTGGTCGCATTTGAAAATTATCATATGTTGCCATTGTATGGGGTCGGATGGACATGCTCTACATTCTTTGACATGCTGGATATAATTAAAAGTTTATCCAATATTAAATTCATAGTCTTGTCGGTGTTACTGAGAATTTGAGTTTGGCAGTCCAATATACGGAAGATCTGAAAAGGCATCAAAAGAAAACATGTTGGTAAATTGGTGTGTAAGGAAGAAGAAAAGAACTAGAAGTTATATGCATATAATGATGGCTTCGTATTCAAAACCTTCAAATACTGTAAAATTATGGAAATCATGACAGCGTTCAATCGGAATACTCTGATGAATTATAGTCATTCGGATTATAAATGGACGAAATCGACCCAGATAGAAAACGTGTTGTAAAAGGGGAATAAAGAAACCCTGCAAAAATATGTTCTTATACATGAAATCAGCTCTTACCGTACACATTCTACTAAAGAGGCCCATACCGTACACATTCTACAATTCATACACCTATCAACCAGTTCTTAATTTACTTATGCTATCAATTTATTTATGCTGTCTAAAACAATTATGTCACTATTCATGTCATAATGGCAACTATATTTTAGGTTTGTAAGTGGGCAAAGGTACATAACCGATTTTTAACCGTATATCAAGACTTTGGGGGGTGTTTGGGGACAATTCTTGCTGTATGAATTTTCAGTATATTTTTTTAATCGCACAGAGTAATTGTTCTTTTTTTAACCATTTCATTCAGCCCGAATATTTTTTCATAAAATCGTTCTCACCCTATTTGCAAAGAAATGAATGTTGTACCAACACGCTGCTGTGGTACATGCATGATTCAGCATGTTGGCACAATCACTTGATTGCTACGGTTTGCTGGTATCTTGTATGGGCGCTGTAACAACAAAATTCAGTTGAGAATATACATGTGAACCAAAACTTACAATGTCATATGGATTTCGTGGTATCCCAAAATATTTCATTATCATTTCTGCCTCAGATGTGAAACTGCTCAGTTGGTTAACTTTCAAATCAATGTTTTGTATCATTTCCAAAAATGCATCTCGATCTGTTTTACGCATGAGGCGACAACTGCATTTGTCGAGTTGCGGCACCTCGATTCTATCAAAAAATTTAGTCCAAAATGCCAAATCATACTCAAGATGCTTGATCTCTTCTTCGGCCGTTTCCACGAGCAATTTGCATTGTTTCAAAAACTCAACAATTCTGACAATCTAATAAAGACAATAAAAATAATTCTTTTTTTATAAATAACAAACGCCCTCACAGAACGTGAACAAAATTCAACTGTGGTGGTACTGATAATGCCATCTGGGTACCTGTCTTTCGTTATCGGCCAATTGAGATTGACGATCTTTCACAAATTCGAATTTCGTGAGAAATTCCTCTTGCATTGAATATGTCTCCCGTATTAACCAATTTGCCGAAACATCCAATTGAGAAAATGTCAAAGGAGCGGATAGATCGCAGATACATGTTTTTGACATGTTTTTATTTCTATTGTCGCACACTTATGATTTTGCTTTATATTCTATGATATAATTTGTTTGTTATATTCTATGATTGAACTGACGAAATGAAAAATAATGCATGCCTTGATCGAACATACATATTAGTGTGGCATTTTGTAAAGTTATTTTGACTGTCGATCGGACTTCAAGATAATCCCCTAAATTCTAATATTAAATAACTGATCTTAAATAAATGGACACGTTTATTATATTTGCACTCCGCAATGTTCCTGTTCAATTTTTATCAAGCATTGATTGACACGCTCCTGTTACCTCCCGCAAAAACGCACAATTTCACAAATTTTTTTTAAAAATGTAGTTATTAAGCAACCTTACTGAAATGTAGAATACCAAATTTATAACAGTCGTCAATATAATCAACGAACCCAAGATTCTATATATATAAATGATCTCCAGGAGGTTCAAGCGAATCATGCCAACGTATGCGCTTAGGACGACTCCGTCAAAGGCACTGTCAACTATAACTGGTTACTGCGGGATATCCTGGCGAAGAAGGTGGTTGCGAATACCGCGATGCGACTTGACACCATAAAACCATGGGGAATATGGGCCTGCTGAAATCTCGGGTAAAATCGACACACACGATCCTGTTGCCTATGTAACATTGGATCATTCTTTCGATCCCGGTTTTATGATCGAGAATTCCGGTGTCGTCCTGCGCATAGGAGCATATATGGTAACTTATAGAAACTGTCGAAAATGTAAACGAATTTATAAAACAAATAAAAATTAGTTCATTTGATTCTGTTGAAACAAAATTTGTAGTGTTGCCTTATTTTATTCTGTAGATGACGTCGCTTACACTACGAGTGCAATAAATACAATGCGACGTGATCAGTCATGGTGTGATTGGTTACATGCATATCACAAAATATCACACTCTAAACCCAGGTTGAAATTCGGATAAGATTATCTGGCATTATGAACTAACGGGATGATCACATAAATGCCGGCGACTTTTGGACTAAGAGATTATTAGCAATCACCATTGGCTACAGTCCAGTGGAGTAAATCATAAAGATAAACGCAACAGTTTCCAAGATATAAAGCTTTGTAGTTTTTGTCATGAAATTTCAATATGTAGGCGTGAATGTGGGCGTGTCATACTATATATATCCGATAGCCAGTCCTATACTTTAACTGAGGGTGAAAGTTTCATCTCCATAGGTGCAGTCGTTATCGAGTTATGGGGTTTTTAATTTCAATCAGATGTAAAAAATCACCTACTAGCAAGTTCTGGGCGCCTGGTATCAGAAATGGAGAATTGGTGGTTTTTCACCGATTGATGGTTTTTGATTATGCGAGTGTATGTGTGCGTGTGTTCTTGTAAAATCGATTGCAATTCAAAGCATACTTTAAGGCTGCAATGTTTATATTCATGCCTAACATTATGCTTTGAATTGGTGCCAAAAATAAAAAATCACTCAGCAGAAACAGCGATAGATTAATTTATAAATTTACTGATACCAGGCGCCCATAAAAACGGAAAGGCATTATTTTTGTGTAAACTAATTTAAAAACGCCATAACTCGCTAACGAAGTCAGCTATTGTGATGAGACTTGTACCTCGTGTTAGAGTAAAAATAGGGCTATCAGACGCAATTAATTGTTTATGCATATATATACGTTTTTCTATTCAAACTTAGCTTGAAATTATAAAAACTTGCAGGAATTTGTTATTATATTAATTAATCTTAGGAAAATTTATAAAACCAGTAAGAGAATCTGCTAATACTTACGTATATGAAGAAAGAAAATAAATTAAGTCCGCTAAAATTAAAAACTCTTAAAATTGTATGTAAAACAAATCATTTGCATTTATCTGGACAATAATCGGCTATGTAGTGAATTCGAAAAATATCCGCTTCCTAAAATTGATTCAGGGCCAATATAGCCAACACCGAAAATAAAACGCCCAAACTCCAAATATCCTCCTGTTGATTGTAGAAACCCTTCTGTCGCAATAACTCCACGGCCATCAATTTGACACCGTCTGGCGTCAACTCTTGTTTTTTGGTGTTGTCGTTGTCAACGTCGTCGGAATGCACAGTATTTTAAGTAATTTTGAACAACAATGGTACAACATAGCTGTTAACAGTTGGCTCCTCCAGAAGAGTGGCAGACGGTAAGGAAAATAAAAACAACATTTATTTAAATTCGTCCACATGACCGCGTGCCTGTAAAATTGACGATGTCAAAAAAATGTTCTTTTTTTAATTTTTCAATTCAAATTTCAAATTTTCCCCCAGTTTAACGTTAACAGGAAGTACCGTTGACTCAAAAACAACGATATTTTTACATTGACATCTGATTCTCATCTGCAAACAATGAAAGTATGGACATGAGATAATAGGGCTATGAAATCATATGTGTTGGATAGGAAAGGTAAGTACTTACTAGCATTTTCTGGTGGCTATGTTTTAGTGTGTAATGCCCACAGAGTGCAGATGGGCTAGCACCTTAGTGGCATACAATCCAAAGTCAACTCATTATCTGGCGCTCAGCGGGTTGTTAATTTAATTTCATTTTACATTTATTAACGAATTATTAACTACTCGAAATATGACAATAACAACATAAATATTCATAATTAAAAACAACTATAAAAATATGATAATAAGTTAAGAGACATAATCCTAAATATCGAAAATATGATAAAATCAGAAATCACAGAAACAATTACAAAAATTTACTCTAATCTTGAAAATGTTTAGCAATATATTATGTAATCGGACTACTCTTACAAGGAAGGATCGTTTCATTAATGTTGTCACTCTTGGCATAATTAACTGCCTGTTGCGAGTAGATTGACTGTAGACGAACGAATTCGCAAAGAAAGATGAAGATTGAGTTGTATGTATATTATAAAAAAAAATATGATAGTCGAAATTCATTTACAAAATTCGAGATTGACAGAGTATAAGTAACTCTATTAAAGCTGTTTCCAACACAATCATGTAATTGTGAGTACTTCCAGAGAACACCTCCAGGCAGTACAATATATTGGACATAATTAGAGTATGGATCAATTTAGCCTTTATCCAGCGAGGTAAAACTGAAGTAGTATTGTATTGTAAAGTTGCCGCAGCTTAAAGTTTATATTTTTATTAATGCTACGTGTATGTTGGTCAACGCTTAATTTATTATCTAAAACTACCCAGACAAAAACACTTCGTACTCTGAAGAATCTCTATAGAAGTACCATTGTATTGCAAACATAAACTAATCAAAGTTCAAAGAAAGAAATTGAGTAAATAAAAAGCAACGATGATCAAATGGTAAATATGGTAAGGTAAAATTCTGAACGGTGATCCAAATGCTGCAAAAATTAAAATTCGTCGATAGTGCTGTGTCAAGGGAGCTCCATCGACAACGTTCATGATCAGCACATTTTTTGGACGTTATGTCCAAACCATAGATGAGGCGCAAATTAGAGGAGTGCTGCGGACTGGAACGAGGTAACCAGCCAATCGACAAAAGAGCCAGCAACAGTTATTGATCAAAACTACAAAGAAGATATTCTCGAAATTTCATCAAACCAAATCGGATAAGCCAATTCCAAATGGCAGATTTATTTCCCAACCATATTCGAATTCCCACACGGTTTGACATATGGAAATAAATAGAAATAACGATAACTAGACAGACTTAGACAAGAGCTAAACATCGAAATTATTAAATACCAACACAAATGTCGGACGATGGTCACCCTAAAGTTGGTAACACAGCACAGGTTCGACCACAAGCCAATGAACCATAACTATTAATGCATTCTTTATGTGCAACATAATACTGTAAATGTATGTGTAAAGTTGGCGTTATTTGTAAGCTTATAAAAGCCCTTCAGGCCATTTTCTGTCCTTGTTGGCTTGGACAACACAAACACATGTAAGAACTTTTTATTGTGTAATTTTCATTTTAATTATTTTCTGTTATTTTTGTCTTGCTAATTGTGTTAAATTACGGAGAATAAAAAAATCACTCGCCACTTGTGACATCAATTATTTTCAACTTCGTGTATATTGCTTTATTTATTACCGTCGAATTGTTTGGAAAACCTTTAAAAGCCTGCCGGTTGATGTATTTATTCGTTGTTCGTTTGGACAAAAAAAGCATTTCTACCAGCGCTGGAAACCGTCATACTTCAATCTGACCTCATGCTAATGTATTATCCACGATCAAAAGATTGGATAATACTATAAGCATATCTGAGCAACCATGACACACTCTCCCCAACGCCAGCTTACACTTCTTCCCCGAAAATTGTTCATATTAAGAGTGGGGAGCAACACGATAGCCCGCAGCTAAATATAGATGTATAAACCAAAAACATATAGTTTAAAGTATGCTCTGAACGGCCTTTGATAGACAAGTTTTACTCTGCCTAGGGATTACTCTCTTATTCGTTACTCGTGAAAGACGGTTGATGTTCTTATAAGGATATGACATATGTATGAGCCCGAAAACGTCGTACCAACAAAAAACTTGCCTTATGTGATCTAAACCTTCCTGACAATTTGGGAGTCTAATAACAAACAGTAGACGGCAGTGTGACACTTTTGTCATTTTCGGACTATTTTAAATATTTTAAAATATTCCGCCGAAAACATGTGGTCATACTGCATGGGATCCCAATCGATAAATTGATGCGTTACAAACGGAGTGACAACCTGCAATTGTGTTCCATAATATGGCGAAGGCTGCATACAAATAATATCATATACAGCTCACTGATTCGAGAATGTTTCTCGTTTGTTTTGTCGTCATGACATCTGGAGGTAAACCGTCAAATACATTTTGAAAACTCGCTTACAATAACAACAAAAATAGGGTCTCAAAACCAAACACACTTTGTTTACATTGAATAGAATTTGCGCTTTACGTGAAATGTACATGGGAGCGCATTTTACAACGTCAGCAGATTATGAGTAGCTTGAATAAAACCTGTGACTTTTTGATGCACTCACATATTCTAATACGTACTTGCTTGATCATACACATAATGTTAAATTTGGCCAAATGATGGATCTGTTTAGGGTCAAATTAATGCTTAGCAGACAATACTGGTCCGACTTTTTCCGACATTTAGCCGTTGTCACATTTATGTATATTCAATTTTTAATAATTTCCGATAAAGTCAACTGTGCAATGTGTGAGGTGGGGGCTTTCAGGTGCACTGGTATTAACACAATTTCTTTTGTGTGCTGTGGCTTATTTGAATATTAATTCATTTGTTTATACACAGACTACTCGGTTTCCGTATGATGTTTTTGCACTCATTCGAATGTAAATATGTGTGTGCATATCCAGAATTCAGTCAAAACAAGTTTTACTGATTGACATTTCATTATCACCATGCTCTTGGAGAACGGATAGAGAGAGTGTGTGTGTGTGTAAACAATGTGATGTGCTGCTGAGTCCATTCATTCTTACGCATGTGTCTGCCTGCCGAAGCAGAGAGCTCCAGCTCCTTTGCATCATAAACAAAAGTGCGTAGTTAACACTTCTTTCTCTGCTTTGGCGGAAAAAAAAGAGAATAAGCTCAGCACAAAGCGTTGAGATTGATCACTGCCAACTGAGTAAACCAAAACAAAAATGAAAACGAAAATAAAAGCGATAACGTCCAAAGACAACTTTGTGTATTTCGTTCGCTTGTAGAGGATCACCACCAAAAAGCTACTTCCAGCGACCTGCCGTCGATGTGCTTCTTTAGTTGTGTTATATGTGCGTTAGCGTCTACACGCGGATCGGATCGGGTCGGTTGGTTAGGCAGCTAGCTTTGAACAGCCAGTTGATATTAACGTTAATTCGCAATTAAAGTTTTTTCCATACGTATTTGTTTGTACGATACAGTTCATTTAATTTCGAATGAATACATTTATTTGAATTGTTTGTTTTTTGTTTATTTGCAATCGTTCGTTTCGCCGTTGTTAGCAATAAAACTGGTTCGCTCGCTATTTTTTGAAGGTTTAATAACCCCTTGACTTTATGAGGTCTGCCCAAAAAAAAAAGAAGAAGACGAAAAACAACAATGTGTTGAAGTAACAGCAATTATAACGAAGATTAAACATTGTCATACGTTGTAATTTAAATTGAAACAAAAACCGACAACAAATTGGCCTTGTTAACACAACTCAACAACATTACATTCTATCTGTCTACCAAAGAAAATTAAAATGGCTGTTGATTACGTATTAGAAGATTTAATGGGGAAATTAGGTAAGCCCGCTCATATCTACGTTTGATATATGAATGCTGCAACAATTGATTACAAAATACTTTGCTTATCTGGCACCAAACGACCCAGCAAACAACGTGCTTTTCGTTATCACAATTGGCCGGTGTTCATCGTGTTTTTATGTTACCTTCTTATCAGTACGGACGGACGGATGGAGTGTGATTAACAACACTGCTTATATAGTATTATCCTTATTTCAATTGCCTCTTACGATTTTAAAATCACTCACTTGCACTCCACCAGAAATTATTGCCATAAAAAAAACATTCCCATTCACCCTCACACAATTGCACTACTTTGCGCCATTCGCGGTTTACTTTTCTCTCATGTGACAATCGACTTTATTAATATTCACACATTCACAGTGCATTAGTCACTCGAGCCAATCAATGTGTCTTTTAGCCCAAAGGTGATTGTTTCAAATTGAATTGTTAATTAAATTGAAATTTAGGTGCTAATTACTTAGAACGGCAATTCAACGAATTCGTGTGTAGATACGACTACATACATACGTACATATTAGAGACCGAGCGAAACTGAATGAATAACGGCTCAAATGAACTTAAATGTGGAACGAAAGTATACTGCTTACTGCTTGGCTTTGCCATTATGTATCATTTATCGCCGTCTCTGATAATTTATGAAGCAAGTAACAGATTTAACGTAAGCGGAAGTTTTGTTGGAATATCTGGGCACGAAACGATACGTTCTCTTCATAAAATGTTTGCCTTTTTTCACAACTAATTCATATTCTTAATTTTGTTTTGACAATTGTCTTGTGTAAATCCCCGGTATTAGATTGTATGACATCAGAAATGTAAAAATTTCCATACAATCTATTCATAAAGATACTAATTTTAAAAGGTAACAAATTTATAAATGTTTTTAAAGGATTTTTACAAACGAAAACAATATTCCAAAGCGTTGTGTTTGTAATTTTCCTACTCGATTCAAATCTGTCCACTGTGTTATAGAAAATAAAACCTGTAGTTTCACTAAAAATCAGCTATTCTACCTTGTTACTACGCCATAATTGGGTTCAAATAGTATTTCATAGTCGAAGACAAATATTCGGATGCAATATATATATTTGTGTTTTATTTTTGTTTAAAAATAAGTACTATTTGTTTATTAGTGCCATTCATATATATAAATCTTAACGTATTTTATGATTTAAATATTTAAAGAGCTATCTCATCTCGTCTTGCAGAGATAACATGGGATTACTTAATTATATGGTTCTTCTCCAAATGGTAGATTTGCGTTAAATGGTAGATTTCCACTCGCTGCAGTTCGCGCGTGTCATCGCCAGTTGGTAGCACCACGATTCCTCAAATCATACACTTGATATTTCTAGCAACGACAATACAATGCTTTACTTTGAATTTACATACAAGAACTAATGACGTCTTCCTAGAAGTCCCCACCAGAGGATACTCAAGGAAAATATTTCATTCGGTTGCCATGTTTTAACGAAATGTCAAAATTAATTTGTATCACAATTATAGTCACATGTGGAAAACATTGAGTTTATAATGAGAGAACATTGACTAGAACGTTATTTCGTTAATTTTTTTCACTTATGGAACTTCAAAAGCTATCAACGCTTTAGTACTCACAATGATAACGATTGTCGCTGTAATTCAACAAAGTTAACTTTAGTCATATTTGACAGCGACAACCATAATCAGGATCAAGAGGCGTGTATGATTGGTGGCTCGCTGTTCGCTAACTAAGCGATTAAGTGGCCGATAGCGCGATAATTTCATAAAACCCAACGGTAATGATACTGATATGTCATTCTCGCCAATGACAAAACGTGTCTCCAAGTAGGCGTGCGCATATCTTCGCTGACCATCAACAATCCAATTCATTTGACAGCCACAAAAACTGATCAATTAGTTTTAATTCGACTAATCTCACACATAACTAAGTTTAAATGTTTTTGTGTACAAAAACAACTATCAGCTATTTGCGTCATACAAAAATCGTTCGATTCGAAATTTTGAAAAAAACATTTTATTGTTCAACGGATTTCTTAAAAAATAACACCCTAATTTCCGTGTCAAGATCCTAGTATCTACAATTCTCTCCGAATAAAATTACAAACTCATTACACTGGCGAATGTTATAATAGGAACAATTCCCAACTTTTGTTGTACATATCGCTCATTTACTTCAATAGTGTCATAACTTAAAATAGGAGTTTTTCAAGAGAGTCGTTTAAAATGCTCAATTGCGTCTTACAGAGATAATATAGGAAACAACTATAGGATTCCCGACATACGACATATGTTTGTATAATACACTGCAAAACAAAATTCAACTTAACTTAGAGATTTACAGCATTTAAAAAAAAAGTGAATATTGAATTGTGACACTATTGAAGTAAATGATTTATTATTTTATAGCAGTTCCTCATTAATAATCTTTAATTACACTGTTATACAAAGATTTTGGGGAATAATTGTCCATTGCCAAGTTTATTTACCAGATTGTCAGTCATATTGACAACTCAAATACAACTGACTCCATATCTGTTGTGCACTATGGTATCTTGACCCTGATCACATGTTTATATATTTTGTTTTCATTGAGTTTTTGCTACTATTTAGTGTTCTATAAACTAGACTGAAATTGATGCGAATTGCACATGTTCCACGTTTCGAAAAAGTCAACGAATATTTTTGATTTCCATCACATGACCACATGGTTTTTTGTTGCCATAGACAAATAAACGATTTTGTAGAACAGTGTTATCAATTTGTACTACAGTTGAGCTCATTTTGGAAACAACAAAGAAAATAGCATCCATATTTTCTTCTCGCACGTTGAGAGTGACACCAATTCAAGGCACGAATTCGCCAACAGAAAATGCTTCTAAATTGAAACAATACCACAAGGAGTGATAAGAAGGGGTCAACTGTATATATGTACAGAGAATATACTCTGTACATATGTATTTTCTTATACGTATAAGAATTTATATATACAACTTTATTTAAAATAAAAAGAAAACATCATGAAATTTTTGTAGACTCAGTTTATAGCAAACAACAACCACCACAATGGTGACAAGATATTTATTTATTAATTTTCAATTAAATCGACTAAAGTAACTTATGACCTATTTTCGCAGATCAATTGAATTGAATGGAAAACATTCAATTGAATTCAATTTGAATGATTGTAGGCATCATAAGTAATTGATTTAAATGTATTTGCGGCCTACAAACATATGTAGGTGGGGTAGTAGTATGAGTGGCATGTGGGTTTACACTGTGGCCCATCGCATCTCAATCCATGCCACATTATACCAATCAAAGTGTTTACAAATAAATGATAACGTTTCATCAGATCGTCGCCATAGTGTGTTTTTGCCATTCGTTATGTTCTCGAAGATAATTTCGTAATATTTTGGTAGGAATGTTCATATACATACACACACACATGCATTTGTCTTTTGTATCTATAAAATTTTCCACATATTTGTGTCTTTGCATAAATATAAGGGTGGTCCGAAATTCATGCAAGACTTCCATATGTCGCTGTCTGTGTGGTAAATTTTCATATTAATTTATTAACTTTCATTACAATAACCAAGACTTTTGGCGTTATATGGTTAGAAGTTTGCACTAAACCGATTGTAACAAATAATTAAAACATTATATACATATGTAAAAATAATTCTAAGTATAAATCCTACTATATTACAGGACATAAATGTATAACATGTTATTTTATTTGGTAAAGTAACAATATAATTAAAAAAATATCAAATCAAAAGAGAATCTACAACAGAATTTCTAGATTCATATCGAGTTTTCTCGATCATATGTTTGACCGCAGAAATACCACAAGGTCTGTCTCTCTCCTTCTCTATTTTTTATTTTCAGTGACACTCCCAAATTCAGGACAAATGTCAACAAACACTACTGCCTCTTTCCTCCTTCCACTACCCTAATTTCCTACCGATAGCACAGTGCATTGCACTTATAGGGGGCATCCCCTGAGTGTTAGTTGTTATAAAAAAATTATGTGTGTTAGAATATATCGATTGAAATTTTAAATTTTTAAATGAAGCGTGGTAAACGCACTGAAGTCATTAAAGCGAGCAGAAGGAGAACAAAAATAACTGTAATAATAAAAATAAATTCATAGTTGAACAAACAATAAAAATAATGATAATTTGACATCTTACATTTCTGTATTAGGAAATGATAATTTGTTTTATATTTACTTTAGTTTTTGTTATTTTGTTAACTTCTGTTTCATCTTTTTGAGAATTGTTTATGGCAATTGCAGTTAAATTAGGCTGTTCTATATATCTCAAATGGATTTATTTATTTGTAATTTATTTTCTACTGTCAATACGTAAATATTTAAAATAACTTTTTTTGGTGATACAGTCAAATGTAACCATATAAGGCCCATATGCTCGGTTACTGCATGAATTAAAATAGAATAAATAAATAAATGAGTTTTAAATAATCAAATGATCACATTTGGGGTTCATGGGGGGGTGTCACTGCACCATACTTCTTGGAAAATTAGGCTAGTGAATTAGTGGCTGTACTGGTTCTTGTTATCTTAACATGATAATCGATTTAATTCTGTAAATTGAATGATAATGACGTGAAATATTATGGTATGTCGCATAAGTCATGCCATACAGCTTTTGAAACCATGCAATTACTGCACGAGACATATCCTGGCCGTGTTCTCTCTCAGTTCGTTAACCTATTACTGACTGCCCTACGATTTTTGGGATTCCTTGGGTATTTAAATACCCAATAGGCAGGAATGGGTTAAGCAGAATTTGAAATCCAAAGTCGATGTCTGTCTGCAACCTCGAGCTCCCAAATTCAGCAAAAACGTCACGGAAAATGTAAACAAAAAAAGTGTGAAAGGAGTACACTTGAAACGTGTTCTCTGTTTAATACATGTCTGCCTAAACCTTGCGACACCCTTTACATATCTACATTGGGGTGTCTAATGAAATGATTTTATCGCCATCTATAAATCATCGTCGGTTTATGAGTAGGCAGTATACTGGGATATAGCACTCGAAAATATCACATGCTGATTCTATCAAACGTTATTTTTTTATGAATGAAACCCCTATCTCAGCACATATGCTGTTATTTGTTCGACAAGAGAGGGCATCAGAGTTACCAACTTGGCAATGGCTTTCATTTGCTTAATTGGAAATTTTACTGAGTTTTAATAACAATCTGCTATATTCATAATTCTTTACAAAATGCACAAAATTATATAAGGACACATGAATGTAAAATTGTGACTACTAAACCGATGTCTTATACTAAATGGCAAAAGCGTTCTTATAATAACAGACATTCTTCATACACACAAAGTTGAAGCGTTTTGTGGTGATGACAGTACTTAGATTCGATAACTATCAAGTGGATATGGGATTGAGTTACGCTCGAGATCTATCAACACTTGTACTATGTAATGTCAACAACAAATTGATATTTTCAATTTCTTTTCAGACACTCATTCCCTTGATGCGACATATGGAATAAAGTAAAATTAATTGTTCGTTAGGAATCAATTAACCCCAAAAATTCTTAACCGAAACTATGATCAGTATAACAATTTATGATTCATAACACTATGACTAAAGTATGATCTATGAATGTTTAAGCAGCGAATAGACAATTAAAGTTGAAACATAGATGTTCTATTAATTTCCATTACACCGTAAATCGAATTAAATGATGACCCACGAGTATTCCAGTCTTAAAGGCATTCTAGTTGTTTACTCGATTTATGCAGCGTACATCCAATAAACAACTTTTCGTACATTCATACGTAATATATTCCATATTTGCTTCACATGTGGCGTACGACTATTTGAACGACATTCTACTATTTATACTTTTTACTGACAAAGCTCACACATTTCGATCTCAGCCTCTAGTCCTGGGGTTTTTCAATCTGTCAAATTAAACAAATTTTTGCAGTCTATGGCAATGTGAAGTCAATAAAATAGTTTGGTCCGTGAGAATAGCCATCGGTATTCTAATTGATTCAGACCGAAACTACTAAACTACAATAGGTAATGAACATATTGAAATGAACTTTTCAAAACGGTATCATACCACTTTTTTTCTCGAATAGAATTCATAGTTTTTCTATGAAGAAATGCTGTCCTTTTCTTCATTCACAGCTGATGGGAAATGGTGAATCCATGTCCAATATCAGCGATCGGTCTTTAATACTGGTAATTTGTACATAATTCAAAGAAAATCATCAATCAATGAACCACCGTTGTTGTTGTGTATAACGAAATGCGAAATGCATGCCTCAGCTGCCAATGACCACATTTCGAAATGGCCAGTTGTGGTCGTATACTATTGGAAACCAAACCGCAAGAGCATTAATGAAAACCATTTTCCACTACATTAACTATCTGAAGATACAAATCTGTTGACGCATATGCTTAAGTAAAATAAATCGATGTCAGTCGGACAGTAATTAAGATATGAATTCAATAAATTAAGTGTCTGAGCACATGTATGAAGTGACAGATAATCCATATCAAGTTTGCCCATTTTAATCACAAAAGCATGCATGTATGTGTACACTGAATCAAATAACACTTAAAATAAATTCTCTTTGTCGCTTTGTTTGATCTCTTACGATCAGACCACCTTTGTTGCCATTTCTTTTTAACAAATAATCATATTCTTTGTACTCTATCCAGCGTGGGGTTATTTTAAGTTTATAGCAGTGCCTTTACGGCGCTAAAAATTTGAACACAGTAAAATCTATGTGTATGAATATTTCCGATCGCTGTTAACTACCAAGTCTATCTTGTCCTGAGCGTTTATTGTTTTCAAGAAAGAAGCTTCGTTAGTTTTAGCAAGTTTAGTGATTTTATTCAAAAGGCTTTGTCGTCATCTGTTACAAGTAAAAGTAGGAGTAAAACCTAAAGCTGTTTTCTTCCACTTCTTCATGATCCACTCCTAGGTGCATATCATCATTATTATTGCTTATTATACATGTTTTCGTTTATTGTGATAGTGCGTTGAAACAGAGATAAATTCTTATTATGTATATGCACTATGATCAACCGCTTTGTCGGATGTGCTTTATTTTAAACAAGAAATAAAATAAGTTATCTTTTCTTTTCTACTTACAGGGGAATTCGGCCGCTATCAGGCATTCCAATTCTTCTTACAAGTTCTTTCCGGACTGACGGCGGGTATGCATATGCTCTCGTTGGTCACTGTTCAAGCAATTCCCGAACATCGTTGTTTTATTGAAGGCGTGGACAATAGCAGCTACTCATACGTACCTTGGAATTCGTCAGCAATATTAGCAGCTATACCGCTTAAGGACAATGGAGAATTGGATTCTTGCCACATGTACGATGCCAATAATAATACAGTGGTCTGCGAGTCGTATGTGTATGATCGAACGTATTATGAATCATCTCGTACAATCGATTGGAATTTCGTGTGCGATCGGCGGTGGATGGGCAGTATAGTACAGACGATTTTCATGCTGGGCGTATTTACCGGTGCAGTTCTGTTAGGCGGTCTGGCTGATAAAGTGGGACGTAAAACGGTGTTCTGTTGGTCAGCATTGTTACAAATGATTATTGGAGTTGCCGTGGCATTTATACCGGAATACTTTTCATATATGGTGGCTCGTTATCTTTTGGGTATATTCGGTTCTGCAGGGGCGTATATTTGCGGCTTTGTGCTGACAATGGAATTAGTGGGTCCAAGCAAACGTACCGCTTGTGGCATCACTTTCCAGGTAACATATTTTTACTGGAATGTGATGATGAAGACATGATGTATATTTTCTTTACAGGCTGTTTTTGCTGGCGGCATAATGATGGTTGCCGGCTGGGGTGCTTTAATTAAGGATCGACAATTTTTACAGGTCGTTTATGGCCTTCATGGTGTTTTGTTCTTGGCGCATTGGTGGCTTTTGGATGAATCGCCCAGATGGTTATGGATGCAAGGCCGTGCTGAAGAGGCTGTGGACATTGTCACTAAGGGTCTTCGTATGAACGGCTCCGGCATTCCCGTGGATAAGGAGTATTTCATGCAAAAGGCTAAGGCGCAGCAAGCAACCGAAGAAAAGAACAATGCTGGCTTGAGCGACCTCTTTAAAACGCCGAATTTACGAATAAAGACACTGAATGTGTGTCTTTGTTGGTTTGCCAACTCATTAGTCTACTATGGTCTCTCCCTGAGTGCTGGAAAGCTATACGGCAATCCATTTTTGATATTGTTCATTATGGGTCTCGTTGAATTCCCCAGCTACTTTATTATTGTTTTGGTTTTGGATCGCTTAGGTAGACGTCCCATTACCAGCACTCTGATGATAGCAGGTGGCATTTGTTGCGTTGTAGCTGCCTATATTGCCCAAGGTAGCACGACTTCGACCGCCATCGTAATGATGGGAAAACTTTTTATAGCCGGTTCATTTGCTGTCATTTATAATTACTCGGCCGAACTGTTCCCAACTGTCGTGCGTAATTCAGCCATGGGGTTAGGTTCCATGTGTGCCCGTTTGTCAGGCGCTTTAACGCCACTTATTACGCTACTTGACTCGTTTGACCCGAAGATTCCGGCCGTAGTATTCGGCTTGATATCCCTGATCTCGGGTGTGTGTGTCATGTTCTTGCCTGAGACTATGAACCAACCCATGCCCGAATCTATAGAAGATGGTGAAAACTTCGGTAAGGGTGATACTTGGTTTAGCCAGTGCTCCGGAAGAAAGCCAAGAAGAGATAGCATCTATCCAGATGATCCCGAGCAAATGGTGCCTCTAAAAAATATGGAAAAGAAGTAAATTAGAAAATCATTCCTTTTTTCTGATTTGATGTATACTCACGTCTAGACAAGAGCTGGATGCATACATTTCCCCGTGCGGTGTGTGTGCGCGCGCTCTAAATAGTAGTTACATTCCAGTACATATTCCTTGTTTTGCTTTTTTGTTTTTCAATTCCTTTGTTAACCTAATTAATTTGTTATCGATTGTATACATATTGTATATTTAAAATAAATACAGTAGCTTTAACGAATGTTATTTATTTCATATTAATTGTGGGATTCTTCAGGTATTCACAACCAAAACACAAGATGTATTTTATACACAGAGCTGTATTTATTCGTTTATAAGATTTTTTTTATAGTACTTTTATAATTTTAAATCTATATAACAAACAGTTTAAATCAATATTAATTTAAAAAAAAGAAAACGTATCATAATCGGTTATATTCAAATAATTCAAATGGAAATCAAGGATGAATAACGATTCGTTGGAAAGTTCATTAATGCAGACTTGAAATGGACAAAAATCAATTGCATTGAGTTACACTACTGTGTGAAGGGTGTGCTAATCGCATCTGTTCCAGAACTATACTGAAATCTCCTTCGCATAGAGTACAGGATAGATTCATGCATTCATTGCTCCTGATCGAACATTTGTTTGTATGTGTATTTCTGTACAGTAATAAATTACTAACTAATAACTTAAACTATACACGAACCATGAGCTCTTGTTGCTTTTATAGTATCTACATTAAAAACAAATAATCACAATATTACATACGTATGTGTGCTTTTCATATCTCAAACTAAGAATGACTGAACAAAAGAAACAAATCAAACATTCGTGAAATCAATTAAAAATGATTAATATTATTTTCTCAAGGTTATTTGATATTTGTAACATTTTTTTTTTTTTTTTGGATTTTCAAACAATTTGTGTACAGCTTTAGTTTTAAAACAAACAACAGCCTCATACATACAACATTCCACTACATCACCTGAGAAAATGTCACAACTCGACTACTTGCAAAGGGTATTCGGATAACAATTCCATTCTTTTACACTTTCTTTAAGTTTAGTGGTCGGATCAGCCACAACAAAGTTCAGAGTAAATCGAGTAATGTTTTTTTCTGGGTGCATGTAAATAAGGAACTACCTCAAGTGAAGAAAGAGTCCAGCATATAACAAAAATTACAATGCTTCAAGAAGACATTTCTACATCTCGCTCTCTCTCCCAATTCTATCTCTCCATCTGTCGCAAAAAAAAAAAAACAAAGCCAGGACATACTTATATTAATAATATTTACGCCCTTTCTGGACATTTGGTTTGAACAATTGGCCTCTTTGAGCCTACTGCATCTGAGCTTAGAACGCTTGCTGCTGCGGCACTTTCTGCCAGCATTGCTGTGTGTACGATGATGGCTGGTTGGTCTTCACTTTGTGGATGTAACTCGTGAGATTCTCCCGGCGTTAGGCTGGCTAAAGCCGCTAAAAGATCATGATTAACTAGTGGTTCGTTCTCTTCTCTTGGCTCCCATCCAGCCGGCGGAGAAGCTGGAGGCGATATTAGGAACTGTTTTGTTAGAGCTGGTGGCTGAAGATTTTTGTTTGACACTGGTGTCACCGGCTGGGCAAAGTAGCATGTAATGATTGTTTTCTTATTGAATTCGTACTGGTGCAATTTTATGCGCGCATTTGCGGCGGCAATGGCATTATCATAGTTCACTCGTAGTCGCCGGAAACTACGCAACCATTGAAACGTCGCGGAATCGCTAAATGTGCGGAAAAGGTCTTCCATTTCTTGTTTCAACTGCGGATTGGCAAATACTTCCGAATGTATATTGGTTACTATGATTGAAGTTGGCAAATCATCGAACGAATCCGGATCTACTTCTGGTTCGCTATTACTGTCAACCTCTCCATCGGGCAATGTTGGATGTTGGCTGGGTAAACCATCGGCTGGATTTATAAAAATATCCTGATCGGGCGACAACTTGTCAATGCTGGCTGATCCACTGCTGTTATGGCTCGATTTCAATTTACAATTGTTTTTGGGTGGAGTGGACGTCATAATGTCTAAAAATAAAATATTTTCTTTTCAGTTCATAGTCATAATTATGATATAAATATGTGTAATTGATTCCAATCTAAGAAATCCATGTGATTAATTCAATTACTGCTCCCGCAATACACTTTAACAAAATGCAAAGATGTATGTATTACTTTTTTCTTACTAAATATATCGCCCCCCTCAATATAATAATGGTGTAGAATACACTATATTAAGTGGACGATATATAAGAGCCACAAAATATCATACAAGACGTACCGTGGGCAGGGCCAGACATTCAGTAAATGGAAAATATGCCGCTGTAAATATCTCCAAACTAAAAATAGCCCGCCGCTTAAGAAAAGTTACTCAGTTGTTACTTTGTTGTGAACACACAAGCTGTTGGGATTTTGGAATTATTTATAGATGAAAATAAACAAAATCGATATTTAAAAAAAAAAATTGTTGAATGTATTTTGTATGTGTCAGAGATGGAGGTCAGGGAGCAAGTGTGAGCTTAATGAACCGGGCGTTTAAAAGTAAAAATAAAGTATTTGTTTAATATTGAATAATATTTCTAAAGTATTTAAAAAACCTGATTTTACGGTTTATATGATTCTCTCGTATTGCTGAAACACCAAATCGGACGCATTTATGAACGTTTACGCTCCCAAAATGCAATTAGTTAGTCAGTAAGTGGTGCTACTTTTTAATTATTATTTAGTTTTAATTTTGTCGTTTAAAACGTTATTCGCGGTTGTGCTTCAAATGTAAATGGTACATGAATGGTACATGAATACACATTTCTAGACATTATTTATACGTTGGTTATAACTACGGATGTAACGAAGTCCACTTTCGCATATGCGAACGCGAATCATTCGCCCATGTCCTGACAATCGCGCGATTGTGAAATCCAAATATTAAGCGTTTGCGATCTCTGTGACACCAATTTTGCGATTTTAAATCACAATCGCAAATTTTAACAAAATGCGACTGTCAGGGCATTGGCGATTTGCATCATTTTGGACATTCGCTTTTGTTTTCTCATTCCGTATTTTCGCTTTCACATATGTAAATTAATTCACATGTGCATCATTTTGGAATATTTGGTTTCGCAAAATTTTATATTTCAGTATTCGCATTCGATGCATCCCTAGTTATTAACAAAAATACATCAATTACAAAATTAATTACATTTCAAAACGTCTGTTCGTGAACCTTGTGAATTCATAATAAAACCAAATAGACTTTTATTGCGATTTTGATTTAACTTGAAAATCATCAAAATGGTAAAAAAAAAACAACGTTCTGCACGTACAAATTCTAATGAGTTGGATATTCGACACCGTACAGTGTTCAAGGTGGAAAAAGACGGAATGTAAAAGCTAAAGAATCGCGAACAAGGTTGCTTAATTTCATTTCATTTATTAAACTTGTAATTCAAAGCTCATTCGCCTAGTGATGCCCGACTAGGAAGCTGTAACTTCCAGGAATTGGCCAGCCAAGTTATTTAAACTTCGGCACAATAATAAAAACGTGAACATGGAAATTTTACTTATGTATTTGCTATAAAATTTTATGACGAACACAAAAAATAAAGTTTCTGGAAAAGGGGGGTATAAAAATAGTTTACGTGTATCGGAAAGTTTCTGAGTAATAAATATGTTCAAAACACTTGGTTTGCTGCGCCCTAAGTGCATGTCGAACGTTACTTTCGTAAGCGTTTTGGATTGAAATATATATAGTATTTTTTGGGATTTAAGCGTACATTCATAAAAAACATAATTACAGGTATTTGTTGTGAAATAATTGAAGTATCTTTGGAAGCTGTAGTTTGTTTTTTTGTAATTTTTAGCGAATTAATCATTAAGATGAATATCAGGTGGCGATGGCTCAGTCAACGTTTAGTGAATCCTTAATACTTTTAAGAGTTCCAATACGTCGTGTGCGGATATGTTCTCCAATAATTGGGCACAGAGCACAAGGATTTATATAGCAAATTCGCAATACCCGGTGTTTTGCAATACATTGATGGAACAGAAAACCTAAATGAAAGAGAACATACAGATATGCAAGGAAATAAATATTCGCAATTTGTCGAAAAGGGAACACCTTTCAGGGGGAAAATTATATGGGATAGGGGTCAATATAAGATGTCCCCAAAAAGAAGCTGGTTCATTTAAATATCGTTTGGTGAATTCTAAGAGCTTCCTCTTATTGGTTTGGCAAATTAACCGTTCTACTCGACTCCTGTATTTGTGACCTCCTCTCTAGCAGTTCATATTTGGCGTCTTCCAGCTTGCTGGTTTAAAAAATTTCAGAAATTATTTCCGAACATCTAGGGATAAATCAGCACTTCGTCACGGTGCACGAATAATATTGTGAGCACTGTATGTACGTCAGCAAACAATTTTGGTTTTGAGTACCAACGCGCCGATAATATACCTACTTGTTGAAAATCTAAAAAAACTGAAAACATATTATTGTTGTAAACCAAGTGACCAAGCGATAGACGTCACATCTCAATCACCGTCATCACACAGCCACCCACCCCAAGTAAAGTGTGTATTGTTTTTGTCGGTCTCTCGTTTTAGAACGCTGAAATTGTCAGACAGCAAGCAAATACAAATCGATCGACTTCTGTCGGCCTATCTATATGTACTTGTAATTAAACTGGAAAGGTATTTTGATACGATTTTCTTCTTCTTAGTTTTTCTTTTAATTAATTCTATTGCATTAATACAAAGGATCTTTAAAATGTTTCAGGCACTGTAATAAATTCAATGTTTTGGGTTTCGGTTCACATAGAACTTGCCGAATCAAACTGGTGCAAGGCATGTGAAGAGGGCATTCGTAAAATAATAGATTACAATTGTATGGCAATTCCCTTGTCGGTCCGAATTCGTTTTAATATGTGAAGAAGATCTTAACTAGTTTAGATGTGGTGCATTTGACACAATTATATCCATTTATATCGAGGTCGCACTAATTTTCTGGGGCAGAGTGACGCTGTTTCCACTACCACAACCTAAATCGGCAAATGCCTGCAAATGAATGCTGCACTACGTTACTTTGCCACAATGTCATTAAATACGCAGCAATAGCTAAATCTTCATATATGAATTTTAGAGGATCCGTAGACTACGGATTTATTATTATTATTATTTATTATCAATTATTATTATCAATAAATTTCACCCTACCTTCAATGCCTTTTCACTGTATTTCTTTTTTAACTCGTAGAGATTGTTGTATTAATACGTTTAATGTTTTAATTGTTAAAGGTTCTACGGTTAAGTTTAAAAGGTTCTACTGTCTGCTCGAATAAATTCTAAGGTATCAAAAAAAGATAGGAACATATGACTTTCTTGTCCGGCCGCCATCCACCCTATTCGTATTTTTATTCCGTCTGCTTTGATCCCTCCTTCGCCATAATACATTTTGCATTTTGAGTCTTTTTTCCTTTGATCCCGTCCTTTTCCATTCCATTATATAAGTGCACAAATCAATCACAACAATATGTACAAATAACAAATATATGATACATATAACATGTACCACCTACATCTACTTACCTTAAAGATGAAAATTAATTTTCGTTTATTTATTTTTTATTTTTGTGACGACGTGATGAACGATTGATTATTTTCACTGCTCACTGAACACTGCTCACCGCGTCGTTCTTCATTCCTCCATTACATGTATTACGGTCACTTCGATTCCTCCATTACATCCTACAAGGTTTGGGACAGAGAACTGAGCTTCCCAAAATTTGCACTGGCGCCACAAGAAAATAATGCGGCGGCAGTTGTATTTGCAGATGTCGCCTGAAACTTTTATATTTGCGATCAACCATATTGTGAAATTAGATGGGATGAGACTGTATCAAACAATTAGATTATGTACACTAGGCGAAGCAAAGTCACCGTAATTAATTACTTTTACAGCTCAAAGAGTATTTTGGAGCAAATTGAGAATAATGCGGTGTTTACACGGTCCATCTGATTGATGATCATATTTGTATGTATTTGTGAAAATGAGAGAAAATCGGTTTGATATTTTGGTTGATTGATTCAATTGATGTACCTTTTTTACGAAAACGAGTGTCATTTTCTGATAATTGTCGCAGTGTCAACATGTGTGAGGCTACAGCAATTACAATTTCGTCCGATTTCTTACAATTCTTTCTTAAGGGGCATATAGACACATCAAATGGTTGGACAAACTCGGCATATGTATTGGTAAAATACTTTTTGCTTTGCATACAGACATGTCAAACATAGTATTTCAAACATTAATTTTTATGGTTACGTTGAAGTGTAAACACGTTTGGTTTCTTATCGGCTGATTGTTATTTAATTTTTTGCCTCGGTACTATCCATTTAAAAATGCGTAATGTTTGATCAAACAGTCAATTGCGATACAGACACATCAACGTTGACACCTCGTTTGAAGAAAAATCAAATCGTTTTGATTTTGCTTCAAACAACACACAGATGTATACATGTGACGTTTCTCACTCACACACTCTCAATGTTTGTCAAACCGTTGATGTGTCTATATGCCCCTTTACTGACTGACTGATTGAAGAAAATTGAAGTATAATTTTTTTCAAAACGTCAATCTACACGTGCACGCGATTGATATCAATCAGATGGAACGTGTAAACACCGCATAATAGTCACATCACATCTTCAAGCCAAGCGCCTCCAATTGCCAATTGTGTTTTCTGTTAAGCGGCGCGTATTTTGTTAGGTATAGCGACATTGGAGATAGCAACCCTAAAACTTTTCAACTGCAACCAACTTCACCTTCCAAATAAAAGCCGGAGTTTTTTTTGGTAAATAGTTTGGCTATCAAAAAAAAGTTGCATATTTTTTCGTTATATTAATTAAAATATAAGCCATGGCCAATGTGGAGTCGATGATTGTCGAGGAAAAGCCGCAGATCAAACAAATTGATCGCGAAAAGGTGTGTTTATAAGCGAAAAATATCAATTACATTCATGTTCATGTCATATTTTCATTTAGACGTGCCCTCTATTATTGCGAGTGTTCTGTTCTACTGGACGGCATCACTCTGTATCGGAATACATGTACGGCAATGTACCCACCAACGAACTGCAGATCTACACTTGGATGGATGCTTCTCTACATGAACTTACCTCCTTGGTACGAGACGTAAATCCGGATACGAGAAAGAAGGGAACCTACTTCGACTTCGCCGTGGTTTATCCCAACTTCCGAAGCAACCACTTCCAAATGCGTGAGATCGGAGTAACGTGTACTGGACAAAAAGGAGCAGATGACAACAAAACATTATCGCAGGCAAAGTTCTGCATTGGAGATTTTCTAGATATTTCCATTACGCCGCCCAACCGACTGCCACCTATAAGACGCCAAAGACCGTACTAATAGCTTAGATCAACTCTTTCGTACTGAACAAATCACAAATCCTTCGTGGCGCTATCATTCATATAATTAAATTAGCTTAAGATAGACATACGTTTCTCATCATGATGAATTTATTGTTGAATGGACGGTTTCAACGTATGAATACAAATAATGAATGGTAATGGTAAGACTTTGTATGTTTTAAATAAAACCTAAACTTTACAAAATACATATATTGATATACAGAGGGGACTTAAAATCTAGAATATGTGTATGAAACTAATGCGTTGGACACGTTAGTTTCTATAATTTACGCTTGGTCTCTTTGATTTCTTCTTGCCCAGTTGTGTCATGTCGATTTCAATGCCATTTGGCAGTACTGCCTTGTTATCCTCATAGTTTACAAAGCTGTTCTCTTGGTATTCATCGACCTCATCGCGTCTATTGGGGTCACATTTAATTCCAGTCTCGTAATGGTACTCTCGTTTATTACCATCTGGATCAACGTATCCATAGGTGCCTCTGCAAATAATAGGAAGAAAAATATGAATGTTGTGGTAATGATGCCTTTCGAGGGACTTACTTTGTTACGCAGTCAATGCCAATAATTTCTTCTTTAAAGGAGCCGTCATCATTTTCATAACCCCATGTAATGCTGCCGTCTTCATTTTCTTCTCGCCATTTTCGTATTGTTTGTGCCACTGGTCTTTGACGTCTGTTGCTTTGTTGGTTATCTCTCTCGTCTTGCAATTGGTTTTGATCATAGAGGGGACGAGATTGGATGGGTTTTGGCTTCGGCCTTTGTGGAGCTTGCACTGGTTGGACATCATATTGCGGTCTTTGTTCTCGTACGGCTGTCGGTCTATTTCTTATGACGTGCGTGCGTTCACGTTGAGGCGAAGGAGGCCTGTCCTGATTGAATCTGGGACTATTGATAACGTTCGACCCTATACCGAAATCATTAAACGATTGCTTTGGACTGGGTGGAGCAGTTGGCGGTGGAAGAGTACGTTCAGGGAATCGTGTTGTGAAAGGATTTGATGTTGCCAAAGAATCGTCATTGTTCAAGAAATGTGACACCGAGGATTCCTGAAGTACATTTGGCTCATTGTTGAGAAATGCCGCCGCAGCATGTTGGAATTGAGCTTGCTGGGCCTGGGCCAATTGTTGTTCCCTCAGTAGTTGGGGCAAAAAAACATCGGGAGCATCATCCTCAGCGGATTCTGTAACTGGTTTCGCCTCCTCTAAAACACGTGGTGCTATATTTGACTGTAACTGGTTGCTTTGGGCTCTCAATGCTACGGGTCGACGAACTCTCACAGGAGGACTAGAGCGTGAAGCAGGCAATGGCACTGCTCCAGGTATTGAAAGACGTGGTGGTAGTTGAGCATTTACCAAGCAACAACATACAGTAAGTGATATGGCCACCAACAGCGACTAAAAGAGAAAGACGTGGCTTTTAAAAATAGTATATTTGTTATCGGTATTGGTTTAATTGCCGTACAAGTAACGTGGTTGATAATCAACCCATTTTGAGTTTCGAATTGTGAATTTAGAAACCTGTGCGTATTTTTTCTGCAACATTTTCTTTCATCCCAATATTTTCGTCGTTCTTTAAATTTGTATATGTTTTTATATAGTATTTTATATATGAACCGTACAATTTCTGAAGTGAGTATTAAGAAAAGTTTTCGTATGAGCAAAAGGCTGCAATCCGTTAGAAATTGATTGGTTTATTGGAGTTTTAATTGCCTGTTATGCTTCAAATACTGCAGAATATGTTGTTTACTTCTAACACAAACTAATGAGGTGAATGAATGAAAACCGCACAAGCAAACTTTTTTGAGTTGAATGAACGAATTTTGTTTTCATGAACGGAACGTAGTGAAGGATTTTAGAAAACAAGGATGCGTTTTAGTCCTTAGTAGACGTGCCTTTTAACTAAATTCTAAGATTTTCTCACAAAATAAACATCACTCAAGTTTAAAAACGACAACGAAAAAGTATTCAGGATAATTACACAGACGGTTCTCAGGTTTTCATACACAAATTGTACATCGTTCCAAAAGGCCTACGTCTCTTCTTTTTAAATCCGATCAGTTTCCATAAAACGAATGTGTTCGTTCGTTATAAATTGTCAAAATTGAGGGAAGAATAAAATATTTATCAGTAATGACAGCTTCTTCTTTTGTGCGATTGTATTCCATACGGTGATATCTAACATATATCTGAAAACCAAACATTAATATGTCTGGACCCCATTGTATAATACTTCGAATATTGACGATTTGTAACGAACGTACAACTTCGTTTTATGGAAACATGCAGTAAAATGAAAATTTTATATATTACAGGCGCAAAGGCTTGTAAATAGTGTTTTACCCGGTATACTCAAGTCAAGGAGGTGTTTGGGAAATTTCAAAAACAGATTCTTATTGTATTCAGACACATCTACCACAAAATTATGATATTAAGATGATGATATTAAAATGCTTAGCTTTAAACAATAGGTCTCGGCCAGTGAGAATACACTGACTTGAAAGAAGTTCTACATCTCTTCCTTCACGGAATGTTAAGGGAAATACTGAGGGAGGTAATCTGTCATTTCAAGATCGTTCTGAACTAAGTTGACGTTAGATCGTGCACTAATAATGCTTCACTTCTCTATGTAGGTTGCAGACGTCCTTTGTCTCATTAGTGCCAATTTCACTAATATTTTTACAGAAATTTAATTGTACATTCGTAGAAAAACCATAGCTGACATCTATAGGCCGAATTGGAATATGACTTAGGACGTCTGCCCACTAGATAGCCTTTGCTTATGACAAGCAGATGTCCGGTTTTAATCGGTACCTGTCGGTGTTTTCATATGGCTCCATGAGAGTATATTTCGTAAGTCGTTCGGCATTTTTTTTTGACATAAATCTTTGAACTTATTGTGGTGATCATGTGTGTCATTTCACAACAAATGTGTGGTAAAAAATTCTGATTGCAATAGTAATCAACTTTTTCTTAATATTCGAAAATGTCTGGCTGGTTGGAAACATGTTTCTATTGAATGCGTATCGGTGTGTTGTGTTATTGCCTTTGAGTGGTATGGCCTGGATGATGGATGACTGTAATCATAACCAGTTTTTTTTCTTGGGACGGGCATATTTAACTCCGTCTTAACTTTTGGGAAATGCCATCAGTACTACAACTATAGCTAAAATAAAATGCGTCTTTTTGTCTGTGTAGGAAAACCATCATGCGTGTCTGTCTGCCTATTTCTGTAGCCCACATGATCGTTGTCATCCAAAATGATTGGATATGATATTATGCAAGTTGAATGGGTGCATACACAAGTATTTATTTATATTTGAGTAAATGGCGGTAAATGTATTGTTAATGTTTCTTATAACTATCATTTGCGTAAAAATACTTCCGTCGTTGATTCATTTGTTTCGGTTTCCACCATCACAGCCAGCCGCAGCGGACGACAAGCGAACGACCAACCGGTTTTTCTTGTCTTGTTGGGTAAGAGTTTTTCTTGGCTTGTTGTTGAGGAAATAAAGGAAATTCATTTTCAATTGTTTCCACGACTTTCCTCCAATGTCATTATCAACACTACCGCACCGGCACACGTCTATGTGTATGAGTGTACAAGGCATCATCACTTTGATGCCTACGCAGCAGTAGTTCAAAAAATAGCTGATCTAACTATAACTTTGATTTGTAGCGAAGTGTAAAAGTTTTCTTTAACGCAGTTATTAAATCAAATCGCCACTCGAACGATTACGTCATAAGTTCGTTGCAAGCAAAAAGTAAGGCATTAGAGCACCAGATATTATAAAACTAGTTTAATCCAAAATTTATGCAGTTTGTCTGTGTGTATGTAGCTTGCCTTTATGAATGTTGCTATCCAATAAGTTTCGTTTCTAGTCTTTTTTTTTATTTTCGTTGCAGTTTCTTTTCGATATTTGTAGCAGTTCAGGTGGAAAATTTGCCCGTATATTGAGTAACCACAAACAAGGAACTTGATTTTTCTATCAAATTCGTTTCATTTCGTTTTCTATTTGTTTTGATTTTCGCTAAGCCTACAATTTGTAACCTAAACAGAAAAATTTTTGAAATCTGCAACTGTGTATGGCTGTATCTCCCACACCCAGACGGTTTTACGGTGGGTTTTGTGTGTAAATGAAATGTGTTCTATTTTTATAAACACTAGAGAGCCTTAACCTTAGTGGCAATAAAAAAAAATTGCATTATTGTTGATAGTTCTGAAAATGAACTTGTTTTTATTTCATTTTGATTCCGTAAATGCGTCGACAAGTACATCAAATAATTCTTTACGAAGTATCGATGTTATTACGAAAATTCGATGGATCGCAATCACAAAAACTATAACGTACATTGGGAACTCATATTTGTACTCAGGAAATTTTTGTGAAATTCAAATCAGAAAACCACTGTGAAATGCCAGAATTATATCCAAAAAAATACCCAATTCTTCCAGTGTAGGATGGCAACATGATCTACATTTGTTTGATTTATAAGTTATCTTGCATATTATATACCATCTGAAAACAAATACCAAACGCTGCAATCAGCTTAACTCAAAATATATTAGTTTTTAAGTAAACCATATTCTAAATATCTCAAGTATATGACTTTTATAGACTCCTGTCTATATTGACACCAAATAGCTTTCTTTCCGATTTTCTCTTATAATGTTTTAAAAAAAAATTAAATAAATTCCAATAAATTGTTTGAAATTCCTTAAAGACTTTTTAAATCGGCCCGAAAATAGTATATTCATTTAAAAATTTTGAAAAATCTCTTAAGTTCCAGAATATATCGTCTAAAATAAGGAAAAATATTAATATTAAAATATTAACAACCACAAAATGCCTACAAAAATTTCAAAATTCGGTAAATCCAAAACAATTTTACTTCTTCACTATAAAACAAAAAATACTTGTAGTGTTATTTAAAAAAAACTAGTAAAAACAGGACAAGTTCATTTTTATCGACCGTGTTATTTCAAAATCGTCTACAAAAGACTGAGTAAAAACAGGATTAGGTGTATAAACACTTTAAATAGTTTATCATTCCCACAAGTATTGATTTCCATCAAACGACAAAGCGGTTATAGTCTCGTCCGCATGTGTGTTGAAAGATCGTTTGTATCTCAGCTATGCCATATTCATATTTTAAGAAGAAGTTTTATTATATTAGAGAGAACCAATTATTATTTCTATGTACACTTTACATAGAAATCCAGTTGTCTGGTAATTCCACCACCTTTATTACAGTTTAAGCGAAAACATCAAATGTGGTTATTGCTGTCGATGAAGGATATGTAAGTCGCACCAAAAGCTGCTCCTTACACTCCGAACATGTATTTGGCTACATCAGTGAATGGCTATACCCAACTATAGGTAGACGTGTTGCGTCGTTGGTTAGCCGACTTATCAATACCTTCGAGCTACAGTAGTACTGACCTGCTTTTTCATGTTTCTTCGTTCTACAAATATATCTTACTATGACATAAATATCTAGTTTTATTATTATTTTTCCTTCTCCTGTATAAAGTGGTTTTCATGAGTTAGGGCCTTTTTATATTAAGGTGACGATATATTCACTAAAACTCAAATAATCCTTCATTATTCCTTTCTATTTCAGACCGGCTTGATTAATATAATAATCTCAAATGTAGTAAGGAAGGTCTGGTGTACAGAGGTGTTGGCAACGTGTGCAATAATGAAGCGGCTATTGAAAACAATGGTACAATAACAGGTTCAAACTCCCTATATTTTGAGCTGTGGTTTCACATAATAAGTGCAGTCGACTATACGATCAATTGCAACAGTAATAGCAACTTCGTCGTTTGGTGTCCAAAAAAAAAACTGGTGTTACGCATTTACCATTCGTTTCGTTAACAAACTTAACGAAAACCAATTATCATTTATGTGAGTTTTTGAGAAAAGAATGCCATTTTAAAAATTAAAACATATGCGAATTCATACCAGTTTAATTTCCGAAAACGGACAAATTTTAAGTTGTGTCTGTTTAGTAAAACGTATGGAATGTGAAATAATCAGCGTTGAAGTTCTAAAAAGTCTTTATACAATTGAGATTTCAAAAGATATTACCATTAATGGTAATGGATATATTCCTCGAGGTATAACGTGAGGGCAACAGAAACTATTGTTTTAAGAATTAATGTAGCTTATCATGTTATTGCATAAAGTTTATTAGCACACATTTTCTCTAAGAAAACATAAATATTACAAATAATCGAAATGCAAAACGTAACTTTTACGGTTAGGACAATCATTTATTCAAAAATAGAAACAAATGAGATAAGATGAGGACTATTCCCAAACGATTAACTTTTGGTAAAATATCAGAAGTCTAAGAAACATAAACAACATTATAAGCCACTCAAATTTCTATGCTCTTTTTATTTCAATTTAAAAAATCATATCATATTAATTCTATAACTTTAAGCCCCGTTAGCTCTAACTGTTTGGCTTAAACACTGTCACCGAACCCTTTCCAAACATCGTCCATATCGGTTTTATCTTGGTCAGCGTTCATCATTTTATTCGGAACAGTTTTTAATTTGTACGGCTTATCATATTTTTGAAGACAAAAATCATAATATAATCGAAATTTAGTGAAAATAGATAAATATGATGTTTGCAAGGGTGTTTCGTAACAGAATGACGACAAATAATCGAATTGTAAAACGTCAGACATTTAGCGGAAAATAGATAAAAATTATGTTGATAGGGTGTTTCGTAACAGAATGACCACAAATAATAGTTCGATTTTGAAAAATTGCGGCTTATCATGTTTCTCCGACATTAAATGTAATGAATTGAATTCAATCAACGAATAAGTCAGAGTGAATTAACATTGTCCATGAGCAATTTGATGTATACTTTGTATATCCTGTAGGTTGAAAATAATTTGTGGCGTGAGCTTTTATTTGATAACAACAGGTTGGGATGACGAGTAAAATGTCCTATGTCCTTTGGCAACTTTTTACTTATTGTATATAATGAACTGAGTATGTTCTTACACTGTTCGAATAAAACGGACAACCTATTGATGTAAACCCAATCGCAGTTTAGTTTTGTTACCTTGAAAAAGCAAGACTGTTTTCTTTAGTTATTTATTCTGCAGTGTAGCTCTGTTCTGAGTCAGAGCCAATACTTTCAGAGTTCTCAACATGAGAATAGTTCATTATTAAAAAAGGGTCCATGTTACCAATTCCCCTCAGGTACCGGCCATGTCTAAAGCTCAGAAGTTTGATATGCAGCAGTCGGATCAGGAATGTTCCCCCGGCTGAGGCCGGCTATTTCACAAGTTTGCATGAATATTTGAATATTTCAATAATCAAACATGAATAATCGTTTATGAATTTACTTTCGAAATGAAATAAAAGCGTAGTGTATAAGCTCTGACTGAAATTACCTTATAATCGTTATAGTTTTCATTTTTATTAGTATGATCCGTATGACTGACTCCACACACACACACACATGCATACATGTAGTACGTGCATACATCCATAAACATTTGAAAGTCTGGACGTCCTTGGGTGTGTTTTCATATAATCGCACAACGAACTTACATTTAATAATGTTGCAAATCACTGTTTCTATCTCTCCAACAGCAGCATTCTTACAAACGAGCCGACAAAAAAAAAAAGGAAAACAGTCATAGAGCGCGAATGCCGACCGAGATTACTGCTATACGGTACATTTAAAACAAGACAGCAATCAGAGGAAAACAATGCTTCAGGTGGTGGCAATTGCCGGCAGTAAGACATCAACATAATTGCATAATTCCAAAGAAACATTAAATTCCATCCATACGACGCTGTGTGCAAATTTCAGCAACAACGGCGATTGTTACTTGAATCTAATCCAGTACTTGAGGTGGTGGCAGTGGCCGCAAAAACTGGCCCACCATTACACCTATCCAAATGTTTCGCCTTCGGAAGGTTTATGGTTACCGTACAGCCCAACGAAATGAATGCTGAATGCCAACAATTACCAGGCACTAATCCCCCGTTAAAGGTTAATTAATGGAAGTTGGTTTCATATTTCTTTCTATTCGCCCAGTCATAGAAACGGTGCCACTGTACGCGTACTTACTTGCCCAGGTATGTATGTATGTATGTATGTGGGAATGTCGGGTGGTGGTTGGTATGAATGAATGTCTGAATGTACTTTGCAACTATTTTAAGTCAATTAAAGTTGTATCGATTGATTGGAGGGATTGATCTTTTGATAATGACGGAATTGTATTATTTTGTCTTACGGAACACAATAGATCACACACTCACACACACACACACACTGATATTCACAATTGTAAGTGTAACATACATAGTCACTGGTAGTTGGATTCGTTTCGCTGTGGATTTTCGAAAGAAACGTACGTAACTGGAAACTCTGGGTATTTTGTTTAATTTTTGGAGCATTAAATTGTGTCATGCACCGAAATGCGTCGTAACCTTGGCTCGCTTACTAAACAAAATAGTAAACTACCGATTTTAATTAAGTCTAAGATACGACTTTACTTTTATGGGAGCACTCGCTAATTAATCGCCGCTTGCTTAAGATCAGATCTTGTATTTGACGCTCGGATAGAATCCATTCCATTCCAATCCAACGGTCATTTCGGTCTTTGTCTCTACATTCCTTTTAGAGGCGGCATTTGGAAATGTTTCAATTTCTATTTTGTGTAGCGATCACTCGAACGTCAAATCCAGTTGGACGACATTCCTCCATAGCCATTACTTAGAACCGAAGTATGTCGATAAGTGTGTACGTACACGTACATAATTTCAAATCCGCATTTGTACTTCGGCTTTGTGGGCCGGCCATGTCTTGTCGGTCTGATCGAACGAACGACTACTATTTATGGCTAATTAATTCTTACCTGAGGATTTTGTAACTTCATGTTCGGTTGCTCTCGTTCGTGGTGGAGCAGTTCACTTTTATTTTCCTTTGATAACCGTTACCAACAAAATACTTTTATGAAATGCTTTACATTTCAGCCAGCTTTGTAGTTATATAGTGCTACATGGCAGCCTGCAATGGATTGCTGTCTTCAGCCAGAGCTTTTAAAACTTTGCCTCGATGTCTGTCTCTGCTGCGAGAGCGCGCGCGCGTCTTTGGCGGTGCAAAAGGAACACCTCACCATTTCGTGTGGAGGAAATCAAATAGTAGTTGGTTCGTTGGCTGTTTGTTTCATAACGGTTTTTTCTTGGATTTAAATGGTGCTAAATCTCCACCGGCTTGTGGAACGTGCTGTAGTTTCTTAAGCGGCATTTCGTTGTTTGCCACATTATCTCTTGGTTGTGTACCTTCGCATAAAATGGCAATGGTATGATTTTTTTTTCTCTTGTCAGATTGATATTGAGACAGTTCAAAAAACGCCATAAGAATTTTAATCAGATATCCACCTATGCAGGCACGAGTAATGCTTGCACTGATTCGGAATGACAATAGTTTCGATGGTGACGTAATGATTTAAACCATTTTCTGTGGCGCGGATTGTGAATTGATTTCAAACATCCATGAAATGTCCGATGTTTTAGAACTGTGTGACCAAAACATATGAAAGTGTTTATACGTATGTGTATTTACGGCTTTTTGCCATAGTTAAGTTATATAAAAAATGCTTCACCATGGGTTGTTGTCTTGATTAACATGTTAGGCTTTGCAAAAGCTTATGGCAGCTTTTATGATAAACGAAATACTTCACCATACCCTCCACCACATGAAGGAAGTGTATTGAGTTTGTCATTTCCAATGTGGCCCTTTAAGCAACATAATATAAAATACTTGTTAAGTCGGCACCAGGACAATACTGACCCCACCATACCCTGTTTTTATCGAAACACCGAATGGGTGATTGAAAGTGAGGCAGTCTACACTCTGCATTGACACAGATTAGCCTAGACGGAGCTTAGTAGTTGTATGTTCATTTCCATTCTGAATTCATCTATATTTTGCATAGATCCCTATTGTGCGTTGGCAAGTTTGTGAGACTGGATTGCCAGTGGACAATATTTGAGGTTTCCGCCATTGTACGGTGCTCGTTATCAAGGAGAGTAAGTGGCGAGCCCTGTGCAGGATTTGCATTTGATGTATATATGTGCGATATATACATATCGCATATCAATAGTGTTATAACTCAAAACACGAGCAGTAGAGCCGTGTAAAGTTTCCAATTGCCCCTTACATAGAAAATATGGGGGAAAACCATAGGTTTCCCGGAATAAAATGGAACCCTGACATATGTATATATAATACACGCAGAACAAATGTCAACATAAATAAGAGATTTGCAGATTTTTCTTGACGAAAAAATAAAGGGGAATTTCGAATTGTGACAATATTGAAGTAAATGAGCGCTATGTACTATATATCCATCTTTCCTATAATTTGTATATTCCTTCTAAATAATATGATTTTTCGTGATCCTTGATGTAGTCGTTTGTTTCACTAACAACTGATGATCATACGATCCGAATCTTTTTCCGAACGTATAATAATCCGATTAACACATTGAGTGCCAAGCGATTTTGACAAAAATCTTTCCGTTGGCCAAACATGTTTTTTGTTGTATCTGTCGTCGTACGTTTTCGTATGGGGTGCCAGGATGTTTTAATATGTTCTGAAGATTCTTCTGACGATTTCACACCCATCGCCTTGTACTCAAAAAACAGATAGCACAGTATTTTGAGAAGAAAACTTACTTTGCGACCACCAATGTGGATTTAGAAGTTATAGGAGTTCAACCATGTTCCTAGCGGGATCGACTAATTCGATTAGAGAAAACTACGTGGATCAGAAGAGTTCAGTTCTACTGTCTGTCAGACGCTTTGACAGGGTTTACTGTTTTCACCTATCAAGTAAACTTTATCGGTTGTTTGGGTTCGGAAAGAACCCGCAATTTCCACTCAAGACTTATCATTGCCTTTTGCCTATGCCACTGATACTCAGCTGCTTTTTTTAGTGGTGATGTTCATAATCTTGATGTTTTGCACGCGAAAATTGATTATGTTTTGCGTACAATATTTGTGCAAAAACCAAATAACAACAATCTTATTTTTATTTATTTTAAATGCTCAATGCTTGATATCGGCTTTTTTCAATTATATTGAATATAGAATTTGTAATTAGATCAAACTCAAGGTCGAGGACTTCAAAAAAAAAATCTATAAAATAAGACGAGTAGGTCGTTATCTATTTTCGTTATCTCAGACGGTTTGAACGTGTGACTCCACGTGTAAATCAATTTCTTAGGTTTCATACATTACCGGTCTACAAAGTTTATAAAAATATTAATCATAATATTCCATGCCTTTTTAAGTTTATCGTTAACGACCCATCTTGACCTTCTTTGCTTCATTGTCAGATCGTCCAATATGAATAGATTCATCAATTATTTTCGACCATAGTATCCATTACAATTATATGTGTACCGACGGGGATATTTGTGTTAACACATATTTTGTGTTCGTGTTGCCGCAGTCACCACCATCGACTTTAATTTTCTTTAAGACATTTCATAAAATATAAATCCATATGGAACTATGAAATAAGACAAGATAATTAACATATTATTTATATTATATTTTATTCTATTTACACATTCTCGATACGTCATTCTCATTAACGTCATACAATCGATATCATATATATCGTTTATAATATATAAATTACTATAAAGAAAACAACATTTAGGATGATATAGCCTCCGAAAATATTATTTATAAAACTATATTTTAGCAATACTTATTTAGTGCGCAGTGCGATTTGCAGTCGCACGTATGCTGTCATATCAGTATTTCGCAAAAATTGTGACAAATCGCAAAAAGGGATTTTTTTTGTAAATATGTATGAATACGATTTAAGGTTGTCGCAATCACTCGGTTAGAGTTACATGTATTTTAAAAAGTGATGCTATTAAAAAAATAATTTAAAAAAAACGTTTCCATTTTGGAGCTGCGGATTTTGGGCAAATGGGAAGAAGTGTACTTCCAAACAACAGCAATTGAATGGAATTGAAATGACCGTTTTTTATTTTATTTTAGTTGTAGAACGCATTTATGCTAATCGACTTGAGCATTTCTAATATCATTTTTAAATTTATGTAAATTGACAAAACAAAATTCGTGCGTCTTCTTCTGTTTTTTTTTTAAGAATTTTCAAATTTTAATTACGCTTAACTAAATGAAATCACGCTATTAGCGGCTTTGTGATAAAACTTTGAAACTCTATTTCATACCAGGTTTGATGGTTTGCAACTACAATTCCATTTGCTGTTCTCTGTTCTCCGTCGTTCTACACATCCACTAATAGTCTTAATTTAGACTTGGGGGTTACAATATTCCGATTTAAGAGTTCAAATGTATACTGTACATTTTTGGTACGGTCGCATCCATTTTTGAGACTACACAATTTAAAAATAGCAAACATAAAATAAAATAATCCAAGTAACCTTTCGTTCTCGGTTCCGATGTATGTATGTATGTATGAAACCCATACCCATACCAGTCCGAGTCGACTGAGTTATATCCGTGCTTCTGCTCATGTTTTTTTGTTTTTGTTTAAAAAATGTGAACCATGGACGAAGAATTTGAACCCCTTCGGGTCTACATCTACCTATGAATTCTGCACAATCCATATTAAGGCAAGGGCGGGATTTAGAAATTTAATATCTGCGGAATGTTTTCCAATAGATTGCATGCAAATCCAGACTTATTTTACTTACACATGTACATTATATAGATAGGTAGTTCTACTACATCTGGTAGTTATATCAACAGTAACAATACCTATAACAGCAGTTTCGTGTTACTCCAAGTTGTACATTAAAGGCCGTTTTTTACCACGTCTGCGAGAATTGAGCTGTACAACTCTAGTTTAACTCTAGCTTTAGGATAGACAGAGATTTTAAAAAATGGCGTTAGAAAGTGGTAGCCCTCGTTCGACACAGCACAGACGAATTAATATCACAGAATAACAAATATATTTTAACACGTATACAAAATGTTTGTGAGTTTGTTGTTGTGGTTGTGGAAATCATGGATGGACATCTTTCATCATTGTCAATGCAATCGCACCGATGAGACCGCAAACACCCATTATGCTCATGGGCAATAGAGGGTCTATGTGTTCCTGTCATAAAGAGATTAACGATACGATGAGAAAATGTGTTACAAAGAAGTTGAATTGGTTTTCTTTTTGATTTTACCAAAAGCCACATGTATGGGACCAATATCAGGGCTACTCCAGCAGCCAGGTTGCCCATGCCCACGCCAAAATTACGCACCACGGTGGGATATTGCATGGCCGTATATGTGGGTATAATGGCATTGTTAGCGCCAATAATACATTTTGCTGTGAATATTTACAATTTACAATTTCATTTCATTATATTTTGCAGCCACCCAAGTGGAGGAAGGGACGCTGCGTACCACAACTTACCAATCATTGCCAGGGCTATTACATAAATAAGATTCTCATCTCCTTTGGGCACGATGTTGACGGCCAAACAGCATATGCCCGGTATTAGCATATAGGCTATTAAATTCAAACGTATACCCAATTTCAGCACTACAAACACACTTAGACATATGGAGACGGCTTCCACACTGCCTGCAATGGCCTGCAGACATCCACAGGACAACATCCATATCCATTCAAATCACAATTCATCAATGGCAACATACAAATACACGAAAGGAAGAACGACTATGAATATGTGGATACATTTGTGTGTCGATGTGAATAAAAATGTTATTGTTTGTGTGTGGTAGTGAATAAAAAAAAACACACACACACATCGAAATGTCCGTAGATCATCTCATCGTTTTGTGTAAATATTAATGGGACTGAATCTGGCGAGGGACACATTCATTCAATTCACAAAAACTTATCAGCCACACCCCAGATAAGTTTTCGAATTAAAACACCTACACCGATGGCGAGAGCGAGAGCGAGGGACGAGGGTTGATTGGCCTTACCGTATTCACATAGATGTTGCCACCAAGGTTGCTGAGATGCAAAGTCAAGCCGAAATAAATGATTATCAAAGTCAGCCAAACAACCAAAGTCAAGCAGGTGGTGCGCCAGTAGACTTTACTGAAGACCACCACCAGGGGATTTGTGTCCACCTCTGTCATTTTTGTATGTACATCATTAATTGATTGTGATGGCTCCTCGCCGGTCCTAGTGGTTGATGCGGTTTGCTTGATGGTGGCGGCAGCAGCGTCGGTGGCGGCGGCATTGGCGGAAGTGGGCACAACAGCCTCCAATGCCTTTTTATAGTTGGCCGGCAACGTGGTGCCATTAAAGCGAGCTGCACGTTCGACGATTGCATATAATTCATCGAGTCGGCCTTTAGCCAGAAGCCACCTCGGCGATTCCGGCACACAGTACCTGGCGAGAGCAAAGGACAAATTTTGAATTTCAAAAACATAGAGACAGAGTGAGCATGCTACCTACCAAATACACAATATGGCAAACCATGGCAACGATATGGCCAGCTGCAGTGTGCGCCAATCTCGTATGAAATACGAAATGGCTGCTGTTAGCACATACGTTACCGCAACCGGCAAAATGTTCAAAATGCCAACAATTGTGCGCCATTTGCCGGAGACCAATTCGACCACGAGCACGAAACTAACAACGGCCACCGTCATCGAGGCGAATCCAATTATCACACGTAGTGCCATGTACATGGCCAAGGATGATGAGAAGGCCAATAGAGTACCTGTGTGTGTGAATGCGAATAGTGAGTATTATGTGTCATTTCAAATAATAAAATGTATATGAACAACTAGATATGTATGTATATGCATATGTGCATGTGCATGTGCAACACCTACCGAATGTTGTCTGCAGCAAAGCGAATCCCATTAGAGTGTGCTTACGACCGAATCTATCAGATATCCAACCACTTGAGACACTACCTACGGCCGCTCCAGCCAAGAAGCACATTTCCACCACACTCAAGAGTTGGCGCTTGGAGCACACAAGGCCAAATTCTTGCACCAATGTCATGGAGGTATCGGCCCCATCCCCAAATTCGAACTGTGTGCATGCCGTGTAATTTAACGCTTCGGCAGGTCTTTCCACATAGTCGAACAAAGCCTGTACGGAGTTCATAGCACTGTAATCTATGTTCCATATGGAGCAGGAATCCGACGTTTGAGTTAGATTCTTCCATTCGCTGGCATTCATGCTCGTCATGTGCTGAGGGCGGGCGCACCAGAAATCCTTATCGGCGGTCTGAAATTACGCCACAACTGCATTTACTATACTTTCATTATTTATTTATTTATTTATTAATTAATTATAATACAAAGTAAATTTATATTCTAATTTTGGGTCCAAGGGTAAACCGGGTGACAAAGACCATTTGGCTTGATTTTTGCAGCGACAGACCAAAGCCTCTGGGGGAATCGAACCCACAACCCCCACGCTGATAGGCAAGCACGCTACCAACTCGCCTACCGGGGCGCTCTTACTATACTTTCATACTTTTAAATGTATACGATATTTTTAATAACTACTTGTACTTCCAATGGGGATGTCCAGTTAAGAAAGGTTTCACAAAACCGATCGGTAGCAAATAGAAAATTAATAACTAAAGTTTTTGAAAATGTTATTAACCAATTTATAGTTTAGCCTAAGTCCAATTATTATGTATTAATTAATCCATGCCCTCCCTTTAAGGGCCTTATATTTTGGACTAACACTTTTTAAAAATTGTCGGTTTAGGGATTCCACGCTCTAGTAGCCATGTCTGAGATGCGATCCTGATCAAAAACGGTGTAGAGCATGCATGTCAAACTCAAAGCCTAACGAGGGCCAAATAAAAAATGTAAAATATTATTTGGGCCACAAAAAATAAAATACTTTAAATTTTATAGTAAATTATATATACATAGATTTATTTTAAATTTAAATTTTCGTTTATTTTTTGTTCTATTATACCGAGTGGGCCGCAAAGTCATACAATGCATGCCGTATGCGGCCCGCTGGCCGCGAGTTTGACACCCTTGCTGTAGAGTGTTATGATAGACAAGTCCTGGAGGAATGGAAACAATCACAAATGAATACCTAAGAAACTGAGACTGGTATACGTCATTGGATACATTGAATGTTGTGTGTAGTCCAGCGTAATGGATTAAAGTAACTCTGCAGGCTCATTTGAATTGTTATCTGAACACATTTGTGACTTTTATTTACTTACAAGAACTTCATGTAGCGGAGTCGGCTAAGAAACATCCGACATTCTGTGAACATCATCCAAATGATCGACCGCAATTTTAATGATTTTCCTATTACCGTCAGTTTTTACCTCCAGTGTAAAACTTGTTTTGTCGACAGTTTTAAAGAAATTTTATAAAACAAAGAAAGATACCGGAAATTTGAAAATGTTGATTTTCCAATAGATCCTGAATCGGTATGGCTGCAAAATGCCAAGTCTTGACATACATTCCTTATCGGTCACAAGAAAAGCGCCCACATGCAAAATGGTCTTAACCGTCGTTCATTTAAGAACGAAACAAACAGATGGGATATTTGTTCTTTTCATATCTGATTTACATTTGCATAGCGATGGAAAACGTGACCATGTTCAGTGCAACTCCTTCATGTCGATGGAAATAAAGTTGACATGTTGTGCTTACACCGAACGCCACATGTACTTTGTTGCATGTGGCATATGCATTCCATGGAACGTAACTGATACTGGTGCACTGGTCTCAATGGAGTGCTGAGACAATAAATATCTATTGAAGCAGTCATGTGTCAATTTAATTACGTATCGATTTATGACATATATACATACATACGAATGTATGTATGTACACTGTATTTGTACATTGCCCACTTGAACTTGATCTGAATTTAAAGAGGTTCTTTTTTTCCATAGAGTAAAAATGTTAGTCAATAAAACATAGTTTCTGTCAAACAAAAACAATGAAGATACGGACAGACATATTCATTCATATATAAATATGTATATGTTTCAATGATGGTGAATTCCTCTATCAATTGTATGTATAACTAGCTGACCCGGTCCGCGTTGCTGGCCCTAAGCATACATTAGTGTTGTATTACACATATTTATATAGGAAAGGGGAGTTTTTATCCCGTTTGCCATTTCACCCCCTAAATGTAGATAAATCCAAACAATGTGTAGCCTATGTTACTCGCGGGGTTATTCGGAAGATTCCCTGAAAATTTCATCAAAATCGGTCTAGCCGTTTTCGAGTCCATACGTTACATACATACACACATCCATTTATATATATATAGATTGGGAATGATATGATGCTTATGTGCTCTTTAGGATAAATCGGCCGGGTATATACGATATACGTTGCCTTCAGTATGGGTACAAAAATATTGCCAAGGAACTTTTTTTTTGAATTCCTCTATTAATTTTAATAGAAAAGTTCATTGACAATGTTTGTGTACCTAATTAATTCTAGTTTTATCAAAGACCATACAGAGGGCAGACGTCCCAAGTTTGTTTTCAAAAAGTACGTACTTTTTTTAAAAAAAAAAAAGAAATTCTGCTTTGAAAACTTTTCAAATATTGCCATGCCAATTAGTGACATCTAGAGTGTGTAGCTGAAAGTGTTTTTCATGAGTTAGGTTCTTTTTAGACATAAAAAGGAAAAGAAGAAAAATCCATTATTTTCGGTTCGACATAGAAAACATTCTCATTATTTTTTTTTTTTTTTACTGAAAAGTTAACAGATCGAGGTTTTTCTAATTGTGTAGGCAAAAAATCGGCAAATCTTGCGGCCCTGGTCTTGAGGCATGTTTCGCATTAGCCTAGTGCGTAAAAAGGCGAGTTCTTGAGATCGATCGAAACTTGTTTTCAATAAACGCACTGTTCGGGCTGCACAACATTGACTTTTGCAATGAGTTTTCAGTATTTCCAAAACTTGTTCTAGCGTAAAGCGTCAAATTGATTAAAAAATCAAACACTCGGAGTAAAACCGACAGGTGTATTAGGATAATCGCTTGCCAAACATTCTAAATCTGTGAAATGAAAATGTCAGTTCCACAAGTTTTTATGAAGAAAAATAGTTGACCCTGCGTTATTTGTAGAAATCATGATGCCACACATTCTTTTGTTGAGCATTCTATTCTCGGAACAATTCGTTGTGGTTTACCGTAGGTGGTCACAATTTAAAAACCTACATTGTTAAAACGTGCCGAAAAAGCTCCTGGATATTTATTTACAAAAAAAATGTTAGGAGAATATAAAAGGGGACTTTAAAATGAGAACTTCCTAGGCCATTTACATCAAAAGATAGAATATACCGGACATGCTAACATTTGTATAAAATATACTGACTTTGGAAGCGAACTCTCTTAGAGTCACTAATCAACCGAGTTTATTGTTAGCAAATGATTTGCCCAAGACAGTTGATACATGACAGACACACCAAACTCGGTTGATAAGCGAGTTTAAGAAAACTCGCTTGTCAAGTACGCAATACGATTGCTAGTTCAGTAAGTACATAGCATTGACTAGGGCTAGTTTTCATGACCAACAATTAAAAACAGCGCTAAACTCGAAAGTGCCGAACATAATACACGGGAATGACATTTGTACTTAAATCGGCAAACGTCTATTATGATTTCGCGGTCAAGGTCTCGAAGCATTTCATTTTCTGTGCAGTAAAAACTGCTCACCGGCAATAACTCGCTGACATTGCCTTAATTTCTATTTAAATGAACAGAACGACAAAACAAAGAATGGAATTGTTTACGACATTAACAACAATTTGTTAATTAAAAACATTTTTGCTAAAATTTAGCTACTTTACAAATTAGCACGCCGGTAGTTAGCCAGCTTTAGTTAATCAGTTTAAGTCGTATTGTATAATTTTTTTTGTTTTCATGTTCGTCTCAATACAATCTCCGGTGTATACTAAAATTGTCATTCCGTTTGCAACAACTTGTGATGGTGGCTTGAGACTTGATAAACTACAACACATGATCGATTTGTAAAAGAAAACATTTTTTTCCCAACAATTTTCCTAAAATGTGGAATACATTTTTAGCTTATAAAATAGAAATGTTTGCAGTTATGTATATAGAAAATTTAAATGAACCGAAGCTATACAATTATATCCCACATTGTTTGATTTCCAACCCCGGTGCGTTTGTCAGTCGAGGACTCAATAACGGCGTCAAATCAAATTAATTAGGATCCTGAAATGTGCCATAATTGCAAATAGGATGACCTTTTATCGAATGAGACATATGGGACTATATGAGTTCGAAAATATGCTCATGGAACCCAGGGGTCCAAAAATGTATTCATATTACTATGGACATGTGAATACTCAAGTGAAAGAACCCTGTCTTTCGAATTATTTATTTTAAAGTTTCTGCAAATATTAGCCAATTGAACCTTAGGGGCCAATTGTAACTGTGAATGTACATTTTCTCGTTGTTTTCGAAATAAACTGAAATGGTGTAGGGTATACAATGTATTCGGTAGGTCCAACATACCGACACGTGTTTCTTTTTTTTTTTGTTTTGTTTCAAATATACATTTTTATTGCTGCACATTAATTGACAGCCTGCGTATAAAAAAGACTTATGCTATGTTTACATTTGGGGTTAAACATGCATTTACCAGGCGTGAGGTTGTCAAACTCATGTTTAACACCTAATGTACGGATGATGTTATTGTTCTCCAACGCCTATACGGCCACAAACCAGTTGACAAAAAATAAATTCACAAAATAAAATTAATTCATTTCAGTCAAACTCGTTACTCGTTTTTTTGTTTTCTTTTCGAAAATTTGTTTTTTTTTTGGTAAAGAGATTTTTTGTTTTGTTTACTTTGATAATTTCTTCCATGTTAATGACGTGTGTCTGTCTGGCGTATTTTATATTCGAAACCTGTATGAAGGTGTGAGGGGCGGACTTGATTGCACCTGAAACTAGCATGATTTTATTCTGCCAAATCGATCGATAATTAGAGTTTACAAAAATGTTTACATTAAATAATAAGCAGATATTAGCATATCCCACCTGTTCAACAAAAGGGTAACAACTCATGTTGACACTGGACTAAAGTCTTACATTTTGAGTTGTCTCCCAAGTGCTCAAGCACATCGGACCGTTGGTTGGTATTTTTAACTCATATCGGTGTCCTTAAATTTCGTGCCCAAGTACGTCCATTCATTCAGTTAAACAGACACTACTCAATATAATAACACCAGTTATATTGACAAAAATTCAAGAGAAGGGTAACAATTCAAATTTTCTTAGTTTTCTACATTACCACTGAATTTTTCTGGTATTTTGGGCCTCTACTGCAAATTGTGGATCAATAATGGGGAAGAGTACAGGAGAAGAATCAACCACGGGTTTGGAAATAATTCTGTCATGACTCTCTTATTTGTGGCATTAACTTTCACTTTGCTCAAAATGTTCCACATCCGTTTACAATTTAGCAGGCACTTTATCTTGCAGTTAGGACACTTCTGTTTAATAAATATTCGTAAAGATTTTGTAAACACATTTTCTAATTAGCACTCAACACAGACCTGACCTGGTGCCACATTCCTTGATGAATCAACATTTCAGTTTCGATCTAAGATCACCTAAACGTGCAAAAATGTCAAATTATTTAAAATATGCAATTTTCTCCAAAAACATTTATTTTTCTAGTTTGTTTCCACGTTGTTGAATTTTGTATATTTTGATATTTGTTCAGAAACTCGGAGAGACTTCAGAGACAGCAATCGCAAGACTAGTAGAGCTAGAATGCGAAATACATGAACAAGTTCGATAGATACTGTAACAATTTCCAAAGATTTTCACATTTTGTTGTCAAACCTATTATTTTTGAAAGCCGGCAATTTCAAATTGTTTAGTTAAAATATTCATTGTCATCAACTTTCGGTTATGCTGGTACTGCTGTAGAAATGTTTGTCCACGTTTACGTGTAATAAGAAAACCAAAAACTTTTTTAATGAATGTTTTTCATAAAATCTTTTGGATATTCAAATATGTCATTCAATGTGTACGCGTGATGCAAGACACAAGACTGTGTTCATATCGTATAAATGATTTGATTATCACGAATATTACTCATGATAATCGCCATGCAACGAATGTGTCCTACAAACATTTGGAAGATATTACAGCAATAGCTTTTGTCTATTAATTGTAAGAAAAACATCGCGGAGTTATCTCAATAGCAAAGAGATGGCCAACAAAACAAGGTCTTCGAAAATGCCTACAAAAGAAGCACTTTCAAAAGTATTACCAAATTAGTTATTTTAATTATTTAAAATGTCTCCGCTGGAATCTGGACCCACGATCTTGACTGATACAAACACCTTCCATGCTGTACAACGGATATCCAGTAAATATTTTGGTTATTTATAATTGAAAATCATAGGAATAAGACTTCCAAAATGCCTTCAACATGAAGAGAAGCGAAGGATATTTGATTGATAACACCTCGAAGAACACACTCAGGAATGAGGATGAGGCCTCTTTAGAAAAGCCACGTCGGAATTCTTGTATGTTCATATATATGTACATAATAATTGAAAATGACAAATCACAAATCCTGCAGTCCATGCCACATGGTGGCAGTCATCCGAACCATTTGATACATTCATACAGAGCGACCTATGATGATTGACAATATTGTAAAAATTTGTAAATAAATATTCGTGTCCAAAACACTAAGCAACCTGCAAGATTTATGAATATGTACGAGAACAACGCCAAGTTTCTGATGGAATTATTAACAATTCCGACTAATTCGGCCAACAAACTCCAGGAGTTTGGCAAACGTGTTGGAATACCATACGATAACCATCGACAAGCTGAAAACAAATTAGCAGTGTTATAAAAGTCTTGGTGGTGGTTTTGGAAAACAAAAACTTCAGCAGATGAGGACTTAAAAAATGTCCAGGTTCGAGGCAACATTCTAGAGTGAATTTCAACAAAAATACTCGTAATATTTGATTCGATTTGGTCATCAGATCAAACTAGAATCGATTCCACCCTGCTTTAGCTAACACCAATAGCTGTAGCAAATTTCGACTTGCAATTGAAAATTAATTTGGATTCAGAAGACCAGTGCGTTGAAGCCAATCCTAATTTGGAGTAAACCTCAAATGGAGAATTTCAGTATTATGAGTTTTTAAAAAAAAAATGTATTCGCAAATTTAGTTGGGTTGATTTCTTCCTATCAATGTCAAGTGTATTTGAACTTGTAACAGAATTCGATAACGAAAAGTTGCCGTATACTTGGCCAAAGCGTCATTTAAACAGTTAGTAATACAAACATAACACACACGCACACACATGTACTATGCCTGTGAGTGTGTGTGTCTTATTTTCAATATTGATAGCTAACAACTTTGCCTTGATTACGAGCGACTGAGGTTGTAATGTTCGCCCGGTGCCCGCTCATTGCCCGCCAGTGGGTGATGGTTAACAACCAACCAACAAAGAAACTCGTACATACATATGTGTGTTCCTTTTTCGTCTTCCATGTCTGCAAATAATGTGTAATCATACTGAAAACATTAATTGCAAAACGTTTCAATATCCGAGATATAAAAACCACAACAACAAAACACGGCACTCAATTAAAGCGGTAAAAATGAAAAACTCTAACTTCCAAGAGGTGTTTTATGTTTGTCTTGCGCCACCGATACAAACAATCGATAATGAAAAAAAAACGATTCGAAACGAAAATGAATATTGAATTGCCATTGGTAAATTGCGGTGCATGCACACGTATACTGGAGACTCACTTGAAATACAAACGTGAAGATATGAAATGTGGAAACGGCTTGGAAGACGGACAATGTGCAACACCACAGTATTTGCCACAGACTGCCGTCTTTAAGAACTTTGGACAAGCGTTGCGACTGCAGACATTCCGTTTCATCTCGGCTAATTTGACTGAAATCGATCTTGGTCGTATCCACAAATAATTGCTCCTCAACACTTGGCTGCATCTCTCCGATGGCTTCGATTATAGTTCATGTGCTAGTACTTTGGCACAACTCTACCACTTTTAAGGTCGTTTAGTGACTGAACACACTTTGAATGTGGAAAACATTTGAAACCTCAGATAGTTATTGAATTAAACAAAGAATAAACTATTAAGAGTGTGTCTATACCTTGTACAACATACGGAATACAGGTATGCAGCTTCCACTCACTGACAGTTTTAGCTTTACAAAAACAAAATCAAAGACAAGAACAATAACCACTTCTATGAAAAATAATATGTACATAAATTAAAAGTTTCTCAGAGCAAGTGTTACAACGCAAACATTGGCAGCCGTCAGCGACATTCGCAGAATTACTGGCATTCTAGTCGTAATTGATTAGTCTACCCGCCAACGTTTCTACAGAGGTTTCACTGTACGCAATAAAAACACCTTTGTGTGAGTTCAAACTGTGTACCGCACCTGTATTAAATATAAGTTCATTATTTTATTTACCAAAAAGAGGAGTAACAAACAATGCATTGCCGAACCCATATGAAACTTCTCTAGGAAAAACCGTAGATCTCGTCAAGTGTTATACAAAATATGTATATCTGTACCTTCGTGAAATGTTGATAAATTGATAAAAAAAAATATTTATTTATATGTATATTTTGTATAGGTGTCGAACGAACCGTGATCTGTAAGAAGTATAACCCGGCATGAACGTACAGCAAAATACACCGATTGCCCTGGCTGGGCCATGGCGGTCTACAGAAAGCAAAATCTCCCATCAGAAAGGCTTCGGATGATAACTACCACGAAAAGTGCAGACGGGGATGGCCGTGACTCAGGTGGAAGAAGACATGTAAATTCTCGATATGACTGAAGTGTTTGGAAATCATTTATGAAGCAGACCAAGACCAACAGCAGTGTGTAGAGCCAACTTAAGCGAGTGAGTAAGTGTTTAATAAAATATTTATTACAATTAAAATTATAATATACATAAATTCAAAGGCCATGAGTATAAAATATATAACAAGTTGCATTCGTATCCGGCCATGTATGGATTGGACTAGTTCGTGCTATAAAAAAAAATGTGTTCATTTTATCTATGACCCCGAATTCGGTTTCTGTCTGCCTATATTTATAAGACCTTGGCAAGACCACCCCAGAAAGCGTGTTTGAAATTGAGCCCAGGTCACAGCTGTGGGCAATCTGACTTGTAACATCACTATTGACATGCAATCAGTTCTTCCACGGCTACTTACATAAGTTGTAATCTGCCTAGGTCACCACCCACCCTAATGGATCACTTGGACAGATGTGCTCTAGATTTTAGTGAGTACCTGCCTCGTCGGCCTAGGATAACTTGGACATTAGTATCACTTAATCGCTAGATATTATTCTTTTACCATGAAATATTTTCCTATGGGTTCCTTTTATACATACATACATATGTTTGCCAATGTCCTGCTGTCTTGTTATAGAAACTCGCCTTCAGCCAGCCTTCAAATATAAAGTTGTTATCACATCTAAAAATTGTCTTTCACACGTGGGAACTTTTTGATCAATTGCGTGCGTACAACTCTCTACGACTGAATACTCACTAGATCGCTCACTTTGATCTTTTGCGTGCTTAAAACTACACATCCTCTGCCCATGCTCCATAAATTCACTAGATATCTACTTGGGGCCTTCGATTTGCTGTTACAGCGTACTTGCGAAAATGTCAACTATTTTTTACCGAATATTTTCTTGTTTGCGAATATGAAAATAAAATATGTACCTATTTGTTTTCTTTTTGTATTTGAAGTTGAAATTTCAATATATTCCATTTTTGCTTAAATCCAAAGTCCTTTATACACGGAAAGAGAGCTTTCCAAGGGTTTCGTCTTTGAACGTCTTCCGCAAATACCAGGAGAATGTATTCGATCGGTCAAATCCCATCGATGACAATGACGACGCCGATCTCGATATGGATTTGATCGACTATAACGACCAGTGTCAGTTAATGGCAGCTACAGGACTTTGTCTTTGACAACCCAACCAGCCCACCGATCGTGTAGGATCATGTTCACATGTTACTATCGAAATGGGTGGGGTATCCTACAGTCTGCTGTCGCCTTTACTGTTTGTCTGTCTAGTTGTTGCCACTGGCCAACTAAACTGCTGATGCATTTGTTTGTTTGACTTAAACAGTAAACTCATATTTCCACCATCCACTGTACAGATGCAGTTTAAAACTACGCCAGAACCACTCACTGGCAGCCGGTTTGTAATTCTCAATGGGTTTTTTTTTATTTCGTTTTTAGAAAGTTGACAGAAGTTGTACGTGGTTCATTGGCAATCGGAAGTTGTTTTGATTTAAATGTGATTTAGGGGAAATAGGAAGTGTATTTCCTAAACTGTAATCAGATCACATGATGAAGTGACATTCTGTCATTTGTCGTTGTGTGTGTGTGAGTATGTGTGCCAGAAGCCACAATTCCAAGTAAGTAAAGCAAAGTTGAATGATTAAAGTCTTTGCACACTACTCAGACAGCCGGCATAGCGCAGCACCTTTGCTGACGATGTTGGTGATTATGATGATTACGATGATGATGATAATGTGGGATTCGTGGCAGCTGTCATGACATGATCGTCGTCGATTATAATGTCACACTATTTACACCTTATTTACTGTAATTGGATATACATCAAAAATTCACCCGCATACGTCGCATAACGATGATACGACGAATTGTCTGAGGAGGCACATGTCAGCCCATAGCACAAAGTCATTGCGGAAACATCATCTCGCCATTAATGGGATGAACGAACGGCTAAGTTTTTGCTATGGAATGACGCACAACCACCGAATGTCTAACTTTAAATCACATACATACAAACGTACATGTGAACGTACAGGCAGTCATGTGTGTGCGTGAGTGGGGTTTCAGAAATTCGAAATTCACTGATAATGGAAAATCGTGATGTATGCAATTTAGTGTGATGTGTGTGTGTGTGTGTGTTTCCAAAAGTTTTCTTTAGACCAAGATACAGTGAGTTTCGGGAAAAGGATCGAAAGTATCTTAGTTGAAATGCAGGATTTTGTATGAGAACAGGTTCAACTTATCGAGTAACTTACCTCTAAATTCCTGTAACCGAGCGCATTCAATAACTGAGTCAAGAGTTTCAAACCAAATGATTTTATTCAGCAGACATTTATCTCTGCCAAGAAATACGTTCTCGGTATAGAATGGACCGTGAAACGGTCCTTTATAAAACGTTAAACATATTGAACCAATTATCATAAAATGGAAGCTTTACAAAATTATCGATAAGAAAAGTGTTATAGACTAAGATCATGATTGGAGAAAAGTGTTTCCTGCATGTGGCCGAAATAATAGAACACACTCATACTGTAGATTCCAATTCATTGTTTGAATTGAATTTGAATTTTAGTTCTATTTTGTAATTTAAAATATAACCGTCAATTAGAGAGCTTCAAATATCAGGTGTCTGATGTGAAAGCCGGTGACTCAGCGGGAACTCTCATTACCAACTGCAGGCGGTAAAACAATTTATAAACAAGGCTTAGTCTTAATAGGCCATATGTGGGTATCCCGTGTCGCTCAAAGGGTGTTATAAGAATAAGTTCTCTTACTTGAACGCAAATTGGACTTTCTTTTTCTAAAAGGAATTTCTTAATTCTCTTCATGCAAATAAACACATAAAATACGGATCCGATTCACAATCTACCATACTTCCTCATCTGATACTTCAATTCTTGGTCTAATATGTGCCATAGTTCTCTACAATTGAACGAGAACTACTCTTTAGTAGGGCATATTCCCAAAAAACGTCAAGCAGTAAACCAAACAATCACATGCTTGAAAAATAGTTGTTTAGATAAATCAGACATCTAGCAAAAATCTAGCCAAATGGTCTGTGTCACCCGGTTTACCCTTGGACCCAAAAATTCGAATAGAGAAAACAGTATTTTATTCTTATGGCACTTGACTTTTTTAAAAATAACTAAGTGTGATTTTTTTTTTATTTAATAACAATACAAAGTAAATTTATATTCTAATTTTGGGCCCAAGGGTAAACCGGGTGACACAGACCATTTGGCTAGATTTTTGCAGCGACAGACCAAAACCTCTGGTGGGAGTCGAACCCACAACACCCACGCTGATAGGCAAGCACGCTACCAACTCGCCTACCGGGGCACTTAAAGTGTGATTTTTATAAAAATTCAAAATATTCGGCTTACATTTAAAACGACCCTTTTAAATTTAATTTTCACTCTCCTTTATTGCCACTACTGATCACTGCTCGTGTCGGGAGCAGGTTATTTTGCAAAAATATCTTCGAGTTTGTTAAATTTTCATTGATCATCGGAAATTAAGGAGTGAAATTAAATAACCGTTAGCCAATAATTAATTCAGAAAAGCAAAATATCAGAAAAGTGTATACTTTTCCGAAGCACATTCGAATTTTTCTCGAGTATCTTGTCCTATGCCAATGGACAGATCAGACAGAACGTCTTGAAAAAAAAAACAGAAAACGAGCTTCAAAATTTGTTAACTCTATTAAAAATGAGTCATTATCAAGGCAGTAATGATGGTAATTACTATACAGGGTGGTCCAACTACAAGTTTCATTCTATTAATTAAAAAAATTACCAGAAATCCTTTCTTTGGCATATTATTGGATTATTCGAATTATTTATGGAAGACAATTCCATTCATGTGGCTGGCTTTCTAATTCTACAAACCATTGGTGACGGTTTGTGGTTCTCACAAATGGTTTGCTCGATATTCACCAAAAGCGCCTGAATTGCTAAGGAAACTTCACGGCACCCCACAAAAATCAGTCGGAATTGGGAAATAAGTTTTCGGTTTTTTCGTTGTTGAAGCGCAAAACGATTCATGCCGTTCTACGGACATATGACACTGATTGTTGATATTTTGAACAGTCAAGAATAAAATATGATTCCAAAAATATGATGGTCTACCCGGTAATGATTAACCCATTTATGCCATTTCGTGTTTTTGTTAGCGTATAGTGTGCGATTTTTGTATTTTGCATTCCATACACACCTATTTTCGACGCTCTCCGTACACTTATACACTTGTTTGTAAGTGAAACCGGTAAATGCTTTCGAAAATGCGATAGATTACCAGACATCGCCGATACATCTGTTCGACAGAATGCCTGCAGTTTGCCTGTGCCACAATGAGCTTGTGCGTGTCACTGATATCTGTGTTTTGTTTTATTAGTATTATTATTATTTATAGCGATATTTAATACGCGTACTACTATTGTTTGTTGGACCAATTGTGTTTGAAAATCAAAAGTCATCAGTGCGATGATGATCGTCATTATCGGCGGCACAATCATTGTTGGCAACGAAAGGGTTCTTTGGAGATGTTGCCGGTGCCGGTGCTGTTGGTGGTGGTGGTGGTGGTCGATGGTAATTTAATACAACAACAGTTGATGCCTGCATATTACGACACACTCGCCGGCCACCAGAGAACCTTGAACGGAGATAATCGTGGTGACGGATGGTATTATTGCAGCCATTTGTGGGTCGTGGCGTGTAGACACTTTTTTTTTGGAATTTACATTTTGCATGTGTACATAAGTCATTTAAAATAACCACGTGACCTTTTGCAAATTTGGAGACACTTGAAAACTGTTCAAAGACGATGAAAAAAACTCTGATCCAATATCAACAAACACAGCACATATAAACACTTGAAACTTTCGAAAGGTCTTTTATGTCTCGATGGCGACAATTTTACAATGTAAATAGTTCGAATATATGTATGTATGTTTGTATGTATGTACGAGTACTTAACGTAACATAAATGAAAACGATATTAAGTTCGGCCGGGCAGTTCCACTGGTCAATTTCAAAGACATGCCAAAGAAATAACACGGCTTCTTAATTGAGACCCACATACTCATTTACCGTGACTACGCTCACTGTATAGGTGAAGCAAATCCATAGTGTTCCACTTTTCCCCCGCCCCGAACTACCAAGAGGATATTATGAAGTTTGGTTTACATCATAACGTTATCAATGTATTTCGTTTGTTAATGATTAAACACATACGTAAATACAACCATTTGTTCGTCCCCATAAACACATTGAAGGGTAGATGCAACTACTTTACTGATACCAAAGCATTCCATTCTGATTCGGTAGTCTTCGCTAAAGAACAAAGGCAGCCTCTAGGTGTTTCTTTAATTTGTGGTATTAACTGGTTTGTGTCGTTGATTATTAGAGTAAATACATGTATGTATATCATTTTTTAAGAATACCAAATATATTGTTATTAACGAAATTAATGAATTGTGTTCACTATCATCAAATTTAAATTGAAAAAATGCTACCTAACCAGATCAATTCTTTTCGACTCTCTCTCTCTCTTCTAAAAGAGAAAGTACTTAGTACATATAGTAGAAAATCTCGATATCGTTGATGATACATATTCAGAGAATTCTTGATATGAAACGAAACGAAAAATGTCTCTGTCATGAGTTTTGTAAATCGAATACATCACTTACATCTTTCGTGATACGATAAACTGCGTTAGCTGATGTTAACAAGGACAACACTATTTCTATCCTGAGAATTGTTTGTTACTCTCTGTCTGTGAGTAACACGACGGGAGATATAAATGAGAATGCCTCTCGTGATGCAGAATTATTTGTTCGACGTACGTGCGGTGTGATATGAAGTAGTTTGCGACTACCAGGTTCGTATACTGGTACGACCATCGACACTTTTTTCAGCGGCCGTTTCCACAAAAGATTTAGCATTAGCCATTCGGGGCCGTATTTCAACAGTGGGTCCTTCATGGAATCTTAACGAATTTGTAATAAAATGATTGATTGAATTTCTTGACAAAAAAAAAATCTTCACATAACCATCAGATGGTAAAGACAACTAATTATCGTGGTCAAGACTTCTGAGTGCAAAGTGTGCTTGGCACCAACAAATGGTAATAACTCGCCACTCCGGTCAAAAAAAATCAGACGGTACTCTTGCCGATAATTGAACATTACCATTTTCAGCAACTCAACAATTCGAATAACTTCTCCGGGTTTAAAAAATTAAAAAAAAAAAAAAAATCTCCAAATAAATAAAACTTTCCGGAAAATCAAAACCTAATTTTATTGCATTCATAGGAAGAGCACAACATAATGATTGTACAAGCTGTCAAAATCGAATTGATCTTGAGTAACAGCTGTCACAACAAGAATTGGATAATATGAAATGAATTCGTTGATTGTCAAAGGTGAAACGTTCAGGAAATAGTTCAATGACCGGCAAAATTCGGTTGCAACAAGCTGAATGTTTTGTGTGATGACTTTTTCTAGATGCATTTCATGAGAGGCCACAAAATTCACTAAACCCGTATGCTTTTGGGTGTGGTTGGATCTTGGATTTCGAAATACCTGTCTCGAAAATAACGTATTTTCAAAAAAAAAAAACATTTACACGAGTCAGGCTCCGTGTGCAAAGTTTTGCCGTAATGCATTTGCCGATTTATTTCCCATTAGTTTCTATTTGAATTGCTTGCGTTTCATAGCTAGTGAAAACACATTCCGATAGTGGTGGGTGAAATTGAACCAGATGCTTGGCTTTTTGTCCTTAAATCGAATATGATTTTTAGAAATTATTCTTCTATGCGGCTCTAGTTAGAGTCATTAACCCATTGTCGGCCACCGAAAATGTAGTCGTTTTTAACAATTGGCTAAATAATCAGATTCATAACAGCATGCATTTTTATGAGCCGACCCACTCGAATGTAACAGCGTATTTGAAAATATGTTGTACAACGGCAACAAAATTCACAGCGTTTTCATGCCAGTCATACTCGTACAAGCAATTCAATGAACAGGAACCGATTTCGGGTTTGACTCTTCGACAGATTACGGCCGGCGAAGATTATTTATTTGATCATTAGGTAATTAGTATTCCATGCACACGATATTATTTGGTAGACAGAAGAAACAAATAAGTATTAAAACCTTTTTTTTCCAATCTGGGATATCTAGAAACACAGTTGTTGGCTATTTTTCTTAAGTGCTGTTAGTGGGATATAAACAAATTAACAAACAAAAAAAAAACCGCAAACAACAACAAACACAAAAATGTAGGTATGTGTGTGTGTGTATATTCGTCATGGAAACAAAAATGGATGTGTGTTTGAGTGTTCCATTCACGATTTTGTTTTTCCAATTTGCTCACCTGAAATACGAAAGCAAACATTTGAAAAGTGGGAGTTATTTGAAATAAACTCAAGATGAACGTCCAGATGAAATTCCATTTGCCATAGTGGCCAATGTAGTTGGATATAATGTCACTGTCGACGTCATCACTGAGATGTCTCTCCACTTGTTGTTCGCGGCCACTGTCGTTCACATGGACAAAGTCCTTTTTTAAATCTGCCGAATGCCGGTGAAAGTCAAACGAAATAACACTGATCTCGGGCGTGCGCTGAGTCTTTGCGTCGCGATAACCACCGTACAAATTCGATTCGATGCTGCCGCGTTGCGAACGATTGTCAAGATCGAAACTTAGAGATCCTCGTCGTAGAACACCACTCATGATTTCGTTTGCACTTGTAATCTTAGTTGTTCTCTTTATGTTATTTTCTTTTCTTTTCTGTTCTGTTCTTATTTGCGCTGCGAATATTCCTTATGCCGTTTTATGAATTTACAGTCGTTGCTCCATGAAGGCTTTAAACGATCTAATTTCGGTAACGGTTCGCTTGCTGTTTATAAATGCCCGATACCTTCAGTGTGTGTTGGCCAAAGAGCTGAAACAGCCAACCGTGCGAATGGAAACAAGTTAACAACACTATCTACGCTGTATTCGACACTGTTGCCATTCAGGCATTTCGTAAAGCTGTTCTTCTGGCCGTTACATTTGAAATGAGCACATGCTTGAAAAAGCTCTTTTAGCCTCAACTCTGCCCAACAATCAAATAGCGTTGCGAAGAAATTTCACAATTTTCATTAAACAACTTTTGTAAAAAAATTGAAAAACAAAAATGCGGGGACGTATGAAGTTTTGTTTGGTTTTTGGCTATGATCGTATTTTTCTTATTGCGTTTTGTTAAGAGTTCGTTGATACTCGAATGCAAAGTAAACAATGTTGTTGTCAAATGGAGAAAAAGGATGAATAAGAAACGTTTCCCTGTTGGTTAAGTGACTTCTCAATACCCTTCTGCTGTAGTTCAATGTTCAACGTCTCATATTGTAATTCAATTATTCTACGGCTATCCCATAAGAAAACCCCTAGAGTATAACAAATTAGCAAGTCAACAAAATGTAATTATTGGTAGTTCGATTTTCGACGATTTCATTTCATTTCATTTCATTTCATTTATTGTTTATGTCCTCATTGAGACGTCACAATTCTTTGGTAGTTCGATTTTCGACGATTGTTTATGTCCTTATTGAGACGTCACAATTCTTTGCTGTGTGTAGTGAGGTGTCATGATCTGGTGGATGAGTTTTTGTCGAGGAAATTTTGAAGATGATTAAATTTGTGCAAAACTTCGTAAGACCTATTGCTTATTTTATCATTATTGTTCATCAAGAGAATTCATGTCTTACGACTATTTAATGAATGTAATACATTGAAATAATGACAAATGTGTCTCAAGTTATTGTTAATATTCATTTATATTCACCTTGAGTTTTTTTTTTTTGATGTTGGACGACTTGTGCGCCTGATAACTCTCCACGCTTCAACAGCGCATTGGAATTATTAAAATTCACTACAAAGCTACAGCATATCTGGGTCGTCGTGAAGCACCTTGGGACAAGTGAGTGATGTGAAAAATAAAACCCGTGCACGTCGCTCAAGGACAACTGAGAATATTGCTGCTGTAGCCCAAAGTGTTGAAGAAAACCCAGGCTTGTCCATTCGTTGTCGTTCTTTGAAATTGGTCATTCCACAAACGTCATTACACCGTATTTTGCATAAAGACTTGGGTATTAAGCCTTATAAAGTTCAGTTAACACAAGAACTGAAGTCGGCCGATCATCAACAACGTCGTGTTTTGGCGGATTGGGTCCTTGAAATGCATTTATCTTGACTGATGAGGCCCATATTGCTACGTCAACAAGCAAATTGTCGCATCTGGGTCTCCGAAAACCCAAGAAAACCTCAACGTGTAACTGTTTGGTGTGGTTTATGGGTCGGCGGGGTCATTGGTGTGGTTTATGGTCCGGCGGGGTCATTGGACCTTAGTTTTTCGAAAATGAGGTTGGATCAACACTTACGGTGAATGAATAGCGCTATCGAGAGACGATTTATGATTATTTATTGTCGGAGTTGGATGATATGGATCTGGAGAACGTTTACCACCGAGATCTTGTGATTTAACACCTTGCGATTTCTTCCTTTGGAGCCATGTAAAAGACAAGGTCTACGCCAACAGCCCAGCGTCGATTCAAGATCTCAAAGCTAGAATTCACGAGGCTATCGAGGACATAGGGCAGCCACTATGCGATTTGGTTGTGGACAATTTCATGAAAAGGATATGGTCGTGTAAGCGTGGTCGTGGTGGCCATTTGGCGGATGTTGTTTTTCATTATTAACGGCATACCTTGCTCTTTATTATGAAATAAACATTCGATCGTCCCATAAAATGTTATTTTTCTTTGAATACCAAAATAACATCTCTTGTTGGAGAACTCTGTACTATCTACATTTGTCGATTCTGAATATTGTTCGTAGCAAAACTGAAACTGACACTCCATCACAGGGTGTGGTGTCCTTTTTAATAATATTTAATTTAATTCAAATTCAAATTACAAAAAAAAAAACCACCCGCCCACAAATTCATACAGGCAAAGAGTTCCAATTAAATTTCAACATCTTTTTATTTGATCATTTGCAAACTACACAAACACTTATACAAGTAGTTCTCATTTGTTTAATGCTGATAAAAAAAATCAAACACATAAAAAAATACCTACATAGTATTTATTGAAATTGTATATATATATATATATATATATGTGTGTGTCTGTGTGTGTGTGTATGTATATATTAATTAATTAATTAGTTGATCAATTAATTAATGGCTTACATTGTAAGTACATATTTTTTGTTGTAATAGACAAGAAACGCTGGGGACATTGAGGTTAATAGGAGCAGGAGTGGGCCAAAGCAAATGTCCATGTAAGTAGTTTACTTAGAATTAAAGATATACATGCTTAAGTACGTTTTTCTGTTTTCTGTTTTAGATAATTTGGTGACCACGGGTGGGTGGCATCAGCCACCATTCGGTACAGTACAATACATTACAATTCAATACAATACAGTACAATACAGTACAATACAATACAGTACAATACCACACATTACAATAATATTCGCACTTACTTAATAAATAATAACATACATACATACATTTCATTGAATATTTTTCTTTGAAAATATATTTTCAAAATTGTTTCTTTCTGATTTGAATTTTAACCACTAGTATTGATAATGTTCACGTGTGTGTGTGTGTATGTGTGTGTGTGTAGCACAATAATAAACATTGCAGCTCTATTTATTTAAATAGAATTGAATTGACATCCATGTGTATGTACCCACACACACACACACACACACACACCCATACGCATATGTATGTTTTAGTGTATGCATGTGTGTATATAATTGGATTAATTGACAAATACAACATCTTTCCTTTCATTGACAATAACTTTGAGTTTTGAAACAGTTAGTAAATAATTGACTACGTGCTAAGTGTATCTGCTGCACATACATATGTATGCACGTACATATGTATGTATATGTATATCTACTTATGAACGCATGTATATGACTCTGCATACGCATATACATGTATACATCTATCTGTATGTATGCATGTACTTATTCTTAATTGCAAGTATCTTTACAACAATCCGTATTAAATTATTTTTTGTTGTTTTTGGTTTTGTGTGCTGTTGTTTCTTTTAGGAATTACTTTGAATGAGAGTTTCGGAGTTGCATTTCGATATTTCACGACTTCTTTGTGAATGGGCTTTTGATAGTGGTGGCGCGATGAGGGGAAAAGGGGCGCGTAAAAAAATGTTTAAATAACTTAAAGGTCCTGCCTGTTGCGGTTCGATAACAAAGAATTTTTACTTTAGTAACAAATACGAGTAACAAACAAACATATTTATGTATGTATGTATAGAGAGTGATATGCAAATATGTTATGGAGTAAACCAGGAGGGTTTGTGGTGGGAGGGCGGGTGGGTGGTGTGGATGCTTAAAAGCCATTGAATTGAAATTCTGGACCAGCCAAAATCCGAGCAAATCGTGTTATACTGGAAATTCTTTGTGTGCTGAGAGTGTTCAATGCTGCCTGCAATTCTAACACCTGTGAAATAAAAACAGAAAATTTAACGAAACTATTGAATATTATTTGTATGTGGGTACGAATCAGCGTTGCCATATATATTTTTTCAGAAATCTGTAAATTTCCAAACAAAAAAACTGTTTTTCTCAAGAGCATTAACAATATGGAACATCGTATTGTTCGTAGTATTCATTAAAAGCCATAGACACCTGTCTAGACACCTGAAAAGGGCTGCTAGTAATGAAGAAATGTAGTTATGGTTTTTTTTATGGTTAATAATACCAGAAACAACGTTTTGTGGACTTCGTGGATCACAAATATGCCTCCTTTAAAGTAAGCCAATACTTTAATATTAATTATGTGGATGCATGGCCCGAAAACTTTAAAACTGCAAATATTTTTAAAAATCTTTTTTTTGTTTTTTTGGTGGAAACTCTGGTTTGTAGCATTTAGTGCTGCAAAAAACCTTAAACACAGATAACACTAGACATATGGCAACACTGAGTCGTTTTTTTTTTTTTTTATAAATTATTTTTATTTAGATAAGACTTGAGATCAAATTTGCTAGTTCATTATGGACAAACAAAAAAAAAAACAACAGCCAAAAGTGAAAAAGTTGGAATAAAATAATGTAATGGATCGCTTACTTTTCTTCTTTAGACTTCGTAGCCTGTGTGTGTTGCTTCATAGTTTCCGGCAAAAATAGTACAACAAAACCACCAAATAGACACCAGGCAGTTAAGAGCGACATCAGGAGATGATCTTCGATTTTGTTCTACATGGCGGGAAGGGAGGTGGTTGAGAAAGGTATATAAATCAAATAATCAAACAATCAATCAATCGAAAGGTGAATCATTTGTAACGCACCAACAATGACAAATACGGTGTTAATATGAGGGCCAGACCAGCGGCAATATTACAGGCTCCCACGCCCACATTGCGTATGGCCGTCGGGTACAATTCGGCGGTATAGACGGGCATAATCGTGTTACCAGCACTAATAGTGAACTTTCCTGAAAACGAATGACAGCGCACAGTGAAATAGTGGTCTCCAAGTCTCCGATGGCATTCGATTCGAATCGTTTACTCACCAATCATTATGAAGGTAATTTTCAACCATAAAATGTCTTCCTTGCCCTCGGTTATGGCCGCACAGCAGCAGGCAATGCCGGCGCATATGAGTGTACCACTGAAGAGCCATTTCTTGCCCACCTTCGATATGATGTACATGGCAATTGCAATGGCAGGTATTTCGACCAGACCAGCTAGAGCCTAAATCAGATGAAGAAAACGAAATAAAAATATGGAAAACATTGGAGACCAACGCAACCCATGTGCATTTTCACAGCAGACGGATGCCATTACAATGAAATATTCCTCTTATTTTTACATATTTAAATTGACGTCCACCCCCCACCATATGTACCACAGTGCAACGACGCCCATTAAAACATAATTGTTTGACAAATTTCGGGCATATTGCCAACAAAGCCGTGTATGTGTTCTTATTTTTTTTTTTTTTTTTTTGCTTGGAAACCAACAACAAACTGTTGTGTCTGTCTGAGGAATATTGCAAAGTAAACATCTTCCACATGTTGACTGTATTGGAGGCCGAAGAAAGCGATTTCGGTATCTGCGATATTTAATTGCAATAAAATATTTGCACTCATTCCCATCGGATCAGATTCAGATAAGAACCGTACAACACGAGGGGGGGGGCGAGGGATACTTACCGAATTTAAATACACGTTGCCGCCAAACGTATTCATGTTCAATATGAAACCGTAGTAGGCCAAATTCATGGTGAACCAAATGCAGAGGAAGCAAATCGTTATACGCCTCAGGTAACGCGACTTGAAGAGATAAAAGAAATCCTGGGAGTTTTCTTCTTGCGGTGGTGGTTTCAGCATCGACTCATAATCGCTGGGCAATTCACGTTTATTGAACTCAGCTGCCGCTTCCACAATACGCTTCACTTCGTCGATGCGACCCTTGACCAACAGCCATCGCGGTGATTCGGGTACAACAAACCTTAAGAAATAACGGAAAATTGGGAAATATCCAGCATTCGATCACTGTCACGTCCGGGACATTCACATTTGAACTTACCATAGGAAGCAGAGAAATATGCCCGGTATTCCGATGCACAGCTGGAGACGTTGATAGTCTTGTGTCAGATAGGCAATGCCGGAGATAGCCATGTATGATATTGGCAGTGGGAAAAGGTTATACATGCCAGCAATTGTCCGCCATTTGCCATCCACATATTCGATGGCCAATATTAGGCCCGAATAGGTAACCGACACCGACACCAGGCCCAGTAGAGCCCTCAGCGTTATATAGAATTCGAATGAAAGGGCAAAATACAGAGCCAGCCCTGAAAAGCACACATACATTGATCAAAATAGTGACCCCTAATTTCGGAAGGTGACATTGTATTTTATCGTGAAGAAATCGAGTTATTAAATTGATGTTACCAAAATGTCGCGTGCTATTAATAGTACGTATACGCCAAAGTATTGAATTTAAAATTACTCATACGTTGCAAAAGCTTCAGTTTATTAATGAGTCTTTGCAAAAATAAATAGAAAACAAATCCGATACGATAAATCCGATTAAGGGCTAGTTTCCATAAAACGAATTCGATCGTTTGTTGTGGATCGGTAAAATTGAAGACGCCATAAAACGGATATTTCTCAGTAAGGGAACCTGGTTCGTTTGAGCGTGCGTCCCATATGTCGCACTTTAGTTTATGTTAAAAATTCAGTATTGATTAAAGTTTAAAATCCATGTTGCAACGCTTCAAATATTGAGAATTTGTAACGAACGTACGAATTCGTTTTATGGAAACAGACTGTAAAATTAATATAATCGACACATTTCAAAATGCATGAAGTTGTCGAACTGCATAAGCAGCTTGCACGTTCACACTAATTGCAAGAATCATTTGTCGATGTGATGATTTCGACAAAAATAAATTCGATGTCACTGGCCAGGACCTACTGTTCGAAGCCGGCTCCTCGACTTTTCTCATCCTCGTAAAGTCGCCAGCATTTACGAGGTGGTAACAGTCCCTGTTTGATGGTCTAAGCCAGGTTTCGAGTGTGTTAGCCGTCCAAATCCATATGGAACTTAAAAGGAACAAATCGATTGATTGCTCTATATGTACAATTATGACTACTGCACTGAATGTGAAATTCTCATCATTCCTACAATTGACTTAATGAGACTTTTGCACATTTATCAATACTTTTTAGTGATTGTCATTTCGTTCAGTGTGGGACGCACACATTCTAATCTCTGTATTGATTCCGAATGCATACCCACATTCTACGAATGCACACACATAACATACAGATGAATTGACACCACGCACACATACATCTGGAGTTGCCAGACGGTCGGACTTTTTTTTTTTTTGATTTTTCGCATAAATCCGTAGTCGAATTTTTGGAATTTACTCTGAAGGCTGAAGCCCTTTTCGGCACCGAACGGCCTAACAGTCAGTCAGTGCCGTCTCACGACTGAACTGTCGCATTTGGCGCAGAAAAATCTTTGGGGCTGAGGGCTGCTTAGAAAAGTAATATGTACATAACTTTGTATTACCCGGTCACGAGAATTGGTCCGAATAATAACACGTTTTTTTTTTGGGCATTCGCCTACTTTGCCGTCACTGGCCAATGTCTAACAGCTGTGACTGTGGATTTTTTTTTGTAATAATCATTGCAATATCCCGCTTTCTAGATCTGGCAACCATACATACAGTCACACATACATCTGTACATGTGTATGCAAATGTGTGGCTTTGATTTGACATCGAGGGAGAGCAGGCATCCTCTGCCAAGTGTTTTCTCAATTAAGCCTTGTTCTTCACATGCACAGGAGTGTGGCTGATAAGTGGCATTAATACAATTAAGAGGACTTTACAGTGGTACTTGCACACATGGACACATAGTCCATACAGACCTGTGTCTGTATGTTCATGTGTATGGATGTGGTAAGTGGATGGCCTTTTGTGCGGTCGTTTTGTCATTGGCCAAGTGTAAAGGTGAACACAGACCAGGCTGTCAAGTTCAAAGTCATACACTTGTACAAGCTGACCAATGGTGCCATGGTTGTCCTTGCATTTGTATCTACACACACATACATATGTGGTCGTGTGCGTGTGTGTGTGTGTAGTGAATGTATATAATGATAATTGAAATTTTGAATGAATTTATTTGGATTACATACCGAATATAGTCTGCAGTACGGCCGATATGAAGAGCATTGTTTTGCGGCCGAATTTGTCGGAGAGATAACCGGATATTATGCCGCCGGTCGCCACACCCAGCAGGAAGAACATTTCAGCAACGTTTTTCAAATACTCCTTGTCGCACACCAGGTCCCACTGTGAGGTCCAACTGTTGCCCACGTTGTCATTGACGGCATACTCCCAGGCCGAGCAGGCATTGCGAGTGTCGTTGGAGCCAATGAAACTTTTCAGTGTGGACTGTTGCTGCAACAGAAGAGATAACACAATGCAAGAGTAGACTCCTTTTTAGTGCACATAATAATATTTGTTTGTTTTTTTCTCTTGTCATTCTCTAAATGTGATTTTCCACATGAATCCACAAGGCTGCGCTATAGAAATCATATCTGTGTGTGTGTGTGTGGATGTGCCACATGCATACATACCTGTTGCAATTGTTCGACGGTATCATTGTTTATACTGCTCCAGTCAACCAAGTTCTGGAAGCAATTGTCATTGGAATTGCTGAGATTGCGCCACAGGTCCACGGGCAAGTGTTGCAAATGGGAGGGACGTCTACACCAGAATTCCTTGTTGGCCGCCTTGAAAACAGACATGACAAAGGAACTTTAGAGAGCAAGAAGCATGTGAATGCGATGAACGGACGCACTTGATATATGGACGATGATATGTGAAAGGTATTAGGTACTTGGAATAGCGACAATAGTATGGTCATCAGGAATTGCCATTTGCCAAAATGTCCCACCAAATCTCCGATGACGTCAGTCTCTTCGCCATCATCGTCTGCGTCATCAGCACCGCCTCCGCCACCGACGCCGCCACCACCGCCACCTCCAGGCCCCGACGCTCTTATATAAGTGTCCACAGCCTTGCCGCCGTTCGAGTCTCTGGGCCCGCTATTTCTGTGCTGAACTATGGCAGTGCTTCCCGTTGAACCCCTGTGCTCGTCGGCGTTATTTGCTATTGAACCTCGATTTGTCGGACTCGATTCATTGCAGCACGACGGCGATGAGATCCGTTGGTCATTGGTCGGCTTAGTAGGAGCTATTTTTGCATTTGTGCTATCATCATCGTGTTCTAACGAGGACGGCTGGCTTGTGGGCATTTTCCAGCGGTGTGCTGAAAATACATTTAAATGTTATTAACTTTGGCAACTGGCAAATCTCTTTCCACTTTAGTCGAAAAATCGAGAGAGTAAAAAACACGTTCACATTAATCAAGTGCCTACAATACGTCAACCACAGCACCGCAAACAATCTGTCCCCGGTTGTTGAAGGTGGTCTCCTCGATTTGTTCGGAAACAACTCGAGCATTAAGTATTTCAACATCAAGTATCCAGTCATTCATTCGTCCACCTGCCGACACTTTACTCCCGTTCTAGATGATAACACACAAAACAAACCATACACGTTTAATCCGGTTCAAGTATCCAGCCATTCAGCCATTCACATGCAAGTGTGTGTCCGTATGCGTGTGCGTGTGTGCGAGATTAAGCGCAAAGTGTAAGCCAAGCAAGGATTACATCTTGGGGAAACAAAAAGTCCGGTCATTGTGCCTTCACAATACCCGCACTCGTACACGTAGGATCCTTTTCAATAGAAGCGACGTTAAATACACACGTTATTTCCTTTTTCTTTATTTCATGTTTGTTTCTTTTTGTTGTTGCTGTTGCTTCGTTCATTTTCCGCTTGATTTTCTTCATATCCCATTTTGATTTGTTCTGTTGTAACGAAGTCAATCACATTAAATGGGATTAAATAGACTCTGCGCCCAACAACGTACGAGGGCGCAGTGAAAACTGTCATGTGTGCCTTAATGGGTTTTAGTTGCTCCATAACATTGTGTGTACCTACAGTTTTCAAGCGTAGCAGTATACGAACCTGGATTCGTTGTGTAACCGTTGCACATTAATCTGTAATGGTGGCATTTACTTGGTGCTTGGGATTTTTTGTAAATATGTCATTGTTGTTAACGTTTTTGCAACAATTTTGAAATTAATTGTCAAGTGCCAAAGTTGTAGAGGTTTTTTTCTTTTGAAACTACCGAATGTTTTGATGATTTTCTCTGAGCGCAGGATACAGACTTTCACCCTTTACATCTGTTACAATCGATACAACCTGTGTTGCAGTTAATTTTTAAAGTTCAACTTCTAAAAAAAACAACCCCTGAATATAAGTTGTTTGAAGACATTTGTCTTTGAATTTGAACAGCTGGCAGGAAAAACAACAGTTCGTCTGTAGAACGAATTTTCTCTATCATCGGTTGGCCGGACAATCGGTCACTTGTTAACGAACGGATTAGAGTCCCTGGGTATCCCGGCTGAACAGATACCATTAGAATACCTGTAGAACAGCGGCATACATAGGGGGACAATACAGATGTACCCTATAGTCACCTCTTGTTAATTTGGCGTCCGGTAGAAGGTTGCAGCATGAGTATGATTGCTTTCCTCTGTGTGTCATCCGTCGTTGATACACACATACTCCTAATTATAAGCTGGTCTGTAAGGATTGTAATTTTCTCTAGACTAAATAAATAAATTAATCTATTTTTAAGTCACATATGTAGTTCTAAGTGAGTGCTGTAAAAGTTCACGCTGTTATGGTTTTAATAAAACTTGTGTTGAATGAGCACTTCACAGGAGGGTCGGTATTTTTTCTCAGGCTCATATCTTGCAAACCGTTTTGAATGTTGAAATACTCTCTGAGGCAAAGTTGTAGCTCTTGTCATCTTTAAGGTCCTTTTGTTCCTGGTAGCAAACCGTTCAAAATTCCACGAAACAATCAACTACAAAAATGTACCAAAGATCTCAATAAACAACTTTCTTGAACATATGAACTTCCTAGGAATGATTCTTAAAATTGTATCAATTCACATAGCAGTAGACAGTTTTTGGAGCGCATGAGTAATATTAGTTTGAAAGCCTAGCACTCATACGTATAGGTGGTTAATTAAATTAAATTTTTTAAAATAGCTCGAACCATGTAGAAACGAGTTGGAATTTTTTTTAGGCCAAATTCACTTTTCAGCATCTTCTTAATATATAAAAGTCACGTGTCTCCGAAACCGTCCAACCGATTTCAATGCAATTCTGTGGGTGTATATGTTTGATTTCAGATAGAGGATGTTTTTTGAACAGACATTTTTGAGGCGAATGAATTGGAAGTTACTGCTATGGTTCCATCCAATATTAGGTGATAATTGGGCAACGGCACTTGACACCTTCCACTGAACCTATATTTCAAAACTACCATATCACTGTCGTAATTGGGTCCAATACACCTGCATTTTAGCAAGAAGTTGCTGCTGGTCAACTTTATTAGGAGCGTGGCAGCTCCTATTCGCTTAAATTTGGATCTACACTAGTGGCTAGAAGTTAGATCGATATCTAAGTCCATATGTTTGTAAGTAGGGAGGAAATCTGCCGGGTCAGCTAGTGTATTAATAAAATAACATGTCTCTGTCAATGTTAAATGTCCTTGCAGGAAACTTTCCACTATAAACTCGTAAGTCAGAGACTCACGTTTGTGTGTGTGTGTGTAGGCATTCGTACCAGTCAATGTGACCGTGCGTGCGTGTGATTGTGTTCGAGTGAATGAGTGTGTGTGTGTTGTTAATCAATTTGTTTCTTATTTGTAATTTATCCTTGTGGTCGGTGGCCAAATAAAACCAACACGACAAACATGTGAGCACTGTCCGAGTTCCAGTCTTCAATGACTGTGGATGACGGCGGTGGATATTTCAAATCAATGGCATTTTATGCTTCTCCCGTTTGGTTTTCATTGATAGCGTTCTAGTTTTGAAAAACTAACTAACAAACAAAAAAAAACGTAATGTAATCCTTTTAAAACAAACTTGAGGCTTTTAGGAAATCCTGATAATGAAAGTTAGCAAATCCGTAGGTAAATGTTGGACATACATACATGACCACGGGTGTGTGTAGAAACAATTAGACAAAGAGTGTGCTGGTGGGGCGGAACTTACACTGCGAGTGACTCCAATAAACTATTAAGATTTATTTAATCGTAAGTGTGTTTCATCCACGTGAAGACAAATCGTAGTTCTTGAGTTCGTTGGTTCTCCGAAAGTATTCAAGATGAGAAATGTTAGCAAGCATAACATGCTTAACTTAAAGCATTAAGTTTGTTTTCTAGACCATCTCTTCGTATGGTGAATTCAACAAAAAGAAAAACAACAAAAAATCAGCCAAGATTTAATAACTCCCAGTGTTTTATGTTTGTGCGACTCACCCCACTGGGTAGGAGGGTATGTATAAGTTCGAACGGCTTAAGACTGGAAGTATGTTTCGATCAAGTCCGTCGGATTGTAAGGCTGTCCGGCACGACAACTTCCGAAAGGAGTGACCAACAGCTTTGATTTATTTCAGAAGGGGTGCTTACGGGATAGAAAACTGTCCCACCCTTTCTATTGTCGTCCGTGGAACTGTCCCACTCGGAGTTTGTGTTACATCGTCCGAAATGAAAGTCCCAAGCCCCTTCTGGCACCACCCATGCCAATGACGATATTGGATGTTGTTGTAAAACAAATTTAATTTAAATTTGGTATTCTGCAACATGTTGTAACGATGCTGTGACAGATGGGAGGTGGGGGCGGTTGACGGATAACTCCCTCCCACACAAAAACACCACTCCGACCACCTTTTTTTTATCCATTACTTAGTGATAATTAGTTGTCGTGAATATTTATATTAGATTAGAAATTGGTCGCAAAAAATTAATCGAGATATTTCCCAGACACAAATAAGCCCTGTACAGGTGAGGGCAAATGTTTATGCAACATTAACTAAAACATTCTTTCTATTTGCCCTTTTCGAATGTTTCTTCATGCACACGTTTGACGTTCTCCCACGAATCTGTGATCGAGTCGTGTAATCTATAGGAATTTCATACACGAATGAAGAATTTCGCCAGGTTCTCTTCCACGAACCCCTTTAAAGTGAACAAATTAATTAGAACTCTTTTGAGATATCAAAGAGAACTGTATAATTCAATGAATACAATATTCCCAAAACTGTAGTTTTCGCACCGATAGTTTAGTCCAGGCAACTTCAGAAAACCACTAACGAATTGATTTCATTATTTAATTCAAATACAAATTTAAAACAGCTTCGTTAAGAAAAATGTGTGAAATTTGTTTTTGTATTTTCATACATTTTTCTTAACAAAGCTGTTTTAAATTTTTATGAATACCGGGGGTAATTGTATACATACATACAATATATTCATAGATATTTGCAATCACTTAACTTTAATCGAACGTTAATATTTTACATACAATCTCCAACTTTCAATTCTAGGAATTTTAATTGTTGCGAATTGTGAGAACGGCACGAACACTTTGTTTGGGTTTTTTTTTTTTTGAATATTATTTACTTTGACAAAACAGTGTAGGCAAGTGTGTCTTTTATTCCATGGGAGTACAAGAGAATGTGAAATTCAAAAGGGCGTATACGCTCTAAAATAAAAACAAAATATCTGTTACAAATTGTTGGTTACTGTTGTTACTTATTGTAATATCATTTTATAACGACCACTTCTACTTTTTTGTTTCTCCTTTAAAATAATGAAAAAGTGGTCATTCACCCTTTTGCACTTTAGGTGACGCTTTTTTTTCTTTGTTTTCAATCTCTGCTGCGAGCTTCCTACTCTTCGTTCAGTTATACGGTGAAGTATTTGTTTCATTTCACCTGTTCATAATTGAATTTACATCGCCGAGACAAAAGTAACACCGTGATGCGAAAAAACAACGCTAGCAAAATGACAGCAGGAACAGCTCAGATCAGTTGTTGGTCTTTAAGAAGAATATCGAACATTCAATTCAGAGGAAGTGCAAAAAAATACACAAGCGTAATTCGGAATTCCTTGAAAGTTCAAAAGTTATCGACTCTATATTATGATGTGTCAAAGATCAACTAAACTTTTTGTTTTCTTTTTAAGAAATTCAAATTTCAGTGGATAACAGTGAGCTGTTTAAAACGTGGCAGATAGGTTTGGCCACTGGCTATTCGTTGGCACACCGCACCGCCGCTTACCAACACCCTCACCCGTTAATAATACAACAACCAAACAAAACCACCCATTGTCTAAGGGAAAACTACCCACAATACATGTATGGATCTCACTGTATGTGTGTATATTGTAAATAGGCAAATTTTGTATTGACATTGATTAACAATTAATATAAAATAGCCAACCTGAGATGCAGAACTCCAAAGGGGTCTTAAATATTCGAGGCTGTTGTTAAACCACTGGTTTTGCTGCCAAACACCACTCGGAAATCTATACGATGTTAAACTCACACGGGGCGGCGGACCCTCTCATGCAATCTGATTACATCTGATCTGAAATTAAAACTCATTTGTTTCCTATCACAGGAAGTTGATGTACTATAAGCACTCCGTAGTCATTCCTTTTAGCCCCCCTCCGTATGAGTTACTCTTCTCACACGTGAATTATGGTAGTGATGGTTGACAGGCACACACATGGACTCCAAGCAATGTACAGGTTAGAAGAACACGCAGCAAATAGGATGAAAACATCAGCCACGCCCCTTAACCCTTAACCACCAAAATATGTGGTATGTCCCTGACAGACGTGAACAATTATTCGCACTCGGGACATTTTTTAACTACTTTTTAATCTTTTCGTTCAATGTTTTTCGTGGTGTTGAATCGTTTGTTATCAAACACAAAAGAGAAGTACTCTCAGTGATCGAAAGAAACAAAACCTGCGCACCCACTCCCACTCAATGAGTGTGTGACGGCCATCTACGTTTCAATTCTTTAAAACAGCTCTAATGTTGTAACGAAACCCTTTGTCATTTCAAACTATTAATTAACTTCCTTGGCATTGGCCTTAGTCGCTATCTTTAATCGTAAAATGAAGGGGAGTGAGCAGAGTTCGGTCCTTCGGTGCAAGTGAGCTTTTAAATGCCACAGTTGCATTGATGCGCACACTGGCTGAACAATTCTATTAACTGCTGCCAATATGGTGCTGCCAGGATAATTAATTATCCTTTTAGACGGCAACAGACAGCCACAGCCACAGCTGGCGCATATGGTCGGCACAGAAACGTGGACAGGAAGTACATGTTTGGATGCCTACAAAGCCTACACACACACTGTACGAATGTATGCATGTTCGTGTACTAGGGTGCGACTCCTAGGTGCGTATCCTGTTAGGGACAGCAATGTATCAGTTTGTCGGCCTCAAAGATGAAATGTTCGTTCAAAAACGGAACGTTCTACATACTTATATTCAATATGTTTACTCGGAAATGTTTAAAAATTGCTTGGAAAATATCGTACAACATGTTGGTATGGACGAAAATAACCGATTCTGAGAATAAATAAAAAAAGTTTTCGGTTCAACCGTCTATCTCTGATATAAACAGTTTTGAACACTCTGCCTTGATGAGTGTTGTTGCAGTTTTTTTTTTTTAATTTCGGACGCAGAATGTACACCTCCTGATACTCTTGTACACGTCAACGACTGTACGAGTAAGAAATTCAACTCTGCAGCCGTGTAAAGCTTCTCTGGAATATCGTTTGCCTATCGGAGATACATTCAGACTATCTTCGTCTCCGTTTGGACATTTCCATATTGAGATCGTTTGTGTATCGTAGAATTTTAATATTTTTGTTGGATTTTGAATTTGATTATCGGGATACCTTAATGCTTGACCCTACACACACACTCACAGACTCACACACACACCCACATGCACAACATGTCGGAGTTAATGGATGTTAAGCTGTGAGTACATAAACCACCATGGCCATATGGCGACCATCAGTGAAGGTCGCAAACCGTATGTATGTCCATGTGTACACAGTCATACAGACATATATGGATATGTATGTATGTGTGTATGTATGTGTATTTTCAATGCTACAAACTACGTATGCAAAAATTTAAAGAATGATCCATTCATGTGCCACAAACAAACTCATGCTCATCTGAGAATCGATGTATTTACTCCTATGGATGTGTGTGTGTGTGTGTGTATGTGTGTACTTATTAAATATTTAAATAAAAACGAAATTGTCATTTCAATAGCGAGTTCAAGCGGATCATTTAATAATAGCACCACCAGTACAAGCGACTCAAAATCGCCACATCAAACAAACGCAAACACTCTCAGTGTCAGTGGTCGGTCGGTTCAGTAGTGTCCACAGTATCCACAATACATTATCCGTCATCCAATATCCAGCAGTGAGTAAGAAGCTGAAATCTTTAAACAAAAACTAAAAAACAATGAAAAACAACACCAGCCAGCGGCGGCAGCAACAAAATTCTCGCCTAGCCGAATGTGTCAAAATAATGCTTGTCGCACACACTCGTCACATATGTTCAGTTAATGGCATCAATTGGTCGTGGCGACGATGGCGGTGGACATGTTCTCAGAAGGCAGAACGCTGAAAGCGTGTCATGTTCCATTGTGTTGCACTTGTTGATCACTGTTCGATACAGTCACGAATAGACAATGAACATTCCAACACGGTCTGGCGTGGCCGGTCTGGTCTGGTCTGGTGTTAACTTAATTTATTTAATTCCATCATATGTATTCTAAACGATAACTGAACGGCACACAGACACCCAGAGACAACGACAACACACCGTACACTCTAGAGCCCGACCGAAGCCCAAAGTATTCGGCGCGAATATTTCACCAATGAACGTTAGAAAGTCTACATTTTGTGTGACGTCAAAGGATCCGATCCACAGATTAAACTGGCTGTTCACAAGGTACGGCCATTGAAATTTCTGAGTTATAGGAGCAGTGCCACGACAATTTCTGGTCGAACATGCTGCGAACAAACCTGGGATGTTATAAAAATATGGCTTTGGAGTGCATCAGTTGCATTTGGTATTTCAGCTTTCCCGGGCAATTTGTTATTCGAAACAAAACCGACTAACCGTACCTCCTGCTTAAGCTTTCCCTGGATAGTTTTGCATGGCTTCGAAATTACTCTCCTAAAGTAAGGTAAAGTCGCCGGCATTTACCAGGTGAAAAGGGCCACTGAGAAACTGTTGTTGTTCTTCTCAGGATACGTTTCTGGGATTACTGTGTGATACACTACTCTCAAAATGCTACCATCATTGTAATGTTCATAAAACCGGACAGCGGCAGTTTTTCAATGGGCACTCCAATAACTGAGAACTTTGATTAGGCTCTGCTTTTTTCTCTAAAGCGTAATTCGGAGAAGTGAAGAAATGAACTTCTGACAATTCCAGGCAGGCTTAAGATTACCGAAAGAGATTAATTTGGTGTTTGTAATGATCTGTAATCTGGCAGCTCTTAACAACTCTGATTCACAAGCCAGCAATACTAGATTCAGCAATCAGATGTTTTTGTAAAAGTGCAGCTGTAACTGTAGGAATCAGTTTCGGTTAGGCGGGACCATTCTCATATCGACAATCGACAACTTGTCCACTGATCCAATAGTTTTTTTTAATGCAGATTTTTAGTTACGTGAAGTGAGCACTAAAACTAAGTGTTGTGGACGTGCAGTTTCAATTATTCGATAGTTTTCAGTTAACCCCTTGTGGACCCCTTGTGCTCTTACATTTCAAAGACAAATTCAAAGTTTAAAAATTTTCAAGGACCTGCAAGGATATTATTTATGTGGCCAGGTTGAATTTTATTTTAATTTTAAAAAAATAATTATCAATTAATTTATGATAAAAAGGAGGGGTGAAATAAATCCCCAATGAAAGAAAGCCTTATTTAATTATCACTCTTGGGCTTTATTTCACCACAACTATTTTTCAATAATCGAAATTAGTGCCACGTTATCGCAAAGACCCCAAATAAAGGGTGTTTTTTATTGAGGTATAGAACTTCGAATTGAAATAAAACACAAGAAAATCGTTTTAATGTCCATCAATTTGGCTTTATTGGAAGGATAATTTTATGCCATTAATGTTTAAATATGATTTCGGGCATGTGGCCGCCGCGGCTGGCTCGAATAAAGCCAATTCTACAGGTCCAATTTTCAACCACTTGTTGGAACCACAACTCATCCACATTCATGCCATCCAATTCGAAAACAAAATAGTCGGTTATCATGGCTCTATAACGGTCTCCAATAACGGTAACTGGCTCTGCAGCATTATTTCGGAAGAAGTATGGCCCAATGACTCCACCAGCCCATAGAGCACACCAAACAGTCAGTTTTTGTGGATGTAATGGCATAAAATGGACGGAGCTTGCGGTGAACTTCGCGAACTGAACCATTACTTTCGAAATAAATTTGCACGATTTGCAAGCGTTGTTCTTTTGTCAACCTGTTCATGATGAAATGGCAAACCAAACTAAATATTAATCACTTGACAGCTGACAAAATGGCCGCCAGTTAAAAAAGTGATGCCAACTTAAAGTTCTATACCCCAATAAAAAACACCCTTTACATGACAGATTACCGTTATTCTGGGAAGACAGGGCTACGAACAATTACCAACAAATTGGTGGGAAAACTATACAAATATTTTACATGTAAGTATTTCGAAGGGGATACTTTTAAATACCGTCGGTCGACAAAGGGTTAAGCGGATGGTGACCCCCAGCCGACTGTGTCGCCTTTGGTTTCGATCAATGCATTTGGTTTTGTATTCTCCCACCATTTTTAAGATAAAGATAAAATGTCTCTGTTATGAATTTCCCCCCCAAAAATACAACATTCTACTAGAGACACATGTTTGCTAGCCTAAATAAAGCGACTTATTTTCCCGTCCTTTCAAACCCGATCATCTGGACATGGACAGAATTGTAGTTCTAGCGTTGAGTCTCGTACGAAAAGGTTTCAAATATATTCCACCCGCAATTCTCGTAGGAATGTAAATCGTAGGCAATGAATTGCAATAAGTATGGATATTACATTGTGTTATTTTAATTTGTGCTTTTAAATAATGTTCGCCATGTATTTGTTTATTTATTGTCCCGACTGTTGTGGAAAATGTGCTCGGAATTCGATTTGGCGTTTATTCAAATCAGCAATAAATAAATTCAACTGCACAAGTCTCCACTCGTGTACATTTCAAACGATTTCAGCGATGGCGATGACGATGTCGATGGTTACAAATTAAGCGGCGCCCACAAGAGCGATTTTCAATTTATTTATTTGCTTTTGCAAAATATCCCCCATACAGTTTTGTGTGAACACGGTGGAGGCCTGTGTCGGTACGAAAGTATTAATGATTTTCTGAAATAAACACAGGCCATGCATGTCCATGTCGGGCTGTGTGTATAAATGAACTTATATTAAAGCAAAACTAAGGCAATTTGTAGAGCAAATAATCTGGAGTGAATTTTTCTTTCATTAGGCAAATTACCAATTTCATACACGGCAAATGTTTACTGAATTACCCACAAACATACGTCTGTACATTAGATTGGGTAATGCTCAATGCCAACAACATGGAGTTTTGTTTGGGTAACCTACTTATCTTACTACATCTTATGGTCCAAACAAAAGATATGTCTATACTCGACAAGTGGGCCAGACTAACGCTAACGGAAAACTTTCGTCTCTCCATCCCACGACGATTTTTCACGCAGAGGCTAGCGGCTCGAATTGTGTTTAATCACTTATGCACGGTTGATTGGTCCTAGTGTGAATGGGAGTGCGTGCGACTTTCATACAACAAATTCAGGTTGATATCCTGAGCACCGGTCACCTTACGAGTAATCGCAGGTAAAACATCTCCGGGAAAAGCCGTGGCTCCCGGTCAGTGAGTATGCAAATTAGATCGTGCTCAGCTCACAGCTTCAATGTGTAGGGAAACACATGCAGAAATCATATGAAATATGATCGAAATATAGAAAGTCTGCAACGATCCTGTCCACTAATGACTTGTAACCCACCGTCTGCATACAAAAGCAACAACAACGGAACAAGTTGCATCTGAAAAAAAATTAACTTCAGATAAATTTCTCCATTATTAAACAATTTAAAAAAAAATAGATTTCTTTTAAATTCATATCAGACCTTCCAATCATATGTAGCAATTGCAAAGGGAATCCTACCCTCTTTATTGCACATATGTAGTAGTGTGCGTGTTCTCAGGTTGGAACTTTCTACTGCTCGAACGCCTCGTAAAATGTAACATTTAGTAAATGAAATGCACGGAAAATGCCCATTTCATTTATTTCACATGCGCTGAGGTGTTGATAAATTAATTGTGGAAAAATGTGGTAAACATCGGGCAAATCAATTGAAATGTTTACTTTGCCAATAGCACAGTAAGCGAATACTAATGGCTTCGATTAATTGCAATCACGATTAATCGATTCACGGTGAGATTATTTATTACATATGTATGTATGTTTGTCCGATTACTTGATTAGTCGTACACTGATTGATGAAATGTTGTTTGATTTCTTCAAAACTTCCGATTAATCGATTACATTGTGCACAGCCACAATCGATTCGTTTTGTGTTATTGATATTTAATTAGGGGATTCACGACAGCGGCATTACGAACACTCTGAATTTGCCCCAAAATGCTGTCAGTAAACTTTTAGCCAGTTCCAACTGTAGAACAGTGTGAGTGAAGGAAAACTCAGCAAGGATTATCAACGAGACGGCAGCATAGTCTTCTTCTAGATCCATACACTAAGTTCACCGTTGAATATGTTTTGTATACATTTTGACAAACATTGCTTTAGAATGGCCGATCGCGGCACCCATATTGTGTATAGATTTTTTAGACGAGATCTTTAAGGATTTGTGAAATAATGTCTGGGGTTGTCACATTTAAATGCTGCAAATTAACAAACCACAGTTAAGTGCAATGGTACAGATCCTCATTTACATACAAATTACGAAATTCATAAAGTATTTTGTTAGTTTTTTTTTTCAACAAAATGATGAGAACACTGTCTCCCACGGGACGGGACGGAAGAGTCTGGGACAGGTACAACTTTTGTTTTTTAAAAACCTTTGAACAAAGTCTGCCAGTGCAAATCAGCATTGTCTTTCCTTCTGAAAGAGTCAGCCTTTTGGGATCCCTTGGTCCACTGCGATATTATTTAGATGTGCTTAAGAATACCTGCTTTCTGACTAAATGAAAGTGTGAATGTTAGTCTCGGCTCACATTGGTAGTGCACAGGTTAGGTTGATTACAAATTAATCAAATCCCACCCTAAACATATCAATTAATACAATATTCATAGTTTAATTCATTTAATTCGTTTTTATTTGACATAAAGAAATTCACTGAGAGGCATCTGCAGATCAACAGCTGACTCTGAACAATTACAATTCCCTCAACTGAAATTCCTAAACCAAAAAAAACTTGATTTTACTCGTTTTGAATAAAATCGCCTAGAAATTTCGAATTATTTTTAAAAATAAAAATAGATTAAAATCATATCGCATCTGCTTATAAAACGAATAATCGCTTATCGTTACCTGTAATTGCAAATGCCGATCGACACCTTGTGTAGATGGGGGGGGGGGGGGGGGGGAGAAAACGGTTGCCATATGTTCGTTTTAATGGGACATCAACATACATATGTATGCAGGTGTGTATGTGTGTGTGTTTGTATATCTACAGCAAGATACATACATACTATGCAAACACATTTTAATGAATGATGCCTCAGCTTGAGTGCAAATGTTTGTACTCTCCTACTAACTTGCAAAGAAACGTATGCCCATTGAGCTGTGTGTGTGTGTGTGTGCGTACGTATTTGTACAGACAGAGTGGCAAAGCAGACGGGTCACACCACATGACAGCTGGCAGCCGACAGACAGAATTAGCCATAAAATACGCGAAAACCGCGAGTGACAAAATAATCACGATCAACGACAGACGACAAACGGAGATCTACTCAGTGTGACACATTGCCGTCAACAAACAGTCAGTCGGACGGACGGACGGACAGACGGGGAACATGCACGTCGACAGACAGATGGGCGCTTGGTGCTTCTACTTGTCGCTGCCATGTTCAGACAGCTTGGCGTAGTGTGATTGGTACGGAAGCATGCATCACACATGGACAAGTAGCACTTTCAGTCGCCAGAGTTCATTTGCATTTTGGGATCGCATCGATCCACTGTTTGTTGTTTCATTCAGTGCGGCAACAATGACTGCATGCAACAAATGCGATACGGCGGACCTCCACCACCACCACAGCATGTGCTTGCGGTCGGTATTCATTTCATTGCAATTGCATTTGTGATGTTGTGTGGCTGGTATTCGTTTCTGCATCCTATGAATGACTCGTGCACACACACATATGGATGTCGTTTGCCTACACTCGTTTGTTTGTATGTTACCGAATGCACCGCAACATTTGCACGTTTGTCTGTGAGTGAGTAGGACTCGCGTATTTGAGAACTAATTGTGCTCATTCCCCAGTAGAGTCTGTGTGCGAAGTAGGCGGTGCAATTAATATGCTCTAATTTCTCTTTAACGATACAACAACTACGAAGCCACAAACACTTCTATCTGCCTTCTGTTAATTGCACTCATTGGCCCAATTCACACGGGATTAATTGTTCTGGTCTAACATGGCAGCTTGTAGGCATTTTCGGTGAGGAGAGTCGTTTTTGGTTGGATTAATTTTTCATCCAGCTACAACCCCGCATTACCAGAACAAAACTAATACATGCACACAAAACAAACGTGAAATAAATAAAGAAAATACTAACACACACAAAGCTGTGTATACGTATACAATTTTAGTCAGATTAATTAGTCTCGTGTGTTTTGGAAAAAACAAAAGTTGTTCGGACTAAAAATTATTCCCGTGTGAATTGGGCCATTGACTCGCACATACACAGCTACGCACAGTTGCAACTAATTGTTAGCAACTTCTCGGGAACAGTAACGGACACTCCGCCATTCAATTGCCTTCAATTGTTGGTACTTTCAGTCAGCGATATTTGGATAAAAACGAAACCGAACTGGAGAGAGATCATGCCCATTACCGAAAAGCGATCAATATTAAGCAGCGATCAGTAGAGTCAACATATGTATACGAACAAAACAACAGTGGAACTGAATTAAATTCTAATGGGTTTAAGTACCCTACACCGTAGAATGGACTAGGACCGATGTTTGCTATCTGCAACATGGTACAGAAATTGGCATTTGCTAGTCAATCGTTCGACAACAAAGCCCTACTAGAATAGGCGACTGTCACATACAAATCGTTCGGGACAATTAGAAGTCGGTGCATTTATTGTTCAGAAAATCCTATTTATTTTTTGGGACGGAGTCTTCCAACAGCTATCACCGAACTCTGAAGCCGTATTGCCAAGGACGTTGTCAACTCTGCCCTTCGTTGATGTGTGTGTTCTGTTATAGTCATGATTTTTACAACGCCTGCAAAATGCACAGTTTCTGCGAGCTACGAATATTTTTTGCTGAACGGTTTCGGTTTCCAAAGAGACTCCAATGTATAAGGAGGAAGTTTCTGTTTGTTTCGGAGTTGTTGGGCCACGCGACTGGACATGCCAAATGTTACTGAGCCATAATAACTGAATTTGATTGCGTTTGTCCTAAATTGGATGGCATGGACTGAGCAGGTATTATGTATGTATTTATTGGTTGTTAGATGAAATGTATTATTTTCAGAATATTTCCGTGGAATAGTCGTCAAGATCGTGCGATTTAGGGGTCTTAGGGCATCTTCTCTCTGATAATCGGTTCAGATGGACGGCGTAAGCCAAATGAAGCCCTTAATGTCAAAAATATTAAACCATCTGTTACACACGGTGACAGCTCCCAATTTGCTATGGGGGCTGTATAGAATTATGGACAGTCAGACATGTATATTTGTCAATCCTAAAGGTAAATCTCCAAATTAGTTGTGATAAAATGGGCCTTCCCAGAAATTAGATGTATTTTCTACATGGTAACGATCCGAAGCTTACAGTTCTGGACGTTAAACTATTGATTATGTACAACTGTTACAATTTACAACACTTCGGACTTGAGTTCGACAGAAAAACCCCATACTTCATCGACGGCTACAGTAAAGCAAGGAATGACGAGGAAAAAATACCGATGGAAAAGTGTCGATAATTAATGGATTTGATCACAAGATGCTGAGAAGCTGTCTGAGCTAACAATGATTGTCCTACATATAAAGAAAACACTGTATCTAAATAAAATGGCAAAAATACCTTTATTTCCTAAAAAAAAAAAAATAACGGCCATTTGAAACAAAGTTCAAAATCTCATAGTTTAAATAAAACTTGAATTATTTCGAAGCGAAAGTTTCATGTTTCCATTTTTTTCAAAAAATATATCAAATTCCAAAGAGGTAAATCACTTTGGTGACTCACTGTATATGGCAGGGCATGCTAACCGTATAACTGGGCTCAGACGATAGCCTTCAATGTGGACAAGACAGAGATCGGAATAAAAACAAAGATTCCGGTTTTCAATGAAGTGAAATGTGTGCGATTAATTCTGAAAAAGAAAGAGTGGAACGGACAAAAACACTCAAACATTTTGGAGATGTCCCCCGTGAATGTAGTGTACTTCTCTGTCAGCGATAGGGAATAAGGGTACAGAACGGAGGAAAAAGCCATGGCAAATGTAGTAGTGTTTCTTTGACGTTTGTCTTCAATTTGAGAATGTCACAACTGAACGGATGAGCAGAAGATACCGTTAACATATCTGAAAAACGATAGCGAAGGGCGACAATAAAGTTCTACTATCCCCTACTATGACTATGAGAATGAGAGTTCAAAATATCCAAAGTTAACAAATTTGCAGACTTGGAAAACCGGGTAGGAGAAACTCAACAAAATCCCGGAATACCTACATTTAAAGCGGAGAGCACCCACTCATGGCCGCGAAAAAACCCAGACCAATGCCAATTTAAAAAAGCCGTTAATTATTTTCCAGCCGTCTATGTGAGGCGACAAACGATCTAAAGCGACAAAATAAAATGGCAATGATACATTTTGATGTATTCCTTTCTTGTCCGAGTGCAAAAGGAATGCGAGTGAACACAACCTCATGATCAAGCATCAAGCACTTCATGATCTTTAGAGCATCCGGGAAATGAAAATGAAAATTCAGATGTCTCTCTGGCAATCACACATCTAGAATCTCACTCTTCTAAGTATGATACCAGACTGCAAAATCCTTATTTTAAAAGATTATTTTACCGTCGAGAAATAGTTGGTTGCACCAATTGTAGTCACTCTTCATAAACTGGTGAAGGCTGGGAAAAAAATCTATGTACGTACTACATACGTATTATTGTATGGGTTGGAGGAAAAATCAAATGATACTGCCAACCAAAGAGTGACGCTAGTTTGAAAAAGACACCGCTTGAAGTACTGGTTCAGCTTCAAACTCGAATGAAATGAGACAACATGAAATCGGATATATTTAAAGTGCTCTGATATGCCGGGTGTGCGAAGGGTCAGTGTAACAAAATCAAACAGTGGGTTCCGGGCCGGTGAGTATACAACTCACTAATTTGTTCGAGATGTCTCCCGTTGCTTCCTTCATGGACCGTTAAGGGAAACACCTATCCTGAGTACAACAGTTTCCACTGGTTTCATTTTAAATATTTGTAAAAACTAATCGTCTATCGTCGTGTAGTCAGGGGTCATAATTAGACATGGGCATCGGAACAGTTTTTGTTATCGGTCTAAGTTCAATGGCCTGACGCTGTTTGTTTATCATGTGAATGTACGACTTTGTCGCTAAATATTTGACGATATCGGTTTGCAGCCTTCTTGAACTTGAAATGAATCTTTCACATCGACGAAACGTTCTGCTGCCAATGATGCCAATGATTAATATTAATTAAAGTTGTGTATTCTCACAGTGAACACACCAATGTGCATGTATTGTGTAAACACACACACTCACACACTAACACAATGTAATTAATTTATTAGCAGCACACATAACAATGATAACACCCGCTACCAGTAGGTTTGGCGCTGGCAGTAGGTCGTACTTGTGGGGCAAGAGCGAGTATATTGCAAAAAAAAAAAATAATAAAAAAAAATATCCCATTCGAATACAATATGAAATAAATTAAATATGTATGCTTGTTTGTGTGTGAGCACGAATATGATGCATCACCAATACGAATTGTTCATTGCGGCGAGTAATCTTCAAAAGTTTATGATCTTTCAAATAAATTGGAAATAAATCATTTGTGTTCTGTTTATTTATTAACAATTGCGATTTATCTCCAACAACAATGCTCGTAATCACACTTTTGTCATCTACTCGTACAATTTGAAATAGCAAACTGAAAAAGATTTCAATCGAAGTTGAGATAGTTCTTCCACATCTGCGCCTGGCACACAACTCAGTGGTGCATCAGTATACCAATGAACAGTCGATTAGAATAAATTACATCTCGAAGATGTGACCGACTTTTGTCAGCACAAGTAAATCTAACATTTGTCAGATTTTCTCAGTTTTTGTGTTATCTTATTCGTACGTAATTTAGCTGGCAATGAAAAAATGAAAGTCAAAGTCTTGCATACAATTTAAAACTGCACATCAGGGGAGGAATAAACACCGCCTAACATTTTAAAAATTAGTTTTCATATAGTTTCTTCTTTACACCCACAGGGACAAATGAGACCACCTGATAACACAGATGTTAAGAAGCAGTTCAGAGATTTAGAGAAATTAAAGTTTTTGTTTGCCCTACCAGTGTTGGTGTTCGAACTGGAAATAGTTGTGCCGGAGTCTGTGATATGGTACCGCGAGTTGTCACGTTCCACTAGGATTTTTGGCCCAGCCTGACCAACTGGGAACGGCCCCTCGTGCAGGTTCGCGGTGTCTACGGCTGGGCACCTAAATCACAGGTAGTGGTCGAAAATCTACGATGTCTACACAACCCATCGATTCACAATATCTATGAATAGTTTCATTGATGAAGGAAACTTTTCAAGTAGATAACTGCCACCTGTTGTTCTCACATTAGACATATATTTATTTTGGGCCTAATATCGTGTCTCCTCTTATCTGAAAACAATTTAGAAAGGCACCGCAGAGCATATATAAATTGCCAAATTAAATGCCGTCTAAATTTGCATCGGTTTGCGACACATTTTGATATTGATTGAGTTGGAACTACAAATAATTTCGTGGGCAAACTGCCAATGTTAACGGCACTATTGATCATGGTTTTCTGTATACTTCCATAGTGGCTGACATGCAGGAGAAATGCGTCCATTATCTGTATATGTCGATCATTCCCCTCAGTATGGTGTCATGTAATCAGTTTTACCAATCAAATTCTGTTGCTTTATTCTACTAAAAATGTCCTATTCCACAGCAAACATATAAATTCAGAACTTCAGACATGCATACATATATTCAATGAACGTAATTGCAGAATATTCTACTGATAAATCCCCTCTCAAAGACCTAACATGTAATCTCTCAACTTAGAAGTCTCAACTTAACGAGTATTGACTTCGAACATGGAGACAATACCGGTCACACATGCAAAGAAAGACCGACTTTGCATAAAAACCTCACACTTTGAAAGTGTGTTGGATTTTGTAATCTGTTGGAGTTTGTCGTTTGTGACAGGACCAATCGATGGTTTCAATTGAGAGACAATGGATTTTCCGCCAGCATTACAGTACGAGACTGTGACTTCAACCTTGGCAGATTGAACTGACACTGAGTTGAACCGGGGTTCACCCTTTGTGGCAAAATCCTTTTCCTGAATTTCGAATGGAATTCGAATTTCCATTGATATTTGCTCAAAACTTTAAAGAGTAGAAAATTAATAGCGAACATAAAATGCTACATTATGGTTTTTTTTATATCTTCACTGATACAGCCCTTTAATCTGGAGGAAATACATTGAAATGCACAATTTTATCAATTCATTCATACACACACACACACACCAGCACACACACACACTAGTGCTAGTGGAGAACTCGTATATCTGTGCGTACAGGCAATTACTGTATAGCTGTGTAGTATTACTGGGTGATCGGCATAGCTACGAGGGAGAGTAGGCGAGTAGGTGTATAGGAGCGTAGGAGAGTAGGAGTATGCGTTGACAATTACGTGGTGTAAACGGTAGACAACAGTGGGAGCGGAGAAATCACAGCAATAACAACAAGGAAGTTACAATTCGTTAGTACGTACAATCGCCTCAGATCAGATCTCTGGGGATGGCACAAGGAGACGAACAAGAAGAAGGACGACAAAGAACAGCATCAGCAATGATTACAACAGAAACGGAAAAGACAACAGACAACATGTTGCCAATGTCCTTGGGGAGAATTATCATTATGTGAATTTTACATGGAATACCAACAACAGAACCGAACAGAACAGAACAGCATAGAAAAAAGAATAAAATAAAATAAATAAACACAACAACAGAAGAAACAGACAGAATAACAACAACAACAACAATGTGAATGAGATTTATACATCTTTCTACGTACACACACACACACACACACATACTCGAGAATATATGGAAGAAGTACACACAGTCGCACGCACACACATCGTACCTACTTACACTTACTTGATGAACCTAGAGTGTTGCGACTTGTATACTTGCGTTGTTTCCTTTATTGTTGTTGCTGTTGCTGGCGGTAGGATGGCTTGATTTTCTCGTTGTTTATTGTTGTGTTGTTTTTGCAATGATTGCAAATAGAGTCTAAGTGGTGCGCTGGAGTAGGGAGCAGGGGTGGACGAACGAACCAACGAACGAATGGATGGATGGATGGATGGATGAATGGTTGGCGAGGAAGTTCCCTTTGTGCTACTGATGCAGGGATAATAAGAGAATTGTATGCGATGTTAATCAAAACATTGATTGCTCTGTGTGCGTACATCTGTGTGTGCTCGTCTCTCTGTTTCTCTGAGTAAGCGTGTGTGTGTGTACAGCATTTTCGATTTGTACTCATCGAGTTCGAATACCACTACATCTGGTTGCGGCTATAGCGCGCCATTCAAAAGACACTTAGTGTGTTGATGGATTTATTACTGTTGCCTGCTGGCTGTTCTAAGCCAATAGTTTCGTTTTGTTCAGCGTTCATAAAATTGATATATAGACATAGAGATGAACCATGTACACATGTACATTGTACATGTGTACACACGGACGAACGTTCATAGGTGAGTATAAATGTTTGAAATTGAATATTACTCATACGTCACGGCAACTAATTATAGACGAGCATGTCGTAAAACAATCCTATAGCAAACATTCACCATGTGTCCATGTCGGTGTATGTATGTGTGTGTGTAAGTGTTTGCACAAATCAACATTTAACAAATATCTCGGAATCAATATTGAATATATGTATGTATGTATGTATGTATATATGTATGTATGTACATATAGGAGAGGGAGACCTACAACACCATTATAGCATTAACGACATTAAAGTTATTAATAATATTTGTCAACGACAGGCGTTGTGTGAGGAAAACAATGAAAAGAAGAAAAACAAAATTAACAACATTGAAAGTGAAACAACAGAAACACGGGAAAGACACACGGCGGCGGACCGCGGCACGGGATGGCAGCATCTCGGGTATGATTTGTTTTGTGTTTGTCTTTTTTGTTTTTTTTTTTTTTTTTTTGGTTTTGGTTTTATTCGTCCGTCACAGAGTGCTCGTGGAAAAGACACAAACAATAATTTGATGTTATTTAATTTTCCACAACTCATCTAGATATGATTTTTCTTATACTGGGCTCTTTTTTTTGTATTTCATTAATATTGGACGTTCTTCATCTGTCTGCAAAACACAAAAGAAAAAAAAAACACTCGCTTATATTACCGGAATATTTTCTGTGTTTTTTTCTTGGGGCGGGGGGGTTTTGTCGTTTATTTTTTTTTTTTAGCGCGTCAATTTATTTATGTTTTTGTTTTTCTTGTTTTGGTGAAAATATGCGTTTCTTATTAGAAATATTCGCCCGAATTCGTTTTGTGTGTGGCGGGCGTCTTCCTGGTCGATTTTCAGTTGTTATTGTTTCTTTGGCTGTTTGCAATGTTGTTCGCACATTTGAGTCCCGAGAGATACTGAAAACTCAGATATATTGCAAAGTACTTTTATGCGTTGCTCTATGCCTGAGTGGCGTCAAAGGCAGCACACAGACGTCAACTGCGAAGCCCATGGAGCAAACATCTCATAGTTCACAGCCAGCCATCGTAGCTGTACATCATGGGCAACATCGTCATCATCATTATCACTGTCGTCGCCGTTGCCGTTGCCGTCGTCGTAGTCATCATCATCGTCATCATTCGTTTCATTTGGGCCTCCACAGACACAGAGTTCACAGCCTGCTGTTCTCTGATCTGAGGCGGCGACAGCGCGTATACATTGTATACATTATGGAGCCTCTTACTTATTTTCATAGTTTACTTTTACTTTTGTGTTGTTGTTTTGTTACTTTTCGCAAACTGTTTGCAGCATCCCAAAAAAAAAAACAAAAAACAGAGAGTACGATTGATGCTCTTAAGAGATGTTTATACAGTTCGTGATAAACGCTAGAAAACTCACTTCACAGAAGGCATGTTTAGAGTTTGGCACATCCAGGAAGATATCATCATTCAGCAAAGATTATTATCTTTCTTAACGATTTTTTTTTTAAACTTCCAATGATAATTCGATCCGGTTTGAAAAAATTGGCACACACAATACGATCTCCCACATTTGTAGCTATTTTTCAAAAACAGCGTTTAATTGAAATAAGGACTCGTTAAAATTTGAGATATAGGTTTATAGCCATCGATGACACTAAGTGGACAAGACATGTGTACGACACCGTAGAAAGCTTCAATTAAATTTTTTATTATTTTTTTTTTCAATTCGATTCAATTTTATTTTGTTAATATAACAAAGTCGTAACATAAGCGATGTTGTTTAATTAATGTACAAATTTATTGAAGGAAAATTCACCAAAAACCGTTTTAAAAAGTCTGGCATTTTTTATACTTCTTAAAAAAATAATGCGAAAATAACACCAAAGTCTTTTGGGATTGGGATTAATCGTCTTCGTATTTTGTTGTGTAGTGTTGTCTACTTTCTCCCACCCAATTAAGCTAGTCCCCATTTTCCTAGGGCACCAAAATCCTACCCGTCGGTATGTGTTTCACTGGCAGGACTCAAAGCAGTTATGGAATTTCCTTACTCAGCGATGTAAAAAATGACTTTCAGTTGTTGTTCAGTGAAATAGCCTTGAGTTGGATGCAGAGAATCCCAAGTGATTTGGTATTATTTCCCGAATGAATTGATTTCACAAATCCGCACCCTGACCGTATGTTAAATAAGTGTATGTAAGAGAATAACGGAAATTCCTCCCTACATCGGATTATAACAACAGGCGGTTGGACGCAAAGAGTCATCAAGAGAGATACGGTGAAAGAGTGAACACACAATCTGTCCTACTTCTGTACGCGTAGTGGCTCTCTTAGCTTGCGTACTTGCCACTACCAAAATGTGCTCTTTTTGAGTTACTTTTTTGCTGTTTTTTTTTTTGTGTTTTTTGTTTATTCGGTGTACAAGTGATGCTCGCAAAACAAGATGTGTGTGGTCTGATAAGCCAATTCATTGTGACAATGTTCTAATTGAATTTGTTTAGCTGTTGCATATCGGAATTCCTGCTGATTAGCGCCACGTCCGCTTTTTGCCTTTAGAGATTGCCGGCTTTTGTCATATAGCGTTGCATAGCGAGCGTGGCAGAGTACGATGAAGCAGAGCACAGCAGAGCAACAATAAAACAGACACAGTAACGGCAGACGTCACAGAACATGTGATGAGAAAATGTTGATGTCTTCTTTTAGCGGCTACAGAAACGAGTGTATGTGCACTTAACAGGTGTATGAAAATGCTCTTTGTTTTTCAATTTCATATCGACTCACTGTGAATCAAATGCACACACATACAGAGAGATATTTCCTTGCAATTGGTCACGGTTATGGACTTGATATACAAATTAAATTCAACATTGCCCGAAGTGTTAATTGTTTGGCGGGTGCTGCGGTTACCGATATCAATTATAGCCACAAAGGCTAATTAAGACAAAAACTATAAATACTTAATTATGGAAATCGAAATAGAATCAGTGCTTTTCAATGATTAGCCGACTACGTTCTAAACGATGGAGGTATGTGTTCGCAGATGAACATGTCGGTTTTATTGTGTGTGTTTGCGTTACGTTGCCTAGCGGTTGCCCGACAACATTTTCGGAGATGAACACGTTTTTGTTTTGGTGCGTGTGCTATTCAAACATCCACACAAACTGCTAGTACTCGGTGCAGTAATAAATGTCCACTTTAATGGAACAGACCCATGAGTGTTTCTTTTTCAGTATGGGTGGTTTGGTGTTTGGCGTGTATGTATGTACGTATGTGTGTATGCATATATCGATACATGCGATGGCTGTCACTGCGTATGAGTGATATAAATGCAGAGCGTTAAGTATACTCTGCGAAGTTAGACATTTTCTCAGTTGAAGGTCGTTGTTTTAACCAAACCGACTCGACCCGACGCGACCCGACACGACCTATCATCATTGTCGTCGTCGCACGAAGTCATTGTTTGCTGTGTGGTACATTGTTAATAATTGAAGCACCACAACAAAGTTTCACTCTCTCGCACACACACACACACACACAGTCAGTTTTGCATATTTATGTCGGTCTGCTCATATAATGTGTCACATTACTCAATTATTATTCGAGGGTGGGAGTCCTCTGTCGTATGCAAAGCAGCGAGCAGTCGCTGACCGCATTATTGTCTCAAATGGATTATTGTTATTATTATTATTGTTATTATTATGTGTGCACATTCACACATACATCGATGTGGACTTGTGTATGCAATCACATGTATAACAGTGTAACTGTATGTAGTACATGTAATTGATTAAATTGAATTTAAGTGGCCGTGGAGATGTTTACTACGAACTCGTAATCGTACAAACACTCTCACACGCACACACAGCCATACATGATGCCGGCGTCGATGAGTGTGTGTTCCTCTTGATTGTTTGTACGCGATTCCAAGATGAATGAAATGTGCCTTGGTTCGCCACTTATACGCGGGAACAACTTGTACGTACATACATGTGTGTCGGGGTCTGTGTCATCTGCATTTACCTGTTTTGGAATTGTCCCCATTGGCAGTGCTAACTGGTGATCTGCCCAACAGCTCGACGACTTCGTCCTCGTAGGTGGTGCTGCGCCGTCGCTGTCCGCGTCGTTGTGACATCGTGTGGGGAATTTGTAACTCACACCCCCTACTAATTGGCGCCAAATATCACAGTTCGCGTCGATAGCGCGTTTTGAAAGTTATTCAGTGTTAGAGGGGAGTTGTGTTCTTTAGAAATCCGCTCTACGTTATCGTTCTAAACAAACAGTTCTACCCATGGATGATTTCGCATTTGTCGCAATGTTTGGTTTTTCTTTTGTTGTGGGTTTATTCGTTGTCAGTTCTTATCTCATTGACGAACTGTGACGTTGCATGGCGCTCCTTCGTTGTTATTGGATTTGTTTATTTTTCTTTTTTTTTTTGTTTGTTTTTTTTTTTGCAAAACGCAATCACATTCGTTTGGCCATGTGCTGTATTATTTTTTTTATTTTTTTTTTGTGTGGCCACTCGCGATATGTTTACGTGTATTTTTAGAACGGGAATTAAAATTGATAACGTTTTAGTTTTTATGCATACTCTACAGACGCACATACACCCATAATTCAGTTGTATTGATCGACCGATCGATCGATCTGTTTGCCGACAAGAAACGTTCTTGTTGGATTTCTTGCACCGCCCCCACCGAAAGGAGATTGTTTTGTGATACACTTTTATTTTTGGTCACTCTTCTCTTGCTCTCACTGTTTTCTCAATATTTGCAGCATCGTTTTGTTGTTGGTTGGTCCACACTGACGGTCGATACGCTCGATTTATTTTCGTATATGTTATTCTTCAGTTGTTGTTGTTGTTGTCATTCAATTCGATGCGATGCGATGCGCTGATTTGCACTGAAGCCAGTTGCGTTTAACACCGTTTAGTTTGTGGCGCAAGTGGTTCTGCTGTGCTGTGCAATGATATGGAACGTCCGTAATCGTTGTTTTAAGATTCGAGACTGAGCAAAAAAGCAGTGGAGACCATAACTGATATGTGTGCTGCGCTGGCTGGCTAGCTGGCTGGCTGGCTGGCTCACTGTCCACTCGTTTCACTTTTCGTAGCTTGAGAAGTGTACGGCAAAATAGTCGCACTATAAGCTTCACTAGGCGATTGATAAACTGTCATATGTGAGAGTGAGTTAGTGTGTGTGTTAAGCAAATGAGAGCAAAATTGTTGTAGGTATTTGCTGTTGTTGTTTGTTTGTTTTTGGGTTTAGTTGTTTGGACAGCCTTTAAAATTTGTTTCGGTTTGTTTCTCTGTATGTGTATGTCTGTGCATAGAATACAATGAGTAGCGCATAAACGTACCCCTTCTTGTTTTTGTTATTTATGGGCATCATTCCCAGCGTACAGACAGACAGACAGACAGGCGGACATGCTCGTGCATACATATGCACAGTGGTACATTTTTGTGACGCATGTTCTAAACTAGATATGGTAGATCGTATTTTTTTTTCGAAATTTGTGTTTGATGGTTTTTCTCACTCTAAACGCGAAGAAGATAAAATCAACGCAATGTGGACACGCAAAACAAATCTCGGAATTATAACCCGTTCTGTAGCTTAAGTTCGCGCACAGTGATTCGAACGTCGAAGGACAACAAAAGTGATACTGAAAATATAGCAGTTGTTTCGGTATATCGGGGTTGCTTCAAACAACTGGTAGTAGGTGTTTGTTGAAAATCTACAGCAACAAAAAAGAACAGCATCACAGTTATTCCTTAAATGTGGTCGGTTCTATTCTATACCCACATATCTACATGAAATCCACTTGGTCGTCCATTCCGCCGGAATCACCATCATCCCAGTCGGCACTGGATATTTTGGAGTCAACAGCGCGTTTGCTGTATTTTATGTGAATGCATTATAATCGAATGGCCCACGCGTGTTCAGATCATCAGATTTTACATGCACATTGGTCTACATTATTCTGACAGTTTGTTTTTGTTACGATTGCATCAAGAAATTCTTATTCTTCCTCTAACAAGAATACTCTCAGAAAATGTACCATCGTGCGATGTTCGAATTCTTACGCGATTATTTTCAATATGACAGCAACAACAACATCAACGACGGCAGCAAGTGCAAACAAAAAAACTCGTTGGGTTCGATCGGTCAGATTTCTATATACCCTCCGCCATGGATTGGCTTCCATGGCAGCAAAGTCCCCATCCCTACCGATCGCCATCCATTTCTCTTCGAATGTAATTCTTTTTACACCGAGATCACATGTACCCGAGATAACGAAGAAAACCCAAAAGGGAAACTTGTTGTCCTCTGAACAAATATCGTCCATTTATAATCCCGTACAGTGTATGGCCATAAGCAATGTCTTATCCTTTATGAGTTCGTTCTTAATTTCATCCTGTCTGCGCTATTGTGCTTTCCTCGGACAGATTGACATTTGAATTGTACACGACATCGCGAATATCCACTAATACATACATACATACATGCATAAGTGTATGGATCAACATGTCCAGGTGTTGCAAACGCAATGACAAATTTAGTATACTCTCCATCGTATGGTGGTGTGCATAAAAAGAATTATTCATAGTAACGTTTTAAAAGTAATTTTTGTAGATCGTTATCGTAAATGTTGCTGCAGCTGCAGCTTCTGCCGTCGTCGTCATCGTCGATGTTGTTGTTGTTGTTGCTGCTGCTGCTGCTTTTGTCGTCATTCACTTGTCACACCAAAAACCCGTTGGATTCACTGAATAGGACAACACAAGCGAAATACCAGCACCAGATGTTTTCGCTTCGTTGAGCTCCCCCCAAAAATAATGAAGTTATTTACGTATTTCTCTTGTCACGACCGGTGCCTTCCACGGCTGGCCGACTGAAATCGATTGATCCCTGGTGGAATGAATGAATTGAAATCCGATTCAAATGACTAAAAACTAACTAATTAACAAAAACAATATATATATATATATATACATAAATGTACATATGTATGTAGATAGATTTGCATACCTTGAAACGCTAACAGAAACCAGCAGCGATTTATCTGCACGATTTCCTATTAAACAGAAGCGACTGACAGACAGATGAAAGGCAATTCTACGAAATCATTTCGTTTTTTTCCCGTTAATTTTCATGGCATTTTCGTTGATTTTGAAATCAGCCAAAAGTACGAAAAACTGTATTACTGTTCGTGGAAAAACGGATTTATCGCATGCTGAAATACATTTTCCATCTGGAGAACAACAGAAGCAGAACACAAAAACAAACATTTTACATGTTCAATTAACACTAACGGGGGCTGGACCAAACACAAGTGCGAGTCGTACGTAATCTCTCCACGTTTCTGGCCGTAGCGCTGTGCGGATATACGCAAAACCAAATGAAATTGTTTAGGGAAAATGTTTGATTTTATTTATTTTCCATTTTAGCTGTCGAATTTGTTTTCATTCTGTTTGTGGCAGACATCATCCTTCTAGTATTGAAACATTTTCACTATTGTTGAGAATGTGAAAAAGAGTGTATAGGTAAGTACGAGGGCAGCTTGGCCACAAAATGTTGTACTTCGCAGCATAGTCTCCGGCTACATTTCCGGCTAACATTCGTTCATTCATTTATTTCTTCCAGACTTGTAGGCCAAATTAAGCAAATTACAAAATACATGTACAAAAATCTTTCTTAGTAAGCTTAAAAAAACTTCTCACTAATATTTAGTCCATCGTTTCTGTAATTTTTGTTTTTATTCAAAAATTGATCCTCAAAATAGGGGATGGTTTCTACATCCGTTGAAATGGCAATTCGTAGTGAAACTGAAGGTTTTTCTTTGCCATTTTACAGACAATCACTTTCACTGCAATAACATAACGCCCGGTATTCAATAGTCTGAGGTGCTGATACTCATATTGAGAACAGTTGAAAAAGAATACATTTCATAGTTAAATGACAAAAGATATAAAAACGTATTTTAACTTCATTTGATGTCGATTGGTGATCGATGCAGTATTCACAAACCAGTTACTGCTAACCTGGTTTTGTATTCAAAAACTATCCATCTTACCGCACAACAACGACCTTCATAACTTTGAATGTGAACAAAACCGCAACAAAACGAACATTTATAACTTTTGTTAAGAGTTACTTTTTTTCAAAGATTTTGTCTTAAAAAAAACTTTAATAATTTTTCAAATTTCAATTTTGAAATATCAAAATATTATGAGTCTGTCAACATTCTATCGAATGGGAGAATTCTTCAGTTTATCAAGAGAATACAATTTGTTAAATTTTGGTTTTTGTTAAAATTATTCATTTCTTATACATAACTTTAGAATGGAGTGCAAATAATGACATTACAAGAAGGGCCCAGAATCTGTGAATCTCAACCAGAAATCTCAATCTTACGAACGCCTTTGCAAAAGACAATTCGGATTACATTATACCCAAAAAGGACTAAGTGAAGACTGTGTTTGGACAGAAGGAAACTAACACACAAGACTACCCACAGGGCGCTGGACCGTAGGCAATATCATCGATATATCGCATGAATCTACCACGAGAGACAAAACGCATGGATGTATGAGGTGAGGATAGTACAGGATTCTCCAACAAGAGTTGTTATTTTGAATCACCCGGTATTTCGTTAGCTGTCACTTTTGAAGCTTTTTTTGTTTGACATTTGACAAGTAGAAACTACGCCGTTACTGAAAATGGAACGCTTGTTCAACAACGCATTGAAATTATGAAAATTCACTACAAAAATGGTGAAAATCTGGCAGTCACAGTTCGGAAAACTGAAAAGTTTCCAGACCGCGTTATTTCTCGAACTGGTGATCACAATTGACCGCCGAGATCTTGTGATTTAACACCTTGCGACTTCATCCTTTGGGGCCACGTGAAAGTTAAGGTCTAAGATCAACAGCCCAGCGTCGATTGAAGACCTCAACGAAAGAATTCGTGAGACAATCGAGGACATAAGGCAAAGTGGCTGCCGATTTGGTTATGGAAAATTTCATGAAAAAGATATGGTCCTGTAAGCGTGGTCGTGGTGGCCATTTGGCTGGTGTTGTTTTTCATTATTAAGGAAGGTATGCCTCCTCTTTATTATGAAATAAACATCCGATCATTTATCTCAAAAAATTTAATTTTTCTTTGAATACCAAAATAACACCTCTTGTTGGAGAACCCTGTACTTAGCAATGCAGCAACGAGGCAGATCCAAAATTACGATAACGTCGATACCTATCTGTGGAGCAGGTTTCCTGATGAAGACTCCGATTAACTAGCTGCCGTATCTCCAACCTTTTAATTTTCTTCCCACTCATTCTACTCTTCTGTGTTGTGCTAGGGAACCCTCCCACATAAGCGGGTAGCCGATTTCACCTGTACTACGATTATTGCGTCCTTTATTGAAACAGCGAAACAGAAGCCACATCGTCAGATCAGATAAATAATTCTCGTATTGTTACGATATATTTAGACTTGTGGTGTTGTGGTTTTCCCAGATTCAAGTTATTTTATTAATTTGAATTGTGACTGTGGAACCGCACTCATAAAAATATACCAACCAAAAATACATCACATTCAATATCAGAATCCGACGGACAGACTTCCAATTGACTTTTTGGCTCCCTGGAAATGTGTAACTAGGTTTCTTTTTGAAGTTTTTGTTTTTGTTGTGATCATATTTGTGTTATTGCGTTTTGTTGCGAGTATTTTTTGATACTCTAATGTGATCAGGGGTTTGTTCTTGTCGTTATGAAATTGAGAGAATTGATCTTTTTCGTGTATACCTCTTTCGATGATGTGTAGTGGTAAGTCGGGCACGGCCAATACTCTTGTTTTTTGTAAAAACACACACACACACAGTACTACACAAACAATGAAGTCTACACGATGAATGATAGAAATGAAGATTACGCCATGCGCATAATTTCCCGTTAGATGACGTATTTGTTCCCTGCCAACTCTATGTGCATCTACAACGAGGAAAAGTTTCAGATTGGAATACAGCATAAGAACTGTTGTTGGCAACCCTATTAGCCAATAGGAATACACTTCGCGTGACGTCACTGACATGCGCAGAACATTTTTTTCTGCGCGGAATGGCGTAATCTTTGTTTCTATCATTCTTGGTCTACACATTGTGGGAGCAACAACACTTTCACATGCATGGCAAATGAGAGAACAAGAAACACAATTTTGGCGACAGTTGTTACTGGAGAGAGTTACGCTTGAAGAAATCAGTATGGACTTTACGTTGCAAGTTGCAAGTTTGACTTTCCAGATCGATTTACAATTGTCTATGTTGGCCAACAGTTATAATTTAATTAACTTGGAAGATTTTAAATGTTATTATTTTTCGTTTGGAAATTGTCTCTCTAAAATCACAATTGTTCTCTACGAAAATATGTATTGTGAATTATGAATTTTCCAAGATTGTGAACTATCAAAGGCTATAACCGTATCACTATGAAAGCTGACCGGAATAGGACCTCGAGAATACCTTGTGATCACAGAAACAATGTGCCCAGTTTTCTTGAAATCAAAAGGGGGCAGGTTATACAGGTACATATAGATATCGTGGACGACCGTGGTGTGGTAGAATTAGTAAGACCATCAAACATTTTTCAGCGGCTGCTTCCTCATCGTAAATGTTGACGTATTTACAAGTCAGAGAGTAATCTCTAAGCCATGTAAATCTTCTCTAGAAAAGCATTAGCCGTTCGGAGCCGGCTTTAACATATTAGGTCCCGGTCATTGAGTATACACACACCGCTCACTGATTCGAGAGAAGTTTCCCGTTTGTTCCTTCACGGAGTGTTAAGAAAGAAATAAGTACATATAGATATCGCCACCAGAAATCCCAAATGACTTAACTTCACAGGAGAAGCCAAACACTGTTGTAAACTCTAAACTCTAAAAAATCTTCTTGTTACATCGCTTCTAAAATTATAAATTTTGGATATTGCCGTTTAAAATTTTGGCAGAGACATGTATTTTAGGTCATTTTACAAAATCGAATCAAAAATCATTTTGGATTTCAGGTGACGATATGTATTCTGTTCATTTAGAATTACCAAATCAGATTATTTCTAAAATTCTTCACACGGAAATTAGCGTCACTGGCAATTTCTTGAATTTCTCAGTCCAGCCTACACACTAAACTAACTGTGCATAAGTAGAATTCTCCGTTTATTATTCTCTTAGTGAAGCCAACTGAATCGGAGAGTTTCAAAATAATATTAAGAACATCCAGCGAGTTGCATTCACGAATGTCTGCGATCATCTTTGCCGAAATTTTCACCGTCTTCAATGGTTTCGGGAAGTGGGAAACCCTTTGTTTCCGGCAGTAGAAAGGTTAGAATTCCACCCACAAGACACACCAGGCCAAAAATGAATGGCGGCCACATCTCATGCAGTTTACCCAAGTCTGCAATATGTGGAGCTATCATGGATCCAATACGACCGATGAACGAGCAAAGTCCCAAGCCCGAATTCCGTACAACGGTGGGAAATAATTCCCCCGCATACAGATAGACAACGCAGAACATTATGGCCGCTCCCACCAAGCCAAGTGTGGCAAGGGCCACTTCGACTCGATAGTCCAGTCTGGGAATGGCGGCAATCACCAGAAGACTAGCCGCACTCACAAAGTTGGCAATGATTTGTGAAAGTCGCCGTCCCAGATGTCCCATCATGAATGCACATACTATGGTGCCCAGGCCACCCAGGCACCCACCGATGGCCACGTTGATGAATATGTTGCCGCTCAGGGTGGAGATGTATTGTGAGACGCCGTAATAGACCATGCAAACGTCCAGCCACTGGTATGTCATAACTAAGGTCTTCTTTCGCAAGTTGGGCATACGTAATAGGTCCAACATCACCCCCTCTTGCACCGCAGCCCGTCCGATCTTCAAACGGTATGCTTCTTCTATGTCGGGCCTAATGTGATCCGTTGGCTTTCCATTGCGTCGGGCGATTTTCTCCAACAGCGGTATGGCTCTGTCAAGGCGTCCCGTCGTAAACAGCCAGCGTGGTGATTCGATGCACAGACAGAGATTTACGAGGAATATGACGCTAATGGACGAATAGCTCAGATTGAACCAGCGCCAATGACGAACGTAGTACGACAACAAAGGCAACGTTGCATGGCCCATATTGAAAGGGAGTTGATAGAGAATGGACATTATTTCCCGTTTTTTGGCGCCGAGAATTTCCATTATCAAAATGAAACTGAAAGTAAGCGATGGATAAATGTAGAACATCCTATCAAGACGTCCGAGTCAACATTCATTAGATCTTACCTTGTGCCCATAGTACCGCCGGTGGCAACAGCTACGAGGAACCTGCAGAGGACATAGAACCAGAACCATTGCGACAGCGACACTATCATGCTGGTGAGAAATTGCAAAACCAGTGCTGTGAGAAATGCCACACGTCGGCCATGTCTGCAATAACAAAAGAACACTGTCCGTTCGGTCTGCCACAGAATGGACACGCCTACCTGTCAGCCCAAATGCCAAATGAAATGTTGCCGCACATGATGCCCAGCATCACAATGGTCTGTGACAGGCTGGCCAGCCACGACTGTTCGCACACCAATCCATATTCCGTCACAATTGTTTCTTCGAATACACTGCGATTGTGCTCGGCTTTCGAGCAGTTCGTGGAGCAGGCGCTCTCTCCGACTGGGTCAACACAGGTGTACTGTGTGGGCGCAGCGAGGAATATATGACCCAGCTGGATCCAGGCAACTGGAAATTTTGTTATAAATATCAACATGCAGAACCACAGCTGGTAGCGACCCATATCGCCCACATGCTTAGTTATGGGATCGGTCTTTTCCTCTGAAAGCACACAAGGGAAATTGTGTTTATATTTACGGGTTGATTTCCACGCAATTGCTGACGTATACCATTCTGGCTCTGATCCATTATGGAAATTTGTTAACCAAAAAAAAAAAAAAAAACTAAAAATTGTTTTCAAATATTTTTCCGTTTCAATTCGAAAAGTCGTCCAATTTCATATTATTCGGAAGTACATCGCAGAGCTTTTGCCCAAAGCTGTCGTCTCTGTTAAACTCACACAGAACGCTTTATCACCGAAAAAGTTTCCATCTGATGATTTCTCTCTACTAAAATCACAAACCACCATCTGAAAAGCTGTGTCTAAAGTTTCCTCTCGTGTTTGTTTTTCCCACCGCTACGGTAAACGTTAAGTACTCGTCCGTATGAATATGCGAGTGTGTGTGTGTGCGCATTGATTCGCCACGGCGATTTGTAAGCATCAAAACAAACAAACAATCGAACGAATGTGTTAAGTACCAAAACAAATGTTGGCTTTCAGAGCGTTTAGCAGGACGTTTGCGTTGTGCCACCAATTAACCACAGTTATAAGATGCAATCACACACAGCACAACCAACACAGACAGACAGACGTTAATCGATAATTTCCAGGCATCCGCCGCACCACCAAAGAGATACGAGTGTGTCTCTGTGTACATTGTTGGAAAACAATTGCGGTGAGAATTGGTGGGAACATTTGAATTTGAACAACTGAATCATCCCTTTAGCAACTTATTATGTGTGTGTGTGTGTGTAAGTGTGTACATCCTTATAACTGAATTAAGTTAAAAATGTACGAAAGAGGTCGGTTACTTAGGACCACGAAATATGCTCCACATCACTGAGGTCACAATCGAATTTAAACATTGGCGAACAAGACAGTTTGTGGTAATTAAACTAACTCGTATCATGTTTGTAATAGCTGTGGTCATATTACACTGAGCAACAAGAAAATATTTCCCCAGTGAGTCCCAAACGACCCACGAGTTTTGCGAATTTAGTTCCTTTTCGTTTTTAAAAGCTACGTTATTTTTAAGAATTTTTTATCAGTGTTAAAAATGTTCATGATATTAGGAAAGACAACCTGGGAAAAGAAATGAGAGCAAGCTAGATCAAAAGACCACCGTCAGTCTACTACCGCAAAAGCAAGATGGACGAATACCCGTATGTCCGTATTATATATGTAGTTGGTTGGAGAGGAAGCATGGGGACAGTGAGCACTACTTGACCCAATTCCCGAGAGAACCCGTTGCCTTTAGAAAGTCCCTTCATCGTTTTGGACTGGTCGACACACCACCTTTGTGTAGGTGTAGCCTTTACCAGATTGAGTCGAAGGCATTATTAAGTTTCTGGTGGATTCACCCACAAGTCGGGGACATTTCACAAATTATGTCAGGTGCATTCTTCTGGAACTCCACTAGAGTCTCGACGACCATAGTGGAGTTGGGATAACCCATCCATCCCGGTGAAGAAATGCTTCACGTCTGGATTAAGTCTCGGACAGTCTATTTCGACGATTTCACCTTGTATGTAACGTATGATGTAACGATCGTCATGGAATTTTCCCGGTGTATTACGGTCGAGCGAAAAGTTATGATACAATGGAGAGTGACAATATCTCATGAACTGCTAAAGGTGGACGGATTAGATTTGGTATATGTATATTGGAACTTAAATGTCCTGGAAAAACTTAAATATTAAATAAGAAATAATCATATAAAACATATGTAGGGGTCGCGAGACGCATGGTGTTAAAGCTACTCTGTTAAAAAATAAAAATAATAGTAGACATTGGTACGTGAACAGACACAGTGACGCTAGAAGTTCGTTGTACAAACGAAATATGGAGAAAAATTAATAATAATAAAACAACATCGTTTTTATTTGACCTCAAGCCGAACTAGAACAAAAATGTAATGGTATTTATTTAATACAAATCCGAATGGACGACAAAAATGCTTATATTTTTTTTGTTGTTTTGGGAAAATGTTAAAAAATACCTTTTCAACCTTTTTCAATAATTTGATTTTTTTTTTATAAAATTATAACACTTTTTTGTTTGGCGCGAGAGGGAGACAGAAGAAATCAGCAATGTAGATAAAAGTAAGAAAATGAACGTAAGCTGTCACCTTGTCGAAGACCCGATGTAGGTGAATGGTTGGGATAGGTCGTTTCCTATTTTTTACTGATGATTTAGTCTCAAGCAGAGTCATTCTACAAAGGCTCACAAGTTTCGATGGGATATCATCATGATCTCCAACAAATGTTTCTGTTATGGGCGTGTGATAGTCAATGGATAGACGGCATGTAACGCTTTGCTTTGCAGGGATCTTTTCCAGGTCTGGTAAGGTGTGGACATTTCGTTGACAATTGATTTATTCGACCGCACTGATAGAGCCGGATCAGTTCGTCGCGTTTCAACTTCAATCGTTGACACAATATGGATGCAAAGATCTTATATGCGATGGATAGGAGACTCTGCTCTTCCCCCTTCGGTCTTATACAGCTCTGCCGTTATTCCGTCAGCACCTGGTCTACTGCTGCATTGACATCACTGAACACCGGGATATTTTCTTTACAGAAATGTGACTTCCAAATCCTCAGCACACTCGACGTGCATGTCACCAGATTACCGGTTTCAAACCAGCCAATATTGAAGCATTTATTGTAAAAATTGGACCGACATATTCCATAAACCATATTTAAAAAAAACATGCCATGAAATTGTCTACCAGACTGTAATAACAAAAATCATTTGAAGTTCTCAAGCTCTTAACAATTTAATTTAATTTATATTTATTGAGACTTTTTTAATAATCAATACACGAAATAATGGCAACATATCAACGAATACTTAAGACTAAAATGTAATATCCTAAGGAAGTGAGAACAAGTGTACAGCATCAAGCTTTGACAATAACAGCGGTATGTAGTTGGTAAGAAGTAAAGGAAAATAATAATAAATAATAATAAATAAATAATAATAATAAATAAGGTTTCTTAAAATAGATTGTGGACTTATTGCTAGCTTACAAAACACTCGATATTTTCGACTTCACAGAACTGGTTTTTACATTAACATTTCCGAACGAGTTCCAGAAAATGTACGGGAAATCGATCAACATCTTCATTGGCAACAATCCGGTGAACATTTTTGGCTAGCCTTGAAACAGTAGTAGGACCTCGAAGATTGTAAAGACTACATGGAATAATTGACAAAAAATAAAAAATAAATGTTAACATGAGTTACACCGCTAACTCTAAAATTGAACAAAATCCAAAGTTAAACTTGTTTCAGTATGTCCTGGTTTTTTCGGTGCTGCACAACAAACGCAAAAGTCATTTCACGCCTTTAGAGATTGCGTCTTGTGGGAACTTTTACCTCCGTATCGTCGTCTGGGTAGTGGTCAATATGAGGCTCGAGCAACGTACTGATTGAGTACGCTGAATCACAATGTGAACACATTCATCAGTTGCAAAAGTACAAAAACATTTCTTCTAAAGTATTTCAATGTCGAAATTTAGATGACGGATTTTTCCGTAGATACACACACACTCGTCTGTACAAATGTCGTGGTGCGCACCAATATCTGCTTTTGACAGTTTCCATTTATGGCCGCCTAATGTGTTGTGCCCCACAAGGGAAAGGACATGTTGGGGGGAGCTGAGTGGGCGGTGGCATGTGATTGTTCCACAAGAGGTGGTGCTTATTTACACTGAAAGAAACGAATTCACGATGTTGCACGAACGTACCTTCATTTCCCACACTGTGATCGGATGAGATATGTGTTCCGGAACTATTTATGTCGCATTAACAGCATAAATTCATTACGAATACATGCGTATGTCTGGTGCGTTACAGTTCTCAGGCATGACACTGGTTAACCACATACAAAACATTAAGGATTCCGGTTAAGTAGTGCGAGCATGAGATTTTCGGCCGACAACCCACTCCACTCTATGCCACCCTCTGGTCTGTCATTGACAATTGTTTAAATAGAATTATTGTTATTTTATTACAAGCAAAACAGAAATTAGCCACGTCAACTTCAGGGTGTACGGTGTCTGAATGCTGTTCGTCCGCCCGTTCCGCCCACCAACCCTCCTCCTCGTCCTCATTCGTTTGCCAAATGACTTTCATCATATGTTTATCATCATGGTCCGTGGAGTAGTTGCGACCAAGTACTGGCAGCACACTTCAAGACGATCAAACAAGTTGCCGAGTGTGCGCCGGAGAACGCATGCACGGCACACGTTCCCAAGATTGCCGAACACACACACACTCACTCAAACAGATTTCCCGAGGCGAGAAAAACCGCCGTAGCCAAACAATGGAACAATATGTCACTGAGCGTTGCAACGGAAACAAACCTTTTCATTAGCAGCAATTTGCCCAGCGACACTCCACTCAACTCACTGAGCAGAGGCCGTCTACGAAGGACACAACCAGCAATTGTCGAACAATAGCAATAAAAGGACGATGACAGTAATCTCATTTGATGTAGATGTATCGCAGTGATAGTCGATGGCACCCAGGATCACTCATCCAACCCCGTGTGTATTTTGCGGAAGAGAGACGGCACATGTGCGCCCGCTGCATATTAAAATGAGAGCGAGAGCTATCGACATGTCGGGCGTAATCGTTGGAAGGACCTACTCAAGTATGAGCACAATCTCGTTACAAAATCCTTGTAAACATGACTGTTAATCGGAGTTGTACAATTCTCAGGCCAATTCTCTCCCTTAATCGCAGACACAGAGCTCGTGAATGGTGAATGGTGAAGGCACAAGACCACAATTAAATTATCGCATTTCAACCGGCAACAAACACAAACAAATATGGGGTTAAATACAGTCAAAACACATGGCATACTGGGTGGGCCATTTACAATTTTAACTTTGAATCGCCCATAAAACAAGTACTGATTATTTTTTTCAAATTTCTGATTTCATTGGAAATGTTGAACTTTGTCATTTAATCATGGAACACACTATCACTCTGGCTCGGCAGTACCTCATCCGATCAAAGCAATTTGTTAGCACCTTTTCGATTGTTTCGGGTCGAATCTCTTCAATGGCAACTTCGACGCATCGCAAAACTCAAGTTAAACACAAACCTGTAAAATAAATAAATAAGAAAAAATAAAAAGACCATAACAAAAAAACCAAACAACATAAAAAAAATTAATGTTATTCTACCTTTCAAAGTAGTTCAAATTTAAAATATTAAATGGCTCACCCTTTATGTACATACACACATATGTAGTGGCGCAACTCGAATATACCGCCATGGTACGGTTTTAAACGCTGCAAGGTGTGATTGCCGGAGGATTTTAGTCATTCCATGTGTGTGGGAAATAAAAATAAAAATTTACATCAAGATCGGCATTTCAATTTATTTAAGCCACAGGCCATGAGGCGACGACTGCAAATTGAATTTAGTAAATAAATTAAAATCTATTCGGGTAATATTGATAACCACACTATATACCTATCATACAAACGATTCAACGAATCGAATGTGTCACACAAGATTCCAAGTAGTCCCTTTGCCGGACAGGCAGGCTACTGCAATAACGTTCATTATCTATGTTAATGCAAATGTGCCGTCTTAGCTCGTATCACCCAAACGAATGCACAAGTACAAAACCTCTGCAATGAATGTCCTGAAACGGCATTCAAGACATTCTTTTGAAACCCGTTTACTTCAGTGCCTTCATACTATACTTACTTACTTATTTTACCTTGACATTGCATGAAGGATTAGTATTAGTATTAGTATTAGTATTAGTATTAGGATTAGTATTAGTATTAGTATTAGTATTAGTATTAGTATTAGTATTAGTATTAGTATTAGTATTAGTATTAGTATTAGTATTAGTATTAGTATTAGTATTAGTATTAGTATTAGTATTAGTATTAGTATTAGTATTAGTATTAGTATTAGTATTAGTATTAGTATTAGTATTAGTATTAGTATTAGTATTAGTATTAGTATTAGTATTAGTATTAGTATTAGTATTAGTATTAGTATTAGTATTAGTATCAGTATCAGTATCAGTATCAGTATCAGTATCAGTATCAGTATCAGTATCAGTATCAGTATCAGTATCAGTATCAGTATCAGTATCAGTATCAGTATCAGTATCAGTATCAGTATCAGTATCAGTATCAGTATCAGTATCAGTATCAGTATCAGTATCAGTATCAGTATCAGTATCAGTATCAGTATCAGTATCAGTATCAGTATCAGTATCAGTATTAGTATTAGTATTAGTTTCAAGGAATTTGAGAAGTCTCGATTTCGAAAGCCAATTTCTCCCAAACAATTTGTTCAATCTAAAAAATGAAAACAGTGTCTTATTCAGATTTAATACCGTTATGCATAAGCAAAATCTCATCAAAATCAATTTTTTCAAAAAAAAATCTAAAATTTGGATGGGTTAACACCTTTGTTTTTTTTTGGTCAAACATTTTTTTCCGATTTCCAAATCTTTGTTCCTTGGATATGTTCTGCCTTCGAAATGATGAAATTATAGCCACATGTAGTTTATATTACATTAGCTTTTACAAATTAATGGTCAAAAAACACAATTTGACAGTGCACCATCGGATACACAATAAATCCTGTGAAAACGATCGTATCATAAAACTCTTAATGGGTTAATTGACGTCCTAGAGTCTGACATTAATTGTTCATCTGCTTATATGATGTCTCTAAAATGTTTCTGTAAATATGGGCGCCCACAATAGGTAACTGGATAAAGCTGTGCTACAAAAACGAATAACGTTGACATTTCTGGGAGATCGCTGCATTTTTCTTGTCCTTAGGTTTTGTCGAGAACAACAAGAATCCCAAACATCCCCATAATCTTGATATCAGGTAAAAAAAACCCAACTGGAGCGGCGGCGGATAAACTGAAAATTTGATCAAGTACTTCGTTTCCTATGTCCTCTTAGACAATTTGACGACGCTAATCAATATGTGAACAAATTATTGGGAAATTCTTTTCGGTATATGGAAATCAGAGTCTGCCTCTTCCTATTGACTCGTTAACATTCTGCGTCCATCGCATCATTTGGAGCCCTTAATACGCTTCCCTAATAATTAAGTGTTTTCAAATCGTCGAAACGTTCCTCAATATGTTTCCTTAACACACTTTGGGTTGTAGCTTATGACAAAATTACCAGATCTTTTTGAAAAACTTAAATTAAATATAAGAAAGTCTTATTCAGATACAATACATAAGTTGGTTTATTAGAGTAAAACCCTTTTTTTTTGTTTTTGGTGGGAAATTTTATGGACCAGTTTTCACAATCCGTACTTCGACCTGTGTAGGTGTCGTCAGTAGCTTTCCCAATTCTCATGGATAATTGCATGTGTAGTCGGTCGAGCGAGTACTTCACAGGCACCGCCCCTTTCATCGCCATCGACGAATACAATGCGAGCAGCGGTAGTTGATTTGCTAAAATCACAGTCACGGCCATTAGGGGATGAAAATCGTCAATGGAGTGTTGTGATTCATGTATGCATGCTGATGTTCAGCTATTCTTCTTGTTGGAACACATCCGTATAAAAGGCTACAGTATTCCCAGGAGATGCTGTTATTTCATTACGAATCTTATTGGAGTGAAGTCGATATTACAATTGGACATTTTCAAAACAGTTAATATATTTTAAATATAAAGTTAATATATATCTCACGTGTCGATATGTCGCGCAATCAGTTACCGGACTCGTCGTCTTCACCGCCGATTAGGTTAGTAACGTGCCAGTGATTCCGTACCCATAATTGCAACAATAGACTAACAGTGATAAGAATGATAAACATAAACTATATGGAAATTAGTAAATATTTTTATTGAATAGTGCGGATAAATTACACTGTCTCACGAGTGGCCCGATTCATGTCTTCCAACGGTTTGAAGTTCCCGCTGGCTGTACAACGTTTTAAATCATTCGCTCAAGTGTTATTTTGTACAGATATAGAAAATGTCAGAGAATGTGGCAGTTAATAAACTATCCAGTCTGATAATAATACAAAATCCATTAATTTGTACGATTTTATGCAATATACACATGTATGTATTTCGCTAAAGACGATATATGTAACGGCATCTTCAGACATAGTAGAAAAAAATATTCAACGTAAAATATGTCCAAGAAAATGCTACACGTCTTGGTAGAAAACCCAAAAATCACAGGTAAAGCGATTGACTAAATCTTCTAGCTGAAGAGTTTTAACGATGTCTGTCCCTATGTCCATATTCTGTACACCTAAGATTGTAACCAGATATCAGGTCGCAACTGTTCTTTAATTTAATTTTACACTTTAAGTGAAACTAAAATCAGTTCAAATGTTGATATATGATAGATGTCTGTACCTCCCGGTTTCAAGTCATGTCAATAAAGACCCGGCACGTTGCGTCGTTAAGGTGGAAAAAGTGCCAATTGTATCTATCTCATTGGTAAAATCACACTAACTAACCCTTAGTTGATTGAATTAGTCGAATGAACTAGAAATTTGTCAAAAGAAGAAAAAACAAACAAGTAACTAATAAGCAATGAAATTAGAGAAGCTTTTTAGGGGCGGTTTGTTCCAGTTAAGAAATATATTCCGTTCCTTCTTGAGCCAAAATTGCTCACCATCTAGTTCATTTGATCATAAATATGGACATATTTTAAAATAAACGCTTACGTTTACAGTTTACACCAATTGCCAATTTCGTATGATACACAAATTTTGAAATATTCCCATTTTGACATATGACATTTAATATTATTTTGCTACTTGTAACAAGTAATTGTTCAATCTGTCTCTTAAATGATTGTGGAAAACAACTGCAATGTACACAAGCAATTGGTTTTTTTTTCATTACTACGGATGCTTCCAGTCATTCTCCGAACAATAACTCAGAGTCGTATATGATCTTCAACTAAACTTTTTTTGTGTGGAGGCCACGCATTTTTCTAAATCAATTTGCAGAAATCTGATTACATTGGTTCATATTCGAAATTACCTTTTATATTTTTTTATGGGGACGTTATGGAGATCGAATCACATTTGATTGTCAAAAGAAGAAACAACTATTAAATGGGAAGAAGGAATTACTTTAAAAACAATTTCGAATAACTCGCACTTTTTTGTTTCGTCTGTTGCTTGGGAATTTTTAAAAAGTCATGTGAATAGAAGTTGCCGAAGTCAGATCTGCTGATATCACTCAAAACCAGGGCTGTGGAGTCGGAATCTGTCAAATTTGACCGGTGTCTGGAGTTGAAGAATTTGCTCGACTCCGACTCCGTGTTTTATTTACTTTAATTTCCCATTAGATAAATAAAATGTATTGAGAACAAGTTAATCTGTTAATATTTTTTAAAATTTTAAATATTTTCGGTTCTATGAACGTTTTTTTATCTTTAAGATACAAATATATAGTATAGGAATAGTGGATGGAAATACAATTTTTGAATCAACCTATTTCAAAATGCTGGTGTCGATGTAGAGCAATTTTGGCACTTCGAATCTCTAATTTTAAGAAAATCAATTTGCAGAAGCCAAAACTATTTGGGCAATCTAAAAAATGAAAACGTCGTCTTGTTCCGAGTAAGGTGCGCAATGCATGTCCAAAATTCTAAAGAAATCTATTTTAACTCTCTCTTGTGTTGACACCTTATTCCCTGGCTGAAAAAAATCACCAAATAGATACGAGGGTCTTTCGAATTTCTTATATTGAAGAATCCATTTTCTGAACGCAATTTCTCCAAAACCATTTGTTCAATTTAAAAAATGAAAACAACAGATTGAGGTTCGCAATGCATGACACAAATTCTACAGAAATCAATTTAAAAAAAAAAAAAAAAATCCAAAAATTTGATGGGTTTACCTCTTTGTTTTTTTTTTTGGTCAAAAATTAGTTTTTCCTATTTCCAAATCTGTAGCCCTTGGATGTGTTCTGCCTTCGAAATGATGAAATTATAGCCACATATAGTTTATATAACATTAGCCATTACAAATTAATGGTCAACAAATACAATTTGACAGTGCACAATCGGATAAACAATTCTTGAAATTTCTTTATTGAACAACTGAAGTCGGATTCGTGTTATTTAAAAATGCTGGAGTTGGAGTCGAGAAATTTTGGCTCAACTTCACAGCCCTGCTCAAAACAAAATCGGTGTGCTATAAAATATCGATACTTTTTACTACTGGAAACTGTTCAATACTTTAGAATTCGTTGCTAATTACTAATCCAAACTTTGCGACCACCATATTACGCATCGTGGTAAGACCATCAGACAGCGCCTGTTTCCAACTCGTAAATGCCGGCCATTTTAGAAAAACATTAGCCGTTCGGAACCAATTTTAAATAGTAGTTCCCGACTATATTTGGGTATGTTAACCGGGTATAAATGAATTATTTGTTATTAGTCTGAAATATGTACTGAATTTTGAATGCAATGTTTATTGAGTCATCGCAACGAATAACATAAACATAAATTATTTAAGAAAATCTTGTGAGAATAAATTATATGTTTGTATGGGCCACTACCAGCATATTACTTCTTCGAAGTATTACATTGGTGAACTTTCCCAGCCGTAGATGCGGGGTGTCCCTCTTTGCGCTTCGCTCATGAAACCGACTTTATATTCCAGACATAAGCTCGATGGTAATTGTGCTAGACCTCTTCGAGATTCCATTAAAATCTGAGCATCCTGTTGGAAATGCCCGATCTCTACTTACTTATCTTATTACTTACTCGCATAGGCGCATTAAATGATTGGCATATCTCTTTCCATTTTAGCCACATTTCCTTTCACAACTTCGACGATGATATGATCAATGATTTGCCTTCGTGTGTGTATGCCGGAGGCACAGCTGGCGTCGGTAGTGCAAATGCTAATTTGCGTATGGGCTCAAACAATTTCCGACAAATGCAGCAGCAATATATGCAACAGCAGCAAAGTAATGGCAAGTGAATAATGATGAAATTACCGGAAGAAAAGGGGACATGCAATTTCATGAGCGGTTTGTTTTTATGCTTTTTTTTAGAAAATATTCTGGACTCGTCGACCAACATCGGATTGAATAACAGCAGCAACAACAACAGTGGGGTGCCGTCTCTAATATGTGGCAGCAGTCCGAATACCAGCAGCAGTTCTTATAATGCCGCATCTTATAAAATCCAACGACAACAGGCAAACGTGCGGGAAAGAAAGCGAATCCAGAGGTCGGCACCAACTGGGTACAACAATATATGGTCTTTTACATTTCTTTTTTCTAATTTATACACTCACATGCATACGTACCATACATACACTCGTTATATATGCGATTCTAACGTGGCCCGGTCTTTCTCCGTTTGTTGACTTTTGCAGTAGTATCAATTCAGCCTTTGATGAGCTAAGAGTTCATGTGCCCACTTTTCCGTACGAGAAGCGTCTGAGTAAAATTGATACATTGCGGCTGGCCATTGCGTACATATCGTTGCTCAGAGAAGTCCTCCAGTCTGATTACGATCCCCTGACATATGTGGAAAAATGTTTGCGAGGAGAAATTAAGGCCGACAAAGCCAATTGGAATACCAGCGGTATGAAAATCCTACAGATTTTGTCATTTAGAATATTTTTACTTACCGCTTCTTGCAACTCGCTTCTGTTTCAGATTTAACTGCTCGTTTGTCGTGGATTAACTGGGAAAACTTGGGCGTTCATCCAGGCAGAAGAACATTGCTAACATCATTAGCCCTCTCGTCGGAGCCCATGTGTGGAGCACACTGTGGACCACCATAGGCCAGAGCGCCGATTAACTCTGCCCCAAATTCTGGTTATTATTTGTCTTCCAATATAGTACATACATATATATGTGTGTAATATCGTACTTTTGTGTACATTTGCAGTAAAATTCGTCTGTGGTTTAGTTATTCTTGTATTAGTATTTGTATTTATTTATATTTTATTATCTCTGTTGCGGTATTACGATGACCGGCATGACTTACAATGAAGCAATAAATAGTCAACGTTTATTGAGTTTGGTCTTATTTTTTATTGAAGCAACAATAAGTTAATAAGTTGATAGAAAACAGGAGAAAAAAAAACAAACAAACAAAATTATAAATAGTGTACATTCAAAACCAACAACGTATGCAATTTGAATCCGTTCTAGTTGTTAATCTTCTTAATTGTAAAAAGCTAAAAAAATCAGCGGTAAACTTAGGAGATAGTATACGCACACATATATTACTAGCATTGTACTTTGAGTCATTTACAGTATCTAAGCCTTTCAGCAATTGTATGATTTTTGTTCGAAACATGAAATGTAAGCTAAATCTTCTAATGAAATAATTTGGCGGTTGTCCTTTATTGGGGACGACAAAAGTAATTTAATTTAAATGAATTTTGGATGAGTAACTTGGCACACTACAACTACATACCTATGAATTTATGTGTACATGGACAATTAATATGTACTCCACTATACACTGACTAATTTTGGGTCTACTACTATTACACGAGAGTACTGAATTTCGTGTACAATGTGTTCGGCGGCGAATCAAATGACAAATCATACGTGGATCTATGTTTAACATGGGTGTATGCTCCGTTTATCGGAATATATATAGACGTTCTAATTTGATACGGCTGTCTTTTCTAGTTGAATGTTTCGATTATTGCGCATCAACTTAATAAATAATAATGATGGTCATGGTCAATGTGATGATGATTTTTGATCGGGAGACTTTTAGGTATTATTGCGTCCTACGCATATCTTGCGTAAACTCTCCAGCTCACTACGCTTTAAGCGTAGATCGAACACTTTTTGCATGAATGTATGGCAGTCCGTGACGATGTCATCGTGTATTAGAATCTCGCGGAAGAAATTTGCCAAAGCCCCGATGTCGTCGGCCGCCAGAATAGCAGATTTGTGCGTTTTGAACATGGTTAAGGCGACACGAAAAATAATCTGCAAACAAAGACCACGTTTTTATCGAGTGAAATTATTTGGTAAATTTAATGAAATTAAACCGGATACCTTATAGCCCTCGGCAAATGCACAATCCCAAATGCGTAATACTGTCTCAGCAGGAAGAACTTCGGCAAATATACAAATGAACCACTTACTCGCTATGACCGCATAGGGCAAACCTTGAAAGATGGTCATAATTGAAAAGGAGACAAATTCGGTTTACGAGAACCTACCCAAATTTTCGATGTGCTTGTTTACGGCTGGCACTCGGCGTATGACCATTTCTTTGAAAACAGCCATGTCACGCAATAGATTTGCCATGTTTTTATTGTGATATTGTGGAACTATATTCTCGACCATATGCTTTAGCAACCAAAATGACTTCTCCTCATCGTCAGTAACGATCAACAGCAGGCCTGCTATATAGTTCAAGCCCTGGCAGTAGCCCACTTCGCGATTATGGTGAGCATAAGCAATCAATATATTGTACAGACGCTCTTTCTTCGTTTCGAAAAAGATATTGTCGGGAAACGTACGAGGTAGATCTATTGATATGGAATCACTGATTTCCTTCTCATGTGTCGCATTCAACAAACTGCGATAGAGATCAGGCGAATTTAGTTGTAATTTATGAGCTCCCGATATTCTCATCCACACATCGGGGCGGAATGGACCTAGAACGGTGTGAACAATTAAAAACAAAATGATATCAATAAATGAAAAATTTACCTGGAATCCCCTTTCGTATGTAGCGCTTCAATTTGGGGTTAATATTAGTGAGATCAGTATTTTCTTCGAGAATAGTTTCCCATCGCTTTCGCCTTTTAGCCAACGTCTTCAAATAATTTGACATAAACTCTTCGTAGGATTTGTAATCGAAATTTTCAGGACGTTTGAATCCATATTCATCCACATCACTATAAATACAAAAGAAAAATACCACAAGCTGTATTTAAGTGAATTTAAGTCAATTCAAAACAATGTTAAGTTCGTAGTCATGTGACCTCCTTTGGTATTACATCTCTGTGCCACAAAGATAGCTCAAAATGAAAATGGTCCGTATGTGTCTGCAAATCATTGCAACTGCAATCATAAAAGGCATCGAAGACTACAGTAAGCCGGTTTGCTAATAAACGATATTTAACTGCAACAACTCAAAATATCAAGGAATATCGGCTATGGAGGTTGTAATGTCAACCGTTTTGCTAATGAATGGCTGTAGTCACATACGTACAAGGGGGATCACCAACTACACCAAAACTATCGTACAGCATAAACTTCGACATATTCCACAATTGAGAATCACGTGCACCCTTCCGGAGAAGCATTTTCGGTATACCGGTCATTTGAACATCTACGAAGTCATACATTTTCTAGTTCCAATGTTCATCTACCGGTAAAATTCTTCGTCGAAGGTATAAGTGGTGAAAAACGGGAAGATGCGTTTCAAGCCCCAACGTAGTTAAAACTCAGTTCTTAACTACACTAAATCTACGGTGATGTCGACGTTAATAAATGTTCTAAATCTAACAATAATAAGCTCTTTAAAGCCGCTGTTCAAAGCCCTTACTGTTTATGCGTCATTACTTGCTACCAATAACAGAATGTTTTAATTTCAGTTTTGGACAAAATGTAAATTATTGTGATGTAGAAGAATTTGTTTGTTTGTGCTTAAATAAAGGTATTTGGAATATATTTAAAATAATAATTTTTTTAAAACCAAACACGTTGTTTTTGCTAAATGTTTTGCATAATTTCGAAATCAATTACTTTTTTTTTTAATTTATTGATAATTAATTACAATTTACAAAGTAAATTTATATTCTAATTTTAGGTCCAAGGGTGAAACGGGTGACACAGACCATAGGCTAGAATTTTGATAGGCAAGAAAGCTACCAAATCGACTACCGGGGTGCTTAGTTATATTTTAAAAAAATATATAGTTTTGTTGTAGGGATGTGTATCAATCGAAATTATGCCAACAATTTAACAAAAAAATAACGAATTTGGTTTAAAAAAAAGATTATTTTTAAATATTTTGGGTATTTTTCATTTTCTAAACATTTTCTTGACAAACTGTAATTTAGTTTACCCTACGATTCTATTGCCGCTCCTATTCACTGAGGGAGCCTCAGAACACAATATCGATAAAAGCTAACAACAAGCTTAGGAAAGAGATTATAGGTCAACAAAATATGATGAACACTTTTAACATTATACCAATCAAAACCACTTTCTGCATAGAATTAGGCATTTCTGTTTCTTCAACTATTCTTTAAATCCATGAGGAGCGCTGGAAAGTCCCTCACGATCATTGTATGGATAAAGTGCTGTAATGGCCCAATATTTAATACAGACTCTGTAAAAATGTACCAGTCGATTGAAGGTTTTATCGACCTAAGAGAGGAACAAATCTGTGGTTTTGTTTGCACTTTGTACAAACCTTGAAAAAATGATATGATTCTATCTATGGTTCGGAATAGTCGGTACCCCGACTTTAGACTTTCCTTTATGTTTTTAATTGCAAATGTTTATCGATCTGCTAACACCAATACTAATTTTCCAAACTGTTGATATTATACTTGAAACGTTTCAGCCTACGACTCTACAAAATAAAAGGAGTGGATTCTGCTATGAACATTTCTAGATACTACAATCGTTGTGACAAACTCATTATAGATACATATGATGAACTATAGCTTCGATCGTCAAATTGTTGCCAGTCTTGTAGCCACACTACAATATACTTATGGTCATTTATTAATAAATCACCATAGAACGAATGTACGCATGAAACTAAGTATGTACATATACATATTACTAGTCTGTCTGTACATTGCTAGAATATTAATCAATTGTGCGGATTGTGTATGACAAATACTAGACCGCAAAAGAAATCGAACTTACCTGAATTTCGACGATATTTGCGTACTGGTGGCCATTGATATATTATCGCCTAATCAGTGCAATTGATAATGAATAATTTGGGCCGACTTGCGATTTGTTGTTAGATAACAAGGGTGACAACTCTATACTCCACACTGGACAAGCGAAATAGTTTCGAATATATAAACATCGCTTGTGAACTCCAGCAATTATTTTACCAACAAAGCAAAGCCAGTGGATTACTCTATCCTATCTGCAATGAACAGGAAAAACGACAATTACCATTATATTTATTTTGATTCGATTGAATATTTTACCTTTTACTACTTCTACTTTTTTGGTGGGAGTATTTCGTTTCCTCTACGAGTTTCGAGGGACGTTCGTTTTGGTATTTTGTATTGCTTTCTTGCTTAGTGTATTTGCCCTTGCAATCGCTATATTAACATTTTCTTTTATTCGCTGCAGCTGCTGCCAAATTGACCATACACTTAATTTTACTCGATGAATTTCTTAATATTAACATGTTCCACTCCTTGGACTTGCTAACTTGGTCGTCCGCCTAACAATTTTTTCTCAAGAAAAATCAGTTTTTTGACATTTACTTTGACAACCACTATGACGAGAGAGTTGCCGTACGCGAGAACATCGCGGCGACGACCCGACTTAAATTAGAGCAATGGCGATTGTAGTTGCCGCGGCGACTAAAAAAAAAATTAAAAAACATAATTTGTCATTCGTTTTGTTTAGTCACTTTTTTATGCCTCATGTATAAATTATTATTATTTAGGTGTTCCCATTTGTATAACTTAAAAAAGGTGTTTGGTAAAAATATGTATGTTAGGGTGGAGTGAAATTCAAAAAATAAAAGTTAACCTCGGAAAGAGATGTAGTCTGGGGTCCTAATGAGGGGAAAAATGAAGAAAACAAATTTATAAAATTTTTAGGGGTCGCGCCAGTCCCTCGAAATTTGGAAATTATCGCTAATGTATGTATTTCTACCTAATATTTACGTTTTGCGACAGAAGTCCATAATCCACAAGTAAAATAATAATAATTCTGAAAACATATGGTTTTTTGGGAGTTTAAGCTGTCCTGTTTTTCAAAATTAAAAAGAGAAAAGCAAATTAAGTTATAAAATAATTAATGGCTCCATTAGGTGAAAGGATTTTTGTTAGCAAATCACTTTAATGAGAAAAGTAGAATACAACGCTTGAATGTATCTTTCTAGTCATACGGACTGGATTTTTTAAATATTCATATTGTGACAGTCCCTTCCTGTAAAGAGGACAAATACAGTCCGATTACTCTATAAAATTAGTATTACTCAATTGTTATACAACACTAATGCACAGCTGACACTGTGTCGTTGCCACATCGCTATTATTTTTGCTGTTTCTAATCCCCCAGTATTTGAAAGATATGCTGACTAAACAAATTTACATCCTAATCCACGATGTGGAACGACAACGTTCGCATATTTTCTGAGCGACAAACATCTGAAACCAGCTTCGAAATCACCTTTCATAGTTTAGAAAGCATGTGAACGTTTCCATTCGACATTTTGAGTGATTTTTGCAAATCCTTAAACGGATTGCCATTAGCTTTTGCGTTGGCAACACTGGTTCGTTATGCAACTCAGGTGATTGATTTTTCGTGTGAGTTGTGAATAACTACGGTCATTTTGTTTATTTGTATGTTTTAATAAATTTTCTTTTAAACCTATTTTTGCAGACCACTCGGCACTCGGGGAAAGTGGAAAAAAATTTCATAGTATAGTTAAACCTTTAAGACGACAAAATGTTTCGCAAATTTGCTGTCGTACCAACTTTAGCAGCTGCTGTGGTCGTTCAAAGTGGCGGAGCTGACAACAAGAGCTCCAACGAGTTGGCCCATTACAGTTGCAAACCAAGTGAATTGCCGTTGTATGCTCCCTTGCATTCACATAACACGTAAGCTGATTAAATGCTCTTTTATCTAGTATGCCTGGCGTTGTGTAACAATAATTAGATGCTTTCATTTTCAGACCGAAGAGGACATGTCATCCTCCGGCAAATTCCTCCGGTGTTCGTAATACCATTGAAGGTGGCGTACGGGCTGTTCGCACCGAAATCCAAGCCGGTTACAAGGTATTGGAGAAGCAAAAAGACACAGTGAATGATTACATACATACGGCTGTAGATCATACACAATCCACCATTGATTACTTGAATCAACCACACAACCTCATGCCCCGGACGGGAGCTATAGCAATTGGTGGCCTGTCTGGTTTCATATTTGCAGCAAGGGGAGGATTTATTAAGAAAGTTCTTTACACGACGATCGGTGCTGGGGCAGTTGCTTCCTTGTGCTATCCACGTCAGGCCGAGCAATTTGCTAAGGAAGCTCTTTTCGAGGCTCGCAAAGGCTACGCGATTGCATACAATTTTGTGAAAGGTGTGAAGCCTGGAGAAGAAATACCAGTAGAACCCATTAATAAATTCCCCACGACTCTGGAAGATGTTAAATTCCTGGCCTTAGACTTGTACGATGAAGCTAAAGATGCTTTGTTCCCCAAAAAGAAATAAGCGCCCTACCTTCATACGAGTGATAGTCGACGATTTATAAACGACATTTCTTTGAATAGACTAGCAACTGCAAAGGATATTAACCACTAGGATAAATAAAATCATGTCTAGATTCTACACCTACGAAATATTAAATTTAGAAGTGATTGACAAACGATGCAAAAATAAATCAATACTAAAGTCTAGCAACTAACATCTTCTGTGTAATACTTTGAAACAAAACGAGTATTATGATAATCATTGGCCGATTTTAAACTTATTGTTTTTTGGAAATTATATTTTGGGCGATCCTTTGTAAAGCTACCGAGGCATGAAAAAATTCAATGAATTCGAACAATTCAAATCCTAATTTATGTTGGTATGTTAAGGTTTTGTTTTTATATGAATAGTATTCCAATCGGCCCCACATGGCTTATAAACCAAAATTCAATATATTACAGATGTCATGATCGAGTACTTCAAGTACTAACCAATAACACATGCTACAAACTTGGAAATGTGTCTATCGTCCCGACTGCCACCACAATTTTTGTATGTGGTTTGATGTCCTAAATATGTAAATCAACTAAGACGATTTTAAATCGTACTGTTTAAATTTTGTTAGTGTGTGCAACTATCACACATCAAACCCAGTGTCATATTCTAGTAAGAACATTGTCGGACGCCGTCTTCATCTTGACAATGCCGGTCAACTTAAGAAAAATCTCAGTGCCAAATAAAAATTCTTCACAAAAAGCTTTAGACGTTAAGAGCCGACTTTAAACAGTAGGTAAGTGAGTATACAGTTTATATCGTGTACAGCTGACTGATTTCAATGATGTTTTCTGTCGATTCCTTCATCGAAAGGTGAGGCTACATAGACACTTTTTCGATGTTTTAAACGATTTTATAAGTATAGTATTTATTGTTTGTAGACATTTTTTCGATTTTCTTATTTGTGTATAACAGTTTTAGTTATAAATTTAAAAAAATATTTTATTTCAATAATATTAGTAGTGACGAATGTTAAATGAATTCCAGACTTCAATTCGTCGAAAGTTGAATTCTTCTCGACTTAACAAGCTATATCAGAACAAGCTGTAACAGAAGTATTCATACAAATTTAAAACAGCTCTGTTAAGAAAATGTGTGAAAATTGCTTTTGTATTTTCATACATTTTCTTAACAAAGTTGTTTTAAATTTTTATGAATTCGGGTGTATGTATTTACATGCCACCACGCCAAAGCCAAACCGAATATCGACCCAGATTCGGTTGTATTTACTTTTGTTTCAAGCTTTACTAAAAAACTCCACATTTAAGGTACTGTCGTGTATCCCTTCGCAACCAAAACAGTTGCGGAGCATTATGATTGACCAACTTCTGTATAATTTTACGTCCAACTGATTTGTGATTCTGTCGCTGTAGAAGCCAAATATTAATACTGATATCGATTAATAAGTGGGGTCAAATGAACAGAGTAGACCCAGTGTTGTTTGTTGTCACGCAAACGTTCACCTGATACAGCATCGTTGTCGATCACTGTGGGTGGTAAGGATATCGACGAATCGGATGTTCTGGGCATAAAGTTACAACCCATATATTCGAAATGTCGAAAGAACACTTGAAGTGTTTAGGTGATCTCGTAAATGTTTACACCACCTACATCGGGCCTAAAATGGAATATAACTCCCATTTTAAACACATCTTTGCTGATTCTGAACCGTGTACAGAGGAGAGCGGTGCCGATGATAGGAGATAGTAGGGTATTTAAATATATTGTCTACCTTCAGCATCGACGGAACGTGGATTGTGTATGGCTAGTCTATAGATATTTATTATTATGATATTTGAGCTTTAATTAATATTCACAGAAACTTTCCCTAATAAGGGTAACTACAATTTTGCCGCGATATTTTTTGTGTCTTTCATATAAATAAACCAGTGTGCTTCATTGTAATTTTGTGGATGTAATGGTGAGTGTAGGTGTAGGTGGAACTTTTTTACTTATTACCAGAACTTTCCGCAACACTTCCCCGCTGAATCTTAATTTTTACGAAATTCTGAAGACCCCGTATTGAATCCAAGAATACAAACCCATTTTGGAACTGATTCAGAGTCCATACCACATATTTTAGCGCAATCGCATAACAGGATTCGGCCAATGATGTGTAAGACGATACAGAAGTAAATGACATGAGCAAATAGCTTTGCAATATTAACAAATTTAGCAAGACAAAGTCAGTGTTACGTTCGTAGAACCTGCGCATCGTTGGTCAAGTTCGCACGGGACGTAGGACGTCTGCCCACTAGATTGCCTTTGTCTTTGTTCCTGGATTGTCCAATTGTCCCAATTTCTATTGGATTGGATGGTTGAATACAGCCGTTATAAACGACATTGTCTCATACAGTTTGCTCAAGAAATTGGTTTAAATAAATTCATTTGCCCTTGAACTTGTTATCTGTAGAACAGTTGTATATATGTATGTATGTTTCTGTCAGCATATGTATATAATGTATGTATCCATGAGTTTGGCCATTATTAAGCCATAAAAGTCTGTCCAAGAATATTGTGAAATTTCATAAAATAACACATGTCTGTCGTACGGTACGTACGGTGTAGCAAATGATCAAAGCGAATTCTACAGATATGTACTACACGCATACATACATATGTAAGTATGCATGCTCCTACTTATGCTTGTACATCCACAGACATGTACCTCCATGGTAGTTGTTGTCTTTGTTTGCTTGGCCGTTGTTAGTCGTTTCATGAAACCTTAAATGATTAATGATCGATTGAAGTCAAATGTCACAACAAATTTCGTTTTATGGACTTGGTGGAATAGACAGCCAGACTGACAGACAATCGAAATCTGACAAGTTATGAGAAAGTGAAATTTTCAACTGAATCGGAATACAACACACTCGTGCAAACGTCTATATGCACACATACACAGATACTACTAACACTAGTATGTGTGTATGAATAAATTAATTGGTAAAGATGCTTATTTTTCTATACCGCTTAGAAAAATTACACTTCACGCTCCTCATACGCCTCAAGGTGAATTCTTTCGACATGCCTTTTTTGTCCAGGAACCGAAGAAGAAAAAAAATATATAAAATAGCGACTGTTTGGCTCTCTGCAGTCGGTACACTTGAGCGATCTTCTATTGCCCGGGGAAAGATGAGAGGCGCTAAATAACCCAAATGTATAATGAGTTATACATACATAAAAACATACGTATGAGTGAGTGTGTACATATATTTTTATCTTATTAAATGAAATTGAGCTCATTTTTTTTGCCAATCAATTATAAAAAATTCTGAAAATTGCTATTGATGAGTTTCACTTCAACACCGAAAAATAGACATACATACATACGTTAGCGTACACTGCAAATTGTTTGAATAAGGAATCGGATTTCACGAAATGTGTGGAAAATGTTGTGAGTTGAGTGAGTTGTGACATTGGAGTAAGCACGCAACAGGAGAAGATCCAGACTCGGAAGAACAAACTTAATCCAGTAGTATTTCAATAATCGTGGTGTGATCAAATGTATCGAAGAAAATCTCACCTATCTGGGGGTAATCGGCGAAAACCGAAAACATCAAACGTAAATTAATTCCCACACCTAGTTATTTTTCATTCTGCCTCACAGCTATCAAATATAAGAATACAATAAATATGATTCTGCTTATAAACCAGTTGAGCATTTAATTCTAAACAATGTTGTTTAATTAAAAAAATTCCAATCTCATAATTTCCACATAATTATTTGGTAGTCGGATTTTTTGAATTTGCAAATCAATTAAACAATTAATAAGTAAAAACGAACAGAATTTTTTGGTGTTGGTTTTCTCTATTGATGAAATCAACTACACGTATATTTTTGAGCTTGAAAATGTATGAAGTGAGCTTCATTCATTTTGCATCGAATTCATTGGCCGTTCTGTTGGTCAAAACCTGTTAAAATGTACTCTAGATTCTGAAACACAAATGTAGCCACCAAATATGCAGCATGTGCTGGAAAATTTATTGCTTTAGATCTTTGGGGAATCCAGATTAAATACACCGTCAATTGTGCCCATCCAATTTTAATATGTATTTTGTTTATGTTAATATGGTCATTTTAACTTGCCGTTCGTATAGCAACTTATAAATTTCAATACAGCTATTGGGGTTTACAAATATTCCCACATAGGATATCCCAAATTATATTCTTGGATATAATCGAATAACTGTAATTTTTTGTTTTGTTATACATTGTTTAGTGTGGTTCGGAGTTGAAATGCAAAATTTGCTTCCATAAGATTGTTTGTAGTTGTTAAAGCATGTTTGGTTTTTTTTCTCAGTGCGACCGAAAACCGAATTACACATAAAAAACTTGATTTCAAAAATATTTTCAGAAATCCTCTCAAATCAATCCAGGACTTTGCTTTTTAAGGTTTTAATATATTTTCATACAAGAAGTATTTAGAAGGAATTTAGACGAAGGTATCGTGAAACGTGGATTGAAGAAAAACGTATCAAGTACGAAATTCTTTTAATTGGAAAAAGTTGACCAAAATTTCTTTTCAACGAGGCGCATTTTTTAAATATGCTTCCGTTTTGGATAAGAAAATTATACATTTGTCCTTACAGTTTTTTTTATTTTGATTACAGTCTGCAACTCCGCGAAATGCTTTAGTTTCGTATGCATATGCCTCTCCAGGCCAAATGTTGCAGTGGTTGACATTCCTATACTTTTTTCTGACAAATGTCCCGGGGTCTATGCTATGTTTTTCCGTGCGAAATCCAGTTTGTTGCCAATTAAAGCTGTACATATCAATTCAATAGTTCGAATTCTCTCTATTTAAGTGGTGTCCCCAGCTACTGGTGTCGACTTTTAGATGATGTACAACATCGCCTATATCACCGACGAGATAGGTGGCCGTATTGAAGTGAAACACTTGTCAAATGAATATAATTGATATTTTTTTTTTAATAATTCTTACATTCTTTCCTTCTTTGGGCAAGACAATATATTTTTTTTATTTACGCAGTTTAATACGCATGTATGGTTTTCAAATAGTTCTACAATAGATTAATGATTGTTTATCTGTTGTTGTTGGTTTTTTTTTTAAATTACACATGACTTTTTGTAATACATATTTACAATGTGAGTTTGACGAATTTTTGAAATATTGTACATAGGTACATACATATGCACACATGTACAAATACATAAGTATCTATGTACACACATACTACATACATATGTGTATGTATTCAATTGAGGCTAACTACGACTTAGGGGCTATATAATAAATAAAATCACACATACATCATAAATTAATACAATATTAAATATTTAAAAGTAATTCAATGATTTTTACATACAACTACAAAAACAAAATGTTAACAATTTATCGAAATTTAAATATTTACACATGTTTAAAATAAAATAAAAAAACGGGAACCCCTCTGGAGCCGAAGGCCTAGATGTCACCGCCCAGTTGATCACGTCACATTCTCCATAATCCAAGGGACAAATTTCGAGATTCGCGTGCAAACACCAGGCAAATTGGCTTCGGCACAGCCAATGCCCCACGAAATGATGCCAGCCAGAAAATAATGACCATTCTGAGACTTAACCTAGACGGAAGGACATGAGAAAACGCCTCAGAGTGCAGTGATTGAGATAACTAACCTGCAAAGGTCCACCGGAATCACCTTGACAGGAGTCCTGACCTCCAGTCTCATAGCCGGCGCATAAGAAAATCTCTGGTATGAACTCTTGCCTGCCTGCCCTCAAGAACATGCTTTTGCAATTGTCGTTGCTCACAATGGGCACGGAGACCTGAAAGAAGAAGTAGGAGAAGATTGTATAAGCCATTGCGTATTTGGGTGGTTTAGCTGCACTCACCTCTTGTAGCACAGATGGCAGTGTGCCGCCCTCACTAAGACGTCCCCATCCCGTCACTGTGGCATTCATTCCAATGAGCAAACTGTCTGTTTGCGGCAGACATATGGGACTGACGTGAGGGGCAAACTCCAGAGGTTGCTCCAGTTTCACCAATGCCAAATCATATTCGTACGTAAAGAAGTTGTATTGGGGATGTACGACCTTCTTGGCCACGCCACGTTCAATGTAAGGCAACTGTTCCTGGACATGTGAAAAGTCATATTCTCCCACTCGTATGCGTATCTGTGAGATCAGTAGGCTGCAAAGAGAGGCGTACATTCGCCGCATAAATACATGTACGTCTGCACAGTCTGCATTCTGAATTCCATACTTCATTCCTTCGGAACAGTACGAAACGACTGCATTGGAAAGTTGATCAAAATGTACTTACTCATCGACACAATGGCCGGCCGTTGCAATCCAATTTTCATTAATCAGAGCTCCGCCGCAGCGATGCGTGCTGGAGAAGCCAAAGAAAGATGTGCGTCTCACAGACACCTGCCAAGGCCACCGACCGAAGGCGGCGCTCTTACCGCCTACTATGCGTGTTTCCGGTCGTGTTAGAACGGGCAGCCCGCATTCTACGAGAAAGAAGTTTCGTAAGCGTACAGACGTCATACGTTGGAAGGGGCTACTTACCGCTGCGAGCAGCCGATATGGTTTTTACGGTGGCGCTATTTCCATCTGAGTTATCGCCGATTTCATTGGATTCTATGGCGTTTGACGGCAATACCTGCAATGCCGATGTCGATGATGACGATGCAACTGGACTCGCTGTTGTTGCCAGTGGGGTAGTGGTGTACGGCCGCGACGATGATGTTGGCCTGTGTGTGGTTTTCGTTGGTAGAACACCTGCTGACGTCGATGTTGTCGTCACTGGTTTTTTGGTATGGCCTGTCGTAGTCGATGGAGGGATCTTGGATGAGGCCACAGTCGTAGTGCTGCTATGAATGCTCGAGGTTGGCTTCGTATAGGGCCTAGTTGAGCTGGACGGTGGTTGCGTCGTCGGCGGCCTGCTACTTTGTCCCTCAACCTGAATCGACAGCCAAAGTATGCAAAACAAAAGAAGAAGAAAAAGAAATCAAATTTTAATCAGTTTCGTTGCCTGCTTGAGCGTAATGACGTCGTCTCATCACTCCCGCCCGCCCTAGAACTGTGTGCAAATGTGTTTTGCCATGCAAAAAATCAATTTCTCATTTGAGCTGCTCTTTCTTGCGCTGGCTCTGATTAAACTGAATTGGTGCTTATGATGGTCGGCGGTGATGGTTTTGGTGGTGGTCAGTCAGACAGTCAGCCATCAATCCAACAGACATTCAAATGAAATGCATGTGGGGCAACACAAGATCGTTATGTTTTGTGTTGGTTCGGTGGTGTCCGTCCACAGCGAGACTGGCGATGATGCCGTCGTCGGTCATCTGGCGATGCCACACCCAATGCCAGACAATCGTTCATCAGGTATTTCCAAACAATAAAATGTCCCCCAAGGCTTCAGATTCATTATCCCTAACGCGACGTTGGCGAAATATTGCATATTACGGCGTCGAAAGACGTATTTTTTTCCTAAGAGGAGAATGACCATAAAACAAACAATTACCTGAGGCTTTGTTTTGGACGTTGTTGTCGTCGTTGTTGACGTCGTTGTTGTTGGCGCACTTGCTGTTGGAGTGGTTGTCGTTATCTTCGTCGTCGGTGTTTTTGCTGTTGTTGTTGTTGTCTTCAATGTAGACGTATAGTATGAGGATAATGTGGGAGGACTCTTGGTGGGTTTTCGGGTGGAATATGGTCCGAAGGAGGGCGATTGGTATGTTAATTGAGACTGGGTGGTGTGATGTTGTTGTTGCTGTTGCTGTTGGTGTTGGTGTTGATACGTGTGCCAATCGACGGGGGTCGTCGGTTTTTTACTGGGCTTGGGAGGTTTGGGCCTTAATGTTCCCGGCTTTTCCCATGCTGGCGGTCTTGGTTTCGTGATGAAGTTCGGTTCCGTTGGTAAATGCCAATGTTGTTGGTGATTAACTGTGGATTCAATGCATTCGGGTTATGTTCAGTTGTCACAGTGGTTTTGGGTACTTACGTGTTGTCGCTGACGCTATACTGGCCGATGACTGCAAATCACCCAGAACCGCATTCGATGTCCATAACAATGTGGGATTATCCGTTGTGGTGGTAGATGTCACCGAGGCAGCCGAGGTGCTGCTATACGACGGTTTCGAGTGTTGAGGCTTCAACAACGGTCCCTGATGATGAGGACCCGACGGCCGAATTACCAATGTTCCAGCTCCATGTGGTCGTTCGATGGTCGTCATGCCACTGCAAATTCAAAAGTTAATTAATTCAGGTTATGCCAAAGAAATTGTCTCGTAGTTGGACTCACATAATACTAGGCCGGTGCGGATGCTGCGGAGGTCGTGGTCGATGGTTCATACTTCCCATACCGAGTGGCTTCGTGGGGCGCGTGTACGAAAATGTATTGGGCAGTACAATGTTGTCCGTGTAGTTGTGGGCACAACACGATCCAAACATAAAGGAATCGACACACATGCCCACATGTCGGCCCTCCGACTTAATGCATTCCCACACAAACATGCAGGTGCCCTCAATGCGGCCAATCGAACATGGTTTGGGACTTATTTTAAAGTTCTGACTACGCAGCAAATTGTCATCCAAATTGTGCTGCAACTGAAGGCCATTGTAGCCGAATGCCGAACCACCAATACTGTGCGGCTGTCGATAGTACTGGTCATCGTCCTCGTCCGCATCGTCTTCGTCCGAACCGAAGTACGATGCTCGCACTCTGTCCCCCAGACTGCTCTCGGCATTGTGACTACGATAGCCGCTCCCCGGCTGAACATGATTTCCAAATGCAGCAAACGCCAAAGGCAAATGTGTTAGCCTACATACTAGAAAATTGACTAATACTACCGCTAATAATACTTCTAGTATTTGGTTAAAACTCGATTTCTCAGACAATCGAAGCCGTCTCGCCGCCGCACGCTGGCTTAAATGTGCCTTGACATCTGTACACCGGTGTGCCACCTGAACTACCCGATGAAGACCGAGGGCACAGTTCCCATCCACATGATCGGGCGTAGTCACTCGATCATCACAGCTAAGGATGCCGCCACCACCACCTTTCGGGCCACTGACGTTCTCTCCATGTTGATTGACTAGCCATTGTCGACTATAGCGATTTCTCCTCCTCATCTTCCAAGCGTATGTGTATCTGGGGAGACAAAAAGAAACAAACGGAAAATGACGAAATTGAAAATAAAACAAAAAAAAAAAGGTTTTCTTCTCAATTGTGCGCGGTAACAAAGAATTTCGAAAGTTGTTAATTTCATCGTCGACATTCTTTCAAGATGCGATCGATGCACATCGGCTGCGATTATGATTTACCGCTTTCAACGACAGCGATGGCAGGCGAGCGCGAGTCGAGTGTGTACATATCGAATATTGCGTGAGTCGTCTCTATGGCTGGGTTTATTGGCTCAATTGTTTATAGTCGCTGTAATTGATGTTAGTTACCACCAATCACTTGCAACGCCACCGCAGCCATCGACGGCTCATGCAACAGCATCATTGTTGGCAACAAACGATTGCGAGGGGGGGGGGGGGGGGGGCAGCAACATATAACATCGTATAAACGCTTATCAGCAACAGCAGCAATCTAATGGCGACCACAATCAAGTCGTAGTTCTTGCAGTACTCATCGGCGGGCACTCGTGTGCATGACTTTTTGCGGGCGCGCGCCTTTTTTTTGTGTGTTTAGTACGTGCTGCACTTATTGTTGCTGTACATGTTGTCGGCAACATTGTATACCCACCAACACACACGCATGCCGTAAATGTTAGGTTCGCCTATTGCACTCGGATAATGTTGGCTTAATTGTAACTTTTCACTTTTGATTCATAATCTGACGGTATTTGCTTTTTAAATTTTTGGGATTTCAACGCTTTATAAAACACAATGGAGTATCAGATTGATTATTAAATTTTTCCCACAGGAACTCATATAGTAGATACGCGTTAGATACGTTCCACGACACCTCGCGTTAACAAAACTAGAGTATCCATATAAAACGAGGGAATTGTTTACACTTATTACATATCTGCTCACATAAAACGATTACAGTATAATTCAAATTAAGTTTGGTCTAAATGTGACTAGGAAATTTCCACGTATTAAAATAAGTTTTTATTTTAATTATTTGGCCAGCCAGCTCATGGAGCTTAAGCGGTCCACTCAGTTTCCCTCGTATGCATTTGTCTAACATACTGCATCCGTATATCAACGCCCAACTGGGTAGGAGGCTGTATCGCATAACGGACTCAGGTTCGACTACTAGTAGGCATATCGAACATTTATCCGTCGCCGTTCCCACTTAGTAGTGTAACACTTCTCAAGGAAAACCCATTAGCCTTTGGCAGAGTCGATTTTGAACAGTCGTTCCCGGTCAATGAGATTCCGCACATATTTGTGCATCCAGCAAATAAGTGCAATCTTTAACTTTTCATTCTGTCCCTCTCCTTTCCTATAAGTGGGTTCTTTGTAAAACAGGTGGTCCCGTGCCCAATATTTACCACAAAACTTAATAACATAATTCGACACAATCATTAATCATATGGTCTCCGAGTTCAAATGGCTCAATTTACTTTGCGCTGTGATCTCCAAATATACAGCGAGTGTCATTAAAGTCGTATATAATGACTTTTAAATGTTTTTGTTTTCGTTCGGTCTTCGAAGCAATACCGACACATAATTAATCTTTAATTTGCCCGCAGTTACTGTGGAGTAGTAAAAATCGGTAATAGAGCATATAGACTCAAATACGGTAGCAAACAAAACTAAAAAAAAAAACAATACTTGTATTTATTTTACGAATGATGATCCAATTATGCTGATCTTCCATGAGGTGGCGAATTGGTTATTACGATTTTGTAGGTCAATTGAAAACGTCATACGTTTCAAATTCAACTTATCACTAAGAACGGGTTGAGACGAAGAACTTCGTATGCTTTGAATTGTCTTTTGACAATTCAAATACCTTTGGTTGACTGGTATAGATATGTCGGATGCTGCTGTGATAGGATCAGCTAAACCCCGCAATTTCATGATAAGACCAGAATTAGAACCGCGACATTTGTTATCAATTTTAGTAAGAACAAGAATTTGTTGGGATTTTACAATTACAGAAATGTTATAGGAAAGTCGAATACTGTTCCGACATTTTGAGATCGAAAGAATACTGGGCAATCAAATTATGGATTGGGGAAGAAAATAAATGCTGTAGTTCAATTAGTCTTTTGGAAAGAGTTCAACAGGTAACGGCACGTTCTGAGCTCAAACAATGCGAGCTTCTCAATTCAAATTTGACATTGTTCCCGCTCGTATGATAACGATGAGCGGCTCATCAATGAGATGTTGACTTAGAAAATTGGCAGATGCTAAAATCGTGGACCGTGACTTATAGTTTAGATTGGATGGAAATGAATGACAAGGAAAACATGTTTATGTATAAAAAACCAGTAAACGATAAAATTAAGTTTGTGCAACACATAAAGTTTAATAAAAAAAACATGGAACGGAATCCAGAATTTTAGAGTCGGTTCTGAAGCACACATTAATTACTGTCTAACGAAGGTTAAAGAATTTATGACTAAGAAGCATAGAAACTTAAATGTAACGTTTTAGGCCGACTTAGATCCAACCATTATGGCAAGAAGTCGTTCGAAGCTATGAACACACTTCAGATTTCATTTGTTTGCAATGAAGAAAATCAATGGGTGTATCCCCACATCTAGTCCAATTTAGGATTTAAAACGAAACAACTTAAGACCAAAAATCTGATTCAAACATTTCCAAAGCAGCTAAAACACATGCCATGGACAAAGTTCCTCGCAAAAGTATCTCGAATGGGACAGAAAATATATTTTTATTGATTAAACTAATACAATGCAATGTGTGTACTCACTTAAAATATCATTTTTGATCATTTTTCGATATTCGGGAAATCCTTGATTGAATGTAAACACTCTGTACACATTGTGACGTTGGAGAGACAAAGACATTCGTATGACTCCATTCTTGTGGGTTGAGGGTCACGATATTTCGAGTGACTACACGGACGACATATATTTACCGTGGTCAAGTAGAGGTCATAATACTCTCTCATAAGCGGACACCTGGAAATTTTTTCCGCTTATGAGAGGTGAACACAAGAGGAATGAAACGGATTGGTACTGGATATGGTGTCCGTCTATGAGAGGTGTCCGCAAGGAGAGAGTATACTGTAGTCCAATTGGAAGTATGAAAATACTATTCCGCCGTATTGAGATTTTCCACAGCCGAACCGATTGTAGATTCTCAGTTACGGTTGTAGGCCGTTTGTTAAGCCAACACTTGTGTAATTACAGTTTGACCGACAGCGTAATTGTTTTGTAGCGAGCATTCACATCTTGTATCAGCGACATGTATGTGTGTATGTAGCGTATGTACGCTACCGGTACCGGTAGGTGTACGTACACACGAACATACAAAGTACGTACATCTGCATGTATGTACAATCTGTACATACGCAGCGTGGACGAGTATCATTCAGTCTGCTGTTGAATTCACAGCTGAAGAACAAGAACAACACGAAGAATAAGTAGCAGGTTTCGCTGTGGTTGTGAATATTCTGTAGCGTCTTTGTTGTTGCTGGACTCGGTTGTCTGTTGTAATGCTTCGCTAATGACCATCATTATGGAGTCTAAATGCTAAGGGCAGTATGGTGTATTTCACAGCGACGGAGGGTGGCGAGGAGGAGGAGGACGGGGTGGAGAACAAGAAGCGGCACAACTGGAGAGATATGCCGAAAATGTTAATTATGATTTACAAACGTCGAGTGCTTGTTCGCTTGCTCGACTCGACTCGAATCCGGTGTTCTTTATGCGGAAAATGATAAGAATGTTTTCAAGTATTCTTGGTTTCCTCCTCTCCTTCTCTCCACAGAATACACTGGACACTTTTCATGAAGACCCTCTCATCTCAATCCGCAATGAACGTGTGTGTGTACTCGCACCTGTCCATCTGTATGAGTGTGTGTGTGTTTGTTTGTTTGTTTGTTTGTTTGTGGTCATAGCTACTGTGTTTGGAATCAATCTGTAAACTCTTGATGTCGGTGCCATCCATCGTCAATATTAACAACAACAACAACTGCAAGCAACCCGTGTAGTTGGCTGTTAGCGATACTAATAAATGTTCTAATGCCAGTAATTTCGTTGTTAATCCATGAGAACTCAGAACAACTGCTTTCAGCAGTATGTGAAGCTTCCGTAATATGATAACGAGGAGGCGAGCGTTCGCACCGAGGCTACTTGGAGTTATAGGTTGATTCCAACACCGGCCATTTTATGTGGGCTTTCCAAGGCTCGTATTAGAGTGTACATGTGGCCCATGTTTAGCGTTGAAAATGTTTAAGACATGTCTCGGATGATGGCAATTGAAATTTTGCGTCGCTGTGACGACGATAAAACAAAAGACTTAGGAAACAAGCATGATGGAATTAAGTATAGGTATGAGTTTTTCTTTTTCTTTTTCTTTTACAGAAAGAATAGAGGAATGTCAACTAACCTATTGGGTTTGTTGATAAAACATAAGGCTAAAGAAACTAACACAAAATTGTGGCAAAGAATAAGTTCCTAAGTACGGGATACGATTATCGACATAGTGGATATATGAACCTGAAGACCAAAATGCCTTTTCATAAAGACTTTATAAATGTCTCTAAACGTTTTACCTTGGTAAAACGTTACAAGCTGAGAAAGGCGTGTGGTCAAAGTCAATAACAAGTCAAGTAAGTTACAGTTCTAAAAGCCAAGTTACTCCTCTACTACCCACATGCCTTTTGTCATCCGTTCAGAAGTGTCTGAGATCTGTGGTTATCCCCAATAGCTTTGACCGAAATATATTTTAAGTATAACAGACGTTTGGCCATGATCTGATTTGCAGGCCGAGTGACAAGCGGCAGACTAAAGCCTGCAATGTGTATCGAACCCACAAACCACCACCCTGACACCGAATCGACTACGGCCATGCTCATATTGCCAATAAATGTCAATTGAAGTCTATCACATGTACCACATGTTATTGGAGGTGTGCCGAGTGATTGTCTTCAATTTCGTCAATAGTTTGAATTAGTTAATGCGTATTTGTTTAGTTGTTACACTTAAAGCCCTACATTGACCAACCGTCTAATTTTTACCATTTCAAGAGTCGATTCCACAATTGCATACGCCGCTGTAACAGAGTAATTACATAATGGCGATCTGACTGACCCTCCAAGTTATTCCGGAAACAGAGTTTTCATACGCTGTACTCGCACACATGTGTGTGTGTGTGTGTGTTTATACATGAACTGCCTGCACTTCCATCTGTCAGAGGTGACGATTACATTCGACGTTGATTTCTAAATCAATAAACGTCACTTACATTAATGCGGAGTAATGTTTGGAGTGGTGTCTTTCACATCTGAGCCATTAGCCGTAAGCAAATTGGTGTCATGTCGGAATTCACTTAGATGTGCATGAGTGTGTGTGTGTGTGTGTGGATGTTTTGTACATCACTCTTCATCACCATCCACAAAATATTGGTTATAATGCATGGACACAATATAATGGGGCTATAATGGCCAGTGTACGGGATTATATTTGTATGTACATACTTGTTTCCCCTTCGCCTTCCTCTTCTTCTTCGTCATCTTTAATAGAATATAAACATTTTCCACGTACCACGCGTTAATATGTTTGGTTTTCTCTCGCTCTTGTCGCTGGTGTTTATCAAAAGCTTTTAGATGCGGACATTTTCCATTTATGGACTTATAGTGCTCCTTATTTGTACGATAACAAAGATGTGAATTATGTTTGGCTTTGTGCTCCGCACAGAGGCAAAGAGTTCAGTGTTGTTATTGTAAGTATTGTACGTTTTGTTTTGTTTCATTTCATTTTGTTTTGCTTTCGTTGCGGTCAAAACGCGCCAGAGCACTCTCGAACAATACAAAGTAACCGACTGTGGCCAATCAATTGTGATATTCGGCCGCCTGCGAACGATTAGTTGTACAATATCGACGACTATTCAAAAGTTAATAAGAAATAAGAAAATTAATTCGCGTTTGGAACTTAACAAATACCTACGCTTCCAAGTGAGCCGTTTTCCAAATTACCCTTCCAATATGGGCAACACTTCCACCGTTCCAAATCGCTATTGCTATCTGTAACATTTTTTAACTGCAATAGTTGCGATGTTTTTTCTCCGAAAAAAATAACGATATTTTTAAAATAATTGCTACAACGAACTACATATATGTTGTCGTCATAATAAAGATAAGAAAACACACTTCATAATAATAAAACATGTATGAGATATAGTTCGACAAAGTCCAACAATCAAATTAGATTCCTTCATATTTCAAAATCTGAAATAGGAAAAAGAATTTCAAATGAAGACCAGAGCCCTCTCTCGTCGAACTAAAATACTACTGTACAGCTCGTTTATTTCTGTTAAAAGTGTAAGGGACAATTATTAGTCTTCTATCACAATGCTACTTAATGATGACCAGACATTCACGGGCCAGATTGATAAGGTTAACATTCGTCCTTCCCCCTCCCCCATTTTTTTCATTGATGACCTGTTGGGTCAGACTGTGAATACAATCTATTTTTTTCGGATGACAGCAATCTCTGTCATTCATACTCATTTGACCATCGGCCAAGTCCTCTGGAGGCGAACGATGAATGACTCACTTAACCGCGATATGGCGACGACTTATAAGTGGGATCAAGTGGGGTGCTGTTTGTTGTCACACAAACAAGAAAATGTGTTCTTCAGCTAAACTGTCCGTATGTGGGATACTCTTCCAGCCAGTCTTATTCCTGCCATTCTCTAATTCAAGTTAAACGACAACAAACACCACTCCCTCTTTCCGAGAAGACCGAGGCCGAGTGAGTAAGTAAGATTAACCTCAAACAATCACGATGAGGACAGAACACAGTTTGATGTTCTGGTTCCCAAACGGTTATTGTTTTAAACGGTAACCTAACACATGCTACGTAGGCGGAGAATACATTTGTCAACGTTTTTCATCTGACTGAAATACACATTCGCACTTTCACAATGAATACAATTGGGAAGACCCTAATGTATCGCGACAACCGGATGATAGACAAATCAATTTAGTTGTTAATCGTATTTAAATGAAATTTTCTACCCGCCCAACATACTCTACGGAATGGTGCCGTTGGCAGACAATAGTGTCGGAACAAAAGACTTAAGACACGAACTTGAATGCGTAAAACAACACCGAACGGCATTCAAAGAACACAGACAAAAACACAACTGGGAAAGGCGCATAGATTTATGTGTGCCTTCCGCAGCCTTTTCACAATTCTGTCTGTGTGTGTGAGTGTGATTAAGAAAAATGCTCTTGCACACATAGCAAATCGGTTAAATATTCTGCTGAATAAAATATGGTATGTGTGTATGTATGTACATATTGCTCTTGTTACTTCACAGTTTTTATGTTAGCATTCACTTTAACACTTGACCTGATAAAAATCTAAAGTTAAAACAGCAGCAAAACGGAAAACATATTTCAAATTAAGTGTGTATGTCTGTCGAGAAACGAAAAGAAACTAAAACACAAGTAAAACATTCCCAGCATTTGCCGGAATTGGGTTAGAAAACAATCTGAAGAAAACATGGTCTTAGACAGATATACTCGCCGCAGCCGCAGCTTTCTTTGTGGCGATAAGTGGCATTAAACACTGGACTGTACTCAGATATTTCAGGTGCTTTTGGTCAATTAACAGCACATTAACAAATCCATTAGAACAATTATAATGCCATCATGCTCGGCGTAGGTACAATGAACGATAATGAGGGTGGCGGTGGGTGACAGAGACCGTTATTACATAAACCATACGAAGACACACGTTTGCCGTACGATTTTCATTTGCGAATGCAATAAAATGCACACACACACAGATATACGTTTAAACGTAAAGGGAATTGCATAATTTGGTTTGCGTTTCAAGTGACACAAATAAGTCACGCATGCCCACAAATGTTACTCTGTGTATGAGACTGGCTGTGTGTGTGTGTGTGTGCGTTTGTCAACGTTATCGCACTCTAAACTTAAATTATCCAGAGACAGCACAGTTTACTTGTATTCATAGCAACAACAATGTTTAGTAAATAAATCGGCAATAAAATGTGTTTGTTGTTTTTTTGTTGTTTTGTTTCGTTTTGAAACATTTAAATGGCGCACACTCTCAGAAATGAAATGTCTACGGGAGTTTGGCTTCAAAAGAAATGTGCCCAGCGTTAACACACATTTCATCAGCACTGTCAGCTATTGCGTCAATGAAGGAGCATCAGCATGTTTATTGCGGCCCGGCGACTGGCTCTGTAACTAGTTCACTTCTTTTGAGGTCATTTCGACGATACTCGTGTTTTGAATTGTTTCGTATTTCAAAATTAAAGCAGACCACATGAGGGCGACATCAGTGCCCACCCCCTCGCCCCTGTGTTGAATAATTTAATTGAATAGCAGACGAACGGAATGTGGTCGATAATATTCCAACATCGCCCATAAAAGTTGTTCCATTTTGCGGTCAAATGAATAACAACAAAAGAATGTATGCACACGTTATAGGTCCAACTACCAACGTCCTCTATGATTTTATTGTTGCAGGGGGTGGGGCGTGAACCGTTTAATTCACAAAAATTAATTCATATGTTTTTCTTATCGAGATATCTTAGGAGTATGATCCGAGTTTGTTGTTGTCAGATGGAGAGAACTGATGGGTCAGTGAACACCACCAGAGATAGACGCGTTTTCTATATTTTGTACTTTTTTTTTAGGGCTTGAAACATATAAAATGAGCAACAAGTGACTTCTTCTGTGCGTAAAAATCAATCACCCCATTCCAGAGCCGTACACTTTTTCCTAAACGCCACAAAATGTGATGTACTGACAAAAGTAGTGGATATAGATTATTATACCGGCCGAAATAGATTCACTTTATGTCCAGAACAAAATAAATGAAAATAAAGTCGCCACCAGAAATATTCTGTACGTTTTTAGTGATGATTGAATTTGTTAAAGTTGTTTCTATAACGCCTTCGTGGGTTCCAATCCGAAATCTATTCAAATCGCAACTTTGGGTGGATTGTACAGGTTAGGGGACACGGTGGGAGGGATTCTTGTTACATATTAATCCAGTCGTGCAAGATCCTTTGGAGGTGGCAGTAGACTCGTTTACAAGACAATAGGTCAGGTTACTCCATTTATTTTCCTACTATGCCGTTCTAAATCGCTTTTGGCTGAGCACCACAGGAGTTATGGCTCTAGAATTCTCTTAAACAATTGAAAAAGCAATAAAGCCAACTTATCGATTGACACTAATGGGAAGAGATCGCCAATGTGGTAATAAAATGATCCTGTGGGTATATGGGATGCAAAAGCCAGAAAAAACTGGCACCGAGCAAAAAAAGATATTTGAATATCTATGAATGCAAATTCCAGTGCGAACCCCAGTATGCATTAGTTTTAAAGCATGACAATGAGTGCCCGGTAGGCGAGTTGGTGGCGTGCTTGCCTATCAGGTAACTGTCCCGTTAACTGAGCGTAAATAGTTAGTGCATATCGTGTTCACAGTTTCACACTGATTTCCGAAAAGTTCCTCATGTCGGTTCTCTCATGAAATGTCAAGGGAAATAAGTTCAAGATAAGTTATACCGAACACATCTTCCTGTCACAAGTTGTCGAATTTGGAATAGATCACTCTGGCATGTGCTGCTGCCTAAAACTATCCTCGAGATAACAGAATACGATCTCATCATGCGTTGCAAATGTAGCCTCTTTAAGCTGTAAGCGACAAACAGAATCACATTACGGCATTTGAATCGCTGTCATATGGATGAATCGGGCCCCAGATCTCAATTCAGGACCATGACCATGATATTAATTATCCAAAGTGTTGTTCTCAAGCCGTTCTGCATTCATAGATGTTTGTGCCGCAGTGGCTCCTAATTAAAAGGTTGCAAGCGACATGAGCATTAAACACATAAATTAGTGATTCGCGAAAGAACCGTGGTGTTTGGGGGTGGGGGGGTTGTGTTTGTCCCCATTGTCACCTGTTAATCGGATATCTGTATCTATCACAGGTTTACCAGAGCGTAAAGCTACTCCTCTTGACATCGCAACTCTTTTCGGAGAAATTGTATTTGCACTATTATGTGCAAGAACGCGTTTTAAAAATATCGGTGTTTTTTTCTGGCTCCGTCTTTCTTTTTTTATTTGAGTGTACATGAAGGGGGAGGAGTGCTTACATACAAAACCGAAAAAGACAAAACAAATTATGATGAAATGCATTTAATGCATTGCTGCCACAGATTAATTTGAACAGATACCCGTGCTCACAACCACTGGCACACGTACAGCAGAGCATTTTCGATCCATTTGGAGTTTTCGCTGGCTCTGATTTTCCTTTCCGACCACAAAGAAGGCGGTGGGGGTGTGGGGAGTGGGTAATTGTACATAGACAGTCTTATGTCATATTATATATGTGACTGTATGCGTGTGTGTGTGTTTGTACGATATGTACCATTGAAATGTTACGTGTTATTTTGTAATTATTCTGCTTGATAGCTTTAGGTAATGTTAGCATTTTTCTTTAAACTGAACAAATTTCTTAGGCAAAAACAAAAGACACATATTAACAGATAGGCAGACAGGCGGACAGACAAATATACACACACACATTTACACAAGCATAGGCTCATACAAAACGAAAGAGCGAAAGAGGGGGGAGGGGGGGGGGAAAGCCAACTAAAGAAACAAGCAAGAAAAACAAGGAAATTCAGACGTTGACTTACCAATTTGTTGCTGTGGCTTTGTACAAGAAAGTCCGCAATCTCATTAAGTCATGGATACCAATGCAGACCCCGTTTGTTGCACAGACTTTGTTGTCCTTATCTTGGTGCTGTTGTTGTTGCTGTTTTGATGTTACCACCGATGCTGCCGTTGCTTGGTGTCTTTCTCTTTTTTTTCTCTTTTTTTTTTGGTTGTTGTTATTGTTGCTTTGTTTGTTTCTTTGTTTGTTGTGGCATTCGTCGTTGATAAGTAAACTTCAAATAATTGACACTGAATGTGAAAATGCCATCATAATGTTATCTTGGATATCTTTTCTTGATTTCATTTCATCACTCATACACGCGAATAATGACACATACACATGCGTGCGCACACATACATATGCATATGTGCATGTGTGTAAGGAATGCAATTTCTCTGTATTGTTTTCGGTGTTTATTACAGTTGAGTTATTTCATGTGGCAGTGGCCGCGTCTGTATCTGTGTCTGTGCCTGCGCCTTCAACTGTGTGAGTGTGAGTTTCGAATCGAACACACTATTTTTTCCTCGAGTTGCACTAAGAAAGCAACGAAATGTTTTCATTTTAATTACGTGTAATGTTATTGTTAAAACGGCACACATACACACACACCAACACACACGTAGTCTGTATCTTTGAGCCGAACGAAATTATTTCGCCATAATTCATAAAAAAACATATAATTTTCTCCTTTCTTTCAATTGACTTGTTTTGTGGTTGTTGGTTGGATTTTTGTTTTGCTACGTTTTTTTTTGTTTTTAAATATTTTTACACCGAAATCTTTGGCGTTTAGTTTTGTTTTTGTGTATTTTGCCCGTTTAAAGCACCAACAATATATGTGTACCTATATATATGTGTATATGTATATGTTTGTGTCTATATTGCTTAGCATTTTTTTTTTTTGTTTCGTTTGATTTTTATAATTCTTTCACTTTGGGCATTTACTGGTTGTGTTACTTTTGTTGTTGTTTATAACCGTTACTCAGTCTTTTAGTTGCACACACACACACACACGCATACATGCATAGTCTGGAGTGTTTGGTGTAGTTAAATGAGTGCCTGGCGTGTGCCCTTTGGGCTTCAACGCTTTTACATCCTCCCCGCCTGTAGTCCGCATTCATTCATTAACATCTGCAAACCACAAACAAACAAAGTAAAAGTTAAATATGTTTTTATTGCCGATAATAAAAAACAAAAACTGTTTTAAATAATTAAAAATTAAAAGCACAAAGGCATAAACAACAACCACTTGGTGGGAGCTCATTAATATTATCATCATCATTTACGTATAAAATACTTTGCTTTTATTTGCATAAACTTTACTAAACGAGTCGGGTTAATCTCTTAATAAATAAATAAATGGCCGTGTGTAGGTAAGTGTGTGCTGCCCCAGAAAAAAAATGCTATGCAAATTGTTTTTCCGCTCATATAGATCGGCCATTCGGAGCATGGGATAATATTCAACGCTTGAGGTGGGACAACAAATCAAATGAGATATTTATTAAAATAAAAAATGTTCCAACACACGCACACACGCAGTCACACCTAGAATGGACCAGATGGTGAGGGCAGTCACTGAGCTGACCACTCAAGAAAATTCCAACTAACCTAGAAATTATGCAGACGATTTTGATATTCTTCTCTTTCGAATTTAACCATTCGAACTCAACGCTGAAATTATGTCAACGGCAATTCTGATTATCATCAAAGCCAATGAGTAAAATTTGTGTTGTCATGTGTGTTGGTTTGTCTTTGTGTAAGAGAACATTTGGGTACACGCACCCAAGAGCAATACTTTCAAAGTGGTAAATAATTCACAACTTCTGTAGTTAAGAATATTTGGGGGAGGGGGATATAAAGGGGATCACACCTTCTCAACAGAACGCCGTTCTTTAGATTCCATTCTAAGTTGGAATCATTTAACACCGATGACAATTAACACAAAATTCGTCGAACTTTACCTCTCTTAGACCATATGCTCCGTTAGAGGAACAATGGGAAGGTTTAATTTGAATTAATAATTTGGAGATTTCCACATTAACTGCAAAATTATGACTTTTGAGAGCAAATAATTGTCCAAACCATTTCTTGTAGTCTTACTGAAGACATCTCAACTTCGCAACACAATAGACTGTTCAATAACTGGTCTGGATCTGGTATAAAACACTATCGCTGCATCTGAGACATGTTCTCAATGAATGAGTCCATATGTAGAGCTGAGTCTCATGTTTGTTATACGCTTGAGAAGAAGGTAAGAACATTCAACATTGGACAGTCATGTATGTAGACCTTGTCTAGGAAATATTCTATTATTCTACCATTATTATTTATTTGTTTTAATCTTCCGAAACTATTTCCATGATTAAAGTAGTCATAGAGCATTAGCAGCTGAGGCTATCGGCTCACAATATTCATCCATAAAATCAACCTTATGTCGATATTACAAAAATAAATAAATAAATAATAAACAATTGACAGTTCTTGTCACGTCGACTAACCGTAAAGGAAAATATACCACTGTACTACGGGTTTTCTTTCGGGAATTCCCGTTTCAATTGTAAGAGTTTCTCGATTTCCCTGGATTTTTAAATGATTTTAACTAAAGGGCGGTGTTATATCATGAACGCCGAACAGTTTACATCAGAAATAGTTCGTTCTTCGTAAATTCTTCAATAAAATTGTTGTTTTTTTTATGCTACAAAGTCCTCAGTGAAATGCAGTGGGATAATGAAGAAAGAGCTGGAGGAGGGAAAACTTTTCAAGATGTTTAAAATGTGGCTATTAATAACGTAAATCTATGACCCTAACTTCCAAACTACTTTGACTTTGCTCGAAAAACGCAGAAAGAACAATCAATTCTTGTTAAAAGCACTTTGAACACATTCGACCAACTTCTGTAGAGAGTGAAGAAGTATTTTCGATAAACGCTTTCGGTGTATTGACGAATTATTTTCTAAAACAAAATAAAACATATATTTCTTTTTTCAGTTTTTTTTTTATATAAAATCTTTGATCTTTTAAGAATTGACACTTTTATCACCTATCTCTTGTGCCATTGCATTATTTTTCATGTTTATTTCATTTTTCACAAGTTGAATTGCCTTATGGTTATTCATTTTGCTAGAGAGCTGTTTTCTTAGTTTCTAAATAAAGAAAGTACAAAGGACAAAGGTCAAAAACTAATGGAATTACCATTCAAAAAAAAAATATTTTTTTAATATTAAATGTTAATTTTAAATATTAAATATTTGTTACGATATTTTCGTTATTATTTAAGAAAATTTCGTTAAAGTTTTTAATAAATTTTTTTTTTCTACTGGAAAATTTACCATTTTTCTAAGAGCTGGAAAAGTGCGGGAAATAAAAACCCCACTCAGTACATTAAATGAAAATTTACTTTTCGAATTCATTCACATGATACTTGTGAAAATGGTCACTACAGTCCTAGTGTTTCACAATCATCGTACGCCAGCAACAACTACAATTTGAAAAATAATAATTCTAATTGAAACAAAAGACTTAAGACACACACTTTTTCGCAATAACGCAGAGGAGTGAAACGAATCGAACCGAATCAGGGCTAACGTTCTTCAAATGAAAATATTTACAACTCACATGTTGCGAACGAAACGAAACTGAAAACAGTAGACTCGCAACGGCACCAATAGAAATTATTCTAGCATTGCAGATTTCGGTGACTTGCGCAAATATGATCAAAGTCCCACACACAAAAGCCAAGTGTCGGGACAAACGATGCGGTGTTGAACAGAAGTCTTAAGACACACGCTCGGTACGCTGCCATTCGATGGGCGTTGATATGCGCCTCGACATTGCGATTGCCATGAGACATGGGATATGCAATTATGCAACACAAAGTGAACAAAACATTCACAATTTGATTGCGAATGTTAAACGATGAAATAAATAAATGCAATTACTTTATTAATTAGAACTTGGCGGTGCCACATCGTATATATGTGTGTGTGTGTGTTCGTGTTCGTCTGTCTGCCACTTGTTGGTATGTGTGTGCACACTCGTGCCGAACATTCACAAGCGATCAAACGACACATGGGCAACAATTTCCGCATTTGTTGGCAAAGATGGGAAAAAAAAACTTCTTGGGTTTCGACTGCTCCTCTATTCTTCATGGCTGCATAGGAAAATGCATTAGACAATAAGACCATATTACGGTCTGACTTTATAGTTTGCTTATAGTTGCCAGCAGATGATAACTGTAACAAAACACGTATACTAATTAGTCGACATTTAAAGCATGTTATCCATAACACACACACACACACTCGCTCACTCACAAAGGCTTAAGGAGAAAGAAAGAAAGCAATGCCAAAAACAAAAACACAAAAAGACAACAAAACTGAAATGAAAAAACAAGTAACAAACGATTCCATGGTCAGACAATAAGTAATTTTCGCCAGTGGAATCTCTTTCTCTCGGTATGGAAAAATGAAACGAAGAAAATCTTCCGAAAGCATTCAGACAACAGGGACATACTACGTACATCTATATGTATATATATATATATATATATATATGTATGTGTGTGTGTATTGATGCTGCATTTTTGCAGCCATTTTATTCATAAGCGTTTGTGTGCTGTGCTGTGCCAATGCGATAATAGCTTTCAAGTTGTCGAGGCGAAAATGATGATGGTGGCTGGCTCTGCAACTGTGACTATGACGGTGACTTAGGCTGTGCCCGGGCCTGCGACGGCGACGGCGACTGCGACTAGTGCACACATGTGCCGTTTAATTAATTTTTCCTTTTTTCTATGTTTCTGCCACTCTGCGCGGCCATTGAAGAGCGCACTCGTGCCTTTTGAGTTGCAGACCTGTTAGAATTTGCAGCCATTATGTGTTTGGATGGCGTACATTCTGCAGTGACTTTAAACTGAAAGCACTTTTATTGTTATCTTTGGATCCATACATGGTGACTGTAAGTATGTACGTATTTTTTTTTGTGTCCATCACCATCATCGTCTGCTTCAAGTTCTTCGGTGACTTGGTCTTGATGCCACTTATCCATAGAGTGGAATTTTGGATGTTGACGAAGCCGATCGAAGATTAGTTGTTACCATTTTGCAAATTATAAATCCCAGGCAAAATGCCCCGTGTATGTTGAGGACCTGGCTATGCAGCCGGCCTACCTACGCCCATTGTCTCCGGTTGGATAAACCTTTCATTTGTCTCTTAATTAATCAAGGTAGCAGATTGGTGTTAATTTTAATATTTCAACACATTTTGTATTTACATATGTGTCGATACGTGTGTTTGTAAATGCATTTGCCAGATCAAAGCGCATTCACTAGATGTCTGTCTGTCCGTCCGTCCGTCCGCCGGTCTGTCTGTCTGTAAATAGAGGCCCAATAAATAAATAAAGTGCTACGCGTACTACGGCTAATGTTTGGCTTTTCTGTGCCCCCCCCCCCCCCCAGCCCATCACTTCACATCACTGTCCGTCCGTCCGTCTGTCCGTCACCATGGTCGCCATCGCCATCTCCGTCGCCGTTGCCGTATTTGTGATACCATTCGGTTTCCAGCCATGGGATGATGATAACTATGAGAGCGCAGTGCATTTTATGTTGACAGTAAATGCAGTTTGAACTTGATACACAGCTGCGTGACACGCATATTAAATACTGCGAGTACGGCGGGGGTATTTAACGCAAAATACTTGTGCCACCGAGATGTGCGGTCGGTCGGCCGGCCGGACGGACGGACGGTTGCTTAACTGAATATTCACTCGTACATGCGAACGATGGAGTGTTCATTAGAGGCTTCGACTGGTTGCTTGTTTTTGAGTTTAGTTTCTTCAGGATTTTGTAATAGATTTTACGTGCCTTAGGTTTTAATTGGTGCGGCGACATTAACTCGTTTTCATTGGTGCCTGCAGACAGGCGCTCCAATTTTGTGTGCGAGTCTTTTTGGTTTTTTTTTTTTTTTTTTTTTGCAAACTGTTTTGCTCATCCACGATTTTGTTACAAGACCATAATGTCATTGATCATAAATGAAAATGAAAAAAAAAGCATCACTATGGACATAACTCTCACTTTCTCAAGAAACCCGCCCAGTGGGGAATGTGAAAACGAATAGTACTCGTATGTAGGCATTTCAACAATTGTTGATACATCGACAGTAAGTGTTTCGCTTGTGCAAAGTGCTGTTGCTTTGTCTAAGAAGATGTTTATCTTTTTGTGTTTTGTTTTGCCATTTCAAGCGTGGGCCATATACATCCCTTCCACACCCCCTCCTCCCCCGACACTCTCTGCCTGTCACTCATGTGTAATAATAACAAAAAAAAAAAAGAAAAAAGAACTCGTAACAATAAATTACCTTGTCATGCCGCGGCAATTGCTTTTTGAAACTCACTCAATGCGGCCGATTCACTCAATTGGCGCAAACACAAGGAAGGCGATAAATTCAAACTTGAACTAATATTTCACTTAACTAAGAAATTGCACACGCTGTGTTCAATTATGTACATATGCGGTATGTAGAGATGTCGTTATATAGCCATGCACATACATATATATAAATATGTATGTATATGATGTTTAGCTTCTTTTTTTTTGTTTGTTTGTTTGTTTCTTTCTTTTTTCTTCACTGACATTAACCGCATTCGTTTTAGATGTTTGTCAGAGTTGAGAGCGAACGATCGACCGAGTCTAAGGTATTACAATGTATCCGTCCGCACCGACGAACCGCTCTAATGGAAGCTTGTGACGGAACTGTGCAGTAATTGTGTTAAACTCAAGCACAAAACCTCCAAAAGCCTAAAAGCCACCAACCAGACAACCCATCCGACTAACATGACATACGATTGTGCACAGAGCACAGCACAGCACAACCAACAACAACACTTGCGAGTACACCACAACATCAAAAGAGTCGCCTGCCATAAACACACAACCACCTTCACGAAAGAGAGCTTTCGTCGTTCACGAGAAGATGCTGCGCACGCGCTCTCTTGTCCATTGGCTCAAAGAGAACACTGCCAGCACCACGCACACACACACACACACATACAACACAGGTGTTGGTGAACGAACTTAATTAACTACAGGTAGCAAACTTGCACCTCGCCGATCAGCTGATGTCTGCGAAATTGTTATTTATCAAAGAGAGTAGAATTTTTTAAGAGAAACTTGTTGGTGAGCTTCGTCGGGTTCCTTCTTGGGTCTGGGCCCATCATGCATATGTACAGACAGACATACAGACACATCTGTATAAACTAAACTGAACTAAACTATCATGCTAATCAATGAGTAATGAATGGACTTCTATGGAATACTCGCATTTACTACTGCGAGACTGTCATGCATGTTCATGGCCGTGTGCTGGACCATTTTCTTCATTCGGTCTGATTCATCTTTCCCTTTCAAAATCCGACATTTGTAATCGTGTATGTGTGTGTGAGTGTGTGCTGTGCATTTATTACGTATGTATTTGTTTTCATTGGAAATTCATCATATCTTTTTGGGATTCACACCAGTAGGTGATGTTGTTTTTTTTTTATTGACCCATTCAATCGTGGTGCGCACATTCATTCATTCATTCGTTCCGAAGCAGAAACTCTATTCATTTGTTTGGGTGATGGGCGAGAACTTTGGAAAACTATTAGTTAGCCCTCATACGACGCCGATTATACATTTGCAGGAACGAGTACATAAATGAACATTACATAATAAACGGTTAAGTGTGTTCAACCCGTGTGCTGCTGCTGCTGCTGCTGGTGATGATGATGATGAACCTGTCTATCGTTACATACAAACACGTTTCCCAATACCAACACAATCGCAATACCCCACCGCCACCAACATCGTCACTGGCACTGGCACTGGCACCGGCACCAGCACTTGCAGATGCGCCACCATGAAGGCCATAAACAGCACTTAGTCACATATGTACGTACACAGACATACAGGGACAAACATGGGCTTCTTGTTGCTCTGCATTAACTCGAGACTACTTAGGGACTTATTAAATCACTTTTGGCGTTTTCGTCAACAAAGAACATTACATAAACACACACACACACTCACTCGCCCATAAAAAGTACTCATGTAAGTACATGGACGCATTTCTTCTACATTTCGCCAGCTCGAAACAACGATTCCCACAGTGAGTGTATGTGTGTGTGCGTGTGCGTGCGAGTGTGTATCTACGAGTCTACTCGTATTCGTACTTAGTTGGCTGGCTAAAAAGCGTTGTCGCGTCGTCGCTTCGCCGGTTTAAGTTCACCGTTTCATGTTCGTGAGCCACCAGAGCTGGTGTATCCGTACTTTGTTTGCAGAAAGACAGAGATTAACTAAGCTAATTTAATTTGTTCTTTATTACTCTTGCTATTGTTGGTGTCATCGTATCTGCAAGTACGCAGTGTTGGTCATATGTATTCGACATTCTCCGATAAACTTTATGAGAGAAAATAACAAAAAACAAGTGGACAAATAGTAAGTTCGGCCGGGCCGAATCTTATATACCCTCCATCATGGATCCTTAAAAAGTCAATAAATAAGAAAACTAACTGAGTTTTTGGTCCGCTCGTGACCCGATAGTCCCAGGAACCCGATCACAAATTTTATCCAAATCATGAAAATAAATTCATATTTGGGTTCGCGAGAAAATTTCGTTGCATTTCGATACCCATATGTCCATGTTTGTCAAGGGACGGTTTTTGGGCCGCTGGTGACCCGATAGTCCCAGAAACCGGATCAAAAAATTTAGGCAAATCATGAAAATAAAGGCATATTGGGGTTCGTGAGTAAATTTCGTTGCACTTCGATACCCATATGCGCATGTTTATCATGGGCCCTTTTTTGGCCCCCAAGGGTCCACGGAACCCATGAGCACGCCCATTTTTGGGATTTTTTTCCCCATCTATAAATTATATAAACTTAGTGTAGATGTAGTGAAAAAAAATATTTGAAAAATTTGATTATGGCCGGGATATATTTAGTTCCGTAAAGGGGAACTTTTTCCCCTTTGGTCCGATATTGCCCATTCTCGAACTTAACCTGCTTATGGGCAAAAAACATCTTCCTACAAAATTTCAGCTTCTTAGCGTTGGTCGTTCGCACTCTATCGAGATTTCAACAGACAACAGACGGACAGACGGACGGACGGACAGACGGACATCGCTAGAATGTCTTAGAATGTTACACTGACCGATAATATATATACTTTATAGGGTCGCAGATCACTCTTTCGAGGTGTAGCAAACGGAATGACAAACTTAGTATATACTCCATCCTATGATGGAGTGTATAAAAATAAGATACCTTTTTAACGGATTATTTTTTTTTTTATTATTATTTTTATAAATAAATTTAATCGATACCAATAATGCATGCCTCTTACCAAGGGAACACATTTGCAGATCTGCAAAATCCATATATAACCCAACAGATTATAACATTTCGCTTTGCCAGGGCTCTTCGAGATTTCTACTCTTTAAATCACAAATCAACTCTTTAAAGAGATCTCCTGAAAGCAAATATCTCTGTTTGGGAATATTACATTCAGTATCACATTCCAGTAACATTAAATGTCCATGGATGGATATCCTCCAAAGTCCTGGCTCTCTGTGTCTTAACGCCCCCATGTCTGCGCCCTTTTTACGAAATCCACATGCAACTTTTCCAAATTAGCCTTACTCATTGCATCCGAACGCGCCGTTTCTATTAAATTCAATGTAATTAAACTATTTTTCTGTAAAATTTGGTTGCTCGAGGTGGTTACCACGCCCACTTTTGGATTTCGGATATTTTGGCATATGAGTCTTGTATGAGTTAACTTACTGCGTGGGTATACATGTATAAGTCGGTTTACCCGACTGAAAATTTCCACTTGTTTTGTTCTTCTGTTGTGAGTTGGTTGATGATTTCCTTTTTGCTTATTAGCAATTTCTATATTTACGATCAAGTACATTAGAGTGGTCCGAAGAATTAAGGATGAATATACAGGGTTGCCCATATTCGACGGACCCATCTGGCAACCAGGAGCGTTATCGCGACATGATGACCAATTTTGTGATGCCAATTATTCGTCGAAAGCGTATGAGGCAGTTCTGGTTTCAACAAGACGGCGCTCCACCGCACACAAGTCGCATAACAATCGATTTTCTGAAGAATTTGTTTCCGGGCCGTTTGATGTCGAAAAGTGGTGATTTGGACTGGCCACCGCGTTCGCCCGATTTGACGCCGCCTGACTTCTTCTTGTGGGGATATTTGAAGTCAAAGGTTTACGTTAACAAGCCAAGGACCGTAGAAGAGCTCAAGGACAACATTCGTGAAGAAATAGCCGCTATTCCGGCCGAAATGTTGGCGAAAACGATGGAAAATGCTGCAAAAAGGGCACAATACGCCATCAACGCCAGAGGCGGCCATTTGAGAGATATCATATTCAAAAATTGATGTAAACAAATCTACTTGGAACAAATTAAATGATTAAGATTGCCAACCGCCAAATTTTTTATTTTTTTCTTTGATTTTTTTAAAAAAAACATGGGTCCGTCGAATATGGGCAACCCTGTAAATACAAATAAATAATTCTAAAAATATATAAAAATTAACATTTATAAAATAATGTAATTAGGCGATCTGCGCAGAACTAATTAAATATATTTCGCCCGAAAACAAGAAAAAAAAAACGAAAGGGTTATCACAAAAGAAGAGCATTCAAAGCCGTTTTGGGTATTCATGGGCGTCCAGTTAGAAGCTGTTCACAGGGCCTCGTCGCAAATGCGTCCAAGCCACAATATTCTACATAGGCAGCGGTTGACGAATGTTTGATTTACAATTACAGTGGAAAATTCCTACCTACGTTATAGTGGAGAGTTGCGAACTAAACGATCCATACACGAGCTTTGCCGTTCCCAGTCTATTCTTGATATCTTGGAAGCATCCAAGTCCCAGTCTTTTCAATAATACAGAATAATTTTGATCCATACTTGTCACCCTTTTCGAACATGTTTCTTTCATATCTACTTTCGAGATTTCCGTCGTGTTCGGGATCTCTGTGATGAGCGTGTGTATTCTCGTTTTTAATGCGTTTGTGTCAAATGCCATGAGAAGTGGCAAATGGTCAAGTTTGTCTGTCACTGTAGACAAACGATTAAAGAAGTTTCATTATTTGAATGTTTGGCTGGCTGAATCCTAATTCTTGCGATTCAACAGACTAAGCGTGAGTTCTTATGTAATTACGCAATTATGGGTTTGCATATACATATATATACACACGCACACACACACATACATGCAAACTCGTATTATTGTATTATGACTGGTATAATGATTATGATTTTATGATCTACAAAGGTAGGTGTTTTACGCCGCTGGGTGACTGACCTGCTGATGTGGTATTCTGTCTCTGCCTCTTCTATTTGTTGAGCTGGTGGACGTTTCGTGAACCTAATGGATGACATTGGAATACACGATTGTCCTCGGCAAATCTTGTGTTTGTCGCACCAACATTCGAAAGTAGAAAGGGAAAATACTCCAATGCCGGTCATTCGGAATTCTCATACGATTGTCCATGTTGTACATAGTAGTCTATATGTATGTATATACATCTGTATATCAACATACTTAGATACACACATGGATTTGTATACGTCTGTGTGTGCGTGTGTGTGTGTGTGAATGAGTAATTACAGAGATTTCATGCAGGTAATCGTTGCAGATAACAATTAAGTTGAAATGTTGAAATGAAAATCAAAAAAGATTTGTGTATAGACAAATACCTGTGCTGCACTCGTACACTCAGGATAACTTGCATAAGTAATCGATGAGTTTGTGTTCATTTACGGAATATATTATGATCAAACAATTGGTTGTAACCGTCAGAGTCAAACGGGGATTTAATTCACTTTGGTTGGGCGTGGGATAGTGCTGATATGTATATGTATTTCAGTACTGTCGAGTTCGTAGTTGTATATACGCCTCGATTGTACCTTGACACTGGGATTACCCCAAAATGTACTGACACCTTCATAGCGCTTGCTTTGGTTCAGTGGACACCATTCTCCACAGGCTGTCTTTTTTAAACCACACTGTCGATGTGTCCTTATTCGACACATTCGCAGTGTGCTTGAAGATGCTAAATGGAAATGTGCCTTCTGTTGGGCCACACTGACGATGGATGGATTGCAGTCGTCGGTGTGAAGTTCAAATTGAACAGTAGCGACGCGTCGAGTCGAAGAGCCGGCCTTAAAGAGTTTTTGCATGGCGATGACAAATGCCACCACCTCAGGCTCTTCAGTGCAATCAATTTAATTACATTTAAAAGTTTTTTTCTTTGATTTTTTTCTTCTTTTTTTTTGTGCCACTCGACTTCTCTCTGGAGTCGCTGCCATGGAGTCATTGAACCTGTTTTTCTTTCGTTTGGTTGGGTGTTTATTTTTTTTTTTTTTGGTTGTTTGTTTTGTTTTTTTGAGTTCGAGTTAAGTAATGTTCATGTATGCGCATGCACATGCAAGTTGCATGAAATGTTACGAGCATGTTCGAGCTCTACTTTGGGCCTTGTATTAACTTTGGATAAATTGCATAAAATTAATCGCCTTAATACGAGTATCACCGTCATCACATCGCCACTTGATAATACAAAAAAAAAAGAAGACAACAACTATAAAACTTTCTTTTTTCCATTAAGGCATCCCATGTTTTCAAGAGAAACTGTAAAACCCGGCCACCGCCCGACCGTTGCAAGCGGCCATCCATAAATAAGACAATCGGCAGCCACTCGATGTGGCGCTAATGCCCGGTCTGGACAAAAGCATTCTGTGGCAAAATAAGAATCTCTGGGATGGCCCATTACAATGAAATTGGGAATATCATGTGGAATTGGGATGTGAATAACAAAATGTGAAAACAAAAAGTCTCTGTGAAATTGCAGTGCGTCTTTCTGTTGACGTTAACTGGAGCGGATATGCAGCAGCAGCAACCGTCAACACATACACGTACATACATATGTCCCTGTATGTGTGCTATGAGTTACAAATAATTCACGAATTGTTTGAAGATGTCAACGATATTACAGATGTGGCTGACTGACAGCACTTACTCTGTACGAGAATGTATTCCAAATATCTGTCAGACAGACACACGCGCCCACTCCCAGGCATACACACACACACACACACCACACGGATACGAGTGCGTGCTGTGCAGAAATGGCTATCGATTTTCCTTCATTAAAAAATTCATTATTAAAGGCAAGCGACACGACACGGTCGGATGTGCCGTTTCTGTGTCCGACCCACTCTCCACCACACCAGTGCCAACCCCGTGTGTTCCGACCATGGCCAAAGCAAATTGATGAACCATTAAAGGCGGTTTATTCGTTCGACGGTTAGCTGAGCGCTTGCGATATTTTTCCAAAACAATTCACCGCTGCTGTCTGTTGTAGGTTCATTCGTTCGCTCGCTCGCTCGCTCGTTCGTTCGGTTGTACGTTCACCCATTCGATTACTCACTGTTCGCTTGATAATTTTAACTAATTGTGATTGATGACACGGCCACAGAGTCTGGCGTTTTCCTACAAATCAATAACAAATGCAAACACTTTTCCACGTACAAAAGCGAAAATGGAAAATGCAACAAATGTGATCATGCATCCGAAAATTAAGGCACCGCAAATCAGAATCTACCGATAAACATCGGCACACACAATCGGACACATGCCAGCATTACAGCGCAACCGAATTACCGTCTTCGGTCTTATCGGAGGAATTTACAAATAAACAGCCGAATAACTTTGTCTGTCTGTTCATCATATTAGAGAAGTGTGCAGGGATTAACACACAGCAAGGCAACGGATCGTTAAGGAAAATAGTTGCGAATAGCGGCCGAACTGTATAGGACCGGGTGAGACCGGCTGCTAGTTTGCACAATCTGGATAAATGAAAGATTGAAGGCAAATCTCGACGAACTTATTCAACCCTATCAGTGGGGCTTCACGCCGATTAAATCAACAATCGACCAACTCTTCGCACTACGCCGAATCCTGGCAAAAGATCCATGAACAACATATCGATACATACCATATTTTCATCGATTGTCAAGCTGCCTTCGATACTTCGATAAGAGAACAAATATTTGAACCATGTCTGCGTATAAAATACCAGATAACTTTATACGCCTTTGTAGAATGACACTGGGAGATACTAGGTCTTCAGTAAAAATAGGAAGTGACCTCTTTTAGCCGATTACTTCTACAAGAAGTCTAAGATACGGCGACAGCTTATCGTGTATCTCCTTTAACATCCTGATGGAGATGATATTGGAAAATGCAGAAATTAATAAAACCGCCGCTGAGACAACCAAAGGCCATGGCCGGAGGGATAGGGCGAGATCATACCAGACTAGACAAAACTTGTACTGGTAACGTCCAGACCACCGTCGCGACGAACAAAATGCGTCATATTGAATAATTTATATACCTCGGCTCTGCATCGAAACAAAGCTAAGGATCGTGCTTCTTTATGGCGCCGAAACTTGGGTGTATTTGTGAGGAAAATCCTTCGCAAAATCTATTAGCGATTGTCAGAAAGGCGTTGGGCGACAACAACCTCGGAAGGTGCCGACAGGGAAGACCGAGACTCCGGTGGGAGCAAGAGGAAGTGACATGTAAATTCTGAAAGTGCTTGAGAATAATTTATTTATTAAGCAGGCCAAGACCAACAAGTGGTTGTGGGACCAGCCTAAATAAGAAAGACATGATCTACCCAGGGAAATCAGTACGTCTATATCACGATATAGTTCCTATAGCTCATGATTCATTAACTCTTCTTTCAGAACGTCACTCTTATCAGCGAGATGCACATGAAGTAGTTTTTATACAGACAGTGTCCTACAATTTAAAAACTTCGAAAAGGACAGCTGACAATTGTTTTTTTTGGGCTGTTCTTATCAGGATACGAACCCCGGGCTGGTTGTGTGACAGGGACACACACACCCAACCAATATTCTCTGTAAAATTAATCTGCCCAAATTATGAGTTATTTTGTGCTTCGGCCGATATTCCAAACTTCGGCTAAAGTTCGGGAAAAACGCACACTCACATGCATATAGAAACATGTGTAGACACATACGAACACACACACACACACCCACATATGTGGCCGATGTAGTGGCCAAGATTAGCTTATGGCAATCGCACGGCAAAATTGAGATTAATACCTGTTGCATTAACTAAGTGAGAAATAACAACAGCAACGGTGGTGTTCAATGCCCTTCTCCTCTGCTGCCCCCAACCACACCCCCCCCCCCCCCCATCCAACCGTGCCACGCGATATGGCTGCCTGCAGCGTCCTTATGTACGAGTGCAATCTCCATTCATCACAGTTGTGGTGCAGCGAAAGAACCAACCAACAGCACAAGGTAACGGACCGTCAAAATCTATTTAAATAAACAATTTGCACAAGCCTGCAAATATGCCAGATGTACATGTGTATGTACATACACATGCATGTAAATATTTATGTACTGCAGACAACATGACTGCATACATACCAATGTAGAGGCATACATTCATTCGTCTGTCCGTCCGTCTGTCCGTCCATCCATCGGACCGTCTGTCCCTACATGCTGCTTACATTCACACGAAAGTCTTAAAACGCGGGTGGTGTGGTGTTGCAGCATTAGCTGGCAAATAGCCCGAAAACCTTGAGCCATAGAAGCTTTTGGTGGATCATGCCTGCATGGCTGGCTGACTGGCTGACTGGGTGAGTGGCTGAGTGTATGCCATGGCAGTTGGGTAGGCAGCCAGTGTAAAAGGTACAAGTGTACATGGATAGAGTTTGAATTGGCTGGGTCACGTTTTCGGCACGAGTATTGTTGCCTCACAACATCAGTCAGTAGTGTGGAAGCGGCAACAGCAGCGGCAAATAGATGACCAACTTAAGTAAACCGTGCAACAACGTCTGTCGGAGAGAAGCTATGTAATATTGTGTTAGCTGCAGGTACATCCCACTTGCAGATGGAAGCGAATCGACACAATTTGCATGCAATTCCAATTGACTTGGGAGGGAGATGGCGATGACGATGGTGGTGGTGATGGTAATGGCGTATGTGTGTATATCTGTACATATGAATGGACGTTATCCAAACTTAACACTTTAAATGAAATGGAAAATATGCTCGATGTTGGTTGTGGCGGCGGTGCTGGTGGTTGAGGCCAAACTCCAATTTGTTCAATTGTTTGATAATGGAAATCCATTAAACTCCAGTAATGGTGTCGATGTGTCCATCGGTGTCCGTCTGTCTCTCTCTCTCTCTGTACGCGGTGCATGGAGCAGATGCACGCATGCGTGAGTGTGTAGGCATTTGGAAGAGCTTGCAACCGACTCTTCATTTGCAGCAACCCGTTTTCGGAATGGCCATTTATAATAAGCTTAAAAAGCAACGAATACACATGTTTTGCTACAATTCTCATGAGAAGTGCAACGCTCACATAAACCCGTACAAACAAACACATGCATGTGGACACACATTTGGCCAAAATACATGTTGCATCTTCTTCACAGCCTCAGCATGATCTTCATCATCGTCATCGTCATCATCATCGTCATCATCATCAGCGTCATCATCCGCACAGCTATCAAAAGTAGAATCTTTTGGAGTAAAAGAGGAAAAACAGGCATTTTTCACCGTTACTTGTTGCATCACGTAACTGGGCCTAAATGTACACGAAATCATCATCTAAACAAGTCCACCAAGATACGAGTAGCAACAGCATCAGCCAATCGATGCGACAGAGAGGATGAAGCAATCGAATAAACAAAAACAATCCAAACGATGCCAATGACGAAGTTGATTGTTTGCCACATTAAACCGGAGATCACATGCCCCCATCCCTCCATCGCCATCCTATCGCTGTGTCCCCCTTCAGGCCGCCTGTCTTGTGACATTGTCCATTTGTTTTACCTCAACTGGGAACGGATGTCAAATCCGTCCCAACTCACATGAGGTTAGTTGGCTTGCTAGTCCACCACTTCATTACTTCCAAACGATTTGATGACGACGAAGTTCTGTCCCTGCATGCATGAATGATTTGAACGCTATTCACTGGAAATCCTATGACAGCAGCACACCATATGGTACATGTCCCAATTTCTCCATTAGAGATTGTCACTGGGTCTGATGCGTACGATGCGTCGGATTAGGCAGCATTTGGGTAAACAGAGGAAGAAAATGAACAAGGTCGCGGAAAAAGAACCTATGTCATATGATATTAAATTTATATGACACAACACTGGTACGACCGGACTCCCCTAGCGCCAGGATTCTCCATCCTCACTGAGGTATGTTCTGAATGTTCTCGTGTTCGTTTCAATGCATCCCAGCTCATGCTCGAATGGTTTTTAATTGGATCCATTCATTTCGATCGCGCTAGAATTTATGTTCATTTTACGTGCCACAATTCCTAATTATGCGACTGCCAATGGAGAATTTTAGAAATATTTTACAAAAATCGAGTGGAAACCGAAAACAGATATCTCAAAACCCATTCAATGATCAACGAGGTCTTCGGTTGATCAATCCAAATCGATCAGATTTAAATATGGCTTCAACTAAATTTCCTTATTTTCAAAATCGAAATCATATTGAATGTCAGCTGCTTTATCTGAAGGGGGATGTTGGTGTGTATAAATAAATACATAAATGTGATGCGTCGCCTGAAGAATTTCATGTCTTTCGAATGCACTTCATTCCTTTTCAATCCATAAACAATTGTGTCTTCAGAATATATTTAGATTCGAGCGGATCGTTTTATTGTAGAATTTCCATAAGAAATGGGTTGACAGGATGCGCCACGGCCAAGAATGAAATCATGTTCTCTAAATAATGGGAATGTTTGCTCTGTCGAATAAGCCGAAATTATGCATGTTTGTTCATTTTTCAATTTGAATTTCCAGACCACGCACATCTTTAGTCGATATTTCGATTGAATCGAGTTATTCCTCAATTCGTGGGATAAAACATAAACGGTGCTATGCGATACGTAGCAAACGCATCGTACATACGCATGTATGTATGTATGTGATCATCTATGTGGTTGACTTTGTCAAAAACACGACGTAATGATCATTGGAACAACGACAACGACAATATTCGAACAAATGAATGTGTAAGTAGGTGCAAGGCAGATTATCAAGTCCATGCAATTCTCGTTCTCATTACAAAACAAGTTGCACCACATCTGCAAATTATGTAAACTAACAAAATGTTGAATTGCGATTCGTACATAGACACGCACACATACGTATGCACATTGAACATACTGTACGTGTGTATGCATAAGTGTCTGCTGTTGTTCGATCTTCATGTCTGTGGCAGCGTAGAATGTACTTTGTAAACCAGGGATGCAAAAGTTGACACAATTGTATTTTTTTTTCTTGATACATTTTCGGCCTCGAGAGCATCGCAGCTCATTCTCCGATTGATTGATCGATGTGCAATGAATGAGTGTTTGAGTGCAACATAAGAAATGATGTGCGGATTTTTTTTAAATCGGTACTAGTCAGTCCGGAGTAGGAGATTCCGCAAGTTCCACCTGGTCTATGCAACCAACATCAAGTTATTTTTGTAATCGAGCCAAAGAAGAACTTGATGGTCTTTTGAACAAAAGCTATGCAAGTTTAAGAAAAGTTAAGTTTAAGTAAGTTAAAAGTACTTTTTATATTTCATTTATTTAAAAACATTAATACTTAAGTGCGTGGTATATTTCGTTAGTGGAAGTGCAAAACAAATTGTGCGGCGTATATTCGAACCCTTTCGTAAAGAATGGACAGCAGACTACCCATGGCTTAAAAATCAGAAAATTGAAAAATGTCTTCGCTCTGCCATGTTTCAACCACATTTGGTTATACTCAGATGAAGAGAAATTTTGAAGACCACTCCTTAAATGAAATACATGGGTTAGGTCAATCGTAGTCGTGCTAATTAATTTTAATTAATTAAACTTAATTTTAATAATGGAAAATGCTGTTACTAAGTGGGTTAGCAGAAGGTACAAACTTAAAACAAAAAATGGGCAGAAAGTCTCGATTTGACAATGTTGAAAGGATATGGAGACGGCAAAAAGGATACAAAGAAAACTTTAATTCACTTGAGTTGTTGGTATTTTTCGTTTTTTTTTAGATATATAAGTAAAGCTACAGATAAATGGGCGCTTATATCGATTTATTGCTAAAGTTGATACTAGCATGTACTTACTCGACTATGACAACTAAAACAAAATAAAGTTGCTCCAATAATTTTGCACTCGATGTCGTGTGATGTCAGGCAGGAAAATGGAAATTTGGCATTTGTAGCTGAACATAGATAATATGCCAATTCTAGATGATGACCAAATACGTTTTTGCTGATTCGTAGATTGCGAATATTGTTAAATGTAACAGGGCCTGAAAACTGCATGGCAATTTCAAACGTTTGCCAAAGAAATTATTATTTTTTTGTGTTTCAATACTTCAATGCGTACTTTGATCAAATAGATTTTGAAAAGTAAACATTTTCTTCTTTTTTGATTTTGTTAGAGATCGAAATGTACAAAATGAAAAACCCGATTTTGCAACCCTGCTGTGAGCCAGTCGTGCTAGCGAATTTGTCCAATAAAGAAGAACTAACGTAACAACTTCATACAGTCGGCCCAAACTGCCAATCATTCGAATAAGGAATTGAATTTCTTGCATACTTAAAGTCAATACATACACATATGTATCATTCAAACGGATGGCCGGTAGAAGATGTCCATTTGAACCAGGTCCGAAAAATGATGTTATAGCCAACATCGTGGATTGCGTGCAATGGTGTCACCTCGTCACACCATTTTTTTTTTTAAAATTCTATAAAAAACTACTGGATATTTTCTCAAATTTCTTTTTTATTTGAAAGTACAATTCGTCCGGCTGGCCATGCAGTAGATAATGCGATCGTCAAAAACAAGGGCGCAAAACATCTAGTGAAGCTTCGGCTGCGTGGTACGTAGCGACGTCCTGTTGAAACCAAATGTTGCAAATATCCTCCTCTTAAATTTTTGTAAAAAAAAATTCGTTCAACATGGCTCGGTAACGAAAATAACGAAAACGAAATAAGCACTAGTTGAAAAAAAAACGTTAGATTGCGGACCCTTTATATCGAACTCATTCCCTGACGAGATCCATATTTGATTGTACCATCGACTACGGTTAACGGAAATCGGAATCAGTTATCCGTATTTTCCGCTAAAGCGTATTTCTGATAAGTGAAAAATGTGTCTGATACTTTTCATGTTGTCATACGAACTTATGACATTTTCATGAAATAGTTTTGCTTACTGAGATCGAGAGAGAGAGAGAGAGAGAGAGATTGATTTCGTTGTCCACTTATGTCGCAGTATTTTAAAAACATGAAAAGTGTTTCTTCTATCAAATCGAAATGTTGAAGGCGAACCATGTTCTTGAGGCAGCATTGAAATCATCTTAGCCACAGGTAGGCCCAATAAATGAGTCAAGGTTGATCTTCTTTTTCGTTGAAACGAAAGTTAAACTTCAAATTGATATTTTCAGTCAAAGTTTAAACCAATATTGGACATTTACAGCGATATAATTGTGGTAGCACTCAACGCAAGAAGAATCAACAATTTTGGGTTTACCAAATTGCACAAATAAAAGAAAATTACATAATTAAAGGTGCTGTGTAATCTTGTTAATGCTCATATTTTTTTTTAAAAAATGTGTGTGATCTAAAACCTTTTGTTTTTATTTATTTTTATTTTAATTATTCACCGGAATCATATGTTTTCTGCTACAAGTGTGAGTGTTGCCACATCAACAGCCGCAAAGGTGGATTTTTCTGACAGACCGCTCAAAAACGTATTTGAAGTTTAATCTCAGTTTTATTGGAAACTGTGTTTTACATAATCGTGGTTTAACTACGATCTCCTTATGGGCTCATTTCATTTGCCTTCAACAAATGGTCGGACTTGGCTAGATCGATAGACGTATGAATTTACCTTGCCTCCGATCAAAATTTCCAAGTCATAACAAAACCTTGACTTTGAGCAATGTTGGCGAATTTTCATATTCTTTGCCAGTGTGGACAAATCGTTTCCTTATTGAAATGTTTATCAGTGCACATACAAATCTTCATTTGGCATTGATTTTCTTCTCGGCTACTCATCGGCGGATACACTGAGAAAGACAAGTGGAGAGTGCAGCTGCATGCAACATGATCATCTCGCCAAGAAATTGCACACACGTTAACCGCGTGTACCACCTTACAAACATGGACCGCAACTTCGACGTAGTCTTCATCGTCATCATCATCATCATCAGAGTTAGCAGAGTCAGAGGCAACATCGCCATGGCTCGCTGGTGAGCAATTCAATCAGAATACTTAACAAATCTTGTAAAAGCAAGTATTTGAGGTAACCTTCAATGCAACGCAAAGAAGCAGTAGGAGCCACAAAGATGAGAAACTGCTGGTAAATGTTTGGCAAGACTTTTTCGCAGGCAGTATGTGTGTGTTTAGCATGTCGCATGTAGCAGATAGTACGCGGCGGTAGGCGCTGGTCGACGAAATGCAGAAGCAGCAGCAGCAGCATCAGCTTTAGACATAGACACACACAGACTTTAATATTTGGCTTGTACGATCGGCCGACCCACCGAACGACCGACCACAAAGTGAGATAACTGCACTTGTATTTAACGCACTTGACTTAACGTGGTTTCATGCTCCAGCTAAATATTCAACAACCTCTGAAAGAAGTGGCGGGTTTTTTTCTCACACAAAAAAAAAATGCTAAACGCTGAAACAAAGTTTAACTATTGTAATCCTCTGCACCCATGGTTATCCTATGGTTCCGTTAACAATCACTTACATACACACATATGTATATGTATGTGGGTCGGTCTACGAATAAAATCAAAGAATAGGCCGAGAGATGGGAACTGCTCGTATACACAACTACGTGTATTCGAAGAAAGGCACGAGCGAGTAAATATTTAGGACAACAGCCAAGGGCCGAAAACCATTTCGACACACGCTCGTATCAAAATCGCACAGATTTAATCAATTAGTTAATAATGTGGCAAAGTGAAGAGTTCATTTCGTCCGGAACAGTTCTTACACATCCTCCATTCATGTGGGTCGTAGATAATTCGTACATAATGCGTTGACTCGAAATATCACCTTTTACATAAGCGCCCCAGTAGGCGTATGGGTAGCGTGCTTGCCTATCAGCGTGGGGGTTGTGGGCTTGATTCCCACCAGAGGCTTTGGTCTGTAGTTGCAAAAATTCTAGCCAAATGGTCTGTGTCACCCTGTTTAGCCTCGGACCCAAAATTATAATATAAATTTACTTTGTATTGTAATTAATAAATAAATGAATACAAAAAATCACCTTTTATATGAATTGGGTGGAACGAATCCGCCACAATGCAAAACAAAAAAAGAGAGTGTATACTCGTAGAAAATGTCTCCAGTTAGTCAACTGTGTGTGGTATAATCAACAGACGTGGCAGATCCGTTCTCGGATCAACAATTTATGGATGGCATATTGAAGAATGTTTCCTCAATATAACAACGATAATTTATTCAGTGTAAACGGTGATTGGCGATCGCTGATTTTTGAATTGTCAATGAAGCAGCCCCTGCAGAAGGCCACATCAACGTCTGCGATTACAAGATCAGCATCATTTATGCGAATATTTTACTTTTGGTCCAAATTTGAATCTGAGTTATTTCTAGGTTCTAGTTGCTGACACTATCTGTAGCACGGCCGGCCAACCAGCTTAAAATGTATGTATGTATGTATCTATATGACCTACAATAACAACACTGTTATGCGATGAACATATTTTATTGCGTTAACCGTGTTCGGCTTACAGAGTCCGTACATAACTACAAGCATATGTACATAAGTGTGAGTATAACAAAAAAATTTATTACAGTTAACTCCAGGGTCTGGGCTAATAATTTTACTTTACGAGAGTCTCTTTAGTTTGCTTAGCCCACGACGGCCATAAAGAGGCTTGGTCAACGTATACCCAGCAAACCAAAGGACCTGAGTTCGGCCAGAAATCGGTACGAAATTCGGTAAATGCCTCCGAATTCGTTACGAAAACTAGGAACGAACAGTCGGAGGGAAATCTGACGTTTTTGCCGACACGCCATACCGACTTCTGACCGAACTCCGAATTGAAACCTTGGGGGAAATTAGAAATGCCGTTCTAAATTCTGACCGAATTCTCAACCGATGTCTTCTGGCATTCGGACTTTCAAAATTCTGGCCGTAATTTTATGTGGTGTCTACATTTATTCAGTCTGCCTTTTACTCCTCCTTGGTCGAATGGAATACATTCGCTACAGCTCGCTACGAAAAAAAAACCATAATAACGATGTATGTATGTCCATCCGCTATATAAATGAACTACGCGAATGTTATCACATAACTAACAAGACAAAATAAAAAGGAAATACAAAAACATCCTCAGACGTGTAGGGCAGAAATCAGTCAGAATTCGGTCGGACTTGTCGGAGGAAAATATCCCTCAGAAAAGTAGAACAGAATTCGCAACGAAATCGGTAAGAACTGTCACAATAGATCAGACATTGTTCAGACGTTTGTTTGATATCCGACATTTAGTTTGCTGGGTGTATGTATGTATGTGTGTGTGGAAACAGATGCAAGATGCGAAGTACATCTGTGAATGACATAGTCACCGTTCAACGGTAGATGGTTATACTATGTATGCATATAATGTGTATATAACTCTTTATGTATTTAGTTATTAACAATTCTATGTTGTCTGACCGCCGCGCCGAGGTCTTAAGCTAGCAAATGTTTTTGTGTAGCAAAGATAGAAACAATCAATAATAATAATGTATGTATATATATGTAAGTATTTGATTAAAAGTTAAACTTGTAAATGGAATTGTATAGGTTACCATTATGCAGACAGTTAATTAAGTCAACTGTGTTAGTAGCAACACCGAAGTTTGCTCAGTGGGTAGTAGTAGTAGTAGGACGGAAGGTGCACTCCTTCCTTAAGTTTGTATCTATGATATGATCGTGCGTAAATCGGCAATAACCGAATCGTAGTCTGATAATTTTAAACTGGTCCAGCTATGCACTGTATCTTGAGTTCCGTTTAATTTTTTTTGTTAGCTAGTCGTGTTATTTGGTCCGCTCGAAAAACATCTTTGTCTCCCCACAGCAGGTTGTGTATCGCTATTTTATAGATATTCTAACGGTATCTGTCCGTCAGATATCACTGACGGTAGATCATTTAGAATATCCGAATGAAGGACAACTAGTTTTGTTCGCCACTGTATCTATATGGTTGGCGTGGCTTGTTCCTCACATTTGTGATATTCCACTTAATATGTCAGTCATCTTCAATGATGAATGAGGTCAGGTGACGTGAATGACGTCAGGAATCAGGCGTTATGGGAACGTGACGCCAGAGTTCTTGTGACCTCACCCAGTCTCGTCAAATCACTCACATCATCCTCGAATCCCATTTTATTCTTTCTGGGGCTCAAGGCCGGTGAAAATGTTATCGATGAAATGCCATGCAATAACCAGTCATCCGAACCGATAGGCGCATTTGTCATATATTTGGAACATGTCTTCAAACAACAATAACAATATCTGCACTCAGCCAAGAAATATATTTAGATTAATTTAAATAGTAAACATTTATTCGGACACCAATTCAAAGCGGGTTGAGGAAAACTTCCACTCTCTCGTTCTAAGACTGTTTGCTATGGGCGAGTATTTGTCGTCCATTCGTCGATAAATGAGAAATGCCTTTTGTTTGAATTGTCTTTTAGAATACACAGTGAGAATTTCTGCACTTTCCCGCTCCGTAGAAGATATTTCCCTACCCTGCATGCGATGATGCCTTTGATTTATTTCAAGTTCAACATCGAATGGCTGATATGTCTTGTATTCGTTATCTTCACATATATTCATGGTTGTTGTTGTCGTTGTTGTTGTTGTTGCGGTTGCGGTTGTTATTGTCTTAACTTGACTTAATTCTCTTTGCTAATTTATGCAGTTCGCCCTGAGTGATGAGAGTCCCAAGAATTTTGTTAGCGATCTTGGGCCATAAAACAACGGTGACGCCGTTCTTGTAACGTAACGTAACGTAACGTTGCTGTTCGTTCTTATGGTTGTTATTGTTTGTTGATGTTGTTGTACAAAATAAAGCACAACACAACATAAACATTCTTTGCAACCACTTCCTTGGTGGTTATACAACATCCATGCATACACACGAGTGCACATGTACATATGTACATACATATGTATATGTATGTATGTACGTATGTATGTATGTGTTCATCTTCTCTGAATCGCTGTTCGTTTCTTATACAAATGAACAAACACATCGATTTGAATATTAGGGTGAATTGAAGATTTCGATGCTGGCTGGAAGTCCACATGCTTTAGTTTTGAACAAGGATCAGTGTATAGTATTGGCCCACAGATTGGTGGTCATCTGTAATTCTGGAGATACGGCGGACACAAAACTGTCGGACATAACATATCTCGAACAGAATCTCAAACTGTTATACGATAATGACTAAATAACGACTTCAATTCGATTCAATTTTGTTCATAATCAGCAAGCCGTAGTGGTCAAAAGTGACTATACACGACAATAATTAGAAATAAAATTAAAATACAAATACAATTAACAACATGGACAAAAAAAATAAAAGCAAAGCGGAAAACCATCATCAACAGTGAGATTGAAAAAGAGTGCCCGAAATGTCTGTCCACAAGAGATTTCCAAATACAAAAAACTCTTACCTCTTTTTTTAAATTATTGCGGTTCCAGTTTGGCTTGAGGTCACGATATTGTTGTTTTTGTATATTTTTATTAGTTTTCCCAATATTTCGGTTGCCTAAAAAAAAAGAAAATATTTCACACTTTTGTCAAAAACAATTATTTTACATTTTAAATAATTTAGCGCTGCTGTTTCTATTCGCTGGTCAATGTGTACGGACTACTGGTGTCTACTGGAGATCCCATACGCATTTCCCTTAATACCGTAAAGAATTATTGGCATTAAAGGGGCACGTGCTAATAACTTTCGAATATTTACAGTGTAAAGTAGGCGTAACCGAACAGTTAGTCTTCATACAACTGCATACATACATACATATAAAACCCGGCAGTGCTTACGAGGAGCTTACAAACACAATTACTTAATTTCCTGTAAGAATGGGAGGCACCATGGCTCTCTCCAATAAATATAATACGAATTTGGAGATTGGATTGGACAGGTCCCTTCAGCTTTATGCGGTATTCGGTCGAACGCACGACTATTTCCATTCGGCCTGCTCGACGTTCAACACTTTCAATTCACAACATTGTTTGCTTTCATACTCAACGCAACAATAAGCAAGTTCTACTGAAGAGTTTCAGCTGGTGCTCGTGACAAATCCTCACCAGCTCTCTGTTTTGACTTTCTTCTTATTTGCGTTGGAATATCCACTCCTCCCTAATACACAAGTATGTGTGTGTCTGAAAGCAAACAAAACTATATGTGTGTTGTTACATAAGTCTGAAACGGATCTTTTAGTCAAGTCATTCGGTGGATTGTTTTCGTACGTATCGGACAGTAAGTAGCTCACAGAACATGCAGACATACATATCTGCTTATCCATCCACCCATCTAGTCAACCATCCATCTATGTTAGCCATCGAAATAGCTAGCCAGCGTGCAATCAATCTATTTAGCCATCCATCCGTCCTAAAAAAGCACGGGGAAATAAATCTTCTTGACGAACTCAAACATCGACATACACACGCATGCACACACACACACACACACACACATCTCAAGAATGAACGCATGCTGGCAATGATGGTTATGAAGCCCCCGCCACCACCATCGCCGCCACCAGCCAGACTACGTACGAACCCGGATGGTGATTCTTAGGCCAGATCTTGATATACGATCACACATTCTCACATTACAAAAAAAAAAAATCTTTTTTCCACAACAACTTTTCATTTGGCCCGGTCGATTTTTCAATTTCAATCGCACACAGTTTTCGATTGTTTTTTTTGTTGCACAACACAACAGACTCAGTTCTGTTTGTCCCTTTGGACGCCAGTTCTCAAGATTTTATGATGTATTGCAATTTGAAAAAGATTTCATTTCAGATGCTCACAGTGGGCGCCATAGCGACAAAATTCTAAATGTGGGGGTGGGCGGTGGTTGGTTCCAGCACCAGACGATTGTCTGTGCCAGTGCAGTAATACGTCTTATGTCGTTTCAATGGGCCCATTGGCCAAGACCAAATCGCTTTTTGTGGAGATTTCAACTACATATGTATGTTTGTGTATGTTTGTCCTTTGTGAGTTCCTCTTATTGACACCTGACATTTGCATCGCCAGTGTATAGAAAGCATAACAGTTAAATTTCGATTACAATCAGATTACATTAAAAAAAATCGTAATAACTATAGAATAATTTCCAATTAGAAATTGATTGCGATTACAAATAATCTAAAAATAAACAACAACAAAAAAAAATAATCCGACTACTTTCAAAGACAACATTCGATTGTTTTTGATTATTTTAACAAATTTGCATTTACTTCATATTTTTAATTTCAAACAAATTAAATTAAAATGTGTTTTTTTTTCAAATTTTGCTTATAATACGGAGAGGATAGACCTACGAAGAGCATGTCAGTTAAGTAACAACAAATAACTAGGTTAGGTTAGGTTGAGCGGGTTGCCCGCTTAGGGCGAGTTCACTCGGATACCCATTGTGATACCCTTAAAAGTGGTGGAAAGTGATGAGGAAACAGATAGAGAATAGAAGTAGAGTGTTCGAAATAACGAAAAATCAAATACTTTGTTTAATAAGTGTGACCGAAATAAAATAATCGAAAGGAATCGAAAGTAATTTTTTAATGTGGTCAGATTATTTTTTGTTATCTCCAATGAGCCTGATTATTTTTAGATTATTTGTAATGTAATCAATTGGTAATCGCATGGAACTAAATATAATCGTAATCATTACTTCACCTTTCAAAAAAAAAATATTAACTAATTTCTAATTTGATGAATTACTAATCATTACTGAACAGCTGTGATAGGAAGAAGTAAATTTAAGTTTCAAAAAATAGTTTTTTTCTTTCTCGAAATATGACGAAAATTAATACAGCCAAAGAATTCGATATCGCCGGCATAAAGTTGCTCAATTGTTACAAGTGTGTTGAATTTTTAATTCTGTGTCATATTCTGGGAAATCCACATTGTCGAAAATCTCGTATTTATCACTTGTTGCCAGTAATACCAATGAGCGCAGTATGTGTCTTAAGTCTTTTGTTTTACATTAACTACGCCGCCCCTATTGGCGAAATAGGTTTATTTATATGTCTTCGGTACAAATTGGAATGTGCAGACAGACACAAAGGGAAGGATTTGAAGAATCATAAAAAGGATTTGATCCGTGATTCCTTCTGCATTGTGACCGAACCAAATGGTGGAATACATGACATGAGGACGACCACACCCAGACCAAGTTGTAGAGCCAACGCAATTTTCAGAGTAATATATACATGTGATGCTATCTAAGCTCGAGGTGTACAAATGTTTCAAAAGATTGTGTTCGTTTCATTGACTGGACGCCGTGTGATTATTACACCCGAAGTAAATATTGGCGGGAAATCAGTTTGCGCTAAGCAGTTTTCATTGGAGTATCACAGTTGTGCTTATGACAAACAAATATCTTAGATCACAATATTTTTGCCCTGGTAATAACTGAATAGTATTACTTTGGTACATTTGCTTCTGTCCAAACATTTGTCACACTTGTTTTAATCCAAACTGGTTGAGACATCTGGAAATCGTTGTTATATTATTCAACATGATTGATTTGTAGTTGTGGCAAACGAATATTGGTTGCAGGGAAATAACAAATCATAATGTCAACTAAAAACTCAAGCCAGTGTTCGTACATTCCATATATGTACCTCGGATCCGTCAGCATCGAAATAAAGCGAAGGATCGTGATGGCAAACAAAAAAAATGCGCTTCTTCGGGCTAAGCAGACAGCTTAAAAACACAGCCCTCTCTTGTCGAACTGAAATAACACTGTACAAGAAGATTATTTTACATGTGCGACTACCTTACAACAAAGCCAGGTTCAGATCCATGTACAAAATCAGACATATTCATGTTCAACTGTATACGTCTTTCGTGTAAAATTAGGATTGGAAACTGGCCGACGTTTCTCCCTAGTCACAACAAATATTAATCAGTCAACAAAGGATTTTATCTAGAGTCCCAGCATTTGGGTTTCGGTGAATTCTTACAAATAACTCTCCAATATTATCACTTCATTGGTTTTAAAATACACTTAGCCCTGGACTCATGTTTTTTTTTGTTGTTTAACTATTTTAAATATTTTTAAACTGCTGGACATTCTATTAATATAACTCACCGTGATCCATGCGCTATTTTCTTATTGAATCGAGGATATTTTATCCCTTCTTAAGAACAAATGGTTATCACACCTATACTAGATAGAGGGATCGTCTCATATCCGATCTGTATACTTAGTGTGGTGTGGTGATGTGAAAATCGTGTTCTTTTTTGTCTTTGAGAAATTTATTGTGATCCCGAATATTAACCATACGTTTAGCAACTCTTTATTAAACACTTATAATTGCACTTTTCTTAGACGCGTTCTCCACCAAACTGACTTGATTAGCAGCATTCGCGTGCATTTCAAGTGAATACCGGACCATGGCTCACAGCCATTGTGCATTACAACAACACAATAAAACAAACTCGCATACCTAGTATTTAGAGGAGGCTTACATGAACAGACAGACACACAAACCTACATGCATGCCGACATACATACATGCATACATGTGTATATATTCCTCAACCATAAAGGCAACCACATACCAAGTAAATGAAAATCATCATCATCATCAGCAGCGTCGTCATCATCACGATACTTGTTTAATACCAGTGAACGCAGTCCAGCGAAACGTAACATAGCAAAAAAAAAAAAAAAACACAGAAAAAAGAAAAACAATCAAATGAAAATGTGCTGCAACAGGTTGCAACTTACATCAACTGCTGCCGATGCCACAACAACAACATCAAGACATAAAGAAAGAAAGGAGTGGAATTGGGAGAAAAACAAACAACATTTTGCCACCATAGACCAGATCAGGCTCTCACAGCAAAAAGAGAGTACGACGAGTAACAAGAGAATCGAAATCACACACACTTACCACGTACGGCAATTTCTCATCCAGTCCAGTCTAGTCTAGTTAATTGTATGTTAGTGTGTTTGTACATCCATACGTACGTACACATGTTAGCTGTAAGTGCATGCTCATCGTGTTCTCATAGAAATATAGGTACTCAGCGGTATGTCCACACACACACACACACAGATACAGATACAGGTACACATGGGCATACGAATAGATTAAAGAGTGATGAACAGTAATATTGAATTCCAACATCTGTTGTTTGTTGTGACAGTTACACCGGCTCGGCTTCACTTCTGACACAACTTACAACTTGGGCAAACGGCCGATAACTTCGTCCCTTGTGATGGACGAGTGTGTATGTGAATTGTGTATCTCACTGGCCAAAACGACTAACTCTGTCCGAACGAAACAACACATGGTAATTGAGTTTGAATTGTGAGTTTATTCATTCATTAGTTTCTTTCTTTCTTCATCATCAAGGATGTTCTGGATAAATAAAAAAAAGTCAGAGTCGTCATCCTCAGTATATTTAGAACATTAAGACTAGGGGGGTGTGTCGGAGGGAATGTGACATGAACTCTCACACTTCCACTTCTGAGACGTTCAAGACAAAACCATGAAGAGTTACACATTTTTAGACATTAAGAACTTCCGTGGTTTAGATAAAACATGGATATGGTGATTTTGTATTGCGGAGCATGGCAAGAGTTTCAATGGCATATACGGTAGCCTACATTTGCCCAATTAGAATGGCCACCAAGCTGTGCTCTTTGTTTCCGAGTAAACGTGATCTTTTTATACAAAAGAACGAAACAAAAATTATTCAAGTCCAGGGCTGTGGAGTCTAGCCAAAATTGCTCAACTCTGACTCCGGCTGTTCAACAACAAAATTCGAACATTTTATTTCCGTCCACTATTCATATACTCTATCTCCCACTGTTGAGCGTTTGTGTAAAATTGTGTCTAAATTTGTAATGCAAACAATCTCAGAACAAAACAATAAAATAAACTAATATGCTTTTCAAAATAAATTCATTGAAGCGCGAACATCACTTGTAGCCAGTTTTAATGCTGTAAATCTGAATACAAATATGCAAGGAAGGAGCAGAGAATAAACACAACGAGAAACATACGAATTTGCTTGGAGTACGTCTCAGTAAAATGAAAACAATGTATTTAAGTAAATGAATCTCTGAATTAAATTTTAATATACATGCATAGTGGAAGAAGTGGACCATTCCGTGGAAATAGTTGTCAAAAAATATAAGATATAATACTATCGGCGATATCCACTTGATTTGTGTATTAACTTTTCGTCTTGTTTATCAAAATGTAAACACAAACAATCCGCTTTCAACGACAACATTAAGCTTCAACATTTATTTTTTCCAACTTCTGTTTGTCAACATTCGGAAGCGATGTAAATAACTCCTTCAGATTCTGAAGATCATAAGAGGATGTGAGCGGCGATATGCAATTTAAAAGCTATCAGAGAAAGGGAATTAATCATTTTGCCAAGTGAGGCATCCTCCGTACACACTCACACACACGCACACATGTCTAAGTACGCACGTACTGCATCCATGATGACCATTGATCTTTCATCAGAGCCACATACAGTACGCTGTGCTAGTAGCAATCGTTCATTGTATTTTAACTGTTTTCTCTGCATCAAAACTAATCGCATTCTCATGCAATTTCGTAATTAATTATCTCAAACGATACACACACACACACACATACGAAACATAAAGAAAACCAAACAATAAATGCAGCATTTATTATTTCATGGCTTTGCTACAGATCACTAATAACAAATCCCAGAGCCTGATGAATTATTTATAGAAAAACAATTCAAATATTTGATAGTTTGGGTACATCATACAATCAAGTCCTCAATCGTTTTCCACTTTAATCGACCAACATCACTCATACACACACACACACTTACACAGTGATGAATGAATGATAATGACTCTGTAACCGAAAAAAAAGAAAGAAAGAACACCATGGCCTTTACTCTACAGATGTGGGTCTGTGTGATTGTTGGCAATGCAGTTAGAGTTTTTCTTTGTTCATTAGACCGAAATGTTCTAATACTAATTAACAGCACTCGACTCGTCATTGCCAACCAACTGTTAACTGCCAAAAACAACAATGCAAAACACCAAATCAGGCCAAAAGGAACATACGAATAGAATATACGTTTATTTCTCTGGCTCATTTCTGTTATCCGTTTATGTATCTTTTCCGGCGCCGATATTGCGTGTCGGCCACTCATTTCAGACACACACACACCTACAATTCATAAGCAGTGCAAGAAGATATGCTTTAAAGCATAATTTGCCCAACCATGTCCAATCCAAGCTGTTAATTGTTGTAGTAACTAATGAGGGCGGCTTCCATTCATTCTATTCCATTTCAAGTTGATATCGGTGACCCACTCTTGTCAGCTGTGATATATGAAAAACGAAAAACGAATAACAAAACAAATTAAATCAATTAATATTTGTGTTTCTTTTTTCTGGAACATGACTACTTATACAAATATGTAACTGTTGTAGACTAGAAATGGTTAGCTGGGAATTTCAATGCCATAAAATATACAAAGTAGTCAATGTAGGTCCAGCGATTGAAATCTAAAATATGCCAGAGAAAGGGGAATGAAACAGTTGCACTCATTCATTTTGAACTGCGACAGAATATTTTCATGTCAAATAACCGTAGCTGCAGACAATTTCTATAAGGAGCATGACCGAACGGTCCATTTCGAATTTCACAGTTTCAGCTGAAGCGCATAAAATGATCGAGCGAAACAGATATTTTATGCCGTGAAATACTTTTCAAAATTGTAATGGGAAAATTTTTGGATTTAATCAAATTTTGTCACAGAGATCATGAAACGATGTTCCGAAATTCCATGCAGGTGTAGTCGCATAACTATAATTGAGTTGATCTATTGGGACTTTCCCTCCATAGCGATGGGACAAAACATTAAAGTGGCTACAAGTCGAGGAAGCTTTAACAAAAGCCGATAGCTTGATCAAACATTTTGTTTGAATTGTAGTGTTTTGCAAGTAGACACATTTGATAGTAAACCGGTATTTGGTATTAAATCTGTCAGACTCTGTTGGCATCATAACAGTGTGAGGTAATCCTTCGAAGCTATTATGGCTGAAATATAAATTAACATTTCATTGTGTTCTTTCTTGTTTTTTTTTTTTGGGTGAGGGGTTGTCGACAGCTAGTCTGTGGGTGGACTGTACGGTTGGAGATACTATTGGCCTAAACTGTCACATGCAGTGAAATTACAAGTTTTATTAATCTGATGAATTATTATACAGGGTACTCCAACAATAGGTGTTAGTTTGAATCACCCGGTATTTCGGTTGCTGTCACTTTTGAAGCTTGAATTCTTTGACATTTGACAAGTAGAAACTATGCAATTACTAAATATGGAACGACACACGCTTTTTCAACAACGCATTGAAAATATTAAAATTCACTAAAAAAAATGGTGAAAATCCTGCAGTCATATTTCACAAAACTAAAATGTTTCCGGACCGTGTTATCTCTCGAAGTTGGCCACCGAGATATTGTGATTTAACACCTTGCGACTTCTTCCTTTGGGGCCACGTGAAAGATAAGGTATAAGGTCAAAAGCCCAGCGTCGATTCAAGAACTCAAAGATAGAGTTCGTGAGACTATCGAGGACATAGGTCAGCCATTTTGCGATTTGGTTATGGACAATTTCATGAAAAGGATATGGTCCTGTAAGCGTGGTCGTGGTGGCCATTTGGCAGGTGTTGTTTTTTATTATTAACGGCATACGTTCCTCTTTATTATGAAATAAACATCCGATCAATAATACCAACAACACTAATAATACTAATAACACAATAACACCTCTTGTGGGAGAACCCTGTGTTAATATTTTGTCAATGCGTCTTGTCAACCCTGCACTTGAACGTTTTTGATGTTCCCCTCCACATGCTGGCCATTAAAAAACGTTAATGGCGTATGAGTGATACAATGCAGTTGTGAAAAAATAGTAATCATACGTCCACTTTACATTTCGTGAATTAATAATGTTATAAAAGGGTATCCATTTCGGGGTTTCAAAACCGTCTGTGAGACAAGACAGTCAGCTATTAAATATTTGTCATCTGAAGTCTTATTTACTTAGTGAAAGCCTTGCCATTTACGAATATGTATCGTTTAACAACCGAAGAACGCGTGAAAATAGTTAAAACTTGGCTTCATTGAGTGCGCACTTTCCAGTGGCGACGTCAAATGGCCGCCAAGATCATGCGATTTGACGCCGTTAGACTTTTTTTGTGGGACTTCGCCAGAGACCGTGTCTACGCGGAGAAGTTGAAGACTAACATTCGTCCTAAATGTGCGAACAAGTGGTCAAACATTATCTCAAACGGATCGACTGCAGCAACCAATCCAAAGGCGGTGACTTAAACTGCATTGTGTTGGCAAAATCCAAGTAAATATTATAATGTGTATTTTATTTAACTTTACTTTGGAAACCGACCAGGGTTCAGATCCTGGCAGGAATAACACAAACATTTGTCAGTGGCAATTCTCATGACGTTAGTAATGCGAACTTACGAGTAAAAGTCATGTACAATTTCTGTAGAAAAACAGTAGCCATTGCGAACAGTGAGTATAGCAATTTTTATCGTGCACAGCTCACTCGGATTTGAGAGAATATTCAATTTAACACCCGGATATATCGGAGATAGCGAATAAATATTGCTGTCTCTGGACAAACAACGGTGGTAACTTCAAAAAAGTGAAATATCTCAAAATACAATACTAATCGGACCGAATTTACATGTCAGTTGTTGGAAACTGTATTCCAAGTTAAATAATATGGAATATATATATGTACACATGTACATAGTATGTATGTATAAATCTAAACCAGTTTCGATTTATTCTTCGTAGTATGTAACAAATTTATCGGCAATGTCGTAGCCGGCAGTGGTGTGATCAAATTCCTTAAATTTTACGGATATAAACATTGTATTTGGTGCATTGATATGAACAGTTTTGGAATTCAGATTCCGTCTATATTCATTAGCAATTGATCATTGAATATGTCTCGAAATTTCCAACCGCAGTAGTTCTGCATTAGAAGATAATTATGCCTGGATGAAAAAAGGTACCGGTTCCGGTTATCGGTTCCAAGTTTAACACTCAAACCAATCGTGTTTTCTCTTTGCGTACACTTACGTAGTACCTACAGACATATATATATATATACTTATATACCTGTGGGTGTATGCATGTTTACATGCACGTATATACTTACTTCGTAAATAGTTTAGTAGACCATACGCCCTCAAATGTCATTCGAGTACGTTGGCCTAAAAGTTTGCATTTCTCTGTACACGTACGACATAAGAATGCCTGTGCCTGTGCCTGTGTGTGTTCGCGCGACTCGACTAATGTAATAACTGGTCTAACTAATATCAAATGTATCCACTGTGGCAAATACCTGATCGTCCAGGCCATGCATGCATGCATGTGACACTAAATTAAATACAAGCACACTCACACACACACACATGTATTAAAATGCGGAATACCTAGTAAACGTGTTTGAAACACGCCTGCTATTTAATGCCCTACCCTGCAGCCTACACGTCTATTTTGGCCGGATAGATTGCAGGAGACACACATTACAAAAAACACCCGAACATACTAGAAACGGATCAGCGGGAACTTTGCTCAGTAAGTTATCAGAGCGATATGCGCTTCCGCATGGCACAAAATGTCCCACAAATGAGTAAAAAATTCCACAAGAAGGCAAACATGAAAAGATGTCCCCAAACATGTTCAAAATACCGGGATCGACAAGTTGTTTGAAACATCCATCGTAAATCGTTGGCAGATTCCAAACGTTTTAAATCAATATTTCAGACTTACTAAAATCCCTTTGAATTTAAATCTTCAAGCTACACTATATTTTGTCAAATTAGACGGTACAACATTATTATTTTACTCTTAAGCGGCGTTCATATCATATAAGTTGGTATCTTTGCTTTAAAAATTTGCGATTTTTCAATAAAGCGGATTTTCGTTTAAGCAAAGTACAGCGCATCACATACCACCCAGACAGTCGTTACTAATATCTATTTTCAATGAAGCGATTTTTTTTAAATTTAAAGATGTGCACTTATCCGAATTCGGCGGTTTAATCGAAAAACGCATTTTATTCTTTATTTTTTTTTTTTTTTTCATAATTAATAATTTGCCCAATTCAGTATGGGATTTTTTTTTCCTATATCTTTTTTTTTGGGTGTTTGGGGCATTTTTTTTTTTCTAAAGTCCCTACAAATATGTGACCAACATTAGCGAGGTTATGCTATTCAGCGGCGGCTACTCCACCTCGTTACTAGCTGATCAGATTTCCATTCGAAATCCCTTCAAACCTGCAATTTAAATTTTATTTGCCATTGGGAGTCTCTGAGGCCCTCCCATTTGCTGGGAGAAGTTTCTACCGATACAATCCTCGGTGTTTTATAAAAACTTTGTCAAGAAACTGGTTACTCTTCGTCTGTCGTTTTTTTTTTGTATTTTGTATTTTTTTTTTGCCTGGATAATAAAAGCCGATATTCAGATGGACGTAGTAAATATATGCACTTACACTCATACATATGTATGTGTGTGTACTTATGTGGATGAGAGTATGTAAACGTTAATTTGGTTTCTTTCCTTTTTGGCCAGTTTGAATGGGTTACGGACGGCAAAGGCAGAACAGCAGATCACTCCAGTCCAGTTGAATTAAAAAAAGAGACGCGCTGGCATACAATGCATTTTGTTTTTTTTTTTTTGTTTTTTTTTGGTAAAAGCGTGCTAAATTACAGTTTATTGCCATGTTTATAATCCCTCATCATGAGGTTTCTCAGTTCACACACACACACACACACATGGATGCAATACACCTCTATCAATACATACATACATTCATGTGTACACACAAACCCACTTGACCAATATTTCGAACATTTTGAAACACTCTCTAAACCGAGCAATTCTCGAAACCAAGTGATCCGTCAAATATTTTGCTCTCTTCATTTCGCGCTGCCAGCCAATGCCAAGAGAATAAATAGTAAAGTAAAGATTTAATGTTGTGTTCTACGCTTTCTATTCGCCAAAGGGTTCGCCATTCCATATTTCATTAGCAAGCCCTGTCCGAGAAACTATCGGGCAAAGCTCGTTTGCCTTGTCATGTCGTTAGCCGTTGTTGGATGGAATGTAGTATGCAAGCGCGTGTGTGTTTGCATATCCAGGCGATTTTTGTTTGTAAATCCAACCAAATTGTTCACTGGATTGTACAGTGCGTGACCTAATTTGTTTCTTCTTTTCAGTGCACTGGCATCCACAACCACAAAACGTTTGAATACATTCTGTGTTTTTTTGGTTTGTTTTGTATTTTTTGTTTTAGATGATGTTTTCTTCGTTCTTCTTTATGATTTTAAGTCTTAACTGGTTTTGTTTTTTGGTGTTTTCTGGCAAAGAATTGCGGATGATGACTTTGCAAGAGGTAACTCCCAATTGATATACACAATTAATACGGGCAGTTGCAAAATAGCTTTGTATTTCATTCGGTCTCAGAAACTGACAGTTCGGTGCCTACAATTTAATTTCGGCTGCAGAGCACATACCGTAAAGCCCAGTGAATTAACAGATTTCTATCGAGTACGACTCAGTAGAGTTTACCCAGTGGTGTCGTATAGCCTCTTGAAACCGCAAGCACGAGGGTATTGTGTCCTTAGTTCATTGTTAATCAAATTGTTGTATTCCTTCCCAAATCACTTGTCGTCGAGCTCTTCCTTCAGATTTGGACAACGAATTCACCGGGTCTAAATCCGAAGAAGATTTAACAATTCGCAGCCCAATTTGTAAAGTGTGATCAACTTAACGGTGATTGTTCTTTTCAAAAAAAAAAAAAATTTTTGCCTGCTGGCCGGTCTTGGCCTACTTTGGTGGACGTTCACCTAGTAAAGTCCATTGCTGTGACTGAACATTTCTCTGTGATGACTTTTGGACTATAATAATATTCTCAAAATGTGTATAATTTTGAGTATTTTATTTTAAGAAACGGAAACTGCATTTCAATTCGAAAATTAGTTTCCCCAAATAAGAATTAATACACATTTCTATCACACACACACACACACACATACATGTAATAAGTAGGTTACCAAACAAAACACGCCTATTATTGACACTCTCCGTGTGTACGTGTTCCGATTCGTAAATCTTGTATTTGTATAACCTTGAATTCTCTTGCCTGTTAATAGGTGAGCAGGCACACAGACCATACTTCTCAAATGGAAAGCACAGACAATCAGCTAAATTGTTGTTAACAAATTAAATGTTTACAACCCCAATTAACAAATTAAAATTGGCCAAAAAGACAAAACAAATAACACAAAGAATTGGGCGCAAACACACTCACACATACGCTTGTTACGTGTCAGAGGAAAAGTTGCATCATCGCGGTAAAGTGACAGCCACCAATTTGTGTGCGTGGGTGAGCGACTGAGTCAATTACTTTGCCACGCATCGCATTGTCGTAAATTGTCAACTTCCCCCTCCAATTAAGACGTGCATAGCCGAGATAATGGCTGCCATTGTTTCTCGTGTATGTGTATGAGTATGCGTGTGTATGAAGCGAAATTGCCTTGCGAGTGATTACAATTCACAGCAAAATGAGGCCCTTACAAGGAGACGCATAGATTCCGATGCCTTGGACGAGTCATTCAAAGATTCGAATGCATTGTCTATACTTCGGCCTTTACAAAGCTGGTCATGGAGGAACAAATCATATCGTAAACAAAGATGATCTTCCCCCGAATAATTTTAAGGTGGACGGCCGTGGTGTGGTATGTATTGTGTGCGACTATCACACAGAAGAACCCGAGTTTGAAACCGGGTAAGACTATCAAACATTTTTTAGCGGCTGTTTCCACCTCGTAAATGTTGGCGACTATACGAGTAAGAGCCATGTAAAACTTCTCTAGAAAAGCATTCCTTCGTGGAATGTCAAGGGAAATAAGTAAGTAATTTCAAGGTTACACACGTTTTTTTCAGAATAACTAAGTACAGTGGAAATTGTCACATCTGGGGCTCGGAAATCTCAAGAGTTATTGTTCAGAAGCCTCTCCATCCTGAACGTGGGTGCGATTTATGTTCCGGCGGGGTCATTGGACCTTACTTGTTCGAAAATGAGGTTGGATCAACATTTACGGTGAATGGATTGCGCTATCGAGAGATGATTAATAATTTTTTTTATGGTCGGAGTTGGATGATGGTAACCTGGACAACGTTTACTTTGAACAACGTGCCGCACAAGCAACGAAACCATTGCTCTTTTACGGGAAACGTTTCCGGACCATCAACCCAGCGTCAATTCAAGTCCTCAAAAATAGAATTCGTGAGACTATCGAGGACATAGGCAGGGCAGCCACTTTACGATTTGGTTATGGAAAATGGATCATGAAAAGGATTTGGTCCAGTAAGCGTGGTCGTGGTGGCCATTTGGCAGGTGTTGTTTTTTATTATTAAGGAAGGTATGCCTCCTCTTTATTATGAAATAAACATTCGGTCATTTATCTCAAAAAAGTCAATTTTTCTTTGAATGTCAAATTAACACTTCTTGTTGAAAAACCCAATATTGGCAAATTTTGACCTTTTTGTTCATAGTACAAATTTACACATTCCAAATGTACATATGCATGTATGTACGTACTTATACGAGCATGAACACTTCCAAATCTCTACATTTCACAAAAATCCATAAAAACAGCATTTAGAAATCAATAAAACACGCCTCGCTCATGTCTATTTGTATGCGTGTGTGTTAAGTGTTATTTAAACACTGAAAGGGAAAGCTTTTTGTTATTGTACAAAATGCGTGCAAAACACTCGCACTCATACATAGGCAAACGCACACCTACTAAACGAAGTTGAGTCAATCTGTGCAGTGCGCACGAGCAGCATTCATCGTTGAGATCCGTTGATGATCACGCACAGTAAAGATCTTTTGTTCAAAGAAAATGAAACGGTGACAAATGTGGTGTGTGGTATTGTGCATACGTAAATAAAGCATACATTTATATGAATATGCATACACATACAGACATACATACATACATTCATACATATATGTATGTACATAGTATACGGTCCGTCATTCATAATCATGTATGAATGTGCGATGCATTCAGTTGTGTCGCATCACACTCTCCACAATAGGGTCGGTCATGTTTGCTCACACGAAGACAAAACGATGATTAATTGCAGCGCACTCCGCACTCCGCACTCTGCACTCTCCCATGTCAGCAATTGACCAAACAGCGGAGTCCAGTCCAAGATCAAAAAAAAAAAAAAAAAACACAATACAGATGTTTTGTATTGTGTGATGTTTGTTGTTGGTTGTGGTTCCAACAAACGCATACGGAAGAAAACGTCTTTTTCGGCCCGTGTACGCCTACCACTTTAAGTGTGCCCCCTAAGTGGCTGCGGCTGCTGCTCTTGGCATAGAATTTCTCCCGGAGTGTACTTTCGAAGAAAATCTCACCGAAACCATGATCGTTTATTGTGATGTGACAGTTTTTGCTGTGGTTTAAAAGTGCCGCCGAGCACTTGAATTTGTTTACATTTAAGCCATTATTTGAACCTATGTCAGAAACGGATGAGTATTAGCCATCTATGGCCATACGTTGTAATGAGGGGTTTTCGAAGCACACTGAAATGTGTACATCCACTTTAGATATTAGGAAAGTTCACGTACTTAGATGTATGTATTCGTTTTCTAAAACATTCGCTTTCAGGCCAAATGGCAGCTACGGACATTGGGTTGTTTCCCCCTCGTATTAGTCGGTCTATCGATGTATCAATGGCCCCATATCTCGAGATGAGCTCGTGATCTGAGTATCGAACAATCAGCCTTTGCATTCGAAACACTTTCACGTCATTTTTCTGTTGTCAATTCTGAAAATGTAATTAGCATTTAGTGTGTGTGTGTGTGTGTGAGGCTAATGCTGCACACTGGGTGGTTTTCACAATATTTCGAAAGTAAGCGAGAACAGAGTGAATGTTGTTGTGATATATGTACATACACTCGAAATAGCAAACGAGTTGTTACGGAGTCAGTTATGCAAGTCGGCATTTGCCGTATTTATCTTTTCGTGGGCCAGCAACTTGGAGCTGTTATAGGTCCTCTTTACTGTAATGTACCGTCGAGACGCCAGTGTTCGACATATGAATTGCGGTTCTATTGTAGCTGCAGCACGATTGTCAATGATTGTTTGTAAATTGTTGTCTTCATTGGGATTATCTGTCTGGCGTGATTTACACGTACAAATAAATGGGGAGTTCTACTACAGTTTGAGTCCATGTTTCTTGTGGGCCAGTCGCAGCGACCGACAAAAATTACATGCCATTATAATTCGGACATTGGCTCTTTGCCACACTTGAAATTTGTTTATAGCACTGTACGCATGAATACAAATTGCAATGATGAGATTACAATGATGACTTTAGAGAGTGCCGCCATTGAAGATCAACTGTTCGATTTTCAACAATTGCAGTATTTAATTATATTCTATTTGTGTATGTTACACTACTTTACATATCAATTTGCGAAATTCTAATCGCACAACATGCTGAATCCCCAATGTGCGACATACGTTGCAGCCCCAAAACAACAGCAACACAAACCATCGACATTTCATCCGTTGAATAGTGCTCATAAAATAAATTTGACTCTTTTGTTACATGTTTTTGCTATATACCCACACACACACACAAACACAAATTTTTAGATTCACGAATGTTGGTGTGTGTATGTGTATGTGTGAATGCATAACACAGAAGACGGTAATGGTACTTTCCCTTTTTATGACTTTTTATTATAACACGCAGAAAAAGTGAGATTTGCAATCAGTGATTGTTGCAACTGGCCTTGCAACACTGACTGTCTTTGTCTGGCTTTGGAGTGTCTTGTCTGAATCGGTTCCGTAGCAGGGGGATTGATACAAGACTATATGCCAGCGTCATAAATTTCCAATCAAACCAAAAACTCTCGTCTCCCTCGAACAAAGCCAGAGGCATGCATCTGCTGGCACTTGTACTCGTACTCGTACAAATGTATGTCTTTGTAATTACACCAGTCTTTCCCCTCCCAAATCAAAGCCATGGCCATGTATGGATGAATCTAAGCATAGAAAATATATGTTTATGGGGCGTAAAAAGTTCAGTTTGAAAACTCTTAATTTCTACTTCACTGCAACTCGTCCATCAATGTTGTCCGCTGCCCAAACACCAGAGAGGAGAAAGACCCTACACTCGCATGTTTCAATAAGAAAATACAGTAATCGTCTTTGAGTTCATTGGCGATTGAATTTTCCTACCCGTCTAATCATCCATCCATACATTGGCCCTGAGCGAGCCTGTGCTGTGCGACAACTCAATTTAGTTATTAGCTGGTCAAGCAAATCTGTATGTATGTACGTATGTATGCTTCTTAATACTGCTTCGAAACTTAAAATCGGTTTGTCACATTGTGTTGCATTAACAATTCGAATGGAATGTCACCGGTATACACAATCATTCTTCAATCTCAAATCTCTATTCGTCGATGGGACTCAATATAAGAAATCCAGCATATCGCAAATCTGTCCCAGAACAATGTTCGGTGGTCTCTCATTTTCAGATTACATTCTAAATCTCAAAGTCACCACTATTATGACTGAGATAATCCCCCAAGCTGCCACAACAATTTCATCCTTATGACGCTCAGAAAACCGTTTCAAATTTTAGTAAAAAAAAACTGAGTGGAACTGTATTCCAATGGCATATTTTATTTTAGAAGTTTCGTTCTGTTTTGGACTTTTGTGTGGCGAAATAAAACCGCAGGCTTCATGTAGGAAATCATTCTGTGTATGCTGCCCCTTCGGATTAGATGAGACATAACATCTTGTATAGGGAGATCTCTGAGAGAACTCGATATGAATCGAGAGAAATTATTACCAACACCAAATACACACAGTTTGCAAAGATTGATATGAGTGCATTTAATTTCTGTCCGAGCTATACGCATACGTATGTCAAATTCCCAGCCAAAACAATCGAACAGACCTACACTTGTCGAAAGCGCACTATGTCCAGGAACTTCAGCATTGTCAGATTTTCTGAATGTATGATGGTAACATTTTTGTAAAAAGATGTTAATTTGCAAAACGATTCCAGCGTTATAACGACATCTTCACAGTGAAACAGTTTGCGTACATTTTAATTTAAGGGACAGAGATACACACTTACTTACTTGCGGCTATTATCGAATGGACACAACGTCTTAACACTTCCGCCTTCGTTTTGTCCGCTACATCGTTCCGCCAGAAGACATTTATGTATAAAGTACAACAGCATTTAAAATTGCAGCACACCACACCAAAACACGACTTCGAGGGAACCATTTAACAATTCCCGAATATTTCGGTTGTTCTCTCTACACTCGAACGAACATGTTACCCAAAAATGTCAAGATTCACATATCGACCACGCAATCTGACAACATAATATTAAAGCCAATTAAGACGAAAAAATATATCCATACATACATGCAGACATTGGTATGCGCATAAATGGACAAACGAGTCCAACATTAAAGAAAACAGCAACAACGTAAGAAGTGCCTAAGAAGAGCTGTAAGAAGATATAAAGCCCTTTTTGGAATTTTGTTTTATATCAAAATTCGTACGAGTATAATTGCCGATTTGCTGAGTATTCCGGCAGAAGATTGAATTGGGAAACGAAATGTTCAGTGCATGCGTTGCAATGTGAAAGTATGGACATAACCGGCCAACAGTCCCTCCAATCATATGACGGTATATTAGGAAGCCTCACAAAAATAACAACTTTCACGTTTCGTCCTAACGATTCCCAATTGTTGTCCTATTTCGACTATTAAGGGTCAATTAATTGTATTCTCCATTACAGACATTACATTGTCGATGTGGTGGTGAGAGTGTCGGTTTTATGAACTTCTGCATTTTCCAACATGATCTCCATCAGAACATTAAAGAAGATACACGATAAGCAGTCGCCCTTTCTGAGACCTCGGCTCGGAGAGGTAACTTTATATTTTTAGTGTCATTCTACAAGGGGATTTTATACGCAGACATGAATTCAAATAGTTCTTTTTCAGAGTATAGTTCAGAGTATCGAAGGCGGCTTTACAATCGATGAAAATGTGGTATGTATCGATATGTTGTTAATGGGTCATTTCCAGGATTCGGCGTAGTGAGAAGATTTGGTCGATTGTTGATTTATTCGGCCTGAAGCCCCATTGAATCAGTTCGTCGAGATTTGACTTCAATCTTTCACACAATATACTCGACTGTTTGTTTTTTTTTTTGTGAATCGGAACGCTGTACGCTGAAGTTGCAACCATCAGTCATGCTTCCATTTACCCAGGTTGTGCAAACAAGCTGTGCATGCACTCCAGCCTCCGATCTTGTACATCTCTGCCGGTATTCCGTGGATAGCTGCGGCTTTATTTATTTTAAGCCGGGATACTGCCGTTGTTACCTCATCGTGGGTTGGAGGTGGACATTCCACGTCGTCTATGATTAGACGCGGGTAGTCTGGGAAATGTCAGTTACCAGATTCCCATTCTCATCTCTACACGAAGTAATGCCAATACTCGAGTCACTCGTTTCTACATCCATACACCTCAATCTCCTTACACTGTCGTCTTCCCATCTTTTCTATTTTGAAATAGGCGTTTCCCCTCACCTCCCGGTATGGCATTAAAATATCTCGCGTTGCCGAGTGTCGCCTTGCATGCTGCGTTCTTAGCTTCAGTGGCAACAATACATTCCTCATCGTACCATTGGTTCCTTTATGGCCGCTTGCTAAGAGTTGTCTGTTAAGAGTGTAGCTTAAACAGTTCGGAATGGTTATTCTGAAATATATTCAAAACCGGGACAAATACAGTCAAACTTCCATAACTCGAACCACCATTATCTCGTAGAAAACTTCGACTTGCGGAGACTTCGAGTTATGGAATTATTTATAAAATTGTTAAAGGGAATTTGTCTCCTTAACTGCCACCAGAAGTTCTTCGACTTAAAGAAAATTGGACTTATGGAAGTTTCACTGTATTGTAATCTTGTTTTGCCACAAGTACAAAAGAATTGTTTGGACCAACCTAATATTTCTATAATATTGCAGGCAATATTTAAAAACCATATGTTATGAAATTATATTTGGAAATGAAATTAATATTCGTTGGTCGTTTATTCGATACTTATTTTTAACCACCGCAATTCCTTATTGATCTCGTAGTTATTAAAACATTCTTCTTTTAAATAGCTTGGCGGTTTGAAAAATTGTCTACAAAATTAAATAAAAAAATGTAGTGATATTTTTTTTAAAAGTGTGTACTTCTTTTTTCTCGATGGACTGCTTTTCAACATTTCGAAAATGGCAACCCTACTTCAAATGCTGTATGAGTTTGTAGCTTTTGTGAATTGATCATCTACTAAAAAGTAAAGCAAATCTATATTCGAGACTTTTCTAACCAGAATAATACCACGTTTTTCTTGTTCTAATTAAAGCTATTAATCGAATCAGTAAACTTCCGATGTTTTTTGGCTGTAATTAAAAAAAAATTAAAAACTTTGATTCTTCTTGTGGATTATTTTTATTTGGTCTTTTAATTTTTTTTACATCATGTTTTGCGCCACCCTGTATAAGTATGTAAGTGAAAAGTACGTACATACTCTGGAGTGCTGACCAAATCTACTACAAAAATATACTTTTAATAATCATGCTGTGCTTTTATTATATGTATCCGATATCAAAACCAGTAGCCTATTACGACGACGACTAGCAATAACCGATTTCTTCAGATACATTGACGTCAGCAACAGAGTTCAATATGAATTGGTCCTCGGATGTGGTGGCAACTATTCACGACTTTTATTGTTTCCGAATCTAAATACTTTTTTTAAAATAAGAGTATAATAATACTTTTAGCCCGTTAGTGCCCACCAATTTTACCGAATTCGCGGTTTTTCCTCTTCAGGGGTTAATAAAGCTACTTTATTGACGGTTTTCTCGAGTCGATCCCAAGAAAAGTCGGCGGCGCGATGTTACTATACGCTGGCGCTAGCTAATGAAAATAACACCGGCAACAGACGCCGTCATTAATTGACTCTAATCGGCTTCAAACTCTCAGGTTATTTTTGTAACAGAAGAAGTGAGTGGAAAATATATTGAAATTGCGTCCAAATTATTGATAAACACACTATTAACAAGTGAACATACTATGGTAACAGAACAATACTCTTTAAGATCCTCAATACTACTTGTTATGTGATGTTCGACGCATTATTTTTGTATCCTTATACGAGTTAAGGAGGAGATGTGGAATGATGGAACCTAAAAAATAAATACAGTGATGACAAAAACTATTCGTACACCCACAAATTTTAAATTGATATATAAAACCAAATAATGACTTAAATTTACTTTAGCGACATTGCTCCGACTTGTCTTAAATTTTCACCACTTTTGAATCAAAGAAGATTAAAAAAAAAATTCCCCCAAAGTCCAAACTTTTCGAGTTTTATATCCGGGGATATAATTAGCCCCAGCTTATGTGTTCCAGGTCGGATCGGGACAAAATGGGTATTGTTGGAAAGCTTGTCGAAATACCTTTCAGATGTTTATATGTATACATCTCCGAGGCGACATCAAATTAAAACTTTTTTTGTTATTTTTCATCTTACGTAATTCCCTGCCTCCAAAAAAATTAAAATAAATGGAGCAATGTCGGTAAAGTAAACTTGTTCCAAAAACTTAATACATTGGAACAAATGTCAACAAATTTGTTTCTCAGTACTTAGTGGGAAATTTCCCTTAACAACAGCTTCCTGACGTCGGGGCATACTTTTTACTAGAAATTTTCCCTATCTAGTACTTTTGGCCATTTTCAGTGTTTCCTTCGATGTTATTGAAGATTTTCGTATTTATATATCCAAATACTCATAGATATGCTCTATGGGCAGGATTTTTTTTACAGTTTATAGAGGTAAAGTAGCCATTCTCGCACGATATGTGACGTGTGCTTTAGAACATTTCCCTGTTGGAACAGTAAACCCTAGTGTATAGCTCAAAATTGTAGCACTAGCATACAAATTATATTTTAAAACCTTTTTTATAAGAATTCGCTTTTCGCCAAACTCTCGTAATGCTACCTTGTCCAAGTATATTAAACTATGATTCGTCATTGAATATAAAATTTTACCAATAAGAACCTGGTACATTTACGTGTCGTTTCCAAGCGCTTCCTTTTTATGGTATCGCAAATCAACGATTTTCAGAGTTCTATTCGACACCTGTACCCAGCCTTATTCAGACAATTGCAAATAGTCTTAGCAAAATCTTAACTTTTTGAATACTCTTGAACATTTTGGCATGTTCAAGTTGATGTTGTTTTTGGGTTTCCCGATAATCTTTTCTATTTATCGTAGGGATATCTTTTCTAATTACAGTTTCAGAATTCATTTCCGAATCTCAGCACTTCATCCTATTTTGTCCAATTCCGACATATGTAAACGCTCTACTTATACAAAATCATTACTTATGATTACAATTTTATAAACATATACACTATCATAAACAGAAAGTGTACGAATATATATTTTGAGTAAAATAATGTTTTATTTTCTATGGTATTGAAATATCAAAGGACCTCAGGTATCAGCAGCAAATTCTTTGCCCAAAGCTTCCTCTCCTAGTAGTCATTAATCTCTTGGATATACATCTTTCCCGCCGGACATATTTATTAAAAACATTCTTTAAAAAAAGCCTAAAATAAGTACCTGGGAACATAACCATTTGTTCTAAGCTATTCTATCTATCTATTGACATTAATAAACAGAAATATATTTGACATAAAATATTAACAATTAACGCATTTAAAAACAATTAAACCAAAACATAACACTAAGTATCATCCACAGCTATCCCATCTGCTAAGGCCATTGAAAAGCTTTTGCGGCATTATTTTATCCAAATCTTGCGTTGTCCATCGTTTATCAGCAGAGATCCACCTAAATATCCGTCGATCATCCAATATGTCGACAGCTTTGGTTATTTTGGCCCCTGGAGCCGAAGAAATGGAATTTGTAATTGCCGCTGATGTTTTGCGTAGAGCCGGGGTACGTAAATTTGCAATACTTACACCCTACACCACTTGATATATCACATAAATGGAAAGAGGATGGATGTCTGCGATCTACTCAGAATTACATTCTCAATCGGTGTTCAAATATAAAGGATAATGGTGTAGGGTACCGTATGATTGGAGGCACTCAAATATGAAATTTTCCTACTTTTTTGTTTGTTTTATTAATGTATTTACAGATCACTGTTACAGTAGCGGGTTTAAATGGTGTTGATCCTGTTAAATGCTCCAGGGATGTGGTAATTGTACCAGACTCGTCGTTGGAAAATGTTAAATCAAACAAGTACGATGTTGTCGTGCTGCCTGGCGGCTTAGGTGGTTCAAAAGCAATGAACGCATCTCCCCTGGTTGGCGAGATACTAAAGCAACAGGAAAAAGAAGGCCGTATTATCGCAGCCATTTGTGCCGCTCCTACAGCTTTAGCTACCTTCGGTATTGGTACTGGGAAGTCATTAACGTCCTACCCAGCATTCAAATCGCAGCTGGAATCTCAATACAAGTACGTATGTTCCTCAGACCGAGTTGAACAAGTACTTCCAAAGTTGTCTAAAACCAACGCGACTTTAAACATACAAAACATTACTTTTTTTCTGATTTGTGAGCAGATTTTTATAATTATTCTTTTCGCAACTGTTTTGGCAATTCTGAGCAGGACACTTCTATTTCGGTTGCACTCCACAGTGTGCTCCAGAATAAATAATACGTAATTGTCCTTTAATTTCAGATACGTCGACGACCAGAACGTAGTCCAAGACGGCAACTTAATTACCAGTCGTGGTCCAGCAACAGCGTTTGCTTTCGGACTTAAAATTGCTGAAGTTTTATCTAGCCCTGAAAAAGCAGCTGAAGTTGCAAAAGCAATGTTGCTGTAAAAACAATAATCCATAACCGTTTTGTTATTCTTCCTAACATTTGAAGCGCCCTTTACACGGCCAAAATGGATGACATCAGTTTCGTGTGCCTGAAGCTTTTAAAGTACACGTCGTTTAATGCCGTTGCATAATTTTGTAAATGAATCACACAATCAATAAAACTAACATTATACTGTTCATGTATTTTCATCCTGTAAAGGACGCTTAAAACAAATTGATGAAATTAAATTTAGTTTTTACTTGTATTTCAAAGTCCTAAGGCGAATTTAAAATAAATCACGAAAAGCGCAGTTTAACTGAATAGTTTGTTGTTTCACTACTGCTATACCGTATGGTCAATTTTGTCAGTCACAGCTCTTCACCGCCTTTTCGATATATGAAGGCATTTGAAAACCGCTACAAGGACCTGGACAATTATTATATTATTAGCAATCACCATTGTAGTAAAACATAAAGGTAAACGTAACAGTTTCGGAAATATAAAACTTTGTTTATTTCAATTTGAAGGCGTGAATACGAACGTGGGTATATAAAGTTCCGAAACCAGTGAATTGGCTGATCGTGTGGTTTTTGATTTTATACTATGAGTGTGTGTTTGCTTGTAAATAATACTTGCAGAAACAATGTCCATATAAAGTTCCGACATGTCTGTATTCTTCAGAGAGTTGTAGTATTCTCATGTTCAAGGCTACAAGTTCAGTAAACGTAACAGTTGCAAAGATATACTGATTTGTATTTGTTTTCATTGAATTTGAATATGTAGGCATGTGTGTGGGGCTGCCAGACTATATACATCCGATAGCCAGACCTTTACTCTAACTCAGGGCGAAAGTTTCATCTCCATAGGTGCAGTCGTTATCGAGTTATGGAGGTTTTAAATTGAGTCACACGTAAAAAATCACCTGCTACCAAGTTCTGGGCGCCTGGGTATCAGAAAATGGAAAAATGGTTGTCTTTTACTGCTTGATGGTTTTTTGATTATGTGAGTGTGTGTGTTCTTGTAAAATAGACAGCAATTCAAAGCATACTTTAATGCTGGAATGTTTATATACACGCCTAACATTAGGCTTTGAAGAAAACACGTATTCACTGTCGACCGAAACAGCAATAGATTAACTTATAAATTTACTTATACCAGGCGCCCATAAACCCGGAAAGGCATTGCATATTATATATTTCTTCGGGATTTGGTATTTACGGCTTGATTGAACAACAAGTTCAATGCTTACTGGAGAATTTTCTGCAAAGCCTTTTAGAAGAACTAAAAGATATGTCCCATCCTGGAATTTTCGAGAGCAACAAACAGTAAGGAGTTGTGGCGTTTGTTGAAGGCTAACGTTGACGAGCAATATTCTTTTTTGTGCATATAGCCGACGTTATTTTAAAATACTGTGTCGTTGTGCATTAGATCTGGAGAAAGCATTTGGCAGATATGTCATTATAATACACAAGTTGATGTTTATGTACGGGTTTTCCAACAGTGCGTTTCAATTGCTTCAATCCTCTGTCAGGTAGACATTGGAGGAAGATGTGGCGCGTTATTGCCCGTTAAATGTGGTGCACCTCAGGCGTCGGTGCCCATATTGTTTTTTATTTATGTTAAGCATTTGTTCTTCAAACTTTGTGACTGGTTTGTACCTTTTGCGTTTGCAGATAACTGTTCACTGTTTAAAGGAGACGATGGTTTCACTAGTGTTGGTCAAACGAAAATCGATCTTGTTCTGGAGACGTTGCGGTTTTGGTTGTCCGAAACAGGCTAGATTTCGTCTACGATATGGAATTTTTGAGAGTCCTGTAGTTTCCAAAGTAAATTATTCCCTGGGGAGTTTGTATACCATGAATTTATCACTATCACGTTTCGTTAAGATACGACTAGTCTACGTTTTAAGAATGTTCCATTTTGCGTACTGCTTGGAGGTATATTCCAGTGCCAATCAGGGGTATTTAAATTTGGTCCGTTTAGCTCTGAATAGGGCGATGCGATTTGTTTATACTCTAAATCGCCGTGAGCATATGAGTATACGCTGTTAAGTTCTTGTGTTGTCCTTTTTCTGCTTTTGTAGATTCTCGTCTGCTTATATATATTTCTAAAACAATATTTCCAGTTTTCTCAGTCTAGTCGTTTAAATCAAATTATTGTTCCCATAATTAATTCGCTATCCGAGAGGTAATTTGATGTTAGAGTTCCTTAGAGGTCATTCAATGCGTTTCCCAGAGTACTAAAAACGTTGAATCTAAACAGCATAGCATAGTCTAATAAACTACTAAACCATATACATTTATCTAACCTATATTTGTCAAACACACTTTTTTTCTTTTGTAGTTATCTTACGAAATCCGTCCTCTTATTTTCTAAGTGCACTTAGTTTTTTTGCCTGCTCTTCAGTTTTTGTTTTTTGTTAAAACGTCTTTATAATATTATGTTGTTCATTTGTTAATTTCAATATTGTACATGAGTAGTTCCTAAAGTTTGGCGTTTATGCGTTTTTTTTTTTAAATATTATTTATTTACGCTTAAGGTTATACTATTATTCTAATTAAAAAGAAAGAAAACAATGTACATATTTTGAGTAGGTGCGATTTGCTGTTTTCTCAATGCATTTTGTTGTTTATCTTAAATTGGCCGTAAGGCTGTAAATTACAATTAAAGATGGATAAAAGGAAATGAAAACTGAGAGACACGCTGACTGAAGAATCTTTGTTTTTATTGTTCCTTTTTATTTACTTTTTATCTTAAGTTGTATGTATATAAAGTATATGTATAAATTATTACATAGATAATTGGTTATCCACATATATTTTATTTGTTTAATGTTACTATTATTTACTGATTTTATTTATTTAATAAATACATGTTTTCCTCCAAAATGTTATATCAGTAATGTGTTTATTAATTTTCGAAATATGATTTGTTTTTATTCTGTAGTAGTTATGAACAATTCGGTTTTGTGTTTTCTTGTTTTGTTTTATTGTGGTACATATTACAAAAAGAGAAAGAAAAAAATAATGTATATAATGAATACTTAATGAAGTTCACATATTCTGTTCCTTTTTTTTAATATTCTTAATTCAGCAATGATCTTTTTTTTTGTTTCTTTTGGAGATGGGGACGATGTGGAGAGGGTTGAGGGGACAACTGCATCACTAAAAAAGGCGCTGCCAAACAAAATATTATTAAAAGGATAATTGATAATTATTGTTTTGTGGTTTGTTGCTGTTTCATTTCTAAAAAAAATTGTACTCTATTATTAAACTATTCCGTATATAGTACTCGTATGTATATGTAAAAGTTTGCTTTTGTTATTAAACTATTTCCATGTTATGTTATTAGATAAATTTTCGCTATAAAGACCCTACAAAATGTTTACAAAATTAAGATCTATTTTAGATTATTCAATTAATAATTATGAATATTAAAGAAAAAAACATTACACGTACGTCTGTCTGTCCGTCCACCATCCACTGAGGGGTATGGTTGGTTGGTTGGTTGGCTGGCTGGCTGGCTGAGGACATGCAATTCGGATTGGAAGAGTTTTGCCTCTCATATTGAGTCTATTTTCTATGTCTGTATGTATGTATGTATGTAGTAAACCGTGCTTACATCTACAATTATGTATTTATACGTATGTGAATTAGTTAGTTTGTTTGGGTGTATCTTATATGTTTCGTAGTTGAAAATTGCGATAAATGATAACTGGTGAACTGTTGATACAACAGTTTCGTATGTATGGTTAATCTGAGAGCGGAACATATTTTCGTTGTTAACTTTGGATTAAAAGCAAAACTCTCGGCTTCTAAATTGCATTGCAGTTAGTATTTTCAGATGGCGGACTTTCTCTGCTGTTAAACATTAGAAGCGATTTGATTGCTTTTGTTAGAGTTGTCCATAAATCGAGTAAATGTTTGAAATTGACGAATGTATTTCAACGAACTCTAATTAATACACGATGCACTCACCATGTATTAAATTCTTACATATTAAATCGAATCGAATCGAATTTGCTTCCCAACCCCGTATGTTCAATAAATAATAAATAGAAAAATCATAAACTGAATAATGAAAGTGTTATTAACGAATCTGACTGTAGTTTTCGAATTATATTTGACAATATATTCCATGTGTGTTTCTATTCGGGGTAATGGATTACATATCATTAATAGCCATTCCAAGTATAGCGTTTCATAAATATTGTTGTCTTCAATTCGTATCAATACATATATAGAGAAAAAAATTAAAAATGTATTTGCCTTTAATTGTTTATCTGCGAATTTTGGGTGTATTTTTTATTATAAAAATGTTGCTTTACAATTAGACTTAAAATTTAATGTTTCTGTTTCAGTTTTGTAGTTTGTGGTGAAATGTGCCGTTCGCGTTTTAAAGGTGACAGAGGGGAATCACAATTTTGAAATTTTGTAGAATGCATTTTTGTTTTCTCCAAAATATTACATAATACAATCCCATATTAGAATTTGTCCTTATGGGGGCGGTGCAGTTGTGCTTCGTTTTGTAATGACAAATAACAAATCTCGGAAATTTTAAAACTCCCAAGACTTGGAGAAACTAGAGGAACTGATGGACAATTAGTTGGGTGTTAGTTTGATTTTACCCATATTGAAGGAAAGAACAAACAAAAAAGGAAAAGATGACTTCTAAAATGAATATAGTAGTTGTAGTAGTAGTAGTAGTAGTAATAGTAGTAATTATTGACCTTTATGACTTTATTCGAAGCGAACATACCTTTGTTTAACAATATTATTATTAGTTATAGGGGTAGTAGCAGTGTTTGTTTACTTTCTTCTTCAATATTAAACTCTTTCGTTTTGTGGTAGTGGTAGCTTTAGTGTTCTGGTTCTGTTTATGTTCCCGTTTCTGGTGTGGTTGTTTGTCATTATTAGTAGTTCATTAGGATAAGATCGCGCATACGCTTACGGACGAACATATATGTAGGTATGTATGTATGTGATCGGTAATAACATTTGGCGATGTAATAAACATGAACACGGCTTATATTGTTGTTGCTGGCATAGGCAATATGTGTAATGTTTTAAACAAATGCTTTGCACTCTTTTCTATTGCATCGATGCCAAACTAGCTGAATTGCTAATGTGTGATGAAGTGCCTAATGTGGAGGCCATATCCTGGTAACTGAACTGTGAAGCAAAACGTAAAGGTACGCATGTAAGGGAGAAAACATACAAAAAATTGAAGCAGAAAATATTTACCTGAGGGAAATGTGGTTCTTCAGCTATAGAACCTAAGGGACCTGCGGGATCCGGTGGTGTCAATTCGACACTTTCTCCCGTGAATTCTGTATCAAAGTAACGTGTATCTGTATCTGAGGTTACTTGGGGTTTGAATGGTGGTTCGATCTGTACATATACCGACATATTAATTAGAAAACAAATACAACTTAAGAATAAATTTGTTGGGTTTTACCTTCTTTTGTACCAGGTCTGACCAATTAATACTGGCAAAGAATGGATGCATTTGTATTTCTTTAACATCACTTGGACCGCCACCCAAACGATTTTTGGGATCTTTTGCCAAAAGACCGGCCAGCAGTGCTTTGGCCTCGTCGGTAATAGTACGTGGAAATTTCACCTCTTCCATGAGAATTAGGGTAAAGAGTACATCATGATCACGATTATAAAATGGAAGACGTCCACACATCTGTTGAATTGAAAATTAGTAATTTGCACTCAAATCGATCAGCAGTATGGTGAATGAGACAGGCAAGCAATATTTATTCATACCATTTCATACATTACAACTCCAGTGCCCCACCAATCCACAGCGCGACCGTAATCGTTATCTTCTAATACTTCCGGAGCCAAATATTCGGGCGTACCGCAGAATGTTCTCGTCGTACGTCCATATGTTATGTCTTCTTTACACAGGCCAAAGTCGGCGATCTTAATGTGCCCGTCTTTGTCCAACAGCAGATTTTCTAGTTTCAAATCGCGATAGATAATGCTCTGTGAGTGCAGATAACCAAGAGCTGATATTATCTCAGCTCCGTAAAAACGAGTGCGCTCTTCACTGAATACACGCTTGCGACTTAAATGAAAAAACAATTCACCACCATTTACGTACTGCATGACAAAGCAAAGACGGTCATTAGTTTGGAAGGAATATTTGAGGGACTGTAAAGAAACAAGTGTGTTTGATAAATAACGGCAGGACAGCACCAATTCCAAATAACGTACTATTAAAAATGGATGACTTGTTGTTTGCAATACGCGGCTTTCTGTTATGGTGTGGGCAACTTCATCCTTCTGGATTATTACTTCTTTCTTTAGAATTTTAATGGCATACAATTTGGCAGTTGCCTTTTCACGACACAAAATCACCTTGCCGTATGTTCCTTTGCCCAATACCTTTAAAAACTCAAAATTCTCCAGAGTCTGCAAGTGTAGATAATGAAAGGGGAGTTGGTTAGTGCACCTCTCTTTTGTCCAAAGATATTCAGTTGAATACTTACCACTTTTTTAACTCCACCGCTGTTTCGTGTTGAAGTGCCCTGCACAGAGAATTTTTCACACAATTCGTCCTCTGCAATGGAAGCCATATCGACATCTGACATATCGGTGTTGTTTGAAGTGCTCATAGTTGCCTCGCCCAACTCACTTAAACTACTGGCTACAGTTCTACAAATATTAAATGGTGATACGGGATATCAATTAGTGAAGAAAACGTTTCGATACAATAACTCTAGCCGCCTTTTACCTTATAGCGTCCGTCCATTCTTGACGTTCCTTTTCTGTATCCACGGAAAATGTCCGTTCCACGACCGAAGTCCACTGTAGACCGCGTATAATAAATGTGAAAGGCCTGGGACGATCGACAGTCATGATTTGACAGCCTTTAATCGTGAAATCATTCAAGGGCCTTTCAGGCGGGGCGTTTTCATTGGGCTTATTACGCCATCCGTGCAGAGTACCATCTGTTCGCAGTATAAAATACCGTGAACGCCATGTCTTGATGTGTTCACCGCGTTTCTGTAACCAGCCCTCCTTGACTATACTGTTATTTGAATGTGAGCAGCTCGGTTCATTTGCTGCAGGTAACGCGCCGACTTCTGCCATGACTACTTTCGCAAGTATTTCTGTACTATTTGAGGACTTTGTAATGGAACAATCTTGTGGTAATTGCCGCTCTGACGAATTATGACTGGTGTTGATGCTATTTGGATTGTCGTTGCTATTGCTACTGCTGCTACTATTAAAACCGCTAAACGGACTGCTCAACGAAAAGACCAAGTTTGTGCCCAACAGTCCAGATGAGGTAGATCCTGAGGCAGCAGCTGATGCGGTCGCCTTACCACCGGCTTTTGCAACTACCGTTGATCTCCTCGATGTCGCAAACGGTAAGTAATTCGTGGTGAAGCCGTCTAAAATTGCTCAAAATCCGATAAGTGACGACTGGAGCTCCTACTGAACCGCCAAGAGGTGAACGAAGAAACTGAAATTGTGACCAAAACAAGAATATCGTCAATAAATAATATTAAGAGACATGCATATCCAACATCGGAGCTGAACCAGCCCCTGTGGTTACATTTGCATATAAAGATAAAAATAAGCTCGTAAATGAAGTTTCGTTCTGTAAAGCCACAATTATTATTTTTTTTTATTTATAGACTGGACGGAACATGGCTCATTTCATACCATAGCTCCTCATTGCAGTGGAAAAACAATTAGAAACGAATAATAAGAACAATAACAAAATGAGTGCGTCTTAACGGCCTTCCCGTTATTTTTAAATGTAACTTTTGTTTACTGAAGCAAAAATCGAATGTGAAATAGTGAAAACATCATCAACAACACCACACAAACAATAAGAGCAATGACAGCACAACAACAACAATAACGACAGTGCTAGTACAATGTTAAAAACGACGGACGGATTGCAGGCACGAGTCCACGAGTCGGTCACAAATTAGCTGCTATATGGATGTACATACATACATTGTATGTATGTGCGTGTGTTTTGTATGTTAAACGATGATGACAACAGCAGCTACAATCAAAACAACAATTATGCCGATGACGACGACGACGTCGACTACGATGACGATCACTTCGGCGTCGACGACGATAGTGATGGTGATTTGACACTAGCATAACACGAAGTCGGTTAACAAACAAACTTTGTTTCAATGATTTGCAATTTTCCACCTTAATTAATAGACCAACATATCGTCGTTCGTAAGTTATAGTGTTCTATAACGCAAAATAGGAAAAATTGAGATAAGACTGATTTTTGGGTCAATTTATCGAGATCTGTCGATCTGTGTAATCAGTTTGCTTTTATTCTTTATAGTTTCCGAAATATTATACATCGACTTTGTGCTATACAATACTTTACTGACTTTTTGCAATAAAGAACTAAACTTTAACATGGATTTTCCAAAAAAACATTTTTGTCATATAGAACACAATAACTTGCGAACGACGATATGTCAACCAGGAGACCGAACATGACTAAGTCATCTGCGGGGTTGTGCTAGATAGTTCGTGAACAAAACCGATTTGATCAACAATTCTATGCGATTTACAAGAGACTTGGACTTGAGAACGAATCATTTGTCGATATACGTATTTATAAACTTCTTTCAAATCAGTGTGCTGTGTACGATATACAGTGTATCACAAATGTTAGTATACAGCTCAATAACTTATACGCTCTTTCCAAATTCTATTCGTTAAGTTATACAAACCCGGAATATTTTTCATTGGGTGCTAAAGTAATTCACAAAAATAATATTTTGATCTGTAGCTACAATGTCTGAGATTTAATGAGCACGTGAGTGCAATGGATCAACTAAATGTTGAGCCACAGCTCAAGAAATGTTCGACCCCATTTGTCCATAATAAAATTTTTAAAATCATCTCTTCCTTTTACCTGATATGATTTTAGAAGTGGTCTACGGTTTTAAGATCAGTTATTCCCTGCATTAAGCAAATTTCTCGACGCCAGATGTTTCCTCGCATCCATGTGTACCTTAAGAACAATATGCTATACCTATTTTTTTTTATGTAGTTTCCGATGCTTTGTGACCTTTTTCTCTTATAAATGCACAATGACAAGACATATTATTATAATTTTTTTGTGACCTATTTAATTAATATTGAATATTTCGATTTTGGGAAAGAATTACTGAGCTGCGTACTTGCATTTTTGATACATTATACCTACATATGCCATATACTCAGTCCGATCCTTATTGTCTTTGACACTCTTCAAAGCAGCGGCTAAGTGCCTTCTTCGGGTTAATGACAATGAAATTGTGGTACCTACTCGATTAGTAAAGTAGAAACAATTGCAGTGGAAATTATAAAACTGATTACACAAACTTTTGACTAGCACCACAAACGTTTATGGGACCAGGATATCCAACCGGCGAATGTACTCAAAAGATACAAGAAATACAAAACAGAAAACTCATAAATTTGTCATATTTTGAAACCCCAAAAGTTCTTTGCTGTTATTTATTGCGACGGCGCAAACGACTTGGCATTCATTGTACTGTGTAATGCTTCTTCGCATTTTTAATGTAAATAAGTAATGATTTTAGAGAAGTCAACAAATTTAATTTAAAAAAAATTAAAAACATGTCTATAAAAAACTAAGGGGACCAGAGTAAATCAGAATTTGTATAGTGGTTATTCATTACAAACACTTTTCTTTTGTTGCATAGTGTAATCTTAGCATAGAGTTCCGTCTGAAACTTCACGTTCAAGTACTTGTATTCGGGTACAAACTCAAATTGTTATGGATTGTGTGGTTTATTATCAGCACGATTCTGAATAACAATTCCCCGGGACCTATTTCCCTTTTGCCTGTTTCCCTATTCGAAATAAAACCTCCCCGGGAATTCTTCTTTTTTCCCTTATTCTAAACGAACTTCGAAAATGGGAATCTTTTCCCCGGGATAAAAGTAGGCATTTAGAATGTCAATTAAAATTAAATTTGATGTGATTTTCTGGGAATTTTTTGGATTATTAACTTTTTATACACTCCATCATAGGATGGAGTATATACTAAGTTTGTCATTCCGTTTGCAACACCTCGAAAGAGTGATTTGCGACCCTATAAAGTATTTATATTATCGGTCAGTGTAACATTGTAAGACATTCTAGCGATGTCCGTCTGTCTATCCGTCTGTTGTCTGTTGAAACGCTAAGAAGCTGAAATTTTGTAGAAAGATGTTTTTTGCCCATAAGCAGGTTAAGTTCGAGAATGGGCAATATCGGACCAAAGGAAAAAAAGTTCCCCTTTACGGGACTAAATATATTCCGGCCATAATCAAATTTTTCAAATATTTTTTTTCACTACATCTGATTTTTTTTGGTAAAATTGTTCTAAGTTTATATAATTTATAGATGGGGAAAAAAATCCCAAAAATGGGCGTGCTCATGGGTTCCGTGGACCCTTGGGGCCCAAAAAAGGGCCCATGATAAACATGCGCATATGGGTATCGAAGTGCGACGAAATTTACTCACGAACCCAAATATGCCTTTATTTTCATGATTTGCCTAAATTTTTTGATCCGGTTTCTGGGACTATCGGGTCACCAGCGGCCCAAAAACCGTCCCTTGACAAACATGGACATATGGGTATCGAAATGCAACGAAATTTTCTCGCGAACCCAAATATGCATTTATTTTCATGATTTGGATAAAATTTGTGATCGGGTTCCTGGGACTATCGGGTCACGAGTGGCCCAAAAATCGGCCCCTGACAAACATGGACATATGGGTATCGAAATGCAACGAATCCATGATGGAGGGTATATAAGATTCGGCCCGGCCGAACTTACTATTTGTCCACTTGTTTTTTAATAAAATGTATGAATATACAGAAAAGGGTTTTAACTGAAATTTATTACAAGTTGTTTTCAACAGAATTCAAGTACTTAAAAATAATGAGTCGTGGCACGCACCGGGATGTGAGGTGTCCACCTACTCAGCTCATGATCACAGACTTGTAAATTTATTTTTGGTTAAAAATCAATTATTGATCATTCCGATTAATATCTAGGAAATGTTGGCCTCACGTAACTTGTTCCTCTCGACCCTTTGCACATTCTTATCCTTCAGCTATCATCGCAAACAACTCTACCGAACATTTTTGTATTGTTTTTTATGTATTTGTCACTTTATACGGTTGAAACTTCATAAAAATAATTTGAAATTATTAGCCAAACAAAACAGCTGACTTCGAATAATCGAAGCTGTCTCCGTTTGTTTAGAATAAGAAGATTTTATTTTATTCCCGGTGAGTATTCTGAATCGGGCTGTATGTCTCAGTGAAACGAATATTTCATTGGATTTAATTATTAATTTATTTTTGAAGAAGATTGCTTCAATTAAAAATGTTCTAAATAAAAACTGATTTGTGAAATTTTTGCAATTTTTTTTTTCACTTGCTTTCACTGCCAATCAGCTGTAGAACATAAGTTTTCGTCACTTTCCAAGCTTAGAAACAAACTGAACTAATTACTATAACAAATAACATTATGCTATGCAAGGACTTTGTGCATCCCCCACAACGTATGGCCAGCTAAAAGGTACATGTGGAGTTAAAGTTGCATTATTGTACAAACTACAACTATATTTTTTGTTTTAATTTGAAACATATGTTATTAAATAGTACATAATTTAGTTTAAAGAAAGTCTGAGATTCAAATTAAATTTTTGAGTTGTCCTATAAGAAACGTTTATTCAATACATTTAATGGTACAAGAACATTTTTTTTTGTATTTATTTATTTATTATTAATTACAATACAAAGTAAATTTATATTCTAATTTTTGGGTCCAAGGGTAAACCGGGTGACACAGACCATATGTTTTTAGATTTTTGCAGCGACAGACCAAAGCCTCTGGTGGGAATCGAACCCACAACCCCCACGCTGATAGGCAAGCACGCAACCAACTCGCCTGCCGGGGCGCTTGGGTACAAGAACATTAAAGTGTTCTTTGATATAACTATTTTTGTATGAAAAAAAATTACATATGATAAGTACCCATATATTTGGCAATGCTGTCAGAGATTATTTACAAATATGGAGTATCAGTAAAAAGTGCGTGAACGGATCGTTGACATTTTTCTTGTAAATTACGAAAAGGTCAATAAAAAAAACCATAGTGCAGAAGTCAGCATTAAGTCATCAAAGTTTCTGGTTTTGCCTACTCTTCCTATGAATCGAGGATTATTATCAACGTGGTATAGCTGCAGATATTCGGAACCTACATTATTAGCCAATGTATTTTCATTTTTATCATGGTTCACAAAATAGCATAATGAGGTTTAAATGTATTTGTTTATTACTTCAGATGGAAATTTTGACTTGTTATAGAGTTGAGAGGGAAAATCGAAAGACGCAAAAAAAACATCCTGGTTGTACTTTTTTTGTTGCGATGGTCAAGAAGTAAACTAATGACTGCCTATTCTGAAGAAACTGTGTTGGATATTCCGGCTCCTATATATTGATTTACATTTTTTTTTTTTTTTTTTTTTAAATTAAACCCTCTACGTCCCAAATTTTCGCGTTTTTAAAATTGTAAAGGCGCCTTCGCCAAACACTACTGCTTCTATCCTCCTTCCAATACCCTCGACAGCACAGTGCAATGACCTTATAGGGTGCGTTACCCAAAAAGAAAAAGAAGAGTGAGGAATTGATTTTGATCAACCCAAATTTACTAGCAGACTCTGTCGATCAGTCTTCCTAGGATAATTTGGTGGGCTAAATTGGAATCTGTAATTGGTTTTGTCATTATTTTTTTTTTAAAAATCAAGGAATTTTTCCAAAACTCCTTGTTAAGTTCTTTAAATTTTGATTATCTTGGTTGTCCCCTTGTTCATCGGCAGCATTTAATTCCTTGACAAAGTTCTTAAATAAGCCCAATTGTATGTGCAGCGGCGGAAGAAGAAGAATAATTGTAATGTTTTGCTTTCCTGGTGAGTTATATTTTGTGAAACAGATTAATTTAGTTATTTGTACAGTAGATAACAGATATAAGAAAGTCAATAAATACCAGAAATTTCATTCTTATATGCGATTTTTTCCTAAAACAATTATTGTCTAAAATAAAGTAATACTCGGTGTTTTTGAGAAATTTTTATGCGTTACTGTACTACATATACAAAGAAATTTAAATCCAAACCTTAAGGTCACCACATTTCTTCCATTAATTATCGTCGTCATTGATCGGTAATTTTTCTTTGTATTAGTGGCATGAGCAATTGGTATGAATGGGTTTTCATTCCCATTATACAAAAGAAGAGCCTTTCAACTGTACTTAGAGACATCAATAAATAATCTCCATTTAGTTTTGTCATATGGCTGGTTCATTTTTTGAAACCAGCCAATTCTAAACATCTATCTCTATAGATTGTTACTTTTGTCCCAACTGCAAGATGTTTCCACTGCTGCATGCGTGAAGCTAGTAATTCTGCATCTTGCTTCGTTAAATGTAAATTCCGAATTAGATCATTCAGCTCAGCTGGAGTCACTAAATGGCGCTCATCATCAACCATATACCAACTACCACTGGTGGTGAAAGATGTAACGGACTCAATGCTCCTATAACTGGGACTGACTTATGTGATTATTATTTGACTCGCACTAAAGTACTGGAATTGAAAAATTGAAATAGATCTTCTTGCCATTTGACCACCTGTATAGAACAGTTCTGCAACCATTGCAAAACATGTCCGCGGTGTCCAAGTTTCTGACAGCAAAACCAAAATAATGGAATGATTCTGATGTTGCATATTCTGTTTTTTCAACCATATATTCTCCACACACAAAGCCAAAACAACAAACGATCTCCCTGATATTCTTAAATATGTACTACTATTATGAATATTTAGAATAAATGCGGGATTCTGTCAAATCAATAATTGAGAAACAGTAGTGTCAGTATTGACTGTTAAGCCAGCATGTCATAACAAATTAACAAGACGTGATATCCCAGTTTTTATGCCACATTCGAAATCAGCGCACCCGGATTAGTTAAAAAACATACTTCGTTTTTGCAGTCAATTTCTTGTTTCCAAATTTGTAGGCCAGAGTAATCATTTAAATTAAAAGAAAATAATTTAAATCATTACTATATTAAAAAAAAAATAGATAAAAAAATACTCTGGATTTTTAATTTTTTTTTTGAATTTTTGATTAATTTGACCACCATTTTCAACCAGCATTGCGTTTTTGCAACATCAGCTTTCGGTGTATGTACCAAACCAACGGATGTATTTTTTTTTGTGAGATAGTTCAGGGTTTTGCCTTTTATATTGAAGCAAAAAAAAACATTTTTGGCTTATGTTATGGTAGTTTTCGAAATGATCCATAAAAATGCTTCTACAAGAATATTAAATTTCTATAGCAGATATATATGTTTTTTTGTTTGGAAAAACGTTCAAAAAACAATATAGAAAAAAATCGGTAATACTTCTTCAAGCCATTACTCCGAAAAAAGTGTTGTGAAACGTTGACTGAAGAAGTAACAAGTCTTTTTATACAGATTATTTTTTGTGAATCTTTGCGAAAATTATTTAGGAAAATTACTGTTACTAATTTTCCTGTACCGTTTACTGCTGTTTGAGAAAATACTTTTGCATGTGAGCTGGAAGTTACTGCTAATAGGCAGATGGTTCCGGGATATATTTGGTGATCACGCATTATTTTGCATTTATCATATCAAAATTCGCTTGAAATGTAGCTAGAAGTTAGTGCTGAAGGGTCGATACTTCAAGGCTACATTATACTATTACCAACGAACATCATTTTATTTTTATTTATATACATAGATATAATTTAGATCGATATACAGGGTTTACCCACAAGAGATGTTATTTTGTTTTTCAATGAAAAATTCTGTTTTTTGAGATAAATGATCGAATGTTTTTTCATAATAAATAATAATGAAAATCTACATCAGCCAAATGGCCACCACGACCAAAAATTCTAGGTGTTGAATCGACGCTGGACTTTTGGCGTAGACCTTATCTTGTAGTGAATTTTAATAATTTCAATGCGTTGTTAGTAATGACGTAGTTTGTACTTGTCAAATGTCAAAGAAAAAAATCTTCAAAGGTGACAGCTACTGAAATACCGGGTGATTCAAAATAACATCTCTTGTTGGAGAACCCTGTATAACTGCTTGTTTCATCGAATGTTTTTCGTACGTAAACCTAGTGCTTGGTTCCATAAAACGAATATGTTCGTTCGTTACAAATTGTCGATATCCGAAGCGTTATAAAATGGATTTCACACATTATTCAATTCTGGTTTTCAGATATATATATATATCAAAATAGTAAGCTCTCACTACTGATAAAAATTCATTTTTTTGCGCCTTCAATTTTGACAATTTGTAACAAACGAACAAATTCGTTTTAGTTAATCGTTTCAATACAAATTTTGGGTTCTGATTTGATTTACATACTGTAGGATACAACGCGCATTTAAGGGTTGCATACAAATTGATTTTGTAATTCATAAATATATTTGCGTGAAGATTAATACGACTATAACTAGCAAACATGCAAGCCCATATTGTTTTGACAAAGCGCTGTTAAGAACTTATCATTATTCTGATAAGGAATTAACCGAGGTAATGGATATATAAAAAGAAGATTGGGTACAAAATATTAAAATCATCAATTAGTTACAGTTAAATAGACAATTATTGTATGGGCTTGGATTGGAAGTTTTTGGTATTAAAATACCGATGTTTCAATGCAAAAAAAGGATTAGGAAAATGTTGGGCGAGTTATATTTATACTGAAAGTAGCCCTGGGTTCTGTGAAATAAATTGAATATTAGACTAAATTGTTTCTTGGCGTAAATATTTTAGTCGAATCATAATTTCTTCTATTTCTTGTATTGTATTTTTTTTTTGTGGACGAATACCGATACCGATTTCTAAATAATCGAATTCTAAAATAACTATTTATGCGAATGAGATTGCGAATGTTCAAAATGAAGCCAATATTTGATTGAAGCCAATCAATATTCACTACAACCCTAATATATGTTGGGCAACAAGTATTTGGACGCGTTGATAAAAAAAAATACGCTATGACGAATCGATATCAAACTATCAATCATATTGGTCATAATTTGATGGCCAGACACTGTACATATCTACACACATACATAGGTATTTTTGTGCGGTGTTATGTCTGACAGGGAATTCCCAAACGCATTTTTAATCGGACCACAAGTTGGGGAATATTTTTTTAAAAAAAAACATACATACATACATAAATATATGGAACAATTTATGAAATGCTAAAAGTAAAAAAAAAATATTGACCCAATCTATTACCAATGAACGATAAATTGAAAATTAAAATTTAATTTTCTGAACAGAAGCGAAATTTATCAAACAGAATGCAAGAAAGCAAAAAGAAAAAACAAACAAACACCCATCACACGCGACAAAAATATAATTTAGAAACACTAAAATATAAAACGAAGAAAATAACAAAAACTACAAACATGTATGCATAGGTATACATATAATATATATATATATACCATGTATATGCATATATGTACGTATATATATATATATATATACATATGTACATATAAAAATAATAAAAAAAAAAATCTGAAAAAGAATTTCCTTCGTCTAGACGAAAGACGGCGAGTGTGTATGCCGTCCGTCGTTTGTCTGCGATTTTTTTTTCTATTTCGTTTTTTACAGTGGAAGATAGAAATGTGTAACGTTGAAACCGAGATGTGAGCCGAGATTTATTTTACTGTTGCTTAAACTGTATTCCTTTAACAGAATAAAATAAATAAAAATAAAAAAAAAAATTATGGTTTTTTAACTAAAAAAAACAATTACAATTATAACAAAATTTCACGTTTGCAAAGGGGAAGTGGATATAAACCGTGAACACAATCTGTATCCAATCCATTTTTATATTCTGCAAACATGTGAAGAAGTGAGGTGGAATCGCTCTCGAGTGAATTGGGGGGCAGAAACGGGTCATCATAGGCATACAAGTTCTCCATGTATGACAATGCATAAGGCATATCGTTTTTAATCTTCTTTACTTTCGAATGTATCTAAAATCTTTTTTACAAGTTACGCAAATATTGCAATGAGAACGTTATCCCGCCAGAGTTGTACTGTTTTGTTTTCTACGAAATTCACTATTGAAATTATTTCCGATCTACGTATTTTCCGCGTTATAGCATACACCGAACATTTTTTTGTCCAGACCTGAACCTAAACTTGTTGTTTGTATTATTGTTATTTGTTGTTGAAAGACATTTCGTCGTTACTGTATGTAATTCGGCTCAAATGAAGGTTAGAAACGTTTAAAAGGGGAAAATAAACATAAATATCCTGGACACATATATCGCAATCGTAACGAGTGATCGGTTCTCATCGCTCATCAGACATTGTAAATTCGTGGCTGCCAAAAATTGTACCTTTGGCTTTTATTCTAAGACTTACCTTTGTTTCGTTTTATCCAAGTTTGATGTTTGTGTGTACTGCTATTCCGACAAGCCGACAAGTTAAAGCTGCAGATAACACGTTTATTTTCTAAATTTTATATATGTAGTATATTTGTTGTTTAATGAAATCGTCAGTGTAATATTAAATCTTCTTTTCACGTCGTATTAAATTGTAGCGAGGGTATCAACATCTGGTCTATGCCGATGGATTGTGTGATATATAATAGGTCCAAACTGAAAAGTATTGGAATGAAATTCGACTTTTTATTTGTTAGAAATGATGTCTGAATTTTTTGTTTTTTCTTCACGATGAATGGAGTCTTTATGACTTCTCTACGCCTTCGTTATTGTTCACTTTTTACAACACTTTACTTATCATTAAACTATTTATGCTTTTTCAATCAAATGTAATCAGGATTGAGTTTAATATCTGATATCTCTTTGATGTTTGGAATTATTAATTATTTTTATTTTTTTTTTTTTGTTTCGAGAAAAACGCTATAAAAATATTATGTCGCCATTTTTATTTTTCCATCCGCAAAAAGTGATGCCAAATTGCATACCCATGACTCCTCGAACGACGAACAACAAACATGAAAATTTATAATCAATGTAAAGCAACTGATTGAGAACCGTAGTTCATGGTAGAGGAATAGATGGCGCTGAGATCGTATAGAAACATACAATCTCTAGAAAAAGTCGGCGTACAAGTAGAGAAACCAAAGAATGACTTTACGTCTGATGTTATTTTTCCCCATTCCTGCTTCAATACTTCTTTCAGCATACTTTTTTGATGAAATTCTTTGCTGTCGAATCATTCTGATGCTAGATGGATTGAGATCAGGAACTGCAAATTTAATTAGTTTTTGTCGGTTTTGTATTGAAATAAATGGAATACAATTGAAACAGTACAAAATTTTGTTTAAAGTGAAATAAAAACCATGGAAACCGATATTTAATTTTTGTACGTAGACTTTGTTTATTAATTTCGGGACTTTTTAAATTCACTTTGCATAAGTCACCAGCAATTTCAGGATTTTAAAATTTTTTTTATAAATAACCATTCTAAATAAATGTATGTACTTTTTCTATGGTGTGTATACAATATCATTGCATTAATGATCTATTTTGAAGTGGTTGAGATGTCAAAATAAATACACATATACCTGAGTGACATTTGAATTAAAGAAATTAAGTCTGCTTAATTTAACTAGGCGCCCACAGCACTATTCCAATTATGTGCACCTAAATGATAATGTGACTCCATGATGCGAATCCCAAAAAGTTTGAGAGATTTGTTGACGATGTCATTATCAAGCTCGAGGAAATTCTCAAGGAGATGCGGGCATAAATACCATGAACTACAGAAATTACCCACAAGATGCTTCACACTCATTTATTAATTATTCAACAGATTAATTTCTTATGTATGATACAATTGTCTTCACTGGAATCAAGTGAGCGGTACTGGCTTCAATCTCTGGTTTGTACATTTTATCATTTTCATAGTCATCAACTACTGCTTGTGTTAACATCTACCAGTGATTGGTAGCTTTTTGAAATAAGAGGAAGCAGAGTGAAAATTTATTTCTCTCTCGTACTGCTGAAATATGGACGTCGTTTAGTCCAGCTATTAGTTATTCTCATTTTAAAACAGTGTTCGCAGAAAATATTACTGAGAGTTACAAGATTGATTATTTATATTTCATTTGTACAACGAACGTTATTGTCATCTTGGAGATCTGAATGTAAATTTGCGACTTTTTTGCATTATATATTTTTTTTTTGGGTATCGGTTGTCTGTCTTGTTCCTTTTTTTCTCCCTTGTGAAAAATCGAAGTCTTGTGCGAATCGAAAAAAGCAAGCGAATAATTGTAAATTATCGTCAGAAATGAAGCCCCAACACACGGAAATAAAATAAATTGAGATATATGTTTTTTTTCCCGTTTAGCAGTCAATTTTATCTAACGCTAAAAGTGAACAAGTTTATGTGGGTGTAGTAAAATCGAACTACCAATTCTCCAATTCTATAGCTACAGAAGTTAAAATACATACATCATACATACGCTTGACAAGAAATAGTGAAATAGTGCAAAAATTAAAAACGGTAAGTCGACGTCATTTTGTTTTTCACTTGGTTCGATTGTATTATCTTGTTGTATTGCTGTGGTTGATGACAAACCGTAACACATACCACCACTGTCGACCAATGCACCAATGCAATGAAATGTTCTTTTTTAAGATTAATATATTTAAGGGATTGCAAAGGAGCTGTATTTATTATAAGCCATGAAGAACATCTGTTCTAACTTTTTCCGTTACATTTTGATTCATGCTTGCATGAGTATGAAGAGAGGCAGAGAAACAGTGAGAATGAGAGCACAACATGACTAATTTTAATACTTTTTTTTTGAAGGACCAGCGACGAACATAGCATGCCAGCATTGTTATTTTGTAAGTTCTTAATTTCTTGAAAATGCACCAACGAAACGCAATATCAAAAAGTCGTTAAATAATCAAATCATTGGCAGATATATGAGCCGACACTGAGCCATTCGACAACTCTAAGACGCCACAGTACAGTGCGAGTTGTGAGTGAAGTGCAAGATGTAGGACGCATAAAAACCTTAAAGATTTTGAGGTGGTAAACAGATAGGAACATTTCACAAGTTGGAGGTGCGTGTAGGGTGTCATTATATGTAGGGTGGCTCAAATATATGTTTCTATTTAAAAAATAATGAAAACGAACAGAAATAAATGTTTTATAATTTATTCTTTAGATCAACTATAAATATATAAAGTCTACACAAATGGAAGATATGTAACACTATGAGTATGTTGTGCAGATAGGCCTTTTCAAAAATTATTTCGACATAAATATTTCATATACAAATGTTGACTGAAAGATGATTACATTTTTAGATAGAGAAAGGACAATTAAGTTCACAATATCACATAAGTTCGATATTGATCGATTTGTTTATCTTGTAACTCATTTATCAAACTCACTCATTTGCAATCTGTTCGTGTAAAAAAAAAATTGACAACCTTTAATAAACTTTGACTTCCAACTACACTCTTGCATGTTCATCATTCATGAAAATCGACGGTACTTCATAAACAAGAGCTTTTCAATTATTTTTTTTATGAAATTTGACATCAATAATAGTTGGTTAGTTCCTATTTCAAAATTATGAGCATTTCAGTTTTAAATTTATAATGAAAATCAAACTATTTCCCGAAGAAATCAATCTGGGTTTATATTCACAGAACTTAGACCTGGTGCAAGCATACTGACGGCTGGTAAACGAATACAGTTCTATAGAGTTGCTATTGCACAGCAGCATTAGTTTGCAAATTCACCTAAATGAAAAATTAAGAAATTGTGTGTGGAATCTGCATCGCTATTTTTATGTTGTGTGGAATAGAAAGGACTATTTTTAAGTTTGTCGAAGATGTAGAATCATGCCAAGTTTAAAAATAAACCAAATTACCAGTAGATAATGAAGATGATGACGACGGAGTTAAATAAAAGACGAGACAAAAACAAATTTCAGTTTTCAAATCAATGATTACTTCAGCAACTTGACTAAATAGGAAATATGTACGTATGTATCTTTTTCCGAAACTCAGTCAAGCATTTGGTGTTGCGCCCGTCCGCCCCTTATGCAGTCATTAGTTGTTTTTTACGGTTCATTTCGTTTCGATTTTGGTGTTTACATAGGTACTTTTTTGTTGTCTCTCTAAAATTCTAATCATTTTTTGCTTTATGCGATGTTCTTTTTTCTTTAAAATTTCATCCATACCTGACATATTATTGTGTACATACATTTCATTTATTTAAATTATAATGTGAACTTTCTTCATTTCATACGCAGAGAACTATTGTGTAAGCATATTGATCACACGACCGTTTTTTGTTGAATCAGAAGGACGGATAATAACAAAATGGCTGAGGATACAGAGTATAAAAAACTGCCGGTTGATGAGCGGTGTGTCCACAAGCTATGGAAAGCTCGTGTCGATGGTTACGAAGAAGCCGCAAAAATTTTTCGTGAAATTGATGATGAAAAGTCACCGGAATGGATGAAATTCCTTGGTCTCATTAAGAAAATGGTTGTCGACTCAAATGCCATGGCGCAGGAGAGAGGTCTTGAAGCAGCCTTGATCTTTGTGGAGAATTGTGGACATGCTGGTAAAACAGTCGGCGATGTTATGTCCGGAATCGTTCAGAAGTGCATAGCCGCTCCAAAAACCAAAACTAAAGATCTCAGTGTTCAAGTCACACTAATGTATGTCGAAATTGAAAAACAAGAGGCTGTAGTTGAGGAGTTAGTCAAGGGAATGGAACATAAAAATCCAAAAATTGTAGCTGCATGTGTAGCTGCTACCACGTTGGCCTTAAAGGAATTTGGAAACAAGGTGATTGGCGTTAAGCCATTGATTAAAAAATTGGCTCCATTAATGAGCGATCGCGATAAGTCGGTCCGAGATGAAGGAAAACAGTTGGCAATTGAGATTTACAGGTTGGTTTTTCCATTTTAATGTATAAAAGTGAAATGCAAATAATTTGTTTTGTTTCAGATGGATTGGCGCGGCTATGAAGCAACAAATCTCTTCTCTTCCTCAGGTCACCGTCAAGGAACTAGAAGATGAATTTGACAAACTCAAAGGCGAAAAGGCTGAGCCTTCGCGTTACTTAAAATCACAACAGGAAAAGCAACAACAAATATCTGCAGCTGCTGCAGAAAACGAAGATAATGGAAATGGTAAGTAACAGTGAGAGGCTGGAATAGGTTGTACAACTTTTTTTCGCGTTAAGAAATATACACATATTTGACTATTTTTTGATTTAAGGCTTTTTTATAATTTTAGTTTTTAGGTATTTTTTTTTTTACAAATTTTGACGTAGGGCTGGTTTCCGTAAACGAATTCGATCGTTTCTCAGTAGGCAATCCAACATATGTATATACAAATCCAGAACTGAATAACTTCTAAAATCCATTTTATAACGCTTACAATGTTGACAATGTGTACCGAACGAATTCGTTTTATGGAAACAGGCAGGTAATTGTTCATATTACTTTTATCATATAAACAATTTTCAGATTATGATATTTGAAAAAATGTAATTTGATTCTCCATTTTGTCGAACTAAGAGCTATGGTACTTAATTTTATTCATATTATATGTATGTTTTGTTATCTTTGTTATGACGTCAACATTTTCTTTTTGTGCCAAATGCAGTTCGGCTGTAACACATATTTTAAAAATATCGATTTTGAAAAAAATACCAAATAAAATAAATAAATAAATAGGGATTTTAATGGTGAAATATTCTTAGAATTTCCCGTAGTTTTCGTTTTTGCTAAACGCCTTGTTGATTTTGTTCCTGCCATACAATCGACGTCTTCTTAAAGATGCGGTTGCATGTCCCATGACAAGACAAAATAATCTTCTATTGCAATAAATATGCCAATTAGCCACTGTACAACAAGAAGCGCACTTCATAACATTATCTACATCGCTGCTGCAAACAAATGCAAACCAGCATTGTTGGACAAAAATGTTAAGACGCGGCCAAATTATCCATTAGTCCAAATGAAGAGAATGCCAAATCGGATGAATCATGTTCTAAAATATAACGGTTTGTTATTGAACGATCAAATTAAAATTGTTCAAAATCGGTAAAAAAAAAAAACGTTTAAAAGTATCACCACTTACTTACTGACTAACACTTTCTTATTACATTTTCTGAGTGATAACGTGCATAAATTCGGCTGACTTGGGTTTGAGCAATGCGAAAGAATCACGTAAACCGTATTCTGCCAAAAAAACGTGTGGAAAAAAAGGAAATTTTTTGTATACCCTAACCATACGTGTATGAGTATGTATGTCCGTCTGATTGTCTTTTTCCCCAAAACTACTTATGAGATTGCATATGGGCTATATGGCAACAGCCCTGTGGCTATCTCCCATACAAATGTTCTATTCCGACCACTTTATAAATAGTGTAATACTATTACTACGACCTATGCGATCTTGCCCATATTCTGTACTTAATAAAGCTATACAAATATAATGTTCTCCAGAAAAAATTGGAGACCCATATAAATGAACCATTTACTTTGGAAATCGTGTGTCATATTACGACTACGTAGATAACAATTTTACCCAAAATCGGTAATTAGTAGGGCTGTAACATGGTAAAGTTTTTTTTTTTGAAAAAAAAAGTATAACTCAGGCTCCTTCGGGTACCTCCAATACAAATGTACCGTCGGCCCCGTCGTGTAATAATATTACTACGTGTAATAATCTTACCCAAATTATGTAGTTTGTAATGCATTAATTAGAATTTCGAGAAAAAATGGAGGTTGATATCATAACATTTTTACATTCAACTGTGGTTTCCACACCCACTTTTCGCTGCTTTCTACAAGAACAATGAAAATATGATTGAACTCGCAAACTATTTGCATTTGTGTGCGCCTTGTTTTTTGTTGTCAAATCCTTTACTTTAAATTTAACTTTGAGTGGGCTGTAATTTGTTTTGTATGTTCATAGTAGAAATCAATTTAATATGAATGTATGTTTTAAAACTGCAGCGTTTTGTCTTTCATTACTAAAAAAAAAAGAAACACTAAATTTATATTGTCTTCTCTGTGTGAACGTTTTTAATCATTTATTTACCATGTTATTTGTGCCGTTTTCTTGCCGAAATGCAAAATATCTGTGCAGCCTATACGGCTTTTGCCCTCGCAACATGTTCGAGCTCTTTTTTCTAGCACGAAACCGATTGAAATTGATCTTGCTTGGCTACGCCGAGAGAAGTTCGTGTATGACATGAACAGAACTTTGCAATGTGCCGAACAGTTGTTTCGCACGCGCACTTCAAAATTCAAGCGCATTTACGCACGCTCTGGAGCCTTTATTTCCATACAAATAAATGAAAAGCAAACAAAAAACATCCCTATTGAATATAGGAACACTTATTGTATGATATGTACGTGTTAGGGTAATCAATTTACGAATGCAAAAATTTACTGGACTTCTTGTTTTTCTTAGAAAATTAAAGTTTTCTGGTCTGAATAGTTCGGTTGGGCATTATCGTCATCAAAAAATTTCTGTAGAAATTCTTCAGAATGGAACTGAAAAAAAAGTAAATAACCAAGATCCTTTATTATCCGAATTCTAAGGATTACTAAACACGCTTCAGAAAAAAACGTGTTTTTGCTCTTCCTAAAATTGTTGTATTTGTAATTGCTAGTTTAACCTTAAAATTGTTAATAGAAATATAAACGTAAATATAACCTCCTTGTAGATGATGACGTTGACGCAGGAGGTGAAGAAATTGATCCTATGGACTTGCTTGACCCTGTCGACATTCTTTCGAAAATGCCTAAAGATTTCTATGATAAGTTGGAGGAAAAAAAGTGGACATTACGCAAAGAATCGATAGAAGCACTGGAGAAGTTATTAACGGATAATCCGAAACTAGAAAGCGGCGACTATGGACCAGTTGTAACCGCATTAAAGAAGGTCATAACGAAGGACACCAATGTTGTACTGGTCGCAATGGCAGGAAAGAGTCTGGCTATGCTAGCCAAAGGTTTGGGAAAACGATTCTCTACTTATGCAATGGTAAGTTTAAGCTTATAGCAACTATTATCAAAACACAATTTTATTATTAAAAATAATATGAATATATATTTGTGTACAGGCTTGTATTCCATCTTTATTGGAGAAGTTTAAAGAAAAGAAGTCGAATGTTGTTGCTGCTTTACGTGAGGCTATGGATGCTATTTACCCCTCTACAAATTTAGAAGCTATGCAGGATCATATTGTAGAATCGTTGGGCAATAAGAATCCAAGCGTAAAGTCTGAAACTGCATCGTTTCTTGCAAGAGCATTCGCTCGTACTCAACCTGCGGCTATAAACAAGAAGCTTTTAAAACTTTTAGTAACAACTTTAATAAAGACTTTAAATGAACCGGATCCTACTGTGAGAGATTGTTCTGCAGATGCTATCGGAACTTTACTGAAATTAATGGGCGAAAAACATGTGGGACCATTCTTAGTGGATGTAGATGCACTAAAGATGGCAAAAATTAAAGAATGCCAAGAAAAGGCAGAAATCAAAGTTAAAATTGCTGGAGCAAAAAAAGAAAGACCTTCAACAGCCCCAGTTCCTTCCAGTAAGTCAACGGGTTCATCTGCCGCATCATCAAAAGCCGGTTCAAGCGAACCTAAACCTGTAAGTAGACCGGCAACAGCTGGCATTAAAAAAGTCGCTGCAAAGAAAACCGGTGGAAACTCGGGTGGTTTGGGAAACAGTGGTGGGAGTGGTGGCGCACCGTTATCAAAAAGTGCCAGTACAGCAAAAGTTTTGGCAACAGAGCGTGAAATGTCTCCGGAAGAAATTCAGCTGAAAGCCGAGGAACTTTTACCACCCCATGTACTTTCAGGATTAATAGACTCCAATTGGAAAAATCGATTGGCCGCTGTTGAAGGCTTCCACCAACAAATTGGAGACTTTGACGCAAAAACCCCCGGTCTGTCACAGGTTTTGATAAGAACAATAAGTGGTCGCAAACCTGGTTTAAAAGAAATGAATTTCCAAGTTCTAAAAATCAAACTGGATATTATACGAACCATTGTGGAGACATATCCCATTACTACCACCACCCTCGATATTGTTGTAAATGAAATAACGGAAAAGTTGGCGGATGTTAAAAATGGTGCGACAGCATCTGATGTTCTGACATCCTTTGCAGATGCTACAAAATTGGAGTATGTCGTCGGCAAAGTGTTTTCATTTGCTTTTGAACAAAAGTCTCCAAAAGTCCAATCTGAAGCAATCAATTGGGTTAATAAGTCTATCTTGGAATTCGGCTTCCAGATACAACCGAAACTGTTAATAGAGGATGTTCGGAAAGCAGTGCAAAGTACCAATCCAACTGTTAGAACTGCAGCGATTGTATTAGTTGGCACTATGTCAATGTATATGGGTAATGCTCTTATGATGTTTTTCGACAATGAAAAGCAAGCTTTAAAATCTCAAATACAAACAGAGGTTGACAAGAATGTCGGTGAGAAACCCCCAAAACCAACAAGAGGAGTCAAGAAGTCAACGGGTGGTGGATCGGCAACAACAGACGGCGATGGGGATGGTGATGCTGATATGGCGGTAGATGAAGAGGACGATCATGAACCGATGAATTTGACCGATTTACTACCTAGGGTTGATATTTCTCCTCAAATTACTGAAGCGTTATTAAAGGAGATGTCCGACAAGGATTGGAAGGCAAGAAATGAAGGTCTCAATAAACTGCAAACAATCATAACTGAGGCTCGATTGATTAAACCGACTATTGGTGATCTGGCTCCTGCTTTGGCACACCGATTGTTAGATTCCAATGCTAAGATAGCCCAAACAGCATTAGCTATTTGTGAACAACTAGCCAAAGCAATGGGACCAGGATGTAAAAATCATGTGAGAGTCCTGTTTCCAGGTTTTTTGCATGCCTTAGGAGACAGTAAAAGTTTTGTCAGAGCAGCTGCTTTAAATTGTATCAACAGTTTTGGTGAGAAAGGTGGATATAAAGAGTTCTTCGACAATGAAATGATCGCTGACGCACTAAAATCGGGTTCCCCTTCTCTGAAAACCGAATTGTGGGCTTGGTTGGCAGAGAAAATGCCACAAATGCCACCCAAAAGTATACCAAAAGAGGAACTGACCTCAATGATTCCTCATTTGTATGCTCACATTTGTGATCGCAATGCAGAAGTACGGAGGAACTCCAACGAGGCTGTTCTGGGTGTAATGATCCATTTAGGATTTGAGCCTATGGTCAAGGCTTTGGATAAACAAAAACCAGCATCCAAGAAAGATATACAAGCAGCTTTAGACAAAGCTAGGCCGAATTTGCCCATAAAACCATTGCCAAAAGGTAAACAACAAGCGCCCATTATAGAAGAAACTAAGAAGACAGTTCGTGGAGGTGGTGGAGGGTCTACCGCAGCAGGATCACAAAAGACCGGTAATAAAGGTACAGCTGCTGCCAAAGCTGGTAATACGTCGTCCTCACGCAAAAAGGAAGAGGATGTCGATACATCCCCTCTTCTCGCCATCAATAACACGAAAAATCAAAGATTAATTGATGAACAAAAAATGCGTGTTTTGAAGTGGACATTTACTACACCCAGGGAGGAGTTCATTGATTTGCTTAGAGATCAGATGTCTGCGGCTAATGTCAACAAGGGGTTAATGGCAAACATGTTCCACGACGACTTTAGGTAACGAAATCAATATTTTGACAATCAAATACCAAATTCTAATTGTGATTGTAATTCAGATATCATTTGAAAGTCATTGAATCGTTAATGGAAAATTTACCCCAAAGTCCGAAAGCACTAATATGTAATTTGGACTTGATTTTAAAGTGGCTATCACTACGCTTCTATGATACCAACCCTTCAGTATTAATAAAGGGTCTTGAGTATTTGCAACAAGTGTTTTTGGTATTAGTCGAAGACGAATATATTTTGGCAGAGAATGAGGGCAGTTCATTCATACCACACTTATTGTTGAAGGTAATATAGTCCAAAAAAATAAGTACTTCTTTCGAATTTGTTACGTAAATGTGGTTTACTCTTTCAGTTGGGTGATCCGAAGGACACTGTACGTAATGGAGTACGTTCTTTGCTGAGGCAAATTATTTTTGTTTATCCATACACCAAAGTCTTTGTCTATTTAATGGAAGGTCTCAAATCTAAAAATGCTCGTCAACGCACTGAATGTCTGGACGAGTTGGGGTATTTGATCGAAAAATATGGCTTGAAAGTTTTCCAACCGTCTCCGCAAGTGGCCTTAAAAGAAATTGCCCGTCATATATCTGATCGTGATAATAGCGTGCGCAATGCTGCACTTAATTCCGTGGTCCAAGCTTATTTCCTGGCTGGAGAAAAAATCTACAAACTTATTGGTCAACTGAATGACAAGGATCTGTCAATGCTAGACGAACGCATAAAACGAGCCAAGAGACCGCAGAGGAAAGCACCCGAAGTTACTAACACTAGTGCAAAAGCATCTCCTCAAGTTGTTCAACAAGACAGCATTGAAATTGATGAGCCCTCCACTAATGGCTGTGACGAATTGCCACCTCCAGAGGAACACAATCAAAGGTATGTTGTTGTGAATTCTTGACATGTCTGTAATCGGTCATTACAGTTGTAAATATATAATATAGTATTTCTATCTTGTTCGCAATTTATTTTCCTACAATTTTTTATTTTTGCTTTAGTTCTGATTATGAGACAAATGATGCTAATAATTGCTCTTTGGAACAAAAAGATGTGCGCCCTACATCACTCATACGACAAGCGTAAATTATTCTTTTGGATTTTTTCTTGTTTGTGTTTTGTCCACCTTTCTCTAGTACTCGTATTGGGTTAGTTTGTTGTTGCGTTTTGTTTATATACCTGGTATTTAATGATAGCATCGCTAAATGTATTCCTTATATTATTGAGGCACTCATTCTCAATCAATCGTCTATTTCCAGATTAGTCGTCTCTTTTCAATTTATCTTCCCATTAGCATGTTAAGAACTAACATCACACCGTTCGAAACTGTTTATATATTTATTTGAGAAGATTTACATACGAATGATTTTAATATACATCTTAGACACTCATACGCGCGCATGAATACAAAGGTACGGGGGGAGTATGTAAACTCCATGACTTTATGAACTTCGTCGTATAATTTAGAATTTGGTGCCTGTTGTAAGAAGCCAGTTCCAGTTCGATCATCCAAATAAACTGAAGTACATCGGTTGAATTAACTGCCATACGATATCCATGTCTCTACCTTTCTCAGTACCACTCGCACCGCAACCCCTTTTATGAAATCCGCAATTGGTTCTAAATACTTGTGTCCTACTTCCTATTGCTCCCGTCGTATTTTAGAAAACAAGTATATGTACTTTCTAGGAAATTTTTCTTATGTTGCCCATGACAACATAAGCTGTTTATGCTAGGATCATTGCCTCTTTGCGGTGTGCTTCTGGTAACTCTGTCTAATTTTACTCACAATAGCGAACGAGTTTATTATGCAAGTACACGCCTCGATGTAAGTCATTCAATTCGGCCACTCCTAGGTCTCCAAGATAGTAGTATTCGTGTCCAAAAAAACATTGACTTAGTTTTTAGTTATGTCAATTATAAACAACTTTTATTGTTTGATGGTCTTATGCGTTTTCTAATGCACGTCGCTAATCTGTGGAAGCGTTTCATGAAAACAAAGGGTATATAAATTCTGTTGCACAATGTTATCATATGTAGAAAACTGTGTATTGTCTGAAATAAATAGCGAATGCGTTTTGTTCTTTACGTTGTATTACATTGTCCAGCAGATGTGTTTCGTCCCACTTAAATTATTTGTATAATTTCCGAAAATAATACATTCAAGTTTTGTTTTTATTCTACAGGACTTTTGATGAAACCTCGTCGGCTCCAATGATTGCTTTACAACAGCACATACCGCCAAAGACCACTGGGCCATTTGGTTTGGATCCCAACAAAATAGCCGAAATCGAACGAGATTGGGTGCGCGTCGATCAGATGGAAAGGTTTGAAGTACCAAAAGTTGATATTTCATTGTTATTTGAGCCGATAAAAGTTTTGCCAACAAAGGATGGTGTTAAGTACCCCCAGGAGAACTTTGATCAGCTACTGTCAAGGTCACGTTACATGCAACAAACGCATACAACACCTCCTCCTCTGTCGGGTATGGTTGCCGGCGGGGGAATTATGGCTAACAATATTTCACCATATATGAGTCCACAGCAACAGCAACAACAATTCAACGCTGCCCTCTACCAACAGTCTTTTGGAAACAATTCGACTAAGTATGTTAGAGCGTATCGTATCGAATTGAAAACTATAACATTTGACATTAACTTACAGTTTGGCCGACGTTTTGCCTAAACATGACCCACATTTGATAAAAATCATTAAGGCTACCAGCAGCACTGATACTTTAAAGGCCAGGGCCGCGATCAATGAGCTTAATGAAATTATAGATTCTTCAGAAAAGCAAGCGGTTTTACGTGATTACGAGGAGATTTTCATACAGAATGTGCTGGCACAATTAAAGGTAGGGGAATAGTCAAATAGTTTTGTACACGCTGACATTATTTGTGTGTTATTGTTTTAGAATCTCTCACAAATTCCTATCGCAGAGTCGTTGGTGGTCTATCAACCTTTACTTTCGATTTTATACTCCTTTTTCCTTTCAAAAATGTTGGGAAAAACCTTAAGTGTTGCCTGTATTAAGAATCTCATGTCCGTCTTGCTTCATCTGCTGGCTGATCAGAAACTAAACACGGGCGATGATGGCCAATATAACAAGGTAATCAACGGTATCTGCGTCAAGGTATTGGATAAATCCAATTTCACAAACATGAATTGGTAGGTTAACATTAGCGTAGACTTTAATTGGAACATGTGCTTTATGTGTGATCTTTTTGTTAATATAGCGCTTTAATACGTCTATTACGTGAAACTTGCCCAGAAGCAGGTCTTCCCAAATTTACGGATCTTCTGATGAAATGTATATGGCGTAATGTTAAAACGCTGCCGGAACGCAGCAATGAGCTTAATTATGATGCTGTTATGTTGGAAGTACATGAGTTTATGTTGGCTTTACCCAGTTCCTGGTGGCAAACTCGACCTTCAGATACGCCATTGAGAACAGTGAAGACTATAATTCACAATATGGCCAAAGTAAAGGGCAACGCGATTCTACAGCATCTTAATCAAATACCCACACATTCGGAATTACACGCCTATTTAATTAAGATTCTTAAGGTATGTATTCATTGATATTTGTTATCATATTAAAGAGACGCCACCTACAATAATTCATTTATCGTTGCAGAATTTGCAGAAGGAAGGCAATTTACCTAGCTCGTCACCACAACGTTCTATTTCTTCCAAGGACCCCAAAACACGCATTTCTAATCAAGCTCATGAAACCATGTCGCAGATCTTTAAAATGATATCAGATAAAGAATCCAAGCAGCAAGGACTGCAGAAATTGTATGAGTTTAAGGTATGTTTTGTACAATTAAAAAATCCAGATAGCGATGAAAACACTTTATTACTTAGATGAAAAATCCAGAAATTGATGTGTCGACCTTCCTTAAGGGTGCAAGTCCCAGTTTCCAGAAATACATTGAGGAGGGCTTAGCTGAAATACAACGTACAGCGGGAACTGATGGCAATCCGTCACAATTTAATTTAACATCGCAGTCCAGTGATAATCGCCTGGGTAAGTTTTTACTGCCTATCCTACACGAAGAGACATTAAAAATGAACACAATATTTCTTTTGGATTACCTTGTTTTATATGTATACACACACATACATCTATACGTTGATACACACATATGACAATTGAAATGTTTTGTTGTACAATAAAGCTACACGCTCTTCGTATCTCACAGATGCCAATTATCAGAATCACCAATCTCCTGCTATTAACGACGCCACAGGGGTTAAACAAGATCCCGACTTTTGGATGGACCGACTGAATCACTTGAGAGCTAAAGCTAATTTGGCTCCACATCGCAATCCAGACGGCAGTCTCGTAAGCAATTCCCACTTCCCCATGTTGGATAATAAAGTGATGGACGAAAATTTGAGCTTGAATTCCATGAACGCCCAGAAGGTATCCGTAATGCGAAGAGATGTAAGTAATTGTATATTTACTTTCACAAATGATATAGTCGTAACATTCATGTGAACTCCTAGAAACCAGAAATGTCCCCAAACCGCTTACAACACATACAGGCCAAGTTGGCTCAAATAAAGAAGGAAAGTCATACCTAGATCCACCCATGCCCACGCAGGGCTAAGTAATGGCACATCTAAAAATATTGAGTATTTTGTCTTCTATATGGCTCGTACTAATAAATTCCTCTCCTACTACCCAAAAGAGGTGGCTACGAACACACCCTTTAATGCAATCTCGCACACTTCTACTATAAACAAGCCTTTGCTCTCTATTCTTAAAGCAATAAAAGCAACAACAACAACAAGCTGTATCATCGTATTAACGAGTGTATACCTCAGAACGAGTGAATACGTACACATCGTAAAACCAATGTTTTTATTTAAATCATATATTCGCCATCATCTGATTTGAAATCAATAGTTGTATGAAATAATAACACAATAACATCCACATTGTCTTAGTTTGTCAGTAATTAAATAATAAAAAGAGAAATATTTAATCCTTTTAACTTAAATTAATGCAAGCTATAGTCAACGTAACTACAATCACATTAAATATGAAATGGAATACAAAAAAGTAATACAAAGAAAAACATCGTTTCTTACAGAATACCGCATTAGTTTAGGATCATATACCTTAATGGTTTGCTTATCGAATTAGCCTTTGTGTTTAGCGAATTTCTCTTGTTGTTTTTCTTTTGGTTTAGTATATCTCCACATCAATCGATTGTTATGTAGAAAAATGTGCTTCCAGAATTCTTGATTAGCATGTCTATGATGGAAGGACGCCAGCAAGCATCGCCAATGTTCCATTATCTGTTTTATCATTACACACATTTATCATTAATTTCTCGCTCTCTAGTGCTGTAAGCTATTATACTTTATGTCGTATAACTTCACTCGACCAGTCGTGCGTGTTATTACTTGTTCTTTTGAAAATTGTTATTGTTAATTTAACCGCTCACATTTTTTCATATGTTTATTACATTACTTTCCATTCATATGTTCATTAGCTTAAGGAATATGTATTGCGTTTCGGTCTTATTGTTTTCTACTCAAATAAGTCAATAATTAATGATGAATTATTCTCTTTAACTTTACTATTTAACTCATAAACTATAATCGAATAAAATGTAACTAAAAAAATATATATCAAAAAATATCTCTAGTTTCTTTTCTGATTGTATTTAATAAAAGAAAAAAAAACAAACACAATCCAATATCGCGAACAACTCCGAAACTGTCCAACCGGTGACCATTGCTCTGTTTTACCCACTTGCGAACTGTTTTGAACTTGCATAGGATGGAGTGTGCCCGGTATATGATACAAATCGATTGGTTTTAAAATTAAATCGAAAGTTCAAAACCAATCGATTCGATTTTATTTTTCACTTAGTTTCATAATTCCTTTTTCTTTATCCCTCCTAATATTAATGGAAGAAGGAAACAAATTCGCACATATTGAACGAAAATGGTTACGGGACTCATCTAACCCATTGAATTTGCCAGAAATGTGAACGGTTTAAAACCGTGAAGCAACGAGTACACGATTTTAAAACGAACAAGTAAACCGAATTTTTTTTTGTATCTATATTTTCAGAACAAAAAATGGAAAATGAAATTGAATTCGATTTTAATTAAGATTGAAATAAATACGATCCACTTGTGGGCATCATAGCTTTTTTCGTTTATGTGTAGAAGTTCAATCGTATTCCATCACATACTAGAAACATTAAAGTGTATGCGGTGGAAATTACAGCAGCAACTCAAAGCATTTAGTTCGTCACTTATTTACAACCGCTTTATCGCAATACAGTGTTGAACGACCTTTGGTTCCTTTGCTCTCCTATTGAATTATCCCAATTATTTTATTTTGAACGGCACTGTGAGAGTGCAACGGTTATTCTTTTAATTTCATGAAACTGATTTCAGTTGGCGCATAAAAATCTTTTCGGTTGTATTAATATAATGGAATGCGTTCTTATAGGTCGGTAGCTTTTGTACAAAGCGTTAAATGTCTTTAGTTATTGGTCTTTCTGAAAATGTTAGGTGGTGCCGATCATTATAACTTTTGAAATAGATGGAAACGAGTTACTTAGTTAGAGACCCAGATACAAAATAAAGTATATATACGCAGGCCAAGACTTGGACGGATTGGAAGCGAGCTGTAAATCATTACATTTAATTTCTAACAAAAGTCTTTTGTCATTCACATTCACATCCACATTAACAATAACGATTTAATATTATTAATTAATAACTTCTTCAGTAGCGTCATTATATTCCGTTTCTTCTGTGTCGTCCTTCGTTTCTTTTGGCTTAGACTTCTGGTTATCGAACCTCGATGATATGGTAGCGACTCGGATTGCGGCTTTGAAGCCAACCTTTGCTTTCATTTTAGCCAGCTTTGCTTTCCAGTTCTCATCCCGTGATGGCAATGCATTTAGCCACTCAATCATACCGTCCTTCTTGGGATCTACGATGGCCAGTGACGACATACACCCATCGACAGTGCCCAGAACTAAACATCGACCGTCTTTGCTGCTCTTAATGGCTGTCAATTCCGCCTGCATGCGATAGTTGGCAATCATTTCCGTATCGGAAGTGCGGAACACACGTATAGTCTTGCGTCCACTATGGTAATAACAGACATATTCATCGTTTTCGGTAAAGATGCATATGACGGAAAATACACCCTCAGCCACTTTGGGTATGAATGTTTTAACTGTAGTACCCTTTCGCAATTCCAACATCTCCAATCCTCCCCGCGATGGGGCATACAGACCACATTTGCCGTCTTTAGTTATACAGCCACCCCATTTAGGTATAGACCGTAGGTTTTTCTTGGACTTTATATCGACAATGTTGCCCTTTTCACTGCTTATCAGTGCCACTTGAGTGGCTTTGTGCGGCATGGGAACTAGCGAAATGATTTCCTTAATGCCACAACCCTTTAGAAGTACCTTCGAGACGAACGAACCGTTCGTAGCACTGTAGACGGCAATGCAATCCTTGTTAGATTTGTCCACTGAACATGTGATGATGTAGGCGGCGTCTGCTGAAATTACGGATTGGCGAAACGGCAATCCCGGTATCATTCGTATGGGACATTCGAAACGGAAGAGAATGCAACCCTCTGTATGGCCAAAACAGTTATTACATATTAGTTAACATCGATATTCCGAATATTATCATTGGTTCAAATACTAACCTGGCACAGATCTAACTGTTGTTATGGCCATTAAACGGTTGCTTTCGTCTTCTTTGACATCCTTTTGATTTATGTTCGGACAGGAGACCGTCATTACCTTGTAGCCGTAGTCCATGAATGTTATCTGCTGTATGCCCGGCTGATCGTCTCTGTATATGACCTGCTCGGACACCCGGTTCCATATGAGGAATTTACCGGTTTCCGACGAAATAATGTACCGACCATCAGGCGTAATCTCAGCATGAGTCACAATCGCACCCAATGAACTGTCAGCCAATTTCGTTATAAGTCTTCCGGTTCTAGTTTCCCAAACTCCAACACAACTCCTCGTGACAGTCACTGCCAAGTCGACCTCTGAAAGACTATTTACAAAGTTGAAGGTGGTCACTTAATCGAAACTTACTTCAGTCGCCTCCAATGTCTTACCTAATGTCATCAATCTGCAGTTCGTGTCGATCGATCACATGAACCTTTTCGAAAATATTATTGATATTCCACACCTTAACGGACCTGTCGATGGACGATGTAACAACGTTATTCCAATTGCCGATCGTCAGTGCCTCCAGTTGAATAATGCGGCCGAAATGAGCATCTAATACCTTGGTCAGTTGTAGTGTTTGTAAACACCAAACGTACAAGTTTTTACGGACTCCGGCCACAGCATAGTCCATTTTTGAACTGACCATTACGGAATTCGACTGCATTATTTTCGTGGTGATATTACGAACGCCATGAGGCAAGGCTAAATACATTGCCTGTTCGCTCAGTTTGTTACCATCATGGTCGCCGAAATCCCAGATAACGAAACCCTTGCCAGCTGTTCCCAGAAGCATACGATCATACTGATCTAAACGCAACTGCAGCAACATTTCTTTTTCGTCGCTTTCAAAACGTGGCAAACGGTCTTCCATCGTCCATTCCATGGCGTGCTTGTCCGTCGCCGATGCAACGAATCGATATGAGCTGACTTCGTAATTGTCCTCGTTTGAGCAGCCATACAGGCGATCTCTCGTTTTGTTAAGGACCAGAGCACTGAAGAGTAGTAGCGAATTTGTATATGATTCGCCACTGCACGAATCAAAACGTATCCGGGTGTCATTAATCGAACCCGACCAAAATATCACATTGTAATCTGAGGGCGTTGTAAATTCCATATTTAGAATTTCCCATCCCCCACTGTCAATCGGCACCGTGAATATGCCCACCAAATTACCGCGCATATCAAATTGGGCCCACTTCAATTTGCACGTTATAAACAGACTGAAAACAGATGATCCAAATGAATACAAATCACAAATTACTACAAACTCCTCTATCCATAATTCACAATTATAAAGTATGTGTTCAATAAATAAATAAATTCACAAATCTCTGCAGTCGAAACTTCTTTATAAACTCTCTAAAGACCTTTTGTACATTTCATACCTAAGCCATATTATTTTCAGCGGTGAACAATTGCGGACATATTCGAGATATTTTCATGGGATTTGTGCAGTCTCTTGCTATGAACGAACGGAAAGTTGTCGTAAATTTGGATGCGGCACGGCTCCTCTACAACCTTTTTTTTTTTACTTTGTGTGCTTTCTCCCGGTCGTCATACCAATAATTTACATAACGTCTTCTTCCACTGGAGACTCGGTCTACCCTGCTACCACTTTCCGTCGCATCTGCCATTCAATGCCTTGCTGGCTATTCGACCGACATGGCCGACAGCCAGCGCAATCGCTGTGGTTTTCATAAAGCTTACGGTTCGTTCAAGTCTACGGTCCTCGTTTACACAGATCGTATCATAGATTTTGCGAAGGAATTGTCTGCCTCTGTTTTACTTACTTCTGCCTTTTTCCAATATTTGGTATTTGTGGTATTTATCGATTTACTTTTCATGGACCTTGGGTACTTTTGAAAATATCTCTGAAAATCTGCAATACCAAGTTCACAACCACAAACATTCTGTCTTTAGTCTTGTTAGGCTTTAAAATCGGCCCGGCCCAATTCTACCTATAATTCGACCTATGACGCCGGTTGTACCGCGACTAAGAGCTATCAGATTTTCCTTGTCTCAATATTCCTCCTGGCAATAGCTAATATTCTATAGCCACCTTCTGTGGAGACTATACAAAGTGATGTAAAAATGGACGGAGCCGAATCATTCTGGGGGATATGGATAAAACGAGACAATTTTGGTGCAAAAAACCGAAAAAAAAAATCGTGTATTCTAAAAAGGACACATGTAGAATTGTTGCAATGTATAGTACCTTTGATTTATCAAATAGAGGCTGCTGATCGGGCCGTCGTATTCATCGAACGGAGAATCGATGACGACAAATTCACTGGACAGCATATTCAAGAGCACAGTTTGATTGTTATTGGAATAGGCGGCCGCCCATTTATTGTCGGGGCTCAGAACCAACTGTTGCATGATGCCTTCAATTCCCGGGTTCACATCTCGCGTCAAATCCGACGTTGACAAGTCGAACGTTATGAAGTGTGTGGAAATGGAGACCATATAACGCATATCACTGGTGAGGCAAAATGCGAACACGGCAAATTGGTGACCCTCTAGGGAGTACTGAAGGTGGGACAAGGTGGGGTTATGGTCGACTCGGCGTCTAATAGCAAAAGCACACATAATCTACAAACCTTTAGAGGACCTCCGGGTGTGTGAAGACAGTGGTTCACGGGTATGAGGGCGCAATCCTTGGGACCACAGTGATCGCAAGCTCTGAGCAACATTTTGATGTTTGCGTTGCCTCCGATTTCGGGCAGCAGGCGACCAATTAGCTGCGGAGCCAACATATTGGGGTATACGGCTAGTATTGCACCACCCAAACGTAGGGCATCGGCCACGAGCATGAGTTCTCTTCTTGCTTCTTTGTCGTCTGTATTGGCCGACGCATCCTCAAAATCGGCCAATACCGACTGCAGCGGACAACTTGATAGCTTGGCATGCAGCCATTCGTAATTGAAAAGGACGTGTTCGAACAAGTCCTTGAAGCGACGCGATCGAACAAAGTGGAACGGCAATTCACCAAACTGCAAATTGGAAATGATTACAATTGAGAGAACAATCTCAAAATGTCCACAATTACCAACCTTGCGCAAATTATACCTCCTGGAACTGCCATCCTTACTGGTGAAAACTAGTGGCTGGATGGGGACCTTACGGTCGGCCGATCCCTCTTTTTCGGTGAGACCAAATCGGTGTCTTTGGATTTCAGTGAATTTGAATGGCTTGGGCACGCCTCCGCCCCAAATGCCCAAATAGTAGTCGGCAATCATCGAATGAAAGTACATGGCCATGTTCATGTTCTTGAAGTAACGTTCCTTGGCCGTGTCTCGGAACTGCCTGTGGTACCAGTTCATGACATTCACGCCGTCCGCTTCACGTTCACTTAGGTAGTTGGGTAAATCATTGCGAATGCGCGTCCACAGCAGTGGAGGAATACGTCGCACAGGCGGCAAGTGATATTGATAGACGTCGTCCAGGACTTTGTCGTCCAACGATATCAAGTCTTCCAGTTCACTCTCCGAGAGTCCGGACTTCGATGCCGTTATGTATGCCAGGGCGTGAAACACTAAAATGCGACCATGTTGCTTTTCAATTCTTTCGAACAACATCATAATCGAGTCCATAACATTATTCGCCAAGTGGGTCTCCTGCGGTCTCGTATAGCTGCGCCATCGACATATTTCCGCAAACACTAATTTCACAAAGATCGGCAGCGAGCATTTGCTGATGGCATTGGCCACCAAGCGCCACTGATAGTTATTGAGATCTCGACAGGCCGTCTTCATCCACATCTTGATAACGTTCATTGCCAGCTCCTCACCTAAAGCTGTCACTTCAATGAAATTCTCTTCCACATCGATCATTTTGCACAGAACATGATACTCCTGGGAGACGACCGGATTGCTCTCCTCATTTGCACATGATATGATAATCTATCGGTGTCCCGAAAACAAAACACATGCATTAGAATGGACGACAAACGACGGTCCACATGGACAATACATCGACGTCTGAACAATTGCTCTCAATCATTAATTTAGCAGACACAGTTCAAGCAATTTGGAAAAACTTATTTCAACCGAATATATTGTATATAGAAATCTCCAATTAGACGTGCCATCATGGAGGAGATTCCATGGGAACTATGAACTGGTCCGTGTAGCGCAGCTCGGCGTGAGACGACGGATACTCACCTTGCAATGGGTCGGTAGACGAGTCGGTATCCATGACACGTTGTTGGAGTCTTGAGTGCCTGTCAATTGATCTACAGAATCCAAGTACAACGTTAAGGGCTGATTCGGATTTGCATAAGTTAGTAATTGCTTAAAATGCGCTGTTAAAGGAACTAAGTCGTCGGGTATATTTTCAAAGGGCAACATGTAATTGTACGATATCTACAAGAAAGAGAAGGGTGGACACAGTTGGAGCCACGTGCGTGCAGGCGACGTACATGAGTTGTCGTTTCAATGGTGCAACATACCTGCTGACATATGGATATGAGGGTCGGTGTCAGTGCACTTGAATCGGGGGTGGTGCCCAGGAATCGAATGACGTTTATGGGCCTCTTGTCCGCAAACCACTCGCCAGCAACCAGTGATGCACTTTTAGCCAGGAGTGAAGTCTTGCCGCAACCTCCTTCGCCATAAAGGACAAGTGGTTTATCTGAATCCCCCAGCATATAACGCTTGATGTGCTCTAGACTTTCTTCACGTCCGTAAAAGACCTTGACCGAATTGTTGCAAGCGTGCAAATGCTGAAGGATTTCAGTTACTATCTGTCCCTGTGCACTGGAGTCTTCCTTGCGCATTGCTCGGTCCACCAGCTTTACAATATTTTTGTAGAAGTGCGATATGAAATGATTCAAATACTCCTCGTGCGTCTCAATGTCGAGACCTTCACGACCTATCCATTCCACCGTATACTTTTGCATATTACTTGATTCAATTTTCGATGGTAGTCGATTGTCTCTTAAATCGCCGAGTAGCTTGGCAGATTCTGTATCCAAGCTCCGGTTAATGATGTCCACAAACAGCGATGCCTTCTTCAGGTTCTGCAGATTAATATTATTAATGTACCGCACATACGCCAGGCAATGGTTCTTCGTATTCTTCACATCCAGCACTCCGTTGATGACTTCACGTTCAGTAACTAAGGAAATATATAAAAATTGGCACGTGCGAACATATCAGCCATGTGCAAGAAGTCCCATAAAAAATGCCTCTCTTTTGAGTCCCTACTCAAATCGTCCGAAATTCTCAAAATGTTAACTCACTTTCCATAATTTCGAATTTTACATTGTAAATGTATGTATGTTGAATTAATTATGACGACATTTAGTTAACACCAAAAGCCGTCTTTTAAGATATGACAATCTTCTCGCAACTGAGTTATGTAAATATGAATGAAGTGTATGTGAATCTAATTGCAGTGAGACCGCTCAAATTGTACACTCATTACTGATTGTCTGTTATGTGCATTTATATATATCTATTGCATCTACCACTTTTTTTTTGTAAAATTATTGCAACAACCGAATGTTATTAAAGGTTTCAGAGGTTTCACTGTAGGGAATTATATACGATCTAGGTGGATGGGATGGTTGTCTTACCTGACATAAAATAATTATGAACAGCGTCTTTGTCCATTTTGCCACTGGATCCTAGGGACGCCGAGGCCTTTCTCAATAATTTCTGCATTTTGCCCAAGGTATCCCACCAGACGGCTTGATCTTCGGCCTGCAGTTTCGGCACTCTCTTGTTGTTGAAATTGATTAGAATTGATGAGATTGGCTGTAGGACGGAAATGGGCGGCACCGCATTACTGTCCTTCTTATACCACAAATCCAGTATTGCCCGATCGACGCCCATGGAGGTTAGTTCTTCACATATCAACTGTAACTCGGATGAAACAATGTACGTGGGTATTGGACGGTATCCGTACTTTTGTCCCAGGAACACAACGAAATTGGGACCCATCGATAGACGTTGGCAATTTTTAATTTCACGCATACACAGTTCCGTGGTCATGTGATCATCAGTGGCTTCGTCACGAACACCCCAACGCATATCAACTACCTGACAACAACAAGAACAACAACAACAAGAAACGTGTGACCTTTAAATTATGCAATTCAGGTCAAACGAATGTATACCTGAAATTCCAAACCGTGCTTCTCCCGACAATAGTCCTTAATGCGTGGATAACATTTTGCCATTAGCGAATTTCTCTCCATCGTGGTATCTGTTTTTTTTTGTTTAAAATAAATTCATTATACAATCAGATCCAACTAAGCTCAATAGAAGCACACATACCCGTAAATGTTGAACTTGTAAAAATTCGAACAATTTTGGAACTGACGGGCGGCAAGGACTCCAATGACCCCGCAAATATTGAGTCTATGGTCCGATCGTCCATCTTCTCTACTTTTCATTTAAATATTTCCCACTATCCGTAATAGTTGTATTATTTTGTGTCTTCCTTTGGCCGATGTAATACTGAGTTGAACGAATTTCGCAATACGTCTGTCTGTCTATCCTGCGATGAAAGTGCTTTGTAGTCGCACACCTGAAGTTTCAGTCGAACATTGTTTGGTCGATATTTAGGCAATCAAACTAAAGCTGGATTTGTTTAACAACCAAAAACTCGGTAGTAACGAATAAAATCATATGATGATACTACACACCCACACACGTGAAATAGGGTGGCCCCAAAGATCAGCATGTTTCAAATTACGCCCAGGTACCGTCAACACCTCGATAATCCAATGCAAATGTAAAACGTTTTCAAAAACTAATTATATTTAGTTTTATTCGACGGAGTATGATTTGTTCACACTCGCTCTGGGGTTGTTCTGCCAGTGGTCCCCATTTGGTTATCTGATGCATTATTTAAATAAATGTTCATGCTTTAGTGGTCGGGAGCAATATATTGTAAATACTTACTTATTTCCCTTACTACTGGCGACCTACTGTTTAAAGCCGGATCCGAACGGCTCAGGCTTCTTCTAGAGAAGTTTTTACATGGCTCTTACTCGTAGAGGCGCCAGCATGTACGAGGTAATGTTTGATGAACTTATCAGTTTTCGAACCTGGGTTTTACTGTGTGATACCGTCCACAATCCGCCGACCCTTTGTCAAAATTATGATCATCGAATGGGATTACATTTTTGTTACACAGCCAATGGAACATTTTTATAAATCAGCTTTTGACAAACGAGTGTCCAAACATTGTTGGGGCTCCTTATGAATAAGAATATTAAACATAGTACTTGATTTAACTAAATGCAGCCCCAATTGTTCGATTTTATAAGTCAAAGTCTTGTGAATTACAAATAGACAGGATTTTTTTTTTTTATAATTTCTGCGGTGCTGACTTGTGGAGGTAACACTACTTTCGCCTTTTTCCATATATTGAGGGGGGTCACACCAATATGCAGTCGTATGCAAACAAACAATTTTATGCATGTTTATCGGTATCCTGTTGTTTGTGTTGCCTGGTATTTCATTAGATGCAACAGGTGTGCGTGCGTGTTGGCAGGACCTTGGTACATATAGACACAATTGCGTGCTGAACTGTAGCATTTTCTATTTTCTAGTGTGTACATTTTGAGCATTTGATATCAATCAAAATCAAAGTTTCGTATTTGAAAAAATGTCAATGTCATTTCATGCCTCTGACGCCTGCGACTGTTAGCAATCAGCGAAAGTTTATCTTCAGTGAAATTTCAATCGTTATTGCAGTTAGTTTCTTTAAGACTTCAAGTTCAAAGTCGTGTTGGTTTTTCGATATTGCCTGCCATCGGTTTTGACGAGACTTTCATGTTACGGCCAATTAAAGTAAAAAGCATGATGGTGTCCAACATTTCAAAGGTCAGAGCAGCAATAACCTGGATTTAGAACAATAACGATGTATGTGCCCGTAGAGCTGATAAAGGACCTGTCTGTATCGGTGATTTTGCACAAGTTGAAATAATTAAAAAACCAGGTAAGACCGTCAACTATTGCGAAATCAATCTCTCATCTATCGAGTATACAATGTAAATGTTTTGGTGATGTTCCGTTGGAATATTCTTTCGAATATACATACAATAAAGGAAAATTGTGATAAAGTCGCAAATATACAAATACGATACAATAAACATATCTACATATTTGCAGAGAAATTAATCGGCCCTATTATGAGTGTCGTTGTGGTTCTTCGTCATTTCAAATACTTTTCGATATCATGTACACTTTTCGACAACGATAATTTTGTAACAGATTAGAAAAAAGCAGACCGTTTCACAATTACGTACTATCCGCTTAAAGCAGCTGTGAAAAAAAAATTAAGCGACGTTAAAAAACAAATGGTAATTAATTTTATTTAATTTATTTGGAACAAAATATTAGTTGTGACATTATTTTATTCTAAAGATGGCGAGTGCAACAAGTACAATGCGAATAATATGTTTTTACCGATGAAAATTTATATAATACTGCGACTGGTTATATGCTTGAATAGCACACCAGACGCCAAGGTTGAAATCTTAGTAAGTATCTATTAACTGACAGGATTACCACATAAATACCGACGACTTTTGCACTAAACGATCTTTGCAAGTGTCATGGGCTACAATACGGTGAAGTGAATCATAGGGCTAAACGTAACAGTTTCGAAAATATAAAACTTTTTAGTTGGTTTCAGTGAATTTCAATGTGTAGGCGTGGATGTGGGCGGGTCACACTATAACCATTCGATAGTCAGACCTTTACTCTGACACTGGGTGAAAGTTGCATCTCAATAGCTGCAGTCGTTACCGAGTTATAGCGTTTTCAATATGAGTCACATGTAAAAAATTACCTACTACCATTTTCTGGGCGCCTGGTATGAGAATAAGGTGAATTGGTTGATTGGTGGTTTTTGATTAACTGAACCTGTGTTCTTGTAAAATCGACTGCAATTCAAAGCATACTTTAGGGCTGGAATGTTTATATTCACGCCTAAGGCTCTGCTTTGAATTGTTGTCGGAAATAAAAATGAATGCATAAACTGCGGTAGATAAATTTACCCATGTTCTGATACCAGGCGCTCATAAACACGGAACGGGATTATTGTTTATGTGGCCTAATTTAAAAAAAGCCATAAGTCGATAACGAATGATGCTATTGAGGTGAGACTTGTACTCCGTGTTAGAGTAAAGGTAGGACTATCAGATGGGTTGTGTCCATGTTTACATTTTTCTATTGGAACTGAATCATATATGAAAATAGCTGTACATCTTCGAAGTTACGGAGCTTGAAAAACTTTTCTATTCATTGGTCTAATGAAAAGCGCTGGGTAAATTTAATGACACCGTATACATGAATCTGGTCAAGTATTACGGATATAAAGATGAAGAATTCATTCAATTTATTGTTTAACTTCACTCTGTTACATATATAATATGTAATAATCCCATCAACGATAACCATGATACCAACAAATGTAATAGAATAGTTACATTTTTGTTCTATACGACAAACGGAGTATCGTCATTGGTAATACGCCCGAATATATATGTAGTAGGTAAGTGATGAATTTCCCAGTGTTTTGATTTCATTTTACAATTTCATTCACTTCGATTTTCTTTCAAATGTTTTTTTTTTCCACAGACTCATTCGACATTTGAAAAACGACAAAAATATAAATGCATAATGAACAAATGAAAGAGTTCCGTTAGGTACGACGCGATATTGTACTGGGGGAACTCTTAAACATAAGCGAAAGATTTAACGTGTACTTACGACATACATACCTTGCTTTGAATTAGAATATAAAAAAAACAGATTAATTAGTTTGAGTTAATAACAATATATTTCGCGATAAAATGCTCGTTTTATGATACGATTATGATTATGAGTTTTGCTATTGTAATACAATGAATTAAAAGATTAAAATTGTATTTAGGATTTCACATGACAAGTAATTTTGAGTTTATAATGACATTTTTATGATTACAGAAATGTATTTAGTGGAACTTAGGAATTTCAAGATATAGGATGAGATTGGTTAATGTTATTGGTATAAGTAATATTTATCTATTATGATTTATGATATTAAATACTTTGTAATGCAGTTTATTGAAAAAGCATAATAATTTAATACCTATCCAGTACGAATTCGCCTTCGTCGACAATAATATTAATAACAAAAAATGTTTAAATGAAACAATTCTTTATTTCTAAATATTTTAATGGTTATTTCTTTTATAATTCATTTTATTTTTGTTTATAATAAATATATATATATCATCTATATATATATATATATTAATTAATTAATTAATAATGAGTTCAGAAACGTTATGAATAAATATTATTAAAAATAAAAAAACATACATACATAAATACAATAAAACAATTTGAAAAATAATAATATCAATTGAACTAAAATGAAACAAAAAATAGAATATAAAAAAAAAACAGAAAAGAGAAAAATACAAACTGAAACTTTGTCTTATGATACGATAGAATTAAAGCATTTTAAACCTTATTCGACGTTTGTGTATTTTAGATAGTGGTTGTTTCCATTCAACTGATGGCTGAAAATTCAAATGTAATTATTACAAAAATAGTGATTATTATTAAAGACAGATTAGATAGAATTTACATTTTCGTTGGTGGTGTTATTCTGGGGGTCTTAACAAATAGCCTTTTGCACTGTTCACTTAACATTATGTTCTTTCTGTTTTTGTTTTTTTTTTATATGGTAAGTATGACAAGCTTCACAAATATTGTGCCATTCTAGAGTTTTTGTTTTTAAAGAATTACAACCAATGTATGTACCGATTCCGGAACTGTCTAGACCTTTAGGCAGCAATTTTCAGATAATCCTTATCCTTTAATAATGAAGACTGTTTGGGATCATCGTCAGTCAACTTTGAGGCCAAAAGAGCCTTCTTATGTATATGCGGCGAGGAGGGTGAGGTCAGTGTGATTCTACAACAAGAGAGAGCTTTGCTGTTGGTATACATAATGAACATATGGAAGTGAACTGAAGGTAGGCGGAGATTTTGGCGGAAATAAGCAAAACGCTGTGATTCCAACGCAAAGTGAAAAGAAACCCCATGTTCGATTTGAATTGTTGTTAAACAAACATGTGGCGATTGGGGGGTTCATAATGGTGAGTACAAAATGTCTGTTTTGCTTTGCAGATTTGCTGTAGTAGGTTTAGTTATTGCAGAAAAAAGCGTGCATGCTTTGCATTCAGTATTAGTCTATGGCATCTAAATGCTGGCAACTAGCAGCTTTGATTAAGTTCCATATGAGGTTGCCCAACACCTACCTGGGGCTATTTTCAGATTTTTCCCGCACTAATGTGGTGGTAGTGCTTACAGTGCCCCCATTATGTTTTTGTAGAGATTGCCTTCGTGTCTGTATGGGTTTCAGACGTTCTTCCAAATCACTGATAGAGCCATCCGAAGTACGTGATTCCTCGCTGCAGCGTTTGAAGAAAATATATTTGTTATGGAATGGAAAAGGATGTGCAAAACTTCGGGAATATTTACCTGTCCGACAAATCGTCATCCCCCTCTTCCATGGCCTGTTGCAGGTCAGCAATACGTTGTAGGGCTAAACGCAAATCATTCTTTAATGCTGAAGCTTCAGACTCCACTTGTTCGACTTTCTTCTCCAGGTCTTTCCGTTTAGTTATAGACTCCTGTTCTCTGCCCGATACAGCGTGAAATTCTTCACGCAATTCTCGCAAACTCTTTTGTGATTTTTTAAGAGCATCCTGAGCTTGCATTTCTCTTACTTTCGATTGTGTAACTTCATTTTGAATTCTTTCTAATGCTTCTTTGTGACGATTCACCTGGACCTCCAGACGAGATCTTGTAGCCTGCTCCAAATCCAAGCGCGATTCTAATTCTTTCGAGCGCAATTCCAAACTAAAGTATAAATCAAATGTATAAAGGACACTGATAAAGTCGAAGAAAAAAATCATAACACTCACCGTTTTGACATCATAGCCGCTGAAGGATCGGTAAGATTTTCTATATTTTCTAGCCTATGCTGAAGCTCGGCTACCTGTTCCTTGAGGCTGTTGCGCTCAGCCTCTAGTTCAGATAGCTTGAATTCATATTCAGATGCAGCAATTTGTTCGGTATTCAGTTGTTTAACGGTGGCACTGTATTTTTTCATAAGTTCCGCCAATTCTTCCTCATTTTCCTCGATTTGCGCTTGCAACTCTCCGCGATCCCGTTGAGCTGCTGTTGCCTTGTCTTCCGCTTCGTTGCGAGCTCTATTTGATTCCTCGTACATTACTTGTACCTCGGCCAAATCGGCTTCTGCTACCTGACGCGCTTTCATCGCTAGAGTTCGGGCCGATTCGGCATCTTCTAGTTGATTACGCAATTGGCGTATTAATGTTTTGCCGGGCGTGTCTACCTTGAGTCTCTCCAACTGAGCATGGGCATCTTTAAGGAGGGCTTTATATTTACGTAAATCGCGACGTAACTTTTGATTGGCCGCCTCCTCTGCTTGGCGATCGACACGATCTTGGTCTTCCATGGACGATAGACGCCGTTCCAATTCATGTTTCTCTCTTAACAATAAGGTTCTTTCCTCGTGCTCAGTCTCCAACTGGCATTCAAGAGCTGGCAAAAAGAAATTATTAATATGGATTCAAAGACACAACTAGGTAAAATGTTTTACCCTTTATTTTCTTGTATGCACAACCGCGGGCCTCCTCAAGTTCCTCATCTCTTTGCTGTGCTTCTCTGCGTGCCTCTTTACGCATCGTCTCCAAGGACATCTCCAAACGTAATTTAGCTTGTTCCAGTAATTGCACTTGACCCGCCATTTCATCCAGTTCCTCCTCCTGCTCCTTGACTCGTCTATCCAACTCGTTCTTCGAACGCCTCAGTTGGGCGATTTCCTCCTCAGTTCCGCCGCCAAAAGTCATCTCTTCCAATTCGCGTTGTAATGATGCTAACTTTTCTTCCTTGAGGTCGAGCTCAAGACGAGTGTCCTGCAAAACAACAAGGAAAATGTTTAAATGCGTTCAAAATAGTGACCTGTGCTAGGAAACGTATCCACAGGCAGTATTCTCAGCCAACTACAATAAATGGAACGTGTTAACGAGTGTACGGATATACATACATACATACATATGTATGTATGTACATACAGTGTATTGTACATACGTCGACCATTAAAGATTTTCTTTCTGCGTACACTGCTCTGTATTTTTTCTAGTTTCTCTTCTGTTTGTTTGTTTGTTTGTTGAAATCGGTTAGGCAAGATGGGTCTGCTCTGTTCGCATGTCTATGTAGTTGATCTACATTATCAAAATACATATGTATGTTCGTGTATATGTATGTATGTATGTGTGTACAAATGTTTATACATTTCTCTTCAGAAAGAACAAATTAAAAATTGTCATGTTTCCACTATTTCACAAACATAACTAAAAAGAACATGCTTGTTCTTTGTACATACATATATACATACATACATACGTACGTGCATGCGAATGTATCTGCATGTGCCTACGAACTATTGTGTGTAAATACGTTCGTACGCACTCAAGTAGCGGAAGACAAACAACTTGAGTGGAACCCCCGATGAAGTGGAGAGCCGTCGTACGCATCTGGACGAATAAATGACATACTTGCAACACTGAACATGAACTATAACGGAGACTCATCCTTAGCGCTAAATGTGTACAACAGGTATGCAGCAATCGAATATTCAAAACTATATCGCACGATACCGGATAGAATCAATTCGGTTTCAATTCGCTGTTAAGAGATTTAAGTATATTTAATGTGCACTGCCTGCCTGCCCAGACCCAGACGGCTATCTTCGAACTGTTCAATTATTATTCACTTTCTTTGTTGGTTCAATGTAACTGTTTACAATACGACGGACGACGATATCTTTAATTGTGCTGCCTGTTGTTTCGTTGCAACTTTCCGTCCGACACATACACGCTCCGCGTCCGCGTCCAAGCCTATGCACATAACGACAAAACGCAAAGAATGCTCGACGAAGAATGAGTGTAAACTATTACAGACAAAAACTCAGAACTAACATCAATATTTCAACGTACATATGCATGTACATACATAGTTGTTGTGTATGTACGTCGAAAGAAGGAACAACTAAAGAAGAATAACAACATGCATGCTTGATATGAAAACAAATCACAAGATATGGGATGCAAGTTCGAAAACCTGCCTGGTTCTACACTTATATATGAGTATTTCCATATCAAACGGAACACTAAGGCACGTGAATCTCGCTGTTGTAGTCGGAAGACTTGCATCCAGCATATGTATGACATAGGTACGGACACACGGCCGTGGTGTGGTAGGTAGTGTGTGCGACTATCACACAAGTAAACCCAGCTTTGAAACCGGGTAAGACCATCAAACATTTTCAGCGGCTCTTTTCCACGTCGTAAATACTGGCGACTTTACGAGTGAAGGCCACCCTACACCTGCATACATGTTGGTCAAACATTGTTGTTTGACAAATACATTTGATAGTGTAAGATGCTGTTTGAGAGTGTATGTTGGACGAATATCAAAACTACTTGGACATTGAAAAAGTGACATGAAAAACTTCTGTAGAAAATCATTTGCGTTCGGAGCCGGCTTTAAACAGTAGGACCCGGTCAGTGAGTGTACATATTAAATAGCGCCCAGCTCACTGATTTGTCCCTTCACGGAATGTTAAGGGGAATATGTAATTAGGTACAAGTACAGAATACATCGACCACCAGTTAATGAAAGTACTCGAGTGAATTAACTGAAGAAATGGACTTTTTTATAGGATAAGGAAAAAACTCCATAAAAACCATCAAAATTGTAAATACAAGTATAAAGTCGTTATGTTCGGCTAGATCGAATCTTTACCATTGTTTAATAGCACATGTATTGTAATCTATTTGTGAGTTTGGCCATGAACAACATACACTTTCTACAGTCTATATAGTCTCGCAAATTTAGAATTGCATACCTATATGTACATTATAGATCAGATCAGAAGCTATGTTAGCTCCAACTGTGTAAAATAATGAGGTCAGTAAAATCCTTGTTTAACTCTTAAATGATTCGGCACATCCTCAATACCAGATCAACAACACGTATATCGTGGGGTCGCATATCGATATTTCGTGAGGTTACAAACGAAATGACAAAATTAATATAGACTCGATCCTACGATTGTGATACAAAAATTGAAATGCACAACAAATTTTGACAAAAACCTGTCGAGTGCCCATGAATTGTATTTAAAAACACATAGAAATTTGAATTTGTTAAAGTTTTTGTTACACCAACCAAATTATATCGCCGCCGGCGGTCCAAGCAGAATAACTTATTGTGCACAGTTCACTAATATGAGAGAAAAGTTGAAATACATAATGTATGCAAATAAAGGTTGCCAAAAGGTCTATGCAGTAGGTCGTACTATCCGAAAAGATCGTAGTTTCCAGAAAACATTCCATCTCATTGGGATTAGGCATGTAGTGAATGTTGGTTTAGCGAAAGCGAACATTGAATTATATTTCCTGCGAAAGCGAATATTTCAAATATTGCTTCTGTGAATGCGAATCTAAAAGCGAATGTTCAGAATGATATGCGAAAGCGAAATTTCCTCGAATTATTAGTTTATATCATTCAACAACGTTGTGAGATTAATAATATTTGTTGTTGCATATGATAAGGCGAACTTTCCTGTATCCCTAATTGGGATACCTACATTTTCGACAACTGGAGCCCATGCGTCCGGCCCGGAATTAGTGACAATATCCATGCATAGAAGGGTCTAACACCTGTCCCGAAACTTAAAAAAAGTCTAATAAGGACTCTTGAGGTAATTTTATGCCATTTGATGTGTATTTCGCTTCTGAGTAAAAGCGAAACTCCGACATTTTTGGGAAATTTGTTTCACTTGAAAATGCTCAGTGAGAGTAAAATGAAAACGTTTTTTTTTACATTAAAAATATGAATGATAAGTTAATCGAGTAAAAAAAAGTTGACCAACAAAGATTGAAATGTTTTCATTCTATTTAGCTAATTCAATATTTATTTTACAGCGATTTACTAAACAAATACTTGATTTTAAGAAAAGCTTATAATTTCAGCCCCTTTTTGTTGTTCTGTGTTCATTCATGCACAGCTGCAGTGAACCCGCAAAAAACTATAAACAATTTATTTTACCTGAAAGCTGTCACAGATAACTTTCACTTTGCTTTAATGAAAGTGGAAATTGAAACGAAATGAATGCGGGAATAGGGCAGTATATGAGATTATAATCCCATCATGCGATTTGGATATTCCAAAAAAAAAACAAATGTTGACCAAAAAACAGTATGTGATTTACGTGTAAGAAGGCTTAGTTAGAACGTATACCTCTTATTGACAATCGGCGCAGAATAGAATACAATTTCAATCTACATATATACATGTATATAAAATCAAGTGCATCATTTAACGTGTGTGTCTAGAAAGAGCAATGAATTTGTTGATTAGTCTGTATTTATAACTCCTCCATTAACAAAAATATAAACAAAAAAAAAAAAATCGATTTACAATCCCAGACAGCGTGTGGATGTAGCCTTGATCAATGAAAATTTGACGCTGCCGACTGAAGGTAATTCAGAACTTCTCTTGACTTTCTTGAATTTAATACAATACAAAATATTTGAAAAACTTGCTGTAGGCCCTAAACTTAAATCGTTATTATCGTAAGTTGGATCTATTCTAATGAACCGTGTATTAATTACATTATTGTTTGTAATAGAACATATATGTAGGTAATTTACGCCAAATCGCACGACTAAATAGGGTCTTATTTGGAATACTTACCGCCAATGATTGCTCTAAAGTGAATTTCTCGGCGATTAGAATATCCTTCTCTCGCGATAAACGATCTTTGGATTGTCTCTCTTGCCGTGCTGTGTCCTAAAGAAAATAACATTTATACATATACAATGCTAATTGAGGTGTAATGGCTGACTAACTTGTAAAGCTTGACATTCGGAATCGAATTTCCGTTGCTTTTTCTCAAGTAGATTATTCCGAGCATTTTGCTCTTCCAGGAGCATGCGCAAATCGTTCATTTCATTGGTCATTTTCTGTGCCTTACGTTTCCATTGGCCCACCACTTGTCGTTGCTCTTCTACCTCTTCGTAGGCATCAGAAAGCTAAAATTGATTTGGGAAGAAAGCAATTAAAAGAAATAGGATGAATGACATTTTATGTTGGTACCTTCTTCTCCAATTGCTTTTTCAGGCCAATCAGCTGCTCCAGATCGTGCTCATGCTGAGTTTGTAAACGACGCTTGGTGAATTCCAATTCCTTAGCCACGCGTTCGTATTTAAGTTTGTAGACACCGCCGGCCGAGCCCCCCTCATCGTTTTCTAGATCTTCTTCTTCAGAAATTCCATTTAAGTCGGATTTAGCACATATCAATTCCATTTCCAATTTCTCTGTGCTCTCTTGAAGTTTCTTCACTTTGGTCTCCTTTTCGGACAACTCCTTTTCCAGACGCAGCCGTTCAGCCGTTTCTCCCTCAAGACGCTCCGTAGCCATGTTGCCCGCCGAACGTTCTTCGGCCAAATCTACTGCCATTTCGGATAACTGAGACAAAAAAAACAAAAACACATCTCTCCCAAGTTAGTTTCCATAAGTAATTAATAATAATTGTAAATATTTAATAAAAATAAAAAATCATCAAAGAAAAGGCCGCACAGATGTGAATCATTATAAAATAAGTCTTCACTAAATGTTTGGCCTTATTCTTTCCGTTTGGGCCTCTATAAATAAATATTCCATATAGAATTTATAGCTAAAACAAATATTCAATGTCAGATACTTGTACACATACTCACTCATACATCCATGCGAATGTATGGAGGAGGTGGGTATGTTCGTACGCATACGTATACCGGTCCAGCAACAGTAAACAAACAGTAGCTGGAAGACTTTGGGTTTGACTTTGATTGTGATTACTTATCATACCTCTTCCAAGTCGTTATCATCCTCCTCATGGATGGTACGGTCGTCGTCGGTGTCTGAGAAGTCTCTGGCCATTGAATTCGATCTTGAAGTAGATATTCTGGGCAATGTTTTCGAAATCTGAAAAGCCTTTGTCAAAATGTTTTGGGAGGATCTAGAACGCCCCACAGAGGGACAACGTTCCATACTGTTGCGTTCTCTCTGTCTTTCGATGAGACTTATTGTGTCATATGCATCGTCGTAAAGTGATTTTGTGGGCGTAGCACGACTGCTGCCAGTAGCCGCCGATGTTGTAGATCTGCCACGACTACGCCTACCTAAGGCTGTCCATTCCTCTTGAACATGATCAGTTCTTTGGAGGAAATTTTGGATTTTTTCACTCAGTACGGCTGAGGCGGTGCGGGGATCCTCAAACGATGGTGATGGACGGAACGACTGATGCACCGGTTGTGTCTTACAGCCGAGAACAAACGACAGATTTCCATCAAAGATCACCGGTGATTGCTCCAAATTTCTCATTTCATATGCATCCAGTGGATCGCCGGCAACATACGTCTGTGGGAATACCCGGCGCGGTGGAGTTTGTAGACGCGAAAATGAAGAACGCGACGAGGGTGCGACACTCGAACATATGGATGAAGCCCTGGATGAAGTACTTCGAATTGACAGTGCTGGACTTGGCGAACGAGTCAATAGTCTTAGCCGATCCGAGGCACTCCTTAGGCCGTTGACTCCGTTGGGCAGAGCACTGTAATTTGTCGACCTGGATGTCATCGATTGGGTCGTATCTAATTTGGGAAGAGGAAGCGTTAGTTTCACATCCATTGGGACGTCAGAGGCTGCAGAGATGCCACCATTTATGACATCCGCCACAGTCTTTGATCTATTTGCATGGGCATTACATGACTTTGGAGTTTTCAAGCCATCATCCGAATCGTAGTTGATGGATCGCGTTGAGTGCCCATTGGCCAGTTTCAATGCTGGACTTCGTTCGCGTTGTTTGGGTACCAGTCTTATCTGTTTACGCAACCGATTGGGATCCTGCGGAGGCTTGGGAGGTCGCGGTGAGGAGCATGGAGGTGGTGACATAATGGAGGAGGCATTAGTGTTTATGGAGGACAGGGATGAGTTACTGGCATCATTACATAAGGGATTAATAGGATTCGTGGAGTTTGCTTGTTCACGTCCATTTTCCATATCCGCAAGTGTTCTGGTTGGCGTTGTTGTTCGTGATTTAGAGCTGCGCATAGCTAAGAGAACCCGTTCTATAAATTTTGAATTTTCTGTATTGTGTTCATTGTTCTGTGTGTGGCTGTTTGTCTTTGCTGTATCTGTCGTTCCAGAGGCTGTATGTGTCGGTGGAAAAGTGTCTTGAAATGTTGAGGCGGACATTGTTTTGTCGTTGCTGGAGCCATGGGGTTCCTCTGACACCACCACTTCGCTATGTAGTGGTGACATAGGACTTTGATAGTGGCCTGCGTATTTGATCAGATTAAGAGCCAATTATTCGTATAGTCGATAAAATCGTTAAATTTTGAATTTCGTAATTTCGTATGAGCACTTCAGCTCTGCCAAATGATACCAAGAAATGGCTTCATCAAATATCGTTGCGACAAAATAAAAATGTATTCATTTTTAAAATGTTTCACTTTTTTATTTTCCATTTACACGTAACGCATTCTAATGATCATTCATTGGATGATCTGCTAACCGATACTTAGTTTCTTCTTTCTTTTTTTTTTCCTATCTCTCTCTCTCTCTCTATTTTCTCTCTTTTTTCTTGAACTTTTCACTTGTTTTTTGCGAACGTATCAGCGCTCTCGGCGGCACTTAGAGGTTTTTCTTCCTCTACTGCTCGACTATGACTGATTGTGCCGATTTTCTTTCTGCTAAGAAAAATCATATCAGCCCCATTATCGTATAGTGGTGGTTGGTCGTTGGTCAGTCGAATTCAGCAAATTCAAATGAGATTGTGTGGCAGCACCATTTGTGCGTATCTCTTCTGTATACCCTTCATCACAGTGTGAGGCGTATGTTCGATTTGTTATTCTGTTTGTGACACGTTCATCGTTGTATTCCAATAAAATGACAAAATATGTGCAGTAAAGTGGGTCGTGAAAAACAGCATTGACTCAAACCGTTCGTGAAATGATCCGCTGTTAAAAAAATAGCCCTTAATATCGGTGGTTTGTTTGGTAATTTCAATTACTTTTATTATGAGGATAATTCAGACAATTTTCGACGATGGAGTAGAATTCGTAACGTAGTCACAAAGAAAAATGTACCCGATACCATGGACTGCGTTATCAAAACGTTTCGAAAAAAATGCATGGACTAAATCAAAGTTAGTCGTTAGAAGGTGACTGAGAGTAGAGTGGAGGTTACATACATTTCGTTCTGACGGGTCATTATGCCGATTTTATTAGATCAGTCTCCTGATGAGACTCAGAAATGTTCCTTTTGTCTGACTTTCGAAAAGCTCAAATACATATTTAGCTACATATGTATGTACAGGGTTCTCCAACAAGAGGTGTTATTTTGGTATTCAAAGAAAAATGGTCGCATGTTTAGTTCATAATAAAGAGGAAGGTATGCCGTTAATAATGAAAAACTACATCAGCCAAATGGCCACCACGACCATATCCTATTCATGAAGTTGTCCATAACCAAATCGCAAAGTGGCTGCCCTATGTCCTCGATAGTCTCCCTAATTCTATGTTTGAGGTCTTGAATCGACGCTGGGCTGTTCGCGTAGACCTTATCTTTCACTTGGCCCCATAGGAAGAAGTAGCAAGGTGTGAAATCACATGATCTCGGTGGCCAATTGCGAACTGTGACTGCAAGATGTTCACCATTTTTGTAGTGAATTTTAATAATTTCAATACGGTGTTGAAGGGTGTTTCTTTCCATTTTTAGTAATGATAAAAGCTTCAAGAGTGACAGCTACCGAAATATCGGGTGATTCAAAATAACACCTCTTTTTGGAGAACCCTGTGCATACTGTATGTCATATGTACATATCGCACCCTAAATACAATTGGGTCACAACTCAAAATTCAAAAATTTTCAGGAGAGACAAAAAATTATTGTTAAAGAAAATATGGACGTGCAGTAGTTAGAAATATGTGCTCTGAATTAGATTAAAGGAAAAAGTTAGTTTTGGAAAATTTTGAGTTGTGACCCTTTTGTATTTGGGGTGGGACATATGTAGCCAACAAAGAGAGACACGACGACGCTTGTTGCATAAAATTGTAAAACTGATATCATCGTATGCCCGATATATTATTCTACGATATATATACACGATAGTGTATTGATATCGTTTATCATTAAATTACAACAGCTTATAAATCATGATATTTCCCAAGAGCATGTACAACAAATGTAGAGTATGCCAAATAAGTTGTCCGAGAGTTTCTGTAGCGAACATGATTAATATGGGCGGGGAGAATGTGTGTGTGTGTGTGTATTTCGCACAGAGAACAGACTCAATAATTCTATTTTTATCCCATGTTCAGATATTAATTTTTCGTTCAATTTTCACTACTTTGCGGCTACAGTAATTTCATGACACACATTGACAATTTCAAAAAATGTTTCACACGAAAATTGTACGTTTAGGGTTATTCCATAAAAAAAAAACGCAGTACAATTTGCACAGAGACAATCAGTGATGTCTATGAAATATGGCACATATTATGAGAAGTGGCTGTGGTCCATATGACGCCTCAAAAAAGCTACGAATTACGACCAATTCGCCCATTGCCTCCATCGAAGTGTGGTCACCACTGTCAATTACACCGTTAGTGAATTGAGTTTAAGGACGGATGTCTGTTGGACGCTACATCAAATTGCAATAATTTTGGTGTCATTTTTTGAAGGGTATGAACTCTGTCCTCTAATTTAAATGGATAGGAACTGAATACACCTTTTTACAAGGGAACAGTATAAAAGCAAAAATAATGACTTGCTATGTCGAATGTTCCACATATCATGCTGCTGGTGTGAGCATTTGTGGTTTGGTGTCAGGAGTGCTTGGCAATTAAACGGAATATCTCAAATTCGAATCTAATTTTATTCATTTAATCTTTAAATCTCTTGTCGTCTCCAATGACATCTCCGGATAAAAGTAACTCAAAAGGGTGGCTGAATTATTTTCGTTGTGTGTACTTGAAATCCCGAAATTCGCACAAGATAATGTGAACATGTTAAGAACTTTACGCTGTGTTTGTTTTTACACTTTACCGGTACTCTTAACATATCCATTTGAATGTATTATACATACATAGATACATATACTATACCAAACCATATATCTAAGATTAGGATGATAGGCATACATGGGCACTCTTCTGAAAAGAGTGCAAATGAATTTAAATATTGTCTTAGCATTTGTACATGTGCATTTACTCGTGGCGTGCGTCTGCCTAATTGTCACATAAACCGATGTAATGTCAATGTTAAATTTCGCAACGACAGCACTGCTTCATTAAAATAACACAGCATGATTGAATGCGATAGATGCACCCCATTGAGAATAGTGTTTTTTTTTCTTTTCTGTTATACCTCAAACAGAATTTAATACGTCTTCATACTTATTTAAGAATGAATCTGTCTAATATTGCAGACAAAGGGGTGTGTTATTTAGTGGATATGTTGTTTGTCTAAAATACAATGAAGAAAAAACTTGACAAAAGCTTGTGTAAGTCAACAAAACTTTGCACGTACCAAATTGACCCCCATTGGAAATTTAGGATTTCACGGGAAATAAAAGGGCCTGATGCCAAACAAGAAATAACAAATGAAAAACACGAATTAATAATTTTTCATTACTTCCGATTTTTGATAGTAGCACATCTTGAGAGACCTTGCTCTCTATGGATTCAAAAGGAAGTCTAACTCCGTCAAATCTCGCGTGTCTGGCATCCAATTAAGATTCCCAAAACGACCCAATTTATTCTACAGTGTCAGTCTGTCCACGCTAAGAACTTTTCAAGACAATGTCAAAGCTCCCAATACGCAATTTGTATCGGTTTAAATAGTCC